>CM064358.1:2990000-4190000 GCA_032595735.1 Pelochelys cantorii | reverse complement strand
GGCCAAAGTGGGCCGGCTCTTGGGACTCCTCGTCACTGCCACTCAGCTCCGGCGGCTCCTCCTCCTCCACGCTGCTGGTGTAGGGATCGAAGGCCACCGCATTGACCCAGGACTTGTGCCCGTGGCCCCTGGCGATGACCCGGCCCTCGGCAAAGGACCAGACGGTCACCAAGTCGTCCTCGCCACCGGTGACGACGTAGCGCCCGTCGGGGCTCCAGCAGACGCACAGCAGCCCCCCGAAATAGCTCTTCATCATGCCCTGCAGCAGCATGGAGTCAAAGTGGAAGACGCGGAGGCAGCCATCCTGGCTGACGCAGGCCAGGTAGCGGCCGTCGGGCGAGAAGGCGAACTCGTTGAGGGCCCCGTCGCCCACCGCCCACTTCACCAGTGGGTTGCGGGCGGTTTTGCTCTTGCAGGCGTAGACGGCGAAGCCCTCGCCCTGCTTGAGGAGGGTGTACTGGGGCGAGGTGGAGCCGCACGGGTGCTCCACGTTGTACAGGTAGAGGTGCCCGCTGGCGTGGGAGGCCAGGAAGAGGCTCTCGGTCTCCGGGATCCACTTCAGGTAGGTCACCTTCGTCTTGTCAATGAGCCGCTGGGACAACGGGGAACGGAGGGCAGGGATCAGACTGAGGGGGCATGTGCCCGTGGGTCTTCCCTGGCCGGGGTGGGGGGTGGGGAAGAGAGATGCAGGCTCTGGGGTCTGCCCAGTGCTTGGCTGCTCCACTGGGGCTGACTGAGACAGTGGCTTGTGAGCCTGAGAACTCGCCAACTCACTACATACAGACCAAGGGACAGAAAGCAACTGTGCCCCAAACGGGGCTGGCTCTGAACCAGGAACCTCCAAATGGAGGGGTCTGTACCCCACTCCCAGCCCTCTGCTGTGGCACGCAAGCCGCAGCCTCACACGAACAGCCCTCGCAGCCAAGAACAGACGCGCCAGCAACAGCAGGAAGCCCAGGGTGCCACTGGGAAGCGTTTTGCTAGCCAAGAGCCAAGCACATCATCCACACAAACCAAAGCAGCTGTTATGACAGGCTGCCCTGGAGCGCCCAGGGACCCCAGAAGCCCAGGGCTCAGCAAGGAAGCAGAGGAAAGAGAACTGCCTAACAGACCCTCCCCTGAACCCTGGCCCAGCTGTGGGGAGGAGTGGAGGGGGGCAGAAGCATGGGAAACCTTGCACTGCTCTCTAGCAGCCTTGGCGGCCAATCCGGGAACCAATGCAGCAGGAGGTTCCAACGCTGTGGGAGCGGTTATAGCAGACCCACGGAAGACACGACACAGCTCAGAGGGGTGGACAAAATCCTGCCTCGTGGGCAGTGGGGAAATCTCACCTCCTCGTTGAACAACTTGCTGGTGTCCTTCTTGATGAGATCCAGGTACTGGACCTGGCCGGCGGAGAAGCCCACTAGCAGCGAGATGCTGTCAGGGGCGGCCGTGAACTGGTTGAAGTCGTGGCAGGTGGGCTGCGTGCCTTTGTAGATGCGCTTGTCGATGGGCTTGTTCAGATCGAGGGACTGGAATTCAACAACACCAGGAGGGGTGAGAAGGCGCTGGCTTTGAAAGAGGAAATGGCAGTTACATCCCCCCCGTAACCCTACATGCTTTGCAGGACTGGATCTAGAGTGCAAAGGAGACCCCGAACCCGACAGGATCCAGCATGCTGCACGGGGAGCACAGCCCAAGGTGCTGGCAGCAGCAGGTCCCCATGGTGAACAGGGAAGATCGCTATTGCTCTCGATTGGAGTAGGATCCCCAAGGGAAGCAACTGAAATAGAGAACCATTCAGGACCTTTGCAACACCCAACTGCCAAAGGTCTCCTAGTTCGGACAGACACTTCTTCCTGGGTCAGTACCCACCTGCTGAAGCCACAGAAGGGAAGTCATTGTTCTCAGTGTCACAAAGTTGACAGAGCTGGGAACAGAACCCAACTCTCAGCCACTTCCTGCTCTAACCACTAGGCTCCCCTTCCCTCCCAGAGCTGGGCGATGGAACCCAGGAATCCCGATTCGCAGTACCTTCCTGCTCTAAGCGCTAGACCTCAGTTTCCTGCCCGATCACAACCATAGTTGACAAGATTGTGACAGGGATTACACCCAGCTCTTTGTAACTCAGACACTTCCCCATGTGTTTCCAGTCACTCGCGCCCTCTGCCCTATTTGAAGGCTTAAACAGCCAAGAGCAACCGCTCTCCCACCATTTCCATCTGTATCTCCAGCAGGGATATCACATCACAGTCAAGATCCAATTTCCTGGCTGCATCCACAACCCCTAGAGGGGACCCCGAGTGCATTTATCCCCCAGAATTCCTCCCCATAACACCCTCAGCCACTTCCCCTAACCCACAAAATCCAAACAAACCTTTTACGGGGCCATATCTTTCCCATCAAGCAGCTCTGCTTTCCCCACCCCTCCCCCAGGAGAACTGACACACAATTGGCACAGTAAGTGCTCTGAAGTGGATGTGCCCCGACCATGTGAGTGCCAGTCTCCACGCAGCCTCCTTAGATGTGCTAGGTCCCCCAATTTCTGATAAGATGCTACATTCAGGTGTACAGTCATCGGGTACATCTGAAGCACTGCGCTCACCCACGGGCCTGTGCAAGCAGCTAGCGCCCACCCATTAGCACACACGCTGCAAACACCCACAAGGATGCTGCATCATCAGAGGCACTTTGGTTGGTCAGGCTCGGTAATGGATACCACAGCCTGGCCCAGACTGCCAAGATCTCTCTAGCTCACAACTGCACCACCCTTCTGAGCAACTAAAAGCTCTGAGGTCTAAGGCCAGCACCCCCCATGGAGCCTGCAACATCTTAACTGCCACTGCACAAATATTTGCACTGGCATGCATGTCACAGAAATGGCAGAGGACTGGCAGCAGAAAGACTCACTGCAGCAACGTCTCTGCTGCTAAAATTGCAGAAACAGGACTGCAGGGCAGCAAAGGGGGACACAGCTTGGTTCAGCTGCCTGGCACCCAGCACCAGCACAGAACTCGGCAGGGGTTAATTACATAGCTTGTTTGTGCAGCTGTTTGAAACCACCTCACAGGGCGGCCACCTGAAGTGAACAGGACAGACAGATGCCTGTCATTGCTATGTTCAGACCTCACCAGAGCAAAGCAGCTCACTCTGTGCCTAAACTCTTGCTGCCTGCACAACTCACAAGCATGTGAGCACTGAGGTCTCTGCCTGCTGTCCCTCCAAGCTCCCCTTCTGTGGAGGCCTTTGCTTCTGTCTGGAATCCTGCCCTGAATGCTTCTCTCCTCATCTTCAGGAGCTTATCCCCTTCCTGGGGAAGGATCCTCACCAGTACCCCGGCCCCCCCCAGGGTTCCTGGTTCCATCCCTCCCTTCCAGTCTCCAGACCCGCCCCTTCATGCATTCCCTCCCTCCTTGCTAGTAAATTTTTTTAGCAGGTTGGCCAGCAGCCCAGCTCAGTCCTGGCTTGCGCCAGGTCTGGGACCTACCCCCGCTGCGGCTCTGCATTTAAAGTGTATTAGGAGTCAAGGGGGGAACGGGGCTCATTTTCGGCTCGTGCTGGTTTGGGGAACTCAGACCTCCCCCCTGGACAGAGGCTGCTGCCACCTCATGCTGCTACCTCTGTATCAGAGGCAGCAGTGCAGGGAAGTGGCTTTTCAACTGGCTCCCCGTGCTGCTGCCTCTGATGCAGGGGCAGGGGGCCCCTCGGGTCGGGGGAGCGGGGCCGGCGCGCACTGGCCGCTGCCCGTGGGGACAATCGAATCGTCGAGTCACCGGCACGAATTCATGAGGCTACGCGACGGTTCAATGAACCGATTTCTGCACCCGACACCCGGTTACCAGCCGCCCCCTGGGCCTGCACATAAACCCCCGCCCCCCCTTGCCCCGCCGGGGCGCTCCCGCCCCCCCCTTGCCCCGCCGGGGCGCTCCCGCCCCCCCCCCTTGCCCCGCCGGGGCGCCGCCATCCTGCCCCTCACCCGCCCCCCCCCCTTGCCCCGCCGGGCGCCGCCATCCTGCCCCTCACCCGCCCCCCCGCCCCCCCCGCCCCTCACCCGCCGGCCGCCGCGGGCCCCGCCGCCCGAGTAGAAGTAGAGCTCCCGGCCCAGGTTGCAGCAGAGGCGGCTGCGCTCGGCGGGCTCGCCCGGCTCGGCGGGCTCGGGCCCCTCGGGCAGCAGCAGCCGCACCAGCGAGAGCCGCACCGGGGGCAGCGCGGCGGGGGCGGCGGGGCCGGGCGGGGGCGCGGCCGGGGGCCCCAGCGGGGACGGGCCCCCGGGGGCCGGCGCGGCGGGGCCCCCCCGGCTGCGGGGCTCGGGCCCCGGCGCCGCCAGGAGCCGGTAGGAGCCTTCGCGGGTCCGGAACTGGCTCTTCAGTTCGGGCAGCAGCGGGGGGGGCCCGTCCGCAGCCGCGGCCGCCGCCATCTTGCCGCCGGAAGCCACCTCTGACCCCGCGCCCGGAAGCGGGGCGCTGGCAACGCACACGGGGCCCATAGCAACCACCGCGCGGGCCCCGCCCCCTTCGACCTCCCGCCATAGGCCCCGCCCCTATCGGCCTCCAGGCCGGGCTCCGCCCCCTCCGCGCCCCGCCATAGGTACCGCCCACACCGACACAGACTCCACCCACACCAACGTTCACCTCAGCTCCGCCTCTTAGCGACCCCTTCCCCCGCGCCGAACAGGCTCCGCCCCACCACCCTCTTCTCTTAGCCCCGCCCCCCGACCCTCCATAGGCTCCGCCCACCACCCTCTCCTCTTAGCTCCGCCCTTGACCCGCCATAGGCTCCGCCCACCACCCCCTCTCCTCTTAGCCCCGCCCCTCCTGACGCTCCATAGGCTCCGCCCACCACCCTCTTCTCTTAGCCCCGCCCCTCCTGACCCTCCATAGACTCCGCCCACCACCCTCTCCTCTTAGCTCCGCCCTTGACCCGCCATAGGCTCCGCCCACCACCCCCTCTCTTCTTAGCTCCGCCCCTTCCTGACCCGCCATAGGCTCCGCCCACCACCCTCTCCTCTTAGCTCTGCTCCTTCCTGACCCTCCATAGGCTCTGCCCGCTACCCCTCTCCTCTTAGCTCCGCCCCTTGATACTCCACAGGCTCCGCCCACCACCCCTCTCCTCTTAGCTCCGCCCCTTCCTGACCCGCCATAGGCTCCACCCACCACCCTCTCCTCTTAGCTCCGCCCCCTCCTGACCCGCCATAGGCTCTGCCCACTACCCCTTTCCTCTTAGCTCTGCTCCTTCCTGACCCTCCATAGGCTCTGCCCACTACCCCTCTCCTCTTAGCTCCGCCCCTTGACCCTCCACAGGCTCCGCCCACCACCCTCTCCTCTTAGCTCCGCCCTTGACCCGCCATAGGCTCCGCCCACCACCCCCTCTCTTCTTAGCTCCGCCCCTTCCTGACCCGCCATAGGCTCCGCCCACCACCCTCTCCTCTTAGCTCCGCCCCTTCCTGACCCGCCATAGGCTCCGCCCACCACCCCCTCTCTTCTTAGCTCCGCCCCTTCCTGACCCGCCATAGGCTCCACCCACCACCCTCTCCTCTTAGCTCCGCCCCCTCCTGACCCGCCATAGGCTCTGCCCACTACCCCTTTCCTCTTAGCTCTGCTCCTTCCTGACCCTCCATAGGCTCTGCCCACTACCCCTCTCCTCTTAGCTCCGCCCCTTGACCCTCCACAGGCTCCGCCCACCACCCTCTCCACTTAGCTCCGCCCCTTCCTGACCCTCCATAGGCTCCCCCACCCTCTCCTCTTAGCTCCGCCCCCTCCTGACCCTCCATAGGCTCCGCCCCTTAGCAACCTCCCCTCAGACCCTTATGGCCCCTCCCCCAACATAGATGCAGAACCTCAGTGACCCCTAATGCCCCCTTCCCTGTGCTCCCCACAACCCATTGACCCCAAACCCCCATTGCAACTGAGCCCCCCTTGCCACTAACCCCCACAGACCCCTCCAATGTCCCCCTCATGGTGGATCAAACTAGATATTCAGGGCAGGGCCCTTGATCCTCATGCTTCAAGGCATTTGAAGCCCCGCCCCCCGCCACACACACATTGTGCACAGCAGGGCTATGTCTGTACTGCCAGATCCTGCCCCATCACCCATTCCCAGCTTCTGACAAACAGGCTAGGGACACTGTCCTCACTCATCCTGGCTAATAGCTGTTGACGGACTCATCCTCCACGAATGTATATAGTTCTTTTTTGAACCCTGTTAAAGTCCTGGTCTTTACAACCTCCTCAGGCAAGGAGTTCCACAGGTTGCCCCTGTGTTGTGCATAGAACTGCTTCCTTTTGTTTGTTTTAAACTTGCTACCTATTCATTTCATTTGGTGACCCTTAGTGCTTGCATTATGGGAACAAATAAATATTTTTTCCTCATTTACTTTCTCCATAACCATCATGATTTTATAGACCTCTACCCTATCCCCCCAGTCTCCTCTTTTCTAAGATGAAAAGTCCCCGTTTTGTCAATCTCTCCTCATACACCAGCCACTCCAAACCCCTAATCATTTTTGTGGCCCTTTTCTGAATGTTTTCCAATGCCAAGATCTCTTTTTGGAGATGAGGCGACCACATCTGTATGCACTATTCAAGATGTGGGCGCACCACGGATTTATATAGAGGCAATAAGACAGAGAATATTTTATTCTCTACCCCCTTTTTAATGATTCCTAATGTTGTTTGCTTTTTTGACTGCTGCTGCACATTGTATGGATGTTTTCAGAGAACGATCCACAATGACTCTGTCTTGAGTGGTAACAGCTAATTTACCCCCCCCCCTTGTTTTATTATTGTTGGGATTGTTTTCCAATATGTATTACTTTGCATTTATTAACATGAAAATTCATATGCCATTTTGTTGCCCAGTCAACTAGTTTTGTGAGATGCTTTGGAAGCTCATCTCAATCTGATTTGAGTTTAATGATCGTTAAGTAGTTTCCTATCAGCTGCAAATGTTGCCACCTCACTGCTTCTCCCTTTATTTCAGAAGCTCCTCACAGTCTGCTTCTGACTTAATTATCTTGAGCAGTTTAGTATCAGCTGCTGTTTTTGCCACCTCACTGTTTACCCCTTTTTCCAGCTCATTTATGAATATGTTGAATAGGACTGGTGCCAGCACAGAGCCCTGTGGGCCACCATGAGACCTGTGGGACAACTCTCTCCATTCTGAAAACTGACCATTTATTTCTACCCTTTGTTTCTGATCTTTTAACCTGTTATCAAACCATGAGAGTCATATCTGCTTAGAGTGTCGCGGGTTGCATGGAATGAAGCAGGGTGCTGTACGTATGGCTGGTATGTATTGGGAGGCTGGAAATATGATCCTAAATATGGTTTGGGGGCCGACCTGCCAAAATTTGTCCAAGACACAGGAACGTAGCTTTGCCCTATGCTGGAGACAAACCAGCAGCCCCAAGAATGGCACTGTCAGAGTATACAGCAAAGCAAAAGAGGGGGGTAGTGTGTCAGACACTACTGGGGAACCAAGCGGCTCTGACGGAGCCCCAAATACCTTGGGAAACATGCCTCAGCGGAAGCTTGGAGCCTGCTGCAGGTACCGGATGCCGCTTAAAAACATGGTGTTCTTTTATTTTTACAACCGTTTTCTGTTTCTAGGATCTTGCTTTAGCATGACACATCCCTGCACTTTATAAACACCGACTCGTGTTATTACAAATTTTGCTTGGTGCTGTTACATGGAAGCGAGGGGAGGGGGTTGCGTCTCAGCTGAGCCAGCAAGGCAGCAAGCATTGGGTCTCTATGGAGACAGCAGGCTTGTTATTTCTGTGGGCACCTACAGAGAGGGGCTGCAGAGAAAAGCTTGCTCAGGGAATTTAGGAACTGGGGCACCCAGCATTTGTAAGGCAAAGCTGGGGGAAGGGTGATTGTTGGGCTCACCCCCTGGCAGCAGCAAATCACCCTAGCACTGAGCCAAGGAGGGGGACAAGGTGACCCACAAATTGGGATGCCCAGAAAAATCACACTGCTCTAAGGCTCCTGTCCCATTTCTCTCCCCCCTCAGCCCCCACCTGTTTCCCCAGAGCCATGCTGTCCCTTCCAGATCTCAGCTCCCTTCTCCCTTGGCTCTGTAGGCCTTGAAATACAAAGCACTGAGCAAGGAAGGAAGCCTGACCCGGACAAAGGAAAGATCCTTCCTCAGGCACAGCGGGGTGGAGTGCGGTGCAGAAGGAGCCAGAAACTAGGTTAGAAATACAAGCTGCCTCCCTTCTCCTGCGCCCGCAGATGGGCCGAGAGGGACTTGTCCATTCACACTGTGGCCAAGGGTTCTGGGCCAGAGACCCTGCTCATGGGCCAGCAGGCAGAGATGCCCAGTGGGTACCAGACTTCCTGCCCCTGAGCACTTTGCAGCTTGGCTGTCACTCCAGTGCCCAACTCTGCCAGCTGCAGCCCGAAGAGAATGGACATTCATTTCCACCAGCACTGCAGGAATCCTTGCTTCGTCTGTTACACACTGCTGGCAGGAGACCCGGGACACGTTTGGGTAGGCCCTACCCAAATGCTGGCATCGAAGTGGTGGGATATTAACCACACAGGCTCATCTGCCACAGGCAGGGCCTGCTGGGCCCAGAAGACATCTCTCTAGGGGTGGGGTAGGAGCGATGGAGAAATCCGCTCCTGGCTCCGGGCCAGAGCAGCTGTGTGGTCGAGCGGTGCGGGCACTGGGCAGGCCTGGCAGGAACGCTGGCTCAGGTCCCACCCCGGGCTCCCTTTCTCCCTAGAGACGGGGGACAGATTTCCCCGGAAGGTCAGGGAGATGAACCGGGCCAGAGGGAGGGATGCGCCCCACGCAGCCAGGCAGGCAGAAGGGCACAGGAACAGCGACTTTTATTTAGTCAAGCTCCAGGTCATTAGCTGTGCAGTCTGCTCATCCCCGCCCCCTCCCCCCCACCGAGTCTCTTTGCCCTGTAGGCCTCTGCTGCAGGCCAGAATGCCCCATCAGCTCTCCGCTTTCTGCTTCTGCTCCTGCCCTGCTCCGGCCTCTGGCTGCTCCTCCGGCTGGCTGGCCGGCTGGGGCCCACTGGGCTGGGTGCTGCTGGGCACTGGCTCGGCCGGTGAGAGGTTCTTTGGCTTGCTCTCGGCCCCTTCGTCCACGGCGCTACTGGCTCCCGCCTCCTTGCTCTTCGGCTCCTGGTGTGGGGAAGAGCAACGGGGCAGACAAGAGGCTTCAGCAATGGAGGCCCCCCAGCCCTGCAGCCGGACAGACCGCTGGGGAGGGCGCAGCTTTACCTGCTGCCCCCCAGAAGCCTCCACTGCCCCTCAATAATCCTGGGGCGCAAAGGCAGGCCCTCGGCTCCATCCTTTGGCCAACGAGCAGCCCTGAGGCCGCGCGCTGCCCCCCCAGGGCTCCAGCTGAGGTCAGTGCCCCCCAGGGGCTGAGAAGGGGAGCCATGGTTGGCGCCAAGGCTGCAGTTTGGGGAGTGCCCCCTGGTGGCCAGCAGAGCCCTCAGTATCTAAGGGGCCCTGGGGGGACCACAACATACATATAGGAAGCGCTGAGACCAGCGAGGGCTTAATGGGGCCCTAGGTGGGCACAGCCCTGACTCCACACACAAGCGCTGCCAAGTGACCGTCCGTGCCCGGAACATACCTTGGCAGGCGGGGGCCCCTCCGCGCTGGAGTCCAGCAGGGACCCGTCCCCCCCGGAGCCCTCCTCTTCCTCCTGCACGCTGATGAAGATGGTGGGCGTTTCCACCTCAGGCCCCTCCTCCCGGAAGTCCATGGGCTCCTCGGCGGGCAGCGGTGCCAGGACATGGGCCGGGCGTGGCTGGCTGGCCGGCTGCTTCAGCTTCTGCTCCTCCTCCAGCTGGCGTTTGAGCGCCTTCTCCTGGGCCAGCCGCAGGGCGATCATGTCCTGGGACATGCGTGGGAGGAGGGGGGCAGGTTCCAACTCCTGCTGTCCGGGGACAAAGCACTGTGAGCCGGGAAGGGGATCCCTCTGTATCCCTTTGAGCTGGGGCCGCAAGGGACAGCCCTGAGAGGCTGGGCTGGGGATCCTGTGTCCTGCCAGCCCGGGGGGGGGGTGGGGTGGGAAGGCAGCGAGGCCTGGCTCACAGACAGGAGCACTGGCCACGGGGCTGGTTCAAGAGTCCTCCCCCCCACGGCTCCATTCTATGCCTGCAGGAACTGGCTTTACTCCCCCGCGCCCGGTTCTCAAGCCTCCCCCACTCACCTCCATCAGCGGCTGGGGGTCTTTCAGCTCCATCTCCTGCTTGCTGCTGGCTTCCAGGATGGCCATGGTGGAGTTGGGGACGTGTGCTTGCTGTGCAGGGGGGGGGGGGAAGGGAAAGGGGGGCCAGGTGAGCAAGGCACGTGGGAGCAGAGCTGTGCCTGGTGCCAGCCGCCCTGCGTCCACAGCTCCAGCCTCTCACCTCCCGACTGGAGACAGGCTGGCCCGTAAAGGGGGCAGAGGGAGCTATCTTGGGGGGCAGTCACTAGTCGCAGCAGGCGAGTTTAAAGGCTGAGCACCAGGGGGGCACTGGTGACCCCCGAAACCTGTCAATACCCCACCTGCCCCAGAGGGGGTGGGGATGGGATGGGCTCCAGAGCTCCAAGGGAACTGGTGAGAATAAACCTAAAGAGAGCCCTGTTCCCAACATCCCCACCTTGGCTAGAATGAAGGGAATCACTGCATGCCAGGGGCCACAGTCTCCAGGGGCCACAGTCTCCAGGGGCCACACTGCATGCCGGGACCCACAGTCCCTGGGGCCCACACTGCATGCCAGGACCCACAATCTCTGTGGCGCACGCTGCATGCCGGAGCCCACAGTCCCTGGGGCCCGCACTGCAGCCTGTCCCAATTACTAAAGGCACCCTCTGCTTGTGCCCCAGCCCAGCCCCAGGGCGACTCTCCCGCGCGGGGCAGCGGTACCTGGTGCGGGGTGAAGGAGCGGACGTGGGCCAGCAGGGGCTCCCGCAGCTCAGGGCACTTCTCGAAGACGGCGCTGAGCTGCTGCGGAGGGAGCTGCAGGATGACCTGGAAGGACTGGGGCTTGGTGCGCTGGCAGCATTTGATGAAGCCCTCCCACACCTTGGGGTACTTCCACACCTGGGGGACACAGAGGGGGTTAAGAGAGGGGCCATTCTAGCCCCCCCCACTGGGCCATGAATTCAGCCAGCCCCCCCGGGAGCCCGCAGGGCCACTGCTCTGCTGGGGCGTTGGGAAGGAGCCGGCCAGCTGCGTGGGCCTTGGAAGCCGTTTCGGAGCAGGGAGGAGCCCTGGAACAGGCAAGGGGTGGAGGCTCCCCGGTGGCTAAGAGGTGGGCACCCCGCCAGGCCCCTCCTCGTGGCTGTTTGCTTTAGGGCAGGCCCTGTTCTCACTGGGAGGCACCGGGCCAGACTGCTGCCATGCCTGGAGGGCAGGGGATGGGGGCAGGCAGGAGGAAGCCCACTGGGGGTGGGGCAGTGCCAGACGCATGCAGTGCTAGAGCAGCGAGGGGGTGGGGCAGGGCAGCGGCCAGGTATGGTCACTGCACCTCCAGAGCCCAGGGGGAGCAGGCTGAGAAAGAGAGAGACCAGGGCTGTCCGGGGACAGGGGAAGAACGGCCCCCTCCCACCGATGTCAGAGGAATTGCTTGACTTGGCACTAGGATGCAGCCACCTCTGGGGAGGGACTCAGCGGCGGGTCAGCGGCCAGACGCCACCAGCACATGGCAGGTTAGGACAGGAAGTGCACGCTAAGCGCAAGGCCAGAGGAAGGGGAGAGGGAACGGGCCGGGACGCAGGGTCTGGGGCTCCGCTGGGAGACGGCAACGCCAGCTCCAGCGCCCCCTTCCTTCGGCTTAACAAGGCTTTGGCAGGATAAGCACCCTCTGCGGGGTTGTTCCCCTCCTCCTCTGGAGCTGGGGATTTCCGGAGACCCCAGGGCTCCTCGGGCCCAGCCGAGCTTGTGCTGGGCCCCCGCTGTGGATAAATCTCTGCAACATTTCCATATAACCATGTATTATTCTCATATATGGAATGAATCTCTGTAACACTTCCATATAGCCATGTATCCTTCTCATATAACTCTGTATTAGGAATGATAAGGGAAGGGGGCCTCACCCTCCTTGCCTGGATTAACCTCGTTATCGCTAGCCTTATTCTGGCCTGCATATTTAGACCTGCCTCTGGAAATTTCCACCACATGCATCTGACAAAGTGGGTCTTTGCCCACGAAAGCTTATGCTCCAATATATGTTAGTCTATAAGGTGCCACAGGACTCCTTGCCACTTTTGCAGATGCAGACTAACACGGCGACCCCTCTGATGTTTGTATTAAGAGAAACTTTATGTCCTTATATAGATAGATCTTTGCTTCTTATAGACCATAGAAACTCTGTATTAAGCCCTTTATGTGATAGGCCTTAGGAACAGGAAAATGGGAAAATGTCTTTTTCTAGGAGTAGAACGGACGTCTCCCCTTTCCCTGATTGTCCTGTTGAAATGACTGAGGTGTGAATGGAGAAGCCCTGAGACGTGAGCACCTCCAGCAGCAGTTGCAAGGGTGGAGAGGGGCTGGGAGCTAGATCCAAAGACAACAAGACTTGTGACGTGAGCTGACTGACAAGAAGACTGGACATACAGGCGGCCTTGGGAGTCAAGCAGCAAGCGCCTGCCCTTGGAAGGACCCTCTCTGAAGCAGCATTAAAAAAGGCGAGGTGATGATTGACTGGCAGCATGAGAGGGATAAATATGAGGCGTCTTGCAGAGGGACCCCGGGTTTTCGCCTTGTCCACATGGGAGCATCGATTCGGATTGGCAGAAGCCCGGCTCCACCCCTCCCCCATCTAACTCACCTGGCCAGTGCAGTTGCGGGGGCGGAGGTGGGCAACTATTGGTAACGACAAGAGGGAGTGTGCTTGTGTGCGAGTACATGAGTGTAATGTCTCATGCATACGATCAAGTATTGATCGGTCTATGTAGGTTCAGCAAATACGGCGCGTTATCTTCTCCCCTGAAAAAGAGCCCGTTTGCTTCTTTTAAGCACAACCCC
Source organism: Pelochelys cantorii (assembly GCA_032595735.1). NCBI lineage: Eukaryota > Metazoa > Chordata > Testudines > Trionychidae > Pelochelys > Pelochelys cantorii. The sequence goes on along the minus strand of CM064358.1, from coordinate 4,177,034 downwards.
GTGCCACGCTCGGCGGCGAAGCCGGGCTGGGATCCCACCTGCTTCATGATGAGGCGGGACAAGACGTTCATGACAAAGCCGCCCAGGCGCGGGTACATGGTCAGCGACTGGATGACCGTCCTCATGAGCAGCATGGGCAGGGGGCTCTGCTCCATCAGCTGCTGCATCACCACGGCCAGCACCTCCGACGTGTAGACGTTCCTCTCGGCAAAACACAGGTTGGTGGCTGAGGGGAAGAGAGGACTTGGGGGCGTGGCCGAGACATGGGGGGGGGGGGGGGAAGAGGGCAGGGTGCCAATGGCCACGAGACGTCAACCCAGGCGTCCCGGTTCCCACCCTGCTGCCGGAGGCACCAGTCACGGGGGATGGGGAGAGCAGGGAAGGGCCCATCCCCACCCTCTACCTTTGATGATGGATTTCATGTCGCACTTGGTGGAGTCGATGTTGTGCAGGGCGATCAACAGCTCCCCAGGGTTCAGGGGGGACACAGCCGAATTCCCTTCGCCTGCACCGAGCACAGAGGGAGGGGCTGAGCCAGGAGGCTGGGCTGCCTGCGCCTCCCTCGGCTACGGGCCCCATGGGAGATTCCGGGTGCTGACCAGCCTGTGCGGTGCCCAGCTCGGTTTCTCCCCCAGGAGACACGGACGGGGCTCCTGAAACTCCAGGCTCAGGCCGCTCCCTGGCTGAGTCTCCTACCCCGCCTGGATGTGGCCAGACTGGCCCCCAATTGTCCTCCCGTCAGCCCCATTGCTCCCCCACCCTGGGGCTCCGCCAGCCCCAGCTCATCTCCCAGCAGCATCTCGCCAGCCGGCCCCCCGAGCTGGGAATTGCGGCCCCTCGGCTCAGATCCCTCCCCCCAGGCCCCGGCCCGTCTCCCAGCAGCTGGCCCCGCACCTACCGTGCTGCGTCCCCAAGAGGCGGTTGAACACCTCCTTCACCACAATGGGGTTCAGCTTGATGAGCTTGGGCAGCGCCTGGATCACCTCTTTCTGGGGGAGGAAATGGGGGGTGGGGGGAGAGCTTGGCAGAAATCGGTTATGCCCTACAACCCTCCCCATGTGCCTTCAGCCTACTGGACACGGGGGAGACTGAGGCACAGCAAGGGGATGGCACTGACCCAGGGTCACAATGAGTCAGTGCCAAAGCCAGGAACCCAGGGGTTCTGGCCACTACCCCCACCCCTAACCACTAGACCCCACTCCCAATAGAATCCGGGCTCTCAGCCCCCCTTCCATACTCTAACGACTAGACCCCACATCCTTCCTCCCCAGGCCAGGGATGGAACCCACTAGAGCCCACTGCCTCCCCTAGGCGGTGGCTGTCCCCCCACCCCCCACCCCAGCCATGGCCTCAGCAGCGCCCTCGAGGCCCCGCAGGCCCTACCTTCTCCAGGCCATTGAGGACGGGGATGAGGAACCGGACGTCTGGGAGCCGCTTGTGGTAGAGATCACGAACTCGCTTCACCAGCTCAGGAGACGGGGGCACTGCGCGAGCAAGGGCAGGTCAGCACCAGGGGAGGGGCTGGGGGAGCCCAGTGCAGGGGTGGGGGGGATGTGCTTGGGAAAGCAACATTCCCATTTAACGGGAAACCGAGGCCTGGGCAGGCCAGCCAGGGCAAGAAGCCAGAGGCCCTGCTGTGGCCCTCTGGAGGGTAGTGCCCACTGGGAGGGGCCAGGGGCCCGGCGGGGCCGATACCTTTATCCGTCAGGCTGTGGAGGCAGCGCGTCACCAGGGTCTCGGCCCCTTTGGGGCAGTTCTCCACCAGCAGCAGCAGCTCCGGGGAATTCATCCCCATCCCACGGATCTGGGCACGGAGGGGGGAGAATCACCAGGGATCCGGGGGGGGAAGGAGCCAGCAATCAGCACATGCCTCCCCAGCCAAGCCCTAAGGGAACCCAGCCAAGTAACCCAAAGCCCCCCGCCCTGGGGCCCTCCCCACCCTGCTGCAAGGGGGCCCAGCCATGCACACGGGCCAACCCCTCATCCAGACGGCGCAGTAATACGGCGTTAACGCCCTCTCCGCAGGGGCAAAAGCCAAGGGGGGTGGACAGAGGCTGTACGCAGCTCAGAGACCCAAGGCTGGGCACTCGGGGCCACGGTCCCAACAGGGTTACCGCGCGGTGAGCACTGGACAGCTCTCCAACTGGGCGGACGCGCCTAGCAGGTCCTGGGGCCGCTACTGGTCCTTATGTTCATTGCTGCCCCAGGTAGCAGGGCGGAGGGTGGGGTTCCTCAATCAGGGAAGGACGACCGCGCGGGGAGGGGCCACGAGCACTTCGGCGGAGAGGGCTTGAATTGGACGAGAAGAAATCTGGACACGCCCGACGCGCCGCACCAAGGAAGGAGAAATGTGAGCACACAGCTCCCACACGGGAACTAGGTCCAAAGGTCGGGTGTCAGGGCGGGTCGCACGTCGCGGGCGAGCCGAGAAGGCGAGGCAGATCTCCCTCGACAGGAGCGTGGTGGGAGAGACACAGGGCCCAGGTCTGGGAGATGTGGAGAAACGAGCGAGTCCAGAGACCAACAAAACCCATCCGAGGGTTAGGGGAGGAAAGGTTCAGCCCTGAGAGCAGCTGTTAGATATGCTCTGCGCCGGTCCAGAGACTCCGGGGAGCGGCCGTCGGGGTGATGGATAAGGTACCAGCCGCCAGAGGTTGAGGGTTCAAGCTCCGCCTCTGCCCCCCCTTCCCCCGAGAACAGTCACCACCAGCTTGGTGATGAATGGATCTGGCACCCTTGGGACATAGGACAGATACAGAGGGCCAAGAATGTAGGGACGTTGGGGGGCTCCCCCAGTGGATAAGATACCCATGTCCAGAACCAGAGGTTGCGGGTTTGAGCCCCACTCCCCCTCCTGGGAACAGCCACCATCAGCTTGGTGATGGATGAACCTGGCACCCTTGGGACATAGGACGGATAAGGGGGGGGGACCAAGAATGTTAGTATCAAGTATTAGCGGGTACACGACTATTTGAGAGTCCCCGGTGGTGGGGCTGGCAGTCAGTGTGCCCCTGGCCCCACCGCCAGAGAGGCAGGTGGCTCCGTGGAGCCAGCATGTGAGGAGAGCCCGCCCCGCCCCGCCCCGCCCCCCCACGCTGAGGCCCCTGATAGAGAGGCAGCAGTGTGGGGGGGGTGGAAGCGGCTTGTGCCTCCCCCCCCCTTGCTGCAGGCGATACAGAGGCGCAGGGTGGGGGGAGGAGGGGTAGCTGACATGATTAACCAATAAGCCCAGGCGTACGGGTTCACTGGGGATTGCACTGCACTGTGCCACCCCAATCGACTGCCCTGCCCGCCCACCGTGGGCAAGGGGAACAAGGGGCAACAGGCCCAAGCTGCGAAAGCCAGGTGAGATTTGAGGACAAACCTTCCACCTCCCTGGGGAGTTCAGCTCCAGACCAGGCAGGCTCTGGAGCGCCCATCCATAGGCTGGGCAAATCCGTCACGGCTGCTCTGGGTGGGCCGGGCCTGGCCTCAGGGCAGGGGGCTGGGCTTGCTGAACTCAAGGCCCTTTCTGTGGTCCTCTAGGTCGGACTCCAGAACAGCTGATCCACCCAGTGCTAACCCAGCTGCCAGTCATCCAGTAAGAACGTAAGAACCAGAGCAAAGGTCCATCTGGCCCAGGGTCCTAGCGGCCGGTCCCGGGGCCCCAGAGGGAGGGAACAGAACAGGGAACCACCCAGTGAACCCTGCCCTGTCGCCCGTTCCCAGCCCCTGACAGAGGTAGGGACCCCGTCCCGGCCCAGCCTGACTAAGAGCCACTGATGGGCCCGTCCTCCGTAAGCTTATCTAGCTTGTCTCTGAACTCCGTTCTGGTCTTGGCCTGCACAGTGCCCTCTGGCAGGCCTTTACTTCGAACCTGAACCTCACTCCAGTGTAGGACAGCCAGGGACCTCCAGGCGCCAGGCGCTGTACAAACAGCATGAAGATGGCCCCTGCCCCAAGAGCCTCGCTTTGAATTCAGTCCCCAGCCGTGGGGCCCGCTGCCCCCTCCCCGGGGTGGAGGGGGGGCCTCGCTCACCGGCTGCTCGATGACCCGCAGCACGGTGCGCTTGATGTCGGCGATGGCCTCCGTGTAGACCGAGGCCAGCTCGTGGATCAGCTTGTGGTTCTGCGGCAGCAGGGCCAGGTACAGGTACAGACACTGCTTGACGGTCTCCTCAGTCCAGGGAGCGGCCACCTCTGCACAACAAGGGGGCGGATCGGTCGCGGGGCTGGAGAACGGGGGCGGAGCAGTGGTTGCCCCAACCGCCGGCGCCAGCCTGCGCCCTGGGTGCCCGTGGCAGCCGGGAGGCGAGGGACGGGCTGGGACCGCAGGGAGGAGCGGGCAGCTGGCCCCGAGTCACTCTCAGGGGGGCTGTGGATGCAGCAGACGGCTGCCAGCACAGCAGGGGCTGGAGGGCGGACAGGCCCCAGCCGCAGCCCTGAGAACACTGGGGATCCCCCCCGTGTGTGTGGCGGGGGGGGGGGAGCTCCGTGTCCCCCTTCTGCAGGTCGGGCAGCAGCTGTCGGCACCAGGCTGGGAGACCCCCACACAACAGTGCCACAGCCCAGCGCTACGGGGGAAATCCGCCCCCCCCCCCCACTACCTGTGTCCTTGTCGGCCCCGAAGAGCACGGACGGGGGGTTGGGGTGCACCAGGAGCTGCAGGTAGTTCAGCGCAAACTTCTCCACGTACTCCCGCAGGTGTTCCCTCTCGTACATGTGCTTGATGAAGAAGATGGCCTGCTGCCGGACCTGCGGGGCAGATGCGGCGTGTGAGGGGGGGGGCTGCCCCCTGAGAGGCAGCCACCTCTGGGGGCGGGAGGGCTTAAGCGCCCGCACCAGGTGGGGAATCGCACCCCTGCCTAGCTGCTGGGGGCCGAGGGGAGGCAGGCTGGGGTCCCACCAGGGCGCTGCCAGGAGCCCTCTGCCCTGCTCAGGCTGTGGGGGGGGGGGGTGTGCTAAGGAGCCGAGTCACAGGTCCCCCTGGCGGGATGCCCCGGGCAGCTGGAGCCTGGTTTGCGGTGGGAGGGGGCTGGGCAGCACCGCAAGGCACAGGCCCCCCGACACACCTTGTCCTTCTCATGGGAGCTGAGGTCGAGCAACACATGCAGATCCTGGAACTGCCTGGACGGGCGCTTGAAGATCAGGTCCTGCAGGGTGGACATCCCCAGGGCAGTGCGGCTCTGCAACAGACGGCCCCGTGAGCAGAGGGCTCAGCAAACCCCGCCCACTCCCGAGGCTGGGGAATTGGCTCCATGCACTCGGCCGCAGCTCAACGGCGCGCCATGCGGCAGGGAGAGGCCTTGCCCCGCCCGCGCGCCCCCAGCCGGCTGCAGGACGGATCACTGGGGCCTGTCAGCTTGCTGCCGCTCTCCTCCGACCCACCTCATCCTCGCAGTACTTGCGGATCACCTCCAGCGCGCTCTCGGTGATGAGCGGGGCTTCCAGCACCAACTTGGTGAAGATCCTGCAGGGGGCGCACACACCGACCATCACCATTGGCCGCAGGCCCCTGCCTCCGGCTCCCTTTGCCTGGCTTCGAGATGCAGCCACCTCTGGGGTGGGCCAGGGCCAGGCTGGGAAAGGGAGGGAACCCCTGCGCCAGGACATTATGCAGGTCACCTCCCCAGCGGGACAAGGGATGTTTAGGACAGGAAGTGCAGGCAGAGGCCCCCTGCTAGCAGAGTGAGGACGCTCACGGCTGCGGGATGGGGATCCTGGAACCAACACGGCACGGCAGCCCCGCCCCACCTCACAGCAGGGAGCTAGCTCCGTGGCAGGACGGCCGGCCGGGTGCTGGTCTCAGGCAGGCGGTGCTGGTGGTGCCCGAGCTGATGTCCCAGCAGGGCGCAGGTCCTGGCAAGGAGCGTGTCCGTGTTCGTCCCCCCCCGGGCCAGCAGCTCTGCCTCCCAGCTGTCACTCAGCTCCCCCGCCCAGCGGGGACACCCACCCGTCCTTCTGGTCCGGCTTCTCCTGCAGGCCGGAGAGCAGGCCGAGGAGACATTCGTCGTAGCGTTCCAGGGAGCCGCTGGGGTACTTGCTCAGGTAGGCGTTGTACTCGTGGAACAGCCAGGCGAAGGCCAGGTCCAGCCGGTTGCGGACATCATCCAGGATGAAGGCTAAGACCTCGCTCTTCAGGGGCACGCCAAACTGGGTCACCAGGGAGGCGAGGATCTTGACCCGGGCCTGGGGGGAAAGGTAGGGAGGGTCATGCACGGATGAGCCCCCGGGCCGCCCTACGTCATGGCCACGCCGGGGCCTACCTGGGCCGCCCCGCTGCAGGCTACGGCTCTCTCCGAGCACAGGATCCGCTTCACAGCTCCCAGCTTCAGCTTGTCCACCTGCAGCTCCGTCAGCGGCTTGATCACGTCGCTGAGGCGGAAAACCTTCTTGCGCCCGCCGGCGCCTGCCAGCCTGGAGCGGGGATGGAGGGAGCGGCTCAGCGTCGGACAGCGCGTCACCCCTCATGAGCAACCTGCGTGTCGGGGTTACCCGTTCGACGCGGTACCACCGCCCGCTGGTGCAAAGGGGCCACCACCTTTCCCCGGGCACGGCAGCAAGGCCCCAGGCGCCCGAGGGGTGGGAAAGTGCCATCAAGAGCTGGCAAAGGGGCTACCACCTTTCCCCTGGCGCCACGGCAAGACCCCAGGCGCCGGAGGGGTGGGAACGTACCATCAAGGGCTGGCAAAAGGGCTACCACCTTTCCCCTGGCACCATGGCAAGACCCCAGGCGCCGGAAGGGTGGGAACGTGCCATCAAGAGCTGACAAAGGGGCTACCACCTTTCCCCTGGCGCCACGGCAAGACCCCAGGCGCCCGAGGGGCAGGAACGTGCCATCAAGGGCTGGCAAAGAGGCTACTACCTTTCCCCTGGCACCACGGCAAGACCCCAGGCGCCAGAAGGGTGGGAACGTGCCATCAAGAGCTGACAAAGGGGCTACCACCTTTCCCCTGGCGCCACGGCAAGACCCCAGGCGCCCGAGGGGCGGGAACGTGCCATCAAGGGCTGGCAAAGAGGCTACTATCTTTCCCCTGGCGCCACGGCAAGACCCCAGGCGCCGGAGGGGTGGGAACGTGCCATCAAGGGCTGGCTGGACGCAATGTAACATCATGGGGGACTGGGAGAGATCAACGCCCGAGCATTAGCAGCAGGGGCTCAGGCAGGGCCGTGGGGGGAGGCCGAGGGGCTGGGCTTGTTTCGGCTGGAGAGGGGACACCATCGCTCGCAGGGCTGTTCAAGGGGGCGCGTGAAAGTGGCTCCTGGTGACCTCTGACCCCAGGACGAGGGGCCGTGGGCTCCACTTGGAGCCAGGGCGGTTGAGCGTAGTCAGCAGGGCGGGAAAGCGGCGGCGCAGACCCCGTGTGCCCTCCCCCGGCAACAGGCCTCACCTGGGCTGGGGGGCTGGGATGATGGGCTCCGGACGCCGCTTGGCCTGGGGAGCCTCCTCCTCCAGGAGGCTGACGCAGCCCTGCGCCCCCACCACGGAGATGGCCTGGCCCTGGGACAGCGCCGACAGGCGCCGCTTGATCAGCACGCTCTCCGGCTTCGCCAGCTTCTCCTCCTTGGGCTCCTCCTTCAGCACTTTGATGTGCTCCACGCCTGCGGGCGGGCAGAGCCATCTGGCCCCAGCTCCAGGGGCAGGGGATCGGGCCAGGAAACAAGCTGCAGCCCCCCCCCCCGAGCTCTGCCGTGCCCCTCACTCCCAACCCACAGCCCCTGCCAGCCCAGCCCTGGGCTCCCCCCAGCCCTTCTGGTGCCCCTCACTCCCGCCCCACAGCTCCTGCCAGCCCAGCCCTGGGCTCCCCCCAGCCCTTCTGGTGCCCCTCACTCCCGCCCCACAGCCTCTGCCAGCCCAGCCCTGGGCTCCCCCCAGCCCTGCCAGTGCCCCTCACTCCCACCCTCAGCCCCTGCCAGCCCAGCCCCGGGCTCCCCCCAGCCCTTCTGGTGCCCCTCACTCCTGCCCCACAGCCTCTGCCAGCCCAGCCCTGGGCTCCCCCCAGCCCTGCCGGTGCCCCTCACTCCCACCCTCAGCCCCTGCCAGCCCAGCCCCGGGCTCCCCCCAGCCCTTCTGGTGCCCCTCACTCCTGCCCCACAGCCTCTGCCAGCCCAGCCCTGGGCTCCCCCCAGCCCTGCCAGGGCCCCTCACTCCCGCCCCACAGCCTCTGCCAGCCCAGCCCTGGGCTCCCCCTAGCCCTGCCGGTGCCCCTCACTCCCGCCCTCAGCCCCTGGCAGCCCAGCCCTGGGCTCTGCCCCAGTCCTGCCAGGGCCCCTCACTCCCGCCCCACAGCCTCTGCCAGCCCAGCCCTGGGCTCCCCCCAGCCCTGCCAGTGCCCCTCACTCCCACCCTCAGCCCCTGCCAGCCCAGCCCTGGGCTCCCCCTAGCCCTGCCGGTGCCCCTCCCTCCCGCCCTCAGCCCCTGGCAGCCCAGCCCAGGGCTCCCCAAGCTCTACCAGCACCCCAAGGCTGGGGAGGCAGGACTGAGTCCTATCTCCTAGATGTTCTCCCCCTTCCCCCAGACCCTTAACTGCTGTAAAAGAGCCCCCCCCCCCGACTTCGACAGACATACCTGGGCCAAGTCCTGCAGCTGTCATCTGGGTGGCCATCAGGCGGGAGAGATGCTTGATCTGGGCTTCTGTGCCGGCCGACTCCACGGGGGTGTAGGTGGCTTGGAAGGAGGCGGGCATGGTGTCGGGCAGGTACACCATGCTGATCAGCACCTGGGGCAGGAGAGCCGGGACATGGCAGCAAGGCAGCTGGCTGGAGTTCCAGGGAGCGGGGTGGGGGGCACTGGTCCCTCTGGCCCAGCCCCTCCCCACTCTGCTGAGGCCACGAGCTGCCTCCAGCAGCGAGGCCCCCCTCCCCAGCACGGCACTGGGACAGCGGGTTAGAGCCCACACCACAGGGAGAGCGCCCCAGCTGAGCCCCTGCCTGGCTCCCTGCCACAGAGCGCCCCCTGCTGAGCACTGAGTGTAAGGGCAGCGCACCTCCTGGATCTCCCCCCAGACCTCCCTCCAACAGCTCGTTAGCTTGTGGGCGGTAACAGGAACCCCTGCCCAAGGCCTGAGGGCTGCAGCCGAACACGTCCCTCCCCCGGCAGCGTGTCTATGCACGGGGGTAAGGACCCGTCAGCACCGAGCCAGGGCCCGGCTGCACCCACCAGATTGGCGACATTGTCCGGCGTCAGCAGGGGCTGCAGGAACTCGGCCGTGATGTCCGTGTCCGACAGGGTGCTCATCTGGACAGAGGGCTTGGGCGGCGGCACGGCCGTTTGCTCCAGGTCCTTGTCCTCATCATCCTCCCCAAGGGACGGCTCTGTGCCGGAGAGCCCTGGCTTAGAGCGGAGGGGTACTGCCAGCCCCCGCCAGCCAGGGCTGGTGCCACAGCCCCCCAGCCCCCGCCGGGCCCAGCAGGGCTCTCCCAAGTGCCGTGTGCCCATAGAGCTGCACCGGTAGAGCTCCAGCAGAGGGGAGGAAGTTTCTGCCCCCTGCCAGCCTTACCCAGGCCAGGGAGGGATTTCACTACCCTAGAAACACCAACTCTGAGCGCAGGCCGGTTTCTTCACCCCGCTGGCCTCCTGGATCCCCAGCTTCGCTGTGCAGTCTGCCACCCAAGGGCCCACATCCAGTGATGTCTGGGATGCCAGTGCTCCCGTGCCCCCACAGCGGCCCCCTGCTGGGTGAGGCTGGGAGCTCCCCACCCCAGGCACCCCCTGTGCTGGAGTAGCTGGGCGCTCTGCCCCCCACAGCGCCCCCTGCTGGGAGAGGCTAGGACTGGAGTGGCTGAGAGCTCCCCCCACAGCCAGCTCCTGCCCCCGCCTCACAGCGCCCCCTGCTGGGAAAGGCTGGGACTGGAGTAGCTGGGAGCTCTGCCCCTCACAGTGCCCCCTGCTGGGAAAGGCTGGGAGCTCCTTTCACAGCCAGCTCCTGCCCCCGCTCCCCACAGTATCCCCTGCTGGGAGAGGCTGGGACTGGAGTAGCTGGGAGCTCTGCCCCTCACAGCGCCCCCTGCTGGGAAAGGCTGGGAGCTCCTTTCACAGCCAGCTCCTGCCCCCCACTCCCCACAGTATCCCCTGCTGGGAGAAGCTGGGACTGGAGTAGCTGGGAGCTCTGCCCCCCACAGAGCCCCCGGCTGGGAGAGGCTGGGACTGGAGTAGCTGGGAGCTCCCCCACACACACTGCCCCCTGCTGGGAGAGGCTGGGACTGGAGTAGCTGGGAGCTCTGCCCCCCACAGAGCCCCCTGCTGGGAGAGGCTGGGACTGGAGTAGCTGGGAGCTCTGCCCCCCACAGAGCCCCCGGCTGGGAGAGGCTGGGACTGGAGTAGCTGGGAGCTCTGCCCCCACAGAGCCCCCGGACTGGGAGGAGGCTGGGACTGGAGTAGCTGGGAGCTCTGCCCCACCCACAGAGCCCCCGGCTGGGACTGGAGTAGCTGGGAGCTCTGCCCCCCACAGAGCCCCCGGCTGGGAGAGGCTGGGACTGGAGTAGCTGGGAGCTACCCCCACACACTGCCCCCTGCTGGGAGAGGCTGGGACTGGAGTAGCTAGGAGCTACCCCCACACACACTGCCCCCTGCTGGGAGAGGCTGGAGTAACTAAGCTGCTCCTTTAATCACAGCCGTCTGAGAGCTGTGACAAACTCATCGCACTGGGCGGGGCGCTCTCAGTGCCACTCTGCCTCTGCTAAATGGGGCTTCCCTGCAGGGCGAGGCCTGGCTCGCCCCACCCCTCACCTATCTTCATCTTCTTGAGGGCGGGGTCGGTGTCGTCCCGCGGGCGCTTGCGCGCCTCCTTCAGGCTGGGCATGCTGCGGGCGATCTCGGCCTGCTGCGTGCCCAGGTCCACCAGCAGCGTGGTGATCTGCGCCTGGAACTCGAAGGACGACGGGTGCTTGAGCACACTCAGCAGGTGCAGCTTCAGGTTCTTGCGCACGCTGCTCACCTGGGACTTGGCCAGCGTCGGCGGCAGGTTGGCTGGGGGAGGGCGACACGGAAAGAGGGTCAGGTGTGCGGGGGGGAGGCTGTCCCAGGAGGGACCTGCTGTAGGGTGGGAGGCTTGGGGTAAGCCTGGGGTCTGGCTCTGGGCAGGGAGTGGAGTGCAAGGAGGGGCAGAGGGGCCAGACCCCTGGGTTCTACTCCCAGCTCAGGACAGGGAGCGGGGTGCAGGTCAAGGAGGGGCGGAGGGGCCAGACCCCTGGGTTCTACTCCCGGCTCAGGACAGGGAGTGGGATGCAGGGCAAGGAAGGGGGCTGAGGGGCCGGACTCCTGGGTTCTACTCCCAGCTCTGGGCAGGGAGTGGGGTGCAGGGCAAGGAAGGGGGCTGAGGGGCCGGACTCCTGGGTTCTACTCCCAGCTCTGGGCAGGGAGTGGGGTGCAGGGCGAGGAAGGGGGCTGGACTCCAGGGTTCTACTCCTGGCTCAGGCCAGGGAGTGGGGCCCCGAGGTGGAACCGGGGGCAGCACTTACCATGCAGTGTCTCGTAGGCCTGGATCACCTCGGCCATGAACATGGGCCGCTGGCGGGCGATGCTGGCCAGGGAGCCCAGCGCCGCCGTGAGGTTGATGCTGGAGATGGCTGGGTGCACCATGAACTTCAGCAGCTGCTCCAGGGCCCCCTTGCCCTCCTCCCACAGCGCATCTGCAAGGCAGGAGCGGGCGGGGTCACGGCGCGGGCCGCAAGCTGCGCGAAGGGGGTGGTTAAGGAATTTGGGTTGCGGGGGAGGAACAGCCACGTGCTGACAGCCCCAGCGGGCCCCCCGCTCACCGTGCTTGATGTAGGGGTGGTCCTTGGGGATGCGGTCCAGGCTGATGTCGTTCTTGTGGTGCTTGGGCACGTCTGAGTCGGGCATGCGGGGCGAGAGCGTGATGATCAGCCCCTCCACGAATTTGATGGCGTGGGTGCGGATGCCATCGTTGTCCGAGTCCAGCAGCAGGATGATGTCGCTGGCCATGGCCGACACCATCTCCCAGCAGGACTCCTGCAGGTCGTTGATGACTCTGGACTTCACCATCCACTGCCGGGAGCCAGAAGGGAAAGGTGAGAACCAAGGCCGGCTGCCCTGTGCGGACCACCCCCCTGTGGGAGCAGCCAAGGCTGGAGTAGCCAGGAGCTCCCCCCCCACGGCTAGTGCCCCTGCCCTGCTCCCCCCTGAACCCTCTGCAGAGAGAGCAGCTCTTGCCAGAGCCGCTTCCTGCAGCGCCTCCTGCTGGGAGAGGCCAGGGCTGGATTAGCCGGGACTTTCCCCCACAGCCAGTTCTCCCTGCTGCAAGAGGCCAGCGGGAAGCTCCCCATAGCTCCTGAGACTCCCAGTAGGGGGCGCTGTGGGATGCTGGCTAAGGCTAGAATACCTGGGAGCATTCTTCTCCTCCCCCCCCCCCCAACAGTGCCCCCTGCTGGGAGAGGCTGGAATAGCTGGGAGCTCCTCCCACAGTGCCCCCTGCTGGGAGAGGCTGGAATAGCTGGGAGCTCCTCCCACAGTGCCCCCTGCTGGGAGAGGCTGGAATAGCTGGGAACTCCTCCCACAGTGCCCCCTGCTGGGAGAGGCTGGAATAGCTGGGAGCTCCTCCCACAGTGCCCCCTGCTGGGAGAGGCTGGAATAGCTGGGAGCTCCTCCCACAGTGCCCCCTGCTGGGAGAGGCTGGGATCGTGCCAGCTGGCGGAGGGGCGCTCACCTGCAGAGCCACCTTGTAGAGCTGGGTCATGGCGAGGATGGCCTTTTTCACCACGTTGACATTCTCGTCCTTCAGCAGCATGTTCAGGTTGGCGATGAGCTTCAGCAAGAGCTCAATGTCCCGTTTGCTGGGGCGGGGCAGAGGACAAACTCAGGGAGGAGACAGCGCGAGGCGGGACGAGCAGCCCAGGAACAGCGCAGCTGGCTTCCACGGACCCCTCACCCCTTGTACAGGCAGGGAAACTGAGGCGAGACGGGGGGAACGACTTGCCAAGGTCACACTGGGAGTCAAAGGCAGATCAAGGCACAGAACCCAGAAGTCCTGGCTCCTACCCACTTGCCTCCCCACCCCTCCCCCTGCTGGGAACAGAACCCAGGAGTCCTGGCTCTTCACAGCCCCAGCTGTAACCTACCGGCCCTGCTCCTGGCCTGCTCACAGCACGGACCTTAGTTGGAGATAAGCGAGCGCAGGGAGTGGGCTGGGAGCGCTCCCAGCTGCTGCAGCCTGTGGGGAGCGAGGCAGCTGGCTGGATGAGGCTCCCATCTCCTTGGTGGGCAGGGAGGTTACAGCCAGTGGCTCCAGAGTGCAGCAGCCAAGCCGTCCTTACCAGGCCTCCTCTATGAAGCCGATGACAAACTTGCGCACCTCGATGGATTTGTCCGCCTGGAAAGCGATGATCTCCTGCAGCCGGAGAGGCAGGCAGTCAGGGCTGGCCCCAGCTGCTCAGCAGGCAGCAGAGCTGGCCAAGAGGAGGGGGGAGGGCAGAGCGGGGCTGGGAACATGAGGCACAGCTCGGCCGCCCCCAAACCCAGGCAGGGCTGAGGCTGTGGAAAGCTTTAGGTTAGGCCCGGGTGAGAATACACACTCCTTGGGCCTACGTCGGACACTGCCCAGGCTTGAAGGGCATCTGGGCCTCCAGCTGGAAACCCAGGCAGCCTTCGGGCAGCCACCCACACCTCAGCCCCCAAGCTGTGGGCCCACTGAGCAGGGAGCTGATGCTCTGTCGTGTCCCCTTGCTCGGCAAGTCAGAGGAATTCTCCGCCTCGCTCAGCTGCCAAGGGGTGGGGGCTGCTGAGTGAAGGGGCGGCAGTGCCAGCGGCACCGCACCAGCCCTTGGCATGGGCACAAGGAGAGTCAGGAAAGGCAGTTGCTAGGGGCGCCCCGGCATGCCCAGGGCTACTCACATCCAGGAAGTTATCCAGCAGCGTGGGGTCCTTGTTTATAATTAGCTCCTGGACCTAAGGGGAAAGCAGGGACAGCAGGTGAGCCTTGGGCCAGCGGAGGGGTTTTGCAGCATCAGCCATTGCCCATCTGCCCACCCCCCGTGGAGCGCCCTGCCCCACAGACCCACCCACCCACTGTGACATGAGGGGCTCTGTGCAGGGTGGAATGAGCCGGGGCATATCGTGGGTTCTGTTTTCCCAGCATCTTCCACTCCTGGCCTGGTGTCATCCCATTCCTGCGGGGGGAGCGGTGTTCTTGCTCACCTGTTTGAGGATGGTGATTTTAGAGTCGTTGCTGATCAAGGCAGCCTGGTTTAACAGATCCACCACCTGCAGAGAGAGGAGCCTGTGAGGAGGCACTGTGGCACGCGCGGGCAGCTTGGCTCTGAGGAATCTCTCCCAAGACGGATCAAACTGGTCACACCCAAGGGCCAAGCGAGGCTGAGAACTCACGACAGTCCTGAGATAACTGCTCATGCAGCACAATGTGGCAGCACAAGCAGAGATGGCAACCAGGCCAGGAGTTCTGGTGGGAACAGAGGGGCAGCCCACGGGGACAGGGGGCAGCCGTAAGGGACAGGGGGGTGGCCCACAGGGACGGTGGGCAGCCCGCGGTAGCTTGGGAGGGGTACACAACAAATGCCGATGGCTATCTTGGTGACAGACAGCCATCCCACTAACACTATGGTAGTGCCTAGAGCCCCTGAGATCAGGGCCCCATCGTACCAGGCGCTGAACAGACATTGCAAGAGATGGTCCCTGCCCCAAAGGGCTTCCAATCTACCCCCTCAGCGATCCAGGGCTCTGCCAACACCAGTCTAGTTTCCCTCCAGCCTGGGAGAGGGGAATAGCCCATGCCAGGGTTGCACGGGTGCAATATACCAGGAAAAGTATCACATCCCCATCCAGCGTCAGTGGCCTTGGGAAAAAAGCTGCACGGACAAGACAGGCAAAAGGCAGAAGGGGAGCCAGGCCCAGGGAGAGGAAGGGGCCTGCCCAAAGGGTCCCAGAAGGGCAGGGGCGGGATGGAAGCCAGGTCTGCAAAGATCCAGACAGGTGCCTTGTCCCCGGACTACGCGGCCTCACAAGAACCAGCCAGAGCCCGTAAAGACGCGGTGCACTGCAGGAAAATCACTGGGGAGCACGTCACGTGGCCCCAACATTTAGACCTTCACTATGCACATGGAAAGCAGACTGTAACTGACAAGACAGGTGACCAGACTAACCTTCCCCAAACTTGGGTCCCAGGTACTCCCCCGACCTGGGGCTGGAGCAGAGCCAGTGCCCGAGGGAGGGGAAAGGCCCTATATCTCATTTCCCCAAACCCACGGCCCAAGACCAAGGCCGGATCAGAGCCAGCTCTCTTGTCCCAGCCTTCACTGCCTGCTCCCCACGCACCCTCTCCGAGGTTGTCATGCTGTCCGTGCCGCTGCTCTCCTCCTGGGTGAAGAACTGGGACGCGATGCTCAAGCGGGCGTTGCCGCCATCCCCTGTGCCGCTGGCCATGGCTCCGGGCGCAGGGACGGGGCCGGAGCCCGAGCGCGGATACGGCCCCTGCCAACGGGTGTGTGAAAGGGCAGCTCCTGGTCCGGGTGGTCCTCGGGCTCGCTCCTCGAGCTGCTAACGAGGCGACTAATTAGCACCCTGCTGTAAGTGGTCCCCAGCCCCGCCCCCTGCCACCCTCCTGCCCCTTGCACCCAGGCACCCCCAGGCCGCGCCCTGGCCTCACCCCCGTTTCCCCAGGGGAACCCCAGCTCACCCCACTGCCCCGGGGACGCCAAGCAGCCCCCAGCCCCCCATTCTGCACCCCCCAGATCCCATCATTCCGGGCCAGCCCCCTTCAGCCTCCAAGGCAGCCCCTCCCCCCCCCGGGCCCCCCCCATCGCAGCCCCCCCCCCGGGCCCCCCCGCCTTGCAGCCCTCCCCGCATCCCAGCCCCCCCGCCCGGGCCCCCCCGCATCGCAGCCCCCCCCGCCCGCCTGGGCCCCCCCATCGCAGCCCCCCCACCCGGGCCCCCCCGCATCGCAGCCCCCCCCGCCCGCCTGGGCCCCCCCCATCGCAGCCCCCCACCCGCCCCCCCGCCTTGCAGCCCCCCCCGCACTCACCCGCTCGCTATCCCGCCCCGCGACCCCTCAAGCTCCGCGCGGCCCCCTGCCGGCCGCCATCTTCCCGCGGCCCGGGCGGTGCGCACTGCGCAGGCGCGCGCCGCAAGGCCCCCTGGGACCTGTAGTTCTGCCGCGCGAAGGGCGGGCGCCGCGGGGGTCGCTGGGTAACTTCGTCCGTCGCCCGGTGCTGCCGGCCTGGGGCGGGGCTGGGACAGCTCCCACCTGCCCTTTGACCCCGACCCCTGCCTCTCCTTTGTGCCCTTTGACCCCGAGCCTCTCCTCTGTGCCCTTTGACCTCTGGTCCCCACGTGCAGGCTCTCCTTTGTGCCCTTTGACCCCGAGCCTCTCTTCTGTGCCCTTTGACCTCTGACCCCACGTGCAGGCTCTCATTTGTGCCCTTTGACCCCATCTTCATCCTCCCCTCGATGACCTTTGACCTCTGACCCCGCAGCCCCACTCCCAGTGATCCCCTTCGCCCTAGACCCTCACCCCACCCACAATCTGCCCATCCCCTGCCCAGGGGCAGCAGCCTCCCCTCCCCCAACACTTTTCGCCCCCCCCCCCCCCGGGGGTGGGAGGTTGTCTGGGCTCCTGTCCTTCCAGCGCAGTCATTCCCGCTTCCACCCCCCGCCCCCGCCAGACCCTCCCCCTCCCCCTTCCTCCTTCGCCGGTAGCCCGGTGCGATGGGCGCCAGCCTCCCCCAGCAGCCGCACGTTGACAGCTGGTGCAGGAGTCACCCTCTGCACCCGCCCAAAGGTGTCCGATGCCCATTTTGGCATCCCCCAGTGGCGTAGCCACACGTGGGTCTGGGTGGGCCTCAGCCAGGGCTAGGGGTGCCGGATGGTTTCAGAAAAAATACCGAAAAAAAAAGGACCCCAAGAGTTGTTAAATAAACAAAAGAAAGAAAGAAAGAAAGAAACAGCATGGCCCCTTTAAGAAACGCGTGGTGAGGCTTTTTGGCCCTAACAGGCTGCTGGCGGCCGCCCACCAACTTGCCTCCCTGTGTGGGGCCAGGCAGCTCCCCTGCGGAACCTGGTAAGCACTAGGGTTGCCAGGCTGCCTCCGTATTGAGCCGGACAGCCCGGGATTTTCGCCTCCTGGCCAGGAAAAAATCAGAAAGTACCAGGCATTTTAGGTGTCCAGTATTTTCTGAATTTTTTTACCGGGTGGGCAGTGAAAATACCGAACTGTCTGATTCAATACTGGACACCTGGCAACCCTACCCAGGGCCCGCCCACTTAGCTATACGCCCACCCAAATATGATCCCCTCTGCCTGTGTCTGGAGCATAACTCCTGCTGAGGTCGAGCCAACTCAGCGTGAAGTTCAAATACATTTATACCAGGCCTTTTTCTTAATGGTACATCCTATTGGGCAAATACACACATTTTGCACAGACTTTAGCCAATCAAAACCAAAGCTATGTCTGCTGCTGTCGTAATTGTTCCACGTTGCTTACGGCCTCTCTCCCAATATCGGGGCGAGCGATTCCAGCAAGCACGGAAAAGCTGTGGTGGGGTATAGACATCCCGGGAGGTAGTGGCAGCTGTCATGCAATACCCGGTCCTGTTTCTCTGTATGGGCTAGTCTTGCTTACACCAGACGGGTGTATTCAGCCATCATAGCCAAGTGCAGGCGTGACGGTTTGCAGCTGGGCCGGTTCCCCATGTTGAATTGGTTCATTCTCAGTGTGTTAACCGTTGGACAGATAGGGTTGCCAGATGGTTTCAACAAAAATACTGGACACACTTGACATCACAATCTACATTTATCTTATTTAGAAAATACCGGACATTTCTATTTTCTCATTTCTATTTTCTCAATTTGTTTCCCTGAACAGAAAGCTCAAATACTGGACTGTCTGGCTCAAAACCGGACACCTGGCAACCCTATGGACAGAACCCAGAATTCCTAGCTTCCAGCCTCCCTGCTCTAACCCACTAGACCCCACTACTCTAGGGTTGCCAGGTGTCCAGTTTTGAACCAGACAGTCCGGTATTTGAGCTTTCTGTCCGGAAAACAAATTGAGAAAATACTGGACATAGAAATGTCCGGTATTTTCTAATTACGTAAGTTTTATTGTTATCATGAGTATCAGTACGTAGCTGCGTATTGCCTGGCTGGTAGACACACTCATGCTGTGTGAGTCACACTGCGTGAGCACGTCTACCAGCCAGGCAGTACGCAGCTACACAGTGGGGGGGGGGGGCAGGGCTGGGGTGGGATGAAATCTCTGGGGCCGGACTCACCTGTGCGCCCCGCCGGGACAGGCAGTGCCACGGGATCTGTGTTCACCTGGGTCAGCCCCGCTCCCCGCTAGCTGGTTCCCCCCCAGCCAGCCCTGCTTCCCCCAACCCCCTCCCAGCCAGCCCTGCTTTCCGCCAGCCGGTTCCTTCCCCTGATCTCTGCCGGCTAGCCCCGCTCCCCCTGACCCCCTCCCGGCCAGCCCCACCCCCCTCCCGGCCGGTCCCCCCCCATTCTGAGATCACGTGTGTCCGGTATTTTTTTGAAACCCATCTGGTAACCCTACACTCCCCTACCAGAGCTGGGAATAGAGCCCAGGAGTCCAAAGCACTTAGCTTTGCCTTTCACCTTCTCCATGTGGACCTGAAAAGAGAGTACAGGCAGGCATCACTCCAAAGCAGGCAAGAACCCCGCAGTGGGCAAGGGGTACCTCATTCCAGATGTCAGTTTGGCTACCAGCCTCATAACTGCACTGAGGGAAGAGATTCACTTGTGTTCTGTCTGGGTTGGCACGCAGCCGGTTCTCGGTGCAACCCATTGAGACCCCGGATCGCGCTACTGGTAACGCAACTTCAGCCCGGATCTTTGGCCTGGGCAGCAGTGCATGGGTCATCACCAGTATAGCCGAACTCCTCCTGCCGAGATGGCCCGATTGGTCATTCGGGTGGAGTGAGGAATGTAAGCGAGAGTACGTTCCCTTGTGGTCAGCTGTTCTTCCGTTGCCCCATCAGATCTTCTTGCATAGTTCGTCATAAGGATGTTGGGCCTCCAGCAGAGATAGTATCTCTCGTGCGAGGTGGTGATCTTTCGATAGGCTGTGTCTTTAGTGAGGGTGAGTCACTGCGGCACAGGCTGCTGCGAGGTGACAAAAATGGCGCCGTAAGGGAGATTTTATTTTGTTTTACTGTGTTACGCCTTATGTCACCATTCATAGAATCACAGACTCCTAGGGCAGGCAGAGACCTCAGGAGTCATCGAGTCCAGCCACCTGCCCAAAGCAGGACCAACCCCAACTCAAATCATCCCAGCCAGGGCTTGGTCAAGCTGGGACTTAAACACCTCTGGGGATGGAGATTCCACCCCCTCCCTAGGGAACCCATCCCAGTGCTTCCCCACCCTCCTACAAAATAGTTTTCCCTAATATCTAACCTCGACCTCTCGTGCCCTCCCTGCAACTAGAGACCATTGCTCCCCGTTCTGCCATCTGCCACCACAGAGAACAGCCTCTCTCCATCCTCTTTGGAACCTCTCTGCAGGGAGTTGAAGGCTGCTCTCAAATCCCCCCTCACTCTTCTCTTCTGCAGACTGAACAAGCCCCAATCCCTCAGCCTCTCCTCATAGGTCGTGCGCTCCAGCCCCCGAATCATTTTTGTCACCCTTCACTGGACTCTCTCCAATGCATCCACATCCTTTCTGTACTTGGGGGGGGGGGGGCAGAATTGGCCGGAATACTCCAGATGTGGGCTCCCCAGTGCCAAATAAAAGGGAATAATCACTTCCCTAGATCTGCTGGCTATGCTCACTCACTTTGCCATCACTCAGCCCCCTTCCACCTCACTCCCTCCCCACTATCCCCCCCTTCCCATTTTTTTGCAGTTCGCTTAGCCCTTCTGAATTCAATCCACCCCCAAAATTAAGAGGGTGTTTGCTGCCAACCCACTATTCAGGACTCCTGAGTTTTGCTGGGAGGGGAGTCCAGTGGTTAGAGCAGGGGGGCTAGGTACCAGGACTCCTGAGTTCTATTCCCAGCTGTGGGAGGGGAGTGAGGCCCAGTGGGTTAGAGCAGGGGGGCTGGAAGCCAGGAATTCTGGGTTTGGTCCAATGGTTAATTCCCCTCCTTTTGAAAAATTGGCACTTGATTTCTGGCCTGACTGTCTCTCGTTTCAGCTCCCAGCCTCCAATCTTGCTCTGCCTTTATCTGCTGGATTAAGGAGCCCGCAGCTCTCCATGGTCTCCTCTCCCTTTGGAGGGGCCGAGGTGCTGGGGGTGGGTGGCCGTGCCTGGCTCAGCCAGTCCCTCAGGAGCCCATTGTATAAGGGGGTGTGATTGGGTTACACACTCCCCGCCGGGGATTAGAGGCCGAGCAGGTAATTAGTTAATTGTGGCCCCTCGGCTCGCTGACTCTTTTGTGCTTGCTCTGGTGCCTTAATCCCAAAACCAGCAGCCGGATCAAGCGTTCTCCTGACAACGGCCGGGGCACCGGGGAACCAGCAGGTAACAGGAGCCTTTGGGGAGAGATGAAGCCAAAGGCAGGTAAACAGGCAGGAGAGGGCATGGGAGAGGGGGAAGGGAAGACACATTAGCCAGGGCAGGGGGCCTGTGCTGGGTTCAGACTGGGGCAGTGGCAGTGGGGAAAAGCTAGCGACATTACCAGCCCCATGCCCTGCCCCTCATGTTTGCCAAGGAACCCAGGGTCAGGATAGCAGGGGCTGCAGGTCGGGAGTGAGGGGCACCAGCAAGGCTGGGGGGGCAAGGGCTGTGGGTTGGGAGTGAGGGGCACCGCCAGGTCTGGGAGAACCCAGGGCTGGGCTGGCAGGGGCTGTGGGTCGGGAGTGAGGGGCACCGCCAGGTCTGGGAGAACCCAGGGCTGGGCTGGCAGGGGCTGTGGGTCGGGAGTGAGGGGCACCGGCAGAGCTGTGGGTGGGGAGATACAAAAGCAGAGGGGATTGTGAGCTGGGATATGGGCCCCTCTTCCGCTTTCGGTCCCAACCAGCAGTGTGGTGTTGCTGCATCTTTTAAATAACCGCTTCACTTCATTCCAAAGGAGGCTGCATCTCAGCGCTGGGTGAGGGGTCCCTGTATAAGCAGCCTCTGCGCCCCACCCCAGGGGCAGCTGGATCTCAGCCGCCCGGTGAGGGTCCCTGTATAAGCAGCCCCTGCGCCCCACCCCAGAGGCAGCTGGATCTCAGTGCCTGGTGAGGGGTCCCTGAAACCTGCCCATAATTCAGTGCAGGACTCGACTCTTTCATTAGCACCGAGGTGCCGGGAGCCCCCTTCTCTGGGGGCCGTCACAGCCCCCTCACTGGGAGAGTGGCCGGCCATGCGGTTTGGGAGGATCCCATTCCCTGTGGGCTCCAGCCCAGGGCTCCAGGATCCCCCGCCCCCATGTTTTGCAGTGAGCCCACCCTAAGCCCTCCTCACCCCTCCCTGTGGCCAGGGGATCCTATCTCCCTGATTGGTCCTGGGTAAATCCCACTAAAGCTCCTCTTGCCAATGCCCTGTCCTTAAATAGGGGCTGGGGCTCCAGCCAGTGCCACTCGGGCACCCTGCTCCCACCCCCTGCCCCTAGCTCTCTGCCCCCTCCAGGGCTCTGCCCCCCTTCCCCCTCCTGCCACTAGCCCTCTGCCCCCTCCAGGGCTCTGCTCCCCTTCCCCCTCCTGCCACTAGATCTCTGCCCCCTCCAGGGTTCTGCCCTCCTTCTCCCTCCTGCCACTAGGTCTCTGCCCCCTCCAGGGCTCTGCCCCCCTTCCCACTCCTGCCCCTAGCTCTCTGCCCCCTCCAGGGCTCTGCCCCCCTTCCCTCTCCTGCCACTAGCTCTCTGTCCCCCTTCCCCCTCCTGCCACTAGCCCTCTGCCCCCTCCAGGGCTCTGCCCCCCTTCCCCCTCCTGCCACTAGCTCTCTGCCCCCAGGGCTCTGTGCCCCCTCCCCCCCTCCTGCCACTAGCTCTCTGCCCCCAGGACTCTGCCCCCCCTTCCCCCTCCTGCCACTAGCCCTCTGCCCCCTCCAGGACTCTGCCCCCCCTTCCCCCTCCTGCCACTAGCTCTCTGCCCCCTCCAGGGCTCTGCTCCCCTTCCCCTCCTGCCACTAGATCTCTGCCCCCTCCAGGGTTCTGCCCCCCTTCTCCCTCCTGCCACTAGGTCTCTGCCCCCTCCAGGGCTCTGCCCCCCTTCCCACTCCTGCCCCTAGCTCTCTGCCCCTCCAGGGCTCTGCCCCCCTTCCCTCTCCTGCCACTAGCTCTCTGTCCCCCTTCCCCCTCCTGCCACTAGCCCTCTGCCCCCTCCAGGGCTCTGCCCCCCTTCCCCCTCCTGCCACTAGCTCTCTGCCCCCAGGGCTCTGTGCCCCCTCCCCCCCTCCTGCCACTAGCTCTCTGCCCCCAGGACTCTGCCCCCCCTTCCCCCTCCTGCCACTAGCCCTCTGCCCCTCCAGGACTCTGCCCCCCCTTCCCCCTCCTGCCACTAGCTCTCTGCCCCCTCCAGGGCTCTGCTCCCCTTCCCCCTCCTGCCACTAGATCTCTGCCCCCTCCAGGGTTCTGCCCTCCTTCTCCCTCCTGCCACTAGGTCTCTGCCCCCTCCAGGGCTCTGCCCCCTTCCCACTCCTGCCCCTAGCTCTCTGCCCCCTCCAGGGCTCTGCCCCCCTTCCCTCTCCTGCCACTAGCTCTCTGTCCCCCTTCCCCCTCCTGCCACTAGCCCTCTGCCCCCTCCAGGGCTCTGCCCCCCTTCCCCCTCCTGCCACTAGCTCTCTGCCCCCAGGGCTCTGTGCCCCCTCCCCCCCTCCTGCCACTAGCTCTCTGCCCCCAGGACTCTGCCCCCCCTTCCCCCTCCTGCCACTAGCCCTCTGCCCCCTCCAGGACTCTGCCCCCCCTTCCCCCTCCTGCCACTAGCTCTCTGCCCCCTCCAGGACTCTGCCCCCTCCTGCCACTAGCTCTCTGCCCCCTCCAGGACTCTGCCCCCCCTTCCCCCTCCTGCCACTAGCTCTCTGCCCCCAGGGCTCTGCCCTCCTACCCCCACTCTCCCAGCTGGCCCCCTGCCCCCAGTGCGTATCTCCTCTGGCTCCCAGGGCTCCACATCACATCGAACACCCTTGTCCCCAGGGCCCTGTGCCCCCAGCCCCGGGGCTTTCTCCCCCCACTCCCTGTGCTCCATCACCCCCTTGTCCTGCTGGCAGGGGCCATGGGCAGCTTTGGCATCAGCAGCCTGGAGGGCAGTGCCCAGCTTGGGGTGCTCACTCCTTGGCCCCTCCTCCTCAGACAGGGGGTCCCCGGCTTTGCTCCCCCAACTGGACTCCTGGATCCCGCCCTAGGCTTCCCCCCAGCCCAGGCAGCTCAGCCCTCCCAGCGTGTGGCCGACTTCTCCATCGGCTCCCTCCTGGCCCTGGGCAGTTTGGAGGAGCCGGGGGAAGGGGGGCGCCGGGAGGAGCTGGGCAAGGGGGCTGCGGCGTGGGGGGTGACCCCGCCTGGCTACGCCTGGATCCACTGCTCCCACTTCAAGCCGCTTCGTCTGGCAAGTAAGATCCCTCTTCCAGCACCCGTGGGGGTGGGGGGGGGGGTGGTGCCACGGTGCCCCGGGCCCTGAGCTCAGCCCTGCAGCCCTGGCACATGACCAGGATGGCGGGACACTTGAGGAAGCAGGGACTCAGCCCCCCCCGCTGGACCCCACCCTGCTCCCAGCGCCCCCTGCTGGACCCCACCCCTCTCCCCACAGCCCAACGCCCCCACCTGGGACGCTCCCTGCAGCCCAGCGCCCCTTCCTGGGACCCACCCTGCTCCCTGCAGCCCAGCGCCCCCTGCTGGGCCCCACCCTGGTCCCCACAGCCCGGCGCCCCCTGCTGGGCCCCAGCCCCACTCCCTGCAGCCCAGCGCCCCCTGCTGGGCCCCAGCCCCACTCCCTGCAGCCCAGCGCCCCCTGCTGGACCCCACCCCTCTCCCCACAGCCCAACGCCCCCACCTGGGACGCTCCCTGCAGCCCAGCGCCCCTTCCTGGGACCCACCCTGCTCCCTGCAGCCCAGCGCCCCCTGCTGGGCCCCACCCTGGTCCCGACAGCCCGGCGCCCCCTGCTGGGCCCCAGCCCCACTCCCTGCAGCCCAGCGCCCCCTGCTGGGCCCCACCCTGCTCCCCAGCGCCCCCTGCTGGGCCCCACCCTGCTCCCCGCACTCCGGTGCCCCTACCAGCCCACTGGGGCTGTGGCTTCCAGAATGAAATGTGTGGGGCTGGTGCAAAGAGCAGGGGCTGGGGGGAGGGGGGCGGGAGATCAGGCAGCCCTGAGTCCTTCTCTCCAGCTGCTGTGCAGCTCCTGGTTCACGCCCCCCTTCCCTCCCTGCAGAGGCAAAGCGGGGGGGCAGCCCCAGCCGGGCATCCCGCAGCCCCCGTGTCCCATTCTCTGCAGCCCAGATCGGCATCCTGGAGGGCAGCTACCGGCAGACGCGCTACCTGAGCAGCGGGCAGGTCGGGGAGCTGGCAGCGCTGCTGGGACTCAGTGAGACCCAGGTAGGGGACTGACCTTGGGCAAGGTCCAGGGAGCCAGGCGGAGCTTCTCAGTTATCAGCGCTTGTTAGAGCGAGGGCAGCTGGCCTGGGGCTGGGGGGTTACCCCAGGGGGGGCGCCCGAGGGGCAGACTCCTGTGGTTCGAGGCATAGCCTGAGGGGTCATCCAAGGGGCAGCTGGCCTGTGGGTGGGAGCATACCCCAGGGGGGGGTGTCCAAAGGACAGCCAGCCTGTGGGTTGGGACCCTGCTGGAGGATCCTGGTGTCACACAGGCTCTAGCTTTCCTGCTCCTGCAGCGCCCCCTGCTGGAGGGATCTGGGTCCCTGGGCACTGTGCCTCAGTTTCCCTCTCTGTGCCCTGGGGCTGTGGGCACCCAGGGGCTGCCCGAGTGCCGCATTCGCGGTGACGGCTGCTGTTGTTTGTTCCAAGGTGAAAATCTGGTTCCAGAACCGGCGGGCCCGGGAAAGACGGGACTTCCTGAAGGAGCAGCCAACCAGCAGCACCGCCCTGGAGGGGGTGAAGCCGGCCCCTCCTCCCCCACTTGGACTGGCGCCAGTGCTGGGGCCAGGCAGCACCAGGATTTTGCCCCCTTGAGCCACCGCGACTTCAGGCGTCTGAGTCAGCCGTGGGGCCATTTGTACTACAAAAAGACCTGGGTTTACCATGGGGGGGGTGTCTCCCCCATGGGCTGTGCCCCCCACATTGTTATAGGGCAATGATCAAACGCCAGCCTCCTCCCCCCCCAGCTGGCCCCAATCCATCCTCTGCCCCCTCCCCCAGATCTTTAGCCAGCATTTGCTCCCCCTCCAGCTGGCCCCTGCCCCCCTTCCAGAGCCAGCCGTGCAATTAGCACTCCAGGTCAGGGGTCCCCAATGGCCCAGGCTGGGCCCCCTCTACCCTGGAGCGCCCCCTGCTGGGCCGTGTCCCCAGGGCTGACCCCCAACCTCAGGTCCCAGACAAAGGATGACTGCAGAGCAAGTGGGGCGGGGGAGGACAGGGTGCCCGCCCCGCCAGCCCTGCCTCCGACCTTCAGCCGTCACCAAATCTTCAGCCAGTGACAACGCTGGAGTTGGACTCAGCAGCGTGGCCTGCCCCCATGCCCGGAGCTCCCCATGGGGCAGGGGGCGTGATCCAGGGTCAGGGCGACTGGATCTGAGCTCCCCGAGGAATCAGATTAGCATCTCAGCTCCCTGGGGCCAATCCGGAGCCACCCCCGACCGCAGTGGGGACAGGGCTGAATTCAGATCTCAGCTCCCCCCCCCCGCCTCGGATCAAGCCAGAGTCACCCCCGAGTCACTGGGGGCAGGGCCAGAGACCTTACGCCAGAGAGAGGCGGGTAAATCTGTGTTCAGTCCCCGGATGTAAACAGAGTCACTCTGGTTTGATAGGGGCCGGAAGCCTTTCTGTCGCATCCGGGTTGGCTCTGGGGGCAGGACGGGCCCTGTCAGGGGAGGGGAGCCTGGCTGGAGGAGCTGCCCCCCACCCTGGGATAGCTGCACCCCGTGTGTGTGGGGGGGCAATAAACCCCTTTTGATCCCAGCACGTGGCTCTCGTTTGGCAGTTTCCTTGTGTCCCTCCATGAGGCTGGGGTCTGTGGGGAGTTGCCAAGAGCAGCCCGTGCTCCCCCCTCCCCTGGCTGCTAGGCCCGGCTGGCCTGGGTCCTGTGTGGAAGGGCCAGACCATGGGGATGCAGCGAGGGCACCCTGACCCCAGCATGACTAAGGTGGAGGGGGCAGCCCTGTGCTGTCTGGGGGCTCAGTGAGGAGGGTGCTGGCCAAAGTACACAAGGAAACTGAGCCAATGTATCCCCCTTGGCCCCGAGATGTGCCATTCGGCTCCCCATCCCCTCCAGCTGTGCCAATGTCCCCCAACACCTCGCTAGCTGTGCCAGCCTCCCCCAGCTGTGCCAATGTCCCCCAACACCCCACTAGCTGTGCCAGCCTCCCCCAGCTGTGCCAATGTCCCCCAACACCTCCCTAGCTGTGCCAGCCTCCCCCAGCTGTGCCAATGTCCCCCAACACCTCCCTAGCTGTGCCAGCCTCCCCCAGCTGTGCCAATGTCCCCCAACACCTCCCTAGCTGTGCCAGCCTCCCCCAGCTGTGCCAATGTCCCCCAACACCTCCCTAGCTGTGCCAGCCTCCCCCAGCTGTGCCAATGTCCCCCAACACCTCCCTAGCTGTGCCAGCCTCCCCCAGCTGTGCCAATGTCCCCCAACACCTCCCTAGCTGTGCCAGCCTCCCCCAGCTGTGCCAATGTCCCCCAACACCTCCCTAGCTGTGCCAGCCTCCCCCAGCTTGCCAATGTCCCCCAACACCCCTGCTGTGCCACCTCCCAGCTGTGCCAATGTCCCCCAACACCTCCCTAGCTGTGCCAGCCTCCCCCAGCTTGCCAATGTCCCCCAACACCCACTGGCTGTGCCACCTCCCCCAGCTGTGCCAATGTCCCCCAACACCCCTGCTGTGCCAGCCTCCCCCAGCTGTGCCAATGTCCCCCAACACCCCACTGGCTGTGCCAGCCTCCCCCAGCTGTGCCAATGTCCCCCAACACCCCATGGGTGCCGCCTCCCCCAGCTGGCCAATGTCCCCCACCCCCCTGCGTGCCAGCCTCCCCCAGCTGTGCCAATGTCCCCCAACACCTCCCTAGCTGTGCCAGCCTCCCCCAGCTGTGCCAATGTCCCCCAACACCCCCTGCTGTGCCAGCCTCCCCCAGCTGTGCCAATGTCCCCCAACACCCCCTGGCGTGCCAGCCTCCCCCAGCTGTGCCAATGTCCCCCAACACCTCCCTAGCTGTGCCAGCCTCCCCCAGCTGTGCCAATGTTCCCCAACACCTCCCTAGCTGTGCCAGCCTCCCCCAGCTGTGCCAATGTCCCCCAACACCTCCCTAGCTGTGCCAGCCTCCCCCAGCTGTGCCAATGTCCCCCAACACCTCCCTAGCTGTGCCAGCCTCCCCCAGCTTGCCAATGTCCCCCAACACCCCCTGCGTGCCAGCCTCCCCCAGCTGTGCCAATGTCCCCCAACACCTCCCTAGCTGTGCCAGCCTCCCCCAGCTTGCCAATGTCCCCCAACATCCCACTGGCTGTGCCAACCTCCTCCAGCTGTGCCAATGTCCCCCAACACCTCCCTAGCTGTGCCAGCCTCCCCCAGCTGTGCCAATGTCCCCCAACACCCCCCTGGCTGTGCCAGCCTCCCCCAGCTTGCCAATGTCCCCCAACACCCCTGCTGTGCCACCTCCCAGCTTGCCAATGTCCCCCAACACCCCCTGCTGTGCCACCTCCCCAGCTTGCCAATGTCCCCCAACACCCCTGGCTGTGCCACCTCCCCCAGCTGTGCCAATGTCCCCCAACACCCCTGCTGTGCCAGCCTCCCCCAGCTGTGCCAATGTCCCCCAACACCCCACTGGCTGTGCCAGCCTCCCCCAGCTGTGCCAATGTCCCCCAACACCCCACTGGCAGTGCCAGCCTCCCCCAGCTGTGCCAATGTCCCCCAACACCCCCTGCGTGCCAGCCTCCCCCAGCTGTGCCAATGTCCCCCAACACCTCCCTAGCTGTGCCAGCCTCCCCCAGCTGTGCCAATGTCCCCCAACACCCCCTAGCTGTGCCAGCCTCCCCCAGCTGTGCCAATGTCCCCCAACACCCCCTGCGTGCCAGCCTCCCAGCTGTGCCAATGTCCCCCAACACCTCCCTAGCTGTGCCAGCCTCCCCCAGCTGTGCCAATGTCCCCCAACACCCCCCTAGCTGTGCCAGCCTCCCCCAGCTGTGCCAATGTCCCCCAACACCTCCCTAGCTGTGCCAGCCTCCCCCAGCTGTGCCAATGTCCCCCAACACCCCCCTAGCTGTGCCAGCCTCCCCCAGCTTGCCAATGTCCCCCAACACCCCCTGCGTGCCAGCCTCCCAGCTGTGCCAATGTCCCCCAACACCTCCCTAGCTGTGCCAGCCTCCCCCAGCTTGCCAATGTCCCAACACCTCCCTAGCTGTGCCAGCCTCCCCCAGCTGTGCCAATGTCCCCAACACCTCCCTAGCTGTGCCAGCCTCCCCAGCTGTGCCAATGTCCCCCAACACCTCCCTAGCTCCCCCCCACCCCACCCCACCCCCCACCCCACCCCACCCCCCACCCCACCCGCACCCCCCAGCTGTGCCAATGTCCCCCAACACCTCCCTAGCTGTGCCAGCCTCCCCCAGCTGTGCCAATGTCCCCCAACACCCCACTGGCTGTGCCAGCCTCCCCCAGCTGTGCCAATGTCCCCCAACACCCCACTGGCTGTGCCAGCCTCCCCCAGCTGTGCCAATGTCCCCCAACACCCCCTGCTGTGCCAGCCTCCCCCAGCTGTGCCAATGTCCCCCAACACCCCCCTGGCTGTGCCAGCCTCCCCCAGCTGTGCCAATGTCCCCCAACACCCCCTGGCTGTGCCAGCCTCCCCCAGCTGTGCCAATGTCCCCCAACACCCCACTGGCAGTGCCAGCCTCCCCCAGCTGTGCCAATGTCCCCCAACACCTCCCTAGCTGTGCCAGCCTCCCCCAGCTGTGCCAATGTCCCCCAACACCTCCCTAGCTGTGCCAGCCTCCCCCAGCTGTGCCAATGTCCCCCAACACCTCCCTAGCTGTGCCAGCCTCCCCCAGCTGTGCCAATGTCCCCCAACACCTCCCTAGCTGTGCCAGCCTCCCCCAGCTGTGCCAATGTTCCCCAACACCTCCCTAGCTGTGCCAGCCTCCCCCAGCTGTGCCAATGTCCCCCAACACCTCCCTAGCTGTGCCAGCCTCCCCCAGCTGTGCCAATGTCCCCCAACACCTCCCTAGCTGTGCCAGCCTCCCCCAGCTGTGCCAATGTCCCCCAACACCTCCCTAGCTGTGCCAGCCTCCCCCAGCTGTGCCAATGTCCCCCAACACCTCCCTAGCTGTGCCAGCCTCCCCCAGCTATGACAATGTCCCCCAAGACCCCACTGGCTGTGCCAGCCTCCCCCAGCTGTGCCAATGTCCCCCAACACCTCCCTAGCTGTGCCAGCCTCCCCCAGCTGTGCCAATGTCCCCCAACACCTCCCTAGCTGTGCCAGCCTCCCCCAGCTGTGCCAATGTCCCCCAACACCTCCCTAGCTGTGCCAGCCTCCCCCAGCTGTGCCAATTTTCCCCAACACCTCCCTAGCTGTGCCAGCCTCCCCCAGCTGTGCCAATGTCCCCCAACACCTCCCTAGCTGTGCCAGCCTTCCCCAGCTATGCCAATGTTCCCCAACCCTCCCCCCAGCTGTGCCAGCCTTCCCTGACCTCCCCCCGGCTGTGCCAAAGTCCCCCAACCTCCTCTTCCCCGACTGTGCCAACGTCCCTCGACCCCCCCCCCCAGCTGTGCCAACATTCACAACCTCTCCCGGGCCATGCCAAAGTCCCTCGACCTCCCCCCAGGTGTGCCAACGTCCCCCAACCTCTCTGCCAGCCCCTGTGGGTGAGCCCCGGCCATGCAGCACTCACTCTCTGCCAGTTCCCTCTGGCCTTGGCCTCAAAGGGAACCTACCCAATGCCTGCTAAGGTCCGGCTGGCCTGGGAGCTGGGGCCTGGACCGTGCAACGGTGCTGCTAGGGCGATGTGAGCTGCCCAGCTCCCAGCCAGCCTGTGCCCCCCAGCTCCCAGCCAGCCTGTGCCCCCCAGCTCCCAGCCAGCTTGTGCCCCCCAGCTCCCAGCCAACCTGGGCCCCCCAGCTCCCAGCCAGCCTGTGCCCCCCAGCTCCCAGCCAGCCTGTGCCCCCCAGCTCCCAGCCAGCCTGTGCCCCCCAGCTCCCAGCCAGCTTGTGCCCCCCAGCTCCCAGCCAGCCTGTGCCCCCCAGCTCCCAGCCAGCCTGTGCCCCCCAGCTCCCAGCCAGCCTGTGCCCCCAGCTCCCAGCCAGCCTGTGCCCCCCAGCTCCCAGCCAGCCTGTGCCTGCCCAGCTTCTCATTCCCCAGGTGCTGCCCAGCTCTCAGCTTCCTGGCGCAGACTCCCTGTCGGGACCCTGGCAGCCTCCCTGCTGTTAGTGGGGAGCTGAGCCAGGGGCCGGGGAGTCGGGCTGCTGGCAGGGCGTGGGAATCTGGGAGCCCAGGTTCTCAGCCCCTGCCCCCGCTGTCCCAGCAGTGGAAGTGCTCCTGGTGAGGATGGGCACCGCTGACCCCAAGGGGGCAGGGAGGGCATGAGCCGCCCCTGCGATTGCTGCGGCGGCTGTAGGTCACCCCGACAAAGGGCGACTTCACAGCTCTGCTTGGCGTGGTGGGCCGGGCCGGGCCGGGCCGGGCCGTTGGTTTTCTGGCGTACTGCAGCAATCGGGAAACCCCCCCCCCCCCCCCGCTTTGTGTCTTGTGACTGCAGGGGCGCTAGCGGGCTCCTTCGCCTCAAATGGGCCCCGGACTCTGTGAGCTCCTCCCGCTGCGGTCTGCCCCGCTGGGATGCCCGGAGCTCCCTTCCCAGGCTGCGCCCTTCCCAGCTTGCCTCCTCCACCAGCCGAGACTGGCCCAGGAAAAGCTCGTGCCCGATGCGGCTACCCGCCCCCTGCGCCCACCCGCTGACACACACCCAGAGCAGGGCTCGTCCCCTCCAGCAGGGGGCAGCAGGGGCATGCGCGCACACCCAGGTCAGACGGTGCACACCCCCCCACATGTGCACACGCACACGATCACACACACACACACACTCTCCTGCGCCCCCGCCCCGTGCCCCGGGCAGGTCCCTTCAGCCCTGTCCTCTTTCCCAATGGCTCGGCTCCTGGCCTGATCCCTGTGCAGGTCGCCTGGCAGAAGGCAAACACGGAGCCCACGTCCCCAGGGCTCAGGGCCGAAGTCCAGTCCCGGCCGCTAATCAGTCACTCACCTCTGGAGAGTAGGGGAAAGGTGCCTCCCGCCGGATAAGCTGCCCTCCCTTGGGATGGGGAGTGAGGGAAATGGGAGAGGGCAGGACCAGCTCCGAGCTTAGCTCCTTAAATCAACCTTCTCAAAGTGATGCTGCTGGGAGGGGCGGGGGGAGCATTGTCCAGTGGTCAGAGCAGGGCAGGTTGGGAGGCAGGACTCTGTCCCAGCTCTGGGAGGGGAGTGGGGTGTAGGGGGTAGAAAGCGGGGAGGGGCTGGGTGTTACTCCCAGCTCTGGGAGGGGAGAGGTTCCAGTGGTTACAGGGGGGCTGGGAGTCAGGACTCCTAGGTTCTCTCCCCAACTCTTCCATAGACTCCCGGTGGGACTCTGAATGCATCACTTCCTTGCCCTGTGCCTCAGTTTCCCCACCCCTCCTCACCTCTCAGGGCTGTTCCACATGTCAGTGTGCGGCAGCCCCTGGCGAGCAGGCAGCTCAGGGAGCCAATTCCCCGCAAAGGCCCAGCGTGATGGGCTGGCTCGGGCTCTCGACATGCACGCGGCACGGGAGCCTGTGAATGGGTGTGTGTCGATGTGCGTGTGTGGAGCGTGTGAGGGTGGCGACGCATGTGCAGCTGCATGGGGCACGTGGACAGCTCACCTGTGTGTCGCGTTCTCCGATAACAAACCAACATCAGCAGCCCCCCAGCTACCCTACAATAACAAACCAACGTCAACAGCCCCCCAGCTACCCTACAATAACAAACCAACGTCAGCAGCCCCCCAGCTACCCTACAATAACAAACCAACGTCAACAGCCCCCAGCTACCCTACAATAACAAACCAACGCCAGCAACCCTACAATAACAAACCAACGTCAACAGCCCCCCAGCTACCCTACAATAACAAACCAACGTCAACAGCCCCTCACCTACCCTACAATAACAAACCAACGTCAACAGCCCCCCAACTACCCTACAATAACAAACCAACGTCAACAGCCCCTCACCTACCCTACAATAACAAACCAACGTCAACAGCCCCTCAGCTACCCTACAATAACAAACCAATGTCAACAGCCCCCAACTACCCTACAATAACAAACCAATGCCAGCAACCCTACAATAACAAACCAACGTCAACAGCCCCCCAGCTACCCTACAATAACAAACCAACGTCAACAGCCCCCCAGCTACCCTACAATAACAAACCAACGTCAACAGCCCCCCAGCTACCCTACAATAACAAACCAACGTCAACAGCCCCTCAGCTACCCTACAATAACAAACCAACGTCAACAGCCCCCCAGCTACCCTACAATAACAAACCAACGTCAACAGCCCCTCAGCTACCCTACAATAACAAACCAACGTCAACAGCCCCTCAGCTACCCTACAATAACAAACCAATGTCAACAGCCCCCAACTACCCTACAATAACAAACCAATGCCAGCAACCCTACAATAACAAACCAACGTCAACAGCCCCCCAGCTACCCTACAATAACAAACCAATGTCAACAGCCCCTCAGCTACCCTACAATAACAAACCAATGTCAACAGCCCCCAGCTACCCTACAATAACAAACCAACGTCAACAGCCCCCCAGCTACCCTACAATAACAAACCAACGTCAACAGCCCCTCAGCTACCCTACAATAACAAACCAACGTCAACAGCCCCTCAGCTACCCTACAATAACAAACCAACGTCAACAGCCCCCCAACTACCCTACAATAACAAACCAACGTCAACAGCCCCTCAGCTACCCTACAATAACAAACCAATGTCAACAGCCCCCAGCTACCCTACAATAACAAACCAACGCCAGCAACCCTACAATAACAAACCAACGTCAACAGCCCCCCAGCTACCCTACAATAACAAACCAACGTCAACAGCCCCCCAGCTAGCCTACAATAACAAACCAACGTCAACAGCCCCTCAGCTACCCTACAATAACAAACCAACGTCAACAGCCCCCCAGCTACCCTACAATAACAAACCAACGTCAACAGCCCCCCAGCTACCCTACAATAACAAACCAACGTCAACAGCCCCCCAGCTAGCCTACAATAACAAACCAACGTCAACAGCCCCTCAGCTACCCTACAATAACAAACCAACGTCAACAGCCCCCCAGCTACCCTACAATAACAAACCAACGTCAACAGCCCCTCAGCTACCCTACAATAACAAACCAACGTCAACAGCCCCTCAGCTACCCTACAATAACAAACCAATGTCAACAGCCCCCAGCTACCCTACAATAACAAACCAACGTCAACAGCCCCCCAGCTACCCTACAATAACAAACCAACGTCAACAGCCCCTCAGCTACTCTACAATAACAAACCAACGTCAACAGCCCCTCAACTACCCTACAATAACAAACCAACGTTAACAGCCCCCCAACTACCCTACAATAACAAACCAATGTCAACAGCCCCCAGCTATCCTACAATAACAAGCCAATGTCAGCAGCCCCCTAGCAACCCTACAATAACAACCTAGTTTGTGCAACCTCCATAACTCTCAGCCAGCCCAGAGTAAAAAGCAGGTGGGCACAGCCCTCCCCCCGCCCCAAGAGCCCCTACAATAACAAATCGGTGTACACAGCCCCTCTGCTGCCCTGCCATGATAAACCAGCCGGCCCCACCCTTGCTCAGCCCTACAATAACAATCCAGCAGGCACGGAGCTCAGACCCATCCCCGTGGCTCCTGAGA
Organism: Pelochelys cantorii; assembly: GCA_032595735.1. Classification (NCBI taxonomy): domain Eukaryota; kingdom Metazoa; phylum Chordata; order Testudines; family Trionychidae; genus Pelochelys; species Pelochelys cantorii. The sequence goes on along the minus strand of CM064358.1, from coordinate 4,143,104 downwards.
GACCCTACAATAACAAACCAACTCCCCTCTGTTGGACATGGAGAAGCCGAGATTCCCTGACCAACTCCAGCACCCACCTGAGCCCCATCCTGACCAAGGGAAGAGGGATCCATCTGGGACAGGGTGGGCCCTAGCTTGCCCCTCCCCAGGCCAGCACAGCCCAAGGACTGCAGCACCCTGCAGAGGCTCTGGCTGAAGGTGGAAGGGGAGGGCTCTCCTAGGGCCCAGAAAGAACAGAGACCAAGCTGACCTTTGACCTCAGCTGGAGGCGCCCCCCGACAACCAACACGCAGGATGACAAAGGTCAGTCAAGAGCCCCCCCACTTTAAGGCACAAAGAATCAGCACCTCTGATCTTTTGCACAATCGTTGCCTGGAAACAGACTTGGCAGCCCATGGAACTCTCCCTGCAGAGGACAGGGGAAGGTGCTAGGAAAGGCTTGACCGGAGGGGGAAACCGAGTCACACCATCCCAGCACAGCCTTTACACCGCTCGAGCAGGCTGGCCTAACCACCCACACAGACAAGCCCTAAGACGCGGTTTGGCTGCGTCACGCAGCATCCAGGCCGGAGTGGCAGCTTCCATTGGACAGTGGTAAACTGAGGCACATGGGGACAGGAAGCCAGTGGTGGAGCAGGGAGTAGAACCCATGGTGTCCTGGCTTCCTGTTCCACTGCCTGAAGCCCTGGGTCACAGGAGGGGCAGGGAAGATGTGGAGGAATGATTATGGCTGCCCTGCGCTGGCACTGCCATGTGCCTGGCACGCAGGGCACTCGGCTGTCTCAGCTGAGCCCGGACCAAAGCCGCGCTGCACCGTGGCTCCCCCCCGCCCCTGGCTCTGCCAGCCGGCGCACTGCCTGGGGGGAGATTTATGCAGGGCATTGTGGGATGCCAGCCCCCCACCCCGGGGAATGGAGGGAGCTTTGGGAGCAATTCCTCTGCTCCATCCCCCCTCTGGTCTTAGAACCCCTGCCGTTCCAGGCTCTCTGCAGCTCCATGCCCACTCCACCCCCTGCCCTGTGGCCCTGCGCCTGCCAGAGCCTGATCTGCCCGCTCCGGCCCCCATTGTTTTCCTGCAGCCAGTGCTGCAGGGCGAATCCAGCTCTGGCCGGGCGAGGCAGAGCACAGCTGGCTCCGGCACCCCCGGCACCCCCAATCCTCAGGAGCGTAACGAAATCCAGGGCGGCCCCAGTAGATCCCACTCACCTGAGCTTTCGGGGGGGGGGGTGTCTTGTGTGTGTGTAATTGTGTGTGTAAAGCTAGAGAGAGATCCCAGACTCCATCAATTTCTACTCCATTTTCTAGGGGGGAGGGATAGCTCGGTGCTAAATGCAGGGCTGAGAGGGGGCCTTTTAGGGATCTGGGGCAAATCTGTCAGGGATGGTGCTTGGTCCTGCTGGGAGGGCAAGGGACTGGACTCGATGCCCTTTCAAGGTCCCTTCCAGCTCTATGAGATAGGTATATCTCCATATATTTTTTTTATTTTTTACTCCAGCTGGACGGTCCCCAGGGGCCTGGATTTTCACGAGCCTTGTGACTTCCTTCGTTAAAAGGGGGGGGGCGGGCTCATGATCACAGGATTCTGAGAGCGGGGGCTTTTCAATACCCCCACCCCAATAACAGCGTCAGGACCCCACCCGAGTCGGCGACACGGTCCCTGGCAGGGTGCCTGGGCTCTGGGGTGGCCTCTGCCCAGCATGGGGGCGCAGTTCCCTCCTGACTCCACCAGGGGGCGATAGCCCACTGCGGGGCAGGAGCCTTTGGTGACAGCCGCTGAGCCGGTGCGTGTGGGGGGGGAGGGCAGCCCACGAACCCACCTGATGCATTTCACAGCCCAGCCTGGCGCTAGTGCCCGGCTGCAGCTGGATCCCGCCGAGTGACAGGCCCCGATCCAGCGGGGCGCCCGTTTCACCCCACACTCAGCTCTGTCGGCGCAGGGAAGTGAGGAGTTAATCAGGGTAGCGCCACGTTATCGCAGGGGCGGGTCCCCGCAGTGATCCCACCGCTGCCACCGTCTGTTGCCTTATCTCTCCATGTCCTTGGCCCGCACCTGTCAGTGCGGTGCTGCCGGGGTAACCATTAACCAGAACTTCCTGTTTGCCGCCAAATGCAGCAGGACCGAACAGGGGAATGAGAAAGAGAAAAAGGAGAAGAAAGGCCAACGCCAAGCTGGCGGGGGTGCTTATCAGGGTGGCACCGGCTGGCATCCCCAGCCCAGGGACAGGCATTCATAACACCTTGTAACAGGGCTTGGAGACATGGACACAATCTGCCAGCTGGAGACTGGCAAGTAAATAGAAAGGTGTCAAAGGCAGGGCTACAGAGAAAAAGTAGCACAGCCTTGTGGTTAGAGCACTGGGCTGGGACTCAGAAGTCCAGGGGTCAATTATTTGCTCTGCCCCCAGACTCCTCCCCACCTGTGGGAGACTCATCCATCCTCCCGAGGGCTTGTGATTTAGACTGGAAGCTCTTTGGGGCAGCCTGTCTCTGGGTGAGTGTCTGGGCCGTGCCCAGCACGGAAGGGCCTTGATCTCGGTCGGGCAGCTCCTCTGGCCAACGTGTTTGTACCACCCTGACTAAATTAGCAGGTTGTTGTTATTAGGTCTATTACGGTAAAGCATAGAGATCCCATTTGAGACTTGGGTCCCCTCATGCTGGCATGGCCCAGACACACAGTGACTGAGATCGGGGCCCCGTCGGGCCGGGCGCCGCCCAGACACACAGTGACTGAAATCGGGGCCCCGTCAAGCTGGTTGCCGCCCAGACACACAGTGACCGAGATCGGGGCCCTGTGGGGCCGGGCGCCGCCCAGACATCACAAGAGCGGATCCTATGCTGTAGAACTGACCATGTAACTAGTCGGGGGGCTGGGGAGATGGAAGGGGATATAAGATACCCACAGTCACACAGTAAGTTGGGGTGCTGCTGGGGCTAGAATCGACGGGTCCCTACTATTCCCTGCTTCCACTGGGTGGGGTCGTCCCAGTCCGGCCCCAGGAGCTCATCCCTGGACCTCTGCACATGGTAGCAGGAGCAGCCCCGTGGCCCATTGTGGGCGCTGGTGTCCCAGACCTGCTGGGCAGAGGCTCCGTGAGACACTGGGCTGCTGTGTACATGCAAATCCCACAGCGATGGGGTGGGGGAGGAGCGGAGCAGCCAGCGCTTGGCCCAGAAGCAGAGCTGCCTGTGGCTGGCACCCCAGGGTCCCTCCTACTGGCGGGGGTGTGGCCACGATCGTGGGGCTCCACTCAGGGGCACGTCGGCACTTCTCCAGCCCTGGCCCTGCCCACGACTGCCAGCTGTGCGGGAGGGGAACTGTGGGCCAGAGTGACCCACTTTGCTCCAGAGAGGGGAAACTGAGGCACGCGGCGAGCGGTGGTGACCTGCCTGAGGCCAAACAGCCAATGAGCCACAGACCTGTACGTGGAACCCAGGAATCCGAGCTCCTAATGCCTTCTGCTCTAACCACTAGCCCTCAGTCTCCTGCCAGAGCCTGGAAGAGAACTCAGGAGTCCGGCTGCCCAGCCGTCCCCCTCCAAAGACTGGCTTTCACAGCTGGTTTGAGGACTAAGGAGTCCTGGCTCCTAAGCCACTAACCCCTAGACCTTGCTGCTGTCTCCGAGCTGGGGGGTTTGAGGACTAAGGAGTCCTGGCTGCCAGCCTGTTCTGGGAACAGGAGAGCTGACCGCTCCGTGCTCCACCCAGCCCTGCTATGACTAAGCACCCATGCCCTGGGCTAGGCGCGCTGTGGCGTGCCCCATGGCAGCGGGCCGTTTAACCCCTTGAGGAGCGGGGCCCTGGATCCAAGCCACCTGGTGAAACAAGAAGAGGACTCAGTGTTCCCAGCTGAGAATCCCTGCGTCAAGCGGCCGGCACCCAGGGCCAACGCCTTGCAGCTCCTGTGTGCAATGAGTCTGTTGGGTCTCAGCCCAGCTCCAGATGAACCCCACCAGCAGCAGGGCTGTCGCCAGCCTCGGGCCTGGGTCCTGAGTCCCCTGCCGACCCTGGAGCAGGGCTGCGGTCTGGAGGAAAGGCTGCGGGGTCCCGTTTCCCCATCCCTCCGGCTCTCACCCTTAGCCCCCCTGACTGAGCCCTCCCAGGGCTGGGTGGAGCTGCAGGGAAAACCCTGAATGGCAGGAACTCTGGTGCCAGATCGTTCTCTGCTTAGGCCCTGTAAAGCCAATAGGAGTTAGGAGCCTAAAACCTTTGGGAATCGCGGTGTCAGTTTCCCCATCTGATCCTTGCTGGTCTGTTCCCGGGCAGGAGCAACCTCATTCCAGGAGTGTGTTTAGTGCTTCCAGGCCAGGCTCCTATGGGAGTTAGGAACCTCACCAAAAAGCAGGGATCACACCTGCGCGGCGCTCCAAAAAGTCTCGGCACCCTCTCTCGCTTGACATATTTCTCTCCCTCTCGTCAGTTTCCCGGCTGGCTTTTGCCAGTCGCTCGTCTGCTTTGCATGGTAAATAAACATGCTGGGATCAATTCCCGCTATGACGGCCCCGCTTCTCCCGGGAGGCCGTCCAGACAAGTGGAGACGCCACGCCACTGCGCTGCAGAGTGCGAAACAGGAAGGACTCTGTTCGGTTCCACTCGGGCGGCTTCCCAGCGCCGGTCTTGAACTCAAACGCCAGAGAAACGTGTTGGTGACAAACACTCTTTGTGAAAGACACTCCCATGCCTCATTCCTGAGCTGGAAAAGCAGGGGACGAACCGACGTGACCATTCCGATATTTCATACCAAATACCTGCCACGCGTCAGCGACACATAAAAAACATAAATACATTAGAGGAGTGAAAAGGCGACAACGCTCATTTTCCTTCCTGTTGCAGGGCAAGAGGAGACTAAGGAGGAATAGGAGAGAGGTCTGTAAAATCATGACAGGTGTGGAAAAAGCGAATAAGGAAAAGTTATTGACTTATTCCCACAATATAAGAATGAGGGGTCACCCAACGAAATGAACAGGCAGCAGGTTTTAAAACAAACCAAAGGAAGTTTTTCTTCACTTAGTGCACAGTCAACCTGTGGAACTCCTCGCCAGAGGATGTGGTGAAGACCAGGACTTTAACAGGGTGCAGAAAAGAGCTAGATAGATTCATGGAGGCTAAGTCCATCAATGGCTATTAGCTAGGCTGGGTAGGAATGGTGTCCCTAGCCTCTAGTTGTCTGGAAATGGGTGACAGGAGAGGGATCACATGAGAATTACCTGTTGTGCTCCCTCCCTCTGGGGCACCTGGTATTGGTCACTGTCAGCAGACAGGATACTGGGCTAGAGGGACCTTTGGTCTGACCCAGTCTGGCTGTTCTTATGTTCAATAGCACCGAATTGTATTCCCACAACCCTTTCTTGTCTAGTTATACTGTAAACTCTTTGGGGGCAGATATTATCTCTTGATATATATATTTAGCAGCTCCCATGAGCCCAGGCTTTCAGCTTGCTCTAACCACTAAAGCCCACTCCCCTCCCAGAGCTAGGGTTGGAACCTAACCGAGCCCCGCTGCTCTAACCATTAGACCCCCACTGCCCTCCTGGGGAAGCGGGGTGTTTTCCAGGGCATATCACTGGAACCATGGGTGCTCTTTGTAACAAGCCCCGGCCAGTCTCCTCGGGGTGAGGTGCCCGCCTGATTGCCCGGTGGGCATGTTCTCCCTGTGCCCACCTGGCTGGGCTGGGGTTACGCTGGGTTCTCACTGCTCAGAGCAAGGGACCAAATGCACAGGGGGCTTCTGACCTCCATGGGTGAAATCGTCCGCCTGGGTAGACAGCCAACCCCTCCGGGGATAATAAATACCCAGGAACTGTGGCCTCCCACCCTGCCATGACCAGCTGGGAACCTGTGTTCCGGACTCTCAAGGGGATCTTTTCTGGGAAACAAATGGATTTTGTAGCATGGGCTGTGGGTGGTTTGAATTTTCAGAGGGTTCAAAAAGCCCAGAGGGGCAGGGCCAGACTAAGAACGGGGCTTTAAGGGCTGCAGCCCAGGGCCCCAGACTAAAGGGGGCCCTGTTAAAAGATCTGTGGGCCACACCCCAATCTCCTACCCCTCAGCTCCCGTCTGTCCCCTAAGTCCTGTCCGAATCCCTCACCCCACCCTCCTGCGTCAGCCCTGAGCCCCCTCCCAAACCCTAACTACCTCAAAGAGCCTGCACCCCAACCTCCTGCCCCGAGCCTCCTCCTGCACCCCAAACCCCTCATCCCCAGCCCCATCCCAGAGCCTGCACCCCCAGCCAGAGCACTCACACTCTTCTGTGCCCAATCCCCTGCCTCAACCCACACCCCCCTACACACACTAAACCCCTCTTTTTTGCCCCACCTAGGGGCCCCCACAAACTCTAATAACCCTGGGCCCCCAGACGTATTGATCCGGCCCTGCCAAAGTGCCCCCTCTGTACTTGTTCTGTCCTGTTTATTAGTCAGGCCTCATCAGATTTGATGCTCCTGGAAGTCTCCACGGAGGACTGGAGAGCTGAGTCGGACTGGGACATTCCAGACCCAGAAGGGGTCTTACACCACCTAATTGCAACTGGTTGGGTTATGTGGGCATGTGCAGCTCCAGGGAGGAAAAGTGAATGCCCAGATATGCAGGCCGTGGGTCTCGGGGCTGGTGTGGTAAAATCTGGGGGTTCAGGAACCAGAGAACAGCCAGACTCTGCAGCTGGCTGGGTGCTGTGCCACCCACGGGCTAGAGAACCAGGACTGGTTGCTATTTCTGGAAATAAACAGCTCACCCCAAGCCATGGGGACTCAAACGTCAGCTTCCCCCCGGGCCTATGGGAAAACAGCCCTATTGCTAAAGAGGTAATGCCTGCCCTCTGGCTCTCCTCTGGCAGTAACTGTCCCGCAGGCTTTCCTGACTGCCAAGCACATCGCAAGGGGCTTCCGTAACCCCATTGTACAGATGGGGAAACTGAGGCAGGAGGCAGGTGACTCGCCCAGTGGGTGTAGGAGGGGCTGGGAAGATAACTCAGGTCGAGATATGGGAGGTGCTGGAGAGACACAGCTGCTGCCCTGAAAGGAGCCCTGATTGCCACCCTGGGAGAGCCAGGCTGCCGAGTGCCCACGGCTCCTGCTGGTATTTGGGGTGCTCACTGGCATTGAGCAGCAGCTACCCCTCCCCCCTCTGCAGGTGAGCCCCCAGAATAAAGAGACACCCAAACACAAGGGGGGGCCTATTTGGGCCTTAAACCGCTCTGTGCCTCAGTTTCCCTGCCTGTGCCGGAGAGCAATAGGGCCCACCCACATGGCACGGGGTTGAGCAGCACCCTCGCTAAAGCTCAGGGCCATTGTGGACACACCAGCTTCCCTGGAGCAAGGGGAGGGCAGGGCCCCTGCCTCTTGCTGCCCTTTGCTCCGGGCGTGCTGGCTTGGGGAGTCTGCGGCCCAGGTGCAGAGCAGTCCCAGCCGGCTCTTGCAAAGGACAGGGCCTCTGCCTCTCTGTCTGGAAACAGCAGCCTGGCTAGGTGGGTAGCACGTGATGGATGGATGAGGGGGCGGGTTCAGGGATGGACGGGGGAGGGTGGGCATGCAGAGATGGCCATGGGGGCAGGGTAAGCGGCGGGTGGGGGTGGAATGTTCCTGCCAATCCAATCGCATGGGGCAATCAGGGAAAATCACCTGCTGGGACTGTGGGCAGTATCCCTGTCTAGTGGTTAGCGCAGGGGGCTGGGAGCCAAGATGGTTCTAACGCCAGCCCCAGCTTGCTGTGACGGTGAGATCACGTCCCTGAGCCGGGTCTCTTTTCCACTCCCCACAACAATCCCAGGGGAGCAGAAAGGGTGCGTTTATGTCCCCACGACTTACTGAAGATGGAAAGTGTCACATTAACTCAACTATTTATTATTACAGAAACCCTCCAAGTGCCTCCCGAAATTACAAACTATACACCTGCAGTGGATGCTTTCTCCTGCACTGAGATGCGCCCACCTCTAGGGAGGGGCGTGGCGGCTATTTATACAGCAGCCCTCCCCTGGCACCGAGATGCAGCTGCTTCTGGTGTGTAACACAGAGGCTGTTCATACCAGGATCCATCCTTTGCGCGGCACTGAGATGCTACTCCCTTTGGGGTGGGGCCTGTGCCCCCTGTGAGTTGAGCACTTGGGTGGCCTCCCAGGAGAGGTTCAAATGGCACCCAGCTGATTAGCAGAGCGCCCACCGCTGGCAGCCGGGTGCACATCTGCACATGTCTTGGTGCACTGAGCAAAATTTATTCCACACAGGGATGGGAAAAAATGAGAGGGAACATTGGGTGGCATCCAGGGGTTATTTAGCTGCCAGGTGCCCGATACGCCTAGGCACCAGTGGCAGGATTCACACTTGCAGCCCCTCTGCCTCACACAGCTCACGTAGCAGCCTGGCCGGTTGCAGGCGGCACGTCTGCAGGGAAAGGCTTAACACCTGCGAGAAGGTAGCCAAGGGCAGCTCCTGTCTGTGGGGCCCTGGCCCTTTACAGAGTAATGATAGCCTATAAAAGCCCTCGGCAAACAGCTTGTAAATTTCTGTGAGGTGTTTATGGAGAGGCTGGGCTTGTGGGGATGCGGGGAGGGTTGGAACGGGTGCAGCGGGGTGCAGACACCCCTGGGGAGTGACCAGCTCCTTGGCAAAGCTCTCTAAGTGCTGGGCTCCCCCCAGACCTCCACAGGGACCGGGGGAGATGGGTAACAGAGTGCAGCCCCCACCAGGGCCCCCCAGAGCAGGGTCCCTGCCCCCAGGAGCGAACTGAAGCAGGGGATCTCCCCCACTGAGCAAACAGCAGCTGCTGCTGTAAAGGCTAGATAGCAGGCGGGGAGCTCCCTGCAGAAAAGGGGGCCATGCCACGGCCGGGCTGGAGGCTTGGGGCTGGACGTGGCTGCCACGGGAAATGTAGCCCCTGTTGTGGTCCCGGTGAATTTAGGGCCTGTGGCCCAGGCTCCTGTATGGGGGGGCCCAGCCTGGGTCACCCCCATGCACCCGCCACCTCCTGCCAACCTGCTGCAGGCCTGCCCTAGCAGCCCCCCCCCAGCCAGGCCCTTCGCCCCCCCATTGCACAGCAGGGTTGGTAATGAAGCGATCCGAGAAGGGCAGCAGGTGGAGGACAAGCCAAGGCCGGCTGGGCTTTGAAAACAAAAGGGCTGCCCTACAAGCCAAGGGATCCTGGGTGGGGGCGGGGGCCCTGTAGCTACATGGCGGCCTCACACACAAAACAACACCTCAGCTCACCAGGCTTCCTAAACCAAAATGGCTGCTTCAAGACCCAATGAATCATGGGAGCTGACAAGTGTCCTAAACCAAAATGGCTGCTTCAGGACCCAAAGTATCACTGGAACAAAAGGGGTTGCCCAGAACACAACGGTCCCCCCATGAGCCAAGGGATCATGGGAAGTCCTCAATCAAAATGGCTGCCCCATGAGCCAAGGAATTATGGGAATTGACCGGGTTCCCCAAAATACAATGGCTGCTTCAGGACCCAGGGAATCATGGGAGTTGACTGGGTCCCCCAAAAACAATGGCGGCCCCACGAGCCAAGGAATCATGGGAGCTAATTGGGTTCCCCAAAACAAAATGGCTGCTCCAAGCCCCAAGGAACCATGGGAATCGATGGGCGTCCTAATTCAAAACAGCTGCATCGGGATCCAGGGAATCATGGAATTAACTGGGTTCCCCCAAAACAAAATGGCCACTTCATGAGCCAAGGGATCATGGGAAGTCCTCAATCAAAATGGCTGCCCCATGAGCTAAGGAATCATGGGAATTGACTGGGTTCCCCAAAATACAATGGCTGCTTCAGGACCCAGGGAACCATGGGAGTTGACTGGGTCCCCCAAAAACAATGGCGGCCCCACGAGCCAAGGAATCATGGGAGCTAATTGGGTTCCCCAAAACAAAATGGCTGCTCCAAGCCCCAAGGAACCATGGGAATCGATGGGCGTCCTAATTCAAAACGGCTGCATCGGGACCCAGGGAATCATGGAATTAACTGGGTTCCCCCAAAACAAAATGGCCACTTCATGAGCCAAGGGATCATGGGAGATGACGGATGACCTAAACCAAAATGGCTGCTTGCACAGGGGAAGAACCGTGGGACGCGGAGTTGACTGGGTTTCCCAGAACCCAGGGGCCTGCTCCTGAACCGAGAACTGATGGACTTGCATTGACTAACGGCCGCCCCATGAGCCAGGGCGCGGGCGGGGCGTCCCCCCGCCCCTGCAGCGCCAAAGCCCTGGGCTGTCTCTGACCCGGCTCTGCAAGTGGGGGGAGGTGTGTGGGCTACAGAGGCTCCCCCGGGACCTCTGTTGTGGAGCATGTTTGCCAAAGAGGCTGTCCCCCGACCCAGTTCGTTCCTGTGCCCATCCTCCGCGGGTCCCCGGCCCCAGCCTGCGTGCCCGCGCGGTGGCCCCGTGGGGCGATGGAGGGGGCGCTCCGAGCTGGGGCTTGCTGGAGGCAAACAGCTGCTCCTCTCCCATCACCCTTGCAGGGTGAGGCTGCTGTAGCCCGACTCACGCTCCGGCTGCCGGTTAACTATTAACCCTGCTGCGGTTAGCTCTGGCTGGGGGCACTGCCAGCACGGCAGGTCCCAAACTGCTGTGAGGCGCCTACTTCTCTCCCTGCAGGGCCTCTCTTCTTCCTCCCCCATTCCCTCCCCCCTCCGTCCCCCCCAGCCTTGGGGAGTTCCCGGCAAAGCAGCTTGGGGGGAATTAAGGAAAATACCTCAGATGGACATGGGGGGGCAGCTTCTCCCCTCTTCAGCAGCGGGCACCAGCTGCGGGGAGGGACGGGACGCGCTCAGGCAGAGCCTGGTCCCTCTCCCCAGCCCCTTTTTGTGACCACAATGTGGCCCGGCACCACACCCCCACGCCCGGTGCTGTACAAACCCCCAGCAGCGGCTCCCTGCCTCGAAGAGCCACGAGCCGCAGGAGGACGGGTGGCTGGGCGAGGCGGCAGGCTGAGCTGGCCAAGACGTCCAGCCTTCCTCCCGACTCTTTTCCCGCCCCCAGGGCTGTCCCCGAACCCTGCTTAGTGCAGCCAGGGGTGCCAGGGCCCTTTGGGGCCGCCTCCGCTCAGCCAAACCGAAGGGGCTAATTCTATTGAAAGGTCCATTGAATGGAAACACGGCGAATTTAACTCTCCCCCCGGCTCTCAGGCTTGGAAACCCACCTCCCCTGGACTCAACCGCGGCCGCCTTCTCCCCGCTTCCCTCCCCTGGCCCCTGCCCGTCTCAGTGTCCCGCTGTCTCACACCTTGGAAAGAAACTGGCAGCACTGACAGGAGCATCTTTATACTCGCTGCCGTACCCGCACCCATCCCACCTTGCCGGAGACAAAGGCCCGTGTGTTCGGAGCCGGCCTGCCCGCCTCGCCCAGCTCTGCCTGCCTGGAAAACACACAGGCCCCGTGTTGATGTAAGAATGTATGGATATATATAACACTGCGCCCTGCAGCCGGGCCGGGGGACGGATGTTTTCAGGGAAGCCGCCCGAGGATGTGAGGAAGGCAAGATCCGCGGCGTCCCAGCGCATCGCCCGGCAGAAGGGCTTCACGGCGGCTTCTCCACACCCACCCGGGGCCCTGTCGGGTGGCATTTCCAGGGGCGGCCAAGGCCTGGCCTCACGCAGGGCCCTCGGCTGATGAGCCCAGCGTGACGGCCGCTTCCTGGAAGGATGGAGTGGAGGAGACCGGAAAGATTTAGTAGTTTAGTTTTTGTAGTGGGGGGGGGGGGGGAGTGTGTAATAAACGCAGCAGCTTCCCGGCAGGCGGCTAGGAGGGGCAGAGCTCCTTCGCCCACCCACACCCCTGTGTATCAGTGCCCACGGCATCAGGGAGGCGGCTCTGGGCGCCCCATACACCGATGCCCCGTTTGTGCCCATAGCAGGGACTAGGGGGCACTGTGCTCCCTACACACCCGTAGTGCCCAGCCCAATGGGGTCCCGACCTCGGTCACTGTGTGTCTGGGCAGCGCCCGGCCCGACGGGGCCCTGATCTCGGTCACTGTGTGTCTGGGCGGCGCCCGGCCCGACGGGGCCCCGATCTCGGTCACTGTGTGTCTGGGCGGCGCCCGGCCTGACGGGGCCCCGATCCCGGTCACTGTGTGTCTGGGCGGCGCCCGGCCCGACGGGGCCCCGATCTCGGTCACTGTGTGTCTGGGCGGCGCCCGGCCCGACGGGGCCCTGATCTCGGTCACTGTGCGTCTGGGCAGCGCCCGGCCCGACGGGGCCCTGACCTCGGTCACTGTGTGTCTGGGCGGCGCCCGGCCCAACGGGGCCCCGATCTCGGTCACTGTGTGTCTGGGCGGCGCCCGGCCCGACGGGGCCCCGATCCCGGTCACTGTGCGTCTGGGGGCGCCCGGCCCGACGGGGCCCCGATCTCGGTCACTGTGCGTCTGGGCGGCGCCCGGCCCGACGGGGCCCCGATCTCGGTCACTGTGCGTCTGGGCGGCGCCCGGCCCGACGGGGCCCCGATCTCGGTCACTGTGCGTCTGGGCGGCGCCCGGCCCGACGGGGCCCCGATCTCGGTCACTGTGCGTCTGGGCGGCGCCCGGCCCGACGGGGCCCCGATCTCGGTCACTGTGCGTCTGGGCGGCGCCCGGCCCGACGGGGCCCCGATCTCGGTCACTGTGCGTCTGGGCGGCGCCCGGCCCGACGGGGCCCCGATCTCGGTCACTGTGTGTCTGGGCGGCGCCCGGCCCGATGGGTTCCTACGTTTCTGGATGGGGGCACTGGCTTGGGCCAGTTGGAGGGGGAAGGCTGGAGGGAGTGTGGAGGTGGAGGGGCAGGACACATGGTGGGGGGAGCCATTTCTGGCCCGCCCTGGAGGCTTTTGAGCCAGGCTGCCTTTGGGGGAGGTGTGGGCTGGGCAGTGACGGGGCTGGGGGGGGCCATGACGGAGGCCCTGGGCTGGGCGCCTCAAAGGGGCCATTGTAGTGTGGGCTGCCGTGCGCGCCTGCTGGTTATTTATAACCACGGCGGGTATTCCACGTCGCTGCTGCCCGCACCCGCCACCCTCCGCCCGCCGGGAAACTCACCTGGCCCAAGACAGCCGCCTGGAGAGGGGGGCCGGGTGGGCTGGGCTGCCCCCTGCAACTGCTGCTGTGCCACCCTCCTCCCCGCACGGCCGGCCTTGCGGGCACAATCCATCGCCCCCAGGCTGCTTGACAGCAAGGCAGTGCCAGTTTGGGGGCCCAGCCCTTGGCACATCATGTGTGAGCGCGTGCGTGTGCCTGTATGCCTGGGAGTGCGTGTGTGTACCCATCCGTGGGTCCGTGTTTGCACAGCAGCGTGCACATGTCTGAGACAGTGTCTGTGTCTCGTACGTGTGTGTGTCTGGGACCTTGCGTGTTTATGTCCCCGTCTCTATACACGTGTGTGGGTCTGTGATTCTGCCTATGTGTGTATGTGACTACATGCACATGTGTGTCTGTGACCTAGCGTATGTGCGTCTCTCTCGCTGTATGCATGTGTGCGCCTGGGATCCTGTGTGTGATTGTACGTGACTTTGTGCGTGGGCCTTTGTGTTTCAGGGTGTCTCTGAATGCATCTGTCTGTGTGGTTTTGTACATGTGTGTGCATCTGCATATGTTCTGGAGGTGTGTTGGTGAGCCTACATGTCGGCCTGCGTGTGCCTTGCATGTACGTGTCTCTCTGGCTGCACTTGTCTCTGGACCTATGTCTCTGAGCGTGCATCTCTGTGTCTGTACATGACTGCATGTGTCCCTGTGTACTTGTACCTGTCTCTACCTATGTGTGTTTTGTACTCATGTCTGAGTGTGTCCGTGTACATTTGTGTGTCTGTGTGCTTTCTATGTGTGTCCCTGTACATGTGTGTCTGTGTTTTGTGCATGTGTCTCTGTACATGTGCATGTCTGTGTGTTTTGTATGTGTGTCTGTATATGTGTGTCTGAATGTGCGTTTCTATACGTGTGTGTCTGCATGGTTTGCATGGTTTCTATGGTGTATGTCTGTGTGTCTCTGTATGTTTTGTATATGCATCTCTGAACAGGTATGTTTCTGCATGGTTTGTACATATATCTGTACATGTGTGAGTCTGTGTCTCTGCATGTTTTGTATGTGCCTCTGTACATGTGAGCTTCTGTGTGGTTTGTACATGTGTGTGTTGGCGTGTCTGCATGGTTTGTATCTGAGTCTCTGTACATGTGTCTCTGGGTGTGTCTGGTTGTTCCTGAGCTGCAAACCCTCCAGCACCCCACACCTGGCTGGGCGTGGAGCTGGGGGGAGCTCCCTGCGCTCCAGGGCTGCAAATCGAGGGGCGAAAGGTCAGCGCCCTGCAGGGATTCCTGCCCTGCCCTGCAGTGCTAGCCCGGAGCGGGTCTGTTTTCACACGGGCAGTCCCCAAGGGCCGGGCTGACGCAGGTGCGTCCGGGTAGCCGGGCGTTCCCCAGGATCCCTGCTGTTTGCACTCACGCAGGCATGGGAGGAAATCTTTGCAGCAAAGCAAACAGAGATGATGGGAAAGCCCTGCAGGGCTGGGCCCGGGGCCCCGGCCTTCATGGCCCTGTGAGCCCCAGAGCAGGCAGCCGGATGTGGGGCATCCTGGTAGCTGCATGGGGGCATGGCTGGGAAGGGGCATTTTCATAGCCGGGATTGCTCGCTGGAAGCTGGGACCGGGGTCACGACCCCAGGCCGCCCCCGGCTTCCTTCTGGGGGGAGGTGGGGAGGGGGCCCAACTCAGTCTTCATTGGGTCAGCTGGTGGGGCTGGGGGCAGATTGGAGGGCACCTCTGGAGACTGCTGACACCAGAATTTGAACCAGGCGTCTAAGACACTAAATGCCTGTTCCTGGTTCCCCCAGCCGTTCCGTTCCGTCCCCTCCCCTCCCCCTTTCTCCCCATAGCCGTCCTGTCCCCTCCCCCTTTCTCCCCATAGCCGTCCTGTCCCCTCCCCCTTTCCACCCCCATAGCCGTCCTGTCCCCTCTCCCTTTCTACCCCCCCATAGTCGTCCTGTCCCCTCCCCCTTTCCACACCCATAGCCGTCCTGTCCCCCTCCCCCTTTCCACCCCCATAGCCGTCCTGTCCCCTCCCCCTTTCTACCCCCATAGCCGTCCTGTCCCCTCCCCCTTTCCACCCCCATAACCGTCCTGTCCCTCCCCCTTTCCACACCCATAGCCATCCTGTCCCCTCCCCTTTCCACCCCCATAGCCGTCCTGTCCCCTCCCCCTTTCCACCCCCCATAGCCGTCCTGTCCCCTCCCCCTTTCCACCCCCATAGCCGTCCTGTCCCCTCCCCCTTTCTACCCCCCCATAGTCGTCCTGTCCCCTCCCCCTTTCCACACCCATAGCGTCTGTCCCCTCCCCCTTTCCACCCCCATAGCCGTCCTGTCCCCTCCCCCTTTCTACCCCATAGCCGTCCTGTCCCCTCCCCCTTTCCACCCCCATAACCGTCCTGTCTCCTCCCCTTTCCACACCCATAGCCATCCTGTCCCCCTCCCCCTTTCCACCCCCATAGCCGTCCTGTCCCCTCCCCTTTCCACCCCATAGCCGTCCTGTCCCCTCCCCCTTTCTACCCCCATAGCCATCCTGTCCCCTCCCCCTTTCCACCCCCATAACCGTCCTGTCCCCTCCCCCTTTCCACCCCCATAGCCATCCTGTCCCCCTCCCCCTTTCCACCCCCACAACCGTCCTGTTTCCTCCCCCTTTCTACCCCCTCCCTAGCCATCCTGTCTCCTCCCCCTTTCTAGCCCCCCAGCTGTCCTGTCCCCTCCCCCTTTTCACACCCCCCCATAGCCACCCCACCCCTTCCCTTTCCTGCCCTGCTAGGCAGTCTGCTCCCGTGACCCCCAGGGGAACCGGCGAGAGCTTCTTTCTGCGGAGATAAGCGGCAGGCTGTGTGTGTGCATGTGCGTGCATGTGCATGCACACGCATGTGCCCATGTGCGTGCCTGTGCGCCCCACTCTCCCATGCCCATCACTCTGGCTCGCATACGTGCATACGCCACTCACCCCCCCCAGCCACAATGGCACTAGTGCACGCACAGCTTTGCACCGCATACACTCACAGGATCATCTGCCCAGTGAGCGTGGGTGTGCACAAGTGTGCGCACACGTGGGTGTGGGCTGTGGGGTGCTTAGAAGACGTGTGTCTGGCCGAGAGGAGTATCCACTCGGGATTGGCTGGGGGGGGCTGTGCGGGGACGTGGCAGTCCCCGTGTTTGCCTCCCCGAGGGGGAAGCCTGCACCTCCCAGCTGGGCCCAACTCACCCCGGTACTTTTCCACTCCCGGCCGTAGCTTGTTTTCCTTTCCACCCGCTCCCCGGCCGGGTGTCCCCCCTTCTCCCTGCCCTGCCCCAGCCGGGCAGCCGGGACAGCTGCCTCTGTTTGCAGGGGGCAGTGCGGCCTAGGCCTGAAGCCGACGGGGGTTTATTTGCGGCCCGGGGCAGGGCTGTGGTGAGTCCCGGCGGGCTGGGAATAAACGCCGCTTTGCTGAGGGGGCTAATCAGACGGACGGGGAGTGTTTCTTGGTTTGGATGGAAACGGGGGGTGAAGTCAGGTCGTGGCTCCGGCAGATAAATTTAGAATCACTTGGCCGGGCAGGGCTGTTTTCTACGGTCTGAGAGGGAAAAAAAGGGGGGAGGGTGACCCAGAGCCGGTCCGATGGCGCAGCTCAGATTCGCTTGTGTGCACCCCAGAGGGGCTATAAACTGTACTGAGCACTCTAGTGGACCTGCAGGCCACAGGAGAGATCAGGGCCCCGTCGGCCCGGGCGCTGCCCAGACACACAGTGACTGAGACCGGGGCCCCGTGGGCCGGGCGCTGCACGGAGTGAGAGATGGTCTCTTCCCCAAAGAGCTTCCAGTGTAACTCGCCAAAGGGCAGGAAGAGAAACCGAGGCACAAAGAAGGGCAGGGGTCCATGCAGCTGGTCAGTGGCCTAGAACAGAAGCCAGATGTCCTGAAACCTTGTCCAATGTCCTCCCCACTAGACTGCACTGTCCTGGGTTGGCACAGAGTCGGGATAACGCACCCCTCTCTCCGCGAAGGCACACACGGGCGCGCGCACACTGGCGTACTAGGGTGGGAGCAGGGCATCTCCGGGCAAGGAATCGCCAGCATGCACTGTGCTCCCACAAGCCCTAACTGGCTGGTGGCCCTCATCCCTGTCCCCGAACCCACGCCACCAGCCACAACCCTGACCTCCTCATCCCCGTGCCCGTCCCAGAGCCCATGCCCCCAGCCGGAGCCCTGGCCCCCCACACCACAACCCTCTGCCCCAGCCTGGCCTCACCCCCGCCGCCCGTCACCTCCATGTCGGCGCCTAACAACCGTCATCCCGCGCCCGGATGTCAAACCTGGGAGGGGACGTTGCCCGGGGGGCCTGGTGGGTACAGGCCTGGCACAGGGCCTGGGGCCCAGGCAGAGCAAGGAGCCGCCCTTGGCTGCTTTGCCTTCTCAGGGGCCTGGGATCCAGCAGCCACTGGCCGGGTGACCCACGACCCTGGGGGCCAGGGAGCCATTTTGCCCTGCGTGGCCGGGCCACAGAGAACCGGGCCCCTCTGTTTAGCCCCACACATCGGAGAAAGGACGGAGCCAGACCCAGCCATGCCCTGCCCCCTCTGCCAATGCCCCCCAGGCCCGGGGATTCCCCAGGACCATGCCCCGGCCGTGGGGCCCCCAGCTGGCATCGAGGGGCTTTAGAGGAGCAAAGGACAGTAGGGGGCGCTGGGCTGGGGCCCCCTCTCCCGGCCCCACCCCGGTCTCCTGCTTCTTGGCAGGTGCCTGCTGCTCTCCGGCCATAAAGCGGGCGGGGTCCTTTCCCTTCCAGGATGCCACTTCCTGCTTGGGGATTTACTGCAGAGCCATCGGCTTCCTCCGGTCTCGCCTCCCCCCCCCAGGGCTGGGGCGCCTGAGACACGCCCTCCTCCCTCCCTGCGGGAGCCAGGCGCGCGCCGTCTGGTCTTAGGCGTATTACGGTCGCAGCCGGAGCCCCCAGGGGAGATCAGGGCCCTGGAGCGCCCAGCGCTGTGCAGACCAGAGAGAGACATGCAGGGCCCCAAAGAACTCACAGTCTCGAGGGACAGAGCTTCCACAGGGAAACTGAGGCCCAGGGAGGGGACATGACTGGGCGAGGTTCACTCGGGGGGTCTGCCACAGAGCCAGGAACTGAGCCTGGGTCTCCTGGAGCTAAGGCAGGTGCTGTAACCCCCTCGCCTCCATGCCACGTGGTCAGGGAGCCAGTGCTGGGTTTGGGGGCTCTGGGAGGTCGCCCGGCGGGAGGGCCTGGAGCGGAGCGCCCTGTGGGCGGGTCTCCATGCAGGAGGTGCCACTGCAGTGACAGCTGGCGGCCCGGCCGAGGGCACAGAGAGAGCCCTCTCTCGTTTGGCACGCCGCTAAAAACAGCTCTGGGGAGGGAGAGACAGAGCCACCTCCCATCCCTGTCCCTCCCAGAGCCCTTGGGAAGCCCCCAACCCGCCGGACTGGGGGTGCAGGGCTGGGCTGGGCTCAAGGCGCCGGAGAGCTGAGGGTCCTTCTCTCCAGAAACCTCCTTCCGTCAGCTGAGCCGGGCAGCGGGGAGATAGAACAGAGCGCCAGAAATCTCCTCCCGCCTGACAGGGCATCTCTCCGTCTGTCTGCAGACAGCCCGTCAGTGCGTCTGTCCGTCTGTCTGCAGACAGCCCGTCTGTATGTCTGTCCGTCAGTCTGCAGACACTCCGTCAGTGCGTCTGTCTGTCTGCAGACACCCCGTCAGTGCATCTGCCTGTCTCCAGACACCCCATCAGTCTGTCTGTCTGTCTGCAGATATCCTGTCACCGCGTCTGCCCATCTGTCTGCAGACACCCCATCAGTCTGTCTGCCCGTCTGTCTGTCTGTCTGTCTGTCTGCAAACACCCCGTCAGTGCGTCTGTCTGTCTGCAGATATCCCATCACTGCATCTGCCCGTCTGTCTGCAGACACCCCATCACTGCATCTGCCCGTCTGTCTGTCTGCAGACACCCCATCAGTCTGTCTGCCCAGCTGTCTGTCTCCAGACACCCTGTCAGTACGTCTGTCTGTCTGCAGATATCCTGTCACCGCGTCTGCCCATCTGTCTGCAGACACCCCATCAGTCTGTCTGCCCGTCTGTCTGTCTGTCTGTCTGTCTGCAAACACCCCGTCAGTGCGTCTGTCTGTCTGCAGATATCCCATCACTGCATCTGCCCGTCTGTCTGCAGACACCCCATCACTGCATCTGCCCGTCTGTCTGTCTGCAGACACCCCATCAGTCTGTCTGCCCAGCTGTCTGTCTCCAGACACCCTGTCAGTACGTCTGTCTGTCTGCAGATATCCTGTCAGTGCGTCTGC
Organism: Pelochelys cantorii; assembly: GCA_032595735.1. Classification (NCBI taxonomy): domain Eukaryota; kingdom Metazoa; phylum Chordata; order Testudines; family Trionychidae; genus Pelochelys; species Pelochelys cantorii. Next base: position 4,123,847 of record CM064358.1, on the reverse strand, counting down.
CCGTCTGTCTGCAGACACCCCATCTGTGTGTCTGTCCATCTGTCTGTCTGCAGACACTCCGTCAGTGCGTCTGCCTGTCTCCAGACACCCCATCAGTCTGTCTGTCTGTCTGCAGATATCCTGTCACCGCGTCTGCCCATCTGTCTGCAGACACCCCGTCAGTGTGTCTGCCTGTCTGTCTGTCTGCAAACACCCTGTCAGTCTGTCTGTAGACACCCCATCAGTGTGTCTGCCCATCTGTCTGTCTGTCTGTCTGCAAACACCCCGTCTGTCTGTCTGTCTGCAAACACCCCGTCAGTGTGTCTGCCTGCCTGTCTGTCTGCAGACACCCCATCAGTCTCTCTGTCTATCTGCAGACACCCCATCAGTGTGTCTGCCCATCTGTCTGTCTGTCTGCAAACACTCCGTCTGTCTGTCTGTCTGCAAACACCCCGTCAGTGTGTCTGCCTGTCTGTCTGTCTGCAGACACCCCATCAGTCTCTCTGTCTATCTGCAGACACCCCATCAGTGTGTCTGCCCGTCTGTCTGTCTGTCTGCAAACACTCCGTCTGTCTGTCTGTCTGCAAACACCCCGTCAGTGTGTCTGCCTGTCTGTCTGTCTGCAGACACCCCATCAGTCTCTCTGTCTATCTGCAGACACCCCATCAGTGTGTCTGCCCGTCTGTCTGTCTGTCTGCAAACACTCCGTCTGTCTGTCTGCAAACACCCCATCAGTGCGTCTGTCCGTCTGTCTGTCTGTCTGCAAACACCCCGTCAGTGTGTCTGCCTGTTTGTCTGTCTGCAGACACCCCATCAGTCTGTCTGCCCAGCTGTCTGTCTCCAGACACCCTGTCAGTGCGTCTGCCCGTCTGTCTGTCTGCAGACACCCCGTCAATGCATCTGTCTGTCTACAGACACCACGTCAGTGCATCTGCCCGTCTGTCTGTCTCTAGACACCCTGTCAGTACGTCTGTCTGTCTGCAGATATCCTGTCCGTGCGTCTGCCCATCTGTCTGCAGACACCCCGTCAGTGTGTCTGTCTGCCCGTCCATCTGTCTCCAGACACCCTGTCTGTTTGTCTGCCCATCTCCAAACACCCCACTTGGGTGTCTGTCTGTCTGTTTCCCTCCATACACCCTATCAGTGTGTCCATCTGTCTGTCTCCATACACCCCTTTATCTGTCATGTGTAGCTGAGCAGCTCTCTGACTCACCATCTGCCTCCTCTCTTCCAGCCAGGGGGAATCTCTTCGCTGTGGCCAGTGTCACTGAAGGCGGCTCCATCCCGAGGACAAAGGAACAGGCTGGTGCACCCAGGAATAGAACTTTGTCCCTCACTGATCAGCTGAGGCAGCTCAGATCCAGGCCAGAGCAGTAAGAAGAGGCTCAAAGCCAGATCCCGGCTGGGGTCAATGGGCCGTAACATCATGCCAGTCAATGGAACAGATCCCAGCCGAGGTCAATGGGCCCAGCCAGAGCACAGCTGGGGTCAATGGGCTGTAGCTCCACTGGAGTCAGTGGGACAGATCCTAGCCAGGGTCAATGGGCTGGAGCTCCACTGGAGTCAATTGGCTGGATCCTAGCTGGGGTGAATGGGCTATAGCTCCACTGGAGTCAATGGGACAGATCCCAGCTCGTGTGTATGGGCCGTAGCTCCTTTGGAGTCAATGGGACAGATCCCAGCTGGGGTCAATGGGCAGTAGCTCTATTGGAGTCAATGGGTCAGATCCCAGCTGGGGTCAATGGGCTGGAGCTCCACTGGAGTCAATTGGCTGGATCCTAGCTGGGGTGAATGGGCTATAGCTCCACTGGAGTCAATGGGACAGATCCCAGCTGGTGTGTATGGGCCGTAGCTCCTTTGGAGTCAATGGGACAGATCCCAGCTGGGGTCAATGGGCAGTAGCTCTATTGGAGTCAATGGGTCAGATCCCAGCTGGGGTCAATGGGCTGGAGCTCCATTGGAGTCAATTGGCTGGATCCTAGCTGGGGTGAATGGGCTATAGCTCCACTGGAGTCAATGGGACAGATCCCAAGTGGGGTCAATGGACTGTAGCTCCATTGGAGTCAATGGGACAGATCCCAAGTGGGGTCAATGGGCCGTAGCTCCACTGGACTCAATGGGACAGATCCCAGCTGGCGTCAGGGGTTATAGTTCTATCAGAGTCAATGGGCCAGTGTTTCCCAACCCAGCTCATGGGAGCACTCCCTGGAGACCTCCACAGAACCCCCCACTGCCCTGCCTCAGAGGTGCCCCTTCTGCCACCCATAGTACCCACCCAACCCTCCCGCCGGGCATGGAGTCATGGACCAAACCCCTCCAGAACTAAACGCCACCCCAAACCTTCCCCCTGCCACTCCCAGAGTTGGGAGCGCTGCTGGCCAGCCTGCTCTGGCAGGGACACAGGACAGCCCAGACACCAAAAGCCAACCCTACCAAAACAAACTGCCCCCCAGCACGCACGGGAGAGAGAATGGGCAGGGGACAGATGCCGCTTAGTGCAGGCCTGAGACTGGCTCAGGTTCTGTGCCGGGATGATGGTGAACTAGGAGAATTGGTCAGAAAACCTTATGTCTGTTCTGCAGAGACTTGATTTCCAAGCCAAAGCGGACATTTTAAACCCTCGAATCCTTTTGACGGTGGGGGGACTATTGCTTGTCTTTGTTCCAGTTAGGTGCTTCGCTTTGTTTCGAGAATGTCGACCAATGTTTCCTCCAATGTTTTTCACCCCTGTGCGGAATAAAATGTATGTGCACCAAGGCATGTGCAGATGTGCACCACCCCTAGAAACACATGCTGCCAGCTCAGGGCACTCTGCAAATCAGCTGGGTAGCACCTGAATCTCTCCTGGGCAGTGGCCCAAGAGCTCAGCTTACTGGGAACGCCGACTAAAAGAACACTGAGTCCAATCGGTACTGTGCCATTATATACCAGTGAGCTGGCTATTCTGACGGCTCTGTTCATGGCATGCAGAAGACGAAGGGGGAGGAAACGGATGGATCGCATGACTGAACATTTTTACCGGCCCGAGAAAGGGCAAACGATCCAATTCGACTTTTGGCTGTTGGAAGATTTTGTGGGAAAAGAGGCAGGCCCGCCACATGCTTGGATTCCAGCGAAACGGCCTTTTCCTACAATAAACGTCTCTAAAGAGATCACGCTGCCCAGAGACATTTCGTTCGACCTTTGGGCTTCATCTGCCATCTGCGCCTGCCTGAAGTCTTCTCGGTCAGCTCTCCTGGGCGGGGGCTGTCTCCTCATGATGTGTCTGTGCATGTGGGAACCCCCTTCCGGGAGTCGGGACCAATGTTCCCTGGAAGCGGTGCATGTGTGCGGTCACTAGAGATTCAGTGCCACCCAGCTGATTAGCAGAGCGCCCCCAGCTCGGTTTGTGTGTCTCCTGGTGGTGCACATTCACACATGCCTCGGTGCACATAGAAAAATTATTCCACACATGGATGGAAAAAATCCACATGTGGATGGAGATGATTAGAGGGAACATTGCTCAGAGCCCCCTAGGAGTATGGCAATAGAACACACAATTAAATCTTCACCCAAGATGGAGATCTGCCCTCCCAAAGGCCATCACAACGTTTTATTCCAGTTACTGTTGCTAGTACCCAGCGCGGTCTGATAACACTCGGGCGTGACGTTTCTCTATCGCCAAAGCAACATGTATCTTAGGATCCTTCCGTGGTGACGGGGCCCATGCAAGGAAGCTAGAAAGTCAGCGAGTCCCTCCCCAAACAAAGGTTCCCAGAGCAGGCCGTGCATGTAGGGATCGCTCCCCCTCTTACTGGCATGCAGCCACCTCTGGAGAGGGGTGGGGTAGCTGCGCAGCAGCACAGCACAGCTGCTTGAGGCAGGAGGTGAATGGAGGCATCAGGGGTGACTGTTAGGGAGGCCAAACCAAGTGTCTGAGTCGGAGCACAGGCAGTGTAGATCCCTGATCCCTCTCCCCTCGCTCCAAGCCGGCAGATCCCTGATGCCAGGGCTCCCAGATCCGCAGCCCTGCAGATCCCAGGCCCACTGGCCAGCAATGAATGACCCTTTCAGGCGAGGCAGCCCCAGGAAATCCACTCTCCCGGCCGAATGTTTAGACTCTTGGCCAGAGCGAGGCGCTGAGAGCCGGGAGGAAAGCGCGTGAATGAAGGGGCCCTGCTGGGTTCACACACTTGGAACATCAGAAACCGCAGCTTTCCGGCTCCGCCAGGGGAGCCAGGGCTCAGCCGGGAGCTGGCCTGGTGCCCGGCACAGGCTGCCCTGGACGGCAGCGAGGCTGGGACACAGAACCCAGCTGTTCAGGCGATGGCCCAAATGCGCCTGGCTCGTTCCAGCAGACAGGCTTTTCCGAAGCCTACCCGGGCAGGAGAAATCCCTTCCTCTGCCCATCCTGTCTGGACAGCGCTCGGCCCGCGGGCACCGGCACAGCCTGGAGAGAGAGGCCAGCTCTGAGAAACCCGTCGGTCACTGGGGGAAACTGAGGCATGCCAGGACAGTGGGAGCTGCTGCAAGGTCATATGGCAATACTGTGTGCCCAGCTGGAGCGCCAACCCTGGAATCTGCCCCTTGTCCCATGTTCTAACCACTAGACCCCACTCCCTGCCCCAGTGTCAGGGGGGTGGAACCCACAATCCTTCTCTCTGACTGCAAGACCCTGCTGTCTTCCCAAGGGAAGTTCTTCCACGTCCCAGATTCGCAGCACCTGGCGGGCTCAGCAGCAATGCCCAAAAGGCCAGGAGGCCCCATTCAAGCACAGGGGGGTCTTTGAGCACGGCTTGCTTCCCTCTGCTCTGTGCTCGCAGCACGGCCGGGTCTAAGGGCTCCTCCGTCCTAGGCTGTGGGCCCTGCCTGTGGGGTGGGGCCTGCATGGGGCACCTGGGGGGCAGAGAATAGCCTCAGTACAATGTTCTCCGGCCACGCCCCCGATCTGCCCCCTATGGGCCCTGGGGGGCAAGGAATAGCCACAGCGCAGTGTGTGCTGCCCCACGCTCCCAATCTGCCCCCACGGGCCCTGGGGGGCAGAGAATAGCCTCAGTACAATGTTCTCCGGCCACGCCCCCGATGGGCCCTGGGGGGCAAGGAATAGCCACAGTGCAGTGTGTGCTGCCCCACGCTCCCAATCTGCCCCCATGGGCCCTGCGGGGCAGAGAATAGCCTCAGTACAATGTTCTCCGGCCACGCCCCCGATCTGCCCCCTATGGGCCCTGGGGGGCAAGGAATAGCCACAGCGCAGTGTGTGCTGCCCCACGCTCCCAATCTGCCCCCACGGGCCCTGGGGGGCAGAGAATAGCCTCAGTACAATGTTCTCCGGCCACGCCCCCGATCTGCCCCCTATGGGCCCTGGGGGGCAAGGAATAGCCACAGCGCAGTGTGTGCTGCCCCACACTCCCAATCTGCCCCCATGGGCCCTGGGGGGCAGAGAATAGCCTCAGTGCAGTGTGACCTGCTCACCCCCTGATCTGCCCCTATGCTCGGGGTGTGAGCAGGACCTTTATACCGTCTGGGCACTGATGGGGGAGACTCGGGGTCGGTTTCCACCCCGTGCAGGCCTCTCGCGGTGCCAGCCGGGGGAGGAGGGATGGGGTGCCCATGGGGAGGGAGCCCGAGGTGCCTGGGGGCTCCTGTCTCAGCAGGGCAGGGCGGGGAGGGGCGGGCAGCCGCACACAGGGGCTTTCTGCTGCCATGTTGTTTTTTCCAGCACCGCGTGGAGTTGCAGAACGGCCCGGCACCCGCTCACACAGGCTCCATTCAGCCGCCCCGGCCAGAGCAGCCACCGCTGGCAGCCCCCAGCCTGGCTGTCCCTGGCCAGCCTATGGCATGGGGCAGCCAGCACGGATCGGCTGGGGGGAAGTGACTCAGAGACCAAGCACTTGGGGGGGGGGGAGGTGTGTGGGGGGAGATTCATTCATAGCTTCCAGGGCCAGAAGGGGCCACAGTGATCAGCCTGAGACACGGCGTAGCCAGGCCAGGCAGCTGCCCTGAATTAGTCCCTCTGTGCACTGCAGCAGACAGACAGATGGAGAGAGAGCGGGAGAGAGGGAGGGGGTGTGTGTGTGTGTGTGTGTGTGTGTGTGTGTGTATGGGATAAATAGACAGACAGATAGATAGATAGATAGATAAATGCGGGTGTGTATGGGGATAGATAGAAAGATAGATAGATGAGGATGTATTTGGGGATTGAGAGAGAGAGAGAGAGAGAAAGAGCGTATGGGGATAGCTGGACCAGTCAGTGTATGGGGACTGCTGGACCAGTCAGCGTATGGGGATAGCTGGACCAGTCAGTGTATGGGGACTGCTGGACCAGTCAGCGTATGGGGATAGCTGGACCGGTCAGTGTATGGGGATAGATGGACTGGTCAGCGTATGGGGGTAGATGGACCAGTCAGCGTATGGGGACAGCTGGACCGGTCAGCGTATGGGGATAGATGGACTGGTCAGAGTATGGGGATAGCTGGACCAGTCAGCATATGGCGATATCTGGACTGGTCAGCGTATGGGGATAGATGGACCGGTCAGCGTATGGGGTCAGTGTATGGGGATAGCTGGACCAGTCAGGGTATGGGGACAGCTGGACCAGTCAGTGTATGGGGATAGCTGGACCGGTCAGCGTATGGGGACTGCTGGACCGGTCAGCATATGGGGACTGCTGGACCGGTCAGTGTATGGGGACAGCTGGACCGGTCAGCGTACGGGGACAGCTGGACCGGTCAGCGTATGGGGATAGCCGGACCGGTCAGCGTATGGGGACTGCTGGACCGGTCAGCGTATGGGGACAGCCGGACCGGTCAGCGTATGGGGACTGCCGGACCGGTCAGTAGCTCTCATTACTCTGGGCTGGGGGGTCAGTCAAAGCAGACTAAGGCTCTGGTGAGATGCCCAAGCAGCAAGGGCGGGGGCAGGGGCTCCGTCTCTCCCACCCCATGCCCAGAGGTGACCCCCACTGGAGGCCCTGGGGTTCCAGCTCAGCCAATCCCCACCACCTCCCTGACTCCTCTCCTCCCCACTCAGCTGGGCCGTGTCCCCACCGGCCGGGATGTCCTGGCGGGAGCGGGGGGCGGGCGATCAGTGATTAATCAGTGCAGGGCAGGCGGGTCCCCGAGGGGCTGCCTGTTGGCCGGGGCTGCGAGGGCGCCGTGTTTGCCAAGCAAACTGTCCCTGCGGTCGTGGCCCGGGCCCGGAGGGATCTGGGGACAAAGGTCCTGAGGCGGCGAGAGGCGACGTGGAGGGCTCGGGATGGAGGGGGCTGCTCCCCTGGTCGGGAATTGAGGATCCCCCGTCTGGAGGGGAGATGCCCAGGGCTTTTGGGGCAGTGGGGAGAGCCTGGCTCCCCCCTACCCCTGGCTGGGGCTGCAAGGCAATCACAGGAAAAGGACTTGGAGGCTGGCAGTGGCACAGGGGGGCCGGGGACCTGGAGCCCCTGATGGGGCTGGGAAGGGAGGGTCTGCTAGGGCGCCGGCCCTGTCAAGCTGCTGGGAGTGGGGGAGTTGGGAGCAGGGCCCACGGCGGCCCAGGGAGGGGTGGGGAACTGGGCTGGGGGAGGGGGTTCATCCTCCCAGCTCCAGCTCTTCTCCACCCCGGAACCAGCCACAGGGGGTGTCACGGGACAGGCAGTGTCTGGAATAATCCAGTTTGAGCTCTAGAGGGTCCCCTCGCTGGGGTGTCAGGTCACACCCCTCTCCCCCAATGGGTGGGGGGAGACATTACTGAGCCCCCACTGGGGTGTTGGGTCACACCCATCTCCCCCTGCTGAAGGCAGAACATTCCCCAGGGTGGGAGATCAGGCTCTGCCTTGTTGGCCTCCCGCCGGTGCAGAGCACACGGTGGGCTGAGGGGAGCTCTGAGCCAGCTGGGAAGGGCTCTGTGTGGTTAAAGCCCTAGCCTGGGACTCAGGGATTGCAGGTTCTGCCTTTGTCACCTTGGGACAGTCACCTGCTACTCCCTGTCACCTGCTATTCCACGAGGACTAACAGTTAATTCGAACTAAGGAGTTAGTTCGAATTAACGTTTAACTGCCACGTCTAGCCGCGGGCAGTTAGTTTGGACTAAGGGGGATTTAAAAATGGCGGCGCCCGGGAACATGCAAATGAAGCCCGGGATATTTAAATCCCGGGCTTCATTTACAACTCTGGTTGCCCTCATTTGCCTACCTAGCTCGAACTAACGAGCTAGTGTAGACATACCCTGTGTGTCTGGGCGGCAACCGGCCCGACGGGGCCCCGATCTCAGTCACTGTGTGTCTGGGCGGCGCCCGGCCCGGCGGGGCCCCGATCTCGGTCACTGTGTGTCTGGGCGGCGCCCGGCCCGACGGGGCCCCGATCTCGGTCACTGTGTGTCTGGGCGGCGCCCGGCCCAACGGGGCCCTGATCTCGGTCACTCTTTTTTTTGAGAAAAATCAAATGCCGGAATATTGGAGTTTCCTGCAGGACAGAAACTCCAATTTTCACTCTACTCTTCCAGAGTGTTTTTTTTTTAATGATCATGCACACCCCTCCCGAAAAAGGAAAGACACACTTAAAACCAGCCATCCACAAACAAATCTCTCTCTAAAGTATGATATATTAAAACCGACTCTATCAATCCCTTTTCCAAAGCAAATATTTAAATATAAAGCCATTTACAAACAACGAAAACATCGTAGAACAAATTCCCCACCCCCAGCTTCACACTCGGGGGGCCCATTTTGTCCCCAGCCCAACAAAACCCCTTGACTGTAACAGTGGAATCCTGCCGTGTGTGGCTCTCCAAGCTCCAGGGGTCCCTGAAAAGCTCTGGGGGTCCCCAAAAAGCTCTGGGGGACTGTAACATTTCGGCAGAGAGTTTCCACGGGCCCTGGACTGCTCCCAGATTTGGAGTTTGAGCCGGGGCTGGACGTATTCGCAGGAAGTGACCAGGACGAGGGGGGCTGTAGAATGTGTGGACCTTCCCCCCCCCAGCTGTTGCTTTGGGGAGAAACTTTGCCCTGCTACCTTGGAAGTTTTGGCGAGGGGAAGGTGCGGAGGGGAGAGGGGTGAGGGCATTTTCCACACCGACACAAGGCGCTCCTGGTCAAAAGGTTGGCAACGGGTCTACACAGTGCCCAGCACCGGAGCTACCCTCCCGTTTCTTCCCTCACGTGGTACATGGCGGATGACAGAAGGGAACGTCTTATCATCGGGGGGGGGGGGGGCGGAGAAGGTGGGGAAACGGCATCCGCCTCTCGTCCCTGGTCTCCCCGGGTGGCCGTTACGAGGCGTTGAGCAGAGAGCGGCTGTACAGGCTCTGGTAGTAGGAGCCGGTTTCGCTGAGTGAAGTGGCCGTCTCGTAGGCGTGTTTGCCGTCCGGCGCAGGCGGGGAGCCGTAGCCGCTGTAGGCCACGGCCTGCTCGTAGGCCTTCAGGTCAATCTTGTGGCTCTGCTCGGAGGACATCAGGTTGGTGATGGAGAAGGGGTGATTGAAGTTGTACTGAGGGTCCATTTTGAGGTCGTTCGGGAGGTCCAGGCTGGCGATGGAGGGGGGGAAGTAGTGGCTATTCATGGGCTGGGCGAGGGGGGAGGCCTTGGGGGCCGGAGAGGAGCCTTGCACGCCAGAGCAGTCCAACTGGACAAGGCTCCTGTGCTCCTCAGAGCTGCGGGAGGCGTCAGAGTGGCCAGACTCGGCCCCTTCCGAAGGTGGGTTGGGGCTCTGGCCTTCCTGGAGCCGCTCAGGGTGTTTGGGAGCCGGCTCCTGGGCGCCGGACGGCTTGGCATTGGGCTTCTTGGCCTTGTCTTCCAGCTTGAAGCGCTTCTGGCGCCGCAGGTAGCAGCCGTTCTCGAACATATTGCCGGAGTTGGGGTGCAGGGCCCAGTAGGAGCCCTTGCCCGGCTTGTCTGGGGAGCGGGCCACCTTGACGAAGCAGTCGTTGAAGGAGAGCGAGTGGCGGATGCTGTTCTGCCAGCGCTGCTGGTTCTCCCGGTAATACGGGAAGAGGTCCATGATCCACTGGTAGATCTCGTTGAGGGTCAGCATCTTGCTGGGGGCCTGCTGGATGGCCATGGTGATGAGAGAGATGTAGGAGTAGGGGGGCTTGGCGTGGGTCAGCGTGCGCCGGTAGGATTTGTTGACCTCCTTGGGTCGGCTGATGCCCGAGGTGGGGTACCCCAGGGGGGCCAGGGGCTGGCTCATGTTCGGGTAGGGCGCCAGGGAGCTGAGGGTGGGCGCTTGAGCACCCAGCGGCGTCAGCACTGGGCTGACAGGCGACGTCACGGTGGGCAGGCCCATGGCGTTGGTGGAGCTGGTCAGCCCGGAGAGGGAAGGGCTGTTGAGGCTTCCGCTGGGGTAGCTCATGTTGATGGAGCTGGGGGAGCTGAGCGAGTTGAGAGTCATGTAGGAGTTGATGGTGTTCATCGGCCCCAGGGTGGAGGTCATGGTGCTCACGGACGGATAGACCTAGGGGGAGCCAAGGGACAGGGTTAGCCATGCACAGAGGGTCTTGCTTCAGCCCAGCCCCAGAGTGACCTACTCCCGGGGGTTGGTTATGTGAGGCAGTAACTCACACACACCAAGGGCTGGCTTCTGCTCTCAGCTACACGAGGGGCAGTGTGGACACAAAGGAGTCGCTCCTGATTTGCACCAGTATAACCAAGGGCTGGATTTGCCCCCAAAGGGAGGGGTTGTACCAGGGAAAGTAGCAATCAGGAGGGTTACAGATAGAGGGCTGTTTTCTGATTTTCTCTAAACTGGAACGAATCTGGATTCAGTCCAGTTTACACCAGGCCAAAATCTGGCTCTAATACTACGGACTTTAGTGGAGTCATTCCAGAGTTACGCCAGTGGAAGCTGCAATCAGAACCCGGGCCTTCTTCCCTTGACATCAGGAGTGACTCCAGATTTACACCAGGGTTCCCGCCGGCCCAAGCAGCTGAATCCAGCCCCTCCACTCCCAAGACCGCCATTTCTCATGTGAAAAAGCTGCTGCTTTTACATCCTGAGCCAACCGGCTCTCCTTCTCCTTCTCCTTCTCCTTCTCCTTCTCTGCAGCCAGAGGAACAGGAAGGCCATACACCCAGTGTTTTGTCCCTTCTCGGGTCACCTTTAAAGCCGAGTGTATTAAACAAACAGCTTAAGACCAGACCAACTAGAATCAGGTGTAAGAAGGGCGCCTGCTATTTACTCTAGATAGGGTGTAATGGAAAGGATTGCTGAGCCTCATTTACGAGCACTGCCCGGCTGCCACGCAATGTGGTTGGTGCCACCTTGCTCGCTCACGCCATGTGTTTGCTGCCTGGGTTGTTGAGCGTTGCTAAGTTCTGCTCTCCCGGGGCCTGGTTGGAAGCCCAGAAAAGCTGCCATCGATCTCAATGGGGGTTGGATTAGGCTCAGCCTGCCTCAGCCAGCCCTGTGATCCCCCAGTCGCTCCTGAACTGAGCCCGACCACCTGCGTTCGCCTGAAATGTCTTCCAGGAAAGCCTGCAGGCTGCTCTCAGAGACACCAAGCTCGGGAGAACCCACCATTTCCCCAGGCAGTGTGTCGCCACAGTCGGTCACAATACAAGGACCCGATTTCCAGTTGGTTCTGCCTTTCTTACAGGATTTCAGGGCGTGGTGTTTTCTCTCCAGGACGATACTTAGACACTGATCAAGTCATAGAATCATAGACTCCTAGGTCTGGGAGAAAAAGTCATAGAATCCAATCTCCCAGGTCACCTCTCAGTCTTTTCTCGGGTTACCTCCCCAGCCCGGACTCTTCCCGTCTGTTGCCTTTTCCCCAGCCCCTGCTTGGTTTTGTGGCTTTTCTTGCACCCTCACCAATTTGACAGCCTCCCTTTTAAAGCGCACCCCCCAGAGCTGGACGCAAGCACTGGTTTCAGTCTCACGAATGCTGGACACGGAGGAGAAATCCCCTCTCTGCCCCTACCCCTCTGTTCGTGCAGTGCCGCTCTGAGCCCTCTGCTGAAAAGCTCGGGGTAGCCAAGGCATTGTCTGCGGGTGAACAGCTTAGGGCACATGGAAAGCCAGCTGCTGACTTGGGAGGGCAGCCTCTAAGGTTTTGGAGAAAGCAAATCAGACAGGGGGGCACCTGCAGCCAGGAAAGAGCCCAGGCGGGGCTCTCTGCTCTGTAAAGGTTGTGTGGCCTGTCACCTGACAGCAGCCTTACAGCACTGAGAGAGACACGGGAGGGGGGATATGGGGACACACAGACAGACGGACAGACAGACAGATAGATGAGAGTGTGTATGGGGATAGACAGATAGACAGACAGATTGGTAGAGAGATAAATAAGGGTGTGTATGGGGATAGATAGATAGACAGACAGATAGATAGATGAGGGTGTGTATGTGGATAGACAGACAGACAGACAGACGGATAGATAGATAAGGATGTGTATGGGGATAGATAGATAGACAGACAGACAGATAAATGAGGGTGCGTATGGGGATAGACAGACAGAGAGATAGATAGATGAGGGTGTGTATGGGGATAGACAGACAGACAGATAGACAGATCGATAGATGAGGGTGTGTATGGGGATAGATAGACAGACAGACAGACAGACAGATGAGGATGTGTATGGGGATAGACAGGCGGACAGATAGATGAGGGTGTGTACGGGGATAGACAGGCGGACAGATAGATCAGGGTGTGTACGGGGATAGACAGGTGGACAGATAGATGAGGGTGTATATGGGGATAGACAGGCGGACAGATAGATCAGGGTGTGTACGGGGATAGACAGGCGGACAGATAGATGAGGGTGTGTACGGGGATAGACAGGCGGACAGATAGATCAGGGTGTGTACGGGGATAGACAGGCGGACAGATAGATGAGGGTGTGTATGGGGATAGATAGACAGACAGACAGACAGATGAGGATGTATATGGGGATAGACAGGCGGACAGATAGATGAGGGTGTGTACGGGGATAGACAGGCGGACAGATAGATGAGGGTGTGTACGGGGATAGACAGGCGGACAGATAGATCAGGGTGTGTACGGGGATAGACAGGCGGACAGATAGATGAGGGTGTATATGGGGATAGATAGACAGACAGACAGACAGATGAGGATGTATATGGGGATAGACAGGCGGACAGATAGATCAGGGTGTGTACGGGGATAGACAGGCGGACAGATAGATGAGGGTGTGTATGGGGATAGACAGGCGGACAGATAGATCAGGGTGTGTACGGGGATAGACAGGCGGACAGATAGATGAGGGCGTGTACGGGGATAGACAGGCGGACAGATAGATCAGGGTGTGTACGGGGATAGACAGGCGGACAGATAGATGAGGGTGTGTACGGGGATAGACAGGCGGATGGACGAGCTGAGAGGAAGAAGCCCCTATTCAAACAGAGCTATCTGACATTGACCCGTCACCAGGAATCCGGAGAAGGGCTCCGGGAATGTGGAGGTCTGAAGGGACTGAGGTGAGGCAGATGCAGCTGCCTACGTGGCCACAGGGGTGGCCGTGGCCTGTGCTTGAGCCCTTGGGATGGCGCCGGTTTAGACACAGAGCTGTGAAAGCAGCACAGCCCCTTGTGTGGCCGCAGTTCCTTCACCTTCCTGGCAGCGTTGCTTTTCCCTGGGAGTCTAGTTCTAGCAGAATCCAACGTGCCTTTCCGCCCGACGCAAGCCAGAGTCCTGAAACTTCCCAAATCGAAGCCCCACCCATGTGCCCCCCCAAACGCTCTCACACCTTGGAAACCGTCATCCAGAATTCAGAGGGCTCTGGTGCTGAGCTGAGCCCAGCTCTCCTACACCACTTCCAGCCTCCCGGGCTTCCTCCAGGCCTCCTGTGCTATCTAATTAGCCCTCCTGTGAAGTGGGAGTCACTAGTCCCATTTCCAGGGTAGGGAAACTGAGGCACAGAGTGGGCTAGTGAGAAATATTCACGGAAGCATCCAAGGAAGTCGGTGGGTCACAACAGATCCCCCCATCTTATGCTTTAACCAGGAGGGCACCCTGTTCTGTCACTGGCCTTGGTGCAAAGTGGCGTGAAAAGCTTCCAGATTGGAGCAGATCATGTTTTGAACCCTCTTGGCCCTGGTAAAAGAAGCTGCATCAGTGGGATGGGGAGCTAAGAGCAAAACTGGGCTGCTTCTCCATCACAAAGAGATGGTCCTGGAGGAAAGAGTAAATCTTGAAGGCAACTGGGACAAGTTAGAGGGGGATATTCGACAGGAAACAGCCGCCCAACCTGTTCACTTTAAGGGCAGGGGTGGGGGGGCGGGGGGGGGGAGAGTCAAGCAGAACATTTTTTTCAGCTGCAAACTTGATTTGGAAATGTGACTTGTGAGCCACATGGGAGTTGTAGTTCAGATGCTTTATGCTCCCCATTCTTCTCTATAAGCCAGGCTCTCTGGTCAGACTACATCTCCCACGATGCACCATGGCCACCCATCAAGAGGCGGGACCATGTCCGCATCATGGGACTCGCTGGCTGTGTTGCACCATGGGAGGTGTAGTCCAGCTGAGGCGATTTCCCCTAAACGGAGATTAGGACTGGAGGAAACTGAACTATAGCTCCCAGGAAGCAAGAATCGGAGCTGGGTAACTAGAGTTTGGGGGCATGTTGGTTTTGCAATGACAAGTTGAACCTTTCAGCTCCTTGTCACACCAAACATCCATTAGCGCTGTGGTTCCCAAACTTTTCAGCATCATGCCCCCATTTTAATTTTTGAGAAACCCTCACGCCTCCCCCCCCCCAAAAATAGCAGCAAAACTTGTTGAGGGGGGGAAAAAAAAGGAACTGACCGGGGACAAGAAACAAAAATAGCAGCAAAACTTGGGGGGGGGGAGATTAATGGGGGGGTCTGGGTTGCCTCGTGCCCCCCCCTGGAATTTCTTCACGCCCCTCCAGGGGGGCACTCCCCCCAATTTGGGAACTCATGCATTAGCGGAAACCCCCCCTTTTCTATCCAAATGCAACATGTTCCACACCGCAGGCTCCGTCAACACGGATCCCTGTGCCAAGGTCTCCTGCGACCACCTCTGGGGTGCAACGTGGCAGCCAGGAATGCTGCCTCACTAAGTTCCACAGGTAGGAGAACACAGCATTCAAAACTCATCTGGACGGTCACCCCCCAAAATCACTCTCCTGCTGACCTAGACGGAATCCAGATATTTACGTTGTTGAACCAAAGCTGAGAGCCTCACTCAGTCCCCTGACTCCGAGGGCTGGGATTTTTAGAAAACCAGAGACTGTTGCGAGACTCGGAGTAAAACGGTCAGCGTGGGCATTGCTGGGAATAACGTCTCCTTCTGAATCTCCATTTGGATTTCCAGACACATGCTAGCATATGACCTCAGAGGAGAGGCTGAAAGAATTGGGCTTGTTTAGTTTGGAAAAGAGAAGACTGAGAGGGGACAGGATAGCAGTTTCCAAGTACCTAAAAGGGTGTTACAAGGAGGAGGGAGAAAAATGGTTCTCTTTGGATAGGACAAGAAGCAATGGGCTTAAACTGAAGCAAAGGAGGTTGAGGTTGGACATTAGGAAAAACTTCCTGCCTGTCAGGGTGGTGAAACACTGGAATAAATTGCCTGGGGAGGTTGTGGAATCTCCATCACCGGAGATATCTAAGAGCAGGTTGGACAGACACCTGTCAGGGATGATCTAGATGGTGCTTGGTCCTGCCGTGAGGGCAGGGGACTGGATTCGATGACCTCTCAAGGTCCCTTCCAGTTGTAGGATTCTAGGACTGTAGGAATGGAAGGCGGTAGGCAGGCTGCTTCGTTGTTGCAGGGTAACGTGAACGTACTGAGCTGTGTACATGGCTTTGTTAGGGTGGCTTTCGGCATTAGCCGAGTCCTGGAACTGATTTTCAGAGGTGTTTTGCCCTTTAAAAGACTCACCGATTCGGACTTCAAAGCCAGAAGGGACCAGCATGATCATTGTCTGACCCCCTGCATGTCGCAGGCTGCCAAATCTCCCCCACCCGCTCCTGCACTAGACCCCTACCCTCTGGCTGAGTGACTGACATCCTCCGGTCATAGTTTAAAGAGTTCAAGTTACAGCACATCCACCATTTGCTCTAGTGTAAGCCTACAAGGGACCCCACGCCCCATGCTGCAAAAGAAGATGCCCCCCCTTCCCCCCCCTCCAGTGTTCCTTGTAAGCTTGTGCAGCTGCTCCGGAGAGATTCCAATGCCATCCAGTTGATAAGCAGAGCACCCACAGCTAGGTTTGCTTCTACTGGTGGTGCACATCCACACAGGCCTTGGTGCACGTAACAAAATTTAGTCCGCACATTGATGGAAAAAATCCGCACATGGATGGAAAAAGGTTAGAGGGAGCATTGCCCACTGCCCCGGGACTCTGCCAATCTGACCTGGGGGAATTTCCATCCTGACCCCAAACATGGGGGATTTTCATCCTGACCCCCCAATTAGTTAAACCAGGAACATGTGGGTGTGACCCACCTGCCAGACCCCTAGGAAATAACTCAGCATCCCACCACCAGCTGATGGGGATATTTGCTGTACCAAATCGCAGATCGGCCACGTGGCGTCCCGCCATACCATTCTCTCCAGAAACGTCTCCCGCCCACTCTTGAAGCCAGGAGGGCAGTTTTGCCACCACTGCCCCCCTGGGAAGCAGCTCCAAAATGTCACCCCTCTGATGGTGAGAAATCGTCGTCTAATTTCAAGCCTACACACATTGGTGGCCGGTATGTAGCTCTTTGTTCTACTGTCAACACTGGCACGTGTCTTAAAACGCCTCCCCTTCCTGCTGCTAATCCTGCTGATGTGTTTACAGAGAGGAATCAGACATCCCACCAGCCTGCCTTTGGCCAGGCTAACCAAGCCAAGTAGATTCGCCATTCGGTGGATCATTGGTGGTGGGTGAAGACACAGCCAGGGAAGGCAAGTCCCAGCCCTGCCCCTTCCATCTGAGGTCTGCCTCTGGTGCTAAGCCCCGCCCAGCCCCAGAGCCAGGCTCCGCCCACCTCCAGCCCAATCCTTCCTGGCCACCTGGAGGGCTGGGGTTGCCGTGCTGCGGTCCCAGCCCTTCCTGGTGGCCGGGGAAGCCGGGCAGCCGCGCTAAGGTCCCAGCCCTCCCCAACGTGTAGGCACTTTTGGGAAAGCTGTGCCTTCCCTTGCCTACATTATCGGCCTCCCATGCATTTGACCTTCTTAAACATGGGAGACGTAGGTTGCTCGTAGGATTCCAGATGAGTGGAGCCCTGCAAATCCGCAGGTCTCTGCATCCGCGCACGGCAGTGAGGGTATCTGCGGCTCAAATTTTGTATCCACACTGGGGCACTGTTTTAGATTTTGATGAGGGGGGGTGACTTGTGCATGCTGTGATGGGGGGGGGGGAGAGTGAGGACAGTGGCTTCAGCAGTGTTACTGAGCATGCCCAGTGCAAGCCAAGCACCAAATGTGGGGGGCAACCAGTTCCTTCCGCCCTTCCCCTCCCCCCCGCCCCACATCATCTCTATCCCAGGGCTACTAAGGCATTGGAAACGCTGCTTTTTTGGCAGACAACTTAGCAGCTAGCAGGAGCACTGTATCTAATTCCTATATAACAGAAAGCAAATGAAATAAATACCCACTCAGCTCTAACACTGACGTATTCTGACATCATGTGGCAAGTCATTCAAGGGACACTGGCTGGCCGTAAAATGTTAATGTCTATTCTTACTTTGTTACTAACTCTGGGGAGAGAGAGAGACCCTGCCAGGACTCCTGTGCGCTCTCACTCGGGAAGGGAAGGGGAGCTAGTGGGTTACAGCAGGGGGAAGATACATTTCAGCTGTATATAAGAAAATCAGAATGGCCAGACTGGGTCAGACCAAAGATCCTTTTAGCTCAGTATCCTGTCGGCCGACAGTGGCCAATGCCAGGTGCATCAGGAGGACTAAATAGAAGACACAGACACACAGTGACCAAGATGCACAGTGACCGAGATCGGGGCCCCATCGGGCCGGGCGCCGCCCAGACACACAGTGACCGAGATCGGGGCCCCATCGGGCCGGGTGCCGCCCAGACACACAGTGACCGAGATCGGGGCCCCATCGGGCCAGGCGCCACCCCGACACACAGTGACCGAGATCGGGGCCCCATCGGGCCGGGTGCCGCCCAGACACACAGTGACCGAGATCAGGGTCCCATCAGGCCGGGCGCCGCCCAGACGCACAGTGACCAAGATCAGGGTCCCATCAGGCCGGGCGCTGCCCAGACACACAGTGACCAAGATCAGCGTCCCGTCAGGCCGGGCGCCGCCCAGACACACAGTGACCGAGATCAGGGCCCCGTCAGGCCGGGCGCCACCCAGACACACAGTGACCAAGATCAGGGTCCCGTCAGGCCGGGCGCCACCCAGACACACAGTGACCGAGATCAGGGCCCTGTCGGGCCAGGCGCTGCCCAGACACACAGTGACCAAGACGGGCTGTCCTGCTCATTGACAGACATGGAGAGAGATGGTCTCTCCCCAAAGATCGAGTGTCTGAGCAGACGAAAGCAGGGTCCTTGTCTGAACAGAGAGAGGGAGCCAAGGCCCAGGCAGTTTCAGGGCTTGGCCCAAGGTCGCACAAGGCAATAGCAGCAGGGCTGGGAAGCCGGCGGGGTCTCGCATGTGAGGTTTGTGCATGAAGCCAGACTGAGAGCTCTGCAAATATTAACCCAGTCACCCTCCCGATGCCCTCTGGCCAACGTAATTAGCTCCCTTCTACAGAAGGGAAACCGAGGCACGTTGTGAGTGGCAGGGCTGCGCGGAGGCTTAAAGAGCCCATGGAGCCAGCTGGCATTTTATTTGCTGCCAGGATCTTCAATGTAAATACTGACAACCCCCCCCACCCCCCCGGTTCCCTGTCTGCTGATTGCTGTGCAGCGCTTATCTCTCCAGCCTTGCGTCAGCCCCGTATCATTCAGCCGGGAGCTCCTGCCCCGTGTCATTCCCGGGGGGCAGGCGAGTGGGCTGGAGCAGGGAGCCTGGAGAAGGCCCTGGTGGTCTTTGTATGCCCGGGACAAGTCGGCGCAGAAGCATTTTCAGCTAGGTTCTCCAGAGTCTATTCTACTGGAACCCTTCTGCCAGGTGCAGCCAGCAGCCACCAGGGCTGGGTTCAGTATCCAGGGATCCCTCTCCATCCGTCCAGCACGGAACCGGCTTGAGCCCCTGCCCGGTAACGGGGAAATTCACCCACCATCCCTTGCGCTGCCGCTCGGGCACTCGCTCGCCACCCCTCTCTGCCGGCCTCCCTGCTGGCCACGGGTCCGCATTCACCACCTGGCTGCCCCTACCTCTGTGCTGTGAAACCCGGCCCCCTCTCAAGTGATTCCAGTGCTCACGGAGCATTTTACACAACTAAGAGGCTCCCTGTGAGGCTATTTTCTGAATGCAGCGGGGAGAGGGTGGCGGGGGGGGGGTGGAGGAACATGTAGACCACCCTAGGGAGGACCTCTGGTAAAGGTTTGCTGCCTCCCGGTTGGGATACCTGCCCGCACCAGTGTTCCCTGTAAGCTGGGTGCTTCTGCGGGTGTCCAGGAGAGATTCAAATGCCACCCAGCTGATTAGCAGGGTGCCCTCAGTGCCCAGAGCCAGCGGCATGTGTTTCTACTGGTGACGCACACGCCTGGGGCACGTGACAAAATTTATTCCGCACATGGATGGAAAAGCTTAGAGAGAACATTGGCCCCCACTCCTCTTCCCTTCACAGGGCTCCCTCCTCCAAGCCTCTGGCTGAATGAGGTTCTTTAAACGGAGGCAGCCCCCCCTCATTTGGGACAGATTAAGCACCAGTCCTGCTTCTCTGTATTCCCATCATAATTACAGCATCGGCAGCAACATTTCCCTACCCCTGCATTCAGCGCTACTATAATTCGTACCTCACATCAGCCAAAGTTGATCACTCTGACACCGCTGAGTCTGCGGGGTGTGTAAACAAAGCAGGAGTAAACTGTGCGTCTGTAAACACAGTCTCTTCCAGCTAGCTGTCAGGGGAGCACTCATTCAGACCTGGCAGACAGACAGACAGATAGATAGATAGAAAGGGTATATGTGGATGGATGGATGGATGGACAGATGAAAGGTGTATTTGGGAATGGAGGGAGGGTTAGACAGAGAGATAGGTTAAAGGAATGAATGGGGATGGATGGACAGACTGGCAGATGAAAGGTGTGTATGGGATGGATGGATGGATGGACAGATGAAAGGTATGGATGGATGGACAGACAGATGAAAGGTGAGTATGTGGATGGATGGATGGACGGATAGATGAAAGGTGTATATGGAGATGGTGGATGGACAGACAGACAGATGAAGGGTGGGTATGGGGCTGGACGAACGGACAGACAGATTAAATGTGTATGTGGGGATGGTTGGACGGACAGACAGATGAAAGGTGGGTGTGGGGATGGACAGACAGACAGATCATCTCTAATCTTCTGCTATGTTATTATTGTTCTGTTCCCAGGCACCCTGGTCCCTGCCCAGCAGCAAACCCCCAGCTGTGGGTATCCCGTGGGGGGGGTGTGTCACTCGCCCAGGCCCGCCCACGTGGCTCCAGACACACAACTCACGTGTCGGCAGCTGGGCGGCTGGGCAGAACCGGACCTGCAGCCCCTGCAGCCACAGAGGAATTTGGTGCCTCTTGCAGCCCGGGCGGCCCCAAATCCTTTCCAAACAGGGTGATTGTGCAAGGCAAACACCGGAGCCATTCTCACCCCGCAGCCTTGGACATTGGCATCGGCTCTATCGCAAGCGGGGAGGGGGGGAGGGGGCAGCCAGGGCACCGGGGTTCTCCCCCGGCCCTCCCCTAAATGGCAGAAGAATCTTTACCCTCCTGCGGGACAGGGCCCCTCCCCCATACCCCACTCTCACAAGGCAGAAACGGGAACCCATGCCCCTGAGAAGAGCACCCCTGGCTGGCCACTGGGCTCATTACAATTCCCCAGGCACCCCTGGGCACAGACCTCATGCCTGGCGGAGCCCTGTGACAACAGAAGAGGCTTAGTTTAGGGCCGCACTGCGGCATGGCCCAAGGGGCCTTAAAAATCCCAGGACTAACTTAAAAAAATCATGAGATTTTCTTCAAAACTTCACCCATTAGGGAGGGGCTGCATGTCAGGCATCTGGCTTTGGGGCTCCCGGGAAGCCCCTTGCCCCCCCCCCCGGCACACCCACGTGGGCTAGATGTGGATTTTAAAACCAGAAGGGAGAGTCCCCCATATTCACGGGACTCCAGATGCAGGAGCTTTAACAAACAGGCCAACAATTCCCACAGTTTCAGGGAGCTGGCAGCACTGGCCTGCAGCCAGACCCTCAGCTCCACATCTTTGCGGGGGGGAGGTCTCCTGCTTTTTCTCCCACCCCCCCACTCCCTAATTAACTTGCAGGGGACCCTTGGCGACTGGGTTGTCCCCATCGGACTGACAGCTGGGGGGGCCAATCCTGGGGCTGTGCTCTCCGGGTCAATCCCCGTCTCCGTTCTAAGGGACCGATGGAGGAGGAGGGAGGATGGTGCAGTGGGGGGGAGGTGGATCCTGGCAGCTCAGCCATCAGTTCTCAGCCCTGCGACAGATTCCCGGTGTGACCTTGGAGCATTTAAACGCTCTGGGGCTGCAGGTTCACCATGTGTGAGTGTAGCATCTTTAGGGAAGAGTTACGTCTGGGAAGTGCCCACCCTGAAGGGGCCCTGATCTCGGTCACTGTGTGTCTGGGCGGCGCCCGGCCCGACGGGGCCCCGATCTTGGTCATTGTGTGTCTGGGCAGCACCCGGCCCGACGGGGCCCCGATCTCGGTCACTGTGTGTCTGGGTGGCGCCCGGCCCGACGGGGCCCTGATCTCAACACTCCACACACCGAACATTAAACACCCTTTCAATAGGACAAACTCCTGGGATCTTAGAAGAGCCACTTGGGATTTTGCCTGCGTGGGATTTAGCTTCAGTCCCTAGAGGCCCCTGAGCTGGGAGGAACCTCAGGGCCCTTCCCCGGTCAGTTACCTGAGTGCTGGCCCCAGGACCCATTCCTCTTTCTGCAGGAAACTGCCTGCCCCCAGCAGGCCCCGGACGCCGAGAAGGAAACATCCTGTAACAGGCTCCTTTGGCGTGTGGCTTCCGGAGCTCTTAGGGAATCAGACCTGTCAACCGGCCGCAGGCTCCATCCCAAGGCTCCCTCTTTGTCCTCTGTGACCATGCCCAATGCCTGGAGCTGGGGAGAGCCCTGACCATGAAGCAATTAGGCCACTGTGCCGGGCCTGGAGCCAGGGAGCTGGGGCGGGGGGCTGCAGGCTGGGAAGGGACTGGCTGAGTGATATGCTGCAGTCCAGCCCCAGATTGGGGGCGGGAGGAGACTTCCTGACGTAGGAGAAGACACTGGGGGATCAGGACAAGTCGCTTCACACCCCCCTCCAGGCCTCCGATCCTTCATGGCAGCAGGAAGCCAGCTGGGGAAACTGAGGCACGGAGTGGCCAGTCCAGAGTCACAGCACAGATCAGTGACAAATCCAGGCATAGGATCCTGGCGTGTCCCTCTCTGTGCTGACCACTAGACCTCACTCTTCTCCCAGAGCTGGGGACAAAACCCAGGAGTCCCCTACGCTAACCACTAGACCCCACTCCCCTTCCATAGCCACAAATAGAATGCTGGCGTTCGTGGGCCTGAATTCCATTGCGCTAGGCGCTGCCCGAAAGCGCGGCAGGTCGGGAGGCAGGCCTCCGCTCCTCATGAGTTGTTCCACGTGCAAAATGCCCGTCGGCGTCTTTCCTTGGCCTGCTGGTTTCTAAGCATTGCGGCTGCCCCTGGGTGCAGGTGCTGAGTTTTTCTTGGCCGCCCCAGGGGGAGAAACGCCCCATGTTGCAAAAGGAAGGCCAGCTGCCTTTCCTGCGGGTTCCCGGGACTCCCTAATGCATTTGGGATTCCTGTCCCAGACCCCTCAGACCCTGCTGGCGTGCAGCGGCGCCAGCTCTCCTGATCTTGAGACAGCTGGGGTGCTCCTGAAAGCCCCCGCTCCCGGAGTCCTCGGAACGAGCGGGACTCTCCACCTCCCTTTGGGTTTTAAGTTGGTTGCTAAGATATGCTTGAAAAGGTGACACCCAGGGGCTCTGGAGCCAAGTGGGAAATGAAAGGAGCCCTGGGAGCAATGCTCCCTCTAATCGCTTCCATCCATGTGCAGAATAAATTTTGTTATACGCACTGAGCCACCCGTAGAATGGGCACCACCCGTAGAAACACGACCCTAGCTGGGGGCACTCTGCTAATGAGCTGGGCAGCACTGGACTCTCTCCTGAGTGCCCAGTTTCCAGGGAACACTGCCTGGACACGATCGGCTTTGAAATCTTACCCTTTCTAAGCCAATCTTGTGATTCTGATGCCACGTCCCAGAGGCCCCTCCCTCCCCGAGCTGCCCTTTGCTCCCCAATTTGGCTCTTTCTAGGAACACATGCTGCCCGGCTGGAAAGGAAATTCCTTTCCCTGCACGTCAGGTGCAGATCCGCTGGTGTAAATCAGGATTGCTCCTTTGCCGTCAGTGAGCTCGTTTACCCCAGCTGAGAATCTGGCCCACTGACTCAATTGGAGAGACCTTGATTTACATCCCTTAGGGAGTTAGCCCTGTAGACGCCAATGGAGCTACGGCCCATTGACATCAGCTTGGGTCTGGCCCATTGACACCAGCTGGGGTCTGGCCCATTGACTCCAAAGGAGCTACGGCCCATTGACACCAGCTGGGGTCTGGCCCATTGACTCCAAAGGAGCTACGGCCCATTGACACCAACTGGGATCTGGCCCCATTGACTCCAATGGAGCTATGGCCCATTGACCCAACTGGGATCTGGCCCATTGACTCAAATGGAGCTACAGCCCATTGACCCAACTGGGATCTGCCCCATTGACTCCAATGGAGCTATGGCCCATTGACCCAACTGGGATCTGGCCCCATTGACTCCAGTGGAGCTACGGCCCATTGACACCAACTGGGATCTGGCCCCATTGACTCCAATGGAGCTACGGCCCATTGACACCAACTGGGATCTGGCCCCATTGACTCCAATGGAGCTACGGCCCATTGACACCAACTGGGATCTGGCCCCATTGACTCCAATGGAGTTACGGCCCACTGACACCAGCTGGGATCTGGCCCATTGACTCCAAAGGAGCTACGGCCCATACACACCAGCTGGGATCTGGCCCATTGACTCCAAAGGAGCTACAGCCCATTGACCCAACTGGGATCTGGCCCCATTGACTCCAATGGAGCTACGGCCCATTGACACCAACTGGGATCTGGCCCCATTGACTCCAATGGAGCTACGGCCCATTGACACCAACTGGGATCTGGCCCCATTGACTCCAATGGAGTTACGGCCCACTGACACCAGCTGGGATCTGGCCCATTGACTCCAAAGGAGCTACGGCCCATTGACCCAACTGGGATCTGGCCCATTGACTCAAATGGAGCTACAGCCCATTGACCCAACTGGGATCTGGCCCCATTGACTCCAGTGGAGCTATGGCCCATTGACCCAACTGGGATCTGGCCCATTGATGCTGGTGCAGATATGCAGATATGCCCCAGCTATGAGTCCCAGATGTTTCAGCTGCCAGTTTCCATTCCTGAAGCAGAAAGCATTTACCAATAAATACAGAATAAACCAGCCTCACCCGGCCTGAGTCGTCGGGCTTGGACGCTAGATACCCAGCGCCCTTGTTCAACTGGAGACACTGTACGGAAGGCAATAGCTCGCACAGGAAGCACTGCGTGAAAGCAAGAAAGAAGAAGGGAGAGAGAGGGAGACAGGCCACGGCACGCTCCCCGCCTAGGTGACGTGTTTTGTTTGAGCAGCTTTTCCCATCGTGTAGTGGGCTGGGACTGCCCATCGGCGCCATTGGCTGGAACACTGTTCTGGGCACTGGTGCAGACAGGCCCAAAGCAAATCCAGCGGCCCCTGCCCTGGAGGATCTCAAAGCACTTGGGCATGCTGTCACCGCCCAGCTTACAGAGAGCGCAAGCCACCCCCCCAGGTCATGCTGCCAGGCAGAGCCGGGACAGATCCCCCCTTGCCCCTGCTGTAACCACTCCACGGTGCTCACTCTGTCCTGGCCAGCGATTGAACCCAGCTGGCCTGCCCCCTGCTGTTCCCTCCCACCCTCCCCGGCCACTCACAGCATCCTAGAGCAGGGAACAGAATCCAGGCATCCTGCCCCCTCCCCCCTAACCACGGTAACTTCTTTAGACCAGACCACAAACATCTCCAAAAGCCACCCCTCCCTAGGGCCAATACTGGTCAGTCGCAAGCTGCCACCTGGGAAATTGTTCAGTGTAAGCACCCCCCCCAAATCTTCTCTGGACACCATTTGTAGGGCATGGAAATAGGCTTGGGTGAAATCAGTCCAGCCCAAGAGGAGCCTCAGCCTCTCCAAATCTATCCACAGACCGAAAACCATCTGTGCTTCTCCCAAGGGCTGGAAAGGGACATGCCCGAGTCGGGGTAACGCAGCGAGTCCAGCGTGAGGCACGTTTTGCCCAAGATCTCATCAGCCCCGGGGGCGTCCAGCTGTTAGAATGGGCTCTGTGGGGGTGCCTGTGGTGATCACGTCGCAGCCCGAGTCACTAGATGGTGCCGCTAAACCTGGCCACGCATGCTCTTTCTCGGCAGTGCATGGTCTTTGCTGAGGCAGCCTCATTACGCTTTTTACGGGGGTTTGTTCCTGGGAGCCACATTGCAAACAGCGAGGATCTGTCGCAAGAGGGCCAAGTGGAGGCAATTTCCGGGGCACGGCTGGTTCCCTGATGCCGGTGTGGAAAGGGGGCTGGCTGGCTGGTGTGCTGTTTGTGACCACCTCTGTTCCAGGACTGGGGTGCAGAGAGGAGAAAACCAAACTGCACTAAGGAAAGACCCTGATTTCAGGCCCAGGGACCTCTAACGCCAGGGTTGCTGTTGCTTGCTTAATAATCACGACTCAATAATTTGGGCCGTTTCATTTCATGGCACATCTGAGATTTATTCCAGTACCGAGCTTGAAGAGTGGTTTAGCCCAGAGGTGCTAGTCCAGAGGTGGGCGACCTGCGTCCCATTGGGGTTCTGTGTGTGGCCCACGAGACGTTTTGTTTACTGTTCCCCACGCGCAGGGTCGCCAGATTCGGCTGGTTTTCGGCCACGTCGTTTGTTTCCTCCGGGCGTTGCCAACGTGACACACACGTAAAGCCAGGGCAGGTGGAGGGCGGTGTGCACTGAGCACACACAACTGGCTGGGAGAGCCATACGCACCCTCTGCAGCCAATCACAGCGCGGCTACGGTTCCGTCACCACACCCGCACATTCTAGGTACACACGGTACACTCCCCTGCCCCAGGAGACTGCCTGGGTGACGACAATCGTGCAACCCTCTGAGATGAAGAAAGCCGCTCCTGTGGCCCACTCCCTAGCCCAGACGGCCCCTCGCTGTGAGACTCACTCGAGCTGGGACTCACAGCCACTATCGACGGCCCCTCCTCATCTGATCACTCACCCGGGCGCCTTTTGACCGCGCAGGAAGGGAAAGCGGCACCGCCCCTGGTGGGAACGGCTGGGTGTGACACTTGTAAAGCTCTCAGCAGGCCACAGGGGAGCTGAGGGGTCTGATTTAGAGAACCCATCACGTCCCATAGAACTTCCGGTCCCCCTCCAATCTAGCCGACTGGGAGCCCCCCGACCCTGCACCCCCGTCCGCAGCAAGATGTGACTCCGCCAGCCAGTAGAATAGGGAAGGTTTATTGCTTCTCAGCGATACAGCCCAGCTTAGGCGCGATGTGGACATAGGCGTCAGGGTAGGCAGCCTTAGACCCCTTGGGGTAGGGCACACAGGCCCCTGAACCCCCAGCACTCGGCTTCGTCTCCTTCCTCCAGGCTTCCCCACACTCCGACTGTCCCCTCTCCAAGCTACACCCTTCCTTTGTTCCAACCCCTTCCTGGTCAGGTGAGAACCCGTTGGACCATTGTCTACCTGACACGAGGGCCCTCAGGGTGACCCCCCGCTGGGCTGTGCTTACAGACGCAGGCCAGTAGGGGTCACCCACAGCCCAAGCATCGCGACCAGTGAATGCCCCACCAGAATGGACAGCCCCCCACTACACCACACCGACCAAGGGCTAACAATATGCCACGGCTCATGGCTGTAGCTACACAAATTCCGACTGGGAGTAAGGTGGAAAATACATTTTTCACAGTGTGGGGAATTACTCTCAGAGCTGTTTACCAAGGGCTGGGGGGCCCTGATCTCAGTCACTGTGTGTCTGTGCGGTGCCCGGCCCGACGGGGCCCTGATCTCGGTCACTGTGTGTCTGGGCAGCACCAGGCCCGACCGGACCCTGATCTTGGTCACTGTGTGTCTGGATGACACCCGGCCCAATGGGACCCTGATCTTGGTCACTGTGTGTCTGGGCGGCACCCGGCCTGACGGGACCCTGTTCTCAGTCACTGTGTGTCTGGGCAGTGCCCGGCCCGATACAGCCCCGATCCCACCAAGAGCTGGTGCTTCTATAGTCACTGCGACAGGATTTGCCTGCAATTTTGTGCCTGTTTCTTACTTTGCCGTGTGGCAAAATCTGGACAAATAAACCCCGTGTCATTGTCTGAGTGACACAGGCTAGGAAAGCAAAATGCAACAGGGGTTAGCTGAAGGATGAAAGAGCAGAACCCCATTTGGCTGTGTGCTGCCCAGACACACAGTGACCGAGATCGGGGCCCCGTCGGGCCGGGTGCTGCCCAGACACACACTGACCGAGATCAGGGCCCCGTCGGGCCGGGCGCTGCCCAGACACACAGTGACCGAGATCAGGGCCCCGTCGGGCCGGGCGCCGCCCAGACATACAGTGACCGAGATCAGGGCCCCATCAGGCCGGGCACTGCCCAGACACACAGTGACCGAGATCAGGGCCCCGTCGGGCCGGGTGCTGCCCAGACACACAGTGACCGAGATCAGGGCCCCATCAGGCCGGGCACTGCCCAGACACACAGTGACCGAGATCAAGGCCCCGTCGGGCCGGGTGCTGCCCAGACACACAGTGACCGAGATCAGGGCCCCATCGGGCCGGGTGCTGCCCAGACACACAGCGAGGGACAATCTCTGGCCCAAAGAGCAGGGCACAGCTAATGGGGGAGGGGAAACTGAGGCACACTGAGGGGAATCGACTTGCCCAGCAAGAGGGCAGCAGAGTCAGCAATAGGTGGCAGGATATGCGGGGCTCCATCCCATGCCCAGGCATAGGGACACCCGCCCGCCGAAAGAAAAGCATATGGGAAACTTATGCCCATGTAAAGCGGCATAAAGCTACATGTTGAACCGGGACTCTGGTCTGGCAGGACCACGGATGTTTCAGGGCCAGAGAGTCCCGGTGGAGGGGTGGCGGCTGGGAGCCCTGTGGGGTGGCCGGGCCAGGATCAGGGTCCGGTGGCAGGCACCAGAAATGACGTCCCCCAGTGCGGCAAAATCCCCATCTGGGACCAGCCAGGTCCCCAGGGTGCCGGACCAGGGAGGTCCAACCTGCATTAGCTTCTGTGGACCTACTCCTGCTTTGGGGTCTGGCCCCACAGATTCTTGGGACTGACCCCAACTGGAGCGATGCTGCTTTGCACCAGACAGAGGTGTGGCCCTTGATCCCCGTGGCAGGTGGCGGGCTGGGTTCCCTGTCGCTGCAGGCCCTGGCGTGGCTGCTGGGTGGCACTTCCCCTCTGTCACCTGCTCCGTGTTTGTTCTTGCTGCTGCACAGAGCCCTCCCCCCTGGCCTGTTTGCCAAGGGAGCACCTGGCCGCGATCCCTGGGGACAGCACCTCCCGCCAGGCGTCACTGCAGCAGGGAGCCAGCCCCAGCCCTGCCCGGACGGGAGTGGCCCCCCGGCACTGCCCCAGACCGAGCCGGCTGGGGCAGGTTCTGCGTGTGGGAGGGGGCAGGGAACCAGCCCGAGGGTGAGCCCCCAAGAGGTTGGATGCGTTGCCCCTCTGTGCCAGCTGGGAACCCCAGAGGCAGCCGTCACAAGCAGCCCCCGTGATCCAGCCCCCTGGGATAGGGGCTAGGAGAGACCCCCCCCCCAGGACAGCCCCGGCCGGACACAGCGACACCCGCCTCCCCCCGGCATGCAGCATGTGATTCCATTTCCCCGCTGGCCCCGGGGGCAAGGCCTGGCTGGAGGGTGATTTACAGTAACCTGCTCATTGCTCATGAGCGTGATGAATTGATTAATAGATTAATTGCTGCCCGCTGCCATTTACATGCCAACTACGGCAAACCTCCCACGGGCCCTTCCTATCTGTCTTTCCCCACGCACCCTGCCTGTCCATCCGTCCCTGCTTCCGCCCGTCTCTCTCTGTCCGTCCGGCCGTCCCCCCGTCCCCCCCCGATCCAGCTACCTATCTGCTCACAAGTGCACCTTTGTGTACTACGACAACGCTGTCATACAGCCTGTGGGATATTTCTCGCTCTCTCGCCTGCGATCTCCCCCCCCAGAGGTCCCGGCGGGGGGCTGCATGCGGGGGGATTGTTCTGCTCTGCTCCCGAGCCAGTTTACAGTCCCTGGTTCTGAGCGCCGCTGGGGCGGGGTCCATCCGGCCTGCCTGCCCAACACCGGCCCCACGCAGGGTCCGGCCTCCCTCCCACCAAGCGGGCAGCGCCCCGGGTCACCCCTCTCCGGCTCGCCCCCAGGCCAGATCAGGAAGTGTGCAAAGTCAAACGTGCTCGAGAGGTGGGGCCGGCCCGTGGGCTGCCGTGGGCTTTGCGTCGGGTGCAGGGACGACTCCGGTGATCTGGGCCCAATCCTGCACCGGGCTGCCGGGCCCGATTCTGTTCTCCTGCCCTGGAGGTCAGCCCCGCTGTGCCCGGCACTGCTCGGGGCTCCCAGCAAGGAGCAGTCTCAGGCCCTTTGGAGCTGTGGGGCTGGGGAGAGGCATCACCCTATCTGGGTGCTTTGCTGGCAGCCCCAGCAGATGAAGGCCGGGGACCGTGGGGCAATCGAATCCAGAGCGTGCGGCTGCAGAGAGAAAGGGGCCCAGAAATCTCGGGGTTTCTCAGCAGGTCTGGGGGTCACAGCCCAGGGCGGGAGCTGGGCCAAGAGAATGCCAAGAGATGAGATAGAAGAAGCGTCCTGCTCCACCTGCCTGCCTGCCCCACAGCCCTGCCTCCCCCCCACCCCACTTTGCCCTCTCCCCGCTATTCCTCGAGAATTTCCTGGAAAAGCAAACCCCACCTCTCTGCTTGGGCAGGGGGACTGCAGGATGGAGGTGTCACACCTGGGAACCCCGCAGGCACACACATACCCCCCACGATCCCTGTATTCCCCTCTGATCCAAGCCAGCCTCACCGCGCCGTCTCCCCCAGGGTATCCCCTGCGCCCATCCAACAGGCCCCCACACCTTTGCTGTGGGCCAACACTCGCAACGCGGCGCCAGAAAGGAGCCTGGAAAACCCCGAGTGGCCGAACCCTCCTGGGGCGTTCTTTGCTGCGCCACACGCACCCCAGAGCCAGCCGCATGGCGGCAGCTCCAGGCACAAGCTGCCCTCCTTGCCCCTTCCCTAGGACAGATTTTTTTTTCTCCTGCGCGCCTCCCCCTCGGTCCAGCTCCACGTCAGTGGGTCTCGTCCATTTCCCCCTTCCCCAAAAGATGTCGCGAGGCCCCGTCCGGCTACGCCGACAGCGAGAAGGGGGGGCAGGCGCCCCGCGGGGACATACCTCTGTGGGCTCGCTGTAGTAGGCGTTCCACTCGGAGAGGTCGTGCGATTCCATTTTGACGGATCCCAGCATTCCAAGCCCCGGGCCAGAGGAACCGAGGCGCCGGCAGCCTCCGGGAAAGCCAATCCAATGCGCCCAGGCGCGCGGCGCCCAGCCCTGCTCTCCACGCTCTCTCGCCGCCTCCGAGCGGAGGGCGCGGGCGCCGTCGGAAGGCGGGCGGCCGGCCTTTGCCCGGTGGGAAGAGCTGCAGCCGGGGGAACCAGCTCAGGGATGGCAGGCTCAGCAGCTGCCCATGGTCATGGGATGGTCAATTTCGCACCAGGTTCGGGGCACCACGGACAGGGGGATCTCTCCCGGCTGCAGCCCCCTCCCCGTGTGGCACTGTCCCCCGTGGCAGCGTGGCTCCCGGACACCAGCGTGTGCTCCCCTCGCCCTAGGCTCCCAGCTCGGTCCCCGGTCGCTGCACAAGGGCTTTATAGGGCAAGTCCTGATCCCACCTCCCACCCTCTAGCTCCCAATTTAAATAGTTTGCTGCTGGCCAGAGCCGGGCCAGGCCGGGGAGCCAGGCCGGTCCTGCCCCCTGGTGGCAGCCGAGGGACACGGCGCTGCCACAGCAGACGGGCCAGGGCTAGACAAGGAAAGTCAAAGGGCACGAGACCAGCGGGGTCCAGGCTGAGCCTGGGGGTGGGGAACCGGACAGCGGCGCTGGGTCCAACCGGGAGGCCTCAAGTTGGCGCCCGGTGACGCAAGAGGAACAGGGTAGACAGATGCTTACCGGGACGGAGTCGATTCAACTGGGGCGTGGGGGGGGGAGGGGAGGGGTTCAACCAGTTTTCATTGGTGGATTCCTGAAAGATTTCACAGACACCTTGGGAAATCTTAGACAGTCTGCGGCTCCCCGGGGAGCACTGGCTGAACACCCCGGATTAGAGAGATGGGGGTGGATGGTGCATCTGTGTATCCCACTACACACCCATGTGATATCATCTGTCTGTCCCCATAGACCACCACTCTCTGCAACCCCCACACCCATCAGCTATCTGTCTAATCTGTCTGTCCCCATACAGCTATCATCAGCTATCTAGCTAATCCAGGGGTGAGCAAAAGGGCCTCCATGGGCTGGATCCGGCCCGCTAGGCGGGTGGATCCAGCCTGCAGAGGCCCTGCTACTCCCCCGCCCCCAGGCCAATTAGGGGCCTCTGCAAGCAGGGCCTGGGGGCTGCGGGAAGCTCCCTTCACCCTGCCCCGGCCCTACGAGGAGCCCGCGGCACTTCAAAGTACCACGTGCTCCTGGCAGGGCGGGAGGAGGCTTCCCGCGCTCCCCCGCCCCCAGGCCCTGATTGGCCTGGGGGTGGGGGAGTGTGCAAAGCCTCTTCCAGGGCACGGGTGCCTACTGGGAAGGGGGGGCAAAGGGGCTCCCCCACCCCTAGACCAATCAAGGTCTGGGGGTGGGGTAGTCCCGCCCCTGCCTGTTTAGGCCCCGCCCCTTCCAAAGTGGCCCCTGGGGAAAAAAATTATTGCCCATCCCTGATCTAATCTGCCTTTCTGTCCCCAATACACCACCGCTCTCTGCAACCCCCACACCCATCAGCTATCTGTCTAATCTGTCTGTCTGTCTGTCCCCATACACCATCAGCTGTCTATCTAATCTATCTCTCTCTCCCCATACACACCCTTATCTGTCTGTCTGTCTGTCTGTCTAGAGGCAGTGGTCAGGTATCTCACGAGGAGAGTGGCTAAACTGAAGCCAGGCAAAGGGATGCACCGGCACTCGGCCGCCACCCCTGCAGCACGACCGAACTCTGCCCTCTGCGCTAGCGCTGGCCCCTGGCCATGGGTCCCGGAGGGCAGGGGCAGGGCTAGCCAGCTGCTCCTGGAGGCGAGGCGTCTCTGTTGCTTGGGGGCTGGGGCCCCGCTGGACGAGATGCTGGGGTCACATGCAAGGGGTTGGGCTCTGTACAGGGGCCAATTCGCTGGCCTGGGGCGGGGTGAAGGGCGAACGAGACGATCCAAACGATCCCTTCTGGCCTGAACCACGAACCGACGGCGGGGGGGGGGGGGGGGAGGACGGGCTCCGAGAACCTGCCATCTCTGTGGCGTGGGGTGGGCCCACTTAGCGAGTGTGGGGTTATCCCTGAGTGTCGCCAGTGCAGAGACAGGGCAGATGGCTGCCCCGGGTGGCCTCGGGGCCTGGCCTTAGCTGGGCAGAGGATGGAGGACAGAGCAGGGCAGAACCTGGAGTTGGGGGGACATTGTCTGAAGGGGGGCAGACACCCTTTGTGGGGGCTGAGTGCAGTGCGGATTCAGGGCACTGCCCCCCCTGTCCCCCACCACATAGCCCTGAGACCCCCCCTCAATCCTACCCCACACCCTCCTGACTGGCACCCTCTCTACAGTCCTGGGACCCCCCCATTCCTCTCTCCCAGCTCAGAGGCCCCCCCCCCACGACTGCCATGGCCCCCCACCCTGCCAGAGAGCTGGGGGGGAGGGGCGGTCTCATACACACTCCTGGGCCTGCTGCCCATGTGGGGCAGGGCACTGCCTGGCATATGCCCCAGCTGCAAAGGGGGCAGGGTTTTCAGCCAGACCAGGGTGAGGGCACAGTGGGCAGGGGGGAGGATGGAGACAGGATGGCACTGGGAGCTCCCCCTTCCGTGCATCAGTCTGGCCCCCCTCTGGCTGAGAATGGGGGGGGGGAGGCGCTGAGGGGCCAGGCATGTTGTTTCCCCCCCCACAGCCACCTCCAAGGAAACCAGGCCTGGCCAGAGGAGAGGAGCCAGGGGCAGTCCCCACCTCCCCGGAAGCCCCAAGGAGAGACCCCCTGTGGAGCACGGTGCCCTCCAGGCATTAGCGTGGCTGCAGAGCAGTGTGCGGGGTGGGGGGTCTCAGCCCCATGGGAGGTTTCCTGTCTGGACCCCAGCACTGGCACAGGGGCATTCAGGCTGGGTGGAGGAACCTCTCCAGGACCGCGCCAAGCTGCCAGGGAAGAGAAGGGGCCCTGGGGGCAGAGAAGGCGGCAGGGCGGGTGTGAGCTGGGGGGGGGGAGAGACACCCAGCTCTGCCCATTCTGACTCACTTCCCCAGCCAGGCTGGGTGGATGTGCTGTGGGGAGCTGGGCGTGGCACAGCTGGGCAGGCGGGCCCATCTTAATTGCCACCTCACATGGCACCTGCCAGGCCTTACTCCAGGGCACATCACCTCCCCTCTGCTGTACAGCTGGCACTAAGGGGGCAGCCTGGGCTGCCAAGCGTGGGGCAGAGAGTCTATTCTCACCCCTTGCATAGCGAGGGGCAGTGGCAGACACCCCATCCCACACAGCCCAGCGCTCCCAGCTCGTGGCGGCAGCCCTGGGCCATGTGGCTCAGGAGGGCGGCTCCCCACACACAGGCACCGCCCCGGCCCGCCTTGGCAGAGCGGACCCCCGGGCCCAAGCCCTCCTTTTGCCCAGGGGGCATCAGGGCCGTCCCGTGGCAGTGGAACCAACTTTTGGCACCTAACACCGCCAGCTTTCCAAGCCTTGGATCCAAGAGTGATGGGGGGAGGAGGGGGCAGTCCCCATGCACCACCCCAGGACAGGGAGGGGCCATGGCCCCCCGGGATTCTTGGATCACCAAGCTCAGAGCAGCCCCCGGGGCACATGGGCCTGCAAGATCTGCCCAGCTCCGAGGTGAGCAGCAGAGGCGGGACCAGAACCCAGGAGTCCTGACGCCCCGCCTTGGGCACGAACCGTGGAGTGCATCCCTCTCCCTGCAGCACAGCGCCCCCTAGTGCTGCACAGGGGCAGGAACGGACTGACAGGGGAGAGCGCCCCCTGCTGAGTCCCCACCCTGCTCCCTGCGGCACAGCGTCCCCTAGCCCTGCAGTGGGGCATGGGACCAGCACTGACTGCCAGGGGAGAGCGCCCCCTGCTGAGTCCCCACCTGCTAGCAGCCGGAATTTTCCCTCTCCGGGGACTCCCATGCAAATGCCGCCCAGACTCCCCCCCCCGCCCCCTTAGCTCCTTAAAACTAAGCACATCACAGACTCAAGGTAGGGGTGTGTTCCCAGCTGCTACTGCCCCAATCCAGTTACCTACCTGGCAACTCCCCCAGCCCTGCTCCCCCTGCGAACCCCCCCCCCCCGAGAACCAGCCAACCTGTTCTTTAAACAAAACCAAACAGAAGAATCAGTTTATTGACCAAAACCAAAGAGAATCACAAACTGGTTTGATTCCCCCCTGCCCCAGAGGTGCCCAAAACTGGGGGCGCCCTGCCCCCTCCAGTCTCCACCCACCTGCCTCCTCACTGCACTGGGCCTCCCAGTCTTCGCCTGCTGGGGCCAGGCCTGGCAGGGAGGCCCAATGGGACCCCAACCAATGAATAACCCCACGGACCCCCCCCAGACAAGGGACAGAACCAGAGGGCATGACGGGGGGGGAATTTCTATCCCCTCCCCCCGCATCCTTTCCACTCTCCCCAGCACACAGCCCCCCAGATGCAGCCCATTTTGCTGTGTGCAGGGGGGGGGCGGGCATTGCCCCATTGGAGTCTGGGTCTAGGCACTTTCCTCCCCCCACCGCCTTATTCCCAGCTCCCTGGGGTAGCAAACCTGCCTCAGGTCACTGCCCTGGGAGCCAGCGCTCCCTGCAGCCCACCAAGGGCGCTCTCTGGCTGCGATGGAAATCCAATGTCGGGGGGGGGGGAAGAGATAAAGGGCACCCCCAGGACGGCTCCTCTCCCTTTCCCCTGCTGCATGTGAGTTTTGTCCTTGGGAAGACAGGCTGCGGGTTTGTTATCTTAGGGTTGCACCAGGGGACCCGGGGAGGCCTGGTCGTTACTAGAGGGGGGCGGGGGGGGAGGGCGGGGCTGTGCACGAAGAGCACTGATGAAAGATCAGCGCCCCACCCCTCAGGCTGTCAAAGCAGCGACAGGGCCGGTCTCCCCCCTTTACAGTGGGAAACTGAGGCACAAAGCAGGGAAGCATCCAGCCCACGGGTGCACAACAAACTCGTAACAAGGCCTGGGAAGGAACCCAGAAGTCCTGAGTCCCAGCGCCCTCTGCTCTAACCCCGAGGCCCCATGCCCCTCCCGGCCCTGGGGACAGAGCCCAGGAGTCACGACTCCCAGCCCCCCTGCCCACTCTAACCATTAGACCCCTCTCCCCCCCAGGAGAGGGCAGAACGCAGGAGTCCTGGCCCCAGAACAGCCTGCGTCCTACAATCTCTGCTCAAACCTTTCTTGGGCCAAGCTGGGGTTCAAACAGCAGGAACCCCCCACTGCTCCGGGACAGCATCTTCCCAGCATCAGCCCCACAGGGAACTGAACCCAGGGGCCCAGACTCCCAGACCCGCAATCCTGCATTAACACCTGACTCGGGGGAGGGGCATTCTGCACCCTACTTAGAACGTGTGTGACATTAGCTTTGCGGGTCATGTTCACCCCCCAGCCCGCCCCAATCCACAGCCAAGCAACTGCAGCCTCCCAGGCTCCATGGACACCCGCAAAGCTGGGGACTGGCAGGGGCTGCTGGGTGGGGTGAGGGCCCTGGCAGAGTTGGGGGGAGCTCAGAGCTGGGCTAGCAGGGAGCCGTGGGTCAGGAGTGAGGGGCACCAGCAGAAATGGGGGAGACCAGCCCTGGGCTAGCAGGGAGCCGTGGGTCAGGAGTGAGGGGCATCGGCAGAGCTGGGGGGAGCCCAGGGCTGGGCTAGCAGGGGGCTGTGGGTCGGGAGTGAGGGGCACCGGCAGTCCTGGATGGGGGGGGGGGGGTGCTGGCCTGGGCTAGCAGGGGGCTGCGGGTCGGGAGTGAGGGGCACCGGCAGAGCTGGGGAGAGCCCAGGGCTGGGCTAGCAGGGGGCTGCAGGTCGGGAGTGAGGGGCACCGGCAGACCTGGACGCAGGGGGAGGGGGGAGCTGGCCTGGGCTAGCAGGGAGCTGCGGGTCGGGAGTGAGGGGCACCGGCAGTCCTGGATGGGGGGGCGGGGGGTGCTGGCCTAGGCTAGCAGGGGGCTGCGGGTCGGGAGTGAGGGGCACCGGCAGTCCTGGATGGGGGGAGGGGGAGCTGGCCTGGGCTAACAGGGAGCTGCGGGTCGGGAGTGAGGGGCACCGGCAGAGCTGGGGGGAGCCCAGGGCTGGGCTAGCAGGGGGCTGCGGGTTGGGAGTGAGGGGCACCGGCAGTCCTGGATGGGGGGGGGGGGCGGCTGGCCTGGGCTAGCAGGGAGCTGCGGGTCGGGAGTGAGGGGCACCGGCAGAGCTGGGGGGAGCCCAGGGCTGGGCTAGCAGGGGGCTGCGGGTTGGGAGTGAGGGGCACTGGCAGTCCTGGATGGGGGGGGGGGGGGGCGGCTGGCCTGGGCTAGCAGGGAGCTGCGGGGCGGGAGTGAGGGGCACCGGCAGAGCTGGGGGGAGCCCAGGGCTGGGCTAGCAGGGGGCTGCGGGTTGGGAGTGAGGGGCACCGGCAGTCCTGGATGGGGGGGGGGGGGGCAGCTGGCCTGGGCTAGCAGGGGGCTGCGGGTCCAGAGTGAGGGGCCTGGGCAGAGGTAGCGGGGGGGCAAATAGG
This sequence comes from Pelochelys cantorii, assembly GCA_032595735.1. Taxonomy (NCBI): domain Eukaryota; kingdom Metazoa; phylum Chordata; order Testudines; family Trionychidae; genus Pelochelys; species Pelochelys cantorii. Next base: position 4,086,734 of record CM064358.1, on the reverse strand, counting down.
GACAGCCCATCACCCTTCAAGTCCTTTTGTCCTTCCTCTCTGGCTTTTTAACAGGGTCCCTGGGCTGGTCCCACTGGGGGAGGGGGCAACCTTATGGGCCCTGTCGGGGCGTGCTCCCCAAACCTTGGCACCCCAAATGCCAGGACCTGAGCTGCTAAGCAAGATGCCCAGAGCCTAGCCTGACCCCCCCAAACCCAGCTGGCTGAGTGAGAGGCAGGATGGGGGGGGGCTCCCCCCTAGGGGGCAGCAGCTCCCCTCCCCAGAGCCCTTGAAAGCGGCGGAGACCTGCAGGGCTCAGCCGCACATTTTGGCAAATGGGGATGCGGCCGCAGTTACAAAGCTGGTATCCACACAGGCCCAATCAGTCCAGACTCGGGTCAGCGACAGCCACAGCTCCCCCCCCGCCCACTTGCATGGAGCGAGTTTGCTGGTTCTCAGCCCCCTTTCTCCACTGGCAGTAGCCTCAGCCCCAGTGGGGCAGGGAGAGGGACACCCAAGCCCGAGACACATGAGCAGACAGGCAGAGTCCCTGCCCCAGTTTGCATCCCATCTGGGGTGGGGCAGAGACTTCCTCTCCAGGGTGGCCCAAAAAGAGAGTCTGGGCCTCCTCTGTCCCCTACCACTCCCGCCCCCCCCCCCTTACACTGCTATGCAGCAAACCCTCCCGTCTCCCCGCTCCCCCATCCCCCCAGTCGGTTATGTAGATATGACCTCATATATAAGATTGCTATGGAAATATTAAAAAATAGATTATATACAAGGCCCCAGACTGGGAAAGGTTAAAAGGGCAATAAGTTAATTGTAGCGCCAGTTACTCCGGAGGCCTTTTGCTGGGGGGGGGTGACCCCCCCCAAATCACAGGCAGGGGATCCCCAAATCACAGGGGGGGACCCCCATCCCGGTTCTCGGTTCACGGATCCCGCTCCTTTTTGACTCGGACGTCTCCGGCCAGGATGGTGGCAATCTCTCCCTGCATGAAGGCCCAGGGCACGTTGGAGCCAGCCAGGGGGCACTTCTCCCCACTGGGGCAATACACCTCGCCGGCCGCCCCCTGGGCTTTGATGAAATCACGGGAGCAAGGGAAGCAGAACTTGTGGCCGGGCACGGAGGGGCACTGCACAAAGTGGGTATCTTCCAGGCGCTCGTGGCAAATGGTGCAGCAGAGCGGGGCGCTGCTGGGCCCCCCCGAAGAGTCGGGCGTGCTCTGGGCGCCCGCAGGGTCAGCGCTGCCGGACGAGTGGGCCCCGGAGGAAGAGGAGGAGGAGGACGATGACGCTGGCCCCGGCTCGCCGTTGCGTGGTACCAGCCGGTGCGGGGCAGAGGCGGTGGGTGAGGCAGGGCTGGCGCTGTTTTGCCGGGCCGTGGTGGAATGGACGGGGTTGGCGTCCTTCGGCGACTGCCCGGCCCCCAGCGTGTCGGCCACGTTCTTCAGCGCGGTGATGGGCGAGGGGTCGTTGCGCGGGGTGCCCTCGGGCACCGGGGCCTGGCCGGCGGGCACGGCAAGATGGGCCATGCCTGGCGAGTAGATCCCGGCTGAGCCTTGGGGAAGCCAGTTCTGCCTCTGCTGTTGCTCCTCGCCCGTCAACTTGCCCGCCGCGGTCCCCTCGCCCTCTGGCTCCGGGGAGGCCTTGCGGCGCCGCATGACGGCCCGGGGTGGCATGGCCCGCACCAGGGCACTCGGCAGCATGGCGCAGCTGCTGTCTAGGAACTGCTGGGGCAGGGCCTCAGGGGAAGGGGGCTCGCGGAAGAACCGGACGCCCTCGGTGAAGAGCTCCCCCAGCAAGCGCCAGTCCCCGGTGCCGTGCCGCTTCTCGTACTCCAGGTACTTGTAGCCGGAGGAGATCACCTTGCCCGGGTCCTTCACGCAGTCGTGGAACATCTGCTTGGCCAAGGCCAGCACGCCGGCGTAGACGCTGCCCGAGCCGCACGGGTACTCGACAAAGAGCTTCAGCTCGAACTCGTAGCCGGGCCGGGGGGCGGCGTCGAAGGCGAAGATGCGCCCCACCAGGGCGTGGTCCTTCTTGAAGCGCACGTTGAAGGGGGCGCAGGCCGACAGGGCCAGCAGCTGCTCCCGCACCGCCTTGGGCTTGCCCGGCCACTCCTCCGCCCGGCCCCGCAGGGCCTCGCTCAGCTCCGCCAGGCACTCGGCGTTCCGCTGCTTCTCCTTCTCGTAGTCGCCACCGCTGCCGTAGGCTGCCCGCGCCTTGCCCAGCTCCCCCAGCAGGGGCGAGGCGGCCGCCAAGCCCAGGGCAGGCCCCCGGGCCCCCAGCCCCGAGACGGCTGCCAGCAAGCCCTGCGGCGCCCCCATCAGCCCCAGGCTGGGGGGCACGGCGCCGATCAGCGCCCGGCGGGCGGTGGGGCTCTGCCGGCTGCCCTCGGGCCCCCCGTCTTCCACGCGGGCCAGGCCGTTGGGCAGCCGGGGGCTCAGGGTGTAGTCGCCGGGCCCCCGGGCCCGCTCGTAGCGCTCCAGGGCCCCGCCGTCCTTGGCATGCTTGACGGCCTGGGGCCCCGGCGAGCGGGCGTCCTGCATGGCGTGGCTGCGCTTCAGCTGCCGGGCCGTCTCGATGAGGAACTCGATGCGGTCGGCCCCCTCGAAGTTGACGCAGCCCCGGCACACGGCCTCGCTGAAATCCCAGATCATGGCCCACGGCATCTTGGGCAGGTCACACAAGTAGCACCACTGCCGGCGGGAGGCCTGCACCGAGGCCATAGCTGCTGCGCTGCGCGCCCGGCTGCTGCGCGCGCCCCCCGCGCAGCGCCCCGCGCAACCTAGAACCCGCGCTCCCCCGCCGCTCCGCCGCCCGCAGCGGCCGCCCTGCTCATGGAGAAACTTACATAACTCCGCCGCGGCGCCTGCTGGGACATGTAGTCCCGCCCGGCCGGGCCGTCTTAAAGGGGCCCAGCCCTGGCCGGGACACCTGCCCCCCTCGCCCGGCCCGGCCTTGGCCTTGAGTCAGAACCCAGCCCCGGCCGCCACCGCCGGCGCTGCAGACGGGCCAGGCTCCGTACGGATGCGGCTCATGAACGTTTTGAGGGGCAGTTTCCTCTCCCCGGCTTGTTAGACTAAGGGGGAAACTGAGGCCGGGAGCAGCCAAGGGACTTGTCCAGGGTAACCCAGCAAGCCAGTGGCAGAGCCGGGGATTCAAACCAGACGTCCTGGCCCCCAGCCCCCTCTCTCTAAGCCCTGGATCTCATTCTCCTCCCCCAAAGTCAGCAATGGAACCTGCTCCCCGCCCCGGCTCTAACCACTAGACCCCACTCCTTACCCAGAGCCAGAACCCAGGCGTCCTTGCTCTCAGCCCCCTCCCCCATCGCACCGATGCGGACACCCAGTGATAGCCCCCAGGAAATGTCCGACCCCCGGTCTCCTCGCTCCAGTCCCAACTGGTTACACCGTCCCCGCGCCGCCCGCCCCCCCGCCGGGAGTCTGGATGGGAGCGCCCCCTGCTGAGCCGCCCCTGCCCAGCAAGGGTTGGGGAGGGGGACAGGCAGTAAATGGGAGGGGGCCCGGAGCAGGACGGGGGAGGGTAGAGGTCTGAATTGCAGCCACCTCTGGGGTGGGTCCCAGCGAACCCGCGTGGCGCCCACAAGACACAGAGACTCGGCGGGGAGGGGGGGGTCATTTCCGCGCCGGGCACCCAGATTCTGCCACTTGTCCGCACCCACCTCATTTCTTCCCCCCCCCCTTTCAGGGCGGGCTCGGCCCCAGCGGGGGAAGGGTTAACAGCCGCTGCGGGAGGGAGAACTACAATTCCTAGCATGCCCCGCTGCCCCCTCCCCTTGGCCGCGCTGAGCCCCGCGCACCAGGCCCAGCCTGGGGGGGCGGGGGAAAGATCCTGTCCTGTGCCCCCCCCCCAGGCCCCGGCCCCCAAGGCGGGATTGGCCCGCCCGCTGCAAGCGCAGCTCCCATCCCTGATACCCCGGTGAGGGGCGTGCTGAGGCTGGGCACGTGGGGGGGCATCGGAGAGGGGGTACATAGAGGGGGGGGGGTTGTCTGCATAAAGGGGTGGACAGAGGATTGCAGGGACGGAGGGGTGGGGGATGGATGGAGCGGATGGATGAATAGAGGGGGGTCCGCAGGAGGGAGGGGTGGATAGAAGGGTGGGGGGGATGGATGGAGGGGTGTCTGTAGGGGGGAGAGGTGGCTAGAGGGGGGTGTAGCAGGGGGGATAGATGGAGGGGTGGGCTACCGTGGGTGGCTGGATGCCGAGATCAGTGGTTATCTGCAGGAATAAACCAATAGTCCCCCCCCCGCAGCTCCCCCCCACGTAGAAGACACCCCACAGCTCGCAGGGGTTCAGTATGAAAATAGTTTATTGCGTGTCCCGGGGTTCGGCATTTCCAGCCCGGGGGGGCTGGATCAAGGGGTGCGAAGGGCCCCCAACACCGGACGGCGCCTTCCCTGGCAGGGGGTCCTGGCCCCCCCCCGCCCCGTCGGGGTGACCTTAACGGGATGTGACGCAGGAAGGAGGGGCTAGATTTGGCGCCTCTCCCCCTCCGGTCATGTGGGCTGAAATCACCCCCTCCTTTTGGAGGGCTGTTAACCCTTTGCTCCCCAGCACCTCCCTAGCTGGGCTCCCCCACCCCTGCTGAATGGGGTGTCAATTTTTACACAGCTGCACACATCACATCCCTGTGGAAGCCACCCCCTTGGGCTGGCCGTAGCAGTGGCAACCCTGGCGGAAAGGGGGGGGCAGTGGGTCCTGAAAGTGGAGCCCCAAACCCAGAACCTGGGGCTGGGCCCTCGACCTCAATCCAGGGATTCTGGATCCTGCCCTTTGGGGCATGTGGGGGGGGGTTCAGACAGACTCAGAAATGGGGGGGGACCCTGGAGGGAGGCCACAATGGCTCCTCCCTCCCCTGGGGGCCCACAGTTCTCCCCCTACTCCTCGCCAGCATGGATCCATTTTACAAACCAGCCGCTGGACACAATTTAGTAACATTTACCAGTTACAGGAGCAGCAGGGACTGCCGGTCGGTCGGGAGTGAGGGGCACCAGGGAGCCCAGGGCTGGGCTAGTGGGGAGGGGGTGCAGGTCAGGAGTGAGGGGCTGGGGGGGAGCCCAGGGCTGGGCTGGCAGGGGCTGTGGGGCGGGAGTGAGGGGCACCGGCAGGGCTGGGGGGAGCCCAGGGCTGGGCTGGCAGGGGCTGTGGGGCGGGAGTGAGGGGCACCGGCAGGGCTGGGGGGAGCCCAGGGCTGGGCTGGCAGGGGCTGTGGGGCGGGAGTGAGGGGCACCGGCAGATCTGGGGGGAGCCCAGGGCTGGGCTGGCAGGGGCTGTGGGGCGGGAGTGAGGGGCACCGGCAGATCGTGTGTGTGTGTGGGGGGGGGGAGCGGGGGAGGGGACGTTGCACTGTCTCTGACTTCCATCTGCCGACACGTTCAGCCTTTTTGCCAGCATTTGGTTCTACTCTGGGCCCCTGGTACAGAGCAAAGTCCAGGGGCAGAGCAGGAATCGTAACACAGATGGTGCCTCCTCTGCACCCTGGCCTGGGTGGGACGATTGGCTCGGGGGCTGAAGGAAAACTGCCCTGCGAGGGGCTAAGCTCTCGCTGTCCCGTGGCTGGTGCCCTGCACCTGCCTAGTACTGGGGGCAGAATCTGCCCCGCTGGAGCCCCAGGCTCTGAGGCAGTGGTCCCCAACGTGGTGCCCACGGGCGCCATCGCACCCGCCATGGCATTTATGTGTGCCCGCCGAGTGACCAGGGCCGGCCCAAGCCATTTGCGCCCTGGGCTCCAGACGCACGGTGCATGCGTGGCCCCTGCCCACGGCCGCGCGGCGCATGTGCGGCGCCGCCCCCGGGCACACGGCGCATGAGCGGCCTTGCCCCCGGGCGCCCGGCAACCCCAAAAGGTTGGGGACCACTGCTCTGAGGCTTCACAGATTCTTCCAGCGCCCCCTCCGCTTCCGAATGGGGATCCCCTTTCTTCGCTTTGGTGGCGGGGAGCTGTGGCAGGGGGGCCCCCCTGGCACTTCTGGGGGTCCCCCTTCCTCTTCCAGAGGGAAACCCCCTTGAGATTGTTCCCCATTCTCCACCAATTCGGGAGATGCTTCCACCTTGGTGGTGAAGGTCTCAGCGGGGAGCGGGCTCTTGGCAGGGGCCGCTGGCAGTGGAGAGGCGACGGGTGTTTGCTGGTGGAAGAGGCCCCCCCGGACGGCATCCAGGCCCAGTCCCTGGCTCGGGAGGAGGGGCAGGAGGGCGGCTACCACCTCGGTGAGGCGGTCGATGCTTTGGCGCATGGTGTAGGTCAGGTCACGGATGGCCTCGGCCGTCTCCCGCTGAGCAGCCAGGAAATCCAGAGAGGGCTCCAGGGGCGGCTCGGGGCGGGGCCGCCGGCGCTGGGGAGGCAGGGAGCCCGGGGGCCGCTCCCTGCCCAGCTGCTCTATGGGCGAGTGTCCTCGGTGGGGCCGGCGGCCCAGCCCAGCCGGTGAGGGGGCCAGATGCACAATCTGCAGGGAGGGCTCCGCCAAGGGGGGCGCCGGCGAGTCACAGTCCTTGGGCGGCAGCAGGACCCTGTCCAGGGCGCAGCACGGGGGCTGGAGCGAGGGCTCGGGGCTGGAGGAGACCGTGCCCCCGGGCAGCGTCTCTGTGGAGAGAGGAGAGACAGCCAGCTCTGGAGACAACACCACGCTGGGCAAAGGACTGTCCCCTCCCGTCTATTCCCTGCTCGGGCGCCAGAACCATCCCCTCCAGTCCGTCTCCCAGGCTTTCACCCTCCTGAAGTCCTAAAGCCGGGCTTCCCCCGGGTACCCCATCCTGCCCGGCTGCCACAGGGGACAGGGGCGCTGTTGCCAGCACAAGCAGCCGCCTCGGCAGAGGTTGGTACGGCATGGTCAGTCCTAATTAACTAGCTGTGCCCCCCAAGAGATGCCTGAGTCCGACCAAACTCGACACAGCCATGCAGAGCACACGGGGAGGGGCGGCGGAGATGGGGGGAGGCAGCTGGCCAAGCTGGTCAGTCAGCGTTTCTGTCATGCCCCAGTGTCATGCTCGGGGGCGCTGTGTGTGCACCTGCTGGGCCCCACCCCCTCTCATTGCATGGGGGCTGGTGCTGACTGCCAGGGGACTGAGCCCCCAGCCCCGCTCTCTGCTGCACGGCGCCCCCTAGTGCCGCAATGGGCTCAGTGCTGACTGCCAGGGCAGAGCGCCCCCTGCTGAGCCCTGTGCCCTGCAGCACGGCGCCCCCTAGTGCCGCAATGGGCTCAGTGCTGACTGCCAGGGCAGAGCGCCCCCTGCTGAGCCCTGTGCCCTGCAGCACGGCGCCCCCTAGTGCTGCAATGGGCTCAGTGCTGACTGCCAGGGCAGAGCGCCCCCTACTGAACTCCCACCATGGCACCTGGATTTCTCTCTCTAATCTCAGCTCTTGACTTTACCCCATGGCGCTGAGCTTGGCAGCTCTGTCTCTCCAATCCCCCCAGCCACTGTCTGGCTCACGAAGGGGTGTTGGCAAGCCCCTGGTTCTAGCGCCCCTGGCTGGGGGAGTCGGCCCTGCCCTCTGATGGCTGGCGTGGTCCCGTCCCGGGGTGGGCACTCACCCGAGCCATGGTGGTATCCGTGAGTGAAGGCTACGTGGTGCCGCTCCGCACCTCCGGGCCCCATCACCACGCCGGGCCCCAGGATGGCGAAGATGGTCTCCTCCTCCGCCGAGAAGGCGTCTTCGCCGGCGGCCGGTCCCCCGGCGCCCTGGGTGGAGTGGGGCACCCGCGCCAGCTTCTCCTTGGTGCGCCGCTTGAAGTCATTCCAGCGCTTCTGCACCTCCTGGCCCGTCCGCTTCCAGCGGGTGACGGCGTTGATCTTGGCAGCGATGCCCTCCCAGACGCGCCGCCGCTCGGCCACCGTCACCTGCCGGCTCTGGGCCCCGTACAGCTCGGCGTAGTGGGCGCGCACCTCCTGGATCAGGATCTGGTTCTCCTCGTAGGAGAAGCGGGGCTTGCGCAAGCGGGTGATCGCCTGACCGTCCCCGGGCATGCCTGGCACCAGCCAGGCCCCACGCGCAGCGGGCACCCCCGGGGGAGGGGGCAGCTGGCAGGGCCCTGGAAAGGGGTGGGTGCCTCGCGCTGCCAGGCGGGCACCACAGGGGCGCTAGCGGCAGGGGGCACAGTGCCCGGCACGACAGTGCCCCGTGGATGGCAATGGTTCGGGGGCTTTATGGCCAGAAGGGACCATGGTGTTCATCTAGTCTGACTCTCCACTGCTCCTTCCTGCCCTGCACGCAGCCTAGCTCCCCTCCCTGCCGGAGGGCTGGGGGCGGGGTCTGTGCCCCCCACTCTGCAATGCACGCCCTTGCCCACTCCGGCTCCTGCAGCATCCCGGCACCAGCCTCCCCCGTCCTTCCTCCTGGCTCCGTCCCCTCCCCTTCCCCGGCACCGGGCATGCTCACTGCCAGCCCACTCCCAGCAGGCCAAGGGCGCTCGCAGTCTCCTAGCAACCCTGGCTGGGTCCTCACCCCCCCCTCCATGGGCTGGAGGATGCAGGGCCCGGAGCATGGCACCCGTGGGGATGAGATGCACGCACCCCCCACCCCTGCTTCCCAGCCTCCACTGGGGTGTGTGTCTCCAGAGTGATGGATCCATTGAGCTATCAGTATACATCCCTTCAGCCTCCACGTTCACCCCTCCAGCCACCTGCATGCACCCCTCCAGCCACCTGCATGCACCCCTCCAGCCACCTGCGTACACCCCTCCAGCCTCCACATACACCCCTCCAGTCACCCCTCCAGCCTCCACATACATCCCTCCAGCCACCCGCATATACCCTACAGCCTCCACATACACCCCTCTAGCCACCCGCGTACACCCCTCCAGCCACCTGCGTACATCCTTCCAGCCACCCGCATACACCCCTACAGCCACCCCTCCAGCCTCCACATACACCCTTCCAGTCACCCGCATACACCCCTCCAGCCACCTGCGTACACCCCTCCCGTCATCTGCGTACACCCCTCCAGCCACCTGCGTACATCCTTCCAGTCACCCGCATACACCCCTCCAGTCTCCACATACACCTCTCCAGTCACTCACGTACACCCCTCCCGTCATCTGTGTACACCCCTACAGCCTCCACATACACCCCTCCAGCCACCCGGGTATACCTCTCCAGCCATCCACATACACCCCTCCAGCCACCCTGCGTGCATCCCTCCAGCAATCCCCATACATCCCTCCAGCCAGCCAGCCAGCCCCCTATCCATCCTCATGCACCCCTCCAGCCAGCCGGTTTCTGCACCCCTCTAGCCACATCTCTCTCTCTCTGTGTAATCTATCTATCCCTCCATCCCCCTTTGTCTGTGCCTGTTGGACTGTGAACATTTCCCCAGGGGAGGGGAGAAGCGTCCGAGAAGGAGCAGTCCTGAGGAGAAAGGGGAGGGAAGAAGCTAGGTCTGGGGTCCCTTTTGGGATCCTCTGTTATCTCCCCACTGGCAAGGGGCTGGCTGCATGGGGGATGGGGCTGCAAGATTCCTCTCTTCCATTGCCCCCAGCCCCACGCACCAAGGGAGTCCTGGGTCTCAGGGGAACAATGACCAGGAGCAAAGGGGGATTTTTCCTCCCTACACTCAGGAGCAACCACAAGGACCTCTCTCCACCTCGGAGAGCTGGTGGCATGGGGCAGCCGAGGGGCCCAGTGCCTCCCTCTGCAGCCTCTGGGGGCAGGGGGATAGACCCCCCATGTACTTCCTGTCCCGCTGGGGACGGGTTGTCTCAGCCCCTGGCACGTGGGACTGGGAGCCAGCTCCCCATTGGGATGCCTGGGGCAGCTCCCCCCCCCCCATAGCGCGGGGCCCAGGCTGTGTTCTTTTGGCTGCAGGGACTGTGTCCCTCAGCCTGGGTCTGCTGCCCCTGTGCCCCCTCCCTCGGTTGTTGCTCCTTTGTTGAGCCAGGAGCAAAGGGGATGTGGGGGTCCCATGTGTTTGTGGATCTTTGTCCCTCTCCAGTGGCCGCAAGGTATACGGGGAAGAAGCGTCCCTACGGCTGCTAGCTGCAGCATTACGTGTAGACCTGGGGGCTGGGGCAAGCATTGACCCCCCCCCGACTGGTGACCCCCAAATCCTCACTGACCTATTGGCTGGGGGTCCAAAGCCTGAAACTGACAAGAACGAAAGGTGAAATTGACCTGCTGGTGCGGTGTAAAATGAACACCCTGTGGCTCTCTGGGGTGCGTCTGTACAGCCCTGGTGCCATGGACAGCACGGGACAAGAAGCTACTGTAATACAACTAATAGCAACACAAATGTACAGCGCCTGGCACGGTGGAGGCTTGGTCCAGGCCTGGGATGTCTAACTGCTACCATAATGCATCTAATAGCATCGTACATATACAGTGCCCTGCACAGCGGGGGTTTGGTCCATGACTGGGTACCTGGGCACTACCGTAGTACACCTAATAGCAATACAATGTGCAGTAGAGTCAACCACTCACATTCCCACCCCCTATATGAGAGACATAAGGGGGGCGGGGAAGAAGCAGGAGCTGGTGCTGGGGTGGGGGGGTTAGCCGGCTTAAAAGCTGGTTCCCCCAGCACTGTCTGTGTGGTGCCGCCTGCTCCCTGTGCACTGCTGTCCACAGGGGTCCCAACTCCCTGCTGGGCCCCCCCCCCCAATGGACAGGGGCTGCTGGACCCAGAGCCCCCTGCTCTGAGCCCTTCTTTACACCTCAGTCCTGACTCCTGCACCCTTCACACCCCCAACCCTGACTCCTGCACCCCTCACACCCCCCAGCCTGGCTCCTGCACCCCTTACACCCCCAACCTGGCTCCTTGCACTCCATGCCCCCAGCCCTGACTCCTGCACCCCTCACATCCCCCATCCTGGCTCCTGCACCCCTCACATTCCCCAGCCCTGACTCCTGCAGCCCTCACACTCCCAACCCTGACTCCTACACCTCAATACCTCCAGCCATGACTCCTGCACCCCTCAAATCCCCCAGCCTGGCTCCTGCACCCCTCATACCCCCCAGCCTGGCTCCTGCACCCCATGACCCCAGCCCTGATTCCTGAACCCCTCGCACCCCCAACCCTGACTCCTGCAGCCCTCACATCCCCCAGCCTGGCTCCTATACGCCTCTAGCCTCTTGCCCCGGGCCTCCCACTCCCCATTCCACTGCCTTAAGCCCCCCCGCAGGGGGTGTGTGTGCGACGGGACAGCACCTGTAAGACACTTAAGCTACCTTCAGCCCTGGGCATTCCCACAATACAGATGAGATCACGGTTACTGACCCCACACCCCGCCAGCATTTCATGCCCCCCCCCCCGGACGCAGCTGTTTTCAGGGTCAGGCTGGGGCACTGGAACCCAGTTACTCTCCCCCCGCCCCGCCTCTAAGGGTGACCCCTGGGGCTGCGTTCCTTCCCCGCCATGGCCAGCAGGGCGCAGCCTCCCCAGAGCCAGCTGCCCCATGGGACAGGCAGCCCAGCGCCCCTCGCTAGCCCTGAAGCCAAGGCGAATCCGGGACCCTAAGAAAGTCCCGCTGCCTTCCCTGCCTGGCGGGAGCTTCCAGCCGGGTTCTGCCCTCTGTCTGGGGGGCTTGGCTGCTCCCGGCTCAGAGCTGACCTGAGCCCAGCCCCAGGCCCGCAGACTGGACATGGTCTGCCTGGCAGGACGTGTGACTCTGTAACCACGGGGGGGAGGGTTACGCGTGGGCCCCGCGTGGGGCAGGGTTTCCAACAGAGGGGCGCCGGGAGCGACTTGGGGAAAGTCTCCGGCCCGCGGGCCTGTCTACACGTAACACACGGGCGCTGGAACAGGGGGGCTCTCCTCCCCCCCCAACTTTTTACCGGCTGTGAGGGCCGATGTTGGAGGCAGTGTCGGCAGGGGGCGGGGCCTCAGTGGAAGAGGGGCTATGAGGGCGGGGCCTACGGAGAAGGGGCGGGGCCTCATGGAAAGGGGGCATGACGAGGACGGAGCTTCAGAGGAAGGGGCCATGCCAGGGTGGGGCTTTGGGGAAAGGGGGTTATGGGGGCGGAGCTTCAGAGGAAGGGGCAGGGCCTCAGGGACGGTGCCAGGGTGGGGACGTAGCGGGAGGGGTGCGGGCGGGGCCTCGAGGGAAGAGGTGGTACGGGGTGGAGTCTCGGGGGAAGGGGTGATGTGGGGGTAGGGCCTTGGAGGAAGGGGCGGGGCCTCAGCAGCAAGGTGGGGATTGAGGGGGGAGGGCTAGTGGGGGGGCTCAAGAAGACGGTGCAGTAGGGGCACGGTTTGAGCCCCCCCCCCCCACTTTTAGGGAACTTTCTTTGCCCCTGTTAAAATACCACACTGGCTCAGCTGCCTTGGGGGGTGTCCCAGGGGGGCTCCCCAGTGGCGCAGGTAACTCACCTTCCCCCCGGGTGGTAGCTATGAATTTTTCCACCGGTCCAGCACTGCCCACACTAGGGTCAGGTGGGCACCGCGCCATCCCTCAGGCTGTGAGCGCCGTGGCTGGGCCAATGGAAGTACCCAGGGCTGGGCACAGTGGTCCCTCCCGGCCTGGGAATCTGAGTCTGGGACCCCCAGAGGTGGCGGTCGCTGGACATCCCGATGATCACAAGCCAGGGAGAGGAGAGTAGCCACGCTGGGCCGGGGCAAGAGACCGGGAGGTCCTGGGGAGGGGGGAAGAGTCTGTCATCCGGGGCGAGGGGCGCAGCGCCCCGGAGCCAGAGGCGCACGCTGTATGGCCCAGCAGGGGCTGCGAGCTGCTTCGCTCCCAGAAGCCACGGGGAAGCAGCTTTGCATCTGAGCCCCGGAGATTTCCAAGAAAAAATCCAGAGGACTGAGAGAACGGTTTGAGTTTCCCGGTAAGTCCTGGGAATACTCACCGTGCCCCAGTGAGGCGCTAGGGGGTGCTTGTGCTGCAGAGAGCAGGCTGGGGGTTCACTAGGGGGCGCTCTCTCCTGCCAGTCAGGGCTGAGTCCCTGTGCAGGGCTAGGGGGCGCCCCTCCCCACTCCTATGCAGCTTTCCCACAGGCCCCAGGGCTGACTGGGATTTAAGGGGGACCCTGAGGCAGCGGGGAGCATCCTGCCTGCTTGGTGCCCCATGGGGCAAGCCCCCTTGGCAGACAGAGCCTGGTCCAGGGACACCAAGGCGGGGGGGGGTGGGGTCTGTGTCGCAGGAGGCGGCGTGGTGGGGGAGGGGTGCGCGGAGTCCAGATGTGGCGGCCGTGGACAATAGCCGAGCGGGAAGGGACAGATGGGGCGGCGCACACAATGCGGGAGCCGCTTAGCATTCAGGAGCCGTGCTCGGCCGCCTCCCTCCTCCCCCTGCGCTATTGAGCCCGGCCAAAGGCTGCAGCTACGCCTGGGGGGATGAAAGGGCCCATCTGCTCCCAGCTCTGCCTGGCTGGGAGGCTCTCGGGGCAGGGCCCCAGTGATCCAAGTCCCCCTGCACCTGTACCCCTGGCAGGGCCGTCTGGCCTTCCCGGCCGGTTCCCCTGCGGCCGCTCCAGCGAGGGGCACACACCCCATCTGGTTCCTCTCTGCCTGGCCTGGGGGCCCTGCACCCTGAGGAATCTGGGGCCTCTTTGCTTCTCCTCCCCTTCCCGGGGCTCCCCAGGAATGGGTGTTTCCGTGCGGCGGGACGGCGGCTGCAGGAGGGCACAGACCTAGCAGCCAGATGGGGTGGGGACCCATTGGCACCGGCTTCCCCCAGTGAAGCGCAAGGGCCCTTCCACAAGCCCTGCTAGCGCAAAGCCTTGATAAGTAGGCTGGTTTTGTTTTCATAGTCGCCCCTTGCTTCCTCTTTGCTCTCCCCGAGGCGGCTCTGGCCGCCGGGCCACCGTCCCAGCGCTTGCTGGGAACAGCACCCATGCACCTGCCTTCCCAGCCCTGCAGCTAGGGAAAGAGCTCACGAGCAGTCCCGCCAAGCCTGCCATGCCAACCCTCAGAGGCGCTCTCCCTTTCCAGGGCCTGGGAAACAACCCAGGAGTCCTGGCTCCCAGCCCCTCCCCTCCCCGGCTCTAACCACTAGTCTCTCGCTCCTCTCTCAGAGCTAGGCACAGAACCCAGGAGTCCTGGCTCCCAGCCCTTCCCCCCAGCTCTAACCACTAGTCTCTCATTCCTCTCACAGAGCTAGGCACAGAACCCAGGAGTCCTGGCTCCCAGCCCCTCCCCTCCCTGGCTCTAACCACTAGTCTCTCATTCCTCTCACAGAGCTATGCACAGAACCCAGGAGTCCTGGCTCCCAGCCCCTCCCCTCCCCGGCTCTAACCGCTAGTCTCTCGCTCCTCTCTCAGAGCTAGGCACAGAACCCAGGAGTCCTGGCTCCCAGCCCTCCCCCCCGGCTCTAACCACTAGTCTCTCGCTCCTCTCTCAGAGCTAGGCACAGAACCCAGGAGTCCTGGCTCCCAGCCCTTCCCCCCAGCTCTAACCACTAGTCTCTCATTCCTCTCACAGAGCTATGCACAGAACCCAGGAGTCCTGGCTCCCAGCCCCTCCCCTCCCCGGCTCTAACCACTAGTCTCTCATTTCTCTCACAGAGCTATGCACAGAACCCAGGAGTCCTGGCTCCCAGCCCCTCCCCTCCCCGGCTCTAACCACTAGTCTCTCGCTCCTCTCTCAGAGCTAGGCACAGAACCCAGGAGTCCTGGCTCCCAGCCCTTCCCCCCAGCTCTAACCACTAGTCTCTCATTCCTCTCACAGAGCTATGCACAGAACCCAGGAGTCCTGGCTCCCAGCCCTCCCTCCCCGGCTCTAACCACTAGTCTCTCATCCTCTCTCAGAGCTATGCACAGAACCCAGGAGTCCTGGCTCCCAGCCCTCCCCTCCCCGGCTCTAACCACTAGTCTCTCATTCCTCTCACAGAGCTATGCACAGAACCCAGGAGTCCTGGCTCCCAGCCCCTCCCCTCCCCGGCTCTAACCACTAGTCTCTCATTCCTCTCACAGAGCTATGCACAGAACCCAGGAGTCCTGGCTCCCAGCCCCTACCCTCTCCGGCTCTAACCACTAGTCTCTCGCTCCTCTCTCAGAGCTAGGCACAGAACCCAGGAGTCCTGGCTCCCAGCCCTTCCCCCCAGCTCTAACCACTAGTCTCTCATTCCTCTCACAGAGCTATGCACAGAACCCAGGAGTCCTGGCTCCCAGCCCCTCCCCTCCCCGGCTCTAACCACTAGTCTCTCACTCCTCTCTCAGAGCTAGGCACAGAGCCCAGGAGTTCTGGCTCCCAGCTTTCCTTCCTCCCAACCACCAGATACCACCCCCTCAGTAGAGCCAAAAAGTCCTGTGCCCACATAATCAAGCCAGCCCTAAACCTTCCTATGGAATCACCCCCACCCACCCACCCAAGCAGAACTGCTTTGCCCGGTGGAAGCTGCTTCTGACTACGTGGACCCTCCTGCAGGGTGAGAGGTTGCAACTAGAAACATCCTCTGGGGCTTGGGGATGGGTGGGGAGCCATCCTAGAAGGAGTCTGTGTCGCTGCTGGGCTGTGGAAATACAGCCCGGCCTCTCCCCCTGGGGGGCACTGGAGACAGCTGGGAGCTGTGCCCCTGCTCTGGGAGCAGCCGCTCCAAAAGCCCCCTCACCACCCCACTGCCAGCAAAGGTGCAGCCCATGCCCAAGAGATGAGACACACAAAGAGTGATGGAGTTTCAGGCTTGGGGAGGGGGCACAATCCCTGTCCCTCCACTGCCCCAGTACAGTCCCGGCTGCTACATTCCCCCCAGCTCACACATGCACAGTCAATCTGTGGAACTCCTTGTCACAGGATGTTGTGAAGACCAAGGTTTTAACAGAGTTCAAAAAAGATCTAGATAGATTCATGGAGGTGAGGTCCATCAATGGCTATTAGCCAGGATGGGTAGGGATGGGGGGGAGTGAAGCTGTTTGAGTCCTGGGTGATCTAGGCCACGTTGCTTCCCCTTGCTGAGTCTCCATTTCCCCACCCATCCAGTCTGCTGCGCAAAGCGCTTTGAGATCCACTGGCAAAAGGAGTTGGGAGCTGCTGTTCCCATCTGGGGGGGGGGGGTGGGAGGCATGGTCTTCAATCCCAGCACCGGGCAGCAGGAATGCCTGGGTCTCCCCTGTTCTCCACCCACCGTTCACCACGGCTCAGCCGCCCGGTGACGGAAGTGATTCGGCGGTGAAAGGGTCGCCGAGATGAGCTGGGAGCTGCAGGCTTGCTCGTGTTTCCACGGCATGCAGCCCCTTCTGGGGGCGGAGGGGAGCAGCTGGGGCTAGCCGAGGGCCTGGGGAATAGCTGGGAACGCCGCGGGAAAGGCAGGGATTGTGCCGAGAAAGCCATGTCGGGCTGGAGGTGAGGCCCAGGGAGGGGGTGGCGCACTGGAGGTTTCAAAGGGCAGGCTGGGCATGCACCTGGTAGGGGCAGGGGAGTCATTACCTGGTCCTGTTGTGAGTGCAGGGGGCTGGCCTGTCTAGGTCCAGGAGTACACGCCTATGGCTCTCTGGTCTGTGCTGCGATGGGCGTCTTCCCAAGGTCTCCTCTGGCACTGTCCCTCAGCAGTCCCCAAAGTGCTTCCCAAGCATCATTAGGCACCACTGGGGAAACTGAGGCAGGGGCAGGTCACACACCAGGCCAGCGCAATATCCACTAGGCCACGCTGCCTCCTGCAAGTCCTGTCCTCCACACTCTACACCGACTTCTCAAAGGGGGTCCGGGGTGAGGGCTTGGCCCTGATCTCCAAGGCACACAAGGCTTTGGGCCCAGAGATGGAAAAGAGCCAAAAGTGCTGGGATGGGACAGACCTGTTCCTCTGGCTCAGCAGGGATCCCCACAGTCGGGGGGAGGCTCCTCTGGGTGGGAGGAGAACACGGGACGGGCGCCCGTCGCCTCACTCGCTGCCTGACCTGGAGGTGCCCAGACGCTATGGTGATGGGCGCCAGAGAAGAACCTGGGAGAGCGTGAGAGGAACTGGAGCTCAAAGGTGACACTTTTGGAAGCAAAAATCCAACCACCAGCCCCTCACTGACACTGCCTCCTAGCCAACGAGGGCAGGGGGTTGTTTGGCTTCTCTGGTGCACTGCCCCACCAGCTGGGATCGGGAGCTCTGTCCCCCAGCCGGTGGGGGGGAATCCCAGTGTGAAATGGAGCCAAACTGGAAAGTGAAACTGACCAGGCACAGGCCGGTGCAGAATGCTGTAATGCCTTGCTGATTAGTGTCTCATTTACCAGTTCTGCCACTGACTCTAGTGGAGTGACTCTGGAGTCACACCTGGCTTAGTGAGAGGGGAACCAGTCCCATTGACACCAGTGGAGTGACTCCAGATTCACACCTAGCTTAGTGACAAAGGAGCTAGTCCTGTTGACACCAGTGGACTTACTCCAGAGTCACACCTGGCTCAGTGAGAAGTGACCAGTCCTGGTGATACTAGTGGAATTACTCTGAATTCACACCTGGCTCAGTGAGAGGGGAACCAGTCCCATTGACACCAGTGGAGTGACTCCAGAGTCACACTTGGCAGTCCTGTTGACACCAGTGGAGTGATTCTGGATTCACACCTGGCTCAGTGAGAAGGGAACCAGTCCTGTTGTGTATTCTGGATTCATACCTGGCTCAGTGAGAGGGAAACCAAACTCCACAAATAGTCTTTTAGGCTACGTCTAGACTGCAGGCTTCTTTCGGAAGAAGCTTTTCTGGAAGAGATCTTCCGAAAAAGCTTCTTCCGAAAGAGAGCGTCCACACTGCAAAAATGCATCGAAAAAGCCATCTGCTTTTTTGAAAGTGTGTGTCCAGATGCTCTCTCGCATGTAAGCAGTGTTTGCTATGGATGGAATAGCCACCAGGGCACCTGTGCTTTTTCCTCTTTCCTCTTCTTCCAAAAGAACTCCCTTTTCCCCATCCACACACGCCTTTTTCCAAAAGAGCTCTTTTGCAAAAAGGCTTCTTCCTCATAGAATGAGGATTACTCATGCCGGAAAACCTCCTCTGTTCTTTCGATTTTCTTGCGGAAGAGCGCAATTGCAGTGTGGACGTTCCTTAAGTTTTGTCAGAAAAACATCCTTTTTTCCGACAAAACTCTGTAGTGTAGACATACCCTTACTGAAAAAAGTCCAGAGTGGGGTTTACAAATGACGCTGGTTGAAAAAAAAATATGTTACAAAGAAATTGAGGCATGTGGTGGGGGGTGACAGAAAAAGCCTTTTTGGACCAAATGGCAATTTTCGCTAATCATGCCTGGGTGTGGCAGAAATGTTTGATTTCTTGTAGACACCTTAAAATACTGAAAGGGACATTCCAAGCCTGCTCACAGTGGCCTGCCTCCTCTAGGTGAAGTAACATTGTCTTCCTGTCCTTTTACCTAACAGAAGGTGACATCACACATCACTCCTCAAGGATTCCTCCAGACGGGGAATCCGTGGCCATATGGGAGCCAACGAGACCACTTTCCCATGTGAAAGAGTTCCCTGGATCAGATGCCAAACAATCACTAACAACACCTGAAATCATTAAAAGGGGGAATCTATTTCAACCCATTCACACGTCACACTGAACACCCTTCATTTCTCTTTCACTGTAACCTTAACACCCCCAGACTTTCCATACTGGTGTTTCATTCGTACCTGCATCTATCACCTATAAATGACCCATTTGTGCCCACATGCTCTCAGTTTCAAAGTTCCCAACTAAGGCGGTCGATTAATTTCAGTTCACTAAAAAACCCTGTGTTTTGAAAAATGAATCACGATGTAATCACGGTTTCAGTCATGCCGTTAAACAATGGAATACCACTTGAAATGTATTAAATATTTGTGGACTTTTTCTACAGTCTCAAATATAATGATTTCAGTTACAAGCCCGAATGCAAAGTGTAGAGTGCTTCCTTTATATAATTTGTACTGCAAATATTTCCATTGTAAAAATGATAAAAGAAATGTTATTTTTCAGTTCGCCTCATACAAGTCCTTTAGTGCAATCTCTCTTGTGAAGGTTCAACTTACAAACGTAGAGCTTTTTTTGTCACCTAACTGCACTCAGAACCAAAACAATGTAAAGCTTTAGCACCCACAAGGCCACTCAGTCTTACTTTCTGTTCAGCCAATGGCTTGGAGAAACAAATTTGTTTATTTTTGTGGGAGATGCTGCTGCTCACTTCTTGTTTACAGGGTTACCTGAATGCGTGAAGAGGTGTTTACGTAGCACTTTTGTAGCTGGCCTACAAAGCATTTGCACCCCAAATATGCTAAACATTCATATATCCCTTCATGCTTTGGCCACCATTCCAGAGGACATGGTTCCATGCTGATGACACTCATTAAAAAATAGGGCATTATTTTAATTTGTGATTCAACTCCATGGGGGAGAATTGTGTGCCTTCTGTGCTGCGCTTTACCTGCATCCTGCCATATCTTTCACATCAAACAGTCTTGGATGATTGTCCGTTAATTAAGAACGCTTTCCCTTCAGATTTGACAACACACAAAGAAGGTACCAGCGAGAGATGTCTTAAAGCAGCTACAGCACTCGACCCAAGGTTTAAAGATTTGAAGTGCTGTCCAAAATCAAAGCGGGAGAAGAATCTTATGTGTATCTGGCATGTAAATATCTTGTAATGCTGGCTACAACAATGACATGCGAGTAGTAAATGGTGCGATAGCTCTCGTCACCATGGTCTTTTGACAGGTGCCCCTGCGAATGCCTGTTCTCACTTTCAGGTGACACTGTAAAAAAGAAGTGGGCAGCAAATGTAAAGAAATATTTGTCTGAGCCAGGAGTGGGGAACCTAAGGCTGGGGGGGTGGATGCAGCCCCCCTCAACCCTCTGTGGGGCAGGAACACACAAAATCTACTAGCTCCCCCCCCCCCCCGGGTTGATATGCAAGAGGGATGTGGAGGAATGTCTTTCTCCTTCTCAGTCAGGAGTCACATCAATGAGGGGAGTTGATTTGTGTTTTTGCTTCTCACTTGTGTGTGGCCCCCGACTGACTTTTTCCCTGTGGGTCAGTGTCCCCCAACCCAAAAAAGGTTCCCCACCTCTGAAGCGATGGGCTGAACACAACATAGGACCGAGTAGACTCGTAGGCGCCAAAGTTTCACAATGTTTTTTTTTTTCAATGCGGGAATTTTTTTATACACAATTCTACACACGGAAGTTCAACTTCCATGAAAAAGATTGCACTGCAAGACCTGGAATTGGCGAATTGACAAATACTATTGTGTTTGTTTTTACAGCACAAATACTCGCAATCAGAAATGAAGGGAGCACTGTATACTTTGTATTCGGGGTTGGAATTGAAATTGATCATATTTGAACATGGAGAAACCACCCAAAAATGGTTAAATAAACAGCATTCTGTTGTTTGCAAGTGTGATTAATTGTGATTCACTTTTTAATTGTTTGACAGCCTGGCCTTCTCAAATCTTCCAGACCTGGGCAGGCAGCTATCTGTCATTTCCTCCCCCAGGGAAAGGGTCCCATATTTGCTTTCCCCAGCCTTTGAGGATGGAGGATCTGGTCTTTTCCAAAAAGGAGCTATCACACATGGGGCTGCTGGTAGCGAGTGTTCAGTCAGCCTTTCCCCAAGTCAACAGTGTGTTGATGGCCAGTTTCACCTTCAGGGTCCTTGTTAGTGCAGGGGCGGATGTCGGGCACTGCAGGGTGGGTGTTGGGCACTGCAGGGGATGGGTGTTGAGGAACTGCAGGGTGGGTGTCGGGCACTGCAGGGGGATGGGTGTTGAGGAACTGCAGGGTGGGTGTCGGGCACTGCAGGGGAAGGGTATCGGGCACTTCGGGGTGGGTGTTGGGCACTGCAGGGGGATAGGTGTTGAGGAACTGCAGGGTGGGTGTCGGGCACTGCAGGGTGGGTGTCGTGCACTGCAGGGGATGGGTATTGTGCACTGCAGGGTGGGTGTTGGGCACTGCAGGGGGATGGGTGTTGAGCACTGCAGACAGTGGATAGACACTGTCATTTCAGGGTAAGGAACGTCAGTTTTAAGACATTGGCTTTCACCATTTTTTATTTCTTGTTTTTTTTTCTTTTTGTTTTATATTTAAATTGTTGAAAGATTTCCCACTGGGCTCAGCTCGTACAAAGCTGACATGTTTGGTGGCCTAGATTGTATCTCAGTCCTCAAAGCAGAAAAAAAGCTGCAGCGGTGTGTGTGCTCCCTGGGTAGACAGACAGACAGACACATACACCTAAAGCAGAGCTCTGTGCAGCTTGAAAGCTTCTCTCTCTCCCACTGACAGAAGCCGGTCCAATAAAAGTGTTTCCCTCATCCACCGGGGGTCTGTAATGTCCTGGGAACAGCACGGCAGAGCAACACTGCAGGGAAAGACAGATGGGATGTATGGGTGGGTTGGGGTGTTTGGGGATCGATCAATTGCTACTTTGATAGATGCATAGACAGGGATGTGGGATGTAGAGATAGGTTGGAGCATGAGAGAGATAGATAGATGATGTGTATGTAGATGGATGGATGGATTGGGGTGTTTGGAAACAGACAGGTGTGTGGAAAGAGACAGATGGATAGCTGGGGGTGTACAGGGATGGATAGATGGGGGTGTACAGGGATGGATAGGTGGGATGTACAGAGATGAATACGTGGGGTATGCAGGGACGGTTAGGTGGGGGTGTACAGGGACGGATACGTGATCGTGTACAAAGACAGATAGGTGGAGTGTACACAGACAGATGGGGGGGAGTACAGGGATGGATATGTGGGGGTGTACATGGACGGATAGGTGGAGCGTACAGGGATGGATAGGTGGGGTACTTAGGGACGGTTAGGTGGGGATGTACAGGGACAGATAGATGGGGGTGTACAAGGACAGATAAGGGTGTATATATAGGGATGGATAGATGGGAGGGTACAGGGACAGCGAGGTGGAGGGTGTACAGGGATGGCTAGATAGTGGTATACAGAGTTGCATAGATGGTGGTGTACAGGGATGGATAGGTGGAGTGTATGGGGATGGGTAGATGATGGTGTACTGGGATGGATAGGTGGGGCATACAGGGATGGATAGGTGGGGTGTACAGGGACAGATAGGGGCATGTGTACAGGATGGATAGGTGGGGGCATACAGGGATGGATAGGTGGGGTGTACAGGGACAGATGGGGTGTGTGTACAGGGATGTATAGGTGGGATGTACAGGGATGGATAGGTGGGGCGTACAGGGATGTATAGGTGGGATGTACAGGGACGGATAGGTGGGGTGTACAGGGATGGATAGGCAGGGGGTGTACAGGGATGGATACAGGGACAGATAGGGGTGTGTGTACAGGATGGATAGGTGGGGGGTTTAAAGGGACGGAGAGGTGGGGGTGTACAGGGATGGATAGGTGGGGTGTACAGGGACGGATAGGTGGGGCGTACAGAGATGGATAGGTGGGGCATACAGGGATGGATAGGTGGGATGCACAGGGATGGATGGGGTGTGTGCACAGGGATGGATAGGTGGGATGTACAGGGATGGACAGGTGAGTGGTTGTACAGGGATGTATAGATGGGCAGGGGGTGGGGACACAGGACATAGGAGTGATGGATCGATGGGGTGTGGGGAGGGGTAGATGGGCATGGGGGAGGACACAGGCTGTAGAGATGGATCGATGAGGGTATGGGGGTAGATGGGTGTGGGGGAGGACACAGATGTAGGGATGGATCGATGAGGGTATGGGGGTAGATGGGTGTGGGGAAGGACACAGGCTGTAGGGATGGATCGATGAGGGTATGGGGGTAGATGGGTGTGGGGGAGGACACAGGCTGTAGGGATGGTTTGACGGGGTGTGGGGAGGGATAGAGGGGTGTAGGGGAGGACACAGGCTGTAGAGATGGATCGATGAGGGTATGGGGGTAGATGGGTGTGGGGAAGGACACAGGCTGTAGGGATGGATGGATGAGGGTATGGGGGTAGATGGGTGTGGGGGAGGACACAGGCTATAGGGATGGATTGATGGGGTGTGGGGAGGGATAGAGGGGTGTAGGGGAGGACACAGGCTGTAGAGATGGATTGATGAGGGTATGGGGGTAGATGGGTGTGGGGAAGGACACAGGCTGAGGGATGGATCGATGAGGGTATGGGGGTAGATGGGTGTGGGGAAGGACACAGGCTGTAGGGATGGATGGATGAGGGTATGGGGGTAGATGGGTGTGGGGGAGGACACAGGCTATAGGGATGGATTGATGGGGTGTGGGGAGGGATAGAGGGGTGTAGGGGAGGACACAGGCTGTAGAGATGGATTGATGAGGGTATGGGGGTAGATGGGTGTGGGGAAGGACACAGGCTGAGGGATGGATCGATGAGGGTATGGAGGTAGATGGGTGTGGGGGAGGACACAGGCTGTAGGGATGGATTGATGAGGGTATGGGGGTAGATGTGTGGGGGAGGACACAGGCTATAGGGATGGATTGATGGGGTGTGGGGAGGGATAGAGGGGTGTAGGGGAGGACACAGGCTGTAGAGATGGATCGATGAGGGTATGGGGGTAGATGGGTGTGGGGAAGGACACAGGCTGAGGGATGGATCGATGAGGGTATGGGGGTAGATGGGTGTGGGGAAGGACACAGGCTGTAGGGATGGATTGATGGGGTGTGGGGAGGGATAGAGGGGTGTAGGGGAGGACACAGGCTGTAGAGATGGATCGATGAGGGTATGGGGGTAGATGGGTGTGGGGGAGGACACAGGCTGTAGGGATGGATCGATGGAGTGCGGGGGGCTGGGTGCATGGATCGGGTGCCCCGGGAGGGGCAGACAGGTGCGGGGGGCGGGGCAGCCCTGGAGCAGCCCCTAGATGAGTGGGGGAGGGGCGTGGGGGCCAGGCAGCAGCCCACGCCCCACCCCTCCCTCCCCCTGTCCCAGCCTCGCCCCCCCCCCCCGAGCTCCGCGGACGAGGGGGGCTGAGCCCGGGCCCGGCGGCGCAGCGAGCGGGGCGGGGCGGGGGCCGCTCCCGACGTCGGGGCCGGGCCGGGCTGGGATGCTGCCCCGGGGACCGGCCTCGGGCTGCGCGGCTCGCCGGAGCGTTTAAGCCCTTCGCGTGCCCGGGTCTCTGCGCCCCTCCCCGCCGCCTTTGTGCTGCTTCGCCCAGCCCGGCCGCCTCGCACCCCCCTTCCTGCCGCGGGGCGGCCGGTACCACCCCCCCCCGCTCCCGACTTCTCCAGCTGCCCTCCTTTGTCCGCGGCGTCGGCAGACGCCTCCCTCCGGCCCGCACCCCGGGCGCACCCCCTGCCCCCCCCTCGCGCACCTCCTGTCCCGCACTCGCGCACCCCCTGCCCACTCCCTGCCCCCACTCGCGCCCCCCTGTCCCCCACCTGCGCACCCCCTGCCCCCACTCGCGCCCCCCTGCCCCCCACTCGCGCACCCCCTGCCCCCACCCGGGCCCCCCACTCAGCCCCTCACCTTGCACCCCCATTCCGCCCCACCCTGTGCACCCCTTCGGCCCCCCTCCCCGTGCAAATCTCCTCCCCCTCCCTTCTCTAAGCCTCCCCCCCCCCCGCGCCTGGGCATCCTCCCTCCCTCCTCCTCCTCCTCCCCCCGGCGAGGCGGCCGGATCCCGAGCAGGGCTGGGAGATTCGCCCGGAGGATGAAGATGATGGCAGGCGGGTCGGTGCACCAGAACGGCATCTTCTCGGCCTCCCACCCGCAGCCCCAGCAGCCGCCGCCCCCCCACATGGAATCGGACCCCCCCGACTCCAGGAAGAGGCCCCTGGAGACCCCCACCGAGGCCATCAGCACCAAGCGGAGCAACACAGGAGGTGAGCGGCAGGGAGGGGTTGGATGGGGGGGGTCCTGCAACCCCCCTTCCCACTGCGGGGACCCCGCCTAGGTTGCCAGGCCGAGGGAGGGGGCAGCCATCACCCTGCCACCCCCGCCCCTCCAAGGACAGGGGTCGTCCGCTCCATCCCTGCACCAGCCTGACCTACCTCCCCCCCATCCCCTTCCCTCCCTCCAAGCCACCCACCTGGAGAGGGCACCCCCGCCCCGCCTCCCCACAGATGAGGAACCCACCTCTCCAGCCTGCTCAGCCCCCCCCCCCAAGGATGGAGATTTCCCCTCCATACTGCCCCCCCAGCCAAGCTACCCGCTCGCCATCTAACACGTCAATGGTACTGCACAGATTCCCCATCTGCGACTGCTCCCCCCCCCCCCCCCAGCGTCGCCACGATCCCAGCGTTAAAAAAATCATAATCCAATTGCCACAAAACGCTGGCTACCGGCAGGTATCTGCAGCCTTCGAGCCGGTGGTGGCGGGCTGGCAGGGGGAGGGGGGGTAGGAGATGTGACAGCCCAGCCCTCTGGCTCCCTCTTCCCTATGTGGCCCCCCCCCCCCAAAAAAAACCTGAGACATGTCTATCCAGCTGCAGTGTCAAAATGGAGGCGAGGAGAACTGTCCATTTGATAGCAGCTTGGCGGGGGATGGCGGGAGGGGGTGACACACACACACACAGACACACAAACACACACACGCAGGATGGCAACACTGTCAGATCTTCCCAGGATGTGAAGGGGGCCGAGGGCAGGAAGGAAGCGGCGTGGATGCGGGCAGAGGGCGAGGGATGGAGGCAGCTGGGGTGTTTGAAAGACACTGCGTGCCTGGGGGGGGGGGTGTCCGCCTGGGGGGGGGGCGGAAGGCTCAGCAAACAATACAGATCCCTCGAGACCCTCGCTCTTTGCAAAGGGCCAAAATGCCGGAGCTGGCTGTCTTCCCGCCCCCCCAAGGCCTCGCCGCACTCCCTCGCCCAACCCCAACCTGCCTGGTTGCCACAGCAGCCCAGGCCCTGGGCTCTGTGGATGTTTTTCTGCCCCAGATTTCTGTATTGGTTTCCCTTCCCGGCCCTGGCGTGTCTTTGTTGTGCAGGTGTGCGGCCGGTGGCGGGGTGTGTGTGTGTGTGTGTGGGGGGGGGGTTATTCCCAGCCAGGCGCGCCCACCATAACCCTCATGATGCAATTAACATTTGGAGCCGTTTGCATTTGGCCTTTGAGCGAGGAGCGATAAATATTGCCGCCGGACGCAGATTCCTCCAGGAAATCGGCCCGGGTGATTAGCCTCGTTGGACTGATGGGCCTAATGTACCGGCTGGGAGGAGGTAGCCAAAAGCCGGGTGTGAAATGTAGCGATAAGAGGCTGGGGGAAGGGCTGGACGGCCAGGCTGGGGGGCTGAGGGAAAGGCCAGCTCCCGGCTGTTACCCGGATATTTGGCTGTTGGGGTTTTTGGTCCCTTTCGGGCTGGTTGCGTGGTGGCGTCTGTTCTGTAGCCCGGTGGGGATGGGTGTGGGACGGGGGAGGGGGGGGGGTTTGGATAGATCCCCCTGCACTGAGGCGGGGGGCCCTTTGGGGATCTCTGAGTGGGGGCCGGGATGGAGAGCTGGTTCGGGGAGGGGGGGGGTTGGAATCCGGCCTGCGTTGGCAGAAGGAGGCCGGTTGCCCAGGCAATGCGCAAGAGCGGAGGAGGGGGAGGGATCCCGGTGGAGCAGCCAGGGGTAGCTATGGCTTTGAGCCAGCTGGCGGGGGGGCGGAAGGGGGGGGAGTCCTGGGTCTGAGAAGGAAAAGATCAGAGGAGGGGGAGAGTGGAAATGGGGTGGGGTTTGGTGTGGTGGAGCCCTAGCTTATTTGGGGAGAGGGATCCCCCCACACCCAGTCCCCATGGGAAGAGGATCCCCCAAATCCAGGACCCATGAGGAGAGGGGACCCCACAAACACAGGCCCCCTGGGAAGAGGGATCCCCCACAAATCAAGGCACCATGGGAAGAGGGGTTCACCACAAACCTAAGCTCCATGGGGAGAGGGGTTCCCCCCAAACCCAGGCCCCATGGGGAGAGGGGATCCCTGCAAATTCAGGCTCCATCTTAGCTGACCTTTTCAAAGCTCCTAGGTGGCTCTTGGCCCTGGGGGGAGCTGCGGCCAGGGGCTGGGGCAGCAGGACGCCCTGTGGCTGGAGGGTCCTTCCTTCGGGGAGAGGGCTGGGGCAGCAGATCTCCCATTGCGCGAGGCAGGAGGGAGTCTCAGCTTGGCTTGTGGTGGGGCCACGGCGGCGGGGGGCTCGGGCTGGGAACCCCGGGCCCGGAGGAGCAAAGCCCAGGGCAGGGCAGCGAGGGAGGTGGGCTCGGGGCCCTGTGGCCAGGTTGGAACGAGGGTTCCCTGGGCTGAGACCGACTTGGCCCACAGACCCACCGGGGCAGCTTTGAGCTTGGGTCCATCCTGACTGGCTGGGATGGTCCATAGGGCCCAGCTGGGCTGTGCTCCCCCACGATGCCCTGGGGGAATCTCCCAAAAGCCTTTGCTCCCCCCCCACCCTGATGGGCTGGCCAAGTACCCGCAGCCCGTGGTGCTGGGTGCCAGGGGTGGCAGGGGGCCCGGAGCCGTGCACTGGCATGGCTGTGGCAGGTTGGCATGAAACGTGGACAGAGCCCAAGTCGGGGCTCCCTGGTGAGGCCGATCCCCTGGGAGCCAGGCTCAGCACGGCCCCCTCTCCAGCTGGGCCGACACAGCCCCCTGGGCCAGGCAGCAGCAGGATGGAAACAGCCAAGGGGGCTGGGAGCCAGGGACAGGCAGGGAACTGGGACTGGGAGCTGGGCGGGAGCAGGGAGTTGGGATCTGGGAAGGGCAGGGGGCTGGCTGGAGGCTGGGGCAGGGGACAGAGAGCCTGGGAGGGCAGGGGGCTGGGAACTGGGGGAGGAGGAAGGGGGCTGACAGCCTGGGAGGGCAGGGAGCTGGCAGCTGGGACAGGGCACCAGGGGGGCAGGGAACAGACAGCCTGGGAGGGCAGGGGGCTGGCAGCTGGGACAGGGCACCAGGGGCAGGGAACAGAGCTGGGAGGGCAGGGAGCTGGCAGCTGGGACAGGGCACCAGGGGGGCAGGGAACAGACAGCCTGGGAGGGCAGGGGGCTGGCAGCTGGGACAGGGCACCAGGGGGGCAGGGAACAGAGAGCTTGGGAGGGCAGGGGGCTGGCAGCTGGGACAGGGCACCAGGGTGGCAGGGAACAGAGAGCCTGGGAGGGCAGGGGGCTGGCAGCTGGGACAGGGCACCAGGGGGGCAGGGAACAGAGAGCCTGGGAGGGCAGGGGGCTGGCAGCTGGGGGAGGGGACAGGGGGCAGGGGGCTGACAGCATGGGAGGGCAGGGTGGGGGAGGCTGGGAGTCAAGGTGGGACAGGGGGCTGGGATGGAGCCCAGGGACTGGGGGGCTGGAAGCCCAGGGGCAGGTGGGGCTGCCCCAAATGGCCAGGATGTTCACTCACTTTGTTGGAAAGTCCCTTCCTGGGCAGAGGGGCCCCCTCACATTCCAGCTCCAGGTCCCCCCCAGATAGGATCCAGGTGTTTAAAGGGGCGGGGGGGGGGGTGGGAAGAGGTAGCTGCTAGGGAAGTGCCTTAGACTGAAGTGTCTGGTTTAGAAATGGGCAGTCTGGAGAGAAGGGGGTGTCTGGCAGCCCTGGGGGCCACAATCAGCTGTGCTGGGCACTGGCCTCACCACCACCTCTTGGAAACATCGGGGCAGGGGCGGGGCACCGGACACCAACCACAAAGCAGTGTGCCCAACCCATCACACGGGAGCTAAGTCAGAGGTTATGGGTGACCCTACAATAACAAACCAGAGCCTGGCACAGCAATGGGAGGGCAGGGGAAGAGGTGGACAAAAGCCCTACTACTGCTGCAGCTGGTAGCAGAATCCCCCTAAGGAGAGATCCTGGGGCGGGAGGGGAGTATCTGTGACAGGCTGTGGGGGTTGGGAGCCGTTCTGCTGACAGCAGTGCTGTCTGTCTGTCCTGCACAAAGCCAGGGCCTGGTGACAGGGGGTTGGAAGCAGCGCTCCCTAAGTGACCCTACAATAACAGACCCATGTCCAGGAGAGACCCTACAATTACAAACACTGGGCTTAGGGGACAGGGACCATCACACTTCAGTCTGGAAATGGGTTTGGGGAATACAAGAGCAAGGGGCTGCTGGTTGGGAGTGAGGGGCACCAGCAGGGCAGGGGGGAGCCCAGGGCTGGGCTGGCAGGGGCTGCAGGTCGGGAGTGAGGGGCAGCGGCAGGGCTGGGGGGGCCAGGCTGTATTGTCTATGGAAGCCTAGGGAATTGTTATTAAGGATCAGCCCAAAGGCAAAGGTTCCCACAGTGGATAGAGCAGGACCAGGGGGGCTGGGCAGGGGGCGCTGGCCCCACATGAGACCATCTGCACTGCAGGCCACGGGCAGCCTCATCTCTGCTCCATCTGGGCAAGGTGGGGGTTTGAGTGATGCAAATGCCGCATTTGTGAGGGAAGTGGAGAGACTCCAAAGCCGCCCTCACTAGGGCTGGCTGCCTATTCATGTGCCCTGCCAGTGCCCCTCACTCCCAACCCGCAGCCCCTCCAGCCTAGCCCTGAATGTCTCCTATGCAGACCCTGCCTGTCACTCTGAGCTGGCAGCTGGGGGTGGCACATTTGTTTCGCTTGTGACTCCAGCCTCGCATCCAGAAGTGACTGGTCAATACCCAGTAGGTCTTGCACCCCTCCTCTGTTCTCTTCACTGGGGCCCCAGGACAGGAGGGCGGGTCTGTCTATCCCAATGGATAAAGGGATAAAGGGACCGATGGGACCTTCCATTGGCGATTTATGGGGCCCTGATCTCGGTCCCTGTGTGTCTGGGTGGCGCCCAGTCCAATGGGGCCCTGATCTCGGTCACTGTGTGTCTGGGCGGCGCCCAGCCCGACGGGGCCCTGATCTCGGTCCCTGTGTGTCTGGGCGGCGCCCGGCACGACGGGGCCCTGATCTCGGTCCCAGTGTGTCTGGGCGGCGCCCGGCCCGACGGGGCCCTGATCTCGGTCCCTGTGTGTCTGGGCGGCGCCCGGCCCGACGGGGCCCTGATCTCGGACCCTGTGTGTCTGGGCGGCGCCCGGCCCGACGGGGCCCCGATCTCGGTCCCTGTGTGTCTGGGCGGCGCCCGGCCCGACGGGGCCCCGATCTCGGACCCTGTGTGTCTGGGCGGCGCCCGGCCCGACGGGGCCCTGATCTCGGTCCCTGTGTGTCTGGGTGGCGCCCGGCCTGACGGGGCCCTGATCTCGGTCCCTGTGTGTCTGGGCGGCGCCCGGCCCGACGGGGCCCCGATCTCAGTCACTGTGTGTCTGGGCAGCGCCCGGCCTGACGGGGCCCTGATCTCGGTCCCTGTGTGTCTGGGCGGCGCCCGGCCTGACGGGGCCCTGATCTCGGTCCCTGTGTGTCTGGGCGGCGCCCGGCCTGACGGGGCCCTGATCTCGGTCACTGTGTGTCTGGGCGGCGCCCGGCCCGACGGGGCCCTGATCTCGGTCCCTGTGTGTCTGGGCGGCGTGTAGTCCCATAACAGACCTAATAATTAGGAGCAGAAATTCCCACCTGCCTCCCCACCCATGCATGCACCTCCCCCTCGTGTAAGGAGTGTACGGTACCTTTGCTGAAGACAAATGGGGTTTGGGGCCAAAAAATATCAGCGGTGGCTGCTCACCTTCACAGGGGCAGGGAATAGGACCTGGATTCCTGACCCTTAGTGCCCCTGGCTCTAACCACTGGCTCCCACTCCCCTCCCAGCACTGGGAACAGAACCCAGGAGTCCTGACCTGGAAGTTCTGTCCCGGAATGTGCCTCCCTCACCCAGAAGGGTGAGGGGCGATGCCTCAAAGGGACATGGACTCTAATCTATCTCCCCTGGACCTCTCTTGCCTCTGGGGCTGAGTGTGGTTCTGAGGCCCTGCTCCCACTGACGGGTCTGTGTCAGCGCCCTCCACAGTCCAGGGCTGGCGCCCAGCGACACAGACCTGGGGTCCCTGCCCACCATGGCTGAGCCCCAGGCAGGAGGCCCCAGTGGCCTGGCCGGGGTGGGAGGTAAATTCAGGTGTGAATCTCCCAGGGATCAGGGTCCCTGGAGGCAGGGCAGGGGCCAGGTCCCGGTCCGTGGCTAAGGTTCTGGTGGAGGCACATGTTCCATGAGGATCAGCCTGGAATCCATTGCCTCCTGAGACGACTTAACTGGCTTAAGCTCCCCCAGAGGTGTCTCTTTAAGTGGATTTGGGCTGAGAAGCCTCCCCGCCAAGCCGCTCAGGGAGGCTGAAGCTGGAGCCGTGCCAGGGTCTCAGGGTGGGGCAGACCCCCTGCAGGAGGATGGGCGATATAGGCTTACCCCTCCATGGGCCCTCAAATCCCAGCTCGGAATGGTGCACTGGACAGGGGCTGGTGTGAAGCGGTGGCTGGGGAGACAGGTAATCGCAGCCCTATTTCCAAGCGGCAGAACTAGCAGGCACCTAGGCCTGGTCCACACTAGGACCTTAGTCTGAAATTAGCCCCCCAAGGTCAAATTTGTAGGCGGTGCATCCACGCTACCAAGCCTGTGATTGCGGAAGAAGGGGGTAGGGAATTCGGACCCTGCAGTCCTGCTTTTCATGAGGAATAACGCTAGTCCCATATGAAGAGAAATTAAAAAGACTTGGACTTTTCAGCTCAGGAAAGAGGAGACGAAGGGGGGGCATGAGAGAGATCTATAAAATCATGACTGGTGTGGAAAAAATGAATAAGGAAAAGTTATGTACTTGTTCACAATATAAGAACTAGGGGTCACCAAATGAAATGAATAGGGAGCAGGTTTGAAACAAACCAAAGGAAGTTTTTCTTCACTCAGCGCACAGTCAACCTGTGGAACTCCTTGCCAGAGGATGGGGTGAAGGCTCGGACTTATAACAGGGTTCAAAAAAGAGCTGGATAGATTCATGGAGGCTAGGTCCACCAATGGCTATTAGCCAGGGTGGGTAGGAATGGTGTCCCTGGCCTTTGTTTGTCTGGAAATGGGTGACAGGGGAGGGATCACGTGAGGATTCCCTGTTGTGTTCCCTCCCTCTGGGGCATCTGGCATTGGCCACTGTTGGCTGACAGGACTCTGGGCTCGATGGTCCTTTGGTCTGACTCAGTCTGGCCGTTCATATGTTCTTATGTTCTTAGTTCCGAACGTGTAAGTCCAAGTAACGTTCATGGGGACACGCCGGTGCCGCTAATTGAAACTAATTGGCCTCTGGGAGGCCTGAGGGTCTGAGTCCGAGGTAGCATGTCCACATTAATGGAGCCTGCCTCGGACTCCATTCCAGTCTTCCCCGTAGTGAGGACACAGAACTTCACATTTGTAAAATCGGGCATCCAGAAGTTGAACTTAGTAAATTCGAAATAATCTCCTCGTGTAGACATGGCCCTTGTGCATAAGGGGAAAAATCAAGGTGATGTCATAATAGGGGGTCTACAATGGAACACCAGGAAGATTAGGTGGATGGAGGAGTCGGAGTGTCTAGTAGTAATGAGGGACTTTAGCAACCCAAGCATCTGCTGGGGAAGCCACACGGCCAACCTCAGACTCCCCCATAAGTTCTTGCAAGGTACTGGGGGCAGCTTCTTGCTTCAGAAGGTGGAGGACGTAACCGGTGGGAAGCTATTTCAGATTTGATTCTGACCAACAGGGAGGAAGAGGTAGTGAACTGGAAGGGGGGTGGAAGTGACTGTGAAAGGCGCAAGAGTCACTGTGGCTGCAGTTGGCCACTGTCAGCAGACAGGATGCTGGGCTGGATGGACCTGTGGACCAATATGGCCGTTCTTATGTTTTTATGTTCTTATGGGAGTGGTAGAAGAAGGCCCATAGAGAAGAGACCTTACCCACCTCAGAGAACTGGTAGGGGAGGTCCCTCGGGAAGGAAATCTAAGGGATGGAGGACTTGGGGAGAGTTGGTTCCAGGAGACAATACACAGCGCACAACTGCCAGCCACCCTGCTGCGAAGAAGATAGGATGAAGAGTATGGCTTGGGGAGGAGCCCTTTACTGGCCTGAAAATCAAAACGGGATGCTGCACCAAGTGGACAACTGGCTAGGGAGGAATACAAAAGAACAGCTCAAGCCTGCAGGGGCAAAATCAGGAAGACTAAGGCACCAAACAAGGGACGTATGAGGCCAGAGGAAGAAGCTCTTGAAATATACATGGTGGAAGAGCAAGTGTGGGTCCTTTGCTCAGGGGGGAAAGAGAGCGAATAAGTGTACACATCAAGAATGGCGAGGGGGTTTGACACCTCTTTTGCTTCACTAAACAGGTTAATGGTGACCAGACGCTCAACACAATTAATATAGGGTATGCCTACACTGCATAGCTATTTTGGGTACTGGAGGTATCCCGAAATAGCTACCGTGCATCTATACAAGTCGCCTGCTATTTTGAAATGTTTTTCGAGATAACGGGCACGCTATTTTGCCATCCTGGTAAACTTCATTGTATGAGGGATAAGGGATGGCCTGAAAAAGTGCGTTATTTCGAAATTTGGCGCTGCCTAGACGCGCCAAATGTCAAAACAAGCCATTTCAAGATAGATTCGAAATAAGAAATGCAATGTGCGTAGTGCAAATTGCGTCTCTTATTTCATGTGTAGGATGCTGTGTAGATGCACCCATAAACAAGAGCAGGGAAAGGAACACTAGCCCCAGCTGGGACCGAACTGGTTGGAGAATATTTAGAGAAGTTAGAAGGATTCCAGCTGGCAAGGTCTGATGAAATTCACCCGAGGGGACTTAAAGGAACTAGCTGAAGCAAGCTCAGAACTGCTAGCAATTATCTTGAAGAACTCAGGGAGGATGGGGTGTGGGAAGGGGGAAGTGTCCCAAAGGGCTGGAGAACAGTAAACACAGCACCTACCTTTAAAAAGGGGAACAAAATGGACTTGGGGACTTCTAGACCAGTCAGTCTAGCTTTGATACCTGGGAGGAGATTGGCACCAATTATCAGACAACTAGTTCCAAACTGGAGGCTCCTGGGGTTAGAAGGAAGAGCCAATGTGAAATCATGCCAAGCGAACACAATTTCCTTCTTTGACAGGGTTCCCGGCCGAGTGGCTGGGGGACGCGGTAGAGGTGATAGCTCTTGGTGTTAGTAAGGCTTTTGCGCATGTCTTGCCTGGCGTTCTCATAAGCAAGGTCAGGAAACGTGGCTGTGAATGAAACGGCTGTAGAGTGAGTCTCAAAAAGGAGTTCCCAGGTGTTCATCTGTCAAATTTCGATGGTGTTTCTGGAAGAGCGGGGTGCAGTCTGGTACAAGCCAATATTTTCATGGCTGACTTGGATAATGGCGCAGATGGCACCAAGCTGGGAGGGGTCGCGAGCGCTTTGGGGGCAGGATTAGAATCCAAAAGGACCTTGACACATTGGAGAAAGGGCCCCTCCACGGACAGCCGAAAACTCAGTGAAGACAAGTGCCAAGCACTTCACGTGGAAAGGAAAATTCAAACACACAGATAAACCACGGGGATGAACTGGCGAGGTGGCAGCCCTGCTGGGATGGGGATGGCGTCCTGGATCCTGTTCTGGGTGCCGGACATCAGGTAAAATGCGGACAAATTGGAGAGAGTCCAGAAGAGAGCCAGGATGAGGAGGAATCTTTGGGTGACAGGGCAACCAAACGGCAGATGAAATTCAGTCTTGATAAATGCAAAGAAATGTACACGGGAAAACATAATCCCAACCACACAGCAAATGATGGGGTCTAAATTAGCTGTTACCTCTCAAGAAAGAGCTTGGAGGCACTGTGGCTGCTTCTCTGAAAACATCCCCTCCATGCGCAGCAGCTGTCAAAAGAAAAAAAAGCAAATAGAATATTTGGGAACCACTAGGAAAGGGGCAGAGAATCAGGCAGCCAATATGATACTGCCTCTCTCGAAATCCACGGCGTGCCCACACCTTGAATGCTGGGTGCAGATCTGATCGCCGCCTCTCAAAAAAAGATTGATTAGTGTCGGAAACGATGCAGAGACAGGTGACAAAAATGATGAAGGGGCTGGAGCAGCTTTCCAGTGAGGAGTGATTTGGAAGATTTGGATTGTTCGGTGGAAGAGACACGTGTAGGAGGGGACACGAGCGAGGTCTATACACTCGTGGCTGGTGTTGACGCCTAGGAGAGGACACGAGCAAGGTCTATACACTCGTGGCTGGTGTTGACGCTTAGGAGGGGACACGAGTGAGGTCTATACAGTCGTGGCTGGTGTGGACGCCTAGGAGAGGACACGAGCAAGGTCTATACACTCGTGGCTGGTGTGGACACCTAGGAGGGGAAATGAGTGAGGTCTATATACTCATGGCTGGTGTGGAAGCCTAGGAGGGGACACGAGCAAGGTCTATACACTCGTGGCTGGTGTGTTCGCCTAGGAGGGGACACGAGCAAGGTCTATACACTCGTGGCTGGTGTTGACGCCTAGGAGAGGACACGAGCGAGGTCTATACGCTCGTGGCTGGTGTGGACGCCTAGGAGAGGACACGAGCGAGGTCTATACACTCGTGGCTGGTGTGGGCGCCTAGGAGAGGACACGAGCGAGGTCTATACACTCGTGGCTGGTGTGGACGCCTAGGAGAGGACACGAGCGAGGTCTATACACTCGTGGCTGGTGTGGACGCCTAGGAGAGGACACGAGCGAGGTCTATACACTCGTGGCTGGTGTGGACACCTAGGAGGGGAAATGAGTGAGGTCTATATACTCATGGCTGGTGTGGAAGCCTAGGAGGGGACACGAGCAAGGTCTATACACTCGTGGCTGGTGTTGACGCCTAGGAGGGGACACGAGCAAGGTCTATACACTCGTGGCTGGTGTTGACGCTTAGGAGGGGAAACGAGTGAGGTCTATACACTCGTGGCTGGTGTGGACACCTAGGAGGGGAAACGAGCGAGGTCTATATACTCATGGATGGTGTGGATGCCTAGGAGGGGACACGAGCAAGGTTTATACACTTTTGGCTGGTGTTGACACCTAGGAGGGGACACGAGCAAGGTTTATACACTTGTGGCTGGTGTTGACACCTAGGAGGGGACACGAGCAAGGTCTATACACTCGTGGCTGGTGTTGACGCTTAGGAGGGGACACGAGTGAGGTCTATACAGTCGTGGCTGGTGTGGACGCCTAGGAGGGGACACGAGTGAGGTCTATACACTCGTGGCTGGTGTGGACACCTAGGAGAGGACACAGTGCTTCCCTCCTCTGTCTGTGGAACTCTCTCCCCGTGGATGAGGCCAGGAGTGCAGCAGGGACAGCTTGAGTTACGTTAATTGGTGGAAAAAACCCTCTCTCTTCCCGGGCTCTGACCTCTGTCTAAAGGGGGGCAGGTTACCTCACAATGGCTTGCCGGGGGGCGGGAGGGTTCTCCCTCAGGTGCATGTGGTAGCTGCAGTGGGAGACGGGACGCCAAGCTAGATGGGCTCATTGGGGATATTGATTTCTGTACTCCCAGCCAGTTTGGTTTGGGTTTCAGGGGCTGTACAGGCATGGCCAGTCCCCAAGCACCATCACTGCTGGAGTGTGTGTGTGGTGTGTGTGTGTACGTGCACGCACACCCTACTACTTACTCTCTGTGGGGCGTGAGGCCTTGAATAAGATCTGGGGTCTTGAAGAGCCCAGACTTCAGCCGGAGTGTGGGTCTCATCTCCAAAGAGAGGTCTTAGTGGGCTGTGCCACATCTCCCCTCCTATTCGTGGCCTTGTAGCCACGTCTCCCCTCCCATTGGTAATCAACTTCGCACCACAGATTCAGCCATGGCAGCAGCGGATATAACTCACTTGTGCCACGCCCCCTCTGCTCGTGGGCGATCTATACAACCTGCTACTGCTGCCAGCCATGGAGCGACTCCCTTAACCAAAGCGGCAGAGGTTCTGTGCGGTGGTCCTTGAATGTGAAGGCTGCTGACAATGTGGAGGGGAGAGAGGATGTCATTATGCTAACCTGCAATAGTAATGAGGAAATTATTTGACGAGCAGCTGGGATGCTGGGGTGTGTCGTCGGCACCGTGGGAGCAGCCCACTCTGCATGGACTATCAGATTTGGGAGTTGCTGGACTGGGCTCGAGGGCAGGATGTCCCAGGGGAAGACTGGGGATCCATGGCTCCAGCTGTGTGGTGGCACTGATGGGCCTTGTTAATGAGGAGGGAACCAGGCTGGCCACTCTGGCCATTGTCCCAGGCCTCAAAGCTCGGTGGGGTGGAGCCCTGGGACATGCTGGCCAGCTGCATTGCGTGGGCAGATCTCTGCATCCTGACTGGCTCCCTAGCAGCCAAAAATAAAGTTAGGTGAAGTCAAGGAGCAAAATAGGCAGATCTCTGCATCCTGATTGGCTCTTCAGCTGTCTCATAAAAATAGACAATCCCATGCAATATACGCTGAACACACAGAGTACATGTTCAGTACGCACATATACAATCACACAGTCAGTACACACACAACACACGTGCAATCCCATTCAATATCTATTCAATACACACAACAATCACACACTCGGTACACACAACACATATGTGCAATATATACTCAATACACACAGTACACATCCCATAACATGTATACAATCACACACACAATACACACATGCAATCCCATGCAATATATACTCAATACACACAGTATACATCCCATAACATGTATACAATCACACACACAACACACACATGTAATCCAATGCAATATATACTCAATACACACAGTACACATTCCATACACATATATGCAATCAAATGCAATGTACACTCAACACACACAGTACACATTCAGTGCACACATAGACAATCACACACAATACACACACATAGAGATGCAGCCGTGTTAGTCTGGTGTAGCTGAAACAAAAAACAGGACTATGTAGCACTTTAAAGACTAACAAGATGGTTTATTAGGTGATGAGCTTTCGTGGGCCAGACACAACGCACATATGCAATCGCATCCAAAATACACTTAATGCACACAATACATTCAGCTTGCAATGTACACTCAATACACACAGAATATACATGCATACAATCACATGCCATAGACACGCAACACATATGTACAATCACATGCATAGACACGCAACACACATGCACATTTATATGCCCACGTGCAACGAGCACTCCCTACACACACACCGCACACACATGGACACGCAACACATGCTCCATACATATGCACGCCCATGCACTGAAGACACACCGCTCATCCCCACACAGGCTGTGATTTCCTGGTGAGATGCCGACGGCCAGATCCCAGCACCGTTAACCTTGAGCTAGGAGAGCAGCGCCGCCGCAGTGCCGAGGAAGCGGAAGCTCAAATCCCTAAGCTGCTTTGCCTGTGCCCCCCTGTGGGCGGGGGCGGGGCGGCGGGCTGTATTCTGCGCTACAAGCGGCAGAGGAACAAGGGAGCAAATGGCTGGAGCAGAAGCGAGGGAAATTCAGACTGGAAATTGGATGCATGTTTTTCCCAGGCAGGGGAATTAACCCATGTAACTGCAGACCCTGCCTCGCTTGGAGGCGGGGTGTCTTTTTCTCTGCCCTAGTTCGACCCCCAGAACGTGTAACAGCACAACAGGGATCACTGGGTGGAGTCTGTGGCCGGCATAATGCCCCAGGTTGGATGCATTTACTTAAATCAGAGGAAAAGAGAAGACAGAGGCTATGCCTAGACTGCCCGCTTCTTTTGGAAGAAGCTTTTCCGGAAGAGAGATCTCAGAAAACTTCTTTCGAAAGAGAGCGTCCACACAGCCAAAGTGCAACGAAAAAGCCATCTGCTTTCTCGACAGAGGGCGTCCACATTGATTGGACACTCTCTCGCATTTCAGTTGTGATTACTGTGGACGGAGTGGCCACCAGGGCATCTGTGCATTTTCCTGGAGGCCTCTTCTTTTGCGTCCACATATGCTTTTTTCTGAAAAAGCTTTTTCAGACAAAGGCTTCTTCCTTGTAGAAAGAGGTTTACAACTGTCAGAAAAAACCCTCAGTTCTTTCGACTTTCTGTCAAAAGAACACAAAAGCAGTGTGGACGTAAGTATTGTTTTTCCAGAAAAACAGCTGTTTTTCTGGAAAAAACTCTGCAGTGTAGACATACTCAGAGAGAGGACATAATAGCAGTTCTCAAGTATCTAAAAGGGTGTTACAAAGAGAAGGGAGAAAAAAAATACTCTCCTTAACTTTTGAGGACAGGACAAGAAGCAATGGGCTTAAACTGCAGCAAGGGAGGTTTAGGTTGGACCTTAGGAAAAACTTTCTGCCTGTTGGGGTGGCGAAGCACTGGACTAAATTGCCTAGGGAGGTTGTGGAATCTCCATCACTGGAGATTTTAAAAAGCACGTGATACAAACACCTGTCAGGGCTGATTGAGATGGTGCTTGGTCCTGCCGTGAGGGCAGAGGACTGGACTTGCTGACGTCTCGAGATCCCTTCCAGTTCTGTGGTTCTCAACCAAGTGCACACTTACCTCTGGGGGCAAGCAAAGGGCTCGCAGGGGTTACGTTAACTCATCTAGATGTTGGCCTAGTTTTACAACAGGCGACAGAAAAAACACCGGCAAAGTTGGGACAAACTCACATTTCATACCGACAACCGCTTGTTTATACTGCTCCATGTACTAGACACCCAAATGCAAGTGCACTCCTTATATTCCGACTGATCGATTTTTTTTACAGTTATATGGTAAAAATGAGAAAGTCAGCACTTTTCCAGCACTCCTGTGCTGCGTGCTTGGGCATTTTTAGGTCCGATTTTATAAGCAAGTTGTGGGTAAGTACCTGGGGGCTACGCAAGGCAAATCAGACTCCTGAAAGGGGTACAGGTGATGAGCCACTGATCAAAATGGTCCCTTGCAGCCTTCAATCCTACAGCACCAAGATCCAGCTGTAGGGTTGCCAGGTGTCCGGTTTTTGCCTGGACAGTCCGGTAATTGCGTCTTCTGTCCGGTTAAAAAAAACAGAAAGTACTGGACATGTTGCTGTATTTCCTGTGTTTTCTCGGTCGGAAGGCTGGTGGGGATATTTTTCCCCTCTTGCATTTGGTGGGGACAGGGGGAGTGGGGAGCATGGGAATTTAAAGGCGCAGTGATTTTTTTTTTTTTTTGCTCCACCAATTTTTTCCCTACCATGTTTGGGATTTTTTGTGAAAGTATCTGGCAACCCTAGCCAGCCGTGCCTAAATGCAACATGGACCCCCATGTGCCGATGTGATGAGAGAACACCCGTGTTCCTCTTGCACATCCTGCCACACACATGTGCGTTGCACACACATCTACCAAGGGGGTGCGAGGAAGAGAGTCATCTGCATGTGGTCTCTCGGCCATTCAGCCCAGCACCAAGCTGCTTCGCGGAGGCCGGAGCTGCAGCTGTTTCAGAAAGGAACATTTGGGGTGGAAATGTGGGGCCGAGTGGCCGGGGCTGTGTCTGGTGCTGTATGGGAGAGAGCAGCTCCCCCTGGGGCAGGTTCAGAGCAAGGCTGCTAGGCTGGTCAGAAGACTGGCGAGCCGATGGCGCAAGAAATTGAAAGAGCTGGGCGTGCAGAGTGACTGCGCTCTAGAGTTATGCTGGAGGGGGTGGTGTCTGTAATGCAGAAGGCTCCTTCCAGTCATAGAATCATAGAACCCTAGAACCGGAAGGGACCTCGAGAGGTCATCAAGTCCAGCCCCCTGCCCTCACGGCAGGACCAAGCACCAGCTAGATCATCCCTGAGAGATGTCTATCCAAC
The DNA here is from genome assembly GCA_032595735.1 of Pelochelys cantorii. NCBI lineage: Eukaryota > Metazoa > Chordata > Testudines > Trionychidae > Pelochelys > Pelochelys cantorii. The sequence goes on along the minus strand of CM064358.1, from coordinate 4,046,394 downwards.
CTGCTCTTCAATATCTCCCATGATGGAGATTCCACAACCTCCCAAGGCAACTTATTCCAGTGTTTAACCACCCTGATGGGAAATTTTTCCTGATGTCCCACCCAAACCTCCCTTGCTGCAATTTAAGCCCTTTGCTTCTTGTCCTATCCTCAGACGCCAAGGAGAACAATTTTTCTTCCTCCTCCTTGTCACACCTTTTTAGGTCCTTGAAAACTGCTCTCATGTCCCCTCTCAGTCTTCTCTTTCCTAAACTAAACAAGCCCAGTTCTTTCAGCCTTCCCTCATAGCTCATGTCTTCTAGATCAGTGTTTCTCAACCAGTGGCACGAGCACCCTTAGGGGTACTCAAGAGAAGTCTGGGGGGTATGTCAACACAACTGAAATTTGGAGAAAACAGAATTTTTGTTCTAAGTTTTACAGCGTTTTATTATTTTTGTACTTTTTACACCCAAAAATTTCATCACCCGCCTGGCTACAATTAAGTTGTTTAAACAAATGTGTTGCAATGGCAAAAAATTTTTGTGTGTGTCTGAAAACTGTAGATACTGGGGGTACTTATAATTTTTTTCAAAGGGGTACTTTATAAAAAAAAGGTTGAGAAACACTGTTCTAGATCTTTAATTATTTGTGTTGCACTTCTCTGGACCCTCTCCCTTTTCTCCACGTCTTTCTTGAAATGTGGTGGACACAGTCCTGTTTCTTAAGCTTCTAGGTGGTTTAAGAGTCCAAAGTGGTGTGTGCCCAGATGCTAGGGTGACGGGCATAAAGGCATGAACCGAGGCCTTGTCTACACTAACCCCTGCCATCAATCTACTTCAGCTATGCAAATAGCGTAGCCGAAGTAGACACACTCACCGCAGCGTCTTGCGTGCAGTAAAGTCAGCGGGGGCTGCTCTCCTGCCGATGCTGGCTACTCTTTTCGTCCTGGTGGAGTACTGGTGTCGAGGGGAGCGCACTCAGAGATTGATTTATCATGTCTGAGTAGACATGATAAATCGACAGCCAATCCATCCCCGGCATGATGGAGACGAGACCTATGCTGTGGCTGAAGGTTCCTGGGCTGCCGGTAGCCATGCAGACCCTTGTGCTTTAGTGAGGCATCATGGCCCCCACAGTAACTATCTGCTGGGGGTCGGTGAATCTCGGTTTCCCCCACCTTGGAGAAGACAATATCAGAGTGGGAGCATAATGCTCAGTGAGGCAGTGGAACCGAGTGGGTAGAACCCTGGACTGGAATGCAGGAGATTTGGATTCTCCTTGCAGACCTGTTGGGAGACCTTCGGCAAGGTTGGCGGTTTCAAGCAGAGCGCCCCCGGGGTTGGTTCTGAGGCCGGTTTTGTTCAACATCTTTCTGAATGACCTGGAGGAGGGGATGGGTTGCCCCCTCAGCAAGTTCACAGATGATACTAACCTAAGGAGAGAGGTAGATACTGTTGGAGGGCAGGGAGGGTCCAGAGTGACCTAGACAAATTGGAGGATTGGGCCAAAAACAATCTGAGGAGGTTCAACAAGGACAAGTGCAGAGTCCTGCCCTTGGGACAAAGAATCCCAAGCACTGTTACAGGCTGGGGATCGATTGGCTAAGCAGCAGTTTGGCAGAAAAGGACCTGGGGATCACAGTGGATGAGAAGCTGGAGATGAGTCACCAGCGTGCCCTTCTAGCCAAGAAGGCTAATGGCATATTGGGCTGCATTAGGAGGAGCATTGCCAGCAGATCTAGGGAAGTGAGGCCGCATCTGGGGTGTGTCTAAACTACACCCCTCTGCCAAGAGAGGGATGTAGATTAGGCACATCGCTATGGCAAATGAAGCGGGGATTTAAATATCCCATGCTTCATTAAAATAAAAATGGCCGCCACGCTGTGCCGGCTCAGCTGATTGTCCGCACAACACAGCAGTCAAGATGCGGATCGGTCGGCAAGGAAAGCCTTTTCCGACCGATCCTGTAAACCTCGTTGCACAAGGCATAAGGGATTGGTCAGAAAAGGCTTTCCTTGTCGACCGATCCCCGTCTAGACTGCTGCTTTTTGCCGGCAAGGTGCTGTGTCGGCAAAAAGCGGCGGCCATTTCTATTCAAATGAAGCGCGGGATATTTAAATCCCCGCTTCATTTGCCATAGCGATGTGCCTAATCTACACCCCTCTGTCGGCAGAGGGGTGTAGTTTAGACACACCCCTGGAGTGTTGTGTCCAGTTCTGGGCCCCCATTACAGAAAGGATGTGGACGCATTGGAGAGGGTCCAGCGGAGGGCAACGAAAATGATTCGGGGGCTGGAGCACATGGCCTACGAGGAGAGGCTGAGGGATCTGGTCTTGTTTAGTCTGCAGAAGAGAAGAGTGAGGGGGGATTTGATAGTAGCCTTCAACTCCCTGAAGGGGATGGAGAGAGGCTGTTCTCAGGGGTGGCAGATGGCAGAACAAGGAGCAATGGTCTTAAGTTGCTGTGGAGGAGGTCCCTGACTTATGAATGGGTTACATTCCAAACACCTGGTCGTAACTCGATTTGGTCATAAGTCAGAAATCCCCTTAAACACGTCTGTTCGAAAAACTTGACGTACATGGTTCTCAACTCAAAAATATTATAATGGGGTTTATGGGAGGTTGGTCATAAGTACGGATGGTCGTAAGTCGGAGTGTTCATAAGTCGGGGAGTGGCTGTACAGGGAAGCACTGGGATGGGTTCCCTAGGGAGGGGGTGGAATCTCCATCCCCAGAGGTGTTTAAGTCCTGGCGTGACCAAGCCCTGGCTGGGATGATTGAGTTGGGGTTAGTCCTGCTTTGGGCAGGGGGGTTGGACTCGATGACTCCTGAGGTCTCTGCCAGCCCTGGGCGTCTATGATTCTAAGTCCCTTTTCCCTCTCTGCCTCAGTTTCTCCATCTGTACAACAATGGCACTGACCTCCTGTGTAGAGCACTTTGAGATCTGCGGGTGGAGGTGCCGGGGATCTTTATTCTGTGGCTGGCACCGTGCCTCCCCCCACATGAAACAGCAGCAGCTCCTCTGCTTGTGCTGTGTTTGTACAGCGCTGAGCGCAATGGCTAATCTCTGGCCTGAATGCAACATGTATGGAGGGGGAATGTCTCCCACGAGTGGCCAGCTGTCACAACCGCAACAGCCTGTTAGCGTCAATTCTGTTCTGATCCCAGGCCTGTTCCGGGGGGATCTGATCTCCCAGCCGGGCCTTGAGCCATGTGGCTGACATCCATCGTGGGTGGTCGTGGCGGTTGGGATGCGTACACCCCTGTAACACTCCGGCAGTGCGACAGAGCCCAGGAGGCCTGTCGGTGGGCCATGACCCCATTTGCGCTGGGTGTGCTAAAAACCCCAAAGAGGACTGGGAAGCAGCACTCCTGGGGTCTCTCTCCAGCTCTGGGAGGGAAGTGATGTCTAGTGGCTAGAGGCAGAGCTGGGAATGAGCATTCCTGGGTTCTATTCCCCAGTTTTGGGAGGAGAGGGGAGTCTAGTGGTTAGAGTAGGGTGGCTGGGGGTCAGGACACCTGAGTTCTATTCCTCAGCTCTAGATGGGAAGTAGGGTCTAGTAGTTAGAGAGGGGGCTGGGAATCAGGACTCCTGGGTTCTGTTCTCCAGCCCTGGGAGGAGAGGGAAGTCTAGTGATTAGAGCATGGGTGAGTGGGGGCCAGGACACGGGGGTTCTATCCTCAGCTCTATCCCTGGCCATGGGCAGGTCCTGCCCTCTGCCTCAGTTTCCACTGCTGTGAAATGGGGGCGGCGGTGCTGTTGCTTCTTGGGAGAGTATTTTGAAGTTGATAGATGAAAAGGCCAGATGAGGGCTGAGCACGGTTACTCCAGCACGCCCCAGCCATGGCCTGACAGCTTTCGGGGGCTATTCACTGAGCAGGTTGGGAGCTCGGTGGGCGGGGGCTTGGGGGCTAATCTCTCCTCCACCCCCCACGGCATTGCTAACAGGCCACTTCTCTCCTCTCTCTCTCCTCCAGAAGAGGGCGAATATTTCCTCAAAGTCCTGATCCCCAGCTATGCGGCCGGCTCCATCATCGGGAAAGGGGGCCAGACCATTGTCCAGCTGCAGAAGGAGACGGGCGCTACCATTAAGCTCTCCAAGTCCAAGGACTTCTACCCAGGTGAGGGGCCCCCGTGAGGCCCTGCAGATCTGCGCTGGGAGAGGGGGAGGCCAGGACTTGGCCCTGCTGCGGTGACTGGGCAGGAGGGGACCAAGTTTGCCTTGGTTCCCGGGCTCCAGACCCCTGCGGTCCATCCTGGGCAGGCCTCGGGGCCAGGTGAACTTCTGCCATCTGACCAATCAGCCCATGCCTGGCTTGGAGGGGAAGGGGGGGAAATGCCGCTTGCACGTAACAGCCAGTTGTGAGACAGGAGGCTGCATCCGGGCTAGCAGCAGCTCTGGAAAGGGCTTGGGGGTCCCCGAGGCTGCAGAGGTAACGGCTCTTGCGTGAGAAGGGGGGAATTCAGCCCCCAAGGAGCAATCGGCTCAGGCTCTCTGCAGACTCAGGCGGCGTCACTTGGCCAGCCTGGCCAGCAGGTATGGGAAGGGTGGCAGGTGGCTGGCCCGGCAGAGGCTGGTTACTGCAGCCGGTTTTGGTGTCCACCCTTCGCCAAGGATACTGACGTCTCGGCCGGGGGTCAGTAGAGAGTGACAGGCCCGGGGCCGAGGCAGAGATGCAGGAGCTGGCTCGAGTTCATTTACCCTAGGGAGGAGTCAGAGGGGGCCACATTCTGGGCGGTGGTTTGCCAGAGAGGGGCGGGAGAGGAGGAATTAACCACTGCAGCACCGGGCCCGGAGGTGGAAGATTTTCCAACCCTCGGAGTCTCTACACTGAGGCTGGAGGGCTCCACTCTAGCTCGACTGTCAGATCTGGGCTGCATATGGGAAGGCCTGGGGGAATTCTCTGGCCTGCTCAATGCAGGAAGCAGGGTCGGTCTCTTCTGGCCTTACCACCACCAGCTCTCGAACCCTTCGGCCCCACTCCCTCGCAAGGCTGAAGGGAGACGCCCCTTTGGCCCACGTCCCTGGGAAACCCTCCTCCAGCCCCACAGGAGAGTTACTTTGGGGAGTGACCCCACCCTGAATTTCCACCATGGCAGGACTGAGACCCACAGGTGGAGGGCAAGGTTTGCCCTGCAGCCCCCCCTGTGAGGTACATGGAGGCTGTTGGACCTGGGGATGGAGGGAGCTGGACCTCCCATGCCCCCGGCCTAGCAGAGGACCCCAGCCCCACAGCCAGGCCATATTGGGGCCAGCCCCTCCATACCTGGCCACTCTTCTGCCTTGCCCTCTTGCCCAGCTAAGCTGGGGCAGGCAAATTCCTGCAGAACTAGGACTCCTGGGTTCTCCTGGTGCCAGGCGGGGAGAGTGGTGGGCCATGAGGGGACGGGGGAGGGACAGTTCAGTGGTTTGAGCATTGGCCTGTTTAAACCCAGGGTTGTGAGTTCAGCCCTTGAGGGGGCCATTTAGGGATCTGGGGCAAATCTGTCAGGGATGGTGTTTGGTCCTGCTGCGAGGGCAGGGAACTGGATTCGATGACCTCTCAAGGTCCCTTCCAGCTCTGGGAGATGGCTCTTCTGGGCAGTGTGAACAGGGACATCTCGGGAGGAGCAGGGAGGCAAGGTGGCCCAGGCGCATCCGCTGCCAGAGTCCTAGGTCCAGAAGGATGCCAATACATCGCACAGAGGAGCTGCAAGAGCAATTCAAAGCCTCCCTTAAGCGCGAGAGAGTCCAGGGGGGAGGTGGGCAACCTGGAGCCTGTTGGGGCTCTGCCTGTGGCCCACAGACCCCTGCTCTGTCCCCCTCGACCCTGCAGGGTGTGTGGCGGTTCACACTCTGGGAGGGAGGGGCGGCAGTTCGTGGCACTCCGAAAGTGCTGGGCAGGGGAGGCATGGGACACATGGGGCTCCAGTGCCCCCATGTGCAAGAGGCACATGGGGGAGGGGAGCTGAGAGGGGCTCCTGGCCCCCCTGAGAGGGAGGGGGGCCACTTGCCCCACTCCCTGTTCTTCAGCACTGCTCCGGGGGCTCTGTGCCTGGAGCCGGACAGAGAGAAGGGCTGACACGGGGAACACGTAGTACATCCCGGCTCTGCGAGCTTGCAAGGTTTGAACCCGAGCCAAGCGCTGGGAGCTGAAGCTGGACAAATTTGGAGCAGGCGTGAGGCAGAGGGAGTGCGATCAGCCTGTCTGCGTGCCAGGGGGCTTCTCTGTCCCGGGATTGGCGCTGCTCTAGTCCAGACAGGGATCATTTCTGGGCAGTTTCCTAGCCTGTGTTAGGCAGGAAGGCCAACGAGATGATCACAGTGGTTCTTTCTGGCCTTGGAATCTAAGCAGCTGTGAGGGGTGTGATTTGTAGTTGGGGTGGTGTGGGATCTGGGACTCCTGGGTTCTAATCCTGGCTCTGGGATTTGTTGGGGACAAGTCAACATGTTTCAAGGGAAATCATGCCGCGCCAATCTACCGCAATTCTTTGAGCGGGTTAACAAGCATGTGGACAGGGAGGGGGATCCGGTGGAGACAGCGTACTTAGATTTTTCCGAAAGCTTTTGACAAAGTCTCTCACCAGAGGCTCTTGAGCAAAGTAAGTTGTTGTGGGATAAGAGGGAAGTACCTCTTATGGATCGGTAACTGCTTAAAAAGCAGGCAAGAAGAGGGTAGGAATGACTGGTCTGTTTTTAGACTGGAGGGGGGGGTGTCCCCAGGGCTGTGCACTGGAACCAGTGCTGTTCACATAATCATAAATAAAAGGATACGCAGTGATGGGACAAAATTGGCAGCTGATACAAAACGACTCACGATAGTTAAGTCCAAAGCAGACTGCGATTTAAAACGAAAGCAGACCAAAAAGCAGGTTTCAGACAAACCAGAAGAAGTATTTCTTCACACAACGCCAACAGGCAACCTGTGGAACTCCTTGCCAGAGGATGTTGTGAAGGGCAGGACTCTCAGGTTACGTCTACACTGCAACGCTGTTTCGGGATACCAGAGTATCCTGAAATAGTTATCCCGCGTCTTCACAACAAGCCCATTATTTTGGGCTCGCTATTCCGACGTCCCGGTAAACCTCATTTCACGAGGCGTAAGGGAATAGCGTTTTTATTTCGAAAGTTGGCGCTGTGTAGAAATAAGCTATTTTGAAATAGCATCGAAATAAGATATGCCATTTGCCTAGCTCAAATTGTGTCTCTTATTTCCGGTTGCAGTGCAGTGTAGACGCACCCTAACAGGCCTCCGAAAGGAACTAGATATATTTATGGAGGTTAGATACTAGCCAGGCTGGGCAGGGATGGAGTTGCTAGTCTCTGCTTGCCAGAAGCTGGGAATGGGCGACAGGGGAGGATCACTTAACGATTCCCTGTTCTGCTCACTCCCTGGGAAGCACCTGGCACTAGCTGCTGTGGGCCGACAGGGTCTGGGCTAGATGGGCCTTGGCTCTGGCCGTTCGTATGGGGTGCAGTGGTTTCAGCACCGGCTGGGAAGCCGGGATGTGTGAGTCCTGCTCCCAGGACTGGGAGGTCTGTGGGGTGTCTTGATGTCAGCAGGAGGATATGGGGAGCCAGGACCCCTGGGCTCGGTCCTGCGCCACGTATTCCCGGCTCTGCTCCGTGCCAGCCCCACAAGGTTTCATTTTCAGGTCAAGCAGGGAGATTAGTGGGTGGTGCTGGGTGGCAGGGGAAGCTGGCAGCCCCGGCCCAGACATAATCTGTGCCCTGATTGTGGGGCGCACAAAGCCGGGCCCGCCCAGCTAAGCCGCTTTTCTCTGCATCGCGCGTCCTCCATTGGGGGATTACTGGGCAGCAAATCCCAGGGGGTGGAGGGGTGTTGCCAAGAGGTTGGGGGGAGCGGGGGATAGCTTTTCACTTGGGAATTGCCCTGGGAGAAAAGGGGTCGTTCCAATCCCTCGGGAAAGGGGGAGGCACCATCCCTCGCCACCCTGACGTGGAGGGAGGGGAGTTTGGTTCCTAGGGGTTTCCTAAATCCGAGGGCATGATCAGGAGTATGTGTAGGAGGCAGAGACTCCTGGGACTGTGGCAAGGCAGCATAGTGGTTAAAGCAGGAGGGGCTGGGAGCTGGGGCACCTGGGTTCTCTTCCCCAGCTCTGGGAGGGGAGTGGGGTCTAGTGGTTAGAGCAGGGGGTTCTATTCTCTAGCCGTTAGCAATGGCTTCATGCGGGTCACATCCAGGCAGTCCCTCTCTCGGACACTGATCTCTTAGGAGGCGCTCCTGATTTGTAGGTCAGGCTCAGGATGGGGGGTCGGCCCCATGGTGTCTGAACTGGTGGGGTTGGCAGTGCCGCTTGTCCTTGCCCGTGTTGGTGGCCTGGCCTGCCCAGGCTGCCCGCAGGGGTGGGGGAGCTCCAGCCACACGAAGGGTCCTGGGGAGGGGTGGCCGTGCCCCCCAGCCTGGTCCCAGGATGGGGCGGGCGAGATCCCATAACCCTTGGGCAGGGGCCTGGAGATAGAGGAGGGAGGGACACCCGGACACCACAGTGGCTCTCTGCAGCCCTTAACGCCCTTTCCCTCTTCCCCTCCACCCCCCCCTCCCCCCGCCCTGCAGCTGCAGAGCTAGGGGAGGAAGCAGGAAGCTGGGCAGGGCTGGACCAGGCAGGGAGGGAAACAGCTTCAATGACAGGAAATGCTCCCCTAGATAAGTCAGGCCCAAGCTGTGCAGGCCAGCCCCTCCCCCCCACCTCCAGCTCTGCCCTGGGCCCCTCTGCCCTTCCCCAGCTCTGCCCTGGGCCCCTCTGCCCTTCCCCAGCTCTGCCCTGAGCCCCTGCTCCCCACCCCAGCTCTGCCCTGGGCCTCTCTGCCCCTCCCCAGCTCTGCCCTGGGCCCCTCTGCCCCTCCCCAGCTCTGCCCTGAGCCCCTCTGCCCTTCCCTGACTCTGCCCTGGGCCCCTCTGCCCCTCCCCAGCTCTGCCCTGGGCCTCTCTGCCCCTCCCCAGCTCTGCCCTGAGCCCCTGTTCCCCACCCCAGCTCTGCCCTGGGCCCCTCCCCCCCACCCCCAGCTCTGCCGTGGGCCCCTCCCCCCCACCCCCAGCTCTGCCCTGGGCCCCTCCCCCCCACCCCCAGCTCTGCCCTGGGCCCCTCTGCCCCTCCCCAGCTCTGCCCTGAGCCCCTCTGTCCTTCCCTGACTCTGCCCTGGGCCCCTCTGACCCTCCCCAGCTCTGCCCTGGGCCCCTCTGCCCTTCCCTGACTCTGCCCTGGGCCCCTCTGCCCCTCCCCAGCTCTGCCCTGGGCCCCTCTGCCCCTCCCCAGCTCTGCCCTGGGCCCCTCTGCCCTTCCCCAGCTCTGCCCTGAGCCCCTCTGCCCCTCCCCAGCTCTGCCCTGGGCCCCTCTACCCTTCCCCAGCTCTGCCCTGAGCCCCTCTGCCCCTCCCCAGCTCTGCCCTGGGCCCCTCTGCCCCTCCCCAGCTCTGTCCTGAGCCCCTCTGCCCTTCCCCGACTCTGCCCTGGGGTCCTCTGCCCTTCCCCGACTCTGCCCTGGGCCCCTCTTCCCCTCCCAGACTCTGCCCTGGGCCCCTCTGCCCCTCCCCAGCTCTGCCCTGGGCCCCTCTGCCCTTCCCTGACTCTGCCCTGGGCCCCTCTGCCCCTCCCCAGCTCTGCCCTGGGCCCCTCTGCCCTTCCCCAGCTCTGCCCTGAGCCCCTCTGCCCTTCCCTGACTCTGCCCTGGGCCCCTCTGCCCCTCCCCAGCTCTGTCCTGAGCCCCTCTGCCCTTCCCCGACTCTGCCCTGGGCCCCTCTGCCCTTCCCCGACTCTGCCCTGGGCCCCTCTTCCCCTCCCTGGCTCTGCACTGGGCCCCACTGCCCCATCTCCTGGCTCCGTCCTGGCCCCCCGCCCTGTTAATCGGGATCCAAAGCACCAGCGGGGTAGTGCAGTTCATCTGTAACTGGAAACACTTAAAAGGCCACGACTCGCCTAGCAGCACCTTGGGGACTCACAAAACACGTAGCGGGCACCATGAGCTGTCGTGAGTGCTGCTGGACTTGTTGTTTTTTAAGTGGATCCAAAGCCCGTTACAGGACCACCATGGGGCGGAGTGGGGGGGGGTGTGGTTGAAGGGGCATGAGGAAGCTTTACGAGTGGTTTCTGTCCCTCAGGCAGGGGTTCGGGAAGCCCCCCTCCCCCTGCGCTCCAGGATCAGGCTTTCCCTGCTGTGAGGAAACTCCACCGCGTCCTTGGAAACAATAGGGCCTGTCCCAGCCAAGGCCTAATCGTGGCTGGATAAATAGGAAAGGGCGTGGAGAGAGCTGGTCCCTCGCTATGGGTGGGGGCGGGGCAGCTCCTGGGAATCGTCCTACCCCTGGGAGCTTTTCTTCCCCCACTCTTGGTAGCAGATGCTTCCCTCCCCCACCACGCTGGGCTTCCCCTGGAGGAGGGAGGGCACAGTGGAGAGTTCCCCGGCAGGAGTGGAGGGCGGTGCTAGTGGCAGGGGTGTGGGAGAGCACAAGGGGGCCAGGGTGTGAGCTCCACGTCTCCCCTCCCACCCTGAAAGAGGGCGTGACTGCAGCCACCTCTCGGGTGGAACACAGCAGCTGCTTATCGAGAGACCATCCCCTGTTGTCCAGTCCCTGCTTCTGGCAGTCAAAAGTTTAGGGGGCACCCAGAGCATGAGGCTATGTCCCTACCCATCCTGACTGATTGTCATAGATGCACCTATCCTATACTTTTGACCATTACAACATTCCCTGGCAAGGAGTTCCACAGGTTAATGGTATCTGGGTGAAGCAGTACTTCCTTATGTTTATTTTAAACCTGCTGCCTATTCAGTTCATTGGGGGACCCCGGGTTCTCGTGGTCTCGTCTTCACTTTCTCCCCACCGGTCATGACTTTACAGACCTCTAACGTATTTCCCCTTAGCGATCTCTTTCCAAGGCTGAATAGTTGCAGTCTTGTTAATCTCTCCTCACAAGGAATCTGTTCCATCCTCTGAATCATTTTTGTGGCCCATCTCTGAGCCTTTTCCAATATATCAGTGTTGAGGTGGGGTGACCAGATCTGCACACCGCATTCAAGGTTTTATCTACTGTATATCTGAGAGAGTCTGTCTGTCTGTCCTGCTAAACAGGAAGCGCTAGGACCGCCACATTTGGTAGATAGCTTCCTTTTATCATAACTTAAAGCAAAACCTGGGGATTACAGTGGATAAGAAGCTGGATATGAGTCAACAGGGCGCCCTTGTAGCCAAGAAGGCTAATGACATATTAGGGTGCATTAGGAGGAGCATTGCCAGCAGATCCAGAGATGTGATTATTCCCCTTTATTCGGCTCTGGAGAGGCCACATCTGGAGTATTGTGTCCAGTTCTGGGCCCCCCACTATAGAAAGGATGTGGACGCACTGGAGAGGGTCCAGTGGAGGGCAACCAGAATGATTCAGGGGCTGGAGCGCATGACCTATGAGGAGATGCTGAGGCATTTGGGTTTGTTTAGTCTGCAGAAGAGAAGACCACATGCTTGTTGACCCCTTCAGAGAATTCTCAGAGATTGGTGAGGCTAATTTCTTTTTACAAAAGCCATCTTGACTTTTCATCCACATATCGTGTTCATCTGTGTGTCCAGCAAGGTTTCCTCTAACTTTTTCCATTCATGTGTGTGATGGACCGGGCCAGGTCTGGGCACCGCTGAGGGCATCCATTAAGGGCGAATTGCTCAAAACCAGGGCTCCTTACAGCCCCCGACTGGAGACCTTTTTCAAATAGGCCACAAACCAGTCACACCAAGCACTTCAGCTGCCAATCCGGCCAGCAGGAAGCCTCATGAGCAAAACCCCTCAGAAACCCCTGTGCCACAATCAGCTCTGGGCCTGCACACAGGTGAGGAGTTATGGAACCCAATCTCACCTACCCCGAACGGGTTCTCCCGGCCCAAAAGACCAGCCACAGTTCCCAGTCAATTTTCACTCTGGATCTTACCCACAAGATCACACTGGGCCAATCCTTTAGAATCTAAAATCTAAAGGTTTATTGATAAAAGAAAGAAAAGGTGGAGAGTGAGGTTGTTAAGGAGAATACATCACATGAACCAATCACCCAGGTCTTGATGCAGGCTCTCAGCAGAGATGTTACAACCTGCTATCTTAAAAGTCTCTGGTGTACATCCTATGTCAGGATGGGTCGGCAATCCTTCCCGGCATGCTGTCCCTCGCAAGGCTGCATCTGGGTTCAGTGGCAGAATTGAAGACAAGATGGAGTCTGCCTCATGGCACTTTATATCCATCTCTGTTACCTTCCAAGCTGGAGCAGGTCACATCCCTGTGTCCTATCCCTGTGTCCCATGCTAGCAGCCATTAGATACTGACTAGCTTGCAGGTTTCCAGACGCATTCCTCGGGTGTGTATTGGGCACCTTGAGAGCCATTGTCCTTAGGGCTGTGCTAGTTAGCATAGTCATTCATTGGCTATTCCTTCCTCACGACCGGCAGTCCAGGCCCAATACCAGCACAGAGTCCATATTCATAACTCCACATACAGACATCATACAAGTATATGAATAGCACACATAGAATCAGTAGAACGTAAGCTTTTATTTGACACCTCACATGTTCCCCTTTGTACAGACTTTGGGGCAAACCTCATGGGTGCAGCAGTGATCTGGCGGCTCCCCTTAAAATTAAGTAATGTGGCAATGTGCTGAATAAATTTTGTTGTGTGCACCCATGCATGTGCACCACCAATAGAAACACATGTTGTCGGATGTGGTTGCTCTGTTAATCAGCTGGGCGGCATTTGAATCTCTCCTGGGTGGCCGGCCGAGTGCTGAACTTACAGGGAACACTGGTCTGACGATTCTGTTCTAGCTTCAACCAATTTGCTACTGAAATTGGGCTTACCGGCTGTAATTGCCAGGGTCGCCTCTGTAGCCTTTTTTAAAAATCAGCATTACATTAGCTTCTCTCCAGTCACCGGGTACAGAGGCTAATTTAAGAGGTTAAATCCCACCATTTGCCATTTCTCATTTTGAGTTCCTTCATCACTCTGGGGTGAATGCCCTTGGATCCTGCTGCCATATAACTTTTTCATTGATCAGTTTGTTCCTAAACCTCCTTTACTGATACCTCAGCCTGGGATAGTTCCTTAGACTTATCATGGAAAAAGAATGGCTCTAGTGTGGGAATTTCCCTCATGTCCTCTGCGGTGAAGATTGGCGCAAAAAATTCATTTAGTTTCTCCCCCAGACACCTTGTTTTTCCGGAGTGCACAGCCAGGGTTGACTCTAAGCACCCAATTTACCTCCTGATAGTTCAGCAAGTTTCCTGCCTCTGATGTATTTGAAAAAAAAAATGGTTTTAATCTGCATGTTGTTTGCTAGTTGCTCTTAAAATTCTCTTTTGGCCTGCCTGATTATAGGTGTATACTTCACTTACCGGAGTTTATGCTCCTTTCTACTTTCCTCAGTAAGATTTCGCTTCCAGGTTTTAAAAGATGCCCTTTTGCCTCTAACTGCCTCTTTTATCCAGCTGTTTAGCCATGGTGGTATTTTGTTGGTCATATTACTTGGGTTTTTTTTTTCATATTTGAGTTCCTTCAGTACTCTGGGGTGAGCGCCATTAGATCCAGATGACCTATTACTTTTTAATTGATCAGTTTGCTCCAAAACCTCTTTTACTGACATCTCATTCTGGGAAAAATTAAATTGGGGGGGGGGAGGGAGGACACATTTAGTTTGAGCCTCTCTTAGGGCACTTTAAAATCATTTCCATGCAGCTTGCAGGCGTTTCTCGGTCGTGACTGTTTTTGTCCATTTAACTAGCTTCCTTGTTTTGGTGTGGTTCCCCTTTTTGCACTTAAATACAACTGTGATGGGTGTGTCCCCCTAAGTAATTACACTATGCCCTCTTGTTACCAAGTGGTTCAACTGCATTCACCTCTTGGCCCAGATCTTAGTCAGCACTTAGGACCAAATCAGGAATTGCCTCTTCTCTTGTTGGCTCCAGGACTAGCAGCTCCAAAGAGAGGTCGTTAACAGGGTGTAGAAATGTTCTCTCTGCATCCCATGCTGAGGTTACAGGTATTTAGTCCAGGAGTGGGCAAAAGGACCTGCATGGGCCAGATCTGGCTCGCCAAGCAGGTTGATCCGGCCCACGGAGAGTCGGAGACCATGCTGCTCTCCTGCCCCCAAGGCAATCAGGGCAAGGGGGGCTGGGGAAACACATAGTCTCCTGCCCTGCCCACTCCCTGCAAGGAGTGCTCAAAGCGGCACACAATGCTTACAGGGCGGGAGGAGACTTTGCACGCTCCCCTCGCCCCCAAGCCCTGATTGACCTGGGGGGGAGGAGGAGCGTGTGAAGTCTCCTCCCACCACCAGCAGCGCCTAGAGGGAACCTCCGGCTGTTCAAAACAGCTGGTGGTTTTCTCTGGGGAGGGGGGCAGGGGAAAAGACTTTACAGGCTCCTGCACCCCCAGACCAATCAGGGTCTGTGGGCGGGGAAGCACCCAAGTGTTCTGGCCCCGCCCTTCCGCCTGAGGCCCCGCCCCGGGGCGACTTCAAACATTTCTGGAGTGGCTCTTGGGCAAAACTCAGTCCGACTCAGTCCCTACGGGGATGGCTGAAATCCCCCATTAATACTGGAATTTCTGATATTGTGGCCTCCCTAATCTCCCTGAACATTTCACAGCTAGCATCACCATCCTGGCTAGGTGGTTGGTAGCATATGCCTCCTGCTGTCTGCTTCCTGTCCAAGCATGGAATCTCTGGCCCTAGAGATTTGATGGTTGAGTTTAATTCATTTAGGATTTTAACTGGGTTTGGCTCTCTGCTTTCTTTCACAGATAAGGCCAACTTCCCCCCCCCCCCCCACTAAGTTTCTGTGAGGCCTATTATCTAAATATCCTCATTTAATGCCAGGCCCTCTAGTTCCCCCATTTGAGGATTTAAATCCCTGACATTTGTATACAAGCACTCAGAGAATGTGTCCCTATTTAGGTGCCTGCCTTTGTGTGGTGTGGTGTGGTTGAACGGGGCTCTTTTGACTGTTTTTCTAAGCACCTGCCTGTATTTTACCAACTTCTACCCTCTTGTCTTTACTAGGCCGTAGACTCATAGACTAATAGACTTTAAGGTCAGAAGGGACCATTATGATCATCTAGTCTGACCCCCTGAACAATGCAGGCCACAGAATCTCACCCACCCACTCCTGGAATAATCCTCTCACCTATAGCTCAGATATTGAAGTCCTCAAATGATGGTTTAAAGACCCCAAGATGCAGAGAATCCTCCTGTAGTGATCCGTGCCCCATGCTACAGAGGAAAGTGAAAAACCTCCAGGGCCTCAGCCAATCTACCCTGGAGGAAAATTCCTTCCTGACCCTAAATATGGCGATCAGCTGAACCCTGAGCATGTGGGCAAGACTCACCAGCCAGACACCCAGGAAAAGTTCTCAATAGTAACTCCTATCATCCCATCATTGGCCTATTTACCACTGATAGTGAAAGGTCAATTAGTTACCAAGATCGTGTTATCTCATCAGACCATCCCCTTCATAAACCCATCTAGCTTAATCTTGAAGCCAGATAGGTCTTTTGCCCCCACTGCTTCCCTTGGAAGGCTTAGGTGGACGGGCATAGGGTGACCCCTTTCAGAAATCCTCCCATAAGGGACATCTCTGAGCTGTGTGCTCCTGCACACCTGTCTCCTTCTCCCCACGCCTTAATTTAAAACCTCCTCTACGACCTTTCGCATTGGACATGCCAGCTGTCTGCTTCCCTTTTGGTTTAGGTGCAGCCCATCCTTCCTCTACAATAAGGAGGGGGGAGGGGGCAATATTTTTGGACCAGGGGGCCACTTCAGAAATTTCTGAAGTGGCCCAGGGCTGTGCGGGGCCTCAGGTGGAAGGGGTGAGGCCAGGACACTTCCGTGCTTCCCCGCCCACAGACCCTGATAGGTGGGGAGTGTGTGAAGTCTTTGCCCCTCCCCGCAGAGAAAACCATCAGCTGTTTTGAACAGCTGGTGGTTCCTTCCAGGTGCCCCTCCTGATGGGAGGAGACTTAGCGCAATCCCCCCCCGGCCAATCAGAGCCTGGGGGTGGGGGGAGCATGCGAAGTCTCCTCCCCCCTTGCCCCCCATCCTGCAAGTAGCGCGCAGCCAGGGTTGACTCTAAGCGCCATGCGCTCCCTGCTCCCTAGACCCTGATGGGCTTGCTGGTGGGGGAATGGCAGGGCCTCTGAGGGCTGGATCAACCTGCTTGGATCCGGCCCGCGGAGGCTCTTTTGCCCACCCCTGCTGTACAGGCTCTGCCTTTCCCCAGATGTTCCCTCCCCCCGGTTCCTAAAAAGCCTAAATCCCTCTTTCCTACACCGTTGTCTCAGCCACGCTTTGAGACCCCGCATCTCCACCTCCCTGAACTGGAAACATTTCAGACAATGCTGCTAGGCGGGTCCTGGGCTCTAATCTCTTAGCTAGCAGCCCTGTCCTATTTTCCCCGGCGTCAATGGTACCTACGTGTCCCCCCACCAGAAGTCTGTCCAGAGGTCTCCTGAGCTTGGCTTGGCACCCGTCCACCATGTGCTTCTCCCCGTCATCACCAGCCCAGCTAGCTGTAACCCCAACGATCAACTGCCTCATTGCTGGGACCTGGCTCTTCCTCAGAACTGGGCCCCCTTCCCCAGGGAGGTCTCCTCCATGCAAGAGGAGACCACAACGCCATCTGGAAGGAGGGTCCCCAAAAGGGGGCATTTCCCTCTGCTTCAGCCTGATGCTCTGCTTCCCTGAGGCTTTCCCCTTCCTCAGCAGCACAGCCTGGGGGCAGGACCCGCTTTGCTGTGTGGTGCAAAGTCTCCTCTCTGGTCCGATTTCCACCAGCATCTCTGGTTCAGTCGCTCTGGTCTCCGGAGCCTGTGCTCTGTCTCCGAGGGACACAGTGTGCTTGCTCTGACCTTAGTCCTCTCCCAGAGCCAGGATAGGACCCAGGAGCCCTGGCTCCCAGCCCCCTCAGCTCTGACCACTGAGAGATGTGGGGTGACTGGTGGTTTGTGTGTTGGTGGGAGTGGCCCATGGCAGTGTGTGGACGGCAGCTGTGGTTTGTGCGGTGGGCAGTGCTGGTGGGCGGTTGGTGGTCTGTGCGCTGGGTGCTTGCGGCGGATTGCAAGGAGGGTAGGTGTAGTGTTGTGAAGGAGGTTTGTGGTGCTGCATGCTGCAGTTTGGTGCACATGAGTGATGGGAACGGGCATCCGGTTAACCGGTTGCCCGGTAAGCATCACACTTCAGGGTGATGCTTACTGAGTAAGCGTTAACCCTTACCCGGAGCAGCCTTGAGGACTGCTCCAGCCCCGCAGGGCTACTGGCTCCCATCCCACGAGGAGTGGGAGTCGGCAGCCTCGTACGGGAAATGGGAGAGCAAAGTGGCAGGGGGAGAGCTGCCAACTCCCAGACCAGGTTCGGAAGCAAGATTGAGCGCCGCTTCAGTCTGACCATGGTGGGCAAGGGGAGGGAGCTGCTCCAGCCCAGTGCCCCTCCTTCCCCCCACCTATCCCTGTTTAATTAGTTAATCATTTAAAATTAACGTTTAACCGATTAACTAATTAAACAGGATTTTACATCCCTCGTGCACATGGTTTATGAAGGAGGGCATGGGTCATGGTATTGGTGGCTGGTGAGCATGGGCGTGTGTCAGGGCTGTGGTTGGCAAGGGCTATGGTTGGGGAGGGTGGGCTGTGGCATCAGTGGCCAGCAAGGCTGGCCCATGGCGTTGTGGCGGGAGAGGCTGGGCCTTGGCACCAGTGATTTGGCAAGGCTGGGCTGTGGCATTGGTGGGTAAGGGTGGCCTGTGGTGTAGGTGGTTTGGTGAGGGTGCCCCCTGGTGTTGGTGGCAGGCAAGGCTGGGTCGTGGTGTCGGTGATTTGATAAGGCTGGGCCATGGCATCAGTGACGGGCGAGGGTGGGCCGTGGGGTGAGTGATTTGGCAATATCGGTGGATGACAAGGTTGGGCTGTGGCGTAGGTGGCATTCATGGTTGGCGAGGCCAGGCAGTGGTGTTTGAAGGTGAAGGTGGCCTATGGTGTTGGTGGATGGTGAGGCCAGGCCATGGCATTGGTGGTGGGCGAGGTTGGGCCACGGCATCAGTGATTTAGCAAGGGTGGGTCGTGGTGTCAGGTGATTTGGTAAGGGTGGCCCATGGTGTTGGTGGCAGGTGAGGCTGGGCTGTGCTGTCAGTGGCTGATGAAGGTGGGCTGTGAGGTCAGTGATTTGGCAACATCGGTGGATGGCAAGGTTGGGCTGTGGCATAGGTGGCGGGTGAGAGTGGCAGGTGGTGTTGGTGGATGGCGAAGCCAGGCAGTGGTGGTGTTAGAGGGTGAGGGTGGCCTATGGTCTTGGTGGATGGTGAGGCCAGGCTATGGCATTGGTGATTTGGTGAAGCAAGACCATGGCGTTGGGGACAAGTGAGGTCACCATGATCACCATGGCATCACTGATTTGGTGAGGGTGGATCGTCATGTCAGTGATTTGGTGAGGGTGGGCTGTGGCATCAGTGGCTGGTGAAGGTAGGCTGTGGCATTGGTGGTAGGTCAGAGTGCGGCATCAGTGATTTGGTGAGGGTGGGTTCTGGCATCGGTGGCTGGTGAGGGTAGGCCATGGCGTCAGTGAGGGTGGATTGTGAGGGTGGTGAGGGTGGATTGTGGTGTCAGTGTCTAGTGAGGGTGAACCATGGCATTGGTGGTTGGTGAGGGTAGGCCATGAAGTGGGTGGCTGGTGAGGGTGGGTTGTGGTGTCGGTGGCAGGTGAGGGTTGGTTGTGGCTTTGGTGGTAGGTGAGGGTGTGGCACTGGTGATTTGAAGAGGGTGGGTCATGGTGCCAGTGATTTGGCGGGGATGGGTCGTGGCGTTGGTGATTTGACAAGGATGGGTCATGATGTCTGTGATTTGGCAAAGGTGGGTCATGGCATCGGTGGCTGATGCGGGTAGGCCATGGCATTGGTGATTCTGCAAGAGTGGGTCGTGGCATCAGTGATTTGGTGAGGGTGGGTTGTGGCGTCAGTGAGTTGGTGAGGTGGGTCATGCCGTCGGTGATTTGGCAAGGGTAGGTTGTGGCGTTGGTGGCTGGAGAGGATAGGCCATGGCATCAGTGGCTGGTGAAGGTGTGGCATTGGTGATTTGGTGAGGGTGGGCCATGGAGTCGGTAGCTAGTGAGGGTGGGCTGTGGTGTTGGTGATTTTGGCAAGGGTGGGTCGTGGCGTCGGTGATTTGGTGAGGGACGGTTATGGTGTTGGTGGCTAGTGAGGGTAGGCTGTGGAATTGGTGGCTGGTGAAGGTGTGACATCAGTGATTTGGCGAGTGTGGGCCGTGGCGTCGGTGATTTGGTGAGGGTGGGTCCTGGCGTCGGTGGCTGGTGAGGGTAAGCCATGGTGCTGGTGGCTAGTGAGAGTACACCGTGGCATCAGTGGCTGGTGAAGGTGTGACATTGGTGATTTGGTGAGGCTGGGCCATGGCATCAGTGATTTGGTGAGGGTGGGCCATGGTGTCGGTGATTCAGCAAGCATGGGCCGTGACGTTGGTGATTTGGCAAGGGTGGGCCGTGGCATCAGTGATTCGGCGAGGGTGAGTCGTGGCGTCGGTGATTCAGTGTCGTTGGTGATTCGGCGAGGGTGGGCCGTGGCGTCGGTGATTCGACAAGGGTGGGCCGTGGCGTTGGTGATTTGGAGAGGGTGGGTCGTGGCATTGGTGATTCGGTGGCGTTGGTGATTCGGTGAGGGTGGGCTCTGGGGTTGGTGATTCAGCAAGGGTGGCCTGTAGCATTGGCGATTCGGCGAGGGTGGGCCGTGGCGTTGGTCATTCGGCGAGGGTGGGCCGTGGCATCGGTGATTCGACAAGGGTGGGCCGTGGCATCGGTGATTTGGAGAGGGTGGGTCGTGGCATTGGTGATTCGGTGGCGTTGGTGATTCGGTGAGGGTGGGCTCTGGGGTTGGTGATTCAGCAAGGGTGGCCTGTAGCATTGGCGATTCGGCGAGGGTGGGCCGTGGCGTTGGTCATTCGGCGAGGGTGGGCCGTGGCATCGGTGATTCGGCCGTGGCATCGGTGCTATAGCTGGCTCGGAGAGGCCGGAGGTGGTCAGGGGGTGGGGAGCAGGTTACGTTTTGAGCTAGCCTGAGGGTTCCTGACTTATTCCGGGCCCTTCCTCCCATTTCTCTCCTGTCCACTCTGAACATCCCGACTGTGTGGGGTGGGGAGGCTCATGTCTCCCCCCCCCCCCCCGCCTTGGTGCCAGGCCGTGGGGGGAGGGGATCTCAGCACTGGGCCCGCCCCTTGCCATGGGGCAACTGGGCCCCCCCTGCCAGCTCTGCTCCTCCCCCTCCCGCCTGGTGGCCCTCGCCCCACCCCGGCGAGGGCCTAGCCTCATTGCTGGGGACAAAGGGTCCCTCATCGCCCAGGTAACCACCGGATGGCAGATGAGGGGGTGCTGGTTGCCATGGCAACAGGCCCTTGCGCCTTGGGCTCCATCAGGGCTGCTGGGGGGAGGGGGGTTTTGAAACGCTGCAGGTTGCCATGGTAACCTGGCTGTGCCTGTTTTGTCCAGGCAGCCGCAGAGGGGGATGGGGGGGGGGGGCAAAGAGGGGGAGGTGGGGAAGGAGGGGCAAGGGACGGGGAAAGGATCATGTGCCGGGGGCAAATTGGGAGGGGCAGGGGCATAAGGGGAGATACAGGGAGGGGGACGATGGATGTGGGGGGATAGGGGAGGAGGAATATGGGAGGACACGAGGGGTGGGCAGGGGAAGTGGAGAGAGGCTCTGGGGGGACATAGGGAGGCAGGTGATAGGGGAAAGGAAACGCCCTGGTTTCCCTCCCTCTGCCCCCGCACACTGCGGCTCCCCCCTGCATCCCAGCAGTGGCTCTGGCAGCAGCGGGGGACACTTGCCCCACAGGGCCATTCCCCACACACCTGGGGATGAAGCCTCCAGCCATGGGGAAGCAGATGCAGGGGACGCTAAGAGCTCTCCTCTCTGGTGCAGGGGTGGGGGGGGGGGATGGTACTTCTTCCACTGTATCGATTGTCTCCGGGGCCATCCGTAGGGGGCGTGAGGCCTGGGGCAACACCCCCCCCCCCAGTTCCTCAGGCGCAGGGCTCAGGACAGCTCCCCTACTGCAGACTCGCCCCACTCTTGCTCCACCCCTTCCCCAAACCTTGCCCCTGCTCTGCCCCACCATGCTGCCCTCCCAGCCCGCTGCACCCCGCTTCTCCATGGGCGGGCATAGCAGAAAGGCTGCTGGACAGCTGGATCCCCGTGCCATGGTGAGTGTGGAGGGGCAACCCCTGCTGCCACCCACGCCAGGCCCTGTAATCTCCCGGGTCCCTCGGCGACCCCAAAGTGCAGGGCCCGCGGCAGTCTCTGATTGCTCCCCTCTTAAACACACCCTCCCCTCTTGCACACTCACCTTCCTCCTTATGCCCCGTGTATTAGGTCCCCGTTCTGTTGCACAGTGATTCTCCGTTTGCACACTCACCCCAGTGGTGTCAGTGTTCTCTTGCACAAGGGCTCTCTTTTTGCACCCTTCCTCCCTCTCCAGCACCGTGTCCATCCCTGGGTGCTAACCCATCTGTGCTCTCTTCCCTCCCAGGCACCACAGAGCGGGTGTGCCTTGTGCAGGGCACGGCCGAGGCCCTCAACGCCGTCCACAATTTCATCGCCGAGAAGGTGCGCGAGATCCCCCAGTCCGTGGTGAAGCCGGAGTCTGTCAACATCCTGCAGCCGCAGACCACCATGAACCCGGACCGTGCCAAGCAGGTGAGACCTGGGGGAGGGAGACCCTCCCCCTGGGTGTAGCCTTGCCTCTGACGTGGGGGGGGGGGCGGCTGGACTTGGACAGACCCTGCGATTGTCCTGAGCTGTGCAGTGCCCAGCCAATGCTGCCCAGTGTTGCCAATCAGGGGCTGTGTGTGGCATGTGCTGCCGGGCAGGGAGAGAAGTACACACTCTTTAGCACAACCACAGTCATGTGCCAGGGCGGTAACGCACCCACTCGCCATTAGCAGCCACAGCCTTGCGGTGTCTGTGACACTGTAGCATGTGGTAGGGCAGCACTGCTCAAGGGTTAGTGCAGAGATTGCTGGGGGAAGTGCCGGGGGTGTTACGCAGTCTCTCCTCTCCTTGCCTGCCCACCAGCGCTGGGGTGCTGAGTTCAAATCCTGACTCCAGTCACCCAGGAAAGTGAGTTGGTTGCATCTCCTTTCTGAATAGGGAATTTGCTGCAGGCTGGGGTAACCCAGGACCATGGGTCTGGAGTGAGGGGCATGGGCAGAGCTGGGAGGAGAGCAGGGCTGGGCTAGTGGGGGGCTGAGAGTCTGGGGGAAAGGCCTTGAGAGAACAACCCCCCCCCCTCCAGGCAAGGAGAGGCGCTGGCAGAGCTGCAGGCATGGAGGGGGCCAGGGCTCTAGGTCAGGATCGGATCCAGGGATCTGGTTTAGTACCCCATCGGTCACAAAGGCCGCAGTACAGACTCTCCCCAAGCCCCTCCCCCTCCCTTAGGTTCACAGGCATGTGTGACATTGTCCCGTGTGAGGATGAGCCACATCCAGGCTGGGACCTGGGTGGTGGCCTTGGCGCAGATGCCAGGGTCCCCTCGGGACAGCGCTTGTCACTCCCAGGGAGCAGAGATGACGTCATGTCTCATTAGGCATCATACAGAACCCTCCTTGTCCATCCCCATGGGGTCAGGGTGGGAACCTCGCCCTCAGTGTGCCCCCGGGGGGGGGGGGGAATCCTCCCCTTCCAAGCTATTTCCCTTGGGGGGTGTTGCCCCCTCCGGGCCATTTCCCCCATAGGGTGTTGTTCCCTCGACAGAATTCTCCTGTTTCCCCAGCTACACAAGCCCAGCCCCTGGGTCCATAGGACTGTCGGGATTCTAGGGGTTAAGGGCTGGAGGCCAAGGACACCTGGATTCATTCCCCAGCTCTGAGAGAGAGGAGGGGTCCCACAGGTTAGAGCAGCGGAGCTTGGGGGCCACAACGCCGGGGCTCTCTGGGCTTTAACTCCCCTCTCCCGGGGGAAGAAGTTTGGCACCACCCCGGGTCCTCACTCCCCATAGTTCTCTGCAGGATGCCAGGCCTCTTTGCCCCCTTTCTCACACCCGCATCCTGTTCTCCAGCCCTGCCCTCCGTCTCCTCCCACAGCCCAGCTCAGCCCAGGCAGTCCCATGGCAGCAAGGGAGCTATAGCAGCATCTGCCTCCCCTCTCCAGGCCTGGCTGCTTCAAAGGCAACAAGGACTCACTTGACCTTCCCACTCCTATCAATGGAACAGGGTGGGAATGAGTCCAAAGCCTCCCCTGCCTGGGTCCTGGCTTGCTCCCCACAGCGCCCCCTGTTGGGACAGCTCCCTGCACAGACAGCTCCTGCCCTGCTCCCCACAGCGCCCCCTGCTGGGTCAGGCTCCCTGCACAGCCAGCTCCTGCCCTGCTCCCCACAGCGCCCCCTGCTGGGTCAGGCTCCCTGCACAGCCAGCTCCTGCCCTGCTCCCCACAGCGCCCCCTGCTGGGTCAGGCTCCCTGCACAGCCAGCTCCTGCCCTCCCCACAGCGCCCCCTGCTGGGTCAGGCTCCCTGCACAGCCAGCTCCTGCCCTGCTCCCCACAGCGCCCCCTGCTGGGACGGAATCCCCCCACAGCCAGCTCCTGCCCTCCCCACAGCGCCCCCTGCTGGGTCAGGCTCCCTGCACAGCCAGCTCCTGCCCTGCTCCCCACAGCGCCCCCTGCTGGGTCAGGCTCCCTGCACAGCCAGCTCCTGCCCTCCCCACAGCGCCCCCTGCTGGGTCAGGCTCCCTGCACAGCCAGCTCCTGCCCTGCTCCCCACAGCGCCCCCTGCTGGGACGGAATCCCCCCACAGCCAGCTCCTGCCCTCCCCACAGCGCCCCCTGCTGGGTCAGGCTCCCTGCACAGCCAGCTCCTGCCCTGCTCCCCACAGCGCCCCCTGCTGGGACGGAATCCCCCCACAGCCAGCTCCTGCCCTCCCCACAGCGCCCCCTGCTGGGGCAGGCTTCCCGCACAACCAGCTCCTGCCCTCCCCACAGCGCCCCCTGCTGGGGCAGGCTTCCCGCACAGCCAGCTCCTGCCCTGCTCTCCACAGCGCCCCCTGCTGGGACAGAATCCCCCCACAGCCAGTTCCTGTCCCGCTCCCCACAGCGCCCTCTCCTAGGAGAGGCTGGGGCTGGTGTAGCCAGGAGCTCCCCCCACAGCCAGCTCCTGCCCTGCTCCCCACAGCGCCCCCTGCTGGGAGAGGACAGGATTGCTAAGCTGTCCCAAGAAACCTCTTGCTGAACAGGAGGGCTATGTCTATACTACGAGTTTTTGTGGCAGAAAATATGCTAATGAGGGACTCATTAGCATAAGTCATGATCTCATTTGCATATTTTCTGCCCATCCGTTTTTTCAGCAGGGGTTTTTGTGCAAAAACAAGCAGTATGGACATTTCCTTTTTGCGCACAAGCCTCTTTTTCCGCAAGATCGGTATACCTCCTTTTTTGAGGTCACCAGTGGGGATGCCTCAGTGGGCTGTGTTGTAGCCCCCCATCCATTCCAGGCCTGGCTACCCCCGAGGGACCCCAACTCCCAGTCCAAGTAGGGCAGAATAGGGGGTGGTCTCTGTGCTGAGGAACTGCGGGGTGGGAGCAGCTGGGAACCTGTGGCAAAGCGGACACCATTGGGCACCCTCTGCTCCCCTCATGGATCCCCAGCCTCGGGGAATCAGCCAGGCCGAGCAGAGGGGGGCAGCAGCAGGCCCGGAAAGCCTCTGGAGTGTGTTAGGAGGAAGGAGGAGCAAAAGGGTGCTCAGAAGTTCTGGGAGTGGAGTGGGGTCTAGTGGTTAGAGTTGGGAGCCAGAACTCCTTGGTTCTGTTTTCTGGCCCTTGGCTTCCAGCTCAGATGGAGTCAACAGAGGCCAGCCTGTGCCCAGAGCAGGGGAGGGGTTGGATCCTGGTGGGGAGGGTGCCCTTGGGGTGGAGCTGGGGCCAGTCACCCAGCTGCTGGGGGGAGGGGGGTTGCCAAGCAGTAGCAGGGATGCGGTGGGGCCTAGGGACTTGGAAAGGGGCCATGGGATGCCCAGGAGCTGGTCTGACCGAGGGGAGCAGCTCCCACCTCTGCAAGGTCCCCTAGCCATGGGGGTGGGAGGCTCTGTCATCTGTCAGGCTGCCTGGCCACTTTTGAGAGAGGGAGGGCGCTGGGGGGCTGGGTGCGGCACCAGGGGCTCCGTCCTGGCTCATGGCCCCGAGCAGAGACTGCGGGGGGGGGGGGTCAGCTTTCCCCATACTTGTCACTCGACTTCACCTGCCCCCCCCCAACTGTCCATCTCTCCTCCTCATTGTCCTCTCCTGCCCCCATTGAAGACCATCAGCCCCCAACTGCCCCTCAAGCCTTCAGAGGTTGGCAGAGCTGGGTCTAGGAAGCCCCCACTCCCCACAGAGTGAGCCCATCCCTTGTGGTCTCCCAGCCCTGCACAGGGCTCCACAGACTGAGCTCTATGGCTCAGTGAGGTAGGGAAACCGAGTCATAGGGCAGCACTGGGCCTTGAGCCAGTTCACAGAGCCAGGGAGCAGCAGAGTGGGGACTAGAACCAAGGAGTCCTCTGTCCCACGCTCACTCCTGTCACTGAACTCCACTCCCCTCTGAGACGGGGAAGGACCCAGGAGACCTGACTTCTAGCACACCCCCCGCCCCGAGCAACCCTAGACACCACTCCCCTCCCAGGGTGCTGGGTGGTTTATTTAAAGAGGGAGCTATTAGAAGGAATGAGTGATGCCTCCCTCCCCCACATCCTAGTGGTCAGATCCCCGTCCACAGCCCCTGCTAGGCCAGACTGCCAGGGCCCCTCACCCCAACCCGCAGCCCCTGCTAGCCCAGCCCTGGGCTCCCCCCAGCTCTGCCAGGGCCCCTCACCCCAACCCGCAGCCCCTGCTAGCCCAGCCCTGGGCTCCCCCCAGCTCTGCCAGGGCCCCTCACCCCAACCCGCAGCCCCTGCTAGCCCAGCCCTGGGCTCCCCCCAGCTCTGCCAGGGCCCCTCACCCCAACCCGCAGCCCCTGCTAGCCCAGCCCTGGGCTCCCCCCAGCTCTGCCAGGGCCCCTCACCCCAACCCGCAGCCCCTGCTAGCCCAGCCCTGGGCTCCCCCCAGCTCTGCCAGGGCCCCTCACCCCAACCCGCAGCCCCTGCTAGCCCAGCCCTGGGCTCTCCCCAGCTCTGCCAGGGCCCCTCACCCCAACCCGCAGCCCCTGCTAGCCCAGCCCTGGGCTCCCCCCAGCTCTGCCAGGGCCCCTCACCCCAACCCGCAGCCCCTGCTAGCCCAGCCCTGGGCTCCCCCCAGCTCTGCCAGGGCCCCTCACCCCAACCCGCAGCCCCTGCTAGCCCAGCCCTGGGCTCCCCCCAGCTCTGCCAGGGCCCCTCACCCCAACCCGCAGCCCCTGCTAGCCCAGCCCTGGGCTCCCCCCAGCTCTGCCAGGGCCCCTCACCCCAACCCGCAGCCCCTGCTAGGCCAACACTGGGCTCCCCCCAGCTCTGCCAGGGCCCCTCACCCCAACCCGCAGCCCCTGCTAGCCCAGCCCTGGGCTCCCCCCAGCTCTGCCAGGGACCCTCACCCCAACCCGCAGCCCCTGCTAGGCCAACACTGGGCTCCCCCCAGCTCTGCCAGGGCCCCTCACCCCAACCCGCAGCCCCTGCTAGCCCAGCCCTGGGCTCCCCCCAGCTCTGCCAGGGCCCCTCACCCCAACCCGCAGCCCCTGCTAGCCCAGCCCTGGGCTCCCCCCAGCTCTGCCAGGGCCCCTCACCCCAACCCGCAGCCCCTGCTAGCCCAGCCCTGGGCTCCCCCCAGCTCTGCCAGGGCCCCTCACCCCAACCCGCAGCCCCTGCTAGGCCAACACTGGGCTCCCCCCAGCTCTGCCAGGGCCCCTCACCCCAACCCGCAGCCCCTGCTAGCCCAGCCCTGGGCTCCCCCCAGCTCTGCCAGGGCCCCTCACCCCAACCCGCAGCCCCTGCTAGGCCAACACTGGGCTCCCCCCAGCTCTGCCAGGGCCCCTCACCCCAACCCGCAGCCCTTGCTAGCCCAGCCCTGGGCTCCCCCCAGCTCTGCCAGGGCCCCTCACCCCAACCCGCAGCCCCTGCTAGCCCAGCCCTGGGCTCCCCCCAGCTCTGCCAGGGCCCCTCACCCCAACCCGCAGCCCCTGCTAGGCCAACACTGGGCTCCCCCCAGCTCTGCCAGGGCCCCTCACCCCAACCCGCAGCCCCTGCTAGGCCAACACTGGGCTCCCCCCAGCTCTGCCAGGGCCCCTCACCCCCAACCCACAGCCCCTGCCAGCCCAGCCCTGGGCTCCCATCCCTGGCTCTGTTGAAGACCCTGGTGTCTCAGGGAAACGTAGGGGCAGGGCAGCAAAGGGCAGCGTGTCGAACTCGGGGGCACCCGCAGAGCCAAGCTGCAGCTCTCTCCCATGGGTGAGTCTGGCCCGATGTCAGGGCTGGGGCCTGCGCCGCAGCTGGTCCTGCGAGCGATGTTCTTGCCTGAGTCGCTGGCGTTTTCCTTTGCTACTGGGCTGTGGTTATAGAATAGGGTGGGAAGGCTGCATCTGCCTCCCTTCCCAGGCAGAGCCCTGGAGCCTGGAGCCCTAGGCTGTGTCAGTGCAGGTGGCCAGGCTGGGAAGAGCCCGAGGGGACCTCCAGCCCCAGCCCTTCCCTGACCCCCCCCCCCTTTAGTCTGAGTTTTACCTAGGGCTGGTGTACTGGGCACAGAGCTCTGGGCGTGCCAGGCAATGGGCATGCCAGGAAATGGGTGAGCCAGGAGCCGGGTGCACTGAGCTCTGAGTATGCCAGGTGCCGAGTGAGCCGGCGCTGGGTGCACTGAGGTCTGGGTGTGCTGGGTGCTGTTGCCGCTCTCCATGGTGCTGAAGGGGACCCCAGTTGTGGTAGGCAGTGTCCGGCCGTTCCCAGCTCAGCTCATGTGTCACTGGGAGTCCCCATCTCTGGGCGGCTCTGATACCCGCTCGAGGCCAGTCCATGGAGACAGGCGCGCTTTGTCTCCACTCAGCTCTAGGGGGCGATGTGCTGCAGGGAGCAGGGGCCAGGTGAACCCAGAGGGGGCTTCCGTGCAGTGTTGGGAGCTCCCTGTAGAAACAGCCCCACGCCCCACCCCAGAGGGGGCTGCTGCTGCTGGCGCTCATTCCCTCCCTCCCTGCTAATGCCCCCCTGCTCTTCCCCTCGGCAGGCCAAGCTGATCGTGCCCAACAGCACGGCCGGGCTGATCATCGGCAAAGGGGGCGCCACGGTGAAGGCCATCATGGAGCAGTCGGGGGCCTGGGTGCAGCTGAGCCAGAAGCCAGAGGGCATCAACCTGCAGGAGCGGGTGGTGACGGTGAGCGGGGAGCCCGAGCAGATCCGCAAGGCAGTGGACATCATCGTGCAGAAAATCCAGGAGGACCCGCAGAGCAGCAGCTGCCTCAACATCAGCTATGCCAACATCACTGGCCCCGTGGCCAATTCCAACCCCACCGGCTCGCCCTACGCCAACTCCACGGACGTGCTGCCGGCCGCCGCCGCTGCCGCCACCGCCTCGGGCCTGCTGGGACACACCGGCCTGGCCAGCGTCGGGGCCTTCCCGGCCGCGCTACCCGGCTTCTCCGGCAGCGACCTGCTGGCCATCAGCACGGCGCTCAACACCTTGGCCAGTTACGGATACAACACTAACTCGCTGGGGCTGGGGCTCAATTCTGCCGCCGCCTCTGGCGTGCTGGCCGCGGTGGCAGCCGGTGCCAATCCCGCCGCGGCCGCTGCCGCCAACCTCCTGGCCTCCTATGCCAGTGACGCCTCTGCCAGCACCAGCACGCCAGCTGGGGCTGTGGGGGCCTTCACCCTGGGCTCCCTGGCGGCTGCCACTGGCGCAGCCAACGGCTACCTGGGCACAGCCTCGCCACTGGTGGCTAGCTCCTTCCTGACCACAGAGAAGCTGGTGGAGAGTGCCAAGGATATGGTGGAGATTGCGGTGCCGGAAAATCTGGTGGGGGCCATCTTGGGCAAAGGGGGCAAGACGCTGGTGGAGTATCAGGAGCTGACAGGCGCCCGGATCCAGATCTCCAAAAAGGGAGAGTTTATCCCGGGGACCAGGAACCGTAAAGTCACCATCACCGGCACGCCGGCAGCCACGCAGGCCGCCCAGTACCTCATCAGCCAGCGAGTGACGTACGAGCAGGGGGTGCGAGCCACCAACCCGCAGAAAGTAGGGTAGGGCAGGAGGGAGCTGCAAAAGGGAGCAATCCATTTTAAATTTCAAACAAACAAGCAGGCGCCCCTCCCCCGCCCGGCCCATCCCCCGCACGCCCCCAGACATGCGTCCCCTCTAGTAGGGAGGGGCTCCCCCCAATCTAATGACCAGCTCCGATCCAGACGCGATCTCCGGATCGGCCCGCGGACCTTGCCGTGCGTTCTGTCTGATATGTATATATTGCACTTCTTCTTTTTTTTTAATAGAAAAAGAAAATGGGTCAAGATTTCTCTTTATTTCCTTTCTTAACAATTTTCCTTTCTGCCCCTCCCTAGCCCGCCCCCGCCCCCACTGACTGGTCTCTGAATTCAGGGAGCAGCTCACACTTGGGGAGCGGATTCATTTAAGACGGGGGGGATTGGATTTTGATCCATAATTGGGGGTGGGGGGTTGGACCTGAACTGGACCCATGCTGAGCCTGGGTGGGGTGGGGAATGGGGTTTTTGCATGAGCTGTAGCTGCCGTGCAACCCCCACATACCCCCTCCGTAGCTGGTCCTATTGAACTAAAGCTGCGATGCGGCATTTCATGGATGCGGTTTATTTTCTCTGTGTAGATAGTCAAATTGTGTTGAACGCTGGGGCGGGAGGGGGGTGTTATGTTAGGACTGGGGGGTGGTTTTTATGGGTGGGGGGTGTAGTTATTCATATCTTCAGTAAAAGTGTGGGGGGGACCTAGTCCCCCTCTTCCTCCAGATATAAAGCAACAGGTTTTAAAAATATCTCTAGCTGTGTAATTGGAAAGGTGGCAGTGCTGCCCTCATAGGGGTGGGGGTGGGAGTCTGTTCATGGAGTAGCCACTGGGCAGTTTTATTCCCATCTTGCTTGACAGGGTCTGCTGGACCGGGTGATTGGAAGATTGGGGCATGAGGAGCAAAACATGAAGTTGTGACAACATGCATGACCGTCTATGGTGCAATGTGGCTTAGGGGGCTACTTCCTGTGATGTCATAGGCTACGTCCTGTGACATCACAAGTGTCTACCAGAGATATAGTATGCTACTTCCTGTGAGGTAGGAGGCTACTTCCTGTGATGCCATAGGCTATGCCCTGTGACATCACAAGTGTCAATCAGTGATGTAGTTTGCTACTTCTTGTGGTGTAGAAGGCTACTTTCTGTGGTGTCATAGGCTACATCCTGTGACATCACAAGTGTCTATCGGTGATGTAGTATGTTACTTCCCGTGGTGTAGGAGGATATTTCCTGTCATGTAAACGCTGGCCTGTAGCATGTCAGGCTGCTTCCTATGAACTCATAGGCTGCTTCCTGTGACATCAAAGGTTGCTTCCTATGATGTCATGGGCTGCTTCCTGTGATGCATCCAGGTGTGGTTTTATTTTCCTTCTGGGCTCTTGTGCTAATGTGGGTGTCACACCTGCCTATTGAGGAATCTCTTCCCCCACATGCGCCGGGAACGTGAGCGGCAGAGCTCTTCCCGCCACAGCAGTGACAGGGCAGGGAGCCCAGCCATCCCTGCCGCTCACACAGGCCCCAGGGGCTGGCGCGGCCAGGGGACCGAAGCACCAGCCAGCTGCCTCCCTGCAGCGACCACTCAGTATTAAAGCCCGACGGGGGCAGTGGGTATTTTCTCAGCATGGGGGTATTTTTTCAACATAAGATTTCAGCATCTTATCAACCTTTGAACCTCACAACTTCCCCCCCCCCCCCATTGCTCCAGGGAAGGAACATTGCTCCTTGCCCTCTTCCTGACCCCTCCCCCGGGTCTCCTGAAAAGATCGTGCAAGTATTATTGCCCCGAGCCGGTTGGTTTGGGCAAATTCAAGGGCTGCTGGCAGTGCGGCCTGTGGGCAGCGCAAACAGGACCTGGCTTCACATATCAGTGGCTCTGGGCAGTGTTGCGAGAGCCAGATGCCTAGTAGCTCCAGCCTAGTGCTGGGGTATCCATTGGCCTCTGGGCTAGCACAGGGATGAGGCCCAGTAGCCTTTGGGCTAGCGCTGGGGCATCCAGGAGCTATTCTGGGATCAAATCATAGGGGCCATTCTCCTCACCATGTTTACAGCTGCCCCCTTTTTAATGCACCACTTTTGCCAGCCCCTCCCCCAGGATGTTTTCCTTTTGACCAGCTCCCACCACTGTGTGCACTGGCTTTGGTTGTAGGGTTTCTCCGGAGTGCCCCGCTGCAGGCTGGCTTGTTATTGTAGGGTCTTTTGGAAGCTTTTGGCTGCACAGGCTGGTTTGTTATTGTAATGTCATTCATGTGTGTTAGGCTCCTTACAGTGGCTTGTTATTGTAGGGTCGCACAAGAGCCCTGGGTTGTATACACTGGCTTGTTATTGTAGGGTCGCTCAGGAGCTCTGGGTTGTATACACTGGCTTGTTATTGTAGGGTCACTCAGGAGCCCTGGGCTGAATATGCTGGTTTGTTTCCAGAGGTTGTTTGTGAGCCCAGGGCTGCGTTGGCTGGTTTGTTATCAGAGCAGTGGGCAGGAATCCTTTCCACTTAGAAGAGGCAGGAGTGAAATAACCATATCACCAGTGAGTGTCTCTGTGCTGCTGCCGTGCTTGGAGAGACCCCCAGAGCCCAGACCCTGTGCCCAGGGGGGCAGGCTGTCGGCTGGTGCTTCACAGGCCCAAATACAGCTCCCTGCCTCCCTCCAAGCCCTGAATGAACAACATTGCCCTAGAGAACTCCCCTGCCCCAGAGACCCCTCCCCACCTGACCCTGCAGCCCGAGGGAGCCCCAACCCCCTTTAGCATTGGCACTTATCCCATTATCCTCCCCATCTGAGGCTGGCACTTACCCCATAACGCCCCCACCCAGAGCCCACAGGACCCCCTCCCCACATGACACCAGCCACTCCCCCCCCCCATGTTGAGCTGTGGATTTGTGCAATATTTTACCCTGACCCCCGGCTGGCCGTCAGCCCCGGCACAGGTGGCTTTCCATGGCACTTTGCAGACTCCAGAGCTCACCGGCAAGGTGCATTAGAGGCACTGAGGGAGCGGCTGTCTCCATCTTGCTCTGGCAGGTAGACAGTCGGACCAGAATGGGGACAGACTCTGGATGGGGCTAGTGGTGGGTCTGGGATTTGGGGAGGGGAGAGGAGTCCCTCCGTGTTCGTTGGCAGAGATCAATCGTTTTCCATTTGTTAGCGGGGGAGGGGGAGGGAGGGGGGGGTTTGTAACCTTTTAAACTAGGGAACAAAACAAATGTGAAAATATTTACTACTTAAAAGGAAGCAATATTTAAGTAGCATCTTGCACTGAATCTTGGAGCTGGCATGAGAGGCAGAGGGGCAGGGTCGGGAAAACCGGCCTTTTACAGGGGCCGGGCCAGATCCTGTGCTGGGGTAAATCAGCCTTGCTCCGCCCACGTGGGGAGCTCCGCCCATTCCTGCCAGCTGTGGGAGCAGCCCACATGGGTCTGGGAACTTGCGTGTTGAACAAAACGTGCTGCTGCAGTCTTACGGTGAAAGTATTGCATATCAGACTTTGCGGCGGGAGGAGGGAGGAGGGAGGTGGTTTTTGTGCCAAACTATTTGTCTGTCTTTTTCGATACATGTCTGCCGAGGGGGTTCACCCAAATTATCACCAAAACTACCCTGCTGGCTCACACCGCCCAAGACTATGCTGCAAAACCTACCCCACGGCTCGGTAACACCGGGGGAGATTCACATGGTATCCTCACTGAGAAGACTACAGTCATATCCGAAAATTCGACAGTAACACCCTAACACTACAATGCCCTGGCATGTTTTTGTAAAGATACCCAAATAAAAGTACTACAGTAATCTCCTAAAACCCCACAGTGACCACCCAACGTACTCTAGTATGATCAGTTAGGCTGCGTTTTCATAAAGATGCCCTTCTAAAAGCACAAGAGCAATGGCCTATCATACTACAACCCCCCAAAATACTTCAGTAACACAACGATAATCTGGACTGTTTTCATAAAGGTACCCGTGCAAAAATGCGACAGTAATACCCTAAAAGACTGCAGTAGCATTAACCTGCGCTGTGGAGCTTTCTTCAGACACTGTGGGAGCAGGATGTCAGGATAACCTTGTAAAATGAAATGTTCCAACATTCTTCAATGCTGCCCCAAATCCTGCATGGAGAATCAGCCACAAAGCGGTGTGATTTTCCAGTTCTTCACACAAAACCATTTTGGTTTTTGTGACAGGTCCAATTTTTCTAAAGATGCTTTTCCTCAAAAAAAAAAAAGTCACTTTAAGCTTGCCATGTTTCTGGCCGGCTACTTGGGACCGAGCAGCTTCCATGCAAGGGGGAATCTATTATGCAGCATCAAAAAGGTATTTTCCTGACATTATAGAATCATAGAGTACTAAAACTGCAAGGAATTTCAAGAGGGTGTTCCAGCTCTGGGCGGAGAGACAGGAGTGGGGGCGAACGTGCTGCGGGGGGGATGAGTAAGAAATGTGGGGCTCCATGCCCCAGTGTGCGAGAGGGGTGTGGGGAAAGGAGGGGAGACCATGGCTGCAGGTTGCCCATAACTGACCTCGACCATCCCTGACAGATGTCTGTCCAACCTGCTCTTAAAAATCTCCAGTGATGGAGATTCCACAACCTCCCTAGGCAATTTATCCCAGTGCTTCACCACCCTGACAGGAAGTTTTTCCTAATGTCCAACCTCAACCTCTCTTGCTGCAATTTGAGATTGCCCATTTTAAACTCCCCGAATTCTTATTTATTAGCAGTATTATAATAGCATCTAGGAGCTCCAATCGTGGGCTGGGGTCCCCTTGTGTCAGGCGCTGTACATTAGATGTACGATTGTGACACCTGCGAGTCCCTGTCATGGGCCAGATCCACTTCATGCCCGGTGCAGACCCAGAATAGAATGGTGCCCACTGCCACAATTAAAAAAATCTTTCCTGAGCAACTAGGAAGATGAAAAACCCAACAAATTCCAAATGAGTCAGGCCAAAAATAGCTTCCAGATTTTCCAAATCCCCATGACATTTTTTTCCTCCACTGCTGGAGCTAGCCGTATAGTGAGATGTAGCATTTGGGGTGATCACTCTGCAGTGCCGTGGTGTTTTGGATGATCAGGATACCTGAATAAAAAATACCCTTATAAAAATACTGTAGCATCATTCAGTAACTGGGCAAAATGCTGCAGGAAGATTACCATACATTGTAGCCTGTTTGGATTAGCGCCCAAGTGCTGTCGAGTTTTGGATCATCCGCAGGATGCTGTAAGTCTAACCCCGCTGTGCTACACAGCATGGGAGGGGGATGTCATGCACGCACAGTGCTGTATTTTGGGGTCCCTCCTGCGGAATGTGGTGAGTTACGCTCCCAAAAAATTCCACTTGTCAATCATTTCTACCGCGCTCATCTGGAAAACCGCCCTGTGCTTGTTTTAAGGTGCAGTTTGTGGCAAAGTCAATAGTCAAATACGGGCGTGTTTGTGGCTCGTCGCTAAAGGCAGTGTGCTCTAATGGGTAGAGAATTGGAGTCAAATTAGGCTGCGCTGCTCTGTGCCTCAGTTTCCCCATTTGTATAGTAAAAGCAGTGGCTTCTTTTGCAAGGCATTTGGAGCTCTCTAGAAGGGCAAAACCCTGGTGGCACTATTGCTCACAGCAAACCCTTAGAAAATACGAGTGTTCACCAGGACTGTCCCAAAAATACGGCAGCGTGTGCAGCATCTTGAGGCTAAGGTGGAGTATTCCAGGCCCTTCCTGAGGGGATCCGTTCCCTCCGCGGCATCTATCTGAAAAAGACTGGACTGTTTTTTTGAAGTGCCAAACTTTTTATTTATAGAGAACATGCAGCTACTGAAAAGGGTGGGGGGGAGAGAATGAAGTTTTTAGATGTTCTACAAGATTTAAAAAAAAATTAAAAAGGGAAAAAAAAATAATATAGCGACATAAATAAACGATAGCTCGCGTTAGTGGATCTGAACCCTGGGTCCTTTCTTAGCCGCTTTTGAAGAATATTAAATAAAATAAGTATAAAAAGCATCATAAACGGAAAGAGAGAGTCATTGGGCCAGGTTGCCCAAGGGCGTTAGGCACATGGCTGCATTTTTTGGTGCCTGATTCCCTTGGACCCTTGGGCCCCAGGTCTCTAGGCTGGCTGTCTCAATGACTAGGGAGCGAGACCTCTCCCGTGTGCTGGTCCTATGTGTGTCCTGCCTGGTGGCTCCAGGGGACACCTTGCAGTGTCTTGTGTCTCCCCTTCCTCCCCCTTGCTGCTGTCTTGTGGCCCCGAGGGTAGGGGCTGGGGCTGGCATTCTGAAATGCCAGCGGGGTGCTGGGGCCTCTCTAACTCGGTCTGCGCCCGTGGGTGACTCCAGGGTGCAGGGACCGGAGGAGGGAGGCAAAGGCTGTTGTTTGTGGGTGAGGAAGCCGAGCGAGGTACCCTTGGAAATCCACCTCTGGCTGCCGTCAGGGGTGGGAGCTGCTTGGAAGGGGGAGAGCCGGCCTGCCCACCACTCGAGGGGCGCTCCCCCAGCCAGATGGCCCCTCTAGCCATGGTGCAAGCCCTTAGCAGCCCCTCTAGTTTAGGCTCTGTCTTATCCCGTGGGCATCAAAGCTAGACCTGTGGGGGCCAGGTTGGGGGGAGGGGTCCCAGCTCCCCCTTGGCCTGTGGGGGGCCGGGAGTGGCTTTGGGAAGAACAGCCCCTGGCCGACTGGTGCAGAAGCCATTCCCCAGGTGCCAGGCAAGATCTGCTGCTGGTGGAGGACCAGCCAGAGGCCTGGATGTGGCTCCCCCCACTTTTTCTACCCTTCCCACCATCTAAACAGCAGCGGTTCAGGAATGTGATGGTCCCTGCACCTGCTTCTGCCCCACACCGCTCTGGCTCCAGGAGCCTTTGCAGCGCCAAATGGAAGTCGTGCTCGCTTTCCCCAGCCTCCACCCTCAGCGGAGCATGGGGGGCGCTCTTGGGGGAGGGGGGCCACTCTGGTTTGCGGCGCTCGGGCGCCCCCTCCTCCCCCTCTTGTATTTATAGGCAATAAAAGTCCAAGACTCGAGCAGGAGGGGCAGGGTGGAGACAAGCTTGTGATTTGCTCTGAGCCAGCTCCGGGTCCCCTTGTGCTGTGCGTGAGCACCTTGGGACACCGCATCTCTGTCTGGGAGTGTACCTAT
Organism: Pelochelys cantorii; assembly: GCA_032595735.1. Taxonomy (NCBI): domain Eukaryota; kingdom Metazoa; phylum Chordata; order Testudines; family Trionychidae; genus Pelochelys; species Pelochelys cantorii. The sequence goes on along the minus strand of CM064358.1, from coordinate 4,010,127 downwards.
AACCCGCATGCCCCGGGAGGGGGGGGACAGGATCTCAGCTGGGAGGGGAGGACAGGCACCCCTGTCTTGTTTCCATTTGCTCACCAGTACCTGTTCTCTCGCATCTACCATGTCACTGTTTGATCTCCCAGAACGTGATATTGACGAGAGCAGAAGGAGGCACCAGCCCGCTCTGTCCCCGACCCCTTGTGTTTGTCTCTCGAAATAGCCCCTGATCATTCTAACTCCCTTTTAATTTCTGTCCGGACATCCATCTGGAGCACCCCTCCATACACATCGATGAGTTCAGGCACACTGGCAACACACAAATCTCTATAAATATATATAGCCAAACTATATATATCTATACATCCAAAAGCCTACACAGCGAGGGACTAAAGACACAGTAGCCGGCTACCTCGGGACTGCTTTTCTAAATCCACACTCATCTCCTCTGCATCGAGAACATTTCTAAGCTGGTTGCTTCTCAGAGACAACCTGTCACCAAACTCTGCCTCATCTGAACGGGATTCATCTCGACTTTTTGTCGCTGCTGCGGAGAGCCATCCTGTTTCCAACCACCGTCTCCTGAACTTTTGACCTCCACCCCACCCTCATCTTGAACTTTTTAACGCCCCCCCCACTTCCCCACCCCCTTTTTCTGTGTCCATCAAATCTGTTTTCTGGATTTTTTTTCCCTCCCTCCCCCCGCATCTTCCATGTTAAAAAGATCAACCAAGAAATTCTATATCTGACGATTCTCTTTCTAGAGCAATAGATATAGAAAGGAAGCAAAACAAAGACTGTTGAATGGTCACCCATAATCTATTCACTTGGACGGTCAGAGCCATCTCATTTTTTCCCAGGGATGAGGGGTGGGGAATGTTTTTGTTTCCCCCTTCCCTTTAATCTCATTGCTTCATTGTAAATACTCAGTTTTGTTCAATTGTCAGAGGGAGAAACCTTTTGCGTTCAAGGTCCAAGAGGAGCTGGTGCATAAAAATGTTGGAGCTTGGATGGACAGTGTAGGGCGAAGTTGTCTCAGAAACAGAGGCTCTTGTGGGGAAGAAACCCTGGCAGGTGACCCTAACCACCCCCCGGCCACAGCCGATCATGGGCAGGCAGTTGTGCTGAGAAGCCCCAGCCAAACAACGATGTATGGCCGGAGGATGCTGTGAAGGCCAAGACTATAACAGGAACTAGATACATTCATGGAGGATCGGTCCATCAGGGGCTGTTAGCCAGGCTGGGCAGGGATGCTTGGCAGAAGCTGGGAACGGGCGACAGGGGAGGGATCACTGGATGGTTCCCTGTTCTGTTCACTCCCTCTGGAGCCCCGCCACTGGCTGCTGTCAGCCGATGGGGTTTCAGAAAGGTAGGCAGGAGAGTCTGGTTCAGCCAAACCAACGAGCAGTCCGGTGGCACTTTACAGACTAGCGAATGTATGCAGGCGTGCGCGTTTGGGGGCTCCAACTCGCTTCGTCGGGATTTCGGAAAAGGCAGCGTGACTAATTAGGAATCCATGCTAATTACACCAGCCTGGCTGTGGCTGGTCTCCAACAGCGAGGAGGGCTGGCCAGCTTCTGGGGAAGTGAACTGTAGCGCACGAACGCATCTGCCCTCCTACCTTAAGGAATTCCTTAAAGGGCCACCGGACTGCTCGTCGGCAGACAGGACCCTGGGCTAGATGATCTGGCCCCATCTGGCCACTCTTATGGAGAAGGCTGGCGGCCCCTTTCTTCCCGGCAGGACAGGGTTTGGTTGGGAAGTGAGGGGCTCAGTCGGCAAAACTGGGCAGGCTTGGCTGGCCTGTTTCCCACCTTTAAAGGAGATGGTTTGAAGTGGGAGGGAGTCCAGGAGTCAGGACTTGGGGGTTCTGTTCCCAGCTCCTGGAGTGAGGCTAGGCTAGGCCCTAGAGGAGTGAACACAAGGAGCCAGGTGTCTGGAGGTCTGCTGCCTCTGGGAGGCAGTGGAGTTTAGTGGATAGAGCAGGGGCATGACCCCAGGAGTCATTTCAGGGCTGACAAGCCAAATCTAGATGCTCAAGTCAAGCGCACGTCAGGGAGCAAGCAAAGCGCTTGTGCTGGGGAGACCTACTGATCTCTTCTGGCCTCAATTCCCTGAATTGTTCATGGATGGCAAATCTGTCCCAAGGAGACTGCTAGTCCCTCCTCCCACCCCCAGCAGAAGCAGGCCATAAAGGTTGGAAATCTCAAAGCCTGACATGTTTTATGAAACAGCCTCTGGTCATTTTTTTCTCCCTCTCCATTGACTCGCTCTTTAACGGCCTATTTATTTGATTCATTCTTTATCATTTTTTTTTCTGGGGCTGGGGGGCGGGGGGCGGGAGGAGGGGGTGATCTGCAAAAGGGAAGGGTCAAGACTATGTGTCATTGTTTTAAAGAGCCAAGACCTCCATTACCATGGCTAAGTAGCGAAATCTGAGTGTTCCGGTAGGTTTGTGTGTGTAAAGTTGTGTATTAACTTGTGCTTAGTGGAGTCAGCCTTTTTAGTGCTTAATACTATTAACTCATTTCTGTCATGATAAATGTTCACTCACGGCATCACTTCCGTCTTCTGTTGTCGTTTTTTCTTTGCATTTCACGACACTTTTAACCCATTACTAATGGAGAGGAGCGGGTGGGGGGAACCCAGGCCCAGGTCAGGGTGCCACTGGGTGGGGCAGAGTAGGCGTTGATGTGGGCTCTGCCCCTCCCCGGTTTTAGCAGCACTCTTGGATGGGTTGATCAATGTTTTTGGCTGCTGACTGGTGCCGGATTTGCCAGGGGTGTGAATCAGCAGAGCACCACTGAGGTAGAAGAATTGATTACACCAGCTGGGATCTGGCCCATGGACTCCAGTGGAACTGTAGCCCATTGACCCCATCTGGGATCTGGCCCATTGATTCCAGTGGAACTGTAGCCCATTGACCCCATCTGGGATCTGGCCCCATTGACTCCAGTGGAACTGTAGCCCATTGACCCCAACTGGGATCTGGCCCCATTGACTCCAGTGGAACTGTAGCCCATTGACCCCATCTGGGATCTGGCCCATTGATTCCAATGGAGCTACGGCCCATTGACCCCATCTGGGATCTGGCCCATGGACTCCAGTGGGGCTATGGCCCATTGACAGCAGCTGGGATCTGTTCCATTGACTAATGGAGCTACGACCCATTGACAACAACTAGGATCTGGCCCCATTTACTCCAGTGGAGCTACAGCCCATTGACTCCAGCTGGGATCCGGCCCATTGACTCCAATGGGGCTACGGCCCATTGACCCCAGCTGGGATCTGGCCCCATTGACTCCAGTGGAACTGTAGCCCATTGACCCCATCTGGGATCTGGCCCATTGATTCCAATGGAGCTACGGCCCATTGACCCCATCTGGATCTGGCCTATGGACTCCAGTGGGGCTATGGCCCATTGACAGCAGTAGGGATCTGGTCCCATTGACCCCAGCTGGGATCTGTTCCATTGACTCTAATGGAGCTACAACCCATTGACAACAACTAGGATCTGGCCCCATTTACTCCAGGGGAGCTATGGCCCATTGACCCCAGCTGGGATCTGTTCCTTTGACTGTAATGGAGCTACAACCCATTGACAACAACTAGGATCTGGCCCCATTGACTCCAGTGGGGCTACGGCCCACTGACCCCAGCTGGGATCTGGCCCATTGACTCCAATGGAGCTACAGCTGATTGATGCTGGCTGGTACCCTCTCATCTCGGCAATGACAGATCCCAGACAACAGTAGGGCAACCTGCCCTTCCCCCAATCCCAGCCATGTGCCCCATGGAACCCCGGTGACGCTACCTGTTCAGAGGCTGGGCTCTGCCGCCTGCAGCCTCGGCCTGGGCTGAGACCCTCCGGCTGATTTTACCGCGACAGAGAGGTCGGCTTTCAGCTGCAGGGCGGGCTCCGGGACGGTGGGGAGAGGGGCTGTACATGTTGGTGCCACAGCACAGCCTGGCATGGGATGCCCTGATTGTGGCTCCAGTCCCCACCCCCACTCTGGCCCTCTGTGCCCCCCACATGCCAGTGCCCCATGGGACAGAGCTGAGAGTGTGCGATAATCCAAGCTGACTCAGCAGCTCTCCCTACCGGTGCCCAGAAGGTGCGGGCAGCCTTGTGGTTAAAGCAGGGAGTCAGGATTCCTGGGTTCTCTCCCCAGGCTCTGGGAGGGACGTGGGGTCTAGTGGTTAGGGCAGGGTCCCAGACTCCCGGGCTCTATTCACTACCAGTTAGCAATGCCTTTGAGGGAGTCACACAGACAGTCCATCGCTTGTAAACTCAGCCACGTTCTCTCCCTGGGGCGGGGGGTACTACCCGGCCAAACCCAGCGCCCCAGGGGTTCGCACCCTGCCCAGTCCCCCTGCCCGCGAGAGGGGAATTCCTTGCCCCATGTAGCTCTGTCCGATTACACTCTCAGCTGTGCCAGCCCCTGGGGCAAAGGGCAAGTATGCTCCTTAGCACTCAGCAGGGACAGGGGACCCTCCCCAGACAGATCTCGGTTTGGGGGTTGCTGGCAGTGGGAATCCAGAGAAGGCAGTGGCCTCAGTGGGTGGGCAAGGGGGGGGCTATGCTCCCCACTCCATTTGTGAGGGAGGGGGCTTCTAATCAGCACCAGGCAGTGGGTGAGGGGAAGGAGAGACGCACCCTCTTGGACCACCTGTGCTCATTCTCATGCCTCCAACCGAGCGCCCTCCCGACCCCCCACCATTGTTCCATCCAGCATGCGGGGCGGCTCCATCGGCTCCTCCCCTCTCCATCTCTGCTGTCTGTGAGCTCTCCCCCCCCCCCCCCCGCCGACCACCGCAGCAGGCCCCTCCTCTGGGTGCGTGTGTCAGACCAGCAACGTAGGGTGAGGCCGGGTTCTCCGGGCCAATGGTGGACCATATTGTCCAGCAGAATGGAGCCCTGCTGGTGCCACGCCGCCCCCTGCAGGGCAGAAGGGGGAGGAGCCCGCGGTGGGTCACCAAAGAGGGCGCAGGTGCTAACGCCCCTGGGCCAGTCTGTGACTGTGAGGCTGGGAGCGGGAGCTGGCCTGAGGGTGGGTGTTTTAGATGCCAGGGTGCCAAGAGGCCTTTGGGGAAGGACTGAGATGCAGGCGCCATCTCCAGATGCCACTGGCAGGTGAGTGACATGTCCAGGACTCTGTGGCAACGAGGCACATGCCCAGCTGCCGCATGGTGGGAGGGCGGCTGCCACCAGGGGCGCAACGAGGCCAGGACTTGCCCTTAGACACTGGATGGAGCCCCTGGGGGTTGACGCATCCGGCTCCAGCCTGGAAGGTAGCGCTGGGTCAGAGGGCGCTGGGGGGCTCTCAGCACCCCCCCATCAGCAATGGGCTTGGCACCCCGCCAGGCTGCCCAGCAATGGGGGAGGAAAAAAGATACACGGGCCCTGCAAACGGAGCCACCCCCCCACCCGGGCCTTCATCTGGTGTGAACAGGCAAGATCCATGGACTCCCATGGCATTACAGCCCAGTGACACCACCTGGTATCAGCCCCATTGACTCCAATGGAGCAACGTCCCATTGACCCCAGCTGGGATCCAGCCCATTGATTCCCATGGTGTTGCAGCCCATTGATCCCATCTGGGATTGGCCCCATTGTCTCCAATGGAACTACGGCCAAAGACACCACTGGGATCTGGCCCATTGACTCCCATGGTGCTATGGCCCATTGATGCCACTGGGATTGGCCCCATTGACTCCAATGGAGCTACGGCTCATTGACCCCAGCTGGGATCCAGCCCATTGATGCCAATGGAGCAACGTCCCATTGACCCCCAGCTGGGATCCAGCCCATTGACTCCAATGAAGCTACAGCTCATTGAGCCCAGCTGGGTTCCAGCCCATTGACTCCAATAGAGCTACATCCCATTGACCCCAGCTGGGCTCTGGCCCATTGACTCCCATGGTGCTATGGCCCATTGATGCCACTGGGATTGGCCCCATTGACTCCAATGGAACTACGGCCAAAGACACCACTGGGATCTGGCCCATTGACTCCCATGGTGCTATGGCCCATTGATGCCACTGGGATTGGCCCCATTGACTCCAATGGAGCTACGGCTCATTGACCCCAGCTGGGATCCAGCCCATTGATGCCAATGGAGCAACGTCCCATTGACCCCCCAGCTGGGCTCCAGCCCATTGACTCCAATGAAGCTACGGCTCATTGAGCCCAGCTGGGTTCCAGCCCATTGACTCCAATGAAGCTACATCCCATTGACCCCAGCTGGGCTCTGTCCCATTGATTCCCATGGCGCTATGGCCCATTGACACCACTGGGATCTGGCCCCCATTGACTCTCAACAGTTAGGCTCAGAGGTGTCGGGTCGGAGCCTTCTCACAGCCATCGGGAAAGACCCTCTCCCCTCTTGTGCTGCCCCTGAAAGGAATGGGGCGCAGGCCATGGCAGGATGGGCCACACAATGTTGCCCCCACAAACTGGGGAAGCCCCCCTCTCATTCTCACACAACTGCCAGCCATGCCTCCCCCAGCGCCTTGCCACACTAACGCAGGGGGTGTGTGTGCTGGGGCTTCCTGTCCCCTCTCATAATCCCCCACCTCCTAGTGGGGGGGAGAAATGGGGAAGCTCCTTGTGGGGGGGCGGGTGGGAGATGGAGGGTGACAAGAAGGGGAGGAAGGAGAGCTGGAGGCCTGGGGGATTATGGGAGAAGGAATCTCTGCACTGTCTTTGCCTGCAATTGTTCTGAAGTGCTCCCTGGGGACCCCTCCCGTTGTGACCCCCTGGGGCCTGACACCCCCATCCCTGTGGGACAGGGGGCACTGGAGATGGGACTGGCCAGAGGTGGATGTTGGCCTCACACACACTTCAGGCCAGGCCATCTGGTGGCAGGTGAGGTTGGTGGGTTTTCAGCTCAGCATCATTCTCTGGCCCCGGTATTGGCAGAGGGGCCCATCTCCACCTGAGGGAGGCTGGGGGGAAGGACGCCCAGCTGGGCCCCCGGGCAAACTTCGGAACGGCCAGGTTGGGTCCAGCTAGCCCAGTGTCCTGGCTACCGACAGCAGCCAAGGCCAGATGCCCCAGAGGAAAGGAACAAAACTGGGAATCCTCACGTGATCCCTCCCCTGTCGCCCATTTCCAGACAAACAGAGGCCAGGGACACATTCCTGCCCATCCTGGCTAATAGCCATTGATGGACCTAACCTCCATGAATCTATCCAGCTCTTTTTTGAACCCTGTTAAAGTTCTAGCCTTCACCGCATCCTCTGGCGAGGAGTTCCACAGGTTGACTGTGCGCTGAGTGAAGAAAAACTTCCTTTGGTTTGTTTTAAACCTGCTCCCTATTCATTTCATGACCCCTAGTTCTTATATTGTGAACAAGTACATAACTTTTCCTTATTCGCTTTTTCCACACCAGTGGTGATGTGATTTTATAGGCCTCTAACATATTCCCCCTTAGTCTCCTCTTTCCTAAGCTGAAACATCCAAGTCTTTTTAATCTCTCTTCAGTCTGCCACACCTGTGCCCCTGCAGGAGCCAGACACCCACTGCTCCCTCTGGCCTCATGCACACAGAGACACGTAAATGCCCACCCACACAGAGTCTGGGAGCTTCCCAGCTAGGGCTGGGCCCAGGCCTGGAGGTCTCTCCAGGAGAACCCTCAGCCACACGCTCCCTTTGGCTGCTCTGTGGCATCAGGGGTGATGTCACAAGGGAAGGAACCTTCAGAGGGGCGCCCTGGACACGGAGGGCGAGGGCCAGGGAGGTGGAGGCCAGGTAATAAGCCATCTTGCCAGCCCTGGGGAGAGGTTTCATCACCTGAGTTATTCAGAACCAGATCCCAGCTCAGCTCAGGAGGTTGCATTCCCCCTCTTGTTCAGGGGGGCCCTGGCCTGGGACCCAGGGTAGATGGCTCATGGCCCCCTACATCACCCCCCTCTCACCTTTCTGGTTTGGGGGGGGGGGGATATCTGGGTGACCTGGGCAGCTGACCCACAGGGAACAGGCCCAGCACAGCATGAGTCCCTCCTGAGTTGGGGGCCTAGAAGTCAGTAGCTTGAAGAAGGCTCTGTCCTCCTCTAATCCTGCCTGTTTACTGCTCCCAGGCAGCCTGGCTCTCTAGCCAGGGCCACACTCCTTACTGGCCTACAGCACAGCAACCTTTAAGCCCCCTCATGGGTAAGCACAGTATCTATTGAAGTCACCCATCCCAATACAGGCCTATCTAGGCTCTGCTTAGCTTGACATCACCAAGGTAGTGACAACAGTGTGAGCTATTAAGGAGCAGTCAAAAGGCTGCCCCTTTTTTTTGGGGGGGGGGGTGGGTAACTCACAGCAGAACACTGGTAGGAATTCAAGGCTGATCTGGCAGCCCCCCGTTCCCGTTCTCTGCACAGTGCTCCGGCATGGCTGGGAGGGGCAGCAGCAGGATGATCTCCTTGGAGCGGCGCAATCAAGCCCTTGTGAGTATCCCCCCCCCCCACCCCGCCTGCTCCCAGTTACCTGGTGCCGGATCTCTGAGAGGGAGGAGCCCATGGGGTGGGGGCATTGGGGTGGGGGCATTTGGGGGGCCTGAGCACGGACCCGAACCTTCACGCTCCGACTGTACCCCCTAAATCTGTGCCCCCAGGTGGGAGGCAAAGCCCCAAATTCCTTCCCCCCAAAATTCACATCAGCTCCCCCGCACCCATAGGCCTCATCTGTGTGACTGGGGAGAATGCTGTTATTTCTGGATCCGACTCCCCCATTGTTACTGACTCTGGAGTTCCCTGTGAATGGAACGTTTGGAGTTCAAGGGGAGGCAGGAGCCAGGGGCCCAGGGTATCCCAAATTCCCAGGATGTTACTGAATACAGAGGCCCTCCCCGCCCCACACACTGTGCTGCACTGCGGCAGGTTTAGAGGTTAGAGCAAGGAGCGCTGGGAGTCAGGACTCCTGGGGTCTGTCCCCAACTCTCTGACTGCCCTTGGGCAAATCCGCGCCGAGTGCCTCAGTTTCCCCGTCTGGCGAGACTGGCTCCGACTCAGCTCATGGCGAAGGAGGGAGTTATACCTCTTAGCCCTGCTCCCCAGACAGCCCTTCTAACGTCTGCTCTCTCCCTCCCGGATTACCGTCCCTCAAGATGGAGAAGATCAAATCCCTGCAAGTAGCCAACGCCAACCTGCGCTACATGGTGAGTGCGCCGGCCTCGCGGACACCCAGCCTCTGTCCTGGGGGGAGCCAGGCTCCCCTCCCCCTGCTGGTGGGGTCTGAGTTGTAGCCCCAGAATGCCAGTGCTCAGACAGCCCTGCCCCCGCAGCCAATGCCCAGGTTAGGGGAAGGCCCTGCCAAGCCCTGTGCCCCGTGCCCAGCCAGGGGGTCAGACCTGGCAGAGCCCCCAACTAACACCCAGCCTGGGTCAGGGTCAGGCGGTCTTCAAGGCCGGTAGCCACACAGTGGCTGTTCCCCTCCCCCGTCACTAACCTGGCCCGTCTCCCCTTGTTGCTACAGAATTTGCGGCTAAAGGAGGAGAACGAAGGTGAGAGGACGCAGCTTATCGGGGTCTCCAGGGCATGGCGGAGGCCTCCAGGTTGGCCTGGTCAGTGGGCAATGGCCCAGTGTGGGGTGAGAGACGCTGGGTTCTACCCAGGGCACCAAACCTCCATTGGCCTACATCCCGGGCTCCGTTCGCCCATCATGCTGGGGACAGAGCCGTCAGTGACCAGCTCGCAACTCTGGGTGTGTGGGACTACCCCGGGGGTTACACAACCGCAGGTCTGCCCTGGGTTGGGTTACTTACTTTCAGTTAAGTCTATACACGTAGGCTGTGTCTACACTGGCGCGCTCTTGCGCAAAAACTTGCTGCCTGTCTACACTGGCCGCATGTTCTTGCGTAAGCACACTGACATTGTAATGTATGAAATCAGGGCTTCTTGCGCCAGAACTCTGACGCTCCCGCTCAGGAATAAGCCCTTTTGCGCAACTGTTCTTGCGCAAGAGGCCAGTGTAGACAGGCAACATGAATTTCTTGCGCAAGAAAGCCCGATGGTTAAAATGGCCATCAGAGCTTTCTAGTGCAAGAGAGCGTCTACACTGGCATGGATGCTCTTGTGCAAAAGCACATGCCAGTGTAGACGCTCTCTTCTGGAAGAGTTTTTGCACAAGAACTCTTCCTCAAAAGAGTTTTTGCGTGAGAACGCACCAGTGTAGACGTAGCCGTAAAGTCTATAAGTATCTACCTGGGGAACAAACGTTTACAAATGGGCTCTTCTGTTGAGCAGAGGAAGTTCTAACATGACCCGGTGGCTGGAAGAGGTAGCTAGACAAATTCAGGCTGGAAATAAGGCGTTGGCATTGAGCCATGCATGTAAATAACCCTCTGAACAATTAACCAAGGATTGTTAAGGATTCTCCATCACTGATCAAATCAAGATTGGAGAGACAAGGTGGGAGAGAGAATACCTGTTATTGGACCGATACGGTCTCTCATACCATGGGACCAATATGTCTACTATAGCACAACCTACATCAAGCTGGGATGTTTTTTCTAAAAGATCTGCTCTATGGATTATTTGGGAAGAATTTAATGCAAATTTAATGCAAATTTAATGTAAATTAGACTACCCGACATCGTCAATGAAGCGGGGATTTAAATATCCCTCGCTGCATTAAAATAAAAATGGCTGCCGCGCTGTGCCGGCTCAGCTGATCGTCAGCACAACACAGCAGTAAAGACGCGGATCGGTCGACAAGGAACGCCTTTGCTGACTGATCCCTTATGCCCTTCCATCTTCTTCTGAAATGAAAGTCTGTCGCAAGCCGGAGGAAAGTTCTGATCTCGGCGAGAGGCTGTTTTCCAAGATCGATGCTCAGTGGAAAATATTTTGTAGATTTATAGATGCCTAGAAGAAGGGATCAATCTTTCCAGACTACAGCACCCCTTACCGGAGTCTGATTTGTCTTGCATCTCCCGGAGGTACTTAAAAAACAACTTGCTTACAAAATCAGACTTCAAAAAGACCAAAAGGGCCACTAGTGCTGAACAATCGCTGCCTTTCTCATTTTGGCCACATAATTATAAAATAAATCGACTGGACTATAAATATTGTACTTACGTTATAGTGGCTGGTACACAGAGCTGTTTAGACTAGTCATTGTCTACATGACGTGTTAGTTGGTACTGACTTTGCTAGTGGTTTTATGTAGCCTGCTATAAAATGAGGCCAATATCTAGATGAGTGGATGTACCCCTGGAAGGCCTCTGTGTTCCCCTAGGGCAGGTGTAGGCAATAATTTTTGGCCAGGGGCCACTTTACAAATTTTTGAGGTGGCCGTGGGCTGTCCTGGAAGGGGCGGGGCCTTGGGCAGAAGGGGCGGGGCCAGGATACTTCTGTGCTCCCCAGTCCACAGACCCTGATTCGCCTGGAGGTGGGGGAGTGCATGAAGTCTCCCCCCGCCCCATGGCACCTAGAGAGAACAGCTTGCGATTGATTCTAAGCACTGTGCGCCCTTTACAGAATGGGAGGAGATTTTGCACGCATCCCCCACCCCCAGGCCTTGATTGGCCTGGGGGCAGGAGAGCGGCAGGGTGTCCGCAGGCCAGATCAACCCGCTTGGCAGTCCAATCCGGCCCACAGAGACTCTCTTGCCCACCCCTGCCCTAGGGGTACGCATAGCTCTGTTTGAGAGCCACGGATATCATATGACCTTCTGGATAACCTAATCTGCTTTGCAATACGTCTACACTGCACTCTTCCTTCAAGAGAGGGATGCAAATGCAGCTGAGTGAAATTGCAAATGAAGCGCGGATTTGAATTTCCCGCACTTCATTTGCATAATCGCGGCTGGCCGCTTTTTCGGAAAAAGAAAAAAAACCTTCTTTCAAAATAATCCTTACTCCTTGGTTTAAGGGTTATTTCGAAAGAAGGGTTTTTTTCTCAAAATAACTGCGGCTACATGGTGTTTTTTATGTCGAAATAGGGTATTTCGAAAAAGCGGCGGGCTGTGATTATGCAAATAAAGCGCGGGAAATTCAAATCCGCGCTTCATTTGCAATTTTATTTGTCTGCATTTGCATCCCTCTCTCAAAAGAGGAATGCAGTGTAGACATACCCCAAGAGTTCCAACAGCCGATCTTTTAGAAAAACATCCCAGCCTGATTTCAAAGTTGTCCATGCTGGAGAATCCAGCACGGACCTTGGTAAATTGAGTGGGGGCAGATTCCCGAGGGCCGGCTCTGTTGAAACCCAGCTGTGATGAATTCTAACAGATCTGCTCTGGGGATTATTGTGGGGCAAGTCTCTGGGCTGGGTTATCCAGGTTAGATGGCCGCAGCGCTCCCGTCTGGCTGTGGGATCTATGAACAAAGCCTGCGTTGGCCACTCCAGCTTCTGCAGCAAGGGGAGCTGAGAGAAACCCATGTCTGGGGCTTCGCCGGGGGAGCTGACATGAATGCAGCTGGTCCTATACGGTAACGAGCACCACTTTTTCATCCCCTTGCCCCAGTGTTCAAGTCAACGGAGGAAGTCCTTCTCAGGTACGTGACCCTGCTCTCACCCCCACCCCCACTGTGCCTGGGCCAGATACCCCCCACCCGATTTCCCCCCCTGGATTTGGCCCCTGTCTCTGGAAAGAGCTGAACATTACAGAGATTATTGGGGGTGAATCACTGAGACTCAAGGGACCTGGCTCTGCCCCTTGCCTCCTGGGCAGCCTTGGGCCAGTCATGTCTCTGCCTCCATTTCCCCATCTGTAAAATGGACTCGCTGATACTGCCCTCCTTCGGAAAGCCCTAGATGGGAGCTAGGGGTGGTCATTGTTGAAGGCCCGGGGCAGTGACACCCAGGGGCCCATTGAGTGTGTCTCAGAGATGTGCGTGGGTAGAGCACTGGGGGGTGGAAGGCAGGACTCCTGAGTTCCATCCCCAGCCCTGAATGAGGCAGTGTTGTCTAGGGGTTAGAGCAAAGGACAGCCACTCTAACCTCGCTGGAAGCTGAGTCCAGAGCATGACAACACCCTGGGCATCATCTCAAGAGGAGAATGGGGGGTCACACAGGCGTCCCCCACCCTCAGTCGTACAGCTTCCCAGCTACCACTCCCATATGCACTAAGGACCTTCAGGGGAGAGCGCCCCCTGCAGCACAGCGCCCCCTAGGGCTGCACTGGGGCCAGTATTGACTGTCAGGGGAGCGCCCCCTGCTGCACAGCGCCCCCCTCTGGCAGTGAGCTCCCTGCCACCCGCGGGCCTGTCCAGGCACCATGGCACCGCGCTCCTCGCCGGGGGAATGACTGGGAGGTGATGGCGGCGGCGTGCCCTGAATTCCAGGGACAACGACAAGATCAAGCAGAAGATCATCCAGCTGACGGAGCTGCAGGAAAGCCTGGTGAGCAGGGCTCCCTGGGAGGGTCCGCCGAGCGGAGGCGGGGGGAGGCGACACGCCCTGGCCCCATTTGGCATCCTACCCATGCAGCCTCTTAGCCTGCCCTCCACGCCTGATCCTGACGGAGGTTGAGGGCAGCCCCGTGCGGGCCTTAACGCACCGTGGCCTCCCGCTCAGGTCTGCTCCCCCGGCCCCAGCCCCTCCGGCTCTGGACTCCTGCCATGGCCCATGCCGGCCGCCTCTGCTGCTGCCCGCCCTCCTCCCAGGAAACCTCTGCTGGGCGCCTGCCCCTTTGAATGCTCCTTGATGCTTCCTTGCGCCCCGTGATTCTTCCTCTAGGACTCCATGTCGCTCCCCGCTGCAGGGACCGAGCCATCAAGAGCCTAGATGAGAGCTCTTGCCAGACGGCTGGGGGTCATTCGCCGGGCTGCTTCCCAGCTCCCCCATCCTGCTCCTGGCTTCAGGCATAAAGGGGTTTTGACCTCCCTATACTCCAGGCCCTACCCCTCGTGTCACTTAGAGCAGTCCCGAGGCTGCTCTCAATCACGCTCTGCCCCCGACGGGCCCTGGCGGGCACAGCGTAATGCACAGCACAGTGCGCGTTCGCCGTGCCAGCAGGGCAATGGAGAGCGTTGCCACAGGGGGGTGCCCGGCTGCCCACGCCCCATTGTCCTGGGCCATGCTGCAGGACCAGGGACCTCGGGGGGTGGAAGAAAGATCCCGAAAGCGCACGGGGCGGGCCTGGTTACTGACAGCACGGCTCGTTCTCCTTCTCTTCCAGCAAGACGACATTTACATCCTGGAAGAGCAGCTGTGTGAGTACCGGAGGCAGGAGCAGGAGTGGAGACCCTGGCCTGCCAGCCCCTGCCCGAGTGACCCGGGGAGGCAGGAGCCCAGACTGGGCCCTTCTTAGACGTCAGAGGCTTTTCAGTTGCCTTAGTCTGCCCTGGTGCTGGTTTGTAGGGCAGGGTGGCTATTTCCTGGGGGAGGGGGTCAATATCCAGGGTCAGGGTCTACCCAGACACACAGTGACCGAGATCAGGGCCCCGTCGGGCCGGGCGCCGCCCAGACACACAGTGACGGAGATCAGGGCCCCATTGGGCCGGGCACCACCCAGACACACAGGTGACCGAGACCGGGGCCCTGTCGGGCTGGGCGCTGCCCAGACACAGAGTGACCAAGATCAGGGCCCCGTTGGGCCACGTGCCGCCCAGACACACAGTGACCGAGATCAGGGCCCCGTCGGGCCGGGCGCTGCCCAGACACATTGTAACACAATCAGGGACTGGCTGTTCTGGGCTCTGCACTGACACATAGTAACGAAATCAGGATCTTGCTGTGCCAGGTGCTGGCTGCATGGATACATGAGCCTGCTTCCGGCACCGACTCTGCATGAGTTTGCAATGGGAGTTTTTGTTGCTCCTCCTGCTACAGACACAGCGGGGCCTGGCCTACACTTACATTGAGCTCAATGCTGCTGTGTATTGGGATGGGGAGCGGGGGCGGAGAAGCACCCCCTCATCTCCAAAGCTCCACTGACCGAGCCCCCCCATGTAGACCCAGGTCGGGCAATGGGATCAGCTTCCGTCTCTCCAGGAGGTGGCTTACGCACAGCCCTGGAAACCCCCCTCAGCATCTGTGGTGCCGTGCCACAGCGAATAGCTACGGTGCTGCCGCTGCCTCGTTAGGCCCTGCCGTGTAGATGAGCCCGGAGGCTGCGATAAAGGTGTCTTAGATCCAGAGCACCGAGCCCCCTTCCCGTATGGAGACAGCTGGCCCAGCAGCCGGACATTTCCACTGGCCTAACTGGGGTGTTTGGTCTCTTCGAACTGCCGCGGGAGAATTGAAACCCGTACGGACAAGATCTCCGGGAGAGCCAGGCCCTGCCTCACGGAGCTTGCCCTCTGAATACACACTGGGCGGGGAAATTGAGGCACGACGCATGGCTAAGGTCTAGGGCAGAGCTAGGCCTAGAAACCAGATCTCCCACAGCCCATGCACTGACCCATTCAAGATGTGGACCGTGTGCCCACCGCAGTCTCTATTACATAGGTGCCGACCCGTTTTGCTTTCCTGCCTTCCCCAAGGGCGGGCGATAGGCCCCGCATTCAGGCGTTGGGTGATCCCCATGCAAAGGGGGCCCCTGACTCCAGCGCCGAGCTCCACAGCCTGACCCACAGAGGCTGTGGCACGGGGGCTGCTGGCACCAGAGGCCCACAGATGTGATCTGACGGATGTCCGTTCTGCAGCAGCGTTTCTGGTCGGCTTCAGTTTCCTCACCCCTGGCGAGGGTGGTGCGTATTTTTTTAACTTCAGGACTAATTCACCCTGCCAGCATCTCTGTAAATCTCACGGGGGCGGAGGGACCATGAAGGGAAGGGGAACAGAGCCAGGCACTTCACTGCTGCTTGTGTGGGAAGGGCTCCCTCCCAAGAGCCACGGCCACGGAACCTGGAGCGCGGCGTCGATTTCGCTTTGGCCACAGAACCCGGAGCACGGCGTCAATTTCGCTTCGGCCAGGGAACCTGGAGTGCGGCGTCGATTTTGCTTCAGCCACGGAACCTGGAGCATGGCGTGGATTTCGCTTCAGCCACGGAACCTGGAGCATGGCGTGGATTTCGCTTCAGCCACGGAACCTGGAGCATGGCGTGGATTTCGCTTCAGCCACGGAACCTGGAGCATGGCGTGGATTTCACTTCAGCCATGGAACCTGGAGCATGGCGTGGATTTCGCTTCAGCCACGGAACCTGGAGCATGGCGTGGATTTCGCTAAGCAGCGGGGGGCGGGTATATCGGCGCCGTGCTATTGGCTCCCGCAGAGCGGCGCCAGCCAGGATCTGCCCCTGGGGAAGTTGCAGGGCCCCTGGGGAGAGTGGAGGAGTGGGGCAGGCAGGGGGACCAGGGCAGAGGTAGTGGAATTGCGGGGTACAGGATGGGGGAAGGGGTGGGGAGCAGGGGAAGGGGACGACACAGCCCCGAGCTCCCAGCAGCCAGCTGAGCCCTGCTGTCCTTGTGTCCTTTCCAGGTGCCTGCACTTGCCGCGAAGGGAAAAGGTTTGGCTTCCCCATTCAACTCTCCCCACCCTGCACTGAGCTGGCAGTTGCCCCCTGCTCTGTATTTCCATCCCCCCACCTCATCCCACTCCAGCCCCGGCATCCCTTGCGCTGCCTCCTAGGGTGGGAGCGCAGTCCCAAGGCCCCACAAGAGCTGCCCTGCCTGTGTCAATGACAGGGACTCAGAGCTGGAGTTTCCAGACCAGCTCCAGGGGCTGCGAGCCGGAAAACAGCTCCCCTGGCTTAAAAATGCCAGCTCCCCTTAGCATCAAACGCCCCCCGAATCCTCTGCCCCAGGGCCCTCACAAAGTGCGTGATGGGGGCCTCTCTTGGCTTTATAGTGGCAGCCATCTAGAGCCCCTGAATTCACCCCCCCCTCTTGCCCAGAAATGCAGCCACTTCTGGGGTGGGGCCCCGCAGCTGTTTAACATGCACTCCACGCCTTAGGGCAGGAAGTGCAGAATCCTGCATCAGAGGGCCCCTACAAGAGGGGTTGGACTCACCCAAAGGGAGAGCAGGCCGGGCCCCCTATGGCGCAGCACAGCACCCCCTAGTACCAGTGGGCCTGTGAGGAGAGAGCGCCCCCTATTGTCCCTTTTGAATACTGACTCCCAGCCTCTGGGGACCAGGGAGATGGCCCCTGCTGAGGGCTGCAGCAGAATGGGCCCAGCTGGATTGGGGGGGGGGGTGTTCTGGGATGTCCCCAGCCAATTCCTGACCCTCGTCCTCCCCCCACGTCTCTCCGCAGAGAAGAGAATATAGAACCTCTCCGCAGATGAGGGTGAGCCACTTGCTGCGGGAGCCGTGAGCCCCCCCCCCCCCCCTCCGCAGACGAAGCCAGCGGGAGCCCCGGCCTGTTCAACCAGCTGGGGCCGGAATAAACTCCCCTCCCGCCTGCCAGCACATGCAGGACGTGCTTAGTGGGACGGCGGGCGCCTTTGAGGCCTTTCTCAGGCCCCCCTGGCAGCACTGGCAGGGCAGGACCAGCTCCTGGAGAACGGTCCCTCACCCCGCCCCGGCATGGCTTTACTGGGCCCTGTGCGTTTTGGGGCTGTCTGCTCTTAAAGGGGGGGACCTTATTTGGGTCGGGGGCTGCTGACCCACAGAAAAATCAGCCGGGGGCTGCACAAAAGTGAGAAGCAACCCTCTCCCCCCCAAAAACCCCCAACCCCGACTGAAAAGGAGAAAGACCCTCCCCACATTCTCCTACACACCAGAGCCTGGGGGAGGGGGGCCCAGGCTAGTAGATTTTGTGGCCCCCCCCTACACACTGGGGTGGGGCCAAAATGAGTTCAGTGTGTGGGAGGGGGCTGCTGGGAAGCGGGCTTGAGGGGTGGGGTCTGGGCGGGAGAGGGGGTGCAGGAGTGGGGTGAAGGGCCTGGGAGGATGCAGGAGCAGAGTAGGGGTGCAGAGTCTGGGCAGGAAGGGGGGCCACAGGGCTGGACCACTCCCCCAGCTCCCCGATCTGGCTTCAGGGGCCAAATCCAGGCAAGCTGGGGGCTGGATCCGGTCCCTGGGCCATAGGTTCCCCACCCCGGCTCCTGGCCAGAGGCCCAGAATGTATGAGGCAGCTACTGTCATTCGCAGTGGGGGGTTCTGCCCTGGGATGGGACCTGAGGCATCCTGTCCCTGGAGGTTTTTAAGGCCAGGCTGGGCAGACCCCTGTCAGGGCTGGTCTCTGCCGATTTGCTTTGGCCTCAGGGGCTGGCCGATCTTACCTCTGTGAGCCTGAGACCCGGGGTTTGCCTGGAGCTGGATCTGGCCTCTGGTTGCAGACTCCAGGGCTGGGGTCAGGGCCCGGACAGGGTGACTCTCAGGGGACGTGCTCTGGCAGCAGGAAACGGAGCCATCTAACAAAGTCCCAACAGGCTTCAACGGAGCTCCCGGCGTCGGATCCAATCTTTGGATCCCGCGTGTGGCCTCGCTAGCCGGGACTATCCTGGGCCAGGTGCCAGGCTCACGCCCCTTCTCCAGCCCCTTCCCGGCCAGGCCCCAGTGCTACGACCTCTCTAGCCACTTTCTCCTGGGCTGCCCTCCGCTCCTCAAGCTGCGGCCACGCTGGGTGCCATAGAACCCTGGGGACCACCTGGCAGCTAACGTGAGGAATGTTTGCTTTGCAAAAGGGCGTCTGAGCCCTTCCACCCCCTGAGACAGCACAGGCCTGTTATCCCAGCAGCCTTGATGGCCAAGTATCAGCTTTCTAAAGGGGCTAGTCCTCATGGAGGACAGCGATTCCCACCTGGATCCAGACCATTCCTCAAACTGCCCTGTCTCTTCCCCCCAATGCGGGGCAACTGAGAGATACCCATATACCCCAGAAGGGCTGGAGGCCTCTTTCAAACATCAGACCATGCACTCCAACCAGCAGACTGCATCTGTAAATCATTACAGAACAGTTCCTACCCATCTTGGGTGCCTCTGGCCACCACCAGAGTATCCGGGTGCTTCACAGTCTCAAATGTACTAAGGCCATTCTCTTCATTCTATACATGGGGAAACTGAGGCATGATACAGCAATGACTTGCCCACAGTCACAGAGGGTATGAGAGCAGGGTCTGTTGGGTGCCAGGGTGGTACCCTACTTGCCAGACCATCCTTCCGATTCCTGCACAGGTGTCAGATCCCTGCAGAGCGCCCCAGATGGATGGCACGCCGGGCGTTCTCACACCACCCCATGTGCCCATTACCCCAAACCTGTGAGGATGAATGGTGATCTGATCCGGCCACTCCCTGCCTCGGTCCCCAGGTTCGCCTGCTGTGGAGTGTGATAACCCCTGGAGGAGGCCAGCCAGACTGGCTGGGCTGGGGCTCCCCCACCCAAGGATGGGGAGAATGCAGCCCCTGGAGCCATCTGGCCAGGACAGGCCTGGGCCAATGCAGAGCTGGTCAGACCCTGGACCCAGGCTACCCATCCCTCAGCCTTCCCAGGGGGCGACCCCCCACCCCTATCCAGGGCTGTGAGTGTCTGAGGAATCTTTTTCCACATCCAAGGGTGAACAGTTGATACCTCCAGGGCCGTATTTGTCTCTCCACCCCCAGTGGGGAGTAATTTGAGGTCCCTGACTGAGGAGGCCCCCCGATATCCCCATTCTCTCTCTGGAAAGGGTCCTCTGTTACAGGCAGCCAGCTCCTGGCTGCTGGGAGGAATCATGCAGTAAACTCAGTGGCCTCAGTTTCCCCACTGCTGGCAGGATGGACACAGCTATAGCCACACCCAGCTGTGCCTCGGTTTCCCCACTCCAGCTGGGGTCTCAGCCTGAGCCTGACCCAGCTGGAAGGCAGGACCCTTCCCCCACCCCTTCGTGGGTTTGCACCTGGGCCCGTCTGGGTCAGAGGCGAACAAAGGAGTAGCCCACGTGTCTCCCCCCAGCACCTGCCTGGATTTTACAGGGCTCGGAGCTGGCGGCAGATAAAGCTGTTTCCCCCTGGGACTCTTGGCCACATGTCGGTGTCTCCCAGGTGCTGAGGTAGGCAGACTGCCCTGTTGCTGACAAGTCTCCCCGCTTTCACCTCTCACTGCTCCGACGCAGTCCAGAGAGCCCCCGTCTGCCGCCTCGGATGCTGTGGCTTGTTCACAGAGCCTGGCTGCTTGCCGGGTTTGAGGTGGGGAGGGGATTTCTCCCCTGATCGGCAGGGACCTTGGGGATTTTCCCCTTCTCCAGCAGAGTAGGACATGGATCTGAGCAGACCTCAGGCATCTGCAGCATTGGAGTCTCTTCCAGTCCCTGCATGTGGTACAAACCCGTTAGCCTGCTGCGGACCCAAACGCCGGTGTCTGACGAGGGTCGCTGTGCTCGGCATACAGGGAAGTGGGCGAACGCCTAGAAGCAAGCCTGGGGTAGGCGGGAGGTCTTTGTGCGCTGTTGGGGGGCCTGACTCAAAAGGGAGTTGCGGGGGTAGGGGTTTTTAGGGACCTTATTTTAGGGACCTTATTCCTGCACGGCCTCCAAAGCTGGCAGCCGGAGTGTAGAACCGGAAGGCAGAACCCCACCAGCAGCAGAGCAGTAATAAGGGTGGCATATCTTGCTGCTGGCGGTAGCTCTGCCTTCTGAGCTGCGCTCCCGTCCAGCAGCCGCCGTTCTCCAGCTGCCCAGCTCTGACGGCAGCGTCACCGCCAGCAGCAGCGCGGAAGTAAGGGAGGCAAAACTGTAGTGCCCCCTACAACAACCTTGCAACTCCCCTCTCCCTACAACTCCTTTTTGGGCCTGGATACCGCCCCCCCCCCTCCCCCCCAGTCACAACATTTCAGATTTAAATCGCTGAAATCGGGACGTTGACTAGTTTTCCAATCCAACGACTGTGAAATCGACCAAAATGGACTGCGCATTTGGTCGGCCCTCGTTACGATGGCCCCTTCCGGCCTCAAATTCCCTTAGCGAGCGGCAGCACATAGACACGGTCTGAACTCAGCAGCCTGTAGATCGTGGCCCCTGCTGGGGAATTGTCTCTCTGTTAGGGTCGGGGGGCTGGCTGCCCCCTGCCTGGGCTGTCAGTAACCGGGCAGCCGTGTCCCGCTGCTGGCCCCCCAGCGCCTGAGCCCTGAGCATCCTCCCCCTTTCTCTTCCCTGGCAGCTACTGCAGCTGGGATCCCTGCCACTAGGGGTCCCATCTCTGGGGAGCACCCTCCTAGGGCCCATCCAGGAACCGCTCCCCTTGGGTTTCCTCTGGCAAGCCGGCCGCCTGGCTGCCGAGTCGCCTGCCCCGTTCCCAGCCACGTGTCTCTCTAGGCCCCGAAAACGCAGCCACAGCCGTAACCCCCCGGGCCTCCCCAGTCTCTCTGCAGCCCCTAATCTGAGCTGCAACCACAGCCTGACTCAGACCCTGGAAATCTCCTCCCATGCATTTTGGGGCTCCGCTCCCAGCAACGCCTCCTTCCGGGGCCTCTCCAGCTCCCGCTGTGGCCCTTCTCTCCACTGCCCCCAGCCCAGCGGCTCCTCCTGGCTCGCTTTTCCAGCCAGTCAACCGGATCCGCCTGCTGCCTTGCTCTCCTTGAGCCTCAGACCCTTGCAAACACCTTTGCTCACTGCCCCCCCAGCCTGGGCTCGGCCCCCCTCTCATCCACACAGCCCTCCCTTGTGTATCCAAACCAGCTGGGTTTGGGGGGTACGGCCCTGCAGGGCTCCTTGGGCGATTTCCTGGGGTTAGATCTCCCCACTGGGCCCCTCCCTGAAAGCTGCCCAGGGCAGGCAGGCCAAGGACAGGGGTGACCTGAGTGGGAGCTCTGCCCGAGGGAGAACTGCAGGATCAGACCCCTTGTGCAAGCCCGAGGTGGGCTGGGGTGAGGTGACCCCCCCCCCTTTAGCTGCTCTTCTTGGGTCTCACGCAGCTGCAGGCGGCTCGTCACTCACAAATCGCAGACCTGGGCAGAACCCAGGTGTCTGGGGAATCCAACTCCCTGCCACCAGCCCCAATCCAGTCTCACGGGCGGGGGGGAGTGGGGAGTGGGGGAGGGTTGTGCGTGTGTGTCACCGGCTCCGTGCAAGGCCTCGGCTTTGAACGTCCTCCCCGCCTCGTGTCCCGCATTGTGACCCCAAGAGCTCTTTCTCCTTCCCTGGGTAACAATGCAAAGCAAAGGGGAAACTGAGGCAGACAGTGGTGAACACGACCATGGACAATTCCTACTTTCTTTGCCTGGTTTGTGTTTACACTCTGAGCCTCACCCCAGCTGCCCAGACAGAGCAGGTAGGTCAGAGCCGTCATCTGACCTTCCGTCCTCACCACCGCTGCTGTCTCTTCTCTCCTCGCTGTCTGCGTCCCCTTTGCTAAGCCCTGGAGTGGGTCCAGGGGCTCTCTGCCAGAGGGCACGCAGAGGGCTTCCCCAGCATGCCGCAGTGCATCTAGCTCCTTGCCTTGTTTTACCACCGGCTGCCTGGATAGCACCAGGGCCAATTCCATTGTCATGGGGACAAAATGAGACAAAGAAGTAACTGGGCACTGGGGCACATTTTGAGGTCCGGTTTTGTACCCCGGTCACTTTGAAGGCAGCTTGGGGGTACGCCAGGCAAATCAGCCTCCTGAAAGGGGGACAAGTCTCCTGGGAAGATTAGGAGCTGCTGCCGTTCACTTTCCCTCAGAAGTTGTCTCCCCAGGGCACTGAGGGTGGGGGAGGTACCAGGGAAAGAAACAAACTTCCAACTTGTTCCAGACGGAGTGGAACCAGGGGCGGGGAGCAGACACAGATCCAGACAAACACCCTGGGTCTTCCCAGAGCCCCCAAAGCAGTGCCCCATACGCTGGTTATTTCTAATCACGCTTACTTGTGCCTGGGGGCAGGGCTGGATTAAGCGGGGGGCTAGCCGGGCAGCTGCCTGGGGTGCCAACCTATGGGGGTTGCCTGATGGCAGCTGTAAGGGGCGCCACATGCCTGGCTGCGCGGCGCCCCTTAGAGCTGCCATCAAGCGCCGCGCGCCTGGGGCCGGGGGGCCGCGTGTCGCCTGATGGCAGCTCTAAGGGGGGGCTAAATGCACGCCAGGCCACGTTAGTTCGAACCACGCCCCTTGGTTCGCACTAATGTTACGCCTCAAAAAACAACCTCAGGAGGTCATCAAGTCCATCAAAAAATTAGGAGTAACGTTAGTGCGAACCAAGGGGTTTGGTTCGAACTAACACGTCCCGGCGCGCACTTTCACTTTCGAAACAGCTGTTGAGCGGAGTAACGCGCCGGAGAGATCATGCTAACGAAGCGCGGGATATTTAAATCCCCGCTTCATTAGCAATTTCAGTCGCCTACATTTGCATCCCTTGTTCGAACGTGGGAGCAAGCGTAGACGTACCCTCGCAGAAAAAAACAACCAATAGTCTGGCAGCACTTTATAGACTAACAAAGCATGTAGATGGTATCATGCGCTTTCGAGGGCACGGCCCACTTCTTCACACCCAGCCGTCAAAGGCTGCACTTTGCTTTGAAGTCCGTGGGGCAGCATCCGGCCATGAAAGTGCCGATGTGCGTCTGAGCCCTGAACTGGACTATACTAAATGGTGCCGTGAGCACAGGGGCAGGTAACTGGGCCTAGCGGTGAGTCTCCATAGGGGATTTCGCTATTCCTGTTTTCTCTGGCGACGTTAGCACGGTCCAGGTCTTGTCACGAGCGTTAGAATCATAGAATCCTAGGGTGGGCAGAGACCTCAGGAGGTCATCACATCCAGCTCCCTGCCCGCAGCAGGACCAATCCCAACGAAATCAACCCATGGTTGCGCATGCGTGAGGGAAACAAGACAACCTCAGCACTGGCCAATTTTAGGATTTAACCCTCGCTGCTCACACCTTTTAATACCGACGGCGCGACATTTCAACCTGCGCAAGCTTCGTTGCATTTCATTTCCGTGTCTTTTCTCAGGTGTCGTCTACCTGGGGAATTCTGTATAACGCAAATATCTCCTCATCCCCCTACGGGCATGCCCCAAAACAAACTCACATTATTCCAGAGTCTCTCCCTGCTCTGGCCTTCTTCTAGTATAATAATCCCTGCCTCTCTCATTTCCACTCCATGCATCCACGTGGGTTTTTGCCCACGAAAGCTTATGCCAGATGGGGCCAACCTCAGCCTGAGAAAGAGCCACAGTTTACCAATGTACATTGCCAAAGAGCCGCAGTAATTTGTCAGTAGTCCCCATCAATTTGTCAGCCTCCTCCGCTTCCGTCCCCACGCCTCCTGCCCACGGCAATCAGCTGTTTCATGGCACTCAGGAGGCCCTGTGGGGGAGGGAAGGAACGAGGGCGCAGTACACTTGGAGGAGGAGGTGGAGCCAGGAGTTGAGCACTGAAAAGTTGGCACCTGTAGCTGCAGCCCCAGAGTCAGTGCCTGAACAAGGAGCCGCATAATAACGTCAGAAGAGCCACAGGTAGGCCACCCCTGGCTTATGCCCAGATAAACCTGTTAGTCTCTATGGTGCCCCATGATTCTTCGGAGTTCTTCGGGAAGGGTTCTAGCAGAATAATAATTTCTTTGCAGCAATTCCAGGATGACTCGGCTGTTCCAAATGCTCCAGAGGGGATGCCGAGTGAGTCTGTCACTGGAAAAACTTAAAAAAACAACAGATTGTCTTGCAGCACCTTAAAGACTAACAAAACATGTAGATGGTACCATGAGCTTTCGGAGACAAAGTCCCTGTGTGCACACTCTATTCCGAACTAAACTGAGAAACTGGGAGGTGGCAAACCTGGCAGCGGATAGAAAACTACTCAAGAGCGGTAAGTCCGCTGCAGACTGCAAAGAGCTACAAAGGGATCTCACCAGACTGCGGGACTGGACAACCAAGTAGCTGATGCATTTCCATGTTGATCCATACAAAGTAAAGTGCATTGGAAAACAGGCTCTCAACTCTCCATTCGCGCTGGTGGGGTGTAAAGTAGCTGTTACCACTCGAGACAGAGATTTTGGATGGAGTCATTGCAATCGGTCCCTGAAAACATCCATTCCATGTGGAGCAGCGGGCGAAAACGCAAACAGAATGTTGGAAATTGTTTTAGAGGGACAGAGCAAAAGACAAAAATACCAGACTGCCTCGCTACACCCATGGGACGCCCACAGCTTGAACACGACACCCGGGTGTGGTCGCCCTATCTCAAAAAACATATACTGGAACTGGGAAAGGTGCAGAAAAGGGCAACAAAAATGATGAGGGGTATGGAACAGCACCCATAAGAGCAGGCCTGCACAACATACGGCCCATGGGCGGCATGCGGCCCGCAGGGGCTCACTGTGCGGCCTGTGACGATTACGGGAGGCGCAGCCCCATCCGATCCGCTGGCCGGGCGGAGGAGCGGAGCGCTGCCGGGGTGGGGGAAGTGCGGCAATTCTCACCGCCGGGCTGCCTGCGTGCAGTTCCGGCGCGAGGAGGCGGGGCGCGAGCCAAAGAGCGGGACGCCGGCAGACGCCAGGACGCTGGCGTGACGTGGCATCGTGATGTCACGCCCAGCGACCGCCGGATTCAAAAAGGCTCCAGCAGCCCCGCAAACTGGAAGGCAGAAGCCAGGTAGGGGAGGGGAAGGGGCTTGTGCTGAGGGGAGGGGAGGGGATGGGGGCAGATCAGGAGAAAGGGGAAGGCACCAAGGGGCAGGGTGCAGGAGAGAGAAATGCCAGGGGGCCAAGTGGAGACAATGAGGAAAAGGGCAGGAAGGGAGGTGTCAGTGGGAGGGGGGACAGGGTGATGCTGGGAGAGGAGAGGGTAAGGGCATTGGGGGCCATATGTTGTGCAGGCCTGATTTAATTGAAAAATTCTTAATAAAGTATCCCCCCCCAAACCTACCCTTGCGGCCCGTGGCTGTTTTCTTTGGAGTAATATGGCCCTCGCCGCTTTCCGAGTTGTGCAGGCCTGCATAAGAGGAAAGATTAACAAGAGCGGGACTTTCCGGCTAGAAGACACGTCCAAAGGGGGAGAGGATAGAGGCCTAAAATCCTAGCTGGTGTGGCGAAAGAAAAGAAATAAGTGTTATTCACTCCTTCTGCCAACACAGGCACTAAGGGAGCCCCAAGAAGTTAAAAGACAGCAGGCTGAAAACAAACAAGAGGAAATATTGCTTCCCCCAACGCACAAGCAGAGGATGTTGGGAAGGCCAAGACTACAACGTGGTTCAAAAAAGAGCTAGATACATTCATGGAGGTTCGGTGCATCAATGGCTATTGGCCAAGCTTGGCAGGGATGGTGTTCCTAGCCGCTGTTTGCCAAAAGCTGAGAGTTGGGGACAGAGGATGGATCATTTGAGGGTTCCCTGTCCTGTTCATTCCCTCTGGGTCCTGGCGTTGGCCGTTGTTAGAAGACCGGATACTTAGAATGACCCACTATTGGCCATTCTTATGACTTTCTTCCAGATTATTTACTCTGCCTTTGAGTTATGCTGGAATACCTATAGTGAGGTAACTCTTTGCTATAGACATGCTGGTCAGTTTCCCTTACTTTTGTCAATTACTTTTTATGGCCCTTCTGTTAACATCTCTCTCAATCTTTGCAACTGAGTAGGGCAATTTTTAGCAAATATGCGCATATGGGTTGGCTTTTTGGGGGGGGGGAACAGAAGAGTGTTCATGGGCTGGAGCAGCTAAAGCCCCCTTGAAACTTTTTAAAATGTCTTTAAAAAGCTTTTAACTGATGTTGTTCTGACTCGGCTTGAAGGTTAACAGCAGGGGAGCTAAAAAGAAGTTGCATTTGTGACTTCTGTGGATGTGTTTTCAGACACCCGCGTAAGCCAAACGGGCTCAGCGTGACCATCCCCATCACATGGGGGGCCAGGCCAGTGAGACTGAGGAATAGATCCCTGCACGGCTATAAAATGTGTATCCACTTCTGCCCCACAGACATGGTCTGCGGCTATATCGTGGCATTCTGCAGGCCTGTAGAACGACACTGTTACAACCCTTGCTAAGAGAGGGGTGGCTTTTAGCTCATGGAATAGAGGCTCCCACAGTAAGGTCTAAGGGTCCCAGGTTTGAGCCTGCCCTTTGACAGCAATGCACAAGGACAGTAGTCATCAACAGGCAGAAGACCAGGGACCAAATCCATCCTTTTGAATGGCCCCAAAACTCTTCTAGTATTATCATTATTGTCCGTATTCTTTTCCCTGGAGTCTGGTTCTTGACTAGGCCTCCACCATGAAGTCTGGAGCTTGGCCAAAAGTCATGGCCTCCCCCTGCACTAGGACACGAGTTTCGGGCGCAGAAAGGAGGGGAACATGGAATTTGGATTTCTAGAAGAGGGGAGGGTCTGATTACCACTAGACTTCTGACTGCTGAGCCTTGAGAATTAGCTCGTCAAACTCTGGCGCGGAGGGTTTTGGTTTCTGGCCCTTTAAATACCAGACTCCACCTCTTTGCACTGAATGGGCACAGTGCTGCCTGCTGGCACATGCTGCCTACTGCAGGCCAAGCCTATTAAAGGAGCTGGGGTGGAGGGGCTGTTTGTAGAGGAGGGGGCTGCTCCGAGGAGCACCATGCTTCCCAGGCCACCTTGTCCGCCAGCCACGCTTGCACATGACTTCAGCATGTGGCGGGACTACCTAAACCTGTCCAAGGTGCTTGGGGAAATCATTGAAGAGCACAGAAGGGGGTCCAGGCATCTGCTCCCTTGCGAGACCCCAGATTTCTGCCTCCCTGGGGCCCCTCTTCACATGTCCCTGGAGGACACTTTGGTCCTGAAGCCTTCGGGTTGGAACAGGAGCAACAGTAGCAGTGGTTCAGAGGAGCAGAACAGGGCGGCCACCCCTCCAACGCCCGGCAGACTCATGTGCAACTTCTGCCGGCACAACGGGGAGTCCAAAAAGGTCTACTCCTCCCACCCGCTGAAGCAGGCCGACGGCACCGTGCTGTGTCCCATACTGCGTAACTACGTCTGCCCGGTGTGCGGGGCCACGGGCGACAGGGCCCATACGCTGAAATATTGCCCACAGAATCAAGAGAAGCAGTCCCTCTATTGCAAAGGTGGGCGCAACTCGGCGGGCTTCGTCGTACGCCGGTGAACAGCAGGGGAAGAAACCTTCCCCGCCCTGGGACAAAAACATGGGACCTTTCCCCAGGGAGGCGCCCGAAGGCGCTTGGAACGGAAATTTTCGTTTTCTGCTGTTTGTTTCGGAGTTTGCATTTCAAGTCCAGGGTGGAACTAACGTGTCCAAAGTCACCCTAGTTTCTTTAAATCCCCATGGCAGCCGGGGAGCTGTATCCTGGCCCCGTGGTGAGTTCGGTTGGGAGGGAACCAACACTGAAGGATGAGGCGTCGGGATGGACGGCTGCGAGACGTTTGCCTCCGCTACATTTGTTTTGTTTTCACCTCCTTTGCCTGAGCCAAGTGGTATTTATTTGTTTCCACCCCACAGGAATCGTTTGCTGGCGTTTCCTGCGAGTTTTATTTGAAAATCATGGCAGAAAAAGGGACTGAATGCTAAAATGGGCCTCTCCGTAGTGTTTCACCGCATTTTGTAGTTGCAACTACCCGTGGGGGGGGGAGGCGTGGTTCTCTCTTTGTTACATTTGAGGGTTTGTTTAGCAGAGTTTTTTTTTTTTTTAAATGCAACACTCCCTTAGCCCCTTTCTCTTCTGTTTAATAAACAGCATTGTTGTTCTAGCAGCCGGTTGTGTGGGCTTGGTCGGCTTTTCCCCGGCGTTGCTCCGGGACAGCTCCCCTTTTCGGGCAGGCAAGAGAAGTCATGCCCTTTGTCTCCCCCACTTGAAAGAGGGAAGAGCACCAAGCTGGGATTGAACTTGCGACTCAAGGAATGGAAGCCACGTGCCTCTAATACGTGAGCCAAAAGCTGCCTGGCACAGGCTCTAGAGCAGGCCTCACGCTTCCTTTCTCACTGGTCTCGGTGCCTCTGGGTTACGTGCGGCCAGACATGCACGGCTCCCTGGAGGTAGAGTGCACCCTGCCCTGTGCGGGCTGCCGGGCCTCCTCCCAGTGGGCACTGGCAACCCCACCCCCCCACAGGAAAGGGCAGGCAGGCAGGCAAGGCAGGCAGGTCCAAGGAGCCAGCTGGGGGCACGCTGTAGGAGGCAGCCGGGGTCCTGGTGGGGCCATGCCTGTCCTGCTGTCCCCTCTCGCTGGACGCCGGGCAGCCCGTGTGCAGTCCTGGCGGACAGCTGCTGCCAGCGGCCCATGGGAAGCAGTGGCAGGCTGTGGAGGGGAGGGGGAAGGGTAGTTCTCACAACACCCGCTGCCCAGCAGCAGTGCCCCCACACAGCTGGCCCACAGCTCCCTTGCAGCAAACAGGAGCAGCAGGGCTGGGACCCATCCACCAGCCGGATAAGGGAACCCAGACACTCCCACACCCCCTGCTACCTTCTGCCCTGACTCCTGCATCCCCCAACCCCCCCCATTCCCCTGCACCTCACGCCTCCATCCCTCTGCCCTGAGCCTCCCTACACGCCCAGCCCCCCGCCCTCCACCCCACAGGTAGTGCTGTATTGCAGCCCCCCTCCCAAAACCCCCGTCCCTGAGGCCCCCTGGGGGGGGGGTGTTACAATACGTCAGCACCCATAAGAAACGTAAGTTACTGTCGCCCCTGCCAAAGCGACATGGGCCAGAAACAGCATCCACATGCCCAATGCTCTGGCCTACCGTGGGCTGACAGCGGCTGTGTCCCTTCCTCACCCGGACCCTCTCCTTTGCCAGTTAACAGCTCCGACTGTGAGGCTCCACCGGCTGATATGCCCAGAAGCCCCTAACAACAGCCCTGGCTCAGCCGCTCCTCTCCCTACTGCTCCCGGCCCTGCCCCCTGCACTCCAGTGTCAGTCAGCCCCACTGACGCCTGCTGCCTGCTGGTTTCCATGGTGGTCGGGCTGCTCCGGGGCGTGGCTGGTGCTCAGAGGGCAGCTGCTGAGGGCAGGGAGACCAAGAAGGGGGAAGGCAGCGGGGGGAGCCCAGCTAGGAAGGCCCCAGAGCCAGTGCGCCTCCTGCTGGGAGGCAGAGAAATACCCCGGCACAGGAGCAGAATGTGTCTTGCAGCAGAGAAGCAGGGTGGGGCGGCTGCATGCATGGGAGGTAAAGATTAAGGGGTGCTGGGACCCCAACAGCAAGAGAGAGGTGTAAGGAGGGGTGAATTCTCAGGCAAGCTCATAGAATCACAGACACCTAGGGCGGGCAGAGACCTCAGGAGGCACCGAGTCCAGCCCCCTGCCCAAAGCAGGACCAACCCGACTCAATCAGCCCAGCCAGGGCTTGGTCACGCCAAGACTTAGAACCTCTAGGGACGGAGTTTCCACCACTTCCCTAGGGAACCCATCCCAGTGCCTCCCCACCCTCCTAGGGAAATAGTTTCTCCTAATATCCAACCTCGACCTCCCCCACTGCAACTTGAGACCATTGCTCCTCGTTCTGCCATCTGCCCCCACTGAGAACAGCCTCTCTCCATCCTCTTTGGACCCCCCCTGCAGGGATTTGAAGGCTGCTATCAAATCCCCCCTCACTCTTCTCTTCTGCAGACTGAACAAGCCCCAATCCCTCCGCCTCTCCTGTAGGTCATGTGCTCCAGCCCCTGAATCATTCTCATTGCCCTCCGCTGGGCTTTCTCCAATGGGTCCACATCCCTTCTGTAATGGAGGGCTTCACCAAAGACTCTGAAACACAAGAAGCTGTCTTGATATTAGAGGGAAAGGCCTCTCCTGGGTCAGTAACTGATTAAAAGGCAGGAGACAAAGTGTAGGAATAAATGGTCTGTTTCCCGAAGGGAGAGAAGTAACTAGTGGTGTCCCCCGCGGGGTGTGCCCCATGCTGTTCAACATACTCATGAATGATCTGGAGAAAGGGGGCAAACAGGGAACTGGCAATGTTTGCAGCTGATTTGAAACTACTCAAGATCGTTAAGTCCAAAGTAGCCTGCAAAGAGCTACAAAGGGACCTCCCCAAACTGGGGGACCAGGCAGCAGAAGGGCAGATGGAATTCAGTGTTGATATATGCCAAGTAATGCACATAGGAAAGCATAAGGCCAACTCTACGTACAAAAGGATGGGGACTACATGAGCTGTTACCACACAAGAAAGAGATCTCAGAAACAAACCAAAGGATGTATTTCTTCACTCAGTGCACAATCAACCTGTGGAACTCCTAGCCAGACGATACTGTGAAGTCCAAGCTGTGTCTCCACTGCAGGCTTCTTGCGCAACAGCATGTCCACACTGCCATGTGCTTTTGCACAAGAGAGCGTCCACACTGCCATGGATGCTCTTGTGCAAGAAAGCTCTGATAGCCATTCACAAAATGGCCATCAGAACACCCGTGCTTTTTCCGATAGGGGTTTCTTGTGCAAATCCCCTGTTGTCCATCCACACACGCCTTTTTGAGCAAGAGCTCTTGCACAAAAAGGCTTATTCCTCGTACAAAGAGGAATAAGTCTTGCACAAAAAGCCCCGTCTTCTGACGATCTACTGTACTTTTTCTTGTGCAAAAACGCACTTGTAGTATGGCCACTACACGAGTTTTTGTGCAAAAACTAACTCTGCAGTGTAGACGTAGCCCAAGATTATAACAGGGTTCAGAAAAGAGCTAAATAAATACACAGAGGTTAGGTCCATCGATGGCTGTTAGCCAGGATGGGCAGGGATGGTGTCCCTAGCCTCTGTTTGTCAGAATCTGGGACTGGGCGTCAGGGGAGGAATCACTGGATGATTCCCTGTTCTGTACCCTCCGTCTGGGGCTGTGGGTGGGTCCTCAGGCAGAAGGGGCAGAGCAGGGGCGAGACTGCAAGCAGAAAACCTTGGGGAAGGGCCCCCTATTTGCTCGGGCCCAGGGCCCCCCAAAACTTTAATTTGCCTCTGCTTAAGGAGTTTGGTGCTGTCAGCAGCCCCAGCAAGGACAATAGAGCAGATCACAATGGGACCAAGTCCAGAGCAGCATCTCCCACGGACAGGAATCACGCTCCAACCTGGGGTATTTCCCTAACAAATTGCCTAGATACTCTGCTGGCCACAGTGGGGAACAGAGAAGCAGGGAATGGGATGCGGCGGAGGGGGAAAAGTGGTGGCTCTACCCCCCCATGACCCAGACTCCAGCCACAAGCATAAGTTCCACCCAGTCGCTCAAAGTGGTGAAGCGCAAGGTATGTAGGTTTGATCAGCTGCCAAATAGCTAAACTGTGTAGCACATAAATCTGCGCCATTAGGTTCCAGGATTAACAGTCTACACATGGTTGACCATAGGGGCTAACTTTTATTTTTTTCCTGAGAGAGGGGAATGTTTCACTGCTGCTCTGCCCAAAGGCCCTGCCCCATCTCCAAGGCCCCACCTTTTGCCTCCTCCACCCCTTCTCCTATGGTCTTCACTCTGCCTCTTTACACTCCTTCTGGGGCCACTGCACTCTCCCCTCCCCCACCAAGTTGCCCATCAGATGTTTGGCAGGGTCCCTGACGCTGCTCAGGGGCATCCCTTGGAGTCAGTGCCTGTGTCCAGGAAGGTGAGGGAAGGCTCAACCCTCCCCAGCGCCAGGCGGTGGTGGGGGGAACCCTCCTCTCCCTGGGGTTTACTCGCTGGGGAGGTGCCTTCTCTTACCCCGTGCCCGGCGGAGGCGCTGATCCCGCCTTGCTTCCCTGCCAAAGGTGCCAGGCCAGGGGCTGCGAAGCGGCCGCCTGGGTGGCTCGAACTCGCAACCCTACGCGCCCAAGCGCCGCCTGGAGCGCCTGAGGCCGCGCAGGCTGCAACGCGCCGGGCAGCCGCGAGGGGGCGCAAGAGCGGTGCGACGCCAGGCCCCCGTCATTCCCACCCTCTCGCCTCGAAAAGGCGGGGCTACCCGGGGACTGACGGCGAACAACAGCCAATGGAAAGGGGCGGGTTCCGAGTGGGCGGGCCTGCGGCGGGGATTGGCATCCCTCGGGGAACCAATGGCAACTCTGAGCAGGCGGTTCGGGCGGGCCCGGCGGTTGATGGGCGGTCGAGGGAAACCAGTGGCGGCGCTGGCTTGGGCGGAGGGGGGCGGGCCTTGCTGGTGACCGGCGGAGGCTGCGGGCCAATGGCCCGCCGGCGGCCGTTGGTCGGCAGCCAATGGGAGCGGAGCGCGGCGCTGGGGGGGGCAGGGCCCTGGCCGGGGAGGTGGCGGCAGTTGGGCTGAGCCGGCGGCAGAGGCGGTGAGTGAGCGGGGACGCCCCCCCCCCCCGCAGCGACCAGCCTGGAGCCCCTCCCCCCTCACGACCGCGACCCCCCCCCCGGAACGCCCCCCGCCCGTGGCCCCTCCCCCCCGACTGCACCTGCTCTACCCCCCCCCCCGTGGGGACCTGTGACCCCCCCACACGGCCCGTGACCCCAGAGCCCCCCCCATTCCTAAGCCCCCCCCCAACTACCTCCCCCCCGTGGGGACCTGTGACCCCCCCACACGGCCCGTGACCCCAGAGGCCCCCCCCCATTCCTAAGCCTCCCCCAACTGCTTCCCCCCCCGTGGGGAGGACCTGTGACCCCCCCCACACGGCCCGTGACCCCAGAGCCCCCCCCATTCCTAAGCCTCCCCCAACTGCTTCCCCCCCCGTGGGGACCTGTGACCCCCCCCACACGGCCCGTGACCCCAGAGCCCCCCCCATTCCTAAGCCCCCCCCAACTACCTCCCCCCCCATGGTCATTCCTGTCCCTTCTCTGCCCCCCTCCCTCCCAGGGGCCCCCCCAGCCCGGCGGGGGACCCCAGCAGCCTCCTCCCCTGGAGACTCCTTCCATGCGCTGCCCGCGGGCCCCTATGTCCCTGCCCCCGGGGTCCCCCCCCGTCCCCCTCCCTCCTTGGCGTTGTCCCCCGTTTCCCACCCCGGAGATCCTGTCCCGTGCCTGGCACCTCTCCACCCAGCATCGTACCTGCCTGAGGAGTCATGGGGGGGGGGCTAATCAAGTGTGCCAGGGCTGAGGAGTGATGGGGGGGGGGGAAATCAAGTGTGCCAGGGCTGAGGAGTGATGGGGGGGGGAAATCAAGTGTGCCAGGGCTGAGGAGTGATGGGGGGGGGGTTAATCAAGTGTGCCAGGGCTGAGGAGTGATGGGGGGGGATAATCAAGTGTGCCAGGGCTGAGGAGTGATGGGGGGGGGAAATCAAGTGTGCCAGGGCTGAGGAGTGATGGGGGGGGGGAAATCAAGTGTGCCAGGGCTGAGGCGTGATGGGGGGGGGGTTAATCAAGTGTGCCAGGGCTGAGGCGTGATGGGGGGGGGGGTTAATCAAGTGTGCCAGGGCTGAGGAGTGATGGGGCGGCGGTTAATCAAGTGTGCCAGGGCTGAGGAGTGATGGGGGGGGGTTAATCAAGTGTGCCAGGGCTGAGGAGTGATGGGGGGGGGGTTAATCAAGTGTGCCAGGGCTGAGGAGTGATGGGGGGGGGTTAATCAAGTGTGCCAGGGCTGAGGAGTGATGGGGGGGTTAATCAATTGCCCCCCTCACTTGCCATCGTTGGGGTTCTCCTGGGACTTCTTCCACTCAGTGCCCCAAGAGCTCAGTTCAGCTCCAGTCTCGTCACTGGGCTGAGTTATTTGGGTTGTAGCGGCGCTGAGCCGAGCTTCCCTGACTCAGGTGTCGCGGGTGGGGACAGGGTGCGCCGCGCATGCAGAATGGCCCGGCCAGGCTTTACCGGCTAGACAGCTCAACTAACGCTGACCACACCTGCTTTCAGAACTGCACGTCGCGGCGCACGCCTCGGGATTGGCACGCTTGCTTATCGGAGCCAGAGGCAGCCCCGTGTACCCAGCGGGGCTCTTTGTGTGGCTGGCAAGACGTTTTGTTCACTGTTGCCCCCACGCAGGGTTACTGGTTTCCATCCGTGTGGCTTTTTTCCATCACTATTATTAAAGGGATGTGCACGTAAAGCCGGGGCGTGTGAAGTGAAGGCTGTGCTGATAGCTCACAAAACTGCCTGTGGGAGCCATGCGTGCCCTCTGCAACCCCCTGCAAATCCTAGGCATGCCAGTGCCGTGAGCAAAACAACCCTATCCTGGGAGGCTGTCTTGGTCCCAGCAATTTTGCGGCCTATTGAGATGGCAGCCATTCATGCAGCCACTCACCAGCCTGGGTTGCCCATTGCTGATGTATAACATGCTAGGTTAGAATCATAGAGCTGGAAGAGACCTTAGGAGGTCATCAAGTCCAGCCCCCTCTTCCATAAACCCTAGCTGCAGGGTGTTGCTGCATATCTTGGTTAGCATAGGCATCCTGACTCCCTCCTGCTTGTTCAGCTCCTGTTTACACCTTAACTTTCCGCTCCCCTTCCCAGTCATGCCCACTACGAAATGAGTGTGACAGGATCCCCCCGGGGTGTGGCCCTGGACTGTAGGACCGCTGTGGCCCCGAACTCTCTCCAGCCTGGGCTGTCTGTCCCAGTGCCTTGCTAGTGTCCTCTAGCCCTGGGCGCCGGAGCATCAGTCCCAATTCCTGTGACCTCCCTCTCGTGCTGCAGGGCTGCCAGGGAACGCAGGGACAGAGTGCTGAGGACTTGCCATGGCCAAGCTGCAGGGGCTGC
This sequence comes from Pelochelys cantorii, assembly GCA_032595735.1. NCBI lineage: Eukaryota > Metazoa > Chordata > Testudines > Trionychidae > Pelochelys > Pelochelys cantorii. The sequence goes on along the minus strand of CM064358.1, from coordinate 3,974,861 downwards.
AGGCCGACTACGTCTTCCGTGGAACGGAGCATGTTGTGCGGATGACTGTGAATGGGAGCGTCCTGGAGGTGGAAGTGGAGGACCGGCTCACCACCGATCAGTGGAGAGGGGAGTTCGACGCCGCCTGTGAGCCTCCTGTCAATCCTGTTGCATGGCTTACCGCCCTGGGAGGGCTGTGTCGGCTGGGGGAGGGAGCAGCAGGGACTAGTGGTTAGCAGGGGACTGAAGCTCAGGGCTCCTGGGTTCTATAGCTGAATGTGGGGGGCACTGGGAATCAAGGAGTCCTGGGTTCTGTCCCCAGCTGCCAGAGGGCTGTGGTGGCTAGTGATTAGAGCGTGGGCGGTATTGGGAGTCCAGGACAACTGGGTTCTGTCCCCAGCTGCCGGAGGGCTGTGGTGGCTAGTGGTTAGAGCGTGGGCGGTATTGGGAGTCCAGGACAACTGGGTTCTGTCCCCAGCTGCCAGAGGGCTGTGGTGGCTAGTGGTTAGAGCGTGGGCGGTATTGGGAGTCCAGGACAACTGGGTTCTGTCCCCAGCTGCCGGAGGGCTGTGGTGGCTAGTGGTTAGAGTGTGGGCGGTATTGGGAGTCCAGGACAACTGGGTTCTGTCCCCAGCTGCCGGAGGGCTGTGGTGGCTAGTGGTTAGAGCGTGGGCGGTATTGGGAGTCCAGGACAACTGGGTTCTGTCCCCAGCTGCCAGAGGGCTGTGGTGGCTAGTGGTTAGAGTAGGGGCTGGCAGTCTAGGACTCCTGGGTTGTATCCCCAACTCTGAGAGGGTGTGGAGTCTAGTGGCTAGAGCAAGGGAGAATCTAGGACTCGTGGCTTTCCTTCTAATTCCCAGAGGAGATGCAATCCACTAATGAGCTCGGGGCTGGGAGCCAAGTCTGACCTTGCCTGACAAGAGTCTCTCTCCCTGTTTTGTTTGCTCCCAGTCATTGAAGATTTAACTCACAAGACGGGGAACTTCAAGCAGTTTGGGATCTTCTGCAGCATGCTGGAGTCTGCCCTGAGCCAGGTGAGGCCTGCAGCACTCTCAGCTGCCTGCTCCTGGGCACATGTGCCTGGCCCAAGAGCAGTGGGAGAAGGGGCCTGGGCTGCCACGGGCTGCATTGGGCAGCTTGCCAGGGCCCCAAGGGTCCCTCCTGTTCCGCAGGAAAAGGGAGCTGGTTGTAACAGGGCTGCCTCTTAAGGGACCCCAGGTCCCTGCGTGTGGTGCTCCATCAAGCTGCACTGCTGTCACTTGCGATAGTGCAGAGTGGCATGCTGGGAGCTGTAGTCTTTAGGGGCAGCCCGGTGGTCAGCCGCTCTCTTACCACCTCCCCTCTTGCTGCGGGGTGCAGCGCGAAGGGCTAGGCTGGCACGGCCCCCCTGAGTCAGCGCGTCTCCCCCCAGAGCAGCGAGTCGGTCACCTTGGACCTCCTCACCTACACTGACCTGGAGGCGCTGCGGAGCCGGAAGATCGGGGTGGGCCCCCGGCACATGCCCTCCGCCTCCAAGTCCTCGCTGCTGAGCTCCAAGCGTTACCTCATCCTCATCTACTCCGTGGAGTTCGACAGGTAAGGGCTGCTTGGGGGGGGAAGGGGGGGTGATGAGGAAGTAGCAGCAGCAGCTTGGGGGTCGTTCTGAAGGCATTGCCATGGGGCCAAAAGGACTCCCGCAATCCTGGGCTGCATGAACTGGTGTATCAGGTAGGAGCAGAGGGGGGATTTCCCTCCGGATCTAGTCTGATGTGATTGCTGCTGGGATCTTGGGCCCCCCGTGGGTGTTCACAACTGAACATGGGTGTCGCTAAAGTGGAGAGAGGACCGAGAAGAGCCTCCAGAGTGACTGAAGGGTTAGAAAAGCTGCCTTCTCGAGAGAGTCCAGGACCTTAATTGGTGTAGCCTAACAGAAGGCTGTCAAGGCTGATTTCCCACTCTGGCACGATGAATGCAGAAGTGGGGGCCTGCAAAAGTACCTCAAAACCTTATCTTTCCAGGCTTTGGTATAAAACTTCCCCCCCAAATCCTAAAACCCTAGATTTTGGGGATAAAAATCCACTGCCACCACCCAAGTAATGGTAAGAAAGCCAGGGAAGAGATCACTTAGGAAATCTCAGCCCTAAAGTAAAACCAGGACACACACATTAACCAATACCAGGTTAATAAAAAAGAAAGAACTTTTATCATCACCACCATACTCCTGTTCCAAGCATAGCTGGATTGGCTAGATGGTAAGAGCCACCAATTAATATACTCATGGGGAATTTTCCCATGGGAAAATTTCCCAGAGGAGAGGAAAACTCATTTCTAAATGCACAGACATCAGATCCCATTTCCCAAACCATAAAACAGTAAAACCTGACGGATTTATCTAAACTTACCCTACTTACAGATTGTGAAGAGTCTTTTCTTGGAGAGAGACATGTTGTCTGTCCCCCTCAGTATTTGGAGAGTCAACTGCCCAGAGACAAAGGAGGGAAAACCCCAAAATTCCTTTGTCTCAGTTTGAAATCCCTATCTGCATTTCTATTGGCTGACCGCTACCTGGCGAGGCACAGTTAACCCCTTAGTCCCCAGGCTGCTGGCTAACCCTCATGGTTATGACAAAGGCTAATGGGCAACTTGATCCCAGTCAATCAGAACCTGCCAGGGGGACACACATTTGCTCAGGACTTCTAGGTAGCAGACTACGGTCTTACACGATCCAGAGGCTGGAAGCTGAAGCTAGACAAATCTAGGGTGGAAATAAGATTCGGATTGTTAGCAGGAATTAGCCATTGGAGCATTTTAGCAAGGGTCATGGGCATTGTTCTCTCAGCTTTTCCATCCATGTGTGGAATAATTTTGGTTTTGCACCAAGGTTGTGTGCACCACTTGTAGAAACAAGACAGCTGGGGGCGCTCTTCTAATCAGCTGGGCAGGTCTCTGGCTGGGTTCTCTGGGGGCCAGGCCAGAGGCTCACAATGGTGCCTTCAGGCCTTATCAGCTGTTAGTCTAGGGGTGGGAGGAGGTGGGGGGACATGTAGCCACCTCAGGAGTGTGCTGATCGCAGCCGCCCTGCCTCTTGCTTCTCTGCAGGATCCACTACCCGCTGCCGCTGCCCTACGTGGGCAAGCCGGACCCCGTAGCGCTGCAGAAGGTCATCAGGGAGCTGAAGGAGGAGCTGGCGGTGCTGAAGGCCAGGCCGGGCAGGGATTTCCGGGACACAGAGATCCGGCGCCTGCGGGACGAGTGAGTGCGGGAGGGGGGGGGTGCCTGGATGTTGAGCTGATTGCTGCCTGTAGGCTCTCTCAAGCACCTGTCCATCGGGCAGAGGCAAGAAAGGTCACCTGCTCGGACACATTCAGGAGGGAACCGCAGCGGCAAAAGGAGCAGCCCCGTGCCGGCAGCTCTCCAGTATGGCTGTCCCGCGCCCAGCCCTTCATGCAGCTGCATCTCCTAGTATCTGTACAGCCAGGCCCGAGCGTGGAGGCTGCTGCTCCCAAGAGCACGGCTGTAACGGTACCGTCCCCAGACCTACAGAGGAGATAGCTGTGTGGGAAGTCTGAGCTTGATACAGCCGTGCTGGAGGAGCTGCTGGTGTGGGGCCTCCTGGTGGCCCCACATTCGTGCTCCTTTTGCTGCTGTGATCCCGGAGAGCCCTGGGGCTCAGAAGTCTCAGGGGACCTCCGCCCTGCAGGAGAGTGGGGGGTAGGATGGGAGGAGTCGTATGGCCCCCTTTAGCTGGTGTCCCTCTTTGTGTCTCTCCCATTGGTCACCTCAGTCACTGAGCTACGTGGGGTGCAGGCAGCTGTCCCAGCCACTCCCCTGTGCACGTGGGCGTCCCAGCTCTGTGCTTCAGCCTGATGCGAAGAGAGGAGCAAGGGCTGGGTGTTACTGCAGAGGGCCCGGGAGTCAGGACTCCTGGGTTCTGTTACGGGCTCTACCCCGCCTCACCTAGTGTAAACCACATGTGTCTCTGTGACTCAGTTTCCCCTTCTGTAAAATGGGGCTTATTTGGATGGATGGTTGTCCCGTGCTCTGAAGTCCTCCACCATAAGGGGGTGAGCTTGGCGCTGTGAGCCGCTGCTCTTCCTGAGCCCTGCCTGTGCTTGTCTCTGCCTGCCCAGGCTGGGCCGGGTGCTGGAGGAGAAGCAGGAGGTGGAGGCGGCCCTGCTCGGGCTGCAGGCGGAGCTGAAACTCTGCAGCAAGAGCAGCGCTGGGAAGGAGGTGAACATCCTGAAGAAGATCGTGCAGAGCCTGGAGGAGGAGCTGCTGAAGGAGCGAACCAAGCACCAGCGCCTGGCCAGCAAGCGCCTGCAGGAGAACCGGCAGCTGGCTGACGAGGTGCGGTAGGGAGCCCCTGCCCTCCTGGCTGGGCTGTGGCACCAGGGTAACCCCCTCCCGCCCCGTCAGGAGATGATGTAACAGCATTGCCCTGAGGGAGTCCTCACCCAGCACGGCCCTGGTGTAACAGCCCCCCTGCGTGCCTCTGATGGGACCCAGCACTGCTGTGACAGTCCTTTTTCACTCCCCTCCCCAGTGCTGGCGTGATATCAGCCCTTGCCCACACCTGCCCCAATAGATGAGAAATCAGAATTGCTCAGCTGTGGAGTTAGTGCTAAAAACAAAGCTCCATAATAAATCTGAACCTCAGTGGAAGCAGCATATGAGGGGAATGGGGTCTAGTGGTTAGAACAGGGGGAGCTCGGAATCAGAACTACCGGTGCTATTTCCAGCTCCAGTGTGGTTAGAGTAGAGGGCCTGGGAGCTTGGGCTCCTGGGTTCTAAACCTGACTCTGCCACGGGCTCCTTGTGTACTGTCGGCAAACGGTTATCACTCTCTGTGCCTCAGTTTCACCCTCTGTGAAATGGGGATGACCCCTGCTGCAGAGGATTGGGGTTGTGAAACTGAATTCGTAGAGTTGATTTTAAAAAGAGGTGAGGATGCTGGCCGAGATCACGAAAATCTTGTCAAATGCTGCCATTTTTTTAGTGACGTTTGAAATGTCAATTTGAACAGCTTTGACAGCTGTAAAATGCAACCAGACCCTATGCTGGGCAGTGCTAGAAGAGGGCCAGTAACACAAGGGCTGTCAAATGCAGTTAGCTCCAGCATAACTGGATTACAAAACCACAATTACTTGCCATGTTACTCACACGGTTAATCAGGAATCGAATAGCCATTGAAATGTGTTATAAATATGTTAAGAATTTTTTGTACATTTTCTAATGCACTGATTTCAGTTGCAACGCAGAATACAAAATGTACAGTGCTCGCTTGATATTAGTATTTGTAATACAAACGTTTGCACTATAAAAAGAGAAACAAAACAAATAACGTTTTTCGTTTCACATCATACAGGTAAATGTAGTGCAATCTCTTTATTGTGAAATTGCAACTTACACATGTAGATTTTTTTTTGTAATGTAACTTCACTCAAACACAAAACCATGTAAAATGTACGTGGGAGTCCTCAGCTGACCCCGGGCTCCGTGCACCACTGCCACTTTGAAGTACCCTCCTCTTCTCTCTCACCCCCCCCCCCTTTTTGCCTCTATCTGATAGAAGCAGCAAGTGGGGGGAGGGGAGGAGAAGTGACTAGTCAACTATCCTGTCGACTAGTCTTTAACATCCCTAAATTGGTAGGCTCTGAAGTTTTACATTGTTTTATTTTTGAGTACAGTTTAGGTTTTTTTTTTTTTTAAAAGCCTACATTTGTAAGTTGTGTTTTAATGATTGTACTACAGTACTTGAATGAGGTGAACTGAAAAATACTATTTTTAACTTTTTTTTACACTGCAAATGTATCTACATAGTTTACAAACATGCACCTATCTGTTCATTTGTTCAAGACCTCCTAAACAATAAGAACTAGGACCCCAAACTTGGTAGGCAGCTTCCTCTTCTCCTAACTTAAAGCAAGGTCAGAGCTTGGTTGTGACAGGACAATGGGATGTGCCTGGAATTTGATTGTTTCTCATAAAATGGAAAGGGAGGGGGTCTGTTAGGAAGGAGTTATACCGTGGAATGACCACAGGGGGGCAGTAAGTACCTCAGCGGGAAGCCACTGATGGGCAGCAGCTGCCACTCTGGCCTGACCAGCTGCCGGCCACTGCCTGCTCCTGGCATGTGCCCCACCCTCCTGCTGTGGACCGGGTCTGGGAAGAAGCCCCGGCCAAAGCTGGCAGCTGCGGTGCACAGCCTCACCCCTACCCTTTGTCCAGACCCGGGCAGTGCTGGATAAGGCTTCTAGTATTTGTAATAAAAATAATGTAAAGTGAGCATTGTACACTTTGTATTCATGTTGTGATTGAAATCAATACATTTGAAAATGTAGAAAGCACCCACAACGTTTAAATAAATGATATTCTTTTATTGTTTGACAGTGAGATTAAAACTGCAATGAATTGCAATTAATTTTTGTAATGGTTTGATGGCCCTGGTAATAATTAACGTGAGATCTTACAAAGGACCATGCGCCCAAAGATTCCAAGCCAAGTGGCGCTCTCTACAGGGTTTGCTTGCCCACTATTGAAATGCAGCCACCTCTGGGGTGGAACGTGGCAGCTGTTTAACACGTCACAGCTCCCCAGTCCAGGAAGTGAAAGCGAATGTTGCTGGCAATCATCTAGGCCTGCCCTGATGCCACCGTGGGGCTGGGCTGTAAGACTGCCTCCTGGGCCAAGGTGAAGGAGTTGCCTGGACTGGTTCTGTAGCTTGTCCAGCACCTGAGGGAATGAGTTTTCATCCTCTTCCTTGCAGCTGGCAGAGGTGAAAGCATCAGAGAGGAGCCTGCGGGTCCGCGTGAAGAGTCTGACCAATGAGCTGGCCTTATACAAGAAAGGGTGAGTGACGCCAGCTGCTGTGGGAGCAGACGGGGTTGAAGCGGCTGATTTTCATTCCCCCATCTAAGGAGCACAGCCCCCTGCTGATCCGAGAGGATTTGCCCGTTGGCCTTTAAATATTAGTCCTCTTGCTATGAACGGAGAGCTGGTTCAGAGGAAAGGACAAATCCTCGTCATGCATCTGGCTAGTTGGGTGCTGCTGGTCTGATTGCTTTCTGCGCTCTGCAGGGATTGCCGTAATCCCTGACGCTTGGGATTTCCTGGTAGGGGACCAGGGACGGGGACATCAGTCCTTAATCACAGCCATCTTGGAGGATCAGTGGGGCTTCTGCAGGGCAGAGCCAGCCCAGGTGGCTGCCCTGATGACACTTAGGGACACAGAGTGTAGGCAGACAGCCTGACCCTAGGTGGCCCACGCAGGGGGTACTGAGTAGGAGGGTGCGGCAGTGCTCCAGCTGGACCCAGCACAGTTCTGGTGCCCGCACTTTTGAAAGGAGGTTGCCAGATTGGACGGGATTCAGAAAGAGCTGCAAAAAGGAGCCGAGGGCTGGAAAACCAGCCAGGAGCACGGGACTTGATCTGTTAGTTTATCTCAGAGAAGGTTGACAGGTGAGCGATCCTGGTTTGTCAGCACCGCCCTGGGCAGGTGTGACTGTTCTGGGCACCCCCTTGGCTTGTGAGCTGTGCTGCTGCTAACTCAGGGGTGGGCAAAAGGGCCTCCACGGGCTGGATCCGGCCACCAAGCAGGTGGATCTAGCCTGTGGAGTCCCTGCTGCTCCCCCGCCCCCAGGCCAATTAGGGCTTGAGGATGGGGGAGCGTGCGAAGCTTCCTCCCACCCTGCCAGGAGCATGTGGCGGGGGGGAGAGCGGAGGAGGCTTTGCACACTCCTCCGCTCCCAGGCTAATCATGGTCTGGGGGTGGTGCAGCCCCGCCCCTTCCTGTTTATGCCCCACTCCCTCCAGGGTGGCCCGGGGCTACTTCAAAAATTTTTGAAGTGGCTTCTGGGCAAAAATTATTGCCCATCCCCGTGCTAACCCATGTGAGCTCCCTGACCCACCGGCAAACCCCCAGGCTCTGCCAGTGACCCACTGTTCCCCAGTTCCTCACTGCGGCACCCCTTCCTTCTTCCTATCCCGCTCCCAAAACTGGACCACGGTTCCTGCTCCTTCCGAGAGCCTGTACACCACTGCTCGAGACTGTACCGGGGTAACAAACCCTCTGTCCCGGTCCACGCTCTGAGCTGGGTGAGGAGAAAAGCAAAACAGGTGCATTAAGCAAAGGACATAGGGTTAAGTGACGCCAAAGGCATAAAGACCGAAATGGGGACACACAGCAGGGAGAATATCCTTCCAGGGCTCCAGCAACTCATGTCTTGGTTCAGAGATGTTTTCTCGCCCATCTTCCTCCCAGCCCAGGGTGCTGAATAACCCTTGGAAACACGGGTTTTGCAGAGGAAAGCCCAGATACAGTCTGTCTGGTGGGGCAAAGATGCCAGACTCTTGTCTTTCTGCTTGGTGGCTTGCTCGCTTTGTTTACCGAATATGTAAGTGAGCCTTTGTCATCGCTGCCTGTCCAGGACAGACGGGGGTCTGCGTTACTCGCCAAACACATTTCAGGGACATCATTCCCACGCACGCTGAGAACTTGCTGTCTGCACCCACCGCGTCCTGGTTCCCAGGACCAGCCTGTTACCAGTTTGCACGCGATGGTCTGGGCTGAGCAGTCTGTCAGGAGCTCCCCGAGCAGTGAGCCGCCCGTGGGCCAGTGTGGCACAGGCTGATTTCTGAGCACGGAGGCTCTTCGGTCCTGCAGACAGCGGCAGGGCGAGATCAGTGGCTGTAGCTGAAACGAAATGGATCCAGGTTTGAACTAGGGCTCCGGCGTTTACCAGGGAGGGGAATTGACGGACCCGGTGACGGGTGCAGGGACAGCCCCATCACTTGGAGTCTTCCACTGATTGCACAGCTCCGCTCTAGCTCGACTATCAGATCTGGGCTGGATACAGAGGTGACTGGGGGCATTTGACGGGTGTGGGCCCGTCTGGCCGTCACACCTAGGACTGACCACGCTCTCCTGTTTCTCCAGGCGCTTGACCCCCGCCGTCCCATCCCCTCAGAACCGCTCGGCGTCCTCGCGCGGCTGCGGTCACACGGCCCCCAGCCGGAGCAGCACGGCAGCCCTGGCCCGAGAGGAGCGGCGCTCCACCTCTGGGGAGCGCTCCAGCTCCCGGGGGCGGGGCAGGGCCTGGCTGGGGAACCGCCCACGCTCCACGTCCAGAGATGGGCACAGTGGGAGCCAGACCCGCGTCCCCCGCCAGTCACCATCACCCACAGGTGAGGGAAATGTGGAGCTTTCGGGCGGGTCCCCTGCCCAGATCACAGGCCCTAAGTTGGGCCTGTCTCCAGCGGAGAGGTGTCCAAATGAGGCAAGATACCCGGTCACATGCATTGATGTGGGGGCAGGAATCCCCCCTGCTCCTGCAATGAATGCTGAGCAGTCGGGCGGGGAAGGGTCTGCCCAGCCTGTTAGCTCCAGGTGACTGGTCTCAAGCCAGTTCTCACCGTGCTGACCAGGAGGCCAGGCCTTGGTCCCCAGAGTGAGATGAGATTGGGGGCCTGGGGTCGCAGCCAGCCAGGGTGGGTTCCACCTCAGGAAGCCCCCAGTCACCTGCCTCAGCTGAGAGGCCAAGAGCTGAACAGACCTGTGGGACTGACCCTGCCAAGGCGGGGAGGGGACTGAGTCGGGGGATGAGGGAGCTCGCCCGGCTGTTGTGCTTGTTCTGGGAATGGAGAGCATCTGTCCTCGGGGCTCTCGTTCAGTCACTGCGCTGCGGGCGACCGAATCCCAGGCGAGGCGGCCCCGGCCTGGTCCTTACACCCCTCTCCATCCCTGTCTTGGGCCCCGGCCCGGCCCTCACACCCCTCCCCGTCCCTGTCTTGGGCCCCAGCCCGGCCCTTATACTCCTCCCACCCTTCTCTTGGGCCCCAGCCCAGCCCTTCTAACTCTCCCCATCCCTGTCTTGGGCCCTTGCCTGGCCCTTACACCCCTCCCCATCCCTGTCTTGGGTCCTAGCCCGGCCCTCATACCCCTCCCCATCCCTGTCTTGGGCCCCAGCCCAGCCCTTATACCCTTCCCAGCCCTTCTAACCCTCCCCATCTCTGTCTTGGGCCCTAGCCCCGCCCTTATACCCCTCCCACCCCTGGCCCTTATACCTCTTCCCAGTTCTATCTTGGGCCTCAGCCCCGGCCCTTATACCCCTCCCCTCCCACCCCCCTTGGGCCCTGACCCAGCTGCCGGTCTCCTCTTTCCCAGGCATCCGGCCACCGCGCTTTGACCCCACGGCCTTTGTGAAGGCCAAAGAGCAGAAGCAGAAGGAGGCTGAACTGAAAAAGTAAGTTTCCCCCCATTGGCCAATCAGGGAGGCTCTGGGAGGCGTGGGGGGGATGGGCAAGTTCGGGGACACGGGTTCCCACCCCAGCCCCGTGTTCAGGGTCCCCGTGCTGGCTGGGAACAGGTCTCTTGCCAGTGCCCCAGTGGGAAACAGCTGCACCCCTCCCCCTATTTGAGCCCATCCCCAGGGAGGGCAGCGGCTTGAAGCCCGAAAGGCTAATCAAACCCGCTGAGGTCTTGGTGCCTGCAGGCCCATTAAGGGCCCTGGCTCGTCCAGCAAGGGTGGGGGCATTGGATGCCAGTCCTGGGCTGCCCACCAGTCCCCTGTGGGGTCCCTTCTCTGCCTGCCATGAGCCATGCGGCTGCATTTCGGGGGCTGGAAGTGCCAGGTGTCTGGAGGCCGGTTTCTGTGCGTAACCCTCTTCCCTCCGGCACAGCCAGCGCCGGACCCGGCGGGGTGCGGGAGACGCGCCGCCCGGCAGCTGGGGCCGCTCCCACGCCAGGGGCCTGGCAGCCTTCAGCGGAGACAGCCTGGGCAGGAGCCGCGGACGCAGCTCGTCGGGTACGTCCTGGGGCCGGGAACATCTCCAGGGTGGAGTATAGCTCTGGGCTGGCCACTGCATGGGACCCCCATGGCCCCAGGCCCCCTTCCCCAGCTCCTGGACCTCGCTTTCCTGGGGGCCGGCCCATCAAGCCTGACATAGGTGGGGGTGAGGCCAGGCAGGGGGTTTGCCCTGTGAGCAGCTGAAGCTCAGTGCCGCAGTTTGTGTGCGGGAGGGTTGGGGGGTAGGAACGGCAGCTCTGGAGATCCCCCCCAGGACTGAGCTCCCCTTTCCTCTCTGTCTCCCACAGTGGAGAGCTTCCGCAGCCGGCGCTCGTCAGCAAGCTCCGGCAGCGAGGCGGAGGACTGCTCCGAGCCGGTACCCCTCAGGTAACGAAATCAGTCCGCTACTGGGACAGGGGACGGGAGCCAGGACTCCTGGGCTCTCTCCCTGGCTCAGAGAGGGGAGTAAGGGCTAGTGGGTGGAGCGGGGAGGCGCGCTGAACCAGGGCTCCAGGGTTGTATCCTGACTCTGTCACTTGCTTTGGCAAGTCACTTTGGCCCAGCTTTTCAGAAGTGATTTCTGCTCTGGCGCCTGGTTGCTGGAGCAGCCGCAGCTCCCCCTGCCGGCCTGCCAGGCCACTCCTCACGTCTACACGCCCCTCCCAAGGCTCTCAGGGGCCCTCTGCAACCGGAGGCCTCTCATGGCAGGTCGGCCTGTCCTTCGTGCACCAGGCCCTCCTGGGGGTGGGAGCTGGGGGCTGGGCGGCTGTGGAATTCCGGGGGTGCCAGAGATCAGAGATTGCCTACGGGGGCACCGGAGCTGGCTTAGCCCAGAGCTGCCCCGTGGGGGGTGTCGGAGCCACGCGATTCCCTCCAGGACAAGTGCCCGGCCATCCCAGCGCAGCGCACCCCTCCCAGCCGCAGGGGCAGGGATCCAAGCTGGCTGCTGCAGGGCAGGGCGCTCACTGGCGGACCCTGCCCCATCACCACTACCTTGTGCCCTCTCTCCAGCAGGGGCAGGCGGCGAGCAGCCAGGGGCAGGAAGCCCTTGAGTTCCTCCGCCTGGAACGGCCCCAGCGGGGTAAGTGGTTCTTTGTGCCCCATCAGGGCAACTCTCTACTAGCCGTGGTGGGAGGCTGCCATGGCCTCTGAGTGGCAGGGTCTTACCCTGTGAGCATCAGGCAGGGGGTTGCCCCACGCTGGAGCCCCTGGGTGTCTCCCCTCTCCCAGCTCCATGGCGTGCTCCCTCCAGAGGGGGGTGCGGCTGAGACAGGCTCTCCCCAGTGTCCACTGCCGGCCAGGTGCCACGGTCTCCCACCCCTGTGCTACCAAGCAGCACCTCTGCTTTGAGGCCTAATTGACCTGGTCAGAGAGCATGGAGCCCATCAGATGCTTTCTGGGAAGTGGAGACTGAGTGGGAGGGGCTATGATGAGAGAGGAACCTAGTGGTTAAAGCAGGGCCGGGGTGCCTGGACTCCTGGGCTCTCTCCCCAGCTCTGGGAGGGGAGCGGTTAGAGCGGAGGGCTGGGATGTGGGGCTCCTAGGAGCTGTTCCCATCTCTGCTGCTGACTTGCTGTGCCCCATTCCCTGCACCCTGGGAATAACGTGCCAGCAGGGAACGGGGCTCTGTCTTGTCAACTCGGATTCGTCTTGGACGGCCCCGTTCATTCCTGGCTGGGAGGAAAATGGGCCGGGAGGGACCCGCTGGGCCGCTGAGAGGTGACCTACAGCGTTCTTTCGCCACAGGCTCCTCGGACTGATGGCGGGCGCAGGAAACGCCTGGCCAGCACCCCGACTGCAAGCAAGCGGGCGGATAAAGGTGAGCTGTCTGGGGAGAGGGCCGTGCGGCGGGATGCGGGTTCAGTAGGGGGCGCTCTCCCCTCGCAGGCAGCGCTGAGCCTGCTGCCCTGGCGTGGCGCTAGCAGATGCTGCATTCAACCCGGTTTGTCCCTACTGTGGTTACGGAGGCCACGAACGGCCCGACCCCAGTGTGCAGCCAAATTGCGTTTGCCACCAGACAAACAACTTCCACACCTGCCCCCGATATAACCAGCTGCCACGCTCCGCCCCAGAGCTGGCTGCATTTCCGGTAGATCCTGAAGGACCCATGTTCCCCTGCTTTCCCCTAAACATCTCCTCCCTCAGCACCTTCCCTCTCCAAACTCAGGCCTAGGAGCGCCGCTCCGCCTGGCCACGAGCCCTCGGATGCTGTGCGCAGGGCTGGAGAGAGGTTCCCACTCCTGGGGCCGGGACGCTCTCGGTCCTGGCTGCCCAGGGGACGGGGGCCTGGCTCGCAGGGCTGGCCGGGTGTGGCAGGGCCCCGCCAACGCCTGCTCGTCTCCTCCGCCAGAGAACCTGTACGATGAGCCCTCGGCCGACCTGTCGGAGATCGACGCCCGGCTGCAGGCCCTGCAGGAGTACATGAACAACCTGGACACCAGGACGTAGCCTGGGAGAAGGGGAGCGGGCCCCCATCCTGGGCTCAGAGCTTTCCGCACTGCGCCCAGGGGGCCAAGCACCATCCCTGCACTTCTCTGCCCCCAGGGACCCTTGAACCCTTGCTCTGCCCTCTGGGCAGGACAGGACTCTGCTCCGACTGGACAAGAGATCAGCAAGGGGACTGTTCGGGGGAGGGGCCCAGGATCTGAATCCCCCCAGGGCTTGTTCCCATCCGAAATCCCAGCCCCGCAGGCAGGCGGGTGGCTTGGTAGTGGCACCCAGGAGCAAAGGATCATGGGAGATTTCCTCCTGGGAGTGACTCCCTTCGCCGTGGTGGCGGCTGGGAAGCGCCGGCCTCGCTGTGGCTTGTGGCTTTCTGAGATTTCCCCGCTCAGCAGGCCGATGGATGGGTCCCTCTTGCAGCCTCCGCCTCTGCCCTCGTCACCTCAGATGTAGCTGCTTGACGCTGCCTCAGCAGAGGCCGGGGGGTTGATGGAGAAGAGAGGCAGCTGGGTAGCGGAGCACCTGGGAAATGCACCAGCCTCTGGCTCCGGGGCTCACGGCCGAGCAGGCGCTATGGGTCAGGCGGTGATGCCAGCTGACTGGTTTCAGTCTCTGCCATCCCAGTGGCTTCAAGCACTTCTAACCGGGGGTGTGTGTGTGTGTGTGTGTGTGTATAATCTCCCGTGTCATCCCTGCGCTGCCGTCTCTGGTTTCGTGGCCCTACACGTGGCTTCAGGTCACCTCTGGCCACTGGTCCCTCTGCTGCCCTGAGCCCTCTGCCTGGTCTATGGGCCTGGGGAAGTCTTGGAGCAGCTTGGTCCATGCCCAGAGACGACCTCCACAGCATGTGAAGTTGGGGCCCCACTTCTCCGGCTCACTCCAAGCTCCAGCCAGAAGCTGCAGCCACAGTTTTGCTGGCCCCTGCACGGTGTCTGAGTCCTCTCCACACCCCGGTGGGCAGCCGGTGTGTGTGTTGCTGTTCTCTGTGCGCCCATCGTCCCCACGTCTCTGCCGTGTTGTGTGAGGAGCCCTCCTATAAATAAACCTTTCTAACTTCCCGCCATCTCCCCTCCCGTGCCTCCCTCCTGCTCCTGCCATGCTGCAGGTGAAACGTGGCTCATGCTGCCACGGCCCTTTGGGGAATTGTCATCAGCCGGGGACAGTAGAGGGGCTATGACATACAGCGGGCTAGTTCTCGTTCCGCCAAAGAGCCCACAGAGGATGTGAAAGGCCCGGAGCCCAAAGCGCTGTGAGCTTGCCAGGCGGTGGTTTGGCGACAGGCTTTGAACCGGCCCCCTCTGGCACGGCTCCGGGTTACTGGCTCGCGCCTGGGAAAGCTGCCGCCTAGCAAGACGCCAGCAAAGCTCAGTCTGTTTAGTGTAGCCAAAGGAAGGCGCGGAGCCGACGTGGTCTCTCACTTTGTCCTGAGAGCAGAAGGCTCTTCGGCCCCGCGGACAGGGCAAGACGCTGGGAGCTGGCACCATGTTCAAAAAGAGGCAGAAATGTTGAGTGAGGAGGGTGTTGGGAGCGTCCCCCATCGCTCTCCAGACTGGCCACGTCTCGCTCGACCAGCGAGGGGCTGGCTGCTCAAATGTCTCTGTTGGGATTCTCCTGCCTGGGGCCTGCCAGAGCTCAGGCCGGGTGATCGCCGGGATCCTGCCAGGCCTCGGTGCCCATCCGCAGAGCAGCAGTGCCCACCAATGGCTGGCCTGGGCCAGTCCGTGGGCCGGAGGAGGTAGCAGGGGGTGGATAGCGAGCGTGGGTGAACGTGGGCCAGCGCTGTCCTTCGCTGGGGGCCATAGGGGCATCAGTACCATGCTCCTGGCTCGACACCTGCAATGTGACCCAGGCCTGAGGCCTCTCAGAGGCTGCCAGCTGAGGGGGGTGAGCCGGTCCCAGGGTGCCTGGGTTTAGTACTTTGCTGTCCAGGCTCTTCCCTTAGAGTGGGCCTCCCCCCCTCTGCCCAGCACAGCCTGGGGCTGCGACGTCTTTAGCATCTGCCTGGCTTCTCCCGAGCCTTGTCCTTGTATTCGCTGCCCTCCGTGGTAGCAGCTGTTGGCCAAGGTGGGGTAAGAATCATGCTGAATCAACTGCGAGGTGGAATATGGGTATGGCTCATCAGGGCCCCCTGTACTGGTGTGGCTCAGGGCCCCATGCACTGGCGTGGCTCATCAGGGCTCTGTGTGGCCTGTCAGAGGCTGCGTTGACCATTGCCCGGTACACAAACGCAGTCAGCAAAGCTGCCCTACCCCAGGGGACAGTCACAACAGTCTTGCAGCCCCAGAGATGGAGGAGGCCGCTCGAGCGGCCCAGTCACTGCACATACTCAGACAATCCCACACCTGGGGTCAGCGTGCGGCTGAGTGGGCAACAGCTGGCAAACATTGTGAGGATTCCGAAACTTCCCTGCCCCAAAGCAGGAAGAGAAGTTGGCATTTTGAAAAAATGTTACCCAGCAAAAATCGTAGTGGGGGGGGGGTTCCGTTTGGGTCAAGTGACAGGTCGATCATTTAATTTTTGTGAAACTTATTTGTACTTGCCCATGCCCCAGGTACTCTTTAAGTTGGCTAAATGCTTCCCACACACTGGGTAATGCTCACAACAGCTATGTTGTGTAGGCACCTCATGAGGAAGGCAAAGATGCCTTTGCTTCGACTGCTTTCTATAAACAGGTGCCATACACCTCATCAGCTGCAGTAGCATAAGGAGACCTGACATCAGGCCCCATTGGGCCGGGCGCTGCCCAGACACACAGTGACAGAGACCAGGGCCCCATTGGGCCGGGCGCTGCCCGGACACACAGTGACCGAGATCAGGGCCCCGTCGGGCCGGGCGCTGCCCAGACACACAGTGACTGAGATCAGAGCCCCGTCGGGCCTGGCGCCGCCCAGACACACAGTGACAGAGACCAGGGCCCCATTGGGCCGGGCGCTGCCCAGACACACAGTGACCGAGATCAGAGCCCCATTGGGCCGGGCGCTGCCCAGACACACAGTGACCGAGATCAGGGCCCCGTCGGGCCGGGTGCTGCCCAGACACACAGTGACCGAGATCAGGGCCCCGTCGGGCCGGGCGCCGCCCAGACACACAGTGACCGAGATCAGGGCCCCGTCGGGCCGGGCGCCGCCCAGACACACAGTGACCGAGATCAGGGCCCCGTCGGGCCGGGCACCGCCCAGACACACAGTGACCGAGATCAGGGCCCCGTCGGGCCGGGCGCCGCCCAGACACACAGTGACCGAGATCAGGGCCCCGTCGGGCCGGGCACCGCCCAGACACACAGTGACCGAGATCAGGACCCAGTCGGGCCGGGCGCCGCCCAGACACACAGTGACTGAGATCAGGGAAGGTTGAGAGGAGAATTACAAGGGGTCTGCCACCTGAGGGAGCCTCTTGGAGGAAGCCACATCTTCCCAATCCAACCTCCCAGCTTCCCCAGCGGAGAAGACTGGGAAAAGGAGTATAAAGAGTCCAGAGAGCCATCTAAATTGGCACCAGTGGTTCCCCTTCATCCAGAGATGGCTTCAAAGGCTCAACCAGCTTCCCACCAGGAGAGGACAACTCCCCCACCACCTACCCAAGATAGCAGCTTCTTCAGCTATCTCCAGAACCTCTTCTCCGACCTGCCAAGGGTGTCCAGCGCCATCTCGGCTCCATCCCGGGAGAGAGCCGCATGGGGATGCCACCAAAATAGATCCAGATTTCTGTTGTGTTGCGCTCTCTCAATTTGATACATTCCAAGATTTGAAAAACTAAACACCAAACCCAAATCCCATGTTTTCTACCCCAGAGAAGCCAGATCATTCGGGGGGGGGGGGGGAGGGTTGTATCTAGTTAGTAACTCCAAGGTTTGCTTCTATCGCCAGATTAGAAAATGACACTCAAGTTAGTAGTGTCAAATTAACTATGGTTTATGGCTCTGCAAGTCCCCAAGACAGCAGACACACGTGTGCTTAATGTTAGTGTTGAGCAGATGCATGCATGTTGCCCCGGGTGCTCAAATTAACTGCTGCCGGATTTTTCAAGAGCAGCGGTCTGGGGTTGTGTTGTAGGTTTAAAATCTGCCCTAAGTATTCCCTGCCTTTTTACCAGTCTCCCCCCCCCCCCCCCCGCCCCCATCTCTGATTATTGTATCATCCCATTTGGAATGTCTCAAGATTGGTGGTTTTCTTTCTAGGGTAAGAAAGAGCCAGGTGGGTTTGAAGTTTTACTAGAACTGCCCCCTTGACCGTGTTAAGTTGTATTTGCAAAGAGCTGGATTTTGAGTTGTTGGAACAAACGGCACCATTTCTCTGTGTGGCAATAGCTATCTCTGGGGTGATTTAGTAGTTTGAACTCCGCTCCCTATCGATCTGTATTGATTACATGGGTGAGACAGCGGCGGACCTGCTAGCCACACTAGAACTCAGGCGAGTAACATGCATTTATATCGCAGTGCCATACGCATCAGAAACGCACATAGAGGCCGGCCTGCAATAGGACGTGCCCAGACTTGGGGGCATGGCCTCTGAACGAAAGGGGCGGGGCCTGGAGAGGCTTTCGATGAGGAAAATAGGGTGGGGCTTCTTATGGGAGAGGTGGGGCCTTTGTGGGAAGAGGCAAAGCCTGAAATCTGTTGTAGGGGAAAGACAGAAGGGAGCATATTCTGGCTTGCGGGGGGGGGGGGGGCAGTGTTTAATTGAGATGTGGGCGTGGCCTGTGCATCTTGGGGCTGCGCTGCTTCTCATGTGCCTGGGTAACCGATCACATTGAGTGCACTCTGGCTTTTTCAGGGAGCAAGGGGAAGGCTGGGATCAGGCCCCCTGGAGTGTGGGTAGAAGGAGCGGGACCCCAGTGATGGGAATGGGGCTTTGGGCTGGGGTTGAGCCCTTAGCTCACGGCAGTGGGTCCAGCGTGTGGCAGAGTGGGGCCAGGCTGGAGTAGGATTGCCAGGTGTCTGGTTTTGACTGGACAGTCCAGTATTTGAGCTTTCTGTTCGGGAATCAAATTGAGAAAATATAAATGCGAAAATAGAACTGTCTGGTATTTTCTCAATAAGATGTAATGTCAATTGGGATGTCATGTCAAGTGTGCCCGGTATTTTTGTTGAAACCATCTGGCCACCCTAGGCTGGAGGGAGGGGCGAGTGCACCAGAACCCACCTCCTCCTACACGTACACTATGGGGGGTGGGGGTCCAGGACATCGGCGAGGGAGAGGCCGCAGTTGGCCTCAGCAGGGTCCAGATCTGAGGAGCGGGGTGGGGAGCACTCAAAGGGGTCAGGGATAGGGAAAGGGGCTGGCTCCAGCTGGGGTGCGCGGAGCTCGACTGGGGTTAGCTCTGCCAGAGGGAGGGAGACCGAGGGTTTGCCCACCAAGCCCCCGAGAAAACCATCCTTGGCTATTGGCTAGTAGGGGACTGCTGCGCTCAGCTGTGCGATGGGCTAGTACGTCACTCAGCCGCCTCCCCCTTGCTGTCCAGCAGTGGGCTGTGTTGCTTCTCAATGGCCTAGTACGGGGGTCTCCAACCTTTTTAACCACAAGGTCACTTTTTCAATTGAAGTGCAATGTAAGATCTACCTCAAACCCAAATACACTTGCCCTGCTTCCTTCCTGCCCCTTCTTTGAGGCCTCACCCCTTCTTCCAGGCCTCACCCTGCTGGCTCCATCTCCCTTCCTCTGCCATCGTCGCTCACTTTCACCAGGTTGGGGGAGGGGGTTGGAGTGCAGGCTCTGGTCTTGGGCCAAGGGGTTCGGAGTATGGGAGGGGCTCTGGACGCAGCCCAGGATGCAGGATTGGGCTCCAGGAGGGGTCTCAGGGTGCAAGCTCTGGGAAGAAGTTTGGCTGTGGGGGGACTCACATCTGGGGCAGGAGACTGGGTGCAGGAGGAGGTTCAGGCTGGGGATGGGTTCAGGAAGCAGGCTCTGGCTGGGCACTGTTTAACTGAGACGGCTTCCGGGTGGTGGAGCAGTTAAGGCCCCTACAGGCTTCCTCCTGCCCTGACCTTGCATCACTCTTGAAAGCAGCTGGCATGTACAGCAATGGCTCCCTGGCACCATGTGCTGCCCCTCGTCTACAGGCACTGAGCCCACAGCTTCTACTGGCCACAGTTCCCCGTTATTGATCAATGAGAGCTGCAGGAGCAGTGTCTGCAGGCAGGGATGGCGTGTGGAGACCCCCTGCTCTGCCTCTCTCAGGGGCTGCAGGGCCATGCCAGCCATGTCCAGGAGCAGTAATTACCACAGGGATAATGACTCCAGCCACCACAGGTTAGGCAGTTTAGAACTCACTGCTCAAAGAATTAAAGTTAAGCATGAGAGAAATGAAAATTATGAAATGCACAGACCAGTCACACACTCTGCAAGCAGTAAAGGAAGTAACAACAGCAACCCACGTATGTGTTGGGTCAGGAGATGAAAGTGAGGGACAGTGAGTGTGTGTGTGTGACAGATTTACATTGCCAAGCTCCCTTCTCGCTGTGTGGAGTGGGGGCAGGAGGGCCATTGACATCAGAGCCCTGCCTCTTCTCCCTCTCACACCTGCACAGCAAACAGGGTGCTCCCAGAGGGCCAGCTCCGAGGCAGAGGGCAGGAGCAGCATGACAGTGGGTGGAGAGGCAGCTGACGTGCCAGTGCTTGATAGTTTCCTGGCCAAACCAGTCAGGATCACCTGTCAGAGGCTCCAAGATCTACTTCGATCCCAACCTACTGGTTGGTGACGACTGGGCTAGTATGTCACTCAGCCGCCTCCCCTCGTTTTCCAGCAGCGGGCGGTGTTGATTTTCTCAATAGTAAATCACCCTGGAAGGTGTGTGTGTGTCCCCCTCTGGGAGGTTGCTTGGATGAAGGCTAGAGGCTGACCTGGCTGGGGGTCACTTTTGCCGAGGTGGGGGGAAGGTGCCTGGGGCAGCGGAGGGGGGCAGGGCTAGGGAGCGATAACACGCTGCTGTTCTCTGCTGGGCGTGCGCACTGTAAGGAGTGTGGAAACCCACTGGCTCCCCTGCCTTTGGGGAAGAGCTGTGGTGCCCATCACAGACTCTGGGGCAAGTCCACCTGGGACTCCAAGCTCCTTGGCTAACCAAAGGATCAAAGCAGCCTGTAGCGTTTTCTCTTTGGATGCTGCGCTCACTGGTTTCCCCAGCTCTCCCCTGGAGGTTCTCTGCGGGCTTGGCGCCGCAGCATGCGACGTGCGAGGAATCCCCCTTCCCCCCTGTTGCAGCCCAACACCTCAGCTGAGATCCTGTGAGAGCCGGGTCCTGCCCGTATGGCTGGATCGCGGCAGCCTGGGCTACGCCTCCTGGCAGCCTCATAGAGAGGGCACGGCTTCATTTGTAAGGCGGGTGTTTCCGCAGGACCAACCTTGGGGGAAGGGCTGGGGCAACCCCCCTCTCCAGGCACAGGGCAACCTCCTGCCCCACCTCTGCTCCACCTTGCTACCCCTTCCCCAAGCCATGCCCCGGCTCCACTCCCACTCTGCCCCTACTCTGCCCCTTCCCTCTCCCACATGGCCCCGGGGGATTACCTGGGGGCCAAGCCAGGGCCCCCCCTCCCCACACACACTCACCCCAGCGGCAGGAGTCAGAGTTACCTGGCAGCCTGCTCTTCTCTGTCCCGCTGCCTTCTCCCAGCCTGCTGTACCTGCTTCTCCGTGGTGGTGGGAAGCGGAGTGTCCTGGCACTCTGGCCTTTGCCACTGTGGTAAGTGTGTGGGGGGAGGGACGACCCCTTCTGCCCCCCACACCAGGCCCCCAGGTAATCCCCGGCCCGGGTCCCGTCCATAGCATGGTCGAGGCAGTCACCGCCGGGTTCGCCAAAGCACAGGGCCTGGGATGGCCGCCCTGAGCTGTCCTATGGATGGGATGGCGCTGTGTTTACGGTCGCCCCAGGCTAGACAACTGGGGCCATTGTCGACCGCCTGCGTCTTGTGCTTTCGGCTGTGGCGGGAGGCTGCCACCCGACGTTCCAGCACGTGCAGTTCTCCAGAGGACTGAGGCCGGGGCGCAGGAGTGAAACCTTTTGCTGAAGCCCCTGGAGGTGCCACTCTGTGAGGAGGCTGATGCTCCTGGGCTGGGCTTTCCTGGGTGTTCACACCCTTCCGGAGCTCCAGCCCCAGCTGATCGGATTCTGTGCCCCCAGCCACTGGGGCCTGGACCAGCTCCCTCCCGTCGGGGGGCCTGGATCCCAGCTGGTGGTGTTCCCGCAGGGACAAGGCTCAGAAGCAGGAAGAACTGGGCTGTACCGTGGGGCAGGACTCCGGGGCGATGGGAGAGTCCTGGCCTGGGCTCTATGCAGCGGGGCCTCCAGCTGCCGGCCCACCAGGGTTCGTTCCTGCTTACGGGGCACCGGGTTTTGCTCCGCAGCAAATCTCATAACAACCAGGCACCCCGTCAGTGCTGCTGCCCCCTTCCCACAGCGCCCCCTCGCTCTGGGCAGCCCTGGGCACCATGGGGTGGGGACACTGCTGCTGGCATAGCTGTTCCCCCCACTCCTGCCAGTCACCAGCCTCAGATCCCCTGCCCCCTTGTTCAGCTCGAACCAGTGCCCCCCTGATTTCTCTCCATCTCCTACACCTGGGTTGAGAAGCAGCACTGTCTAATGGGCAGAGCTCTGGACTGCCACTCTGGGGTCTGTTCCCTGCTCTGCTGTTGACTAGCCCTGTGAGTTTGGGTGTGGCCATTTTCCCGCCCCTGTGCCTCAGTTTCCCCTCCTGTGCCTCAGTTTCCCCTATTACCCCTTTCTTAGTTAGACTGTATGCTCTTTAGGGCAGGGATTGTCTGTGGCATGTTCTGTGTGTACTGTGCCTAGCACAAAGGAGCTTGTTAGTGCCAATCTGACCGACCATAATCACCCCCTCTGAGCTCCCCAGCCCAACAGCTGTGAGTGGGGCTGATTTAGCAGGAGATGAAATGATTCACGGCACTTTTGTTTTTTCATTTGCTAGAAGCTGGTTTGTTTTTCACTGCTCTGACACAAGGCAGGTGCCAAGGGGTGCTGGGTGAAAGGCAAATTACACTACAATTAAAACACCCTTTGCCCAAGGGTGTAAAACGGGCAAGGAACCACCGTTTCCAAAGCTGCCCAGGGATTGGTAGAGCTGTTGCCACGGAGCTGGGCTGGGAATTGGCCCTGCCCCCACTGGAGGCTGTAAGGCCCTGGGCCGGGCTGGATGTGGAGCTGGGCTGGGCTGAGCTGAGAGGTGGGAGCTGGGGCCCGGCCTGGCGCTGGGTGGAGGGAACAGGCTGGGGAGGCAGGTGGCTCCCAGGCGCTGCTGGAAATCTGAGCCTGGGGGAGGGCAGCAGAGCCCAGGGGAGACGGGAGCATGGCCCCAACTCTCAGCTCTCCAGGGGGCAGCAGGTGGGCGAGAAGTGCGAGACTGCCCCCTGCTGGGGGGCCGAGGTGCTGCAGGGGCCGGCAGAAGCTGCGGGCGGGGTTGGTGATGGGGTTGCCCGGCGGCTGCAGGGATTCAGCGTTTGAAATGGGGCCACTTGGTGATGACCCCGTAGAGGGCATTACCGGGGCAGCTGGTGGGGTTCACGTTGCGATGCCCCTTCAGGGTGTAGCTGCGGCTCAGGAAGCCCCGGGAGACGGCGCATTGGATCAGGCTCTGGGCGGCGCTCAGGGCGGCAGCGTTGGGGGTTCTGCCTGCAGGACAAAGCAGTGAATCTCGCCCTGGTCCCATCTGCACCCAGGGGATGTGACGTGACCTCGATAAATCCCCTTCCCCTACCCACGCTCTCAATTGGTCACGGCCGTCTCAGTCCCCTCCATTGCATTCTGCGATGCAACCCCCCTGCTGCATTTTCTTAGCCAAGGCCCCTCCCCCTTGTGTGGCCCCACCCACGGGAGCGCAGCAGGGCCCAGCGGGATGGCAGTGAGGCCAGCTGGGAGCAGCTGTGGACGGGAGCCTGCAGAGGGGATTCCCAGCTCCCGTGGGGCCTTGCTGAGGAAGGGAGGGACCCACGTACTGGAGAAGGTGCCCAGGAAGCTGAATCCCAGCGACTTTCCGTTCCAGTTTTTGGCATGTGCCCCCATCGTGGTCCAGCCGCGGCCCTCGTAGACTCTCCCATCCTCACCGATCAGGAAGCTGCAGGCAGAGCGCAGTGTGAGACCCGCATGTTGGCTGCATCTTCCCCCTGCCAAGCCGCATCTCGGCAGCTCCCCCAGAGTCATCACTGACCCTGCCCAGGTTTGAACCTGGGACCCTCAGAGCTAGAGGCTCAATGCTCTGCTGGGCATCTAAAGACCTACTGAGGAAAGGGACTGGACTGTGTTTCACAATTTGGCCATCAGGTGGCACAGTATATGATGTGCCCCCCACACACACACCCATGGTAACACAGACACAGCTGGGGCGTGAGCGAGGGCTGTAGCCTGCCCAGATGTGGGACAGGAGAACAGAGCAGGGAGCTGCCACCCTGTGGAAAATTCCCAGCTGCAGGGAGCAGTGTCACAGATGAGCCAGGCATAGGCCACACAGATTCTATTGGCCAAGCTTGTGGGACAGCCCAGGGCCCCCTGCATCCCCCTACAAACTCCATGGCTGCCCCATCCCATGCCCCTTGTTTCAGCCCCCCCCCCCATCTTCCCTGCCAGGAGCTGCACGCCCTCTATTTCCTCCTCCCCCACAGGAGAGCCACTGGGAGCTCCTCTCCCCCATTTCCACTTTTCAGCCCAAACTATTCAATACAAAGATCAAATCACTTCTGTGGGTGATTCCCCCATCCCCCACTGCTCCCCTGAGCACAGTTGCTGCTGCCCCCCTGTGCCACTGGCCCTGTGATGGATGGGAGGGGTACCACCCTTTGCTAAACATCCCAGCATTCAGTCACTGAAGGGTTAAACCCAGACCAGCGGGTAACCAGGACACATTGGCAGGGGGCCAGGAGAATCAATGGGAAGAAAGTGTTGAGATTTGAATGGAAAAAGAAACTGCCTGCTGCAGTTCTTTTGTGGGAATTCAAACCAGGAGCTGGAGGGAAAAGATGAATTGAACCAGAGGGATTCCCATGCCTAGAAAAGGAACTGGTATAAACGATGGATCTGTGAGTAGACAGGAAATGTTTAGTTAGACACAGGCAGGCTACGTTCTTTGTTTTGTTGTTTGGTTAAACTTCTCTGTGCTAAGTCCATGTGCCCCCTCCCATACACCATGGCGACGTCTAGACTGCATTGCTTTTTCGGGGATACTGGAGGTATCCTGGAGAAGCCACGCCGCATCCCAGGAATGTGTCTGCTTTTACGAATTTTTTTTTGAAAAAGCGGACGTACTCTTTCGCCATCCCTGTAAACCTCGTTCTACGAGGAATAAAGGATGTGTCGAAAGAGCACTTTTTTCCGAAATTTGGCACCATGTAGACGCATCCAAATTTTGGAAAAGCCTCTTTTGAAAGTAAATCGGGAAAAGATACTATTCTTTTTCCGATGTCACATGCAGTGTAGACCTAGCCTATAATTAATCTGAATCGCAGGGCAGCAATTCTCTGTGGTTTAATCTGTTTTTTTTCTCAAGTTGTTTTATAACATCTAGCAACCAAGTCTGCCTTTTGGTTTTGTGAATGAAATCATGTTTTTCAACGTGACTGTGATCTCATTCTTGTGTCCTGGAAGGTAAGAGGATGTGCGTGCCTGCCTAAGATGAAGAGGGCAGCTATCGGAGATTACAGTTCGTTTTTTTCAAGCTCTCTTGTAGTAAAAGAGCGTGGGTACCCGTCCGGAGGAAGTCCTCAAGTGATTTCTTCCTGGGTTCAAGAAGAAGGATTTTTTTTTCACTTGGGTGATGGCAGCTACCTCCCAAGGTCGGGGAATCTGTGTCCTTGGGGAGTTTTTAAGCACAAACCACTAGAGGCAAGGTCATTTTAAGGTCTCTTGGGGCCTCCACCATCTGCATTTGAAGCGCCAGAGTGGGGAACTGCCTTGGCAAGCTCCGAGTCTCCCCCATCGCCATGGGGAGGCCCCCGCCCCACTCACTTGTAGCCGATGTCGCTCCAGCGGTGCTTGTCCATGTGGTAGTTCTGGATGCCCTTGACTTGCTGGCTGCAGGCGGCCTGCGAGGTGCAGTGGTTCCCGGCCGTGTGGTGGATGATGACGAAGGGTGCTGGGGTCCTCAGGCGCACGCTGCTTGTCGGGGCCCGGGCCCCCCACTGGCTGCGGGAGACGATGGTGGGGCAGCCTGCGCTTAGCAGGGGAGGGGAGAAAGGGCTGGGTTAAGGTGGTTCTCCCCCACCTGCCCCGGCCCTTGCAGCAGGACTGGGCTCGGGCTGGTGCTCTGATGGAGTCCGTGGTGATGGGCTGGGGGGTCAGGTCAGCAAAGGGCCAAGCACGGCGCAAAGGGGGGGGGCATCGCCCTGCTACAAAAGTGATGGGGCTGGGACAGGCCTGGCTGGGGGGCTGTTCCCCGCAGCAAAGGGGCCAGTGAGGAGCCGGGCCAGTGAGGAGCCAGGCCAGGCTGGAGGGAGGCCAAGCAAGGACTGGGCTGGGGCTGGCGGCCGGGGCTGGGGCTTCGAACTCAGGCCTCACCCTAGGTGTGCGTCTCGGGGCCCCTCTCTGCCCCCTCCGGCCATTG
The DNA here is from genome assembly GCA_032595735.1 of Pelochelys cantorii. Classification (NCBI taxonomy): domain Eukaryota; kingdom Metazoa; phylum Chordata; order Testudines; family Trionychidae; genus Pelochelys; species Pelochelys cantorii. The sequence continues at coordinate 3,949,138 of CM064358.1, read as the reverse complement.
GCCTCCCTCTGGCCTATTCCCTCTGCTCTGCAGCCTTTTCACACTCTGCCTCCCGAGGCCCCTGGTCCTTCTGGGTCCCTACTGAAGCCCCCCTGCCCCTCCACAGGGTCTCTTCAGAGATGGGGCGGGGGAGGGTCCACGACAGGGTCTGATGCCCCAGTGACAGGATGATCAGAACAGCTGACCCTGAGAAAAGGCGGCTTGCGCACAATCAGCCTGCGGAACTCATGGCCACTGGATGTCACTGTGGTGGCGTGCAAGATCCAGCAGAGGTGTGCGACTCCCTGGTATCGCCCCCCCCCCCCCAGCAGGACCTTGAGCCTCTTTGGACACTAAGGATATAGTGCAGTGTTTCCCAATTGGTGCTCCGGGGAACCCTGGGGTTCCGCGAAGCAAAACTAGGGGTTCTGCGAGGAGCCGGCACTCCCCCGCCCCCTGTGAAAGAGAGAGAGAGCCGGCTAGCCAGCAGAGGCACGGGTGGCGAGTTGTATGGGCTCGTGGTGCCCATGCTTCACCAATATTTGGAACTGGAGCGGGCCCCGGCCCCCTGCGCGTCCTCCCACCCCAACCCCAGAGCGTCTCTCCCCTGGCCCTGCCATGCGCAACCTTCATTGAGCTCCCCCTTGCTGGCTGCTGCTGCCCTGCGCGGCGTGCTCAGACCGGTGGGCGGGGAGACGCCCGGGCATGACATAACGTCACGGCCCGGGATTTTAAAACTGCTGGGCGCTGCGTTGCACCACACGGCTGAGTTGTGGGTTCAGAGTCCGGGGATGGAGCGCAGACTCCAGCCCCGCAAAGTGGAAGGCAGAAGGTAGGGGAAGGGCTGGGAGAGGAAGGGGCTTGTCCGGAGGGGAGGGGGAGAGGAAGGGGCTTGTGCGGAGGGGGAGAGGAGAGGGGGAAGAGAGGGGAAGGCACCAAAGGGACAGGGTGGAGGAGAGACAAATGCCAGGGGGCCAAGTGCAGACAATGAGGAAAAAGGCAGGAGGAGAGGGGTCAGTGGGAGGGGGACAGGGTGATGCTGGGAGGGGAGAGGGTAAGGGCATTGGGGACTAGAGGGGGGATGGGGAGGTGCTGGCTTGAAAGGAGGGGTGGGCATGAGGAAGGCTGGGATGGAGCAAGTCATGTGTGAGGGCACAGAGGGGCATGAGGGGAATGGGGGCAGAGGGTGGTGAGGGGTGGGCATCAGGGAAAAAGAGGGCAAAGGGGGCAGGGGCAGTGAGGGAAGGGGGAGGCAACAGGAGGGTGCAGGAGTAAGAGAAGATGCAAGTGCCAGGGGATTCTGGGGGTGAAGCAGAAGGGCAGACACCTGCAGGGGTGGGACCACCACCAGAGGAGAGAGGCAGGGCAGGTGTGTAGAGGGAGGTGTTAAGAGAGGGGATGAGGAGGGGTAGCTCACATGATCAGAGTGGGGCTACTGGAGGAGTGGGCACAGGGGGGAGAGAAGGGCTGGTGGAGGGAGGCAGGTCGCAGGAGGGCTGAGGGCAGTGAGAAGGGCAGGAGTCAGGACAGCAGAGGGGGGTGAGGGTTGGGGGGCAGCAGGCACCGGGAGAGCTGATGGAGCAAGGGGAGGAGACAGGGCAGCAGAGGGAAAAGGCAGAGGTTTATAAGATATTTATTAATAACTTGGGTGCCACAGTGGCACAGCCGAACAAGCCACATGAACTCAGTACTGGTGCAAACACAAAATTCATTTTGCTCATGTGAGGAAACTCTTAGGCTATGTCTACACTGGCGGTTTCTTGTGCAAGAACACGTGCACACTGCCATGTGCGAGCTGTGCTTTTTGCACAAGAGCATCTATGGCAGTGTGGACGCTCTCTTGCCCAAGAAAGTGCCGATGGCCATTTTAACCATAGGGCTTTCTTGCGCAAGAAATTCATGTTGCCTGTCTACACTGGCCTCTTGCGCAAGAACACTTGCGCAAAAGGGCTTATTCCTGAGCGGGAGAGTCCTAGTTCTTGCACAAGAAGCCCTGATTTCATACATGAGAATGTCAGTTTACTTGCACAAGAACACACGGCCAGTGTAGACAGGCAGCAAGTTTTTGCGCAAGAGCGTCCGCTTTGGCGCAAGATCGCACCAGTGTAGACACAACCAAGGGGAGGGAGGGAGGCAGGGGCAGGGAATCAGCGCTGGCTCAGCATGTCTGCATGGTTTGGGGGAAGGTGCAGGGAAATTGAGCTCAGCTGGGTTGCAGAGTGGGGAGGTCCGGGGAGCTGGGCTGGGCTGGGCTGCAGGGTGGGTGTGTGTGTGTGGAGCTCAGAGCTCAGTTTGGCTGCAGGAGGAGGGAGGTGCTGGAAACTGGGGCTAGACTCCAGGGGAGGGAGGTGCAGGGAAACGGGGCTCAGCTGTGCTGTGGGGGAGGCATGCAGGGAACCAGTGCAGGGCTCAGCTGGGCTGAGGTGGATGGAGGAGGCATAGGGAACAGACGGGCAGCTCAGCTGGGCTGTGAGGGGCTGCAGGGAACTGGTGCTGCACTCCCTTGGATTGTGGGGGATGATTTTGGGGGAGGTGCAGGGAACCAGCAGAGGTGGGCAGCTCAGTTGGGTTGCAGGGGATAGAGGTGCAAAGAAGCCTAGTGGGTGGGGGGAGGGAACCAGGAGCCCTGAAATGACCTCCCCTGGTCCAAAAATCCCTCATCTGGGATCAGTCAGGTCCAGAGGGTGCCAGATCAGGGAGGTCCAACTCCTATCCAAGCCCCCTCCTTGCACCCTCCCTCGTAGCCAGACACCCTACCCCCAATCTGCTCCTGCTCCCTCCCCCTGTCCAGACACCCTACATCCAGCCTGCTTCTGAACTCTACCTACCACCCAGACCTTGCCCCCCTTCCGCCCCCCACCTCCCTCCCAGATCCTGCACCCCATCCCTATCCCACTCCTTGGCAGCCCTGCCATCCACCCTAGCACCTAGCACCACCCTGGCCCTGGCCCCAGCACCCTGCCTCACACCCCAGGACTCAGCACCACCCTGGCCCTGGCCCCAGCACCCTGCCATCCACGCTAGCACCCAGCAGCACCCTGTTCTTTGTCCCAGCACCCTGCCAGTCACCAAGTGCCCAGCAGGACCATGTCCCTGACCCCAGCACCCCTCCACCTGCCTGCCCCAGCACCCCACCACCTGAGCTAGCATCCTTCCACCCAGCAGCACCCTCTCCCCAGCCCCAGCACCCACTTTCACTCTGTCCCCTGCCCCCACCAGCACATTTGGGACCACATTAGTGAGGCTTGGGGGTTTTTGGAGGGTTGTTGGGTTTTTTTTGCATCTCACTTGTGTGGCCCCAGCTGACTTTTCTGTGGGTCAGTGACCCTTGACTCAAAACAGGTTCCTCACCCCTCTCATAAATAAAGACAATGCTAAAACCTTTTGAGTTTGACATAATATTTTATTTCAAAATGAAGCCTGGCCACTGATATAGGGAATAGTGACTGGTCAGGGGCCAGATTAGACGGGGGCCTCCATTGTTAATTTCCCACTCCTGCGTTGCTGCCCCCTTCATTCTCAGCTGCACCAGGGATTCCCCAGCCCTGCCCCCACCCTCCACACCAGCCCGGGGGACCCAAACTCACCAAGCACCACGGCGCAGAGCGCTGAGAGCCACACAACCTGCGTCAGCAGCAGCATCGTCCTCTCGCTGGGTCCTGTGGGGGCACACACCCGTCACGTCCTGCGGGCGCTGCTGGGCCGGAGCCAAACACCCCTAGAGCCCTGGGTAGCAGGTCCCCCTGTGCTCAGACTACCCCAGGGCTCCAAGCCCAGCCTGTCGCCTGGGGGCAGCCTCCCAGCCCTGCCCAGATGCCCCTTCCCCACAACCTCCCCAGCCCCCACGGCAGTGCTTGGAGCAGCAGGTGCCCCCGGCTGGACTCACGGCCCCACAGCTGGGGCTGTGGGGAGCAGAGCTGAGCTGGGGGCAGACTGGTCCGTGGAGCCCGGAGCTTCCTGGGGTGCAGAGCGGGGCTGGAGTCTGCCCACCTGGATTCCTGCGGCGCTGGGAGCGGAGTGAGCCCCAGGCACCAGCACCTGCTGGTCTGTATTAGCGCCTGGCAGGGCGCCGGGAGCGGAAGGGAGGCAGTTGGTCAATAAACCATCCTGCTGATGCTGGCAGGTGCCCCAGCCACCGAGGAGGAAGGGAAGTGGGGGACGTGGGGGGAGATTTCACCAAAGGGCTGCGGTTGCTTAACACCAAGCCGGGCTCAGGTTGTGTATCAACACCAGGGAGGGAGCGATTCTGGCTGGGCAGCGCGATGGCAGGGGCAGAACCTTCATCCCACCTGGGACAAGGCTGGACACAGAGACACCCCAGACAGGAAAGCTGGGGAACGGTATGGGGGGGAGGGGCAACACATCAGCAATGCTCTGACGACCCAGACACACGGCCTGCCCCAGCTCCCTGAACCCCAGTGGCAGGGCACAAAGGGAGCACCTGGAGATCCCAACTGAGTCAGGGCCCCGTCGGGCCGGGTGCCGCCCAGACACACGGTGACCGAGATCGGGGCCCCATCGGGCCGGGTGCCGCCCAGACGCACAGCGACCGAGATCGGGGCCCCGTCGGGCCGGGTGCCGCCCAGACACACAGTGACCGAGATCAGGGCCCCGTCGGGCCGGGCGCCACCCAGACACACAGTGACCGAGATCGGGGCCCCGTCGGAACGGGTGCCGCCCAGACACACAGAGACCGAGACCAGGGCCCCGTCGGGTCGGGCGCCGCCCAGACACACGGTGACCGAGACCAGGGCCCCGTCGGGTCGGGCGCCGCCCAGACACACAGTGACCGAGATCAGGGCCCCGTCGGGTCGGGCGCCGCCCAGACACACAGTGACCGAGATCAAGGCCCCATCGGTTCGGGCGCCGCCCAGACACACAGTGACCGAGATCGGGGCCCCGTCGGGCCGGGCGCCGCCCGGACACACGGTGACCAAGATCAGGGCCCCGTCGGGCCGGGTGCCGCCCAGACACACAGAGACCGAGACCAGGGCCCCGTCGGGTCGGGCGCCGCCCAGACACACAGTGACCGAGATCAGGGCCCCGTCGGGTCGGGCGCCGCCCAGACACACAGTGACCGAGATCAAGGCCCCATCGGTTCGGGCGCCGCCCAGACACACAGTGACCGAGATCGGGGCCCCGTCGGGCCGGGCGCCGCCCGGACACACGGTGACCAAGATCAGGGCCCCGTCGGGCCGGGCGCCGCCCGGACACACGGTGACCGAGATCAGGGCCCCGTCGGGCCAGGTGCCGCCCAGACACACGGTGACCGAGATCGGGGCCCCGTCGGGCCGGGTGCCGCCCAGACACACAGCGACCGAGATCGGGGCCCCGTCGGGCCGGGCGCCACCCAGACACACAGCGACCGAGATCAGGGCCCCGTCGGGTCGGGCGCCGCCCAGACACACGGCGACCGAGATCAGGGCCCCGTCGGGCCGGGCGCCGCCCAGACACACAGTGACCGAGATCGGGGCCCCGTCGGGCCGGGCACCGCCCGGACACACGGTGACCGAGATCGGGGCCCCGTCGGGCCGGGCGCCGCCCAGACACACGGTGACCGAGATCAGGGCCCCGTCGGGCCGGGCGCCGCCCAGACACACGGCGACCGAGATCAGGGCCCCGTCGGGCCGGGCGCCGCCCAGACACACAGTGACCGAGATCAGGGCCCCGTCGGGCCGGGCACCGCCCGGACACACGGTGACCGAGATCGGGGCCCCGTCGGGCCGGGCGCCGCCCGGACACACGGTGACCGAGATCAGGGCCCCGTCGGGCCGGGCGCCGCCCAGACACACGGTGACCGAGATCGGGGCCCCAGAGTTGCCAGTCTACCCTCTGCACCGGGGCTTTTCAACCTTTGTCTTTCTGAGGCCTCTCCCAACATACTGCCAACCCTCCCTGACCCACCTGAGTCTCCCCCACTGTTTTTCTGCCTACACAGATGATGAAAAGCCAGGGCTGGCATGAGCCCCTAGCAAGCCAGGCGCTGCCCTATGACCTCATGCCGTGGGGGCTCAGCAAAGCTGCTTTGGCCTCAGTCCGACACGCCCTGGGCTCTGGTGGCTCACCCCTTGGGGCCTCTGCCCCCTTGCCGAGAACTGCTGCTCTGCACTGCTTGTGTCCGCGGGTAGCTGCGGCGTGGGTTGTACCAGAGCACTTACACCGGTGCGGCAGCAGCATGCATGCAGTGATGCCAGGCAATGGTGTTGGGTGTCAGGGCCAGGCCCAACTGCTCTTCTCCTGCTGGAATAGTTCTAGCCCAAGGCAGGGGTAGCCCTGTGCCCCCGCCGGGGCGGTAATGTGTCAGCGAGCCTGGCACAGTTACACTCCTACTGCATTTGTGTGTGGACGAGGCCAGCCTGCAGGGTGACCTTGTCCAAGTCCCTGCCTTGCCCTGTGCCTCAGTTTCCCCCACTGAAGCAGAGATAGCAGCAGGGCCTCCCTTGCTCCGGGCAGTGAGATCGGCTGCTGGGCAGCGGGAGTAAGAGGGGGGGCAGGCAAGGTTAGCCTCACTGCACAGCAGGGGGCGCTGTAGCTGCCCAGGCTAGGACATAGCCGGAGCGCCGTGTGGTGGAGGAAGGAGATACGAGAGGGTCGCTGCACCGGCCGGCAAGGGAATGCACTGGGCTCCTGCACCAACGGGTGGGACCTGCTTTGCTCTCCCTCTTGCCCAAGGCTCCAGGCTTCCAGAGTCCTGCTTGAGCTGGGATGGGGTTGCCAGGTGTCCAGTTTTCTACCGGACAGTGCAGTGTTTGGGCCCTCTGTCCGGTAAAAAAATCCAGAAAATACCAGACATGTGCAATGTCCGGTATTTCCTGGTTTCCCGGCTGGGCGCCAGACGGAAGCCGGGCGGGGGCGGGGGGAGTGGCCGGGAGGCGGGGCGCGATCGGCGCTGGCAGCCCTGGTTGTGTGTGAGGAGGAGGAGGGGCAGCCCGGTCCATGTTCCTGCGCGCTGGTCAAGCGCGTGGTGGAGCCGCAGCCGGACTGATTCACGCGGGACGGGAGCGCCCTGAGATCTGCACAGCCCCGGTCAGTCCTGCTCCCTGCCAGCTGATTCGCTCCCCTGCCGCCTCCTAGCCGGCTGGTTGGTTGATTCTCCCCGACTTCTCCCCATGAAGCGTGTCCGGTATTTGTTTTTTTAATGACAACCTGGTAACCCTAGCAGTGATCCTATCCGTGTGATTACCACAAAGATTTAAACTGAGAAGCAACTTGCCGAGCCCCCCCAGCTCTCAACACCCCCAGCCCCCATGCTTACCTGGTTCTGCAAGGCTGCCAGCACAAAATGGTCTTGGGGTCTTTTCTTTGGTCTCCCCCCACTTTTTTTTTTCCTTCACCAGAATTTTTTCTTGGTGCTTTTTTTGGGGGGAGGGGGGCGGGTGTTCGGTATTTTTGTTTCAGCCATCTGGCAACCCTACTCTGGGATATCCCAGCAAGTCAGTCGGGCTGAGCCAGCTGCTTTCCTGCCCCCTCTGCAGCTACAAGCCGGGTGATCCCACAGCTCCGGCTCTGCCCAGCTCCCTGCCAGCCACAGCAGGTGTTATGGTATCAGCCCAGCCGCCTGCAAATGTGCTTCCCGGACCCCATCCTCTGGTCAGCCGCTCGAGGGGTGTTTCTCCCACCCCATCCCGGGCAGCCTGGAGCAACCGAGGGCTCTGATCCCCGTCTGCCATCAGAGCCCTAATATTCCCCCCAAAGCACAGACGAGGGGCCACCGGGCCACATCCACATGCAGCCCCCAGCCCCTCCTGCCTGCAGCAGAGCAAAGGGCCCCACATGGGGAATAGTGACCGACATTTCCCCCTGGGGCGTTTGATGGGGCCTCACGCTGTGGGGTTAAGGGCACCGTGAGCCATGCCAGGCTGTCTCCCCGCCGTGAGTGGCCCCCACGAACACCCACCTGACGCTCGTTCTGGGGAGCCGATCTGGCAGCCCCTCCCCCCCCCCCCCCCGCAGAGCGGGGGAATCTCGGAGGGAAACAGGATGGGGGTGAGGAACGTCCCTGCAGCGGTGGCGAAGTTGTTTAAGATGAAGGCAGGTTCTTGCATCAGGGCCCAGGCTGCTGTTGCAAGAAGAGGGACGGTTGTTTGGGCCAGGAAAGGCTGGGTGGGAAGTGGGGTCTAGTGGTTAGACCGGTGGGGGTTGGAGGGGGGCATTCAGTGTGCCAGGGCGCCTGGGTTCTAGCTCCAGCTCTCAGAGGGGAGTGGGGTCTAGCGGTTAGACCGGTGCGGGTTGGAGGGGGGCATTCAGTGTGCCGGGGCTCCTGGGTTCTAGCTCCAGCTCTCAGAGGGGAATGGGGTCTAGTGGTTAGACCGGTGCAGGTTGGAGGGGGGCATTCAGTGTGCCGGGGCTCTTGGGTTCTAGTTCCAGCTCTCAGAGGGGAGTGGGGGGTCTAGCGGTTAGACCGGTGCAGGTTGGAGGGGGGCATTCAGTGTGCCGGGGCTCTTGGGTTCTAGTTCCAGCTCTCAGAGGGGAGTGGGGGTCTAGCGGTTAGACCGGTGCAGGTTGGAGGGGGGCATTCAGTGTGCCGGGGCTCCTGGGTTCTAGCTCCAGCTCTCAGAGGGGAGTGGGGTCTAGTGGTTAGACCGGTGGGGTTGGAGGGGGGCATTCAGTGTGCCAGGGCGCCTGGGTACTAGCTTTGGCTCTCAGAGGGGAGTGGGGTCTAGCGGTTAGACCGGTGCGGGTTGGAGGGGGGCATTCAGTGTGCCGGGGCTCCTGGGTTCTAGCTCCAGCTCTCAGAGGGGAGTGGGGTCTAGTGGTTAGACCGGTGGGGTTTGGAGGGGGGCATTCAGTGTGCCAGGGCGCCTGGGTACTAGCTTTGGCTCTCAGAGGGGAGTGGGGTCTAGCGGTTAGACCGGTGCGGGTTGGAGGGGGGCATTCAGTGTGCCAGGGCTCCTGGGTTCTAGCTCCAGCTCTCAGAGGGGAGTGGGGTCTAGTGGTTAGACCAGTGGGGGTTGGAGGGGGGCATTCAGTGTGCCAGGGCTTCTGGGTTCTAGCTCCAGCTCTCAGAGGGGAGTGGGGTCTAGTGGTTAGACCGGTGCGGGTTGGAGGGGGGCATTCAGTGTGCCAGGGCTCCTGGGTTCTAGCTCCAGCTCTCAGAGGGGAGTGGGGTCTAGTGGTTAGACCGGTGGGGGTTGGAGGGGGGCATTCAGTGTGCCGGGGCTCTTGGGTTCTAGTTCCAGCTCTCAGAGGGGAGTGGGGGTCTAGCGGTTAGACCGGTGCGGGTTGGAGGGGGGCATTCAGTGTGCCGGGGCTCTTGGGTTCTAGTTCCAGCTCTCAGAGGGGAGTGGGGTCTAGCGGTTAGACCGGTGCAGGTTGGAGGGGGGCATTCAGTGTGCCGGGGCTCCTGGGTTCTAGCTCCAGCTCTCAGAGGGGAATGGGGTCTAGTGGTTAGACCGGTGGGGGTTGGAGGGGGGCATTCAGTGTGCCGGGGCTCTTGGGTTCTAGTTCCAGCTCTCAGAGGGGAGTGGGGGTCTAGCGGTTAGACCGGTGCGGGTTGGAGGGGGGCATTCAGTGTGCCGGGGCTCTTGGGTTCTAGTTCCAGCTCTCAGAGGGGAGTGGGGTCTAGTGGTTAGTGGGGAGAGGTGGGGAGCTAGGACTCCTCCATTCCATTGCTGAGTCTAGGACAAGCCTGGCTTAGAAATTAGGCCCCTTTGCTGGGAGCTTCCCCGTAACAGTGCCGTAGCCATGCCTGCAACCATCCTGATGCTGGGGGTGTCCTCACCTGTCTCTGGTGCTCCCTGGCCCCGTGGGGACGATTGCTCCAGCCACTCAGGACAGCAGGTCTCCCAGCTGCCAGTCGGCCCTAGGGTCTCACACATGGATCCCTGCAGCACTTTCCTGCTGGTGCAGGCAGGGGTGGGCACGTGGCAGCTTCCCTTGCGGTGCTGTTTATTTCGAGTCAATTTCAAAATAGTGTATTTGGAAACTTGGCACTGCCTACACAGCACTTATTTTGAAATAATCCAAAGCGTCCCTTACTCCTCGTGGAATGAGGGTTACAGAGACACCGGAATAGTGAGCCCATCATATTTGGAAATAACGGGTGCCTTTTAAAGAGGTGGAATAGCTATTCTGGGTACCTCATGTATCCCAAAATAGCGCTGCAGTGTAGATATAGCTTTAGTGGGCCCATGGCTGTCCTGCAGGGTGGCAGATTTCAACTGCATCACTTAGCCCAAAGTCACTTGTAAATTAGCCCGAAAGGAGATCCGTCCATTTATTAACACCAAGTTTTTTTAACAGTCCCTTTGTTCTGAACATCAGAGAAAAATGGGCGTGTCGACAGACCTCTGGTCCAGATATGAGTTGAAAAAAGCAACACACAAAAGGAAGTATTACTTTACGCACAGTCAACCTGTGGAACTCCTTGCCGAAGGAGGTTGTGAAGGCCAGGATTTTAACAGCGTTCAAAAAAGAGCTAGATACATTCATGGAGGTTAGGTCCATCAATGGCTATTAGCCAGGCTGGGCAGGGATGGTGTCCTTAGCCTCTGTTTGTCAGAGCCTGGGAATGGGCGACAGGGGAGGGATCACTTGTTGATTCCCTGTTCTGTTCATTCCCTCTGGGGTACCCGGCATTGGTCACTGTCAGCAGAAAGGACACTGGGTTAGATGGACCTTTGGTCTGAACCAGTCTGGCTGGTCTCACGTTCTTATGTTCTGCCAGCCCCAGCAGTCCCTCCACATTAGCAACAAAGCTGTGAGACGACTCTCCAGGAGACCTTAAGTGATCTAAAAATCAAAAAGCGGTCCTCCAAAAAGTGGAAACTAGGTCAAATGACAAAGGACGCATATAAACAACCCACCCAAGTGGGCAGGGGCAAGATTAGAAAGGCAAAGGCACAAAATGAGCACAGTCCAGCAAGAGACATAAAGGGTACCAAGAAGACATTCTACAAACGTATTAGAAGCCAGAGGAAGCCCAAGGACAGGGTAGGCCCTTTACTCAAGGAAGAGGGAAAAACAATACCAGAATATGTGGAAATGGCAGAGGTGCTTAATGACTTCCTTGTGTCGGTTTTCACCAGGAAGTGGGGATGCAATAGTGAAGTCGATTAACCGATTAATCGATAAGCAAAAGCGTATAGGTTAATGCTATAGACGACATGCATTTCCCTCTCCCCCACCCCCCGCCAGTACATTTTTTAGCAGCCCGGCTCAGTTCTGGCTCATGCCAGGCGCGGGGCCTGCTGCAGCTTTGCATTTAAAGTGTATTAGGAGCCAGGCGGGCAGGCAGCCCAGCTCAGTTCCGGTTCATGCCGGGTCCTGGAGCTCAGACCCATGCCCCCCCCCCCGCGGAGAGGGGCTGCTGCTCTGCACTGCTGCCTCTTTATCAGAGGTAGCAGCACAGGGCAACAAGCAGCTGGTCCACAAGAGGAGCTGGTTTTCAATCTGGTTCCCCTGGCGACTAGCTCCCACCCCCAGGGACTATAGAATAGATGACTAACCAATAAGAATTCATGAGGTTAGTCGACTATTCAATTAACCAATATTTAACATCCCTACCAGGATGGTGGGTGGTGACAGGAGACTTCGTATAGTGAATGCTGGAGAAAATTAGGTAGGTTCAGAAGTTAAAACAGCAAAAGAACAAATTAAAATTACTTAGCCAGGTTAGATGTCTTCAGTCAGCAAGGCCTGATGAAATGCAGCCTAGACTACTCAAGGAGCTGATAGAGGAAATATGAGCCATTAGCTATCACCTTTGAAAAGTCACAAAAGACGGGAGAGAGTCCAGAAGATTGGAAAAGTGCAAATCTAGTGCCCGTCGCTAAAAAGGAAACCTGTGTGCAAACATTTGGAAGATAATAAGGTGATCAGTCACTGTCAGCATGGATTTGTAAAGAACAAATCATGTCAAACCAGACAAGGGGGAAGTGGTAGATGCGGTATGCCTAAGCTTTACTAAAGTATTTGGTAGTTTTTCATGATCTTCTTATAAATAAATTAGATGGTGGATGCAGAACTGGCTGGATAACCGTTCCCCAGACAGTAGCTATCAATGGTTCACAGTCATGCTGGAAGGGCATAACAAGTGGGGTTCCACAGAGATCAGTTTTGGGACCGGTTCTGTTCAATATGGCCAATGATTTAGATATTGGCATAGAGAGTACGCGTATAGAGTTTGCAGATGATACCAAGCCGGGAGGGGTTGCAAGGGTTTTGGAGGATCGGGTCATAATTCAAAGTGATCTGGACAAACTGGAGAAATGGTCGGAGGTAAATAGGATGAAGTTTAATCAAGACAAATGCAAAGTGCTCCACTTAGGAAGGAACAATCTGTGTCACACACACAGAACGGGAAGCAACTGTCGAGGAAGAAGTCCAGCAGAAAGGGATCTAGGGGTCATAGACTAGTGGGCCACAAACTAAATATGGGTCAACAGCGTGACACTGTTGCAAAAAAGTCAACGTGACTCTGGGCTGCATTCACAGGAGTGTTGTGAGCAAGGCACGAGACATCATTCTTCCGCTCCGTTGGACATTAGGAAAAACTTCCTGCCTGTCCGGGTGGTGAAACACTGGGATAAATTGCCCAGGGAGGCTGTGGAATCTCCATCACTGGAGATATTTAAGAGCAGGTTGGATAGCCATCGATCAAGGATGATATTCTAGACAGTTTGGTCCTGCCGTGAGGGCAGGGGACTAGACTCGATGACCTCTCGAGGTCCCTTCCAGTCCTAGTGTTCTATGATTCTACTGTGCCCAGTTCTGTGTGCCACATTTCAGGAAAGATGTGGACAAATCAGAGAAGGTCCAGAGAAGAGCAACAAAAGAGGATCAAAGGTCTAGAAAACTTGAGCTATGAGGGAAGATTGAAAGACCTTTTGGGTCCTTTCCTTTTTCTCCTTATTTTCCTGACTGTTAGATTTAGAGGCAGCATAGCCTAGTGGGCAGAGCACTGCACTGCAGCTGTGGGGTGTGTTCCTGTTCTGCCACTGACTGGCCTGTGAACATCCCCTCCTTGTGCCTCAGTTTCCCCTCCCTGTGTCTAGTGAGACTGCGAGCTCTTCAGGGGAGGAACTGGTCTGTGTGTACAGCGCCTAGCACAGTAGGGCCTGTTGGGGCCAATCTGACAGACCATAATCACACCTCAGAGCTCACCCCACCCACCCCAACACCTGGGGGGAGGTTACACGTTAACAGCAGATGAAATGATTCACGGTGCTTCAGTTTGTCATGGGCTAGAAGCTGGTTTATTGTCCCTGCCCAGTAGCTCCCAGGCAAAGCAAGTGCCAGGCCACAGGGGTGCTGGGTGAGAGGAAAATTGCGCTTGAATTAAACCCCCCTTTGTGGATTCTGCGAAAATCCCCCCCACGGGCTTTCCCAAGCAGGTGGACGAGAAGTGCGAGGCTGCCCCCTGCTGGGGGGTCAAGGTGCTGCAGGGGCAGGCAGAGGCTGCGGGCGGGGTCAGCGATGGGCTGTTGGGACTCAGGCTTTGAACCTGGGCCACTTGGTGATGACCCTGTAGAGGGCGTCCCCGGGGCAGCTGGTGGGGTTCACGTTGCGATGCCCCTTCAGGGTGTAGCTGTGGCTCAGGAAGCCCCGGGAGACGGCGCACTGGATCAGGCGCCGGGCGGCGTTCAGGGCGGCAGCGTTGGGGGCTGTTTCTGCAGGACAAAGCAGCCCCCAGTGACTCTCGCCCTGGTCCCCTCTGCGCCCAGGGGACGTGGCTGGGACTGGAATAAAGCCCCTCCCGCCCACGCTCTCGCAGAGCCACATGGATGGCGCGCTGCCCTCACCCTCCCGTGGACTTTCCTGGCCGGTACCCCAGACTGGCGCCCCACACGGGGGAGCTCGGCCGTGCCAGAGCTTAGTGAGGCAGATCCTTCCCTGAGCCCCATCCCCCACCCCCAAATCTCCCAGCTGGGAGGGGCCGTGCTCCCAGCTGCAGCCGCCCTGAATGCCCAGCTCGGGTGCGCGCTGCCCGGTGAGCCCAGGGCCAGCCTACAGCACAGGCAGGGACCAGTTCATCCAGCCAGAGGGACAGTTACACCGGGAGGGACGCAGGCCCAACCTCCAGCTTTGGGGGAGGGGAGGGGGGGCTGCACCCCAGCGGGCTGGGTTCTGGCAGGATCAACTCGCCCACCCTCCCCTAAGCAGCTTCGACCCCTGGAGAGCTGGCGGCACGGCCCCAGCCCGAATCCCAGACAGCCCTGGAGGAGCCACATTGAAGGGGGTTGGGAGCCAGGGGCAGCGTGTGGGCCCAGGGTCCCCCTGAAGGCCTGGCTCTGTTCCACCCCCTCCCTTCCCTCAAGCATCACCCCTGCTTCATCCCCAACTCACCCCTTTCCCCCCAAGCTCCTCCCTCCCCTCCCCCACCAGCGGGTTCCCCAAAGCTCTGCGAACGGCTTCCCTGTACAGGAGGGACCCACATACTGGAGAAGGTGCCCAGGAAGCTAAATCCCAGCGACTTATAGTTCCAGTTTTTGGCATGCGCCCCCTGAGTGCTCCAGCCACGGCCCTCGTAGACTCTGCCGTCCTCGCCGATCAGGAAGCTGCAGGCCGAGCGCAGTGTGAGACCCGCACGTTGGCCGTACCCTCTCCCCATCGCTCTTGGCAGCGCCCCCAGGGTCATCGCTCACCCCACCCGGGTTTGAACCCAGGACCCTCGGAGCTGAAATCACAACCCTCTGCCAGGCCCTGTGCGTAAAGGGACTGGAATGGGGGGTAACCAGTATTGCATGTTTGGCCAGTAGGGGGCGCTGTGTCTAACACCCCTGATGGAAGCAGCCCTGAGCTGGACTGGACACAGCTGGGGGGGTGAGCGAGGGCTGTTGCTGGCCCAGATGTGGGGCAGGAGAACAGAGCAGGGACTCCCCACCCCACGGGAAATTCCCAGGTGGATTTCCATCCTCAAGTTTGACACCTGGAATGGAGGTCTGAAGAAAGACCCGACCTGGATGGGCCGTTACATTCCACACCCTAATGATGCCAAAGCCAAGCCCTGGGTACTTAGAGCCCATTCCATTAGCCTCATGTAGCAGGGACACACTAAGGGGCCGGCCCTGGCCGCAGGTTGGCTATCCCGATCTCCATGTTTTCTTAGTCTCTAAGGGTTATCTGCACTGCACTCTTAGCTCAAAATAAGAGCCGCAATTTGCGCTACGCAAATTGTGTCTCTTATTTCGATTCTTTTTCCAAATAGGCTATTTCGAAATCTGGCATGTCTACACAGCACCACATTTCGAAATAACACACTATTTCGAGACATCCCTTATTCCCCGTGGAACGAGGTTTACGGGGATGCCGAAACAGCGCGTCTGCTATATTTTGTTACAGCGGATGCGTTCAAAAGACACAGGGTAGCTATTTCGGGATACCTCTTGCAGTGTAGACGTACTCTAAGGTGCTGCAGGACTATTCATTGTGTTTTAAATTTTTTTCCGTGACTGACTAACTTGGTTCTCCCTCTGAAAGCTCAAAATGGTTCACGGAGCAAACTCTCCGGCCAGGTTTTGGTTCGGGGAGCCGGGCCGGCCCCAGTGAAACACGTCGGTAGTGTCAATAGGGGGCGGTGTCACGTACCAGCCGGGAGCAGGCTCCGCAGTGTCTGTCGGCCTCGGTCGTGGGCCAAACTCAGGGGCCCCCCTGTGCCCCTCCACCACCACCCAGCTCCGTCACTGCTCCCTTCCTATGCCCCCTCGCCCAGTCTGCCCCTGCCACGAGCGCTGTGACCCCCAAATTCCCCGCCCCCACTGCAGAGGCTCTGGGGTGCACCCTTCCCCCACTCCCTCTTTGCTACCCCAAAACATGACATGCAAAATTCAAAGCACTTCTGTGCTGTTCCCCCCGCCCATCCCTAGAGTGGTCCCTGCTGCCCTGAGAGGGCTGCATGAGAACAGCGGCCCCGAATCCACCCCATCGCCATGGGGAGGCCCCCGCCCAGCGCCGCTCACTTGTAGCCGATGTCGGACCAGCGCCTGGTGACCATGTGCAAGTCCTGGACGCCCATGACCCGGCGGCGGCAGGCGGCCTGCGACGTGCAGCGGTTCCCAGCCGTGTGATGGATGATGACGTACGGCGCCGGGGTCTTCAGCTGGACCCTGCTTCTGGGGGGACGGCCCCCCCACTGGTGGCGGGAGACGATGGAGGGGCAGCCTGCGCCGAGTGGGGGAGGGGAGGAAGGGCTGACAATTGGGTGCCACCCGCAGAAGAGGGGGCGGAGGGGGGGTGTCTCTGTGCACTGCCCCCGCCCCAAGGGATGACTCTACAGCTCCCATTGGCCGGAACTGCAGCCAGAGGGGGCTTTGGGGGCAGTCTCTGCAGGTAGGGGCAATGCCCGGTGCCACATGCTCCATCACAGGGGCCACAAGGAGGGACGGGTGGGCTGCTTCCCTGAGCACCAGGGGTCCCGGGCAGGCAGGGTCCCTGCCTTAGTCCCTCTGCACTGCCAACCAGGACTCCAAGCAGCCCAAGGAAAGCGCCTCCTAGTGTCCACACCCCTCCCACACCCCAGCCCCCTGTCCCGTCCCAGTGAAAGGGAGGGAGGGGAGAGCCAGGACGGAGGCAGGGAGGGAAGGAGCAAGCAGGGATGGGGCATCGGAGAAGGGGCAGGGAGGGGGTGGGACAGGGGTGCTTGGGTCTGTGTGATTTGAGAGTTGGCCTCCCTCCCCCCAGCCCGATCCTGGGTGGCGAATGGTGTCCTGCAGCTGTGAGAAGAGGCTCCTGGTGCACAAGCAGCTGGTGGAACTCCCTGCCGCTGGACCACGAGCCGGGTCCAGCAGCGGGTGAAAGGTTTCCAGGGAGACCGGCAGCAGCCAGGCTGGCAGTGGGGGACACTGGCTGGGCTCCCATCCCAGGGCCTGGCACAGCCAGTACCTCACAGGGACGGGAAGGAAATTCCCCTGGGGGCTGGGTGATCCCGCCATGGGCCACTAGGGGGCATCTCACCCCTCCCTGTGGATCACCTGGCCCTGGCAGTTGCGGGAGGCAGGACACCGGGGTAGATGGGCCCTGCTCGGATCCAGGGGGCGATTTCAAAGCTGCAGGGACATTCCCAGCACGAATCCTGCTAAGGGCCCTGCTGGGAGCTGGGGACCAGCTAGTGTTGTTACTGCTCCCCCCAGCTCTCTGACCCCACTCTTCCTCCTCCCTGTGCCCCCTTCTCCCTGCCCCCAACCCCAGCTCACTGCCCTGCTGCCTGCTGGGACTTCCTGGCTCTTGTTGCCCCTGGGATGGAGCTGGGCTGACAGGGAACACGGCCGGGCAGGAGGTGGGTTATCTAGGATTGGCTCCCCAAAGGCAGGGCCAGGGCCTTGTCCCTTGGGCCACTGAACACCAGGGCTCTTGGGAACAGGTGGCAGGGATGACCCAGCCCTGCCTTGTGGAGGGATGGGCTGGATGGGAGCTGAGGGGCATCTCGGGAGTTGAAGGGGCAGGGCCAGCCCTGGGGTGCCAGGCCAAGGGCCAGGTTGGATGGGGGCCTGCATCATTCATTTCTCACTCCTGCGTTGCTGCCCCCTAAACTCTCAGTTGCATCAGGGATTCCCCAGCCCTGCCCCCACTCTCCACTCCAGCCCGGGGGGGGGGGGGGGGACCCGAACTCACTGAGCACCGCGACGCAGAGCAGGGACAGCCACACGACCCGCGTCAGCAGCAGCATCGTCCTCTCGCTGGGTCCTGTGGGGACACACACCCGTCACGTCCTGCTACCCCCAGGAGGGGGCGCTGCTGGGCCGGAGCCAAACACCCTCCGAGCCCTGGGTAGCAGGTCCCCCTGCGCTCAGGCTGCCCCGGGCTCCCAGCCCTGCCCGGATGCCCCTTTCCCACAAGCTCCCAGACCCCACGGCAGCCCCTGGAGCAGCAGCTGCCCCTGGCTGGACTCACAGCCCCTGCCCAGCTGGGGCTGCGGGGAGCAGAGCCGTGCTGGGGGCAGACTGATCCGTGGAGCCCAGAGCTTCCTGGGCTGCAGAGCGGGGCTGGCGTCTGCCCACCTGGATTCCTGCGGCGCTGGGAGCGGAGTGAGCCCCAGGCACCAGCACCTGCTGCTCTGTATTAGCGCCTGGCAGGGCGACGGCGGGGGGCCCAGACACACAGTGACTGAGATCAGGGCCCCCTCGGGCCGGGCGCCGCCCAGACACACAGTGACCGAGATCGGGGCCCCATCAGGCCAGGCGCTGCCCAGACACACAGTGACCGAGATCAGAGCCCCGTCGGGCCAGGCGCTGCCCAGACACACAGTGACCGAGATCAGAGCCCTGTCGGGCCGGGCGCCGCCCAGACACACAGTGACCGAGATCAGAGCCCCGTCGGGCCGGGTGCCGCCCAGACACACAGTGACCGAGATCAGGACCCTGTCGGGCTGGGCGCCGCCCAGACACACAGTGACCGAGATCAGGGCCCCCTCGGGCCGGGCGCCGCCCAGACACACAGTGACCGAGATCGGGGCCCCATCAGGCCGGGCGCTGCCCAGACACACAGTGACCGAGATCGGGGCCCCATCAGGCCGGGCGCCACCCAGACACACAGTGACCGAGATCAGAGCCCTGTCGGGCCGGGCGCTGCCCAGACACACAGTGACCGAGATCGGGGCCCCATCAGGCCGGGCGCCACCCAGACACACAGTGACCGAGATCAGAGCCCCGTCGGGCCGGGCGCCGCCCAGACACACAGTGACCGAGATCGGGGCCCCATCAGGCCGGGCGCCGCCCAGACACACAGTGACCGAGATCAGAGCCCCGTCGGGCCGGGCGCCGCCCAGACACACAGTGACCGAGATCAGGGCCCCGTCGGGCCGGGCGCCGCCCAGACACACAGTGACCGAGATCAGGGCCCCGTCAGACTGGGCGCTGCCCAGACACACAGTCATGGGGCATGTAAAGAGTCTAACAAATGCTAAGACTGTGTGTGCCTTGGTTTCCCCTGAGCTACACTGTTAACTAGGTAGTGGACATGGTTGTTCCCTCTCTGCAGAGACCAGTAGGATTGCCAGTGGATTTCAACAAAAATACCGGACACACTTGACATTACATCGCAATGTACATTACATCTTGTTTAGAAAATACCGGACAGTTCTATTTTCTCATGTATATTTTCTCAATTTGTTTCCCGAACAGAAAGCTCAAATACTGGACTGTCCTGTTCAAAACCGGATACCTGGCAACCCTAGAGACCAGCAGTTCCGGTGTGACTGAGGCCCTGCTGTCCGGGCTTTGGGCCCCAGGCCAGCCAAGAGTCTGAGACAATAGCCAGTCCAACTGCCCGGACGTTTGGATCCTAGCAACTGAGGGCCCTGGGTGACCCACCCTCGGGCGGGAGCAGCCAGCTGTGACCCACTGGAGAACAAAGGGCTGGGGGGGGGGGCAGGTGGGAGCTGGTCACTGGGCTGCTGGATGCTGGAGACAAAAGAGGGGTCAGAGGTCTCGGCTCAGCAGGAGGCACTGAGCTGGAGTTTCTGGTCGCTGCGCTCACCGGGGACTTTCCGCAAGGTGTGCCCGGCATCTGTACCCGCAGGCTGGGAGTGTGAGCACAAGCAGGAGGCAGGGGTGCATTGTTCCCTGCAGCTGCGAGTCCCCCCTGGGGTGTCCAACTCGGGGACTGGCTGAAGGTGGCACCCGGCGTGACGCAGGCTACGTCTAAACTGCAGGCTTCTTTCGGAAGGAGCTTTTCTGGCAGAGATCTTCTGGGAAAACTCCTTCCGACAGAGAGCGTCCACACTGCCAAAGCGCAACGAAAAACCCATCTGCTTTTTCTAAAGAGAGCGGCCGCACTGATTGGACGCTCTCTCGCATTTCGGTTGTGAATACTGTGGACAGAGAGGCCACCAGGGCACCTGTGCTTTTTCCTGGAGGCCTCTTCTTTCGAAAGAACTCTCTCTTCCGTGTCCACACACGCCTTTTTCTGAAAAAGCTTTTTTGGAAAAAGGCTTCTTCCTCGTAGAAAGAGGGTTACCGCCGGCGGAAAAACCCTCCGTTCTTTCGACTTTCTGTCTAAAGAATGCAATAGCAGTGTGGACGTAAGTGTCGTTTTTCCAGAAAAAATGGCTGTTTTTCCGGAAAAACTCTGCAGTGGAGACATACCCGCAGGGAGCTGAGGGCGCTGGGGTCCAAGCAGGCATTGAAGCCAAGCGGTTTACATCAGAGGGCGAGGGAGACCCTACCAGGCAGGCACTCTCAAGGTGCTTCCCAGGAGTGGTCCACAGCCCCGGGGGCTCACGGAGCCACAGAGCTCAGCCACAGCCCCCAGCCACTTACCACGGCCTCCCCAAGCCAGAGAAACGCGAAGCCGCGAGCAAACCCGAGCAGACGTCTCTCACCTTCCAAGTCCTGTCCCCTCAGCAGCTCAGACAGAGCCTTAGCTGGGCCGCCCCGGTCTCCTGCTGTAGAACTGCCAATCCCGGCTGTGCTCCCCTCCGTGGGCGCCTTGCTCCCGGCCCCCCGCCAAGCTCCTCCTCTGGCCGGGCAGGCCCTGCGGGCAGGCAGGGCAGAGCTGCCAGAGCCCAGGATAATGTCTTAACCCTTTCCTTGGCCAGAGAGGAGATGGTACACCCCTCAAGGCCCCCTCATGCTGCCCAGACACACCGTAACCGAGATCGGGGCCCCGTCGGGCCGGGTGCCACACAGACACACGGTGACCCAGATCGGGGCCCCGTCAAGCCGGGCGCCGCCCAGACACACGGTGACCGAGAGCGGGGCCTGTCGGGCCGGGCGCCGCCCAGACACACAGTGACCGAGATCAGGGCCCCGTCGGGCCGGGTGCCACACAGACACACGGTGACTCAGATAGGGGCCCCGTCGGGCCGGGCGCCGCCCAGACGCACAGTGACCGAGATCAGGGCCCCGTCGGGCCGGGTGCCACACAGACACACGGTGACTCAGATAGGGGCCCCGTCGGGCCGGGCACTGCCCAGACACACGGTGACTGAGATCAGGGCCCCATTGGGCCGGGTGCCGCCCAGACACACGGTGACCGAGATCAGGGCCCCATCGGGCCGGGTGCCGCCCAGACACACAGTGACCCAGATCGGGGCCCCGTCAAGCCGGGCGCCGCCCAGACACACAGTGACCGAGAGCGGGGCCCTGTCGGGCCGGGTGCCACACAGACACACGGTGACCCAGATAGGGGCCCGTCGGGCCGGGCACCGCCCAGACACACGGTGACCGAGATCAGGACCCCATCGGGCCGGGTGCCGCCCAGACACACAGTGACCCAGATCGGGGCCCCGTCAGGCCGGGCGCTGCCCAGACATACAGTGACCGAGATCAGGGCCGGTGCCACCCAGACACACGGTGACCCAGTTCGGGGCCCGTTGGGCCGGGCGCCGCCCAGACACACGGTGACCCAGATCGGGGCCCCGTCAGGCCGGGCGCTGCCCAGACATACAGTGACCGAGATCAGGGCCGGCGCCGCCCAGACACACGGTGACCGAGAGCGGGGCCCCGTCGGGCCGGGCGCCTCCCAGACACACGGTGACCCAGATCGGGGCCCCGTCGGGCCGGGCGCTGCCCAGACGCACGGTGACCGAGATCGGGGCCCATTGGGCTGGACGCCGCCCAGACACACAGTGACCGAGATCGGGGCCCCGTCGGGCTGGGCGCCGCCCAGACGCACGGTGACCGAGATCGGGGCCCGGTCGGGCCGGGCGCTGCCCAGACACACAGGCTGCGTCTAGACTGGCATGATTTTGCGCAAAAACTTGCCAGCTGCCTACACTGGCCGCTTGAATTTGCACAAGAACACTGACGTTCTAATATAAGAAATCAGTGCTTCTTGCGCAAATACGTTGACGCTCCCATTCGGGCAAAAGTCCTTTTGCGCAAAAGCTTTTGCGCAAAAGGGCCAGTGTAGATAGCTCAGATTTGTTTTGCGCAAAAAAGCCCCGATCGCGAAAATGGCGATCGGGGCTTTCTTGTGCAAAACCGCGTCTAGACTGGCAAAAGCGTCCGTGCCAATCTAGACGCTCTTTTCCGCAAATGCTTTTAACGGAAAAAATTGTTAAAAGCATTTGCGGAAAATCATGCCAGTCTAGATGCAGCCACAGTGACTGAGAGCAGGGCCCCAACGTTTCAGATTTAGCGTACACGCAGGTTTTGTATCAGTGTAGCTGTGGTGTTGGTCTTACCGGTACACTTACATCCAGGGCTGGTCCGAGCCATTCGTGCGCCCCGGATCCCGGGAGCATGGTGCCACCCCCGGGAGTGTGGCGTATGCTCAGCCCTGCCCCCAGGCACCCAGCGCATGCGCGGCCCCCGCCCCTGCCCGTTCCGGCAGCCCTGCGTGGCACTCCGTACGATGGGGTGCCCCAAGCAGTAGCCCAGTCAGCCTGTAGCTTGGGCTGGCTCTGGCTCCGTCCATGCTAAGGAAGCGCTGCGTTGTGTGGCCGAGGAGGGGTTTTGCCCTGGACAGGTACCCTGAGGTGAGTCTCGGTCCCTGGCGTCTCGGCTGCCTCCATACCGAGCCGTTCCACAGCATCAGGCCTGCCCCCCTCTCCCCACCCAGAGCTGGGGCGACCAGCTGGGAGTCCTGGTGCCCAGCCCCAGAAGATTCCCACTGCTTTGAGCCAGCACCCGTCGGCACCCATTCTAACCAGAGGTGAAAGGAAGGTGGGGTGCCCCGGTGCGCCCCTCCGGTAGGAACCAGGGGGACTCTCTGCTTGTGTAGAGGGGCTGGCTGGGGGGTGCTCTGTAGGGGACGTGTGTGCGCTCCCAGCTGGGTTAGCAAGAGGGGCTGGTGGCCACAGTTGCCCGCATGCGGCCCGGCTCCAGCCCCCATCTGACCGCCGCAGTCTATCCCCAGCCACCATGCTCCAGGGGCAGACCCCACGGCCCAGGCCCTGGTGCCCTGGTGACTGCCATGGCAGCCTGGCCCTGGCAGCCTGGCTCCAGCTGCAGCGGCCTGGCTCCGATTCTGGTCCCACATCTAGGGTTACCAGGTAGGTTTAGAAAAAATACCGGAAACACTTGATTGGGGGGGGCAGAACTGGTGGGTGGGGGGGCGGGGCTGGCCGGGAAGGGGGTGGGGGCAGCGCAGCTGGCCGTGGGGGATGGGGGCGGGGGCGGGGGGCAGGGACAGCATGGCTGGCTGGGGGAGATGGAGGGGGTTTGGGGGGCAGGGCTGGCAGGCGGGGGGTTGGGGGCAGCACAGCTGGCCCAAGGAGATGGGGAGGGGTCAGGGGCAGCGCAGCTGGCCCGGGGAGATGGGGGGGGTGTCGGGGATCAGGGGCAGCGTGGCTGGCTAGGGGAGATGGGGGGGTGTCGGGGATCAGGGGGCAGCACGGGCTGGCTAGGGGAGATGGGGGGGTGTCGGGGATCAGGGGGCAGCACGGCTGGCTAGGGGAGATGGGGGGGTGTCGGGGATCGGGGGCAGCGTGGCTGGCTAGGGGAGATGGGGGGGTGTCGGGGATCGGGGGGCAGCACGGCTGGCTAGGGGAGATGGGGGGGTGTCGGGGATCGGGGGCAGCGTGGCTGGCTAGGGGAGATGGGGGGGGGCCGGGGAGCGGGGCTGGCGGGCAGGGGGTTGGGGCAGCATGGCTGGCCAGGGGAGATCGAGAGGTGGAGGACCGGCCAGCAGGAAGCAGGGGTGACCAGGAGGGGGTCGGGGAAGCGGGGCTGGGGCGGGACATGCAGATCCTGGGGCGCTGTCGGTCCCACGCATGGTCCGGAGAAGCGCGAGTGAGTCCGGCTGCGGCTCCACCACGCGCTCAGGAGCAGGGACGGGGCTTCTCCTCCTCCCCAAGGCGTCAGACGCAGCCCGGGCTCCCAGCGCCGATCGCGCCCCCTCCCAGCCACTCCCCCCGCCCCCGCCAGGCTTCCGTCCGGCGCCCAGCCAGAAATCCAGGAAATACTGGACATTGCACATTGCACATGTCCGGTATTTTCTGTTTTTTTTTTACCGGACAGAGGGCCCAAAAACCGGACTGTCAGGTAGAATACCGGACACCTGGCAACCCTGCGCCGCATCCTGCCCCAGTGGCCCGGTCCAGCCTACAAGGCCCAGTCGGCCACAGCAGCCTGGCCCTGGCCCCGGTTCTGGGGCAGGCCCCGTGCCCCATGGTCTGGCTTCCATCTGGCCGCAGGAATGGCTGGCCATGGCCCCCCGCCTGCTGCTTGCGGGGGTAGGAAGGGAGGCTGCCCTTTGGCCACAGCAATCTTGGCCCGGCTCCTCGTCCTGCCCCTGCTGCCTGGGGCCCCAGCCAGGCAGGGAATCCGGTCCCAGCCTCCCCCCCCCCCCAACATACTCTACTTCTCACCCCCAGCCCCCGGCCCTGCCTCCTGCACCCCCCAAACTCAAACCTCTGCCCCTCGTAGACCCCAACCCTGACTCCTGCACCCCCCACGTTCCCAGCCCCCTGCCCTGAGCCCCTCCTGCCCCCCACCCTGACTCTTGCACCCCCCACGTTCCCAGCCCCCTGCCCTGAGCCCCTCCTGCCCCCCAAACCCAAACCTCTGCCCCTCGTAGACACCAACCCTGACTCCTGCACCCCCCACATTCCCAGCCCCCTGCCCTGAGCCCCTTCTGCCCCCCACCCTGACTCCTGCACCCCCCACGTTCCCAGCCCCCTGCCCTGAGCCCCTCCTGCCCCCCAAACCCAAACCTCTGCCCCTCGTAGACCCCAACCCTGACTCCTGCAGCCCCCACGTTCCCAGCCCCCTGCCCTGAGCCCCTGGTAGACCCCAACACTGACTCCTGCACCCCCCATGTTCCCAGCCCCCTGCCCTGAGCCCCTCCTGTCCCCCACCCTGATTCCTGCACTCCCCACGTTCCCAGCCCCCTGCCCTGAGCCCCTCCTGCCCCCCCACCCTGACTCCTGCACCCCCACCCTCACCCCAGCTGGAAGGAGGGGGCTGCTGAACTGGACAGGGAGAGAGCAGGCAGAGCCCACCTGGCTGCAGGGGAGACTCAGACGTGCTGGGCTGAGGGGGGGGCCAGGCTGGCAGGCCTGAGGGTTCCTTTGCTGGACTCAAAGCTCAGTAAACCCCCCCTGTGTGATGCTGGCTGGGAGTTGCTCTGGGCGGGAAAACAGGGCTGCGCTGGTCCCTCGGGGGTGGGGGCTCTGGGGGTCCAGAGCGAGGGGAGTCCCCCAGGGGGCCCACAGCAGCGACGGGCGGGTTTGTTCTACTTTCCCGCTGCCCCGTACAAACTTTTTCCCCTTCTGGTCCCTCCAGGGAAGTGTCTGGGGAGTTTTCCCCTGCTCTGAAGTGACTGAACTAAATCCACGGAAAGAAACGCCCTGATTTTAAGCAACTGAAAATGAAAGTGCTGGGAACCCTGCCAACTGCATAATAATGAGATGAGGCCAGGGATGAGAAAAGGGAGGGGCCAGGGAAAGAGCAATAAGTTGTCCTTCAGGCCCTGTTCTCAGCAGGTGTAAGGACGCCCCAGCTCCCACCCAGCGCCTTCTGCCAGCTGCGCTCGGTGTGAGTTACAAAGGGTCATTCCCCACCACTTACACATGGGGAAACTGAGGCATGGCATGAGGTGACTTGTGTAAGGTCACCCAGCAGGCCAGCTATAGGGCGCAGGGTTCCTGAGTGCCACGCCCCTCTGCTCCCAGGTTCTCTTCACCCCAAACCACCACCCCTAGGATTGCTACACAGACCTGAGCCCAGCTGCAGGACTGTGCCTTTGTCTTAAGTGACTACCCCTTGCCCCCTCTGCAGAAAATCCCTGCCCTGTCCAGCTCCCATGAGAAAAGCACAAGCTTTGAGCTGATCTCTTATTTTTCCCTGGAAACCTGGAGATCACAAAAGGAAAACTCAGTGGCTCCGTCTCTCCGCCCTGCTCCCAGCTCCGTCTGGCTCGCCCCAAGCGCTGAGGGCCCCCAGAGCAAGCAATGGGAGTCCCGATTCCCCTAGGGATTCATTGATTGAATGGGGGGGGGAACCCTACTTGATTGTAACTAATAAACTCATGGAAGAGCTGGGAATCTTCCCACCTGACTTTTAATACCAGAGATTTTCCGCAAGCTGGTGCAGGTGAGACAGGAGCAGTTGAGGCAGAAGCCAGATGGTGTTTCTCAGGCCTGTGAGGTTACAGCACATATTCTTTATGGAAATAGGCTTAGGAATAGGACAGAAGTTGCCTATATGCAGAATAGGTCTTGTAAGCTACCACTGGAAAGCTTGGAACCCACTGCATGTGTGTGTCCTATCTGTGTGCATGGATCGTTTCTCGGTTTGAAGTCAGAAATACAAAGTACAGGAAACAAAGGAGAGGAATAAATGGTCAATTTTCCAAGTGGAGAAAGGTAACTAGTGGGGTCCCCCAAAGGTCAGTCCTGGGACCAATCCTATTCACCTTATTTATAGATGACTAGAGAAAGGGGTAAACTGTGAGGTGGCAACATTTGCCGGTGATACCAGACTGCTCAAGATAGTTAAGACCAAAGTGGACTGTGAAGAGCTTCAAAGAGATCTCACAAAGCTAAGTGATTGAGCAACAAAATGGCAAATGAAATTTAATGTTGATAAGTGTAAAGTAATGAACATTGGAAAACATAATCCCAACTATACATACAATATGATGGGGATTAATTTAGTTACAACTACTCAAGAGAGAGATCTTGGAGTCATCGTGGACAGTTCTCTGAAAACATCCACTCAGTGTGCAGCAGCAGTGAAAAAAAGCAAATAGAATGTGAGGAGTCATTTAATAAGGGATAGAGAATATGACAGAAAATGCCTTATTGCCTCTGTATAAAACCATAGTACGCCCACATCTTGAATACTGTGTACAGATGTGATTGCCTCATCTCAAAAAAAGATGTATTGGCATTGGAAAAGGCTCTGATGAGGGGCTGAGATCAGGTCCCATGTGAAAAGAGATTAAAAAGACTGGGACTTTTCATCTTAGAAAAGCGGAGGCTAAGGGGGGATATGAGAGCAGTCTATCAAATGATGATTGGTGTGGAAAAAGTGAATAAGGAAAAATGATTGACTTGTTTTCATAACATAAGAACTAGGGGTCACCAAATTAAATGAATAGGCAGCAGGTTTTAAACAAACAAAAGGAAGTTTTGCTTCACTCAGTGCACAGTCAACCTGTGGAACTCCCTGCCAGAAGATGTGGTGAAGGCCAGGATTTAACAGGGTTCAAAAAGAGCTAGAAAAGTTCATGGAGGTTGGGTCCATCAATAGCTATTAGCCAAAATGGGTAGGAATGGTGTCCTTGGCCTCTGTTTGTCTGGAAATGGGTGACAGGCAGGGCTGGATTACCCAATAGGCAGACTAAGCACGTGCTTAGGGCACCAGGAAAACAGGGGCACCAAAAAAAAAAAAAAAAAAAAGGAGCTTTTACAGTATAGTATTGTTTTGGAATTACATATGGGGGGCACCATAATCTTTTCAGTGCTTAGGGCCTCTAAAGGTCTTAATCCGGCCCTGGACGGGGCCTACTGCCCCGGGCGCTGGATCCCCGGGGACACAGGGCCCTGTTCTGCTTCTCTGGGTCCCAGCGTTGTTCAGGGGAGGGGGCAGCAGAAAGAGGTGGGACAGGGCTGAGCAGAATGGGGGCAGGAAGCGGCAGGGCAGCGTGTGTGTGTGTGTGTGTGTGTGTGTGTGTGTCGGGGTGTGTGTATGTGTGTTATTACCATAGTCCCCGGCCCCGAGAAACTCCTCCCATGCTGCTCTGGGCCTAAGGTGTGTGCTGGGAGCAGGCCTCAGGTAGGACGCTTGGCAGGGCTAGAGCCCCCCACCCCCTCTGTAAATGGGGCCCCTGCGAACGCTGGCAGGAAGGGTCCGGCCCCCTGAGCGTCAGGGCACAAGGCCGCCCCTGGATGGTGAGGAGATGACTAGGAAGGTGCCTCATGTCCCGGAGGCGGCTGGTTGTGGTATCTTGGGCACCGGGTCCTTGTGACCCCTCCCTCTGTCCATTTTGGGCTTATTTTCCTGACTGCTGAATTGAGAGGAAGCACAGCCTAGTGGGCAGAGCACGCGGGGTGTTTCCTGCTCTGCCACTCACTGGCCTGTGAGTTTGGTCAACTCCCTTTTCCCCTCCCTGTGCCTCAGTTTCCCAGACTGCAAACTCTTCAGGGCAGGGACTGTCTGTTGTGTGGTCTGTGTGCACGGTGCCCAGCACAGTAAGGCCTGTGGGGGCCAATCTCACAGACCCCAATCACACCCTCAGAGCTTGACCCGCCCACCCCAATGCCTGGGGACGTGGTTATGTGTCAAGAGCAGGAGAAATGATTCACGGCGCTTCAGCTTGTCATGGGCTAGAAGCTGGTTTATTTTCTCTGCTCAGTAGCTCCCAGGCAAAGCAAGCGCCAGGCTGCAGGGGTGCTGGGTGAGAGGAAAATTGCGCTTGAATTAAACCCCCCTTTGTGGGGCTCTGCAACTCCGCCTCCCCCACCGGGGCCTTCCCGGACAGGGGCCCTGTAAAGATCCAAACACCTTGCTTCTCCCTTAATGAGAGAGATTCTTGGAGGGTGGGGGGGCAGGGCCTGCTGGGTGCTGGGGGCTGGGCTGAGCTTAGAGAACCAGACCGGGCGGGAGAGAGGGCAGAGCTGGGGGTTAGGCCTTGGGGACATGTGGCTCTGTTTGGGGGTGGGTTAAACAGGGATCCATTTCTGGGGTTTCCAGGAGAAATTGTAGCTGCGGATTTAAGGGGGCTGGGGGCCCAGGACGGTTTCACACTGAGACTGGTCACTCCAGTGGCGTAATAGACCAGGCATTGGCCTCCTAAACCAGGGATTGTGGGGTCAAGGTGTGACAACTGAGATGCTTCCTGTCAATGACAGAGAAACTTTGGCTTCCCAGGGGTGTAAAACAGGCAAGGAAATGACATTTCCAAAAATCTGCCCAGGGATTGGCAGGGCTGTTGCCATGGAGCTGAGCTGGGGATTGGCCTAGGGTTGCCAGATGGTTTAACAAAAAATACCGAACACCCCCCCACCCCCCACAAAAAAGTTGAGCCAAAAAAAAAAAAAGAGGGAGACCAAAGTTGTTGAGAAAAAAAAAGGCACTGTGCCTTTAAATGGCCCCGGGCTCCTCACTCCCCTGCCCGCGCCAGGGGCAGCATGGGGCAGGGTCTCCAACCAGGACTGGCCTAGCCATGGCCCTGCCCCTGCTGGAGGCTGTAAGGCCCTGGGCCGGGCTGCGTGTGGAGCTGGGCTGAGTTGAGAGGCGGGAGCCGGGGCCTGGCCTGGAGCCAGGTGGAGGGAACAGTCTGGGGAGGCAGGTGGCTCCCAGGCGCTGCTGGAAATCTGAGCCCCGGGGAGGGCAGCAGAGCCCAGGGGAGACGGGAGCGTGGCCCCAGCTGTCAGCTGTCTGCTCTCCGGGCAGCAGGTGGGCAAGAAGCGCGAGGCTGCCCCCTGCTGGGGGGTCAAGGTGCTGCAGAGGGAGGCAGAAGCGGCAGGTGGGGTCGGCAATGGCACTGCGGAGACTCAGGCTTTGAAATGGGGCCACTGACTGATGGCCTTGTAGAGGGCGTTCGTGGGGCAGGTGGTAAGGGGGCTCACATCGCGATGCCCCTTCAGGATGTAGTTCTTTCTGAGGACGCCCCGGGAGACCCCACATTGGCTCAGGCTCTGGGTGATGTTCAGGGAGGTGGCGTTGGGGATACCACATGCAGGACAAAGCAGCTCCCAGTGAATCTCAGCCTGGCCCTGTCTACGCCCAGGGGATGTGACGTGACCATGGTAAATGCCCCCCATTCGACTGGCCCTGTCATTGTCACTCCCCCCATTGTGTTCAGTAATGCCCCCCCAGCTGTAGCCCCCCCACCCACCATATCTAGTTCCCGTCCTGCACCTGGGGCACTGCCCCACAGCTCCCATTTGGCTGGGAACAGGGGCAGCACGGGGCAGGGTCTCCACCCGGGACTGGCCTAGTCCCTCTTCTTCCCCCAACTCCCCTTCAATCCCCTTACACACACCCCTGTAAATGTGTAGGGAACTGTTGTATCCCAACCCTCTCAAAGGCAGGGGAGGGGTATAATATCTGTAAGAAATTTAAGTTGCGGTCACCCCTGGGAGGGACCCACATACTGGAGCTGGCCAGGAAGCTGATTCCCACCGACTTTTCATGCCAGTTTGTGGTGAGCGCCCTCCTCGTACACCAGCCGCAGCCCCTGTAGACACTGCCACCCTCACCGATCAGGAAGCTGCAGGCAGAGGACAGCATGAGACCCATATATCAGCCACATCCCCTCTCCACATCACTCACCCTGCCCAGGTTTGAACTGGGTACCCTTGGAGCGAGACACTCAATGCTTTGCCCTGCAGCTACAGACCAGGTGGGAAAAGGGACTGGAATGGGGGGGTAACCTGCAGTGCACAGTTTGGCCACTAGGGGGCGCTATGCGTAACACCCCGTGTGGAAGCGGTCCCAGGTCCTACTGGACACAGCTGGGGGGTGAGAAAGGGCTGTGACGGGTCCAGATGTGGGGCAGGAGAACAGAGCAGGGACCGCACCGCCAACCCCTGCAGGAAAATCCCAGCTGGCCAAACTCCGCCCTCAGCCATACCCCTTCCCCAAGACCATGCCCCTTCACATCCTTCCTCCCCCCAGCCAAGCCCTGTCCAACCCCAGGTGAGGGTCGGGGCTGCTGCACGGCACGACCCCAACCATCCCCAGCTTCTGCAGAGCTGGGCTGCCACGTGGCACAGCCCCGCCCCCTCCCGGAAGAGGTTTTGGGACCGCAGGGCCTTGCCTCCGTGACCAGCCGCCCGTGCCAGCTGGGTTCCCACCCCCCAGCATCACTGCTCAAAACGGGTCGGGAAGTAAACTCCCCGGCCGGGATTTGGTCCAGGGAGGCCGGCCGGCCCCAGCGAAACGTGCCAATAGTACCGGCAAGGGGCGGGGTCACATGCCAGCCGGGCGCAGGCTGCATCTGTCGGCCGAGCTCTGGGACAACCCAGGAGCCCACTGTGCCCCTCCTCTCCCACCCGCTCCATCACTGCCCCCTCCCATGTCCCCGCCTCAGGGACTCCCTCAGCCCCTGCCCCCGCCTCGCTCTGACAAGGGCTCTGGGACCCCCACTCCGCTCCCTGGTACAGGGTAGGGAGAACTTCTCTGCACCTCGATGTGCTCCCCTGCCGCCCTGCCCCCCAGTGTCTCATGGGGAGAGAGCAGGGCGTGGGGGAGGGACTGGAGTGGCCACCGCAGAGCTGGAGGCTGGGCCGGGCGCCCCAACCCAGCTGGGTCCCACCCTTCTGCCCCTCCGGTTCCTGGCCTAGGAACACACGTGGCAGCCGCTGGTATGGGGAGGGGGGATGGGACAGGGCACGGGCCCTTGGGCAGGGCCCAGGGGGATCCACGGGGGGCCAGCTGCCAAGGCACTGCCTGAGAAACATCCGTAGGAGCCACTGGGCTGGCGTTGCCCAGCCTGGACCCGGCTCCTGCCCTCCGCCCATCTCAGTACATCCCTGGTGCTCCCTCGTCTCTCAGCCCCCTCCCCCTTCACAGGGAGCTTCCACTCCCCTGAAGGAAGGGCCTCGATATAACCTTCCCCCGCCCAGGGGTGCTCTGTGCCCCCCCATTGTTCCTTCCCCACGTCTGGGGCCTGGGTGCACTCCTCTCCCATTCCCTCTCTTTGGCCAAAAATATTAATTTCTCAGCTGGTCCTGCTCTCCTCTGAGTGCTGCCCCCTGTGGCTGCCAGGACTAGGTAAGTCCCCGGAGTTCTGGCCCAATTGTGGCTCTTAGCCAGGCCGGGCCGGCACGGGGTCCCTACCTCTGCTTGGCAGAAGCTGGGAACGGGTGACAGGGCAGGGATCACGGGGTCCTTCCCTTTTCTGTTCACTCCCTCTGGGGCCCCGGCACTGGCCGCTGTCGGCCGACAGGACCCTGGATGGATTTGATCGGACCCAGTCTGGCCGCTTTTATGGTTCTGGGCCGGGGGCAGTGACCCCCACTCTGCCCCTCTGCTGAGGGGAGGCCCCCCCCACCCCATTTCACCCCGTCTCGCCCCCACTCACTTGTAGGCGATGTCGACCAAGCCCCTCTTGTCCATGTGGGAGTTCTGCATTCGTCTGACCTCCTTGCTGCAGCTGGCCGCCGACGGTGGATGATGACATAAGGCACCGGGGTTTTCAGCAGGACAGTCTTTTTCGGGGGCTGGGCCCCCCACTGTGGGCATGAGATGACTCCGGGGCAGCCTGCGCTGAGCGGGGGAGGGCAGAAAGGGCTGGATTAATGGGGGGTGGGTTCCACCTACCCCGGCCCAAACAGCAGGCTCAGGCCGAGGGCTGGTGCTCTGAGTGGGGCCGGAGCTGCCGCAAAAGGCCGTGGGCTGGTGGTCCAAGGTGCCCCTGGGCTGGGGAAGCTCCTACCCAGGGTGTGCAGCTCAGCGGCCGCCTGTCTCCTGTGCCCCCTGCGGCCATTTGCATCCCTGCGGCCTGTCCCCTCCGCTCTGCAGCCTCTTCCCTCCCCCCAGACCCCTGAGCCTTCCACTCTCCCAGTGCAGACCCCCCTGCCCTCCCACCCCCACAAGGATCTTCCAGAGACGGGGCGACCAGGAGCAGGCTCCAACCATGGAGCCGAGGTGTCAGTGGAGAGCGAGAACAGCCAGCGCCCAGGGGCTGCATTGGACGGGCTCCCACTGCAACAGGATACTCACCGGGTCACGGTTCACCGGTACCTGGGAGCAGCTCTCTGCCTGCGACCCCCCACAGGTGGAGTGTCACAAGCAGCCAGGCTAGAGCAGCCCAAACCCATAGCTGGGGGGGTCAGTCTCCCCCCTACTCCCGTTTAATCCATTAAGTAATTCAATGGGATTTTATACCCCTACTCTCGGCCCAGGGCCAGTAACGGAAAGAAAGTGGTAGGAAATCCCCCTCCCCCCACCCCCTGGGGCTGGGTTATTCCATCATGGGCCACTCAGGGTGCCTGACACCTGCCTTTCAAGCACCTGGCCGTGGCTGCTGCAGGAGACGGGACGCCGGGGTAGATGGGCCCGGCTCGGATCCAGGGGCTGATTTCGAAGCTGCAGGGACATTTCCAGCACCAATCCTGCTAAGGGGCCCTGCTGGGAGTTGGGGACCAGCTAGTGTTGTTACTGCTCCCCCCAGCCCTCTGCCCTGACTCCTCCTCCTCCCTGTGCCCCCTTCTCCCTGCCCCCAACCCCAGCTCGCTGCCGGGACTTTCTGGCGCATGGTTGCCCCTGGGATGGAGCTGGGCTGGCAGGGGACACGGCCTGGGTGCAGGTGAGTCATTGGGGATGAGCTCTCCATGGGCAGGGCCAGGGGTCTTGTGAGCACCAAGGCTCTGGGAATAGGCTGCAGGGGATGACCCAGCCCTGCCTTGCAGAGGGGAGCCGAGGGGCATCTCCAGCTCTTCAGGGACAGGTCCAGCCCCGGACGTGAGACCAGAGGGTGGGCTAGACGGGTGCCTCCATCGTTAACTTCCCCCTCCTCCGTTTGTGCCCCTAAGTTCTCACCTGCAGCGTGTACGTCGTTGGTGTCCCCAACATACAAGCAGGAGCTGAACTCACTGTGCACCACGGTGCAGAGCGCTGACAGCCACACGACCTGCGTCAGCAGCAGCATCGTCCTCTCGCTGGGTCCTGTGGGGGCACACACCTGTCACAACAGCCTGCCACCCCCAGGAGGGGGCGCTGCTGGGCCGGAGTCAAACATCCCCAGACCCTCGGGTAGCAGGTCCCCCCTGTGCTCAGCTCCCAGCCCAGCCTGTCTCCTGGGGACAACGTCCCAGCCCTGCCCAGTTCAACCTCCTCCTGCCCCCGAGCTCCCTGACTCCACCTGGCAGCCCCTTGAGCCGTGCTGGGGGGCAGAGCTGGTCAATGCAAACCTGGATTCCTGTGGCGCTGGGAGCAGAGCGATCCTGGGGCACCAGCACCTTCTCATCTCTATTCGGACCTCGGGTGTGTTGGGGATGCTGGCAGGCACCGAGGAGGAAGGTGCGGAGGGGCTCACCACGGGGCTGAGGCTGCTTCAGACCAAGCCCGGCTCTTGCAGCGGGGCCCAGAGTCTGTAGCTACCCCAGAGCCGACAGGCTGCGCGGTGAGTGGGGGGGGAGCGATTCTGGCCGGGCAGCCAGGGGCAAAACCAGGGCCCTGTTGGGCCGGGTGCCGCCCAGACACACAGTGACCGAGATCGGGGCCCCATCGGGCCGGGTGCCACCCAGACACACAGTGACCGAGATCGGAGCCCCGGCGGGCCGGGCGCCGCCCAGACACACAGTGACCGAGATCGGGGCCCCATCGGGCCGGGTGCCGCCCAGACACACAGTGACCGAGATCGGGGCCCCATCGGGCCGGGTGCCACCCAGACACACAGTGACCGAGATCGGAGCCCCGTCGGGCCGGGCGCCGCCCAGACACACAGGGACCGAGATCAGGGCCCCATCGGGCCGGGCGCCGCCCAGACACACAGTGACCGAGATCGGGCCCCGTCGGGCCGGGCGCCGCCCAGACACACAGTGACCGAGATCGGGGCCCCATCGGGCCGGGCGCCGCCCAGACACACAGTGACCGAGATCAGGGCCCCGTCGGGCCGGGCGCCGCCCAGACACACAGCGACCGAGATCGGGGTTCTGTCGGGCCGGGCGCCGCCCAGACACACAGTGACCGAGATCGGGGCCCCGTCGGGCCGGGCGCCGCCCAGACACACAGTGACCGAGATCAGGGCCAAGCTGCCTAGACACACAGAGAGATCAGGGCCCTGTTGGGCCAGGCGGTGTTAAGACCAGAAGGCTGTAAGGCCATTTCCTCAGGGATGCTCTTTCGGCTTCTGTGCTTGCAGCTCCGATGTTTCTAGCAGCCGACCAGACAGCCTGGGAATTCAGCAGCCCTCAGTGCTGCTTACAACATAGAACCACAGGCACTGACTGGTGACACCGGCCCTCGGCCAGGTTTAGTGCCTGGAAGACACAGTCCCAGAGACCCCGTTCTGTGGTTCCACCGTCACTCACACACAAGTGCCATGGGGCTGGGCGCAGCTCCAGGAGCAGCAGGAGGCTGTGCTCTCCCCTAGGGTTACAGTGCAGTGCCTTGACAGTAATAAATAGGCCGAGACGAACAACTCACGTGTGACGTGCCGTGTGTGAATATGCATTTGTCCCCGCCCCTTGTTCCCGAGATCTTGGACAAAACCTCCCGCCTCGTTCTTTTGTCCAACCACCTCATTGGGCACCAGCGACATTGGAACGTATTCGCACCAGCGACGCCGTCGTGCCGTAAATACCCAGCGCCTCGCGCACTAGCAACAGCGCTGCCAAGCACACGGGCTGCACGGGGACGTTGTGAGCATTTGCTTTCACCCACTTCCGTTCACAGCCTCCGGTTCAACCCGCAAATCCTGCCCCGGCTCCGGGCTCTCTGTGCTACCCCGGCTGCTGCACGGACACCCCGAGACCAAGATCAGGGTCAGTGATTTGGTCTGTGCTCACAGCCCCATCGAGTGGTCGGGCGAGGGTGTGACAGGCGCTCTCTGCCCTGGTGCGCCTGTGGGTAGCTGCTCCCACCCTGCGGCTGTCTGCCCCCTCCTGTGACTCGCCCTCTGGCTGGTAACAGGCCGGGTGTGACGAGTCCAACCAATGCTAGCGGAGCGGTTCGGCAATGGGCTTCGTGCACCACCCACCAAAGCCCCAGAGCCGGGCTCACTGGGATGGGGGGTTCCCCTAGTCCTGAGTCGCCAGTGTCAGGGGCAGGCCATGTGTCAGGGAGCCCCAGCGCGGCCTCTCCCCTCGTCTGTGGCGTGGCCCCCAGGCAGCCAGCTGAGACCTGCCCCTGGAGAGCTCCACATCCCCCTCCCGCCTGCTCACTTCCCGCAGCCTCCCAAGGCAGAGAAAAGCGAAGTCGCCAGCAAACCCGAGCAGACGTCTCCCACCTGCCAAACGCCCGGAGTCCGGTCCCCTCAGCAGCTCAGGCGCAGCCTCAGCTGGGCCGCCCTGGGCTCCTGCTGCAGAGCTGCCGATCTCGGCTGTGCTCCCCTCCACGGGCGCCTTTTAAGGGAGCTGCTCCCGGCCCCCCCCCCAAGCTCCTCCTCCGGCCGGGCAGGCCCTGCGGGCGGGCAGGGCAGAGCTGCCGGGAAGGGGGCCCCACACTGTATTTCCCAATTAAGTGGGGTGTTTTCTTAACACCCCCACCCCCTCTCCTTGCTCCCGTTTGGGCTCCTTGGTCCCCTGAGTGAGGTGCAGGAGGGGGAGGAGAAGAGGAAGAGAGAGACGGAGGGAGAGTCAGGAGGTGGAGGAGAGCTGAGAGAGCGAGATGGGGAGGCAGTAGCAGTAGGAGGAGAGCGAGAGAGAGACGGACATGGAGGAGAGACCCGAAAATCCCGTCTTATGACAGGCTATTGGCTAGTCATATATATAGTAGCCCAATGTCTGTGACTCTGTAACGCTGAAACGCTGGCTGTTCCCTCTGGGCAGCGCTGTTGCCTCCCGCTGTGGCGCTCGGCTGACTTCTGTGCCGCTCAGCCGGGCCGCCGTGTGGGAGCAAGCAGCACAAGCAGCCGTTTGGGGTCCGCGTTCCCCATGCAGTCACCGCCTCGCCCCCCCTTCGTCTCCCGCCATGGTGCTCGGCTGACTTCTGTGCCGCTGAGCCGGGCCGCCGCGGGGGAGCAAGCAGCACAAGCGGCCGTTTGGGGTCCACGTTCCCCACGCACCACGGGGGTTCCCCATGCAGTCACCGCCCCGCCCCCCCTTCGTCTCCCGCCATGGTGCTCGGCTGACTTCTGTGCCATTGAGCCGGGCTGCCACGGGGGAGCAAGCAGCACAAGCGGCCGTTTGGGGTCCACGTTCCCCACGCACCACGGGGGTTCCCCATGCAGTCACCGCCCCGCCCCCCCTTCGTCTCCCGCCATGGTGCTCGGCTGACTTCTGTGCCATTGAGCTGGGCTGCCACGGGGGAGCAAGCAGCACAAGCGGCCGTTTGGGGTCCACGTTCCCCATGCACCACGGGGGT
Source organism: Pelochelys cantorii (assembly GCA_032595735.1). Taxonomy (NCBI): domain Eukaryota; kingdom Metazoa; phylum Chordata; order Testudines; family Trionychidae; genus Pelochelys; species Pelochelys cantorii. The sequence goes on along the minus strand of CM064358.1, from coordinate 3,912,356 downwards.
TCCCCATGCAGTCACCGCCCCGCCCCGCTTCGTCTCCCACCATGGTGCTCGGCTGACTTCTGTGCCGCTGAGCCGGGCCGCCGCGGGGGAGCAAGCAGCACAAGCGGCTGTTTGGGGTCCGCGTTCCCCATGCAGCATGGGAGTTCCCCATGCAGTCACCGCCCCGCCCCCCCTTCGTCTCCCGCCATGGTGCTCGGCTGACTTCTGTGCCGCTGAGCCAGGCTGCCACGGGGGAGCAAGCAGCACAAGCGGCCATTTGGGGTCCACGTTCCCCATGCAGCACGGGGGTTCCCCATGCAGTCACCGCCCCGCCCCCCTTCGTCTCCCGCCATGGTGCTTGGCTGACTTGCCGCTCAGCCGGGCCACTGTAGCGGAGCCCAAATGGCCACTTGCTCCCCCGCGGCGGCCCGGCTGAGCGGCGCAGAAGTCAGCCGAGCACCACGGCGGGAGGCGAAGGGGGGCAGGGCAGCGATGTGCGGCATGACAACGCCTCCAGGCCCCGCCCCCTGGCCATGAACATCACTGCCCCGCCCCCCCCCTTCGCCTCCCGCTGTGGCACTTCGCTGACTTCTGCGCCGCTCAGCCGGGCCGCTGCGTGGGAGCAAGTGGCGCAAGCGACCGTTTGGGCTCCGCAGTCCCCCGAGTGAGAGGCAGGAGGGGGAGGAGAAGAGAAAGAGAGAGACAGAGAGGGAGGCGGGGGGGGGGAGGAGAGCTGAGAGAGAGAGATGGGGAGGCAGTAGGAGGAGGAGAGAGAGAGAGAGAGAGAGAGACGGAGCGAGAGACCGGAGGCTCAGGAGAGAAGACCGACGTGGAGGAGAGACCTGAAAATCCCGTCTTATGATGGGCTAATTGGCTAGTCATATATATATAGTCGCCCAATGTCTGTGGCGCTGTAACGCTGAAATGCTGGCTGTTGCCTCTGGGCGGCGCTGTTGCCCCGGTCATGTCCTTCGCCTCCCGTCTCGGCTGACTTCTGCGCCGCTCAGCCAGGCCGCCGCGGGGGAGCAAGCGGGGAGCGTTGTGCCCAAACAGCCATTTTGGGCTCCGTGGTCCCCCGAATGAGAGGCAGGAGGGGGAGGAGAAGAGAAAGAGAGAGATGAAGAGAGAGGCACGAGGCAGAAGAGAGCTGAGAGAGAGAGGGGGAGGCAGAAGGAGGAGGAGGAGAGAGAGAGAGAGAGAGACGGACGTGGAGGAGAGACCCGAAAATCCCGTCTTATGACGGGCTATTGGCTAGTATAATAAGAAAAGGCAAAAAGGAGTTTCAAGAACAGCTAGCCGAAAACTCCAGAAGTAATAGTAAAATGTTTTTTAAGTACATTCAGAAGCCGGAAGCCGGCTAAACAACCAGTGGGGCCCTTGGATGATCGAGATGCTAAAGGAGCCCTCAGAGATGATAAAGTCATAGCAGAGAAGCTAAATGAATTCCTTGCTTCAGTCTTCACGGCTGAGGGTATTGGGGACATTTCCAAACCTGAACCATTCTTTTTAGGTGACAAATCTGAGGAATTGTCCCAGATTGAGGGGTCATTAGAGGAGCTTTGAAACAATTTGATAAACTTAACAGTAACAAGTCACCAGGACCAGATGGCATTCACCCAAGAGTTCTGAAAAAACTCAAATGGGAAATTGCGGAACTATTAACTGTGGTTTGTAACCTATCCTTTAAATCAGCTTCTATACCTAATGACTGGAAGATAGCGGACGTGATGCCAATATTTAAAAAGGGCTCTGGAGGTGATCCTCGCAATTATAGACTGGTAAGTCTAACATCAGTACCTGGCAAATTAATTGAAACTATAGTAAAGAATAAAATTGCCAGACACATGGATGAATATAATTTGTTGGGGGAAAGTCAGCATGGTTTCTGTAAAGGGAAATCATGCCTTACTAATCTGCCAGAGTTCTTTGAGGGGATCAACAAACATGTGGACAAGGGGGATCCAGTGGATATAGTGTACTTAGATTTCCAGAGAGCCTTTGAAAAGGTTCCTCATCAAAGGCTCTTAAATAAGTAAGCTGCCATGGGATAAGAGGGAAGGTCCTTTCATGGACTGATAACTGGTTAAGACAGGAAACAAAGGGCAGGAATAAATGGTAAGTTTTCTGAGTGGAGAGAGGTACCTAGTGGGGTACCCCAAGGGTCTTTTCCTGGGACCCATCCTATTCAATTTATTTATAAAGGATCTGGAAAAAGGGGTAAACAGTGAGGTGGCAAAATTTGCAGATTATACCAACAAAATGGCAAATGAAGTTTAATGTTGATAAATGTAAAGTAATGCATATTGGAAAAAATAATCCCAACTATGCATACAATATGATGAGGACTAATTTGGCTACAGCTACTCAAGAGAGAGATCTTGGCGTCATTGTGGCTCATTCTCTGAAAACATCCACTCAGGGTACGGCTAGACTATATATTTTTTTCAGAAAAAGCTACGCAAAATGAGCTCTGCATATTGCGTGGCTTTTTCCGATTCTTTTGTAGGAAGAAGCATTTCCAACTTTGGTCCATCTAAACTGGGGCAAAAGTCGGAAACCTCCCCCCTCCCCTTTTCAGAAGCCTCCTTATTCCTTGCAGAATGAGGAATACAGGGGTTTCCAAAAGAGCGCGTTTGTACTTCCGCAAAAAAAAAAAAGCAGAAGTGCAAACGCTTTCCCTCGATGCGGCAGAGTTATTTCCGGATACTTCTGGTATCCCGAAAAAACCCCGTAGCCTCAACGTGCAGCAGGAGTCAAAAAAGCAAATAGACTCTTAGGAGTCATTTAAAAAGGGATAGAGAATAAGACAGAAAATATCTTATTGCCTCTGTATAAAACCATGGTACGCCCACATCTTGAATACTGCGTATGGATGTGGTCGCCTCATCTCAAAAAAGATATACTGGCACTAGAAAAGGTTCAGAAAAGGGCAGCAAAAATGATGAGGGGTTTGGAACAGGTCCTATATGAAGACAGAGTAAAAAGACTGGGGCTTTTCAGCTTAGAAAGAGAAGATTAAGCGGGGATTTGATAGACTGGTGTGGAAAAAGTGAATAAGGAAAAGTTATTTACATATTCCCACAATATAAGAACAAGGGGTCACCAAATGAAATTAATAGGCAGCAGGTTTAAAACAAACAAAAGGAAGTTTTCCTTCACTCAGTGCACAGTCAACTTGTGGAACTCCTTGCCAGAGGATGCGGTGAAGGCTAGAACTTCAACAGGGTCCAAAAAAGAGCTCGACAGATTCATGGAGGTTGGGTCCAACAATGGCTATTAGCCAGGATGGGTAGGAATGGTGTCCTTAGCCTCTGTTTCTCTGGAGGTGAGTGATAGGGGAGGAATCACATGAGGATTACCTCTTGTGATCCCTCCCTCTGGGTCACTGTCAGCAGACAGGGATACTGGGCTAGATGGATCTTTGCTTTGACCCAGACTGGCCACTCTGATGTTATGTTATGTTCTTATGCTTTAGCCTCTGGCACCCCTGCCCTGCCTCTCTCCCACCCATGGGCTCCTGTGGAAAGGGAAAGTCGCACTTTCCGGGGAAGTGAGGTGTGGCAGACACAAAGGAGGGAAGCTGTGTGAGCCACCGCCCTGCCCTACCACCTTGCCTGGATCTTTGCCTCCTTCCCACCCACAGGATCCTGCCCTTGCAGGTCCCTTATCACGCCTGCCTCCAGCCTGCAGAGTCCAGATGTTCCCTTGACAATTCTGCTGCGTACCTGCTGTACAGTGGACGCTTTAAAGCGTAACTTTGGCCTTGCACAGAACACAGCTCCCTTGTCGTTAGAGAGCCCTTTGCTGGATGTTAACAGATTAGATTTTAGGCTCCACAATGTCTCTGCTTGCAATGGGCGCCCTTGTCACTTGTAGTCACAGTAGGAACCCTGCGTACTCTCCTGGCTCCGGCAGCTTCGCACAAATCCATGGCAAAAATGGGCAAGAGAAGACATGTTTAAGGAGCAAACGGAGGGGAGGAATATGCTCCTGGAGGGGATGTGAATGGAGCTGCAGGACAGGCTAGCCGAGCAGCAGAAGAAGAGAGCGTGCAGGGATGGGGGAGACTGGGACCCTAAATTCCAGCCCCTTTCCCTAGGCTGTCTCCTCCATGATCCCAGCCAGAAACTAACCCACTCACTTCCAGCCCTGCCCCCCAGCCAGGGCTCCACCCCCCTCCTTCCCATTGTTCTGCTCCATGGGAGATACCTGTCTGACGATTTTCAATTTTCGAAGCCCCCTTGCATAATGACTCATCCCCTGCCCTGCTGGGCCGTGCTGCAGACAGCAGCCAGTGGAGGTCACTGACAACCCACTGCCCAGCGTAGCAACCAGCAAGGTACCCCCCACTACGTCACACCAGGACTTTCTTTCCAGACCACAAAATTACAGTGTGGGATGTGGAAAGGGCCATAGTGATCTGTGGTGACCCAGCTGACCCCTCACAATCCTGGCTCATGAAGCCTTACCCAGGGCACCGGAACAGCAGTACAATGCGATTTAACAACGGGCTAAGCCGATGCCTCATGGTTGCTGAATGTGCCTTTGGCAGACTGAACGTGAGATGGAGGTGTCTCTTTGGCAGGCTGGATCTTATGGAGAATCATAGAATCCTAGGGTGCGAAGAGACCTCAGGAGTCATGGAGTCCAGCCCCCTGCTCAAAGAAGGACCAACCCTGACTAAAGCCAGGGCTTTGTCAAGCCAAGACTTAAAAACCTCTGGAATGGAGATTGTAACACCTCCCTAGGGAACCCATTCCAGTGCTTCCCCACCCTCCTAGGGAAACAGGTTTTCCTAATACCCAACCTAGACCTCCCCCGCTGCCACTTGAAACCATTGCTGCTTGTCCTATCATCTGTCCCCACAGAGAACAGCCTCTCTCCATCCTCTTTGGAACCTCCCTGCAGGGAGTTGAAGGCTGCCGTCCAATCCCCCCTCACTCTTCTCTTCTGCAGACTAAACAAGCCCAAATCCCTCAGCCTCTCCTCATAAGCCATGTGCTCCAGCCTCCTCCTCATTTTTGCTGCCTTCCACTGGGCTCTCTCCAATGCGTCCACATCCTTTCTGTAGTGGGGGGCTCAGAATTGGACACAACACTGCAGATGTGGCCTCACCAGTGTGAATAGAGGGGAATAATCACTCCCCTAGATCTGCTGGCAATGCTCCCAATAATGCAGCCCAATATACCATTATTTTTCCAGGCTACAAAAACACACTGTTGACTCATATCCAGCTTCTCATCCACTGTAATCCCCAGGTAATCCCCACTCTAATCATATGCCCATGGTGACAGCTGCGTGGCGTTGGTTACATAAATTGTATAAGAATGAGTGTGAAGTGTCTGACTGTGGGTAGAGCACTGATGCACACTGGCTTTGCCGCCCATGCACGGTTGGAAGGGGCAGGGGCAGCGGTGCTGGGTGTGGCCTGGCAGGGAGGGAAGGGGCAGGCTGTCACCAGCCAGTGAGGACTTTACGGGTGGCTGACTGGAGGGAGGCCAAGCTGCCTCACTACGGGGTGTCCTGACCAGTTAGTAGGTCTGGGGAGCCCGGTCACTGTCTAAAGGCTCCAGCCTTTGGCCTGGCAAAACCACAGTCCTGTGTCCTGGGCACTGAATAAAGAGTTTTCTTCATGCCTTGTGGTTGCCTTTCCCTCAACCTGGTTGTATCCGATGCAGCGTCAGGGTCTTTTGATTCACTCCCTTCCCAGTGCGGCAAAGGATACGCCCTCTTCTGCATCCACTATCAGGTGCAAGAGCCTTCCGGACAATGTGAGAAAGAAGGAAAGGAAGGAAGAAAGAAAGAAAGTTTCAATTGTGAAAGGAGTTCAATACATTTACCAATTGCAAAGATGGTGCAGGCATGCAGCAGAGATGAAGTGAGAGGCTGAAATGAATTCCAAATGGAGGAACCCCCAGGGTCCTTTCTATCCCCTTGCCCAAGTGGAGGGAATCCCATTGGTTTTGCTGTTTGAAAGTACGTCCCAAGATGGGGTATGTCACATGAGGAAGTCACCTGTCCAGGCAGGACTCAGTCCTTTTTAGGCAGCAGCCGTTGCTCCCATGCTGGTCTGAACGTTCACAGAAAAGCTCATCACATGTGGTTTGGCACCACCCGAGTCGCATTGTCAGCCAAGTGTTGCTATTCACTTGACTAACCCTCTTCTCACAATAGGCTGGCCAAGCCTCTGGTTCTCTCTCCCAGAAGCAAACATTTGCCCTACAGGCACAGAGTCAACACTCAGAACTTCAGCTACAACAATGGTTCCAATGTCTCAGTGGCGTGAACACAAGGAGCGAAGCATCAGCCTTCGATAGATATCTCACTTGGCTCCCTTTGTCCAAGATTTGGGGCCAACATAGAACAGTGGTTGCAACAGTGACCTGCAAAGAGCTATCACACTCCAGTCACAGCACACCTGGGATCTAATGTCTCATGGCTTGCAGCTTTCCCCAGGAGCATCCAAGCAGATAGGAGGCCAAGAAAGCATCAGGACCTGAGGGTCTTTATACATTTGCAGCAGGGGGTTGGCCTGAGAGAACACGATCGTCTTTTGATATAATCTCATGATAATCAAACATTGGGTAATTAATATAAGTACTTCATTCATTAAGCAGTTTATTCCACACTTTAAGAGACAAATTGCCAATGACATTCTTTCACCCAAGATTCGTCTAAATGTTAATATTCCCTTTGGATCTCTGAATCAGCAGTGCCAGGGATACACAGGAAATAGCTGTTGACATGGTTAGTAGCTAGAAGATATGAGCAAACACAGCGGACAAGTTTTACCTCTAAGTTAAAAACATAAGAATGGCCGTACTGGGTCAGACCAAAGGTCCATCTAGCCCAGTATCCTGTCTGCCGACAGTGGCCAGCACCAGGTGCTCCAGAGAGGGTGGACCGAAGACAATGATCAAGCGATTTCTCTCCTGCCATCCCTCTCCAGCCTCTGACAAACAGAGGCCAAGGACACCATTTTATCCCCTGGCTAATAGCCTTTTATGGACCTAACCTCCATGAAATTATCTAGCTTCTCTTTAAACTCTATTATAGTCCCAGCCTTCACAGCCTCCTCTGGCAAGGAGTTCCACAGGCTGACTACACGCTGTGTGAAGAAGAACTTTCTTTTATTAGTTTTAAACTTGCTACCCATTAATTTCATTTGGTGTCCTCTAGTTCTTCTATTTAGGGAACTAATAAATAACTTCTCTTTATCGGCCCTCTCCACACCACTCATGATTTTATATACCTCTATCATATCCCCCCTCAGTCTCCTCTTTTCTAAACTGAAAAGTCCCAGTCGCTTTAACCTCTCCTCATATGGGACCCGTTCCAAACCCCTAATCATTTTAGTTGCTCTTTTCTGAACCCTTTCCAAGGCCAAAATATCTTTTTTGAGGTGAGGAGACCACATCTGTACACAGTATTCAAGATGTGGGCGTACCATAGTTTTATACAGGGGCAGTAAGATATTCTGGGTCTTATTTTCTATCCCTTTCTTAATAATTCCGAGCATCCTATTTGCCTTTTTGACCGCCGCTGCACACTGCGTGGAAGTTTTCAGAGAACTAACTGTCCACGATAACTCCAAGATCTCTTTCCTGATTTGTCGTAGCCAAATTAGCCCCCATCATACTGTACGTATAGTTGGGGTTATTTTTCCCGATGTGCATTACTTTACACTTATCCACATTAAATTTCATTTGCCATTTTGTGGCCCAATCACTCAGTTTGGTGAGATCTTCTTGGAGTCCCTCACAGTCTGCTTCTGTCTTGACTATCCTAAACAGTTTGGTATCATCTGCAAACTTTGCTTGCGAACAGGAGCAGCTAACAGGGAGTTTGGAGAGGGAGTTCTCCAGGTAAAAGAGGAGTAAAAACGGGACCCTTGTGGTAAGTGGCTGTCTGGAGTGTGTGTTTGTGTGTGGGGGAGTTATTTGCTGTGTGCTGAGCTTGTGTTTGTGTGGTTGGTTGGTTGGTTGGTTTGTTTGTTTGAAGGAGCTTCTAAAAGGTTTGAAATCTAGAAGCCTCTGTTAATTGGCTGAGCCTCAGTCAGGTGGAGGGGCTACCAGAGCTATATAAGCCTGTGACTCAGCAACCAGGGAGCTTGCGACCAGGAGCAGCTAACAGGGAGTTTTGAGAGGGAGTTTTGAGAGGGAGGTTAGAGGGCACGAAGGACTTCTGACCTTCTTAAAAACAACTCTTATAATAATTGATATTCCAGAGGTTTAAAAAGAATCCCAGTTTCTGCTTAAACTTATTACATAAGAACATAAGAACATAAGAACGGCCGTACCGGGTCAGACCAAAGGTCCATCTAGCCCAGTATCCTGTCTGCCGAAAGTGGCCAGCACCAGGTGCCCCAGAGGGGGTGGACCGAAGACAATGATCAAGCGCTTTCTCTCCTGCCATCCCTCTCCAGCCTCTGTCAAACAGAGGCCAAGGACACCATTTTATCCCCTGGCTAATAGCCTTTTATGGACCTAACCTCCATGAAATTATCTAGCTTCTCTTTAAACTCTGTTATAGTCCTAGCCTTCACAGCCTCCTCTGGCAAGGAGTTCCACATGCTGACTACACGCTGTGTGAAGAAGAACTTTCTTTTATTAGTTTTAAACCTGCTACCCATTAATTTCATTTGGTGTCCTCTAGTTCTTCTATTTAGGGAACTAATAAATAACTTTTCTTTATCGGCCCTCTCCATACCACTCATGATTTTATACACCTCTATCATATCCCCCCTCAGTCTCCTCTTTTCTAAACTGAAAAGTCCCAGTCGCTTTAACCTCTCCTCATATGGGACCCGTTCCAAACCCCTAATCAATTTAGTTGCCCTTTTCTGAACCCTTTCCAAGGCCAAAATATCTTTTTTGAGGTGAGGAGACCACATCTGTACACAGTATTCAAGATGTGGGCGTACCATAGTTTTATACAGGGGCAGTAAGATATTCCGGGTCTTATTTTCTATCCCTTCCTTAATAATACCTAGCATCCTATTTGCCTTTTTGACCGCCGCTGCACACTGTGTGGAAGTTTTCAGAGAACTGTCCACGATAACTCCAAGATCTCTTTCCTGATTTGTCGTAGCCAAATTAGCCCCCATCATACTGTACGTATAGTTGGGGTTATTTTTCCCAATGTGCATTACTTTACACTTATCCACATTAAATTTCATTTGCCATTTTGTTGCCCAATCACTCAGTTTGGTGAGATCTTCTTGGAGTCCCTTACAGTCTGCTTCTGTCTTGACTATCCTAAACAGTTTGGTATCATCCGCAAACTTTACCACCTCACTGCTTACCCCTTTCTCCAGATCATTTATGAATAAGTTGAACAGGATTGGTCCTAGGACTGACCCTTGGGGGACACCACTAGTTACCCCTCTCCACTCTGAAAATTTACCATTTATTCCTACCCTTTGTTTCCTGTCTTTTAACCAGTTCTCAATCCAAGAAAGGACCTTCCCTCTTATCCCATGGCCATGTAATTTACACAAGAGCCTTTGGTGAGGGACCTTGTCAAAGGCTTTCTGGAAATCTAAGTATACTATATCTACTGGATCCCCCTTGTCCGCATGTTTGTTAACCCCTTCAAAGAACTCTAATAGATTAGTAAGACAGGATTTCCCTTTACAAAACCCATGTTGACTTTTGTCCAACAAATTATGTTCTTCTACATGCTTCACAATTTTATTCTTTACTATTGTTTCGACTAATTTGCCCGGTACTGAAGTTAGACTTACCGGTCTGTAATTGCCCGGATCGCCTCTAGAGCCCTTTTTAAATATTGGTGTCTAAATATTCATTAGAAAAATGGAGACAGAAGCCCAGCAGCAGAGTGGGGGCTATCCTGTTTATTGCGTCGAGTGTAACATGTATGATTACCTGCCCTGTAGGCGGTTGGCGTATGTGTGCACCCGTTGCAAGGAGCTCCTGACCCTCAGAGACCGGGTTCGGGCTTTGGAGGACAGGGTGGCTGAACTGGAGGAGCTAAGGGAGGTAGGGAGATATGTTGATGAGACTTTCCGGGACATTGTAGTACTGTCCCACCTCCAGTCTGAGACCCCCAGTGCTCTTAAGGAGGATGAAAGTCTCAAAGAAACAGAGCATTCAATGGGAGCAGAGGGAAACCATCCCGTAGTTGGGACCCTCCTCCCAGAGGATGTTGCGGTATCCTCTCGCACTGAGGATACCTCTGAGGGGGAGGAAATGCCAGTTAGGAAGAGGCAGGTGTTAGTAGTGGGTGATTCAATTGTTAGAAACATAGATAGTTGGGTTTGTGATGACCGGGAGAACCGTATGGTCACTTGCCTGCCTGGTGCGAAGGTTGCGGATCTCTCGAGGCATCTAGATAGACTTATGTGTAGTGCTGGGGAGGAGCCGGTGGTCGTGGTACATGTAGGTACCAATGACGTAGGGAAGGGTAGGAGAGATGTCCTGGAGGCCAAATTTAGGCTGCTAGGAAAGAGACTGAAATCCAGGACCTCTATGGTGGCATTCTCGGAAATGCTTCCAGTTCCATGCGCAGGGCCAGGTAGGCAGGCAGAGCTTCAGAGTCTCAATGCGTGGATGAGACGATGGTGTAGGGAAGAGGGGTTTGGATTTATTAGGAACTGGGGACACTTTTGGGAGAGGGGGAGCCTATACAGGAAGGATGGGCTCCACCTAAACCAGGGTGGAACCAGACTGCTGGTACTAAACATTAAAAAGGCTGTAGAGCAGTTTTTAAACTAAGAGATGGGGGAAAGCCGATTGGTGCGGAGATGCACGTAAATCGGAGGGAGACTTCTCTTAGAGGAGAATCCATTGATAGAGATTCTCTAAGCTGTAGTCAGAAAGAGAGGAGGGGAGAGGGCAAACCATGGGCCAGAGCAGACAAACAACCGCATACAAAGGAATCCAATGCACCAGGGAAGGGCAGACAAATAAGCAGTGGCAAATTTTTAAAGTGCTTCTACACAAATGCTAGGAGTCTGACTAATAAGATGGGTGAACTAGAGTACCTAGTATTAAATGAGGAGATTGACATAATAGGCATCACTGAAACCTGGTGGAATGAGGAAAATCTGTGGGACACAATCATACCGGGATAGAAAATATATCGAAAGGATAGAGCAGGCCAGGTGGGTGGTGGAGTGGCACTGTATGTGAAAGATAATGTAGAATCAAATGAAATAAAAATATTAAGTGAATCAACATGCTCAATAGAATCACTATGGATAGTAATTACATGCTCCAATAATAAGAAATTAGCAGTAGGATATATTACCGACCACCTGACCAGGACAGCGATACTTACATTGAAATGCTGAGGAAGATTAGAGAGGCTACCAAAATAAAGAACTCTTAATAATGGGGGATTTTAATTATCCCCATATTGACTGGGTACATGTCACCTCAGGAAGAGAAGCAGAGATAAAATTTCTCAATGGCTTAAATGACTGCTTCTTGGAGCAGCTGGTGCAGGAACCCACAAGGGGAGAGGCAATTCTCGATTTAGTCCTGAGTGGAGTGCAGGATCAGGTCCAGGAAATAACCGTTACAGGACCGCTTGGGAATAGTGACCATAATATAATAACATTCAACATTCCTGTGGTGGGTAGAACATCTCAGCAGTCCAGCATCCTGGCATTTAATTTCAAAAAGGGGAATTACACAAAAATGAGGAGTCTAGTTAAACAGAAATTAAAAGGCACAGTGACTAGAGCCAAATCCCTGCAAGCTGCATGGAAACTTTTTAAAGACACCATAATAGAGGCCCAACTTAAATGTATACCCCAAATTAAAAAACATAGCAAGAGACCTAAAAAAGTGTCACCGTGGCTTAACCACCATGTAAAAGAAGCAGTGAGGGACAAAAAGGCATCTTTTAAGAAGTGGAAGTCCAATCCTAGTGAGGTAAATAGAAAGGAACATAAACACTGTCAAATCAAGTGTAAAAATGTAATAAGAAAAGCAAAAAAAGATTTTGAGGAACAGCTAGCCAAAAACTCAAACAGAAATAACAAAATGTTTTTTAAGTACATTAGAAGCAGGAAGCCTGCTAAAAAACCTGTGGGTCCCCTAGACGATCAAACTATAAAAGGCGCAATCAAGGACGATAAAGCCATTGCGGAGAAACTAAATGATTTCTTTGCTTCAGTCTTCACAGCTGAGGACGTTGGGGAGATTCCCAAATCTGCACCGTCCTTTGTGGGTGATGAATCTGAGGAACTGTCCTGGATTGAAGTGTCATTAGAGGAGGTTTTGGAACAAATAGAAAAACTTAATGTTAACAAATCTCCGGGACCGGATGGCATTCATCCAAGGGTTCTAAAAGAACTCAGATGGGAAATTGCTGAACTATTATCTGTGGTTTGTAACCTATCCCTTAAATCGGCTTCTGTACCTAATGACTGGAAGGTAGCCAACGTGACACCAATATTTAAAAAGGGCTCTAGAGGCGATCCGGGCAATTACAGACCGGTAAGTCTAACTTCAGTACCGGGCAAATTAGCTGAAACAATAGTAAAGAATAAAATTGTGAAGCATGTAGAAGAACATAATTTGTTGGACAAAAGTCAACATGGTTTCTGTAAAGGGAAATCCTGTCTTACTAATCTATTAGAGTTCTTTGAAGGGGTTAACAAACATGCGGACAAGGGGGATCCAGTAGATATAGTGTACTTAGATTTTCAGAAAGCCTTTGACAAGGTCCCTCACCAAAGGCTCTTGTGTAAATTACATGGCCATGGGATAAGAGGGAAGGTCCTTTCTTGGATTGAGAACTGGTTAAAAGACAGGAAACAAAGGGTAGGAATAAATGGTAAATTTTCAGAATGGAGAGGGGTAACTAGTGGTGTCCCCCAAGGCTCAGTCCTAGGACCAATCCTGTTCAACTTATTCATAAATGATCTGGAGAAAGGGGTAAGCAGTGAGGTGGTAAAGTCCTGTGGGGAGGGGGGCCTGCAAACCCAACTCCCCCTCCTTTCCTTCCGGACCCCACTGTGTGTAACCCTTGCAGAGCCAGTGCCCCCTTGGTTTGTCGTGATTTCCTCCCACTGTGTTGAGAAGCAGTACAGCCTAGTGGGCAGAGCCCTGGGATGTGTCCTTCGCTCTGCACTCACTGGCCTCTGTGTTTGGGCAAAACCCTTTCCCCTCCCTGTGCCTCAGTTTCCCCTCCCCACACTTCATCTGGTTAGATTATGAACTCTTCAGGGCAGGGACCGTATGGTGCATGTTCTGTGTGTACGGCGCCTAGCACAGTAGGCCCTGTTGGGGCCAATCTGACAGACCATAATCACACCTCAGAGATCACCCCGCCCATGCCATCCCAACGCCTGGGGGTGAGGTTACACGTGGTTCACTGCACTTCAGCTTTTCATGGGCTAGAAGCTGGTTTATTGTCCCTACTCAGTAGCCCCCAGGCAAAGCAAGCGCCAGGCGGCAGCGGTGCTGAGTGAGGGGGAAATTGCATTTGAATTAAACCCACCCCCTCCTTCCCAGGGGCCTTCCTAGGCAGGTGCCCTGTGAAGATCCAAACACGTTGCCCCTCCCTTAGTGAGAGAGGCTCATGGGGGGCTGCCGGGCGATGGGGGCTGGGCTGGGAGCTTGGAGAGCCAGACCCGGTGGCGGGCTGGGCAGAGCTGAGGGTCAGGGCTGGGGGCTCTGTCGTTCCGCTTGGGGGGCCGGGTTAAACAGGGACCCGTTTCTGGGGTTTCCAGGAGAAACTGTAGCTGCAGATTTAAGGGGGGGCTGGGGGCCCAGGACGGTTTCACGCTGGGATCGGTCACTGGCCAAGGGTGTAAAACGGGCAAGGAAACGACATTTCCAAAGCTGCGCAGGGATTGGCAGAGCCGTCGCCATGGAGCTGGACTGGAGATTGGCCCCGCCCTCACTGGAGGCTGTAAGTCCCTGGACTGGACTGGGCTGGTTGTGGAGCTGGGCTGAGCTGAGAGGTGGGAGCCGGGGCCCGGCCTGGAGGGAACAGGCTGGGGAGGCAGGTGGATCCCACGTGCTGCTGGAAATCTGAGCCCGGGGAAGGCAGCAGAGCCCAGGAGAGACGGGAACTTGGCCCCAGCTCTCAGCTCCCTGCTCTCCAGGCCCCAGGGGGCAGCATATGGGTAAGAGGCATAAGCCTGACCCCTTCTGGGGGGCCGAGGTGCTGCAGGGGCCAGCAGGGACTCAGGCTTTGAACCCGGGCCACTGGCTGATGACCCCGTATAGGGCGTCCCCAGGGCAGCTGGTGGGGTTCACGTTGCGATGCCCCTTCAGGATGTACTTCTTTGTGAGGTAGCCCCGGGAGACGGCACATCGGACCAGGCGTCGGGCGGCGTTCAGGGCGGCGGCGTTGGGGGCTCTGCCTGCAGGACAAAGGAGCCCCAGTGAACGTCGCCCTGGTCCTGTCTGCGCCCAGGGGACGTGATGGTGACCATAATAAATAACCTTCCCCGGCTCACACGTAGCCACGTCACTATCGCTCCCCTCTCCCTCCCGTCCAGGCTCTGGGCAGAATCTAGGGGTCCCAATGGATAAACTACCCTCATGCTGTCAGGGCGCTAGTGCCAGCCAGGTAGCTCTGCAGCAGTGACCATACTTAGGCTGCCCGGCGTTGGCCCCTGAGGCAGAACCCCCTGCCCAGGCATCAGGCCAGCAGCTGTGGGTGGGAGCCTGCAGAGGGGGTTCCCAGCCCCCCTCGGGCCCTCACTGGGGAAGGCACGGACCCACGTACTGGAGAAGCTGCCCAGGAAGCTGACTCCCAGCGACTTAGGGTTATAGATCCTGGCGTGGGACCCCCTCGTGCTCCAGCCACGGCCCTCATAGACTCTGCCGTCCTCGCCGACCAGGAAGCTGCAGGCAGAGCGCAGTGTGAGAACCACACACAAGTCGGCCTCTCCCTCCCCCCATCCGTCTCAGCAGCTCCCCCAGGGTCATCCCTAAGTTTGAACCTGGGACCCTGAGGCACAAGGGAATTCAGGGGGGCCAACTATCAAGGCACTGCCTGCGAATCCGCCGTAGGAGCCACTGGGCTGGCACTGCCCAGCCTGGACCTGGTTCCTGCCCCTCTCCCCAGCTCAGTACATCCCCTGGTTCCCCGTCGTCTCTCTGCTCCCCTCCCCCATCACAGAGTGCTTCCATCCCCCTAAAAGAAGGGGCTCTGTATAACCCCACTTCCCCTCTCCCACAGCTGGAGGTCTGGGTGCACCCCTCCCCCTTCCCTCTTTTGGGCAAAAAAAAATATTAATTTCTCACCCGTTCTAGCTCTTCCCCAAGTGCTACCCCCTGTGGCTGCCAGGACTAGATAAGTTCTCAGAGTTCGGGCCCATCTGCTTGGCAGAAGCTGGGAACGGGCGACAGGGCAGGGATCACTTGATGGTTCCCTGTTCTGTTCTCTCCCTCTGGGGCCCCGGCACCGGCCGCTGTCGGCCGACAGGACACTGGGCCAGATGGACCTTTGGTCTGACCCACTCTGGCTGTTCTTATGTTCTTGGGCTGGGGGCAGTGACCCCGACTCTGCTCCTCCGCTGTGGGGAGCCCCCCCACATCCTGCCCTACCCCGCCCCATTCCCGCCCCACTCACTTGTAGCCGATGTCGGCCCAGCCCCTCTTGTCCATATGGTAGTTCTGGATTCCTTTGACCTCCCGGCTGCAGGCGGCCTGCGAGGAGCAGGGATTCCCTTCCGTGTGGTGGATGATGAGGAGGTGCACCGGGGTTTTCAGCAAGACCTTGCTCTTTGGGGGCCGGGCCCCCCATTGTTGGCGTGAGACGATGGTGGGGCAGCCTGCGCTGAGCGGGGGAGGGGAGAAAGGGCTGGGTTAATGGGGGTGCCTCCCACCTGCCCCAGCCCTCGCAGCAGGCTTGGGCCCAGGGCTGGTGCTCTGAGTGGGGCCGGAGCTGCCCCAATGGGGCTGGGGAAGCTCCCACCCAGGGTGTGCGGCTCAGCGGCTGCCTGTCTCCTCCGCCCCCTGCGGCCACTTGCATCCCTGCGGCCTGTCCCCTCCGCTCTGCAGCCTCTTCCCTCCCCCCAGGCCCCTGAGCCTTCCGCTCTCCCAATACAGACCCCCCTGCCCCCCCACAGCAGGACCTTTGAGAGACGGGGCATCCAGGGTGGAATCCAGGGCTCCAGGAAACAGAGAAGGCTCCTCCCGCAGCTTCCGCCGGTGGGACTCCCTGCCACTGGCTGTTCCTGCACCAACAGTGGGATCCAGCCACGGATCTGAGGTTTCAGTGGAGAACGAGAACAGTCAGTGCCCAGGGGCTGGCACTGGACAGGCATCCCCCACCTTAACAGGGGACACTTACACGGTAACAGTTAACCGGTATCTCGGAGCAGCTCCCTGCCTGCGGCCCATCACAAGCAGAGCGCCGCTGCTTCCGCCCTGCATGTGGCTGGAGCAGCAGCCTCCCCGGCCCGCTCCCGGTGAATTAGTCGAACAGTTAAACTTAACGTTTCCACAGTTAACTAATGAAATGGGATTTTACGGCCCTGCTCCCGCCCCAGGACTCGGCACAGCCAGCACCTGACAGGAACAGAAATGAAATTCCCTCGTGGCTGGGTGATTCCACCATGGGCCACTAAGTGGTGTCTCACACCTCCTTCTGGACCACCTGGTCCTGGTGGCTGCGGGAGACCAGATACCAGGGTAGATGGGCCCTGCTCGGATCCAGGGGGCGATTTCTAGGCTGCAGGGACATTTCCAGCACCAGTCCTGCTAAGGGGCCCTGCTGGGTGCTCAGGACCAGCTAATTTTATTACTGCTCCTCCCAACCCTCTGCCCCCACTCCTCCTTCTCTCTGTACCCCATTCTTCCTGCCTCCAAAACCCAGCTCGCTGTCCTGCTGGCTGCTGGGACTTTCTGACTCTAGGATGCCCTTGGGATGGAGCTGGGCTGGCAGGGGACACGGCCTGGACGCAGGTGGGTCGTGCAGGATCGGCTCCCCATGGGCAGAGCCAGGGATCTTGGCCCTTGCGCCAGTGAACACCAAGGCTCTGGGAATGGGCAGCAGGGGATGACCCAGCCCTGCCGTTCAGAGGGGAACCGAGCGGCATCTCCGGCTCTTCAGGGACATTTGCAGCCCCAGATGCAAGACCAGAGGAGGGCTAGATGGGTGCCTCCATCGTGAATTTCCTAGTCCTGTGTTTCTGCCCCTAAGTTCTCACCTGTGCCACGTACGTCATTGTTGTCCCTAAAAATCCAGCAGGATGTGAACTCACTGAGCACCACGGTGCAGATCAAGGAGAGCCACATGACCCGTGTCAGCAGCAGCAGCAGCAGCATCCTCTCGCTGGGTCCTGTGGGGGCACACACCTGTCACAACAGCCTGCCACCCCCAGGAGGGGGCGCTGCTGGGACGGAGTCAAACATCCCCAGACCCTTGGGTAGCAGATCAGGGCCCCGTCGAGCCGGGCGCCGCCCAGACACACAGTGACCGAGATCGGGGCGCCATTGGGCCGGGCACCACCCAGACACACAGTGACTGAGATCGGGGCCCCATTGGGCCGGGCGCTGCCCAGACACACAGTGACCGAGATCGGGGCCCCATTAGGCCGGGCGCTGCCCAGACACACAGTGACCGAGATCGGGGCCCCATTGGGCCGGGCACCACCCAGACCCACAGTGACTGAGATCGGGGCCCCATTAGGCCGGGCGCTGCCCAGACACACAGTGACCGAGATCGGGGCGCCATTGGGCCGGGCACCACCCAGACACACAGTGACTGAGATCGGGGCCCCATTGGGCTGGGCGCTGCCCAGACACACAGTGACCGAGATCAGGGCCCCATTGGGCCGGGCACCACCCAGACCCACAGTGACTGAGATCGGGGCCCCATTGGGCCGGGCGCCGCCCAGACACACAGTGACCGAGATCAGGGCCCCATTGGGCCAGGTGGTGCCCAGACACACAGTGACCGGGCCGGGCGCCGCCCAGACACACAGTGACCGAGATCAGGGCCCCATTGGGCCGGGCGCCGCCCAGACACACAGTGACTGAGATCGGGGCCCCATTGGGCCGGGCGCTGCCCAGACACACAGTGACCGAGATCAGGGCCCTGTCTGGGTGGCTGCTGCCCACAGACACAGTGACCGAGATCAGGGCCCCGTCGGGCCGGGTGGTGTTAAATGCTGAAGGCTGGAAAGTCGTTTCCTCAGGGTTGCTCTTTCGGCTGCCTGCTGCTTCTGTGCTTGCAGCGCCGATGTTTCTAGCAGCCAACCAGGCAGCCTGGGAATTCAGCAGCCCTCAGTGCTGCTTACAACATAGAACCACAGGCACTGACTGGTGACAACGGCCCTCAGTTTAGGACCTGGAAGGCACAGTCCTAGCATGCTGGCTCCGTGGTTACACCGTCACATACGCATGAGGTGTAACAGGGCCAGGAGCAGCTCTGTCTGCAGCAGGAGGCTGTGCTGTCCCCCAGGGTTACAGTGAGATGCCCTGGCAGTAATGAATAGACCGAGACAAACAACCTATGTATCACATGACATGTATGAATTTGCATTCCCCCCCCCCCCGCCCCTTGTTCCTGAGATCTTGGACAAAACCTCCTTCCACGTTCTTTTGTCCAACCACCTCATTGGGCACCAGCGACATTGGAACGTATTCGCACCAGCGACGCCGTCGTGCCGTAAATACCCAGCGCCTCGCGCACTAGCAACAGCGCTGCCAAGCACACGGGCTGCACGGGGACGTTGTGAGCATTTGCTTTCACCCACTTCCATTCACAGCCTCCGGTTCAACCCGCAAATCCTGCCCCGGCTCCGGGCTCTCTGTGCTACCCCGGCTGCTGCACGGACACCCCGAGACCAAGATCAGGGTCAGTGATTTGGTCTGTGCTCACAGCCCCATCGAGTGGTCGGGCGAGGGTGTGACAGGTGCTCTCTGCCCTGGTGCGCCTGTGGGTAGCTGCTCCCACCCTGCGGCTGTCTGCCCCCTCCTGTGACTCGCCCTCTGGCTGGTAACAGGCCGGGTGTGACGAGTCCAACCAATGCTAGCGGAGCGGTTCGGCAATGGGCTTCGTGCATCAACCACCAAAGCCCCAGAGCCGGGCTCACTGGGATGGGGGGTTCCCCTAGTCCTGAGTCGCCAGTGTTAGGGGCAGGCCATGTGTCAGGGAGCCCCAGCCCGGCCTCTCCCCTCGTCTGTGGCGTGGCCCCCAGGCAGCCAGCTGAGACCTGCCCCTGGAGGGCTCCACATCCCCCTCCCGCCTGCTCACTTCCCGCAGCCTCCCCAAGGCAGAGAAAAGCGAAGTCGCCAGCAAACCTGAGCAGACGTCTCCCACCTGCCAAACGCCCGGAGTCCGGTCCCCTCAGCAGCTCAGGCGCAGCCTCAGCTGGGCCGCCCTGGGCTCCTGCTGCAGAGCTGCCGATCTCGGCTGTGCTCCCCTCCACGGGCGCCTTTTAAGGGAGCTGCTCCCGGCCCCCCCCCAAGTTCCTCCTCCGGCCGGGCAGGCCCTGCAGTCGGGCAGGGCAGAGCTGCCAGGAGAGGGGGAGTCTATGCTATTTCCCAATTCAGTGGGGTGTTTTCTTAACGCCCCACCCCCTCTCCTGATACCATCATCCACATCATGGAGAAGCGGGACTCACCTGCATTCACCAGGCACCTTCCTTGCTACTTTTGCAGCCCTCAGCAATTCCTGATCCTGTTGTACAGAGATGGAAAGACAAGGGACAGCCCTTGTAATAAGGGACTGTTGGCAACCCTGTTATCAGCACTCTGGGAAACTGCCTAACCTTTCCCTTCCCTGGGGCAGTTTCTGGCCTTATCACATGGCCCCATTGCACCAAGGTGCAGCCCAGACACACAAGGACTGAGATCAGGGCCCCATCGGGCTGGGTGCAGCCCAGACACACAGGCTATGTCTACACTACGAGTTTTCTCAGCAAAAAATATGCTAATGAGGGTCTCATTTGCATGAGTCACGATCTCATTTGCATATTTTCTGCCAATCCATTTTTACGCTGGGGTTCTTGGGCAAAAACAAGCAGTGTGGACATTTTCTTTTTGCGCAAAACCCCCTTTTTCCATAAGATCCTTATGCCCCAAAAAAGGAGGTATACCGATCCATCCAGCAGAAGATCACCCTCAGTGTCGAGGAGGTACACATCCCTAGATAGGCTTCCATCTCCCTTTCTAACTCCACCAAGGGATACCAGCAGATACTACTGGTTCTCAGCTTCTCCATCCCCGCCTCGGAGAAGATCCTCCTCTCCTTCCCCATCTTTACATTCACCGAGATCATCTTCTCGACACGACTACGGAAGACATCACCCCTGCAGGCGTTCCCCTTCACGATCCTCGTACTATCATCGTGATCATTATGAGCGCCATGACTACCGTAGGGATTATTCACTTTACCGCCACCATTCCTATTATTCACCCAGATCTCCACCACGATCTACTGCAGGCTATTCTTCATCAAGACACTCTCCACTTTCGGCTCCGCCATTCCTGAACCAAGACTCACTGCCGCCCCAACCTCCCGCCTCTGATCAGGAGGAGGAGCGACTTACAATAACCGAGGCGCAACCACTGTAGGGGAGCCTGGACGGCCCTCCCGTGACCAAACAATGTCTGCAGTGCTAGGCGTCATGCCGGCCTTGTCCAAAGTATGGATCTCTAACCAACCACCTTAGGTCTGACTCGAGCCCAGGCACACACGAATGTACGCACGCAGGCCAGGCCAGAAAGGGTGGGGAAAGCCAGGAGTGCTTACACAATTATGCAGAACTTATACAGGACAGCGAGACCAGGCCAAAAAGAGCAGAAACAACCCGGTACTAGTACATCTGTCACTTTACTGGATTTTAAGGGGAGCAGACAGATCACTGCTGCACCCGTGGGGGGGTGTTTGCCCCAAAAGTCGGTACAAAGGGGGCCATGTGAGGTATCACATGAAAGCTTCTGTTCTACTGATTCTGTATGTGCTCTTCATGTAATTATATAATAGCTGTATGTGGAGTTATAAACATGTACTCCGTACAGATGCTGGAAAATTCTCTGTCTGTAGCAGAGCAATGGGCAAGGAATGCTCAGCCAATGGCTATGCTAATTAGCAAGGCTCCAGGGACAATAGATCTCCAGGTGCCCGAGACACACCTGAAGGAATGCCTGGATATCTGAAGCCAGCCAGAATAATGGTTGCTGACTTGGGACACAAGGATAGGTGTTTGGACCATGTGACCTTCTCTGGCCGAAAAGATTCCAGGAGAGGTATATAAGTGCCCTGTGGCACACTCCATCTTGGTCTTCAGTTTTGCTCCTAATCCCAGATGCAGCCTTGCAGAGAACCACGAGCCGGAAAGAACTGTGGACCCGTCCTGACATAGGATGTACACCAAAGACTTTTAAGCCAGCAGTTACAACATCTCTGCTACATGCCTGTATCGAGAACTGGGTGATTCGATGCATGTAATGTATTATCCTTTAACAACCTTACTCCTGTGCTTTTCTTTCTTTTATTAATACACCTTTAGATTTTAGATTCTAAAGGATTGGCTCAGCGTGATCTTGTGAATAAGATCCAGAGTGTAAATTGACCTGGGAACTGTGGCTGGTTTTTTGAAGAACCTATTCGGGGTAGGTGAGATTGGATTCTATAACCCCTCGCCTGTGTGTGCAGGCCCGGGGCTGATTGGGGGCATAGGAAGAACTGGGGTGTCGGAGGGGTTTTGCTCATGAGGCTTCTGGCTGGCCAGGCTAGCAGCTAAAGCTTAGCTTTGCTAAATTCCAGGTATATCACGTCCAGCGCCTTCCCTATAGCCACAGAGCCAGTTACCTCCTCATAAAAGGTAATTGGGCTGGTCAGGTGCTGCCCAGACACACAGCAACCGAGAGCAAGACTCCAGAGTTTCTAGTCCATTTTGTTAGGGTATAGCTGTGGGGTTGGTCTCACCAGTAAGGTTATACCAGTACAACAACCATCTGTGTGGTGACAACAGACCAACGGTGCCTGGTTATAGGATCAGACCTGTGTATCCTTCTCCTCCAGGAACACTTCTTGCCCGGTGGGAGCTGTAGAGGGAGAGGGCTGGAGCAAATTCACCGTCCGTTTTGGTCAATTTCAGTCGCAGGATTTTTTAAATTACAAAATTCATGATTTCAGCTATTTAAATCTGAAATGTCATGGTGCTATGGCCCCTCTTCCCACAGTGCCTAGGGACTGAAGGTGACACCAGACACTGCAGGAGTCTCACCTATAATGCTTTGCTCTTCCTGTCGACAGCGGAGCTAACAATTTGGCCATGGAGTGTCGACAGAGGGTAGGAGTGAAAACATGGCTTGGCGACTTTCTTTTTAGTGACTTTGGTATTTTGGCAGCACTTTTGACACCAAAACTTTCCAGTGTTGACATAGCCTTGTAGGAAATCTTTCTACAAAATTCTCTTTGGGGGGGGGTGCTTGTCTGTGCTTAGCAGTGGGGAAAGGTATCCCGGTTGACAGTTCTGGGAACTGACAAAATGGTTTCTACACAAGGAGGTGTAACTCCCTGCCACGTCCCGTTCAGCCCAGACCAGGGAGACAGGGAGTAATTAATCTCTTCTCTGCCTTGGGGATTTGGCCTGGTTGGCTGCCATGTTCCACAAAGCAATCACAACACACTTCTCTCCCGCGAGAACAGCTCCCAGCCGGGTGTCCTGGTGCCGCATATCTGGCTCAGGCTCTTTTCACCCCTGTTTAGCTGACACATGGTAAGTCACACATCAGTGCAACCCTGCTGTGGACAAGGCCGCAGCTGATGTAAAATGGGCCAGCAGGTTGAGTGAGCGCTGTGGTGGGGGCAGGGGCGGGAGGGGATGAAATAACAAAAGTAAGACCGACAGGGATGGAGGAAATCTTCAAGCTTGTGATGGGTGATAGGGGAGGAAGAAGATGGCAGCAAGGGCAGGGGACAGACACAGGAGGGGATGGGGCCGGGTAGGGCCTGGCCCTTTTTAGGAGCACCTCTGCCAGTCAAGAATTGGTTCCTTCTCTTATTGAACTGCCCCTCCCAAGCAAAGCCGGTCTTAGGGGCGCCCGGGGCCGCCATTTTCAAGGGGCTGCCGACAGAGCCGGTCTTAGGGGCGCCCGGGGCTGCCATTTTCAGGGGCTGCCGACAGAGCCGGTCTTAGGGGCTCCCGGGGCTGCCATTTTCAGGGGCTGCCGACAGAGCCGGTCTTAGGGATACCCGGGGCCGCCATTTTCAAGGGGCTGCCAACAGAGCCGGTCTTAGGGGTGCCCAGGGCTGCCAATTGGTTAGGAACAGCCCTGCTCCCAAGCACCTCTTTCCTTTCCAGGCTTAAAGGGAAATGCAAAGGCCTTGGGGCGGTGATGGCCCAGAGCCGTGGCAGGCAAGGGCCTGGATGAGCTGGACTTGGCCATTGGCAAAAAAGCAATAGCAGATGCCATTGACATGGGTTTGGGGCCCTGGCTGACATCCCAGCCGTCCTGGAAAACCCTTCCCAGTGGCCTGTGCCATGCGCACAGTGGTGTCTCACTGCCACATCCTGAGGGGAAGGCTGCCGAGTGACCTCCTCTCTCCATGCAGCCAGTGGCCGATACTTGCCCCTGCCTGGCTGGAGCCTCCACATTCATTTATTGAGCGACTGGGCAGAATTTTAAAACACTGTGCAGGGATTTCTAGTGCTTTGGTGCTGAACTTCCCCAGGAATCTGGGGTGCTGGGCAGCTGTGGGAGGGGTCTGTGAGAGGGGCACTGGGCCGTGGGGACAGTCTGTGGGTGGGAGGTCTCTGGGCATAGCTCTCTGTTTGGGCTCCAGGGGAAATGGGGGGTACCAAGGGGCACCGAACCACAAGTTCACCCAGGGTGCCATTTTCCCTAAGGCTGACCTTGAAACTCTATGTTGTTCCTGCCCCAGCTGCTCCCATCCCACCCGCAGCTCACTAAGACTCCCTGGTATGACAAGTCGGGCAGAAGATTCCCGGCTCTTCCAGGATTTTATTTGTTACAGCCAACAGGTTGTATTCAGTTCATTCCGATCAGTCAGTCAATCGCTGACAACAGTCGGTGGTGGGAATTCACCAGTGGAAATTGTCTTCCGAGAGGAAAAGCTTCCATGGAACGTGCAACAGTGGGAAGAGGGTGTGACGCAGACGTGAAGGGCAACGTAGCCACGGCGGGAGGGAATGTGGCTGAGTGGGGAGGGCAGTGGCATGTTACTCACAGGCCCAGTGTGCTTAGGGTTAGGGCTGCTGGACTGCTGGGTGAGCCCACATGTCACCTCGCTCAGTGCCTCAGTTTCCCCATGTAGATAACAGTTCTTTCTGAAGCACTCTCAGGTGTGCCGGCGAAAGGCATTCTGTGAGAGCTGGGTGTTACTTACGCCTGCTGCAGGTGAGGCCTGACACGTTGTTTTACTCTAATTTCCCAGCCCCTCCGCTGTCTCGCCTACAGCCTTGTGTTAGGATTGTGCAGATGGCGAGATTAGCTGCGCTGTGCTTCTCCTGTGCAGGGTGTGCGGCGAGCGGCTGAGGGGAGCTGGGGGGCTCTGGGCACAGGTCTCAGCCAGGGTCATGTTGCCAGGTAAGGGGCTCTGCAGGACAGCCTCACAGGGGGCATGACCCCATCGGGGGAGGGCCGCACTGCAGTGAGGGGTCCTGCCACCTGCACCTGAGGCTGCCTGCTCACCACCAGGGCGGGTGTCCAGTCTGTGGTGTCAGCACAGCCAGGGACGGATTAACAAAGGGGCTTTCGGGGCTGTAGCCCAGGGGCTGGGCTCTGGGGGCCTGACAAAACGATCTCCTAGCCATGGAAAGTGCAGCTGTTTGTGCAGGACCTCCTGGGCCTGGGGTCCTGGGCTCCAGCCCCTACAGCGCCTGCTTTCCGGTCCTGTCTGGGGGGGTCAGATGCCGGGTGCCCTGGCATTGCCCCTCCTCCCCCCGCACTGAGCTGGGGCTGCAAGCCCAGGGAGCTGCAGGCCGGTGATTCCCTCACCTGCAGGCTCCGCCCTGCCCCCAGAATTGCAGCCAATGCAGCAGGGGCGGTACCCGCAGGTGAGTGGCAGGCAGCACGCTGAGCTGCCATCACCATCCCCTCCCTGTGGCCTGCATCACCACAGGGAAGAAACCCCAGATAAGCTGCCCCGCATCCAGTCCCCTGCCCCAGCCTGGAGCTGCCTCCTGCACCCTAACTCCCGCCCAGACCCCACACCCCAGCCTCCTGCCCTGAGACCCCACCTGCTATCCATCCCCCTTTGCTCGAGCCTGAAGCCCCCCTCCCACACCCGAAATGCGGCCTCTCCAGCCCCATGTCACTGCCCACCCCGCAAACAGAGTCCTCGCCCCCTCCCGCACCCCTTTCAGGTCGGAGGGAGGCCAATCTGCCTCACTACAGTGACCTATAAGAGGGAACGGAAGTGAGAGCCCAGCGTCAATATCGTGACCCCAGATCTCTGGCGTAATTGTGAAAGTGCACTGGTGTTTTCAGAGCTGAAGGGTGTAAGCAGCGACTAAGACAGGCCGGATTCACCGAGCTGCCAGAGCTAGCGATCACACTCCTGTCTGCGCGGCATTCTCAGCAAAATATGCTACGTCTTTTGCCATGCTCGATATGAAAGGTGACTGGTGAGGGGACACATGGGGGGGCCACTGTCCATGATGCAACATCCCCCCCACCCCCACCCCAGACCCCGCCTCCTATAAAGTCCATCTAAGCCAGGGTCCCGTCTTCCGACAGCAGCCAGTCCCAGGTGCCCCAGAGGGAACGAGCAAAACAGGGAATCATCAAGCGATCCATCCCTTGTCATCGATTCCAGCCCACCCTGGCTAACAGACATCAATGGACCGATTCTCCACGAACATATCCAGTTCCTTTTTGAACCTTGTTATAGACTTGGCTTTCGCAACACCCTCCGGCAGAGATCCACAGATTGACTGTGTGTTGTGTGAAGAAACACTTTCCTTTTCTTGGTGTTGTAACTGCTCCTTTTTAATTTCATTCTAGTTCTTGGGTTATGAGAAAGAGTAGCTAAGGCTACTTCTTTAAAAACAACAAATAGCCTAGTAGTATCTCAAGGACTAACAAAACATGTAGATGGTATCATGAGTTTTGGGGGTACAATTCACTTCTTCAGATGACCCTTGTTTATTTACTTCCTTTATTTACTTTATTTACTACTTCTTTATTTATTTTCTCCACACCAATCAAGAGTTTATAGACTGATGTCATATCTCCCTTTTAGTTGTCTCTTTTCCAAGCTGAACAGTCCCAGTCTCAAAGAGCTGCCCTCCTGACATTAGCCCCAGAGAAAAGATGTCATTTACGGTAAGATTTGTTGATGACCAAATGGCTGTATGCAAATAAAGGAATGTCGTATTTGTTTCATGTCTGTGGACAACTCTACTGGAAAAAAATCTCAGAGGTGTCGGCAGGCTAGTCCACTCCAATTCATGTGATGAGATGAGTTTCTCCCCTTGAAAGCTCATGATTCTATATATTTTTGTTTGTCTCTAATGTGTCACTGGATAACTTGTTGTTTGTACTGGAAAAGGCAGAATAGAACTGTTTATGAATGCTTTGGATGAGAATAAAATAAAGTTTCAGGACTGCTGTGGGCACAGTTAGGACAACGGCATGAATATTAAGGGAAGAAACAGTGGTGTCCGGGCAAGGATCCTTGCACTGAATAAATAGCTTTCTTCATGTGTTGTGGTTGCCATTCCCTCAATCAGGTTGTACCAGATGCAGCGTCAGTGTCTTTTCGATTCACTCCCTCCGTTCTGAGTCTGGCAAAGAGAAAGCAAGCAAGAAAGCAAGTTTCAATTGTGAAAGGAGCTTAATACATACAGCAATTGCAAAATTGGTGCAGGCTTGTGGCAGAGATGAGGTGAGAAGCTGAAATAAATACCAAATGGAGGAGCCCCCAGGGTCCTTTCTATACCCTTGCCCTTGTGGTGGGAATCCCATTGGTCTCGCTGTGTGAAAGTACGTCCCAAGATGGGGTCTGTCACATGAGGAAGTCACCTGTCCAGGCAGGACTCAGTCCTTTTTAGGCAGCAGCCGTTGCTCCCATGCTGGTCTGAACATTCACAGAAAAGCTCATCACATGTGGTTTGGCACCACTCGAGTCGCATTGTCAGCCAAGTGTTGCTATTCACTTGACTAACTCCAATAGGCTGGCTAGGCCTCTAGTTGCTCTCTCCCAGAAGCAAACATTTGCCCTACAGGTGCAGAGCCAACACTCAGAACTTCAACTACAACAATGGTACCGACGTCCGAGTGGCACAAACAGAAAGGCTGTGTCTATACTGGCAGCTTCTTGCGCAATAACTCTTTTGCGGAAGAGTTCTTGTGCAAAAAGTCTTGCGCAAGAAAACGTCCACACTGCCATGTGCGCACTGTGCTTTTGCGCAAGCGCTCCCATGGCCGTGTGGACGGTCTCTTGCACAAGAAAGCTCTGATGCCCAACGTCCACACTACCCTCTTGCGCAAGAGCTCCTGCGCAAGAGAGCTTACACCTGATAAAAAAGAGCGTAACTCTTGCGCAAGGAACCGTCTCTTACCACGCCATACTGTAAATTTACTTGCGCAAGAGCGGGTGGGCAGTGTAGACGCGCTGCGGATTCTTGCGCAAGAATGGCCATACTTGCGCAATAACCCGACAGTGTAGACATAGCCAAAGAGCGAAGCATCAGCCTTCGATAGACATCTCTCTTGGCTCTCTTTGTCCATGATTTGGTGCAAACATAGAACAGTGGTTGCAACAATGACCTACAAAGGCCTATCACACCCCAATCACATCACAGCTCGGATCTCATTTCTCATGGCTTGCAACTTTCCCCAGGAGCATCCAAGCAGATAGGAGGCCAAAAAAGGATCAAGACCCGAGGGCCTTTATACATTTGCAGCAGGGGCTTGGCCTGAGGGAACACGATCGTCTTTTGATGTAATCTCATAGTAATCAAACATCAGGTAATTAACATATGTACTTTATTCATTAAGCAGTTTATTCCACACTTTAAGAGACACATTGACAATAACATGCTCACACCCAAGATTTGTCTAAATGTTAATATTCCCTTTGGATCTCTGAATCAGCAGTGCCAGGGATACACAGGAAATAGATGTTGACATGGTTAGTAGCTAGAAGATATGAGCAAACACAGCAGACGAGTTTTACCTGTCATTTCTAACAAGACAGTTCTGCATTTCCAGGTTTTAGCCTCCCTGGCCTGGAGTAGCTTTAATTACCATTTCTAGGCTTTTTTCACATGTCTCTGAAGGTTGACACTGGCTTGGGATTTCTGGCCCAGAGACATCTTGGCACAAGTTTTATTGCAGCCACGATCTGCATGGCCACATGTTCCTTAGGTAACAACATTCTGAGGCTCATGGTGCTGGCAGAAAGCCCTTTGGGTTTGACCCTCAGCTGTTGAAGACTCCACTGCCCTCACTGATCAGGAAGCTGCAGGCAGAGTCAGACCTGCTCTTTTGGCAGCTCCCCCGGGGTCGTGACTTACCCCACGTAGGTTTGAAGCTGGGACCCGAGGAGCTAGAGGCTCAATGCTCTGCCATATAGTTACAGACCCACTGAGGAAAGGGACTGAAATGGAGGGGGGGGGGGTTTACATGTATTGCATGTTTGGCCAGTAGGGGGTGCTATGTCTAACACCCCCTGTGGAAGCAGCCCTGGGTCCCACCAGACACAGCTGGGGGGTGAACGAGGGCTGTAGCCGGCCCAGATGTGGGGCAGGAGAACAAAGTAGGGACTCCCACCCCCCACCCCACAGGAAATTCCCACCTGGGTTTTCATCCCCAGTGTCACAAGCTCAAAATGTTTCATACAGCAAAATCTCCGGACAGGTTTTGGATCGGGGCCCCAAGCGAATCTTGTCAGTAACACTGGCAGGGACGGTGTCATGCACCAGCCAGATGCAGGCTGTGCTTATGGGACAATGCAAGGGCCCCTGTGCTGCTCCCACCCACTAGATCCATCGCTGCCCCCTTCCCGTGCCCCCTGATTCAGGGACTTCCTCAGTCCCCAGAAGCTGCCTTGCTCTATGCCCCCCAAGTCCCTTCATGGTAGGCAGAGTTGGAAGAACTGGGAGGGATGAGGGTGCAAACACATCTCTGCACCCTACAATCCTCACCCCCCAGTGTCTCATGGAATTTAGGGAGGGGCACACTGTTTTCCAGCCCCTTGAGCTGTGGGTGCTGGCCTGGAGGAGGGACTGGCACAAGGGGACAGATGAGTGCCAGCTGCCAAGTGCCGTGAGTGGTCGCGATTAAACAAACCGCCCCCTTCCCTTGGGATCGCTAGGACTGTGCAGAACTCTAGTCTGCCCCCTTGCTTACCTGGGAAGTCGTCAATAAATTTAGACCAAATACCAATTTGTGTCTTAATCAATGAGCATAACTTTACTGATGTTGCCACTTAATGAATAACAAAGTCAAAAGATGAGAATTAAAAAGAAAATAATAAAAGAAAAATACGAAAAGCAAATTGTTTCTGCTAGCGTGATTACAAGGATACTGAGTGACATCAGCTAATTCGTTATCTTGTTTTTTAATTTCTTCTAGATTAATTTTTAAAAGAACTGCAACTATGAGGATCCTTGATCTTATAGCTTATCAAGATTATTTTGTTTTTCTTGATTTTTTAGAATCTTTTTGTTAGATTTTTTGACTCTTTTTGTTAAGGTTTTCAGAGTCTTTTGTTAAGTTTTTTGACTCACCCGATCAGGTGTAGCAGCATCTCTCTACTGGCCAGGTAGAGGATGACGAATGCTGCTACGATGCCTGCCTCGGTATGGACCTCCTGCCTCTTGTCGTTAGAGAGCAGCACGTGAGTTCAGTTTCCAGAATGAGTTGTAGATGATGAGGTACCCACAGTCGTTACTGCAGGGTATTTATGGCCTGATCTCTCATTGTCTATTCAGTTCTGTGGTTAATTTGAGATGCAAAACATTTTTTTCTCTGAGACCAAATTTCGTATGTTGCTTAAGAGCTAGTGAATTAGATGAGGCTCTTGTAATTAGATGCAAAAAATTTTTTTCTCTTAGACCAAATTTGGTGTGTTGCTTAAGAGCTAGCGAATTACATGAGGATTTTTACTCTTACAAATTTTACTGCTTATCCTAAATTATCATGTTTCATAACACATTTCCTAATACACTCCTACTTAACAGCAAAAAAGGCAATCCATGTACTCTGCGGTTAGGCTACTTCCTCTTAAACATAGCTGTCTGTGCTTTTGCTATGGCTTAATTTTCAAGAGCTGCTAAGCATACATGACACCAAGGAACTGCCTGGAAAACAGCTGTAGGGGCTATGGGCTGGCCCTTCCCAGCCTGGACCCGGCTCCCCTCCCACAAATCTCAGTGATGCCCTTGGCTCCCCTTCACCTCCCTCCCCCCATGCCATTTGCAGCGTGCTTCTGCCCCCTGGGGGAAGGGGTTCTGTATAACCCCCCTTCACATTTCCCCCAGACGAGGGGTGCTCCGTGCCCCCCATTGTCCCTCCCCACAGCTGGGGGTCTGGGTGCACCTTTCCCCCATTCCCACTTTTGGGCCAAAGATATTACATCCCTACCTGCTCCAGCTCTCCCCTGAGTGCGGTCCCTGCTGCACCCCCTGTGGCTGCCTCGGGCCCCGACTCTGCCCCTCTGCTGCAGAAAGCTCCCCGCCCCACTCAGCCCCACTCACTTGTAGACAATGTCGGCCCAGGCCCTCTTGTCTGTGGGGTAGCTCTGCCTGGCACCGCCCCACTGCAGGAGCCCAGCAAGATCCAGCACTGCCCTGCTGTCGGGGGGGGGGGGGGGAGGGGGGAGGGAGTGGGGAGTGATGATGAAGGGCAACAGGTTTTCAGCAGGACCTTGTTTTGGGGGGCCAGGGCCCCGCACTGGGGGCAGGGAAGAAAGGGCTGGATGAATGTGGGTGTCCCCCACCTGCCCCTTCCCCACATGCAGCAGGATTGGGCCCATGTCTACATTTGGGGGTCCCTACACAGCTGCCTATGCTGCATTTTCCCAGGGGACGGTCAGGACCTGCCATCAAGCAACTAAGACAGGCAGCACCAGCTCTGTCAGCCCCATCCCCCGCCCCTTTTCGGAGCTGCGCCCAGCTGCCACTCACCTACGCCCCCCGCCCGTGTCTCTGGCCACCCCCTGCTCTGCCTCCTGACCCGCCTAGCTGGGGTGGCCAGCGTGGTACCTCCACAACAGCGGGCAGGTGCACTTAGCGCCTAGGGGCCCAGGGCATGGGGTGTGGAGCGGTTCAGGAGTCGGGCTGGGGGGAAGGGGGACGTGCATGGGGGGGGGGGGCAGGGCGCCATTCGGAAAACAGACTCCATTTTGGAACTCAGGGTCAATGGCGGGGGGGGGGCTTGGTCTGAAGCGGTTCCGACTGGACTTTCCCTCCAGGGGCTGAGTGACTGCTCCGTTACCTCAGACAGCACGTGCCCCCGGAACCGGCGCCGCCCCCCCCCCGCCCCCCCGCACGACACAGAGGCTGCCTCGCGCCTGGCGCCGCTGTCCGTGGGAGGCGCCGACTATCGCCTGCGGCGAGGGAACCTCTGTTCCAGGGACCGCGGAGACGGGGCAGCTCCTGCGGCGGCTCGGGATCGGTGCCTGAAAGACCCACTTGCCATCGCCTGCGCCCCGCGGGACCTCCCTGGCGTGCCTCCCGCAGAGCCGCCCGTGGCTCCACCGTGGACGGTCCCAGACCTCGCAGCCGATCCGAGTCCCGCCAAAAGAAATTCCTTCCCCTTCCTTGCCTTGTCCCCGAGGTAACAAGGGGCAGTGGGGCAGGAACGGGCTGTGGAATGGGGCGGACGGAGGAGAATGGGGGGAGCGGGATGGAGAGGGAGTCTGGCATGCAGCGTCCTCTCACCAGCAGCTCCCCAGTTAAACTGGCCCATCAAACCCTCCCCCTGACTAGCCCTGCTCCCCCACATCTGACAAGCCCCCTCCCCCACAGACCCCCCCACTCCACTGAGCCCCAGCAAGCGGCACCCAGACCCCTCACCCCATCAAGCCCCAATTCCCCAGCACTAGACCCCCCCCACCAAACCTCACCTCCCCCCGACCCCTCCTCTGAGCTCACCCAGAGTCCCCCCATTGCCCCCACACCCAGAACCCTCCAACCAGCCCCTGTGCATCCAGATCGCCACTGAGCCGCTCACACCCAGATTGCCCCACATCTGCATGTCCCCACACTAACCCCTCCACAGTGGGATCACGCTAGGCTGAGCCTGCCCAGCCGCACCTGGCACAGAGGGGCAGGGCCAGCCCTTACACTGTGTCAGGGCCAGATGCAGCCACACGGACGAGTTGCTGTACTGGAGGAAGTGGGGGTTTCAGGGTTTGCTCCCCATCTCAATGCAGCCAGCGGCCTGTGCTTCCCATTGCTAGAAATGTGAAGATCTGGGGTTTTCTCAATGGCCCTCGTGTCACAGACTTCCAGTGTGACATTGGGCCCCTCATTTAAGGCTTGATCTCAAAGGGAGTTTTTCCACTGATTTTTTTTTTTTTTAAACCCAGCAGATAGGGAACTGAATTATCCCGTGCCTCAGTTTCTCCATACAAAAAAAAAGCGGGGGGATACTAATAATATTTGCCCGCCTCACAGGAGTCTGTGTCAATCCATTAGCTTTGGGGAGGTGCTCTGAGGCCACCAGAGGGAAAGTGCTGAGAAGGGCAATTTTGCAAAGTGTTTTTACAATTCCAAAGCCGTTCTGCTTCATCCATGCAGCGGGCCCTGCCCCTGGATTGCAGGAGAATTTCAGCTGGGGACTCCTCCTCCCCCCACTGTGTGATGCTGGAGCCCTTTGCCAGAAGAGGCAGGTGGGGTAGCGAGAGCAGGGCCCCACCCGGCCTCCCCCATCATCACTTTGCACAGGGCTAGACCAGAGCCCACCACAGCTGTCCACAGCAAACAGCAGGTATTCCCCTGTGGCTGGGTGATTCCACCATGGGCCACTAGCGGGCGCCTCACACTTCCATGGGGCCACGGGCCAATACAGCATAAGGACCAGGCCAGGGGTCTCTTGGGCTGACCAGGCCGATGTTCATGGGCTGGGCTATCCTGGGCGTTCACACCCTTCCAGAGCTCCAGGCCCAGCGGATTGGACTCTGCGCCCCCAACCACTGGGGCCAGGATCGGCCTCTTCCCAGCGGGGCTCGGATCCCAGCTGGTCGCATCCCCCGGGGCCCCAGGTTCGGAAGCAGAAATAACTGGGCTGAACCGGGCTGTGCCAGACGCTGGAGATTGTGGGGGACCCTGGCCTATGCTGCAGTGCGGCCACCAGCTGCCGGCCCACCAGGCTTTGCTGCCATGTAGGGGGCCCAGCCAACCTCGGGGCACCAGGCTTCCAGCCTCACTTTGTTATACGATTTATGCAGGGCAGCCCCTAAACACCTGCCTGATGAGTGCTGCCGATCCCTCCCCCAGTGCCCTCTTGTACTGAGCAGCCCTGGGCACCACAGGGCTGGGACACGGCCGCTGGGCTGGCTGTTCCCCCCGCTTTACCCCTCTTCCCATTCTCCAGTCCTGTGGGGAGGGGGGCCTGCAAACCCAACTCGCCCTCCTTTCCTTCCGGACCCCACTGTGTGTAACCCTTGCGGAGTCAGTGCCCCCTTGGTTTGTCGTGATTTCCTCCCACTGCGTTGAGAAGCAGCCCAGCCTAGTGGGCAGAGCTCTGGACTGCTGCCCTGGGATGTGTCCCTTGCTCTGCACTCACTGGCCTCTGTGTTTGGGCAAAACCCTTTCTCCCGCCCCGTGCCTCAGTTTCCCCTCCCACACTTCATCTGGTTTGACTGTGAGCTCGTCAGGGCAGGGACTGTCTGTCACATGTTCTGTGTGTGCAGCGCCTAGCACAATAGGGCCTGTTAGTGTCCTTCTGACAGACCACAATCACCCCTCAGAGCTCGCCCCGCCCACCCCAACACCTTGGGGGGAGGTTACTTGTTAACAGCAGGTGAAATGATTCACGGCGCTTCAGCTTGTCATGGGCTAGAAGCTGGTTTATTGTCCCTGCCCAGTAGCTCCCAGGCAAAGCAAGCGCCAGGCTGCAGGGTGAGAGGAAAATTGCGCTTGAATTAAACGCCCCTGTGTGGGGCTCTGCACCCCCCTCCCCACCAGGGGCCTTCCTAGGCAGGGGCCCTGTGACGATCCAAACACACTGCCCCTCCCTCCATGAGAGAGGCTCCTGGGGGGCTGCCCAGTGATGGGGGCTGGGCTGAGCTTGGAGAGCCAGACCTGGCGGTGGGCAGGACAGAGCTGAGGGTCAGGGCTTGGGGACATGTGGCTCTATCTTGGAGCGGGGGGGGTTAAACAGGGACCCATTTCTGGAGGTTCCAGGAGAAATTGTAGCTGCGGATTTACCTAGGGAGGGGGTGGAATCTCCATCCCTAGAGGTGTTTAAGTCTCGGCTTGACCAAGCCCTGGCTGGGATGATTGAGCTGGGGTTGGTCCTGCCTTGGGCAGGGGGCTGGACTTGATGACTCCTCAGGTCTCTTCCAGCTCTATGATTCTATGATTTAAGGGGGGGCTGGGGGCCCAGGATGGCTTCACGCTGGAATTGGTCACTGCCCAGGGCAAGGAAAACGGGCAAGGAAACGACATTTCCAAAGCTGCCCAGAGATTGGCAGAGCTGTGGCCACGGAGCTGGGCTGGGTATTGGTCCCACCCCCAACGGGAGGCTGTAACGCCCTGGGCCAGATTGATTGTGGAGCTGGGCTGAGCTGAGAGTCGGAAGTTGGGGCCCAGCCTGGTGCCGGCCGCAGGGAACAGGCTGGTGGCTCCCAGGCACCACTGGAAATCTGAGCCCGGGGGGGGGAAAGCAGAGCCCAGGGGAGATGGGAGCGTGGCCCCAACTCTCAGCTCCCTGCTCTGCAGGGCCCAGGGGGTAGCAGGTGGGCGAGAAGCGCAAGGCTGCCCCCTGCTGGGGGCCGAGGTGCTGCAAGAGAAGGCAGGGCCAGCAGGGTCTCAGGCTTTGAACCCGGGCCACTGGGTAATGACCCCGTAGAGGGCGTCCCCAGGGCAGCTGGTGGGGTTCACGTTGCGATGCCCCTTCAGGATGTACTTCTTTGTGAGGTAGCCCCGGGAGACGGCACATCGGACCAGGCGTCTGGCGGCGTTCAGGGCGGCGGCGTTGGGGGCTCTGCCTGCAGGGCAAAGGAGCCCCAGTGAACGTCGCCCTGGTCCTGTCTGCGCCCAGGGGACGTGGTGATGACCACAATAAATAACCTTCCCCGGCTCATGCTCTTGATTGGCCACGTCAATATCGCTCCCCCCTCCAGGCAGAATCTAGGGGTCCCAATGGGCAAATTACCCACATGCTCTCAGGGCGCTGTTACCAGCCAGCTTGCTCTGCAGCAGTGACCCCATCACCACTGACCATCCCTAGGTCACCCAGCGCTGGTCTCTGAGACAGAATCTCCTGCCCAGGCATCAGGCCAGCCAGGGGAGCAGCTGTGGGCGGGAGCCTGCAGAGAGATTCCCAGCCCCCCTATGGGCCTCGCTGGGGAAGGGACGGATCCACGTACTAGAGAAGGTGCCCAGGAAGCTGAGTCCCAGCGACTTAGGGTTATAGATGCCGGCGTGGGACCCCCTCGTGCTCCAGCCGCGGCCCTCGTAGACTCTCCCGTCCTCACCGATCAGGAAGCTGCAGGCAGAGCGCAGTGTGGGAACCACACACAATTTGGCCTCCTCCAAACCCCCCGTCTGTCTCAGCAGCTCCCCCAGGGTCATCCTTCACCCACCTGGGTTTGAACCTGGGAAGCTAGCAGCTCAATGCTCTGTAGTACAGCTACAGACCCACGGAGGAAAGGTACTGGTATGGGGGGAAACCTATATTACACTGTTTGGCCACTAGGGGGTGCTGTAGGTAATACCTCCTATGGAAGCAGGCCTGGGCCCGACTGGACACAGCTGGGGGGGTTGAGCGAGGGCTGTAGCCATCCCAGATGTGGGGCAGGAGAACAGAACAGGGACCCCCCCCACCCCACGGGAAATTCCCAGCTGGGTTTCCATCCCCAGCGTCACAAGCTCAAAACTGTTCACGGAGCAAACTCCCCAGCCAGGGTTTGGTTTTGGGGGGGTCTGGCCGGACCCAGCGAAACGCCTCGGTAACGCCAGCAGGGGGCGGTGTCACATACCAGCCGGGTGCAGGCCATGTGCCCTCTGTCAGCCGAGCTCATGCCCTCCCCTCCACCAGCTCCATCACTGCCCCCTCCCATTCGCCCTGCCTCCGAGACTCCCTCAGCCCCTCCCCTGGCCTCTCTCTGACAAGGGCCCTGGGCCCCCCACTCCGCTCCATGGTACAGGGTGGGCAGAGCTGGGGGTGCCAACACTTCTCTGCACCCCCATGTGCTCCTTGGCGCCCCTCCACCCCCACAGTGTCTCATGGGGAGAGATCAGGATGTGGGGGAAGGGCTGGAGTGGCCACCGTAGGGCTGGAGACAGGTCCACAGCCCAGATGGTCCCGTCCTGCACCCCCCAGCTCCTGGCCTAGGAGCACGTGGGGCAGCCTCTGGGGTGGGCTGGGGGATGGGACAGAGCACTGGTGCTTGGGCAGGGCACAAGGAGACCCACAGGTGCCAGCTGCCAAGGCACTGCCTGAGAAATAGGTGTAGGAGCCCTGGGCTGGCACTGCCCAGCCTGGACCCGGCTCCTGCCCTCCCCCCATCTCAGTACATCTCTGGGCCCCCTTGTCTTTCAGCCCCCTCCCCCTGCAGGAAGGGACTCTGTGTATCCCCCACTTCACCTTCCCCCCGCCCAGGGGCGCTCTGCACCCTCCCACTGCATCTCCCCTATAGCTGGCGGTTTGGGGGCACCCCTCCCCCATTCCCTCTGTTTGGCCAAAAATATTAAATTCTCACCTGCTCCAGCTCTCCCCCGAGTGAGGTTTCTGCTGCCCCCTCCCCCCCCCGTGGGCCCATCAGAGGCTCTTAGCCAGGCTCGGCTGGGACAGTCCCTACCTCTGCTTGGCAGAACCCACCCTGGCACTTCTTAAGTTCTTGGGCTGGAGGCAGTGACCCCGACTCTGACCCTCTGCTGTGGGGAGGTTCCACCCCACTCCACCCTGCCCCACTAGGGTTACCAGGTAGACCCCCGCAAAAAAAACCAGACACACTTGATCATGGGCAGGGGGGGAGGGACCGGCTGGGAAGGGGGCGGGGCTGGCTGGGAGGAAGGGGGGGGCGGGAAGCAGAGCTGGGGGGGGCCACGGAGCTGGCCGGGAGGAAGGGCGGGGCGGGAAGCAGAGCTGGAGGGGGTGGGGGCCACGGAGCTGGCCGGGAGGAAGGGGGGGAGGGAAGCAGAGCTGGGGGGGGGGTTGGGGGCCGTGGGACTGGCCGGGAGGAAGGGGGGGGCGGGAAGCAGAGCTGGTGGGGGGGCGTGCAGGGGGGCTGGCCGGGGAAGATCAGAGGGGAAGTGGGGGAGAACCAGCCGGCTAGGAAGGGAGGGTGGGTGAGCAAATTGGCCGTCGGGGAGCGGGACTGACCCGGGCATTTGCTGCCTGTTCCTTGCAGGCTTCCCCCCCTCCTCACACTCAACCAACTAAGGGCTCCCGGCAGCAATCACGGCCCCGCCTCCCAGCTGGGACTCCCAGCCGCTCCCCCACCAGGGTAGGGTTGCCAGGTGCCCGGTATTCACCCGGACAGTCTGGTATTTTCTGAATTTTTCCCTGGCGAAAAAATGCCGGGCACCTGGCAACCCTACGCACTCAGTGCCCAGCCTCCCCCCCAAACCCCCTCCTGGCCCCCAACACCCCCAGCCCCCCGACCCCACCCCCATGCTTACCTGGTTCACAAGTCTGCTGGCACAAAATGTCTGCCCGCAAAAAGACCTAGGGGAAGCAATGCTTCCCCGGGGTCTTAGTGCTCAACCGCTCCCCTGGTCCTATCCCTGCACTTAAAGGGGACATGCTATATTTTATTTTTTTTGGCTTAATAAGTCCTTGAAGTCTTTTTTTTGTCTCCCCCCCCCCCCCCCGCTTTTTTTTCCCCTTCAACAGAATTTTTTCCCAGTGTTTTTTTTGGGGGGGCGGGGAGGGGTGTTCGGTGTTTTTGTTTCAACCATCTGGCAACCCTACCGCCCAGCCAGGCTTCCGTCCGGTGCACAGCTGGAAAAATCAGAAAATACAGGACACTGCACGTGTCCAATATTGTCTGATTTTTTTACCAGACAGAAAGCGCGAATACCGGACTGCCCGGTACTATACCGGACACCTGGCAACCCTATGCCCCACTCACTTGTAGCTGATGTCGGCCTGCTCCCATGTGTCCATGTGGTAGTTCTGCATTACTCTGACCTCCTGGCTGCAGGCGGCCTGTGAGGTGCAGCGATTCCAATCCGTGTGGTGGATGATGACATAGGGCACCGGGGTGTTCAGCGGGACCTTGCTCTTTGGGGGCCGGGCCCCCCACTGTTGCCGTGAGATGATGCCGGGGCAGCCTGCACCAAACGGGGGAGGGGAGAAAGGGCTGGATTAATGGGGGTGCCTCCTACCTGCCCCGGCCCACGCAGCAGGCTCAAGCCCAGGGCTGGTGCTCTGAGTGGGGCTGGAGCTGCTGCAATGGGGCTGACCGGCCAGCAAAGGCCGTGGGCTGGTGGTCCAAGGTCACCCTGGGCTGGGGAAGCTCCTACCCAGGGTGTGTGTCTCCTCTGCCCCCTGCGGCCATTTGCATCCCTGCGGCCTGTCCCCTCCGCTCTGCAGCCTCTTCCCTCCCCCCAGGCCCCTGAGCCTTCCGCTCTCCCAATGCAGACGCCCCCCGCCAGGACCTTCCAGAGACGGGGCGTTCCAGGAAACACAGGAGGCTCCTCCCGTGCCATCCGCCGGTGGGACTCCCTGCCACTGGCTGTCGCTGCGCCAGGAGCAGGGCCCAGCCACGGAGCCGAGGTGTCAGTGGAGAACGAGAACAGCCAGCGCCCAGGGGCTGCACTGGACGGGCTCCCAGCACCTTAATGGTTCATCGGTTCCTGGGAGCCGCCTCCTGCCCGTGGCCCCTGCGGGTGGAGTGAGGGAAGCAGCCAGGCTAGAGGAGCCCCAGCCCATAGTAGTGGGGTCAGTCCTGCCCAGCTGGGCTGGAGCACCCCCCTCCCCCCAGCCCGCTCCCATTTAACAGTTAACTAATTCGATGGGATTTTACGTCCCTACTCCCAGCTCAGGGCCTGACACAGCCACTCGCTGACAGGAACAGAAAGGAAATTCCCCTGGGGCTGGGTGATTCCACCGTGGGCCACTCGGGGAAGGTCGACACCTGCCTTTTGAACATCTGGCCCCAGCTGCTGTGGGAGACGGGACGCCGGGGTAGATGGGCCCTGCGCGGATCCAGGGGGCGATTTCTAGGCTGCAGGGACATTCCCAGCATGAACCCTGCTAGCGAGGCTTTGGTGGGAGTTGGGGACCAGCTAGTGTTGTTACTGCTCCCCCTAACCTTCTGCCCCCCACTCCTCCTCCTCCCTGTGCCCCCTTTTCCCTGCCCCCAACCCCAGCTCGCTGCCCTGCTGCCTGCTGGGACTTTCTGGATCTTGCTTGCCCCTGGGATGGAGCTGGGCTGGCAGGGGACACGGCCTGGGCGCAGGTGGGTCATTGGGGATCGGTTCCCTATGGGCAGGGCCAGGGGCCTCGTCCCTTCAGCCAGTGAAAACTAAGCTCTGGGAATGGGCAGCAGGGGACGACCCAGCCCTGCCTGGCAGAGGGGCATCTCCGGCTCTCTAGGGACAGGTCCAACCCTGGACACGAGATCGGGGTTAGACGGGCGCCTCCATCATTAACTTCCCCCTCCCTGCCTTTCTGCACCCTGAGTTCTCACCTGCAGCACGTACGTGCCAGTTGTTGCCAAATATCAAGCAGGATCCGAACTCGCTGAGCACCACGGCGCAGAGCAAGGGGAGCCACACGACCTGCGTCAGCAGAAGCAGCATCGTCCTCTCGCTGGGTCCTGTGGAGATACACACCCGTCACTGCGGCCTGCCACTGCCAGGGGGGTCGCTGCTGTGTTGGAGCCAAAAACTCCCAGAGCCTTTGGGTAGCAATTCCCCTTGAGCTCAGCCTGCCCTAGGCTCCCACCCCAGACTGTCACCAAGGGCAGAGTCCCAGCCCTGCCCAATTCAGCCTCCAACCTCCTTCCCACCCAGAGCTCCCTGAGCCCACGTGGCAGCCTCTTGAGCCGTGCCGGGGGCAGAGCTGGTCAGTGCAAACTTGGATCCCTGCTCTGTGTTAGCGCCTGGGACGGTGTTAGGGCCGGGGCCAGGTAGCTGGTCAATAGACCGTCCTGCTGATGCCGGCGAGTGCTCCAGCCACCGAAGAGCTAAGGGGGGATGAGTTCATCAGGGCTACGTCTACACTGCATCCCTCTTGCGCAAAAGCCTATGCAAATGAAGTGTGGATTAGCATATTGCCACACTTCATTTGCATGAGTAATTAGGGGCCGTTGTTGCCCAGGAGGCTTTTGTGGGAAAAGGAGCAGTCTACACAGCTCCTTTTAGTCGCCAGTGTCAGGCACAGGTCATGTGCCTCCAGTCCTGGCCAGGGAGCCCCAGCCCGGCCTCTCCACTCGTCGGCTGCGTGGCCCCCAGGCAGCCAGCTGAGACCTGCCCCTGGAGAGCTCCACATCCCCCTCCCGCCCGCTCACTTCCCGCAGCCTCCCCAAGGCAGAGAAAAGCGAAGCCGCGAGCAAACCCGAGCAGACGTCTCCCGCCTGCTAAATGCCCGGAGTCCTGTCCCCTCAGCAGCTCAGGCAGAGCCTCAGCTAGGCCAGCCCCGGGCTCCTGCTGCAGAGCTGCCGATCTCGGCTGTGCTCCCCTCCACGGGCACTTTTCAAGGGAGCTGCTCCCGGCCCCCCGCCAAGCTCCTCCTCCGGCCGGGCAGGCCCAATCCAGTGGAGTGGTTTTTTATCACCCGCACCGCCTCTCCTGATACCATCATCCACATCATGGAGAAGCGGGACTCTCCCGCATTCACCAGGCATCTTCCTTGCTGCTTTTGCAGCCCTCAGCAACTCCCGATCCTGCTGTACAGAGATGGAAAGACAAGGGACAGCCCTTGTAATAAGGGACTGTTGGCAACCCTGTTATCAGCACTCTGGGAAACTGCCTAACCCTTCCCTGGGGCAGTTTGTGTCCTTATCCCAGGGCCCCATTGCACCAGGCACAGCCCAGACACACAGGGACCGAGATCAGGGCCCCATTGGGCCGGGTGAAGCCCAGACACACAGGGACCGAGATCAGGGCCCCATTGGGCCGGGTGAAGCCCAGACACACAGGGACCGAGATCAGGGCCCCATTGGGCCGGGTGAAGCCCAGACACACAGGGACCGAGATCAGGGCCCCATTGGGCCGGGTGAAGCCCAGACACACAGGGGCCGAGATCAGGGCCCCATTGGGCCGGGTGAAGCCCAGACACACAGGGACCGAGATCAGGGCCCCATTGGGCCGGGTGAAGCCCAGACACACAGGGACCGAGATCAGGGCCCCATTGGGCCAGGTGAAGCCCAGACACACAGGGACCGAGATCAGGGCCCCATCGCACCAGGCACAGCCCATACACACAGGGACCGAGATCTGGGTTATGGAATCATAGAATCCTAAGGTTGGACAAGACCTCAGTTGGTCATTGAATCCAGCCTCCTGCCCAAAGCAGGACCTTCCCGAATGAAATCATCCCAGTCAGGGCTTTTTCAAACCAGGACTTTGGAACCCCTAGGGATGGAGATTCCACCCTCTCGCTAGGGAACCCATCCCAATGCTTCACCACACTCCTAGGGAAATAGTGTTTCCTAGTATCCAACCTAGACATCACCCACTGCAACTTGAGACCATTGCTCCTTGTTTTGTCATCTGCCCCCACTGAGAACAGCCTCTCTGCATCCTCTTTGCAACCCTGCTTCAAGTACTTGAAGGCTGCTCTCAAATCCCCCCTCACTTTTCTCTTCTGCAGACTAAATAAGCCCACCTCCCTCAGTCTCTCCTCATAAGTCATGTGCTCCAGCCCCCTAATCATTTTGGTTGCCCTCCGCTGGACCCTCTCCAGATTTGGATGCCCAGATTTAGACACAATACTCCAGATGTGGCCTCACCAGTGTTGAATAGAGGGTAATAATCACTTCCCTAGATCTGCTGGCAATGCTCTAATTAATGCACTCCAGTATGCCATTAGCCTTCTTGGCTACAAGGGCACACTGTTGACTCATCTCCAACTTCTTATCCTCTGTAATCCCCAGGTCCTTTTCTGCAGAACTGCTACTTAGCCAGTCGGTCCCCAGCCCATAACAATGCTTGGGATTCTTCCCTCCCAAGGGCAGGACTCTACACTTGTCTTTGTTGAACTTCATCAAATTTCTTTTGGCCCAATCCTCCAATTTGTCTAGGTCACTTTGGACCCTATCCCTGCCCTCCAGTGAATCTATCCCTCCTGCTAGGTTTCCTGTTGATCTCAAGGCAGGGGGGAGGGCGTGGGCAAATGCAATGCAGAACCCAGAACCACCTGCGGCACAGTTTTGGACCCAGCGTGCACCGGGAGCATAACCCACGATTCAAAGCAGCACCGGCTCTTTGAGCTAGCTCCCCACAATGCATCTCTCTCAAAGTCAATGGCAGTCTCCCTGCTGGCAACATGCTACTTCGGACTATGTTGAATTCTTCCCCCAGACCTTGGAGACATGGAACCTTAGATTTTGCAAAAAGGGTGGCAAACCGTCCCCCAGTCTGTGCTGCGGCACAGAGTTGGGTGCCCACCCAGAAGCAGAGCCCGAATTTGCCTGTTAACCGTCAGCAGGGAGATGTCAGCCAGCGGGATGGTGGCGTGTGGACAAGGGGAGGACTATTACAATTGTTTCCGTGCACACCTGCCCCACAAGCCAGGACTCTACTTTCTTGTGCTCCCCCCCCCCCCGCCCCACTCCCCAGTGAAAACACCCTCACCAGCCCTCTGAAATCCCCCCAAACCGATGCTGGGTTCAATGGGTTTATTTAGGGGGACCCAACTCACACCAGCCGCTCTGGCCCCCATGGAAGCCTGCGACAGCCCTGGGTTTCATGGGACTGCCTCGCTCTGCCTGAGCCGTGGGATGAGGCAGGGAAGCAACCCCAATACACATTCATGTCAGCGCTCCTCCTTGTCAAATAGGTTCCTCAAAGCCTCCCGGATGTGGACAGCCACCCTAGGGGCTCCTCTGACAGGCCCAGTGTCTGGCTGTGTGTGGGCAGCGAAGCCACTGTGCCTCAGTGCTCCACCCATGGCCAAACACTTCACACTCACTCTTACACAATTTATGTGAACAACGGCATGCAGCCATCACCATGGGCATATGATTAGAGTGGGGATTACCTGAGGTTACAGTGGATGAGAAGCTGGATAAGAGCTGACAGTGTGTTCTTGCAGCCAGGAAAACCAATGTTGGGCTGGGTTAGCAGGACCATTGCCTGTAGATCTCGGGAAATGATTATTCCCCTCTATTCGCACTGGTGAGGCCACACCTGGAGTATTGTGTCCAGTTCTTCCCCCACCCCCAACCTGTATGGAAAGGATGTGGAAACATTGGAGAAAGTCCAGCGGAGGGCAACCAGAATGATTCAGGGGCTGGAGCACATGGCTTATGAGGAGAGGCTGAGGGATTTGGGCTCATTTAGTCTACAGAAGAGGTGAGGGGGGATTTGAGAGCAGCCTTCAACTCCCTGAAGGGGGGCTCCAAAGGGACTGGGAAGAGGCTGTTCTCAGTGGTGGCAGATGACAGAACAAGGAGCAATGGTCTCACGTTGCCATGGGGGAGTGTGACGGACCGGGCCGGGTCTGGGCACCGCTGAGGGCATCCGTTAAGGGCGAAT
The DNA here is from genome assembly GCA_032595735.1 of Pelochelys cantorii. Taxonomy (NCBI): domain Eukaryota; kingdom Metazoa; phylum Chordata; order Testudines; family Trionychidae; genus Pelochelys; species Pelochelys cantorii. The sequence goes on along the minus strand of CM064358.1, from coordinate 3,868,633 downwards.
TGCTCAAAACCAGGGCTCCTTACAGCCCCAGCCTGGTGACCTTTCCCAAATAGGCCACAAACCGGTCACACCGAGTGCTCCAGCTGCCAGTCCAGTCAGCAGGAAGCCTCATGAGCAAAACCCCCCAGACAGCCCAGCTCTCCCTGTGCCAAAATCAGCCCCGGGCCTTACTCACAGGTGAGGGGTTATGGAACCCAATCTCACCTATCCCAGACAGGTTCTCCCGGTCCCAAAGAACCAGCCACAGATTCCCAGTCAATTTACACTCTGGATCTTACCCACAAGAGCACGCTGGGCCGATCCTTTAGCATCTACAATCTAAAGGTTTATTACTAAAGGAAAGAAAAGGTGGAGAGTGAGGTTGTTAAGGAGAATACATCACATGCACCAATCACCCAGGTCTTGATGCAGGCTCTCAGCAGAGATGTTACAACCTGCTATCTTAAAGGTCTCTGGTGCACATCCTATGTCACGATGGGTCAGCAATTCTTCCCAGCTCTCTGTCCCTAGCAAGGCTGCATTTGAGATCAGGAGCAGAATTGAAGACCAGATGGAGACCACCTCGTGGCACTTTATATCCATTCCTGGTACCTTCTAAGCTGGAGCCGGTCACATGGCCAAGTGACCTATCCCTGTGTCCCATGCCAGCAGCCATTAGATACTGACTGGTTTCCATGTTTCAGATGTATTCCTCAGGTGTGTATGGGCCACCTTGAGAGCTATTGTCCCTGGGGCCCTGCTAATTAGCATAGTCCTTGATTGAACAATTGTTCTTTACATCAGGCAATCCAGGGTCATGCCAATTTTCTTCCACAGTTTGATCTGAGGAAGTGGGTCTGGCCCACGAAAGCTCATCACCTAATAATCCATCTTGTTAGTCTTTAAAGTGCTGCATAGTCCTGTCTTGTGCTCTGTCTCAGGCAGAGAACATTCATGGTACAAGCCTAGATTCACAACTCCACATACAGACATCACACAAGTACATGAGTAGCACGTATAGAACCAGTAGAACATAAGCTTTCATTTGACACCTCACATGGCCCCCTTTGTCCAGACTTTGGGGCAAACACCCCCACCTGGGTGCAGCAGTGGTCTGGCTGCTCCCCTTAAAATCCAGTAACATGACAGGGAGGTCTAGCTTGAATATTAGGAAAAACTATTTCCCTAGGAGGAGGATGAAGCCCTGCATGGGGTATCTAGGGAGGGGGAGGAATCTCCATCCCTAGAGGTTTTTAAGTCCTGGCTTGACAAAGCCCTGGCTGGGCTGATTTAATTGGGGTTGGTCCTGCCTTTGGCAGGGGGCTGGACTCGACCTCTTGAGGTCTCTTCCAACCCTAGGATTCTATGATCCTCCATAAGATCCAGCCTGCCAAAGAGACACCTCCATCTCACATTCAGTCTGCCAAAGGCACATTCAGCAACCATGAGGCATCGGCTTAGCCCGTTGTTAAACGCGCCGTATTGCTGTTCCGGTGCCCTGGGTAAGGCTTCACGAGCCAGGGTTGTGAGGGGTAAGCTGGGTCACCACAGATCACTATGGCCCTTTCCATATCCCATACTGTAATTGTGTGGTCTGGAAAGAAAGTCCTGGCCTGCGGCTTTCTATCCTGGCCACTGTTCCTGAAGATGGGAGCAGCCCTTTCCGGACCACCCTGCGTGTATGTCTGTGGCATGGTGGAGTGGCGCTCCAATGGAAATGTGTGCGCCATCGATTGTCCCGCCCAGTTTGGAAAGCCATGTCTGCAAAGCCAGCCACTGTCATCCACGTTCCCCAGACTCAGAGCCCAACGCAGCAAAATGGGATTTATTGCCCCGCATGCTTGCATAAACGCTGCCCCACCCCCCACCGATATGCAGCAATCGGGGGTCACAAGCTCCCACAAAGCAATGGCCACACAGTTCTCTACTGAGCGAGCAGCTCTCCTTGGGGCATCCTGGCGCCGCAGTTCAGGGCCAGCTCAGCGCACTGCTCCCCGGTTGAGTTATGCACGGCACATTCCACTTCCTGCATCCGAACCCTGTATGGCAATGCGATCCCACCGCTCGGTGCTGGTTTCCCCAGCCCCAGAGTGACGCTTTGCTCTTCACTACTGACCCAGGACAGCCCAATGCAACACCCTGTCGCTGCAGTTGATGTCACTTTCACACGGTCATCCTCGCCTGGATTTTCGCCCTCTGACACTAAGTTCAAAACCAGCTCGGCAGCAACGTCCTGAGCACATGGATCCCTGAGCTGCCAAGACAGCTGGACAGCCTCTTGCCCTTCCCACCCTTGGGGTCTGAGGGATGCAGGTGTCCTCTCATACATCCTATGCATCACCCCTGCTGACACGTAATATTTCATGACTTTCTAAGCCTGCAGGAACATACTTTTGCTGTCTGGTGTCCCCCCTAGAAAATAAAAGATACCCTGAAGAAGCCTCCTGGAGCTGAGCCTAGGAAGCGAAAAGCTCAATTTCTCTCTAATTGGCAGCAAAGGGCAACGCTGGTGGAAGGTGCCTGGAACAGGAACAGGAGCGCCAAGCCAAGGCCCTAGGCAGCAGCGATTGTCCCAGTGCAGACAAGTCAAGGAGTAAAGTGGAATCCTGTTACGGAGGAATTAGCAGATTCACCTGACGATAAGGGAGGTGAGGAAAGTGACAGTGACTCATCCAGTTTTTCTGGCAGCGTAAAGGAGAGCAAGGATACAGAGGAGCATGGCTCACACTGGCAGGGGAGCAATGGCGAAGAAAAACCCGGTTTCCATGAAAGGAGAGAACAGATAAAGGAGACCCAGCCGTGCATGGTGGAACGGCAGGGAGAACACACGGCACTCCGCAGAGCAATTCCTCAGCTCCTGCTCCATGCCCCGTGATCTCAAACTCTGCCAATATTAATTGCACAGTTTGGGAGCCAGGCACAATCGCGGATGCGACATTTCTAGTCAATGAGCAGAAGCGACGCCTCTCCAAGTCACACTGAAAAACAGGGCTCAAGAATGGGGGGAAACTGAACGGGCCTGGGCCACTTGACTCAAAATGAACTGGCCAAGGGCTCGGGGTTTGCTGCAGGCAATGGGGCAGGAATGCCAAATGCTGCTTGCACTTTCCAGGTACAATTCCTGGCACAGCTCGTCTCATGCTCTGAAGCAACATGAAAAGCCACCTGGACATTTTACAGCCCCCACCAAGTAGATGGAGGTGGAGTCCAGGCTGAACCTGAATGAATGCAGAGGTGCAGAAATCCAGGGCATTGTGAATGGAGCATTCACCAAGCATTGGAAAGATGTGCTCCCACATCTCATCTTGACCAACCTCTTCCTTGCACAGAATAATCCGGCGTTCCTGGGCTTGTCGGGTACGTTGCTCACCGAACAGAAGGGGGCTCCTGGGGAAAGACGCCCATGTTATGCCTGAGCATGTACGTTGAGCAGTTCGCAGGGAAGCTCTGAACAATGACTGGTGCAAAACCATTCAAACGAATGGATTGGCCTTGTGGCAAGGAAGATGCTGGGTAACATTGATGTGGCTCAGCAAAGCAAAGTACAAGGCCATAAAATACGAAATAAAAACATAAAAATGTCCCTACAAAGTCCATCTAATCCAGGGTCCTGTCTTCTGACAGCAGCCGGTCGCAGGTGCCCCAGAGGATATGAGCCGAAGAGGAAATCATCAAGTGATCCATCCCTTGTCATCGATTCCAGCCCCAGAGTCTAGGGACACCAGCCCACCCTGGCTAATAGATATCGGCGGACCGATCCTAGTTCCTTTTTGAACCTTGTTATAGACTTGGCTTTCGCAACATCCTCTGGCAAAGAGTTCCACAGATCAACTGTGTGTTGGTGAAGAAACACTTTCCTTTTCTTTGTGTTATAGCTGCTGCCTTTCAATTTCATTCTAGTTCTTGGGTTATGAGAAAGAGTAGCTAACACTTCTTTATTTACTTTCTCCACGCCAGTCATGAGTTTCATAGAATCACAGAACACTAGAACTTGAAGGGACCTCAAGAGGTCATCAAGTCCAGTCCCCTGTCCTCACGGCAGGACACAATACAGTCTTACCTCCACATTAATCGTCTCTTTCCCAAGCTGAAAAGTTCCAGTCTCAAAGGGCTGCCCTCCCAGCATTAGCCCCAGGGAAAAGATGTCATTTATGGTAAGATTTGCTGATGACCAAATGGCTGTATCCAAATAAAGGAATGTCGTATTTGTTTCATGTCTGTGGACAACTCTACTGGAAAAAAATCTCAGAGGGGTCACTGGGTTAGTCTGTAATTTTAAAAACAACGGGCAGTCCTGTGGCACCTTAGAGACTAAGAAAAATATATAGACTCATGAGCTTTCATGGGTAAAACCCACTTCATCAGATGAATTCCTTTCCTATTCATGTAATGAGGTGAGTTTCACCCAAAACCCTCATGAGTCTATTCTACGGTGTCATTGGGCTACTTGTTGTTTCTACTGGAAAAGGCGGAATAGAACTGTTTATGAGCGCTTCGAATGAGAATAAATTAAAGTTTCAGAACTGCCGCAGGCAAAGTTAGGACAATGGTATGAATATTAAGGGAAGAAACAGTGGTGTCCAGGTTGCCATTCCCTCAACCTGGTTGTATCACATGCAATGTCAGCACCTTTTGATTCACTCACTCCCTTCCCAGTGCGGCAAAGGATATATGCTCTCTTCTGCATCCACTATCAGGTGGAAAATCCTCCCAGACAATGAGAAAGAACGAAAGAAAGAAAGAAGAGTTAAAATTGTGAAAGGAGTTCAATACATACACCAATTGCAAAGATAGTGGTGCAGGTTTGTAGCAGAGATGGGTGAGAAGCTGAAATGAATACTTACTGGAGGAGCCCTTTGGGCCCTTTCTACACCCTTGCCCATGTGGAGGGAATCCCATTGGTCTCGCTGTGTGAAAGTACGTCCCAAGATGGGGTCTGTCACATGAGGAAGTCACCTGTCCAGGCAGGACTCAGTCCTTTTTAGGCAGCAGCCGTTGCTCCCATGCTGGTCTGAACGTTCACAGAAAAGCTCATCACATGTGGTTTGGCACCACCCGAGTCGCATTGTCAGCCAAGTGTTGCTATTCACTTGACTAACCCTCTTCTCACAATAGGCTGGCCAAGCCTCTGGTTCTCTCTCCCAGAAGCAAACATTTGCCCTACAGGTACAGAGCCAACACTCAGAACTTCAGCTACAACAATGGTATGTGAACAGAAACAACGAAGCATCAGCCTTCGATAGACATCTCACTTGGCTCCCTTTGTCCAAGATTTGGTGCCAACATAGAACAGTGGTTGCAACAATGACCCACAAAGGCCTATCACACCCCAATCACATCAAACCTGGGGTCTTATGGCTTGCAGCTCTTCCCAGGAGCATCCAAGCAGATAGGAGGCCAAAAAAGGATCAGGACCTGAAGGCCTTTATACATTTGCAGTGGCCCTTGGCCTTAAAGAACACTATCGTCTTTTGATATAATCTCATGGTAATCAAACATCAGGTAATTAACATAAGTACTTTATTCATTAAGCAGTTTATTCCACACTTTAAGGCTATGTCTACACTACCATTTTTTTTCTGCAGAAGATATGCAAATTGCGCTCTCATTTGCATATCTTCTGCAGATCCTTTTTGCGGAAGAGGTTTTGCCCCTAAAAAGCCCCATATAGATGGGGCCATTTATCAGAAAAATTCCCTTTTTCGCAAGATCCTGTAAACCTCCTTTTTTGAGGAATAAGGGCTCTTGAGAAAAAGGGTTTTTTTTCCAACAAATGGCCCCGTCTACATGGGGCTTTTTAGTGGCAAAACCTCTTCCTCAAAAAGGACCAGTAGAAGATATGCAAATGAGAGCACGATTTGCATATCTTCTGCTGGAAAAAAACCCGGCAGTGTAGACGTAGCCTGAGAGACATGTTGACAACGACATTCTCTCGCCCATGATTCGTCTAAATGTTACTATTCCCTTTGGATCGACGAATCAGCAGTTCCAGGGATACACAGGAAATAGATGTTGACATGGTTAGTAGCTAGAAAATACGAGCAAACACATCAGACAAGATTTACCTGTAATTTCTAACAAGACAGGTTTGCATTTTCAGCCTCGACTGGCCTGAATTACCATTTCTAGGCTTTTCTCACATGCCTCTGCCCTGGGATTTCTGGCCCAGGGTCCTCTTGGCACAAGTTTTGATGGAGCCACAATCTGCATGGCCACAGGCTCATTGGATGACAGCAGACGAGTGCTGTGGGCGCTGGTGGAAAGCCCTTTGGGTTTGAGCGTTGGCTCTGCCCTCCTCACAGAGCAGGAAGCTGCAGGGAGAGCAAGACCTGCATGCCAGCCCCAACCTCCCCCCATCGCTCTTGGCAGCTCCCCCAGGGTCTTGCCTCACCCTGCCTGGGTTTGAACCTAGGTCTCTTGGCACTAGAAGCTCAGTGCTCTGCCGGACAGCTGCAGACCCACTGAGGAAAGAAACTGGAATGGGGGGTAACCTGTATTGCACTACTTGGCCAGTAGGGGGCGCTGTTTGTAACACACACACACACACACACACACACACCCCGTGGAAGCAGCCCTGACCCAACCGGACACAACTGGTGGGGAGTGAGGGCTGTAGCCAGCTCAGATGTGGGGCAGGAGAACAGAGCAGGGAAATTCCCAGCTGGGTTTCCCTCACAAGCTCAAAACGGTTCACGGAGCAAACTCTCTGGCCAGGTTTTTGTTCGGGGCGCCAGGCCGGCCCCAGCGAAACGCATCAGTAACACAAGCAGGGGACGGTGTCAGGCCATGCAGCATCTGTCAGCCAAGCTCTGGGACAACCCAGGGGCCCTGTACCCCTCCACCCTCCACCAGCTCCATCACTGCGCCCTTCCCATGTACCCTGCCTCTGGGACTCCTTCAGTCCCCACAAGCTGCCCTGCCAGGTGCTCTGTGCCCCCCAGGTCCCTTCATGGGAAGCAGAGTTGGAAGAACTGGGAGGGATGAGGGTGCAAACACATCTCAGCACTCCACAATCCTCACCCCCCCCCCCCAGTGTCTCATGGACTTTAGGGAGGGGCACACCCGGTTTTTCAGCCCCTCCTCCTCTGTGGGTCCTGGCCTGGAGGAGAGGCAGGACACAGGGAGGCAGACGGGTGCCAGCTGCCAAGGAACTGCCTGGAAAACAGCTGTAGGGGCTATGGGCTGGCCGTTCCCGGCCTGGACCCGGCTCCCCTCCCACAAATCTCAGTGACTCCCTTGGCTCCCTTTCACCCCCCTCCTCTGGATGGGTTAGTTATGGGCCATGCAGGTTCCGGGGCAGACTCTGTATAACCCCCCCTTAACTTTCCCCAAGGCCGGGGCTCTCTGGGCCCCACACTGCCCTTCCCCCCCAGCTGGGGATCTGAGCGCACCCCTCCCCCCCTTCCCTCTTTGGGGAACCAAAGACATTAAATTCCCATGGGCTCCAGCTCTCCCCTGAGTACGGTCTCTGCTGCCCCCTTGTGGCTGCCTGGGGCCCCAACTCTGCCCCTCTGCTGCAGGGAGTCCCCACCCCACTCAACCCCACTGACTTGGAGCTGATGTTGGCCCAGCCCCACTTGTCCATGGGGTAGCTCTGCCTGGCTCTGAACCGCTGCAAGAGCCCAGTGAGGTGCAGCGCTGCCCTGCCGTGGGGGGGGTTGGACTAAGGGAGATGACAGAGGCCTATAAAATCATGACTGGTGTGGAAAAAGTGAATAACGAAAAGTTATCGATTTATTCCCATAATATAAGAACAAGGGGTCACCCAATGACGTGGACAGGTAGCAGGTTGAAAGCAAACAAAAGGAAATTTTTCTTCACGCAGCGCACAGTCAATCTGTGGAACTCCTTGCCGGAGGATGTTGTGAAGACCAAGACTTTAACAGGGTTTTAAAAAGAGCCAGATAAGTTCATGGAGGTTGGGTCCATCAATGGCTAATAGCCGGGACGAGTAGGGATGGTGTCCCTAGCCTCTGTGTGTCTGGGAATGGATGACAGGAGAGGGCTCATGTGATGGTCCCCTGTTGTGCTCCCTCCCGCTGAGGCCCTGGCACTGGCCACTGTGGGCAGACAGGTTACTGAGCTGCATGGACCTTTGGTCTGACCCAGTCTGGCTGCTCTTATGTTCTTATGGTGGTGATGAAGGGCACCAGGATTTTGAGCTGGTCCTTGTTTTGGGGACCCAGGCCCCCCACTGGGAGCGGGTGATGATGGCGGGGAAGCCTGCACTGAGCGGGGGAGGGGAGAAGGGGCTGGATGAATGTGTGTGTGTCCCCCACTAGCTCCTTCCCCACATGCAGCAAGATCGGGCCCGAGATCGTCCTTGGGCACACAAAGGCTCCGTGGCTCCCAAGGGCACCCCTACGTTTGGGGTTCCCTACGCAGCTGCCTATGAGGCATGTGCCTGGGGCTGCCGCCAGGACCTGCCATCAAGCAGCTAAGATAGGCCGCCCCAGCTCTGTCGGCCCCATCGCCCGCCCCGCTTGCCAGCACTGCTCCCCACCTTGCTGGGGCGGCCAGCACGGCACCTCCAGAACAGAGGGCAGTCGCATTTAGTGCACAGGGAGCCAGGGCCGGGGACGTGGGGGGATCAGGAGTCAGGGGAGGGGGAGGGGGGAGGAGTGAGTGTGGGGGGCAAAGGTGACATTTTGGGAGGGTGGGGGGCTGCAGCTGCACATACCAGGAAGCTGCTCTTCTGCCCCTGCCTCCCAGGGAGGGAGAGAGGAAAGTTCACAGCTGGCAGCGTCCTCCTCTGCCCTCCCCTGGGCAGCCGGAGCCCAAGCTGGGCACATTTCCTGGGCTCCCTGAGCGTCAGGGGAAGAGGGAGAAGAACCGTTATGCGTGGCTGCAGCCCTTCCCCCCCCCACCCCCCCGAAAGGGCACCGGGGTGGAGGGGCATGGGCATGGGGTCTGTAAGGCAGGGGAAGGCAACTGCTCCCCACAGAAGTCTGGCAGAAAGCCCTGCTGGCCCCATGCGGGGATGGGTGTGTTATGGGCCATGCCGGCCGGGGACTCCAGGAGTCGGAGTCAGAAGTCCTCCAGCTGGACATTGTGTTGAAAAAACGGCGTGCGGTATAGACGCTCTCTCTGTAATTTGCGAGTAACGTCACTTGTTCCGAAAGAAGGCTGCTGTGTAGACGTACCGTGTGTGTGCCGCAGGGAGGGCCGGCTCATGGTGGCAGCAGGCACCCTGTGCTGGCCTGTTCCCCTGGGGCCAAGGCTCAGAGGCAGGAATAACTGGGCTGAACCGGGCTGTGCCGGGGCCAGATGCTGGGGACTGTGGGGGGGCCCTGGCCTACTCTAGCATGGCCACCAGCTACCGGCTCACCAGGCTTTGCACCCATGTGCGGGGCCCATCCAGCCCTAGGCATGGGGGCCCTGGGCTCCCAGCCTCACGCAGCAAATCATATAACAAACAGCTGCCCTGTCAGTGCTGCCAAACCTCCCCACAGCCCCCCTCACGCTGGGCAGCCCCGCGCACCATGGGGCTGGCACACGGTCGCTGGTAGGGCCGTTCCCCTCGCTTTGCCCCTCCCACCGTTCTCCAGTCCTCTAGAGGGGGGGGCCAGCTTCAGTCATTGGGGGCAAACCCCAACGCCCCTTCCTTTCCCGCTGGGTCCAACTGTGTAACCCATGTGGGGTCAGTGCCCCCTCGGTTTGGCTTCGTTTCGTCCATTTGGATTGAGAGGCAGCACTGCCTAGTGGGCAGAGCTCTGGACTGCAGCCCTGGGGTGTGTGCCCTGCCCTGCCACTCACTGGCCTGTGAGTTCGGTCAACTCCCTGTCCCTCTGCCCCTCTCTGTGCCTCAGTTTCCCCTCTCATCCTTCATCTAGTTAGACTGTGAGCTCTTTAGGGCAGGGCCTGTCTGTCACATGGTCTGTGTGCACAGCGCCTAGTGCAGCAGGGCTTGTTAGTGCCAATCTGACAGACCATAATCACGCCTCCGAGCTCGCCCCGCCCTGCCCAATGGCTGGGGACGTGGTTCTGTGTTAACAGCGGGTGAAATGATTCACGGCGCTTCAGCTTGTCATGGGCTAGAAGCTGGTTTATTGTCTCTGCTCAGTAGCCCCCAGGCAAAGCAAGCGCCGGGCCGCAGGGGTTTTGGGTGACAAGCAAAGTGCGCTTGAATTAAGCCCCCCTTTGTGGGACTCTGCACACCCCTCTACCCAGGGGCCTTCCCAGGCAGGGGCCCTGTGACGATCCAAACACGTTGCCCCTCCCTTCATGAGAGTGGCTCACAGGGGGCTGCCGGGCGATGGGGGCTGGGCTGTACTTACACAGACAGACCCAGTGGTGGGCCGGGCAGAGCTGAGGGTCAAGCCCCAAGGACACGTGGTTCCCGAGTGGAGCCGGGCTGAGCTGAGAGGTGGGAGCTGGGGCCCGGCCTGGCGCCGGGTGGAGGGAACAGGCTGGGGAGGCAGGTGGCTCCCAGGCGCTGCTGGAAATCTGAGCTCGGGGGAGGGCAGCAGAGCCCAGAGGAGACGGGAGTGGGGCCCCAACTCTCAGCTCCCTGCTCTCCGAGCCCTAGGGGGCAGCAGGTGGGCAAAAAGCGCGAGGCTGCCCCCTGCTGGGGGGTCAGGGTGCTGCAGGGGCCGGCAGAAGCAGCAGGCGGGGTCAGCGATGGGCTGTTGGGACTCAGGCTTTGAACCTGGGCCACCTGGTGATGACCCTGTAGAGGGCGTTCCCCGGGCAGCTGGTGGGTCTCACGTTGCGATGCCCCTTCAGGGTGTACCTGCGGCTCAGGAAGCCCCGGGAGACGCTGCATCGGATCAGGCGCCGGGCGGCGTTCAGGGCGGCAGCGTTGGGGGCTCTTCCTGCAGGACAAAGCAGCCCCCAGTGACTCTCGCCCTGGTCCCCTCTGCGCCCAGGGGACGTCACTTGACCACAGTGAATCCCCCTCCCCAGCATCAATTGGCCCCGTCATTGTCACTCCCCCCATTGTGTTCGGTAATGCCCCCCCCAGCTGCCGCCCCCCCCTGCCAATCTAGTTCCCTTCCCATGGCTGGGGCACTGCCCCACAGCTCCCATTTGGCTGGGAACAGGGACAGCGCAGGGCAGGGTCTCCAATCCTATAGTCCCCCACCCTTTAGTCACACCCTCAGTCCCCCACCCCATGCCCCTGCACTCCGCCCCACACCTAAATGTGTACAGGTACTGTTGTAGCCCAACTCCCTCCCCACCGTAGAAGGGGTCATGAGACTACAGTGTCTGTAAGAAATTTAAGTTACTGTCACCCTTAGGAGGGACCCACGTACTGGAAAAGGTGCCCATGAAGCTGATTCCCAGTGATATAGGGTTGTGGCGGCCTGCGTGGGATCCCCTCGTGGTCCAGCCACGGCCCTTGTAGACTCTGCCGTCCTCACCGATCAGGAAACTGCAGACAGAGAGCAACATGAGACCCATATACCAGCCACACGCCCCTCCCTACATCACTCACCCTGCCCCGGTTCAAACCTGGGACCCACAGAGCCAGACGCTCAATGCTCTGCCATGCAGCTACAGACCCAGTGGACTGGTATGGGGGGGGGGGGAACCTGTATTGTCCTGTTTGGCCAGTAGGGGGCGCTGTGTGTAACACCCCCAATATAAGCAGCCGTGGGCCCGACTGGACACAGCTGGGGGGCAAGCGAGGGCTGTAGCCCTCCCAGATGTGGGGCAGGAGAACAGAGCAAGGACCCCTCACCCCAGGGAAATTCCCAGCTGGGTTTCCATTCCCAGCATCACAAGCTCAAAATGGTTCACGGAGCAAACTCTGCAGCCAGGTTTTGGTTCGGGGCGCCCGGCCGGACCCAGCGAAACGCGTCGGTAACGCTGGCAGGGGACGGTGTCACGTGCCACCCCCTATGCCCTCCCCTCCCACCCACTCCGTCACTGCCCCCTCCCATGCCCCTGCCTCAAGGACTTCCTCAGCCCCCGCCCTGGCCTCTCTCTGACAAGGGCCCTGGGCCCCCCACTCCGCTCCATGGTACAGGGTGGGCAGCGCTGGGGGTGCCAACACTTCTCTGCACCCCCATGTGCTCCTCCTGCCCCCCAATGTCTCAAGGGGAGAGACCAGGGCATGGGGGAGGGACTGGAGCAGCCACCGTAGAGCTGGAGGCTGAGCCAGGCACTGGGACACAGGCCCACAGCCCAGCTGGGTCCCGTCCTGCAGCCCCCCGGCTCCTGGCACATGCAGCAGCTGCTGGGGTGGGGCAGGGGATGGGACAGGGCACCTGTGCTTGGGCAGGACACAGGGGGTCCCATGGGGACCAGCTGCCAAGGCACTGCCTGAGAAACAGCCGTAGGAGCCACTGGGCTGTTGCTGCCCAGCCTGGACCCGGCTCCTGCCCTCTCCCCATCTCGGTACATCCCCTGGTTCCTCCTCATCTCTCGCCCTCCCTCCCCCTTCACGGGGGGTTCCACCCCCCTGAAGGAAGGGACTCGGTATATCCCCCACTTCACCTTCCCCCAGACCAGGGGCGCTCTCCGCCTCCCCCCCCACACAGCCCCTCCCCCACAGCTGGGGAGCCGGGTGCACCCCACCCCCAAAATACGAAATTCTCAGCCCCTCTGGCTCTCCCCCAAGTGCGGTCTCTGCTGCCCCCCTGTGGCTGCCTGGGGCAGTGGCCCCGGCTCTGCCTCCTGCCCCCTCCCCCTCGCCTACCCAGCCCCACTCACTTGTAGCCGATGTCGGCCCAGCCCCTCTTGTACATGTGATAGTTCTGGATGCCCTTGACTTGCCGGCTGCAGGCAGCATACGAGGTGCAGCGGTTCCCGGCCGTGTGGTGGATGATGACGTAGGGCACTGGGGTCTTTAGGCGCACCATGAATCTCGGGGCCCGGGCCCCCCACTGCGGGCGTGTGACAATGGTGGGGCAGCCTGCGCCTAGCGGGGGAGGGGAGAAAGGACTGGGTTAATGTGGGTGCCCCCCCCCAACCTGGCCCAGCCCGTGCAGCAGGCTTGGGCCCAGAGAGGGCTGCCGACTCCGACTGAGGCTGTTCCGGGAGATTTTTGATCCCCACCGGGCCGTCATGCTCCTGACCCCGGGACAGGCCAGGCCGGGCCAGGCGGCTTTGCAACCCGAGGCCAAGGGCCAGCACGTAGCGTGGGGCTGGGGCGGGCAGGCCAGCAAAGGCCGGGCACAGCGACGGGGCTGGAGAGGCCTGGCTGGGAGCCTGCTCGCCGTGCGGCTGCTGCTAACAGCAAAGGGGCTGATGAGGTGCCAGGCTGGGCTGGAGGGAGGCCATGCAAGGGGTGGGCTGGGGCTGGCTCGCTGAGCTCTGCCCGGCCTGGGGATGCTGCCGCCCTGGATGTTCGGCTCAGAGCCCATCTCCTCTGCCCCCTGCAGTCATTGGCCTCCCTCCAGCCTGTCCCCTCCGCCCTGCAGTCTTTTCACACTCTGCCTCCGGAGGCCCCTGGTCCTTCTGGTCTCCTGCTGCTCCCCCCCCGTCCCTCTGCCAGAGCCCTTCAGAGTCGGGGTGGAGTCCAGTGCTCCAGAAATCAGAAGCTCAGAACATCTGGTCCTGAGAAGAGGCTCCTGGTGCACAAGCAGCCGGTGGAACTCCTTGCTGCTGGGCCACCAGCAGGACCAGCAGCGGATTAAAGGTTTCCATGGAGACCAGGAACAGCCAGGCTGCTAGTGGGGGGCACTGGCTGGGCTCCCACCCCAGGGCCTGGTACAGCCGCTACCTGACAGGTTCAGGAAGGAAATCCCGCTGGGGCTGGGTGATTCCACCCTCCCCGTGGAGCACCCTGGCCCTGGCAGCTGCAGGAGACGGGACACCGGGGTCGATGGGCCCTGCTCGGATCCAGGGGGCGATTTCAAAGCTGCAGGGACATTCCCAGCATGAACCCTGCTAACGAGGCTTTGGTGGAAGATAGGGACCAGCTGGTGGTTTTATAGTCCACCCCCACCCCTCTGCCCCTGTTCTCCCTCCCCCCAAGCCCCCTGGCTTGTGCCCTTCCCCACACAACCTCAGATCATCCCTCCTACCCTCCTGGCTGCTGGCACTTTCTGGCTCTTGGTTGCCCCTGTGGCACTCTGGATGGAGCTGGGCTGGCAGGAGACACAGCCTGGCTGGGAGGTGGGTGACAGTCTGTGATCAGTGCCCCATGGGAAGGGCCAGGGGCCTGGTTTCTTGGGATCGATAGGCACTAGGGCTCTGGACTCGGCAGCAGGGTGAGGACGCAGCCCTGCCTGGCGGAGGGGTGTGCTGGGCAGGAGCCGAGGGGCGTCTCCAGCTCTGTAGAGGCAGATCCAGCCCCGAGTGTGCTAGTTGGGTGCGTCCATCATTCATTTCCCAGTCCTTTGTATCTGACCCCTCGGTTCTCAGCTGCACTGAGGTTTCCCCAGCGCTGCCCCCCACCCCCGATCTAGGGGGAACCGAACTCACCAAGCACCACGGCGCAGAGCGCTGAGAGCCACACGACCCGCGTCAGCAGCAGCATCGTCCTCTTGCTGGGTCCTGTGGGAACACGCACCCGTCACATCCTGCTACCCCCAGGAGGGGGCGCTCCTGGGCCGGAGCCAAACACCCCCCCGAGCCCTTGGGTAGCAGGTCTCCCTGCACTCAAGCTGCACCGGGCTCCAAGCCCAGCCTGTCGCCTGTGGGCAGCCTCCCAGCCCTGTCCGGATGCCGCTTCCTCACAAGCCCCCAGGTCCCCACGGCAGCTCCTGGAGCAGCAGCTGCCCCCGTCTGGACTCACAGCCCCTGTCCAGCTGGGGCTGCACGGAGCAGAGCTGTGCTGGGGGCAGACTGGTCAATGGAGACTGGCACCCCCTGGGGGGCAGAGCGGGACCGGCAACTGCCCACTGCACCGAAACTTGAAATAAGATACGCCAGGGGTTCTCAAAATTGTGATACCGTGACCCCCATCTAATTTACTCATGAACATCCAGGACCCACAGTTTGAGAAATGAGGAGATACGCAATTTGAGCTGTGCAATTTGTCTATCTTATTTCGATCTTATTTTGAAATAGCTTATTTCCTAATTTGGCACTCTCTACACCTCACCGAATTTCGAAATAACCTGCTATTCCAAAACATCCCTTCCTCTTTGTGAAATGAGGTTTACCGGGACATCAGAATAGTGAGCCCATTATATCTGGGAAGACGCGGGATAGCTATTTCGGGATATTCCGGTATCCTGAAATAGTGTTGCAGTGTAGACATAGCCTAAGGGAGATCCGAGATTAGGGTCCTGATATGCCAGGCACTGCCCAGACACACAGTGACCAAGATCAGGGCCCCGTCAGGTCAGGCGCCGCCCAGATACATAGCGACCGAGATCAGGGCCCCGTCGGGCCGGGCGCCACCCAGACATACAGTGACCGAGATCAGGGCCCCATCAGGCCGGGCACTGCCCAGACACACAGTGACCGAGATCAGGGCCCCGTTGGGCCAGGTGCCACCCAGATACACTGTGACTGAGATCAGGGCCCCGTCGGGCCGGGCGCCACCCAGACACACAGTGACCGAGATCAGGGCCCCATTGGGCCAGGTGCCACCCAGATACACAGTGACTGAGATCAGGGCCCCATCGGGCCGGGCACCGCCCAGACACACAGTGACTGAGATCAGGGCCCCGTCGACTGGGCACTGCCCAGTGACCGAGATCAGGGCTCCACCAGACAATGAATGACTGAGATCACAGCTCCATCGTGCCAGCTGTGAAGTGCTGAAGGCTGGAATGTAATTGCCTCAATAATGCTGTTTTGGCTGCCTGGTGCTTCTGTTCTTGGAGCCAGGACCGTCCTTACCCCTATGCAGAATACTCAGATGTCTTCGACCTTGCAAAGTGGCCCTGGGTTCCTCCTGCTGCAGAGCTGCCGATCCCAGCTGTGCTCCCCTCCTCGGACGCTTTTCAAGGGAGCTGCTCCCCGTCCCCTGCCAAGCTCCTCCTCCAGCTGGGCAGGCCTTGTGGGCGGTCAGGGAAAGCTGCCAGAAGTATCGCCAGCGCTGTATTTTCCCATTTAACTAGGTTGTTTCTCCATCGCTCCCCACCCCACTTCCTCATCCACATCATCAATAAGCAGGGTGAACCTGTGTTTGCCAGGCGTCTTCCTCGCTGAGCAAATCACACATGGAAATGCAAACAGAAGGGGCATCCCCTGGAATAACCCTACCCACTCCGCCACCAGTGCGCTGGGTCGTTCCCCTACTCTTCCCTCTCCGGGTGTGGGATCATGGGATTCTGATGCGGAGCTACAAACCATTGTTGCGCCCAGTATTCTTGGCACCAGATCTTGGACAAAATGAGCCAAGCGAGGTGTCTGTGGAAAGCTGATGATTCACTGCTCCAGTTTACCCAGTTCCGAGGTAGGTATAATGGTTTTATTGGAAGTGCTGAGAATTGGCTCTGTCCTTGTTTTCCAAATGTTTCCTTCTGGGACTGATCGCTAGGCTTGGCCAATCTCTCGTGAAAAGGTTGCCCACCAAGCGACTAGCAGCACTTGACTGACAATGCACCTTGAGCGGTGCCAATCCATATCGGAGGAGCTTTGCGGGGAACCTTCTGACCAGCATGTAAGTAATGGTTGGTGCCCCCAAAAAAAGACTGAGTCGTGCACGGTCATGTGCCAAACTCCACCTTGGGACGTACTTTCACACAAGAACCGTAGGATTCCCTCCATGTGGGCAAGGGTACAAAAAGGCCCGTGGGGGTTCCTCCATCTTTGTCTTCATTCCAGCTCATGGCTTCAGGAGCATCTTTGCTAGGAATGGAGCCGGAAAGGACTGCTGCTCACAGAGGATGTATTCCAGAGACGTTTAAGTTAGCACTTTGCTCCATCTCTGCAGCACGCCTGCACCAGACACTTTGTACTGGGCGCATGTCATATGTTTCCTTTACTAATTTTACTCTCAACCTTTTCTTTCTTTCTTTAATGAATAAACCTATAGATTTTAGAGGCTAAAGGACTGGCCCAGCGGACTTTTTGGGGTGAGATCTGAGGTACAAATTGACCTGGGATTGCAGCGGGTCCTTTGGGATCAGAGGAACCTGTTCAGATTTGGTGAAACTGGTTTTCATACCCTCATCTCTGCATAAGGAGGGGTACTGGCTGTGCACAGGAGAAGCTGGAGTGTCTAATGGGATTTCTTGGGTGACTTCTTGCTTGCCAGTAGGGCACACAGAAATGACTAAGGGTATGTCTACACTCCAGCTTTATTTCAAAATATCTTATTTCAAAATAGTTAATTCGAAAAAAGTTCTTTCAAAAGAACGCGTCTACACACAAAATGCATTTCGAAATAGCGTTTTGCTATTTCGAAATAGCGCGTCCACACTGAGTGGATGCTGAATCGCATTTAAGGCCGGCCGGAACCAGGTCCAGCAGGGCATCAGGTCAGGAGTTACTTTGTGTGGCTGCTGCCTGAGACTATCTGAGGCCTGTGCTTAAAGGGACCCTCCTCCGCCCCCGGGCAGCCAGTTCTCAGCTTTCCCTGCTTGCTTGCCTACCTCATGAGGGACAGCAAAACATTTTGTCTCTGCGTGCTCTGGTTGCCCTCACTCGGGACACCACAGCACTCTGCAACATGGAGCCAGAGCTGCCCCTGGGCACTCTGGTGCTTCTCATGGATGCGATGCTGTGAGCCTGGCTGCACTTTCTGCAGGCTGCCACCCGGGAGGTCCATCGAGGGGCTGTCCGTATCCACGAGGCCCGGTGGGAGCGCTTCCACCCTGAGGAGCACTAAGAGCCTCCCTGGTCTGCCCCACTGGGGGCTTGTGCCTCATTCCTCTCTCACGTCCTTCCACTTACCCCTCCCTAACCCCCCTTCCCGATGTCAAATAAAATACACGTATTTTCATGAACACAAACTCCCTTTATTTAACAAAACTGGGGGGGTGGAATGAAACTCTGGGGAGATTGGGGAAAGGAGGCGGGAGAGGGGAGAAGAGAGGGTGGGAGCGGGGAGAGGGAAACCTTGGAGGAGGGAGCTGGATGGGGGAAGCAAGGGGAAGAAGGGGAAGGGGAAGCTCAGGGCTCGGGGTCGGGGGTCTTGCCGGGCCAACTTGATTGTCATGTAAACCTACTCCTGGGTTCGCATGTGGCCTTTGGTGGCCAGGCTGGCAGCTATCCTGCCATAGACGGCCACATTCCTGTGCCTAGTGCGGAGGTTGTGGACATTGGGGGCATCCCCCCCAAACCTGAATAAGGTCCATGATCTCCACCCTGGACCAGGAAGGCGCCCTCCTTCTCCGGGCCCTGGCAGGCTCCTGGGAGCCGGCAGACTGGTCCTGGGGAGCGGTAGAGGGCTGGCTGCCAGTGGCTTGCTGGCTCATGTTTTGGGGCCACTGGGTCAGGGGCAGTGACTGCTGGCTCTGGGCTGGCAGGCTTGGAGCTGGCACAGGCACTGTGGCCAGAGTCAACCCCTTTAAGGGCTCTGGGGAGGGGGGAGGGAGAGGAGTGTTCTTGGTTGAGGCTGGGAAGGCTGGAGGCCCCCTATTTTGATATAAGTGTCTACACGGCTCTTATTTTGAAATAGCTATTTCGATTTTGGCGTTATTCCTCATGGAATGAGGTTCACCAAATTCGAAATAAGCGCTCAGCTATTCTGAATTAATTTCGAAATAGCAGTTTGGCTGTGTAGACACTAGTAAAGTTATTTTGAAATAACTTTGCTGTGTGGACATACCCTAATTTAGTGTGCCTTATTGTGGAAGAACCCCTGTCTTGGGCTGTAAGTAGCCCTGTCTTCAAGCAATTCTCCTGGATTCGAACTTCACAGGGGTGCCTGAGGAACTCTGTTATTTTATACCATGGCAGTTTGTGTACCCTTCAAAGTGCCCCAGACACACAGTGACCGAGATCGGGGCCCTGTCGGGCTGGGCGCTGCCCAGACACAGAGTGACCGAGATCAGGGCCCCGTCGGGCTGGGTGCTGCCCAGACACAGAGTGACCGAGATCAGGACCCCGTCGGGCTGGGCGCTGCCCAGACACACAGCGACCAAGATCAGGGTCCTGTCGGGCCGGGTGCCGTCCAGACACACAGTGACCGAGATCAGGACCCCGTCGGGCTGGGCGCTGCCCAGACACACAGCGACCAAGATCAGGGTCCTGTCGGGCCGGGTGCCGTCCAGACACACAGCGACCAAGATCAGGGTCCTGTCGGGCCGGGTGCCGTCCAGACACACAGTGACCGAGATCAGGGCCCCGTCGGGCCGGGCGCCGTCCAGACACACAGCGACCAAGATCAGGGCCCTGTCGGGCTGGGCGCTGCCCAGACACACAGTGACCGAGATCGGGGCCCTGAAGTTTCCAGCCTAGCCCACACAACTTTTGTCCCAGTGTCCCTTTGGGGAATTGGGCTGGTTTTACTGATTGGGTTCTTTCAGTACGACAGCAGTGCCCGTGCAGTGATACCAGAATAAAGGCACCTGGTCTCCAGTCAGATCCATCTACCCATCCCACCTGGGAACAGTTCTCGCCCTGTAGCAAGGGTAACCTGCCTGGGCGGTAATGTCTGAACAAGCCTGGCACAGTAACACTCCTACAGCATTTGTGTGTGGACAAGTTCAGCTTGTGGGGTGACATTAGCCAAGTTCTTCTGCTGCCCCATGCCTCAGTTTCCCCCTTCAGAAGCAGAGATAGTAACACAGCCTCTCTTGCCCAGGGCAGCTAGTGAGAAGGGCTAGGGGAGCACCAGGAGCTGTTAGCTCAGCAGGGGGCGCTGTTGCTGCCCCAGGCTAGGACAGGGCTGGGGAAGGAACAACGAGGGTGTCGCAGCTCAGGGCCACTGCGCCCATCCTGCCCTTCCTTGGATTGGCAAGGGCAGTGCCCTGGGCTCCTGGCACCGCGGCCGCCTCCTCACCTGGGCGCGGGTGTTATTAATCTCATTACAACGTAACACTAGAGTTCCCTGTGGCAACCCCGGTTTCATATTTGCAACAGAGCTGGCACCGTTTGTGCCAGGCGAGGTGTCTGGGAACCGCTTGTGACTCACGTCTGCTGGTAACGCCACATGTCTGCAGGGAGCAGGGGTGCGTGGGAAGCTCTGGGCTTTGCCCATGTACTGGGCTGCCAATGGGGTGGAGGTTGAGCAGCACCAGGGGAGCGATTGGCCGGCGAGGGAAGGACTCGTAAAGTGCCGACAAGGGGCCTTGGGAGGTGCCCGTCCATCTCGGCTGGGCTGTCCTGCGGGTGCGCAGACGATCCTGGGAGCCGCGGCTTCCCCCCGCGAGGACCCGAGCCAAGCCGGGCCACGTGCCTGCAACCACCGTCTTGGTGGCTTACCTTTCCATAGCAAGACCAATGGGATTCCCTCCCCAGGGCCAGGCTAGAGAGGACCAGGGAAGGGGGAACGCCTTCTCCGGCTTCATTCCGGCTCATTACTTCAAGAGCATCTTTGCTGTGACCTGAGCCCAGACGGACCGATGACCCACGCTCACAAAGGACGTCTTCCAGACTTTTCAGGGAGCAGTTTATTCCACCTCTGCTACAAGCCTGCACCAGGGACTTTGTGGGTACGTCTAGACTACACCTCTCTGTCGACACAGAGATGTAGATTAGGCACGTCAAAATTGCTAATGACACGGGGATTTAAATATCCCGTGCTTCATTAGCATAAACATGGCCTCCGCTTTTTTTTCCGAAATGGAGCTTTTTCGAAAAAGAAAACGCAGTCTAGACGCGGATCTGTCGAAAATAAATCCTTTTTGGACAGATCCTGTAAACCTCAGGATCTGTATCTTCGAGGAATACAGGATCTGTCGAGAAAGTCTTTATTTTCGACAGATCCGCGTCTAGACTCCCGTGGGGTTTTTTTTTCAAAAAAACGCCGTTCTTCTTTGAGTGGTCCCCATGGGTGCTCCACTCATGGTGTCGGGCGCCTTCCGGCTCCGCGGATCTGGAGACTTGCATAGCTGTGCTCCGCTGGACCGTGCATGTGCAAGCAGCGGCTCGCGCCGTTCACGCCTTTGATCTGCTGCGCGCGGTCCGGCCCCTGCTCAGTTCCTTCCAACCACCCGCAGTCGCAGACAGAGCTCCATCTTTCCCTCAGGGTTTCTCCTTACTTCAGACCTGTAAACAGTTACTGACAAACCAAGTTTCTCTTACCCTTACCTGTTCTTGTTCTGGTTCAAAATTCTTAAAAAAAAATAAAATAAAAATTTGTTACTCAATGGGAGGATACACTTTCTGTGAGGAATGCCTGGTTCCCCAGGCTTTAAGAAATGTTCACTCTGCTGGGAGCCCATGCCAGTATCGGACAGGCATGAGGCGTGTATACGGTGCTTGGGAGAAGCAAACGTACCACAGCGGTGTCAGCACTGCTGTAAGCTGACAGCCAGAGCCCGCAAGGGTCGGGAGAGGCGTTTGAAAATGCTTTCAATAGATAAAGCATTACAGCCTGCTGAGCCGTCTACCTCTTCTGGGCACAAGCGCACCATTAGGGGCAGCGAGACTTCTGCCTCAAAGAAGCCCAAGCCGTCCCCAACCCGGTCTCTGCCAGAGGGTCTTGGTACCGGATGGGGTTTAAAAGATGGCCCGGGCACGTCAGGGATAGCCGGGGCAGAGTCTCGGCGGGCACCAAACGACAACGGAAAAAAAACTCCGCCGCCAGCGGCACCGAGAGGGCAGTCGGCACCAGCACCATCGGGACCATGGAAACTGACAGCTGCACCAGCGGCACCGGGGACATCGGCACCGGCAGCAGGAGCAGCTGTGGTGCCTGCAGCAGCGGCGCTACCAGCACCGGCAATGTTGAAACCACAGGTGACCTCACCGGCACCGGAGAAAGTGCCCTCCGTACCGCATGCCCCGGCACCGGTGCAGGCTAATCTTGTGGCAGCACTGGAGGAAGCCCTTACACATACAAGTATGTATACAGGGCTCAAGTCTCCCTCTCCAGCTTTCCGACAGCAGCCTAACTGTACCTCTAATCAGTCATCCACAAAACAGCAAATTTGAAGGTGTAGTCGAGGATGCGAACAAAGCTCCCATCTCATGTCTTTTTCAACACCGTCTAAGGCCCTATTACCATCATTGGTCCACTATCACCATGAACAAATGGGTGTTGGAAATTGTAGCTTCCGGTCTCACCATTCCCTTCATTTCGCTTCCCCCACCCATTCCATCCCTCTTCAGGGACCCATCTCACGAGGATCGGTTGAACCAAGAGGTCCATCGTCTGCTCACCATTGGAGCAATAGAGAGAGTGCCCAAGGAGTTTCAGGGGAAAGGGTTTTACTCTTGATGTTTCCTCACTCCAAAGAAGAATGGAGGATGGAGACCCATCTTGGACCTACAAAATCTAAACCGATACCTCTGGAAACAACGCTTCAAAATGGTCACCCTAGCTACAATTATACCAGCTCTGAATGAAGGAGATTGGTTTGCAGTCCTCGATTTACAGGGTACCTATTTCCACATTGCAATGCAAGTAGCACACAGACAATTTCTTCGCTTTACAGTAGCAGACAAGCATTTCCAGTACAAAGTACTTCCATTCGGCCTGGCATGTGCTACCAGGGTGTTTTCCAAAACCCTGGCAGTAGTAGCAGCCCACCTGCACAAAGCAGGGGTGACGATTTTTCCCTACCTAGATGATTCCCTCCTCAGGGGTCGCACTTATACAGAGACGAGCGAGGCAGTGAAAATATCAACCCGAACGTTCAGCTCTCTGGGTCTCGTTATAAACATACAGAAATCATCACGAGAACCAACTCAGAACTTGATTTTTATAGGGGCGCAACTAGATGCAAAGGCCGCTCGGGCATACTTACCGGCAGAACGCTTCCAGTCCATCCAAGACCTAGTAGACACCGTCACGCATCCTTCAACGATGCCAGTATGCACCTGCTTACAGTTGATGATGGGCCACTCTCATCGTTGGACACGCAAGGTTACATTTCAGATGTCTCCAGCACTGGCTAGCTTCTGTCTACGCTCCGGCAAAGCACAGTATCCACAAGTTGGTAGTATTACCACAACACGTCAGGGCATTCCTGCAAAGGTGGACCAAACCAGAAAATCTCTTGCGGGTGACCCCTTTCATCGCCCCCAGCCGTCAAAGCAAATAACTACCCACGCCTCCCTTATGGGATGGTGCGCCCACATGGACAACCTAACAGTACAAGGTAAGTGGTCCAAGGCAGAAATGTTACTGCACATCAATATACTCAAACTACGTGCAGTATTTCGAGCGTGCAAGCATTTCAATTTGCACATAAGGGGCACAACAACCAGAGTGCTCACAGGCAATGTTGCAACCATGTATTACATCAACAGACAAGGCGAGGCCCGCTCTCGATCGCTTTGCGTGGAAGCAATTCGCTTGTGGAATTGGTGTAGCTGCAACAAGACTTCCTCATAGCGTTGTACTTACCTGGAGTCAACAACATCATTGCAGATTCACTAAGCAGGCAGTCTCCCCACGATCACGAATGGGAGATCCGAACCGACATCCTGTACCGGATCTTTCGGCGTTGGGGCTTTCCATCAATAGACCTGTTTGCAACACAAGACAATGCAAAGTGTCCGAAATATTGGTCCAGGGCGGGAATAGGTCGTCACTCCTTGGGAGACGCCTTTCTCCTGCATTGGGGAACATCTCTACTTTATGTCTTCCCGCCAGTGGTCCTTGTACCTAGGGTCATAGAGAAAATCATTATGGATGTGGCTCGCATGATCCTTATAGCCCCAGCGTGGGCTTGCCAACCATGGTACTCGATGCTTCACCAGCTGTCAATCAAAACCCCATACTGTCTCCCCATTTCCCCGAACCTACTAACTCAACAGAACGACTCCCTACGGCATCTGACACCCGAAATCCTACATTTGACAGCTTGGATGCTAAGTGGTTCACGACCTCTGAGAACCTTTGCTCCGATCCAGTCAAGCATGTACTAATGCCCAGCAGGAAGGGTTCAACACGGGCCGCATATTCCGCTAAGTGGACTAGATTTGAGGCATGGTGTTTCGAAAATTATATCAACCCCCATATTTCACCGGCGCATAAAATACTCGAATGTATGCTACACCTGCAACAAAGTGGTCTATCTATAGTCTCCTTACGAGTACATTTAGCAGCGATTACCGCTTTTGGTCACATGATAGACGGTTTTTCCTTGTTTTTGCATCCCATGACAAGACGGTTCCTGAAGGGGCTTACGAATCTTAACCCACCATGAAGGCCTCCACCACCTTTGTGGGATCTCGATTTGGTGCTAGATACATTGACATGCCCTCCATTTGAACCTCTGGCTACAGCTTCCAGGGGCGGCTCTAGACTAGCTGCCAGCAACTGATGCCCTAGGCGAACCCTGCAATCGGCACCTCCCCCTCCCCCCAACCCCAAGGGCAGATCTAGGCTGAGGTTTTTGGTAAACTGGGAAACATTTTGCTGCCCCTATTTTCCATTTCATGTTTTTTAAGAATATTTATTTAAACAGGCATCATTATTGGGTTTGTCCGTCCAGCCAATGTTTCTGAGATCAGATTAAAATAGAGACACGAAATTTTTGGAACAGGTTTGTACACGACAGCTAGACGGTATTTCAGTACGATTTCAAATCAAAATGCATTACAAATGTTCATTACAATTTTTATTATTACAAATCCAAAATAGTCCATTATGCTATCCTGCTTTAACTGCCATTACCACCATATCACTGGGGACGGGGGGCTGGGATGGAGTTCTGTGGCTGGGGTCGGGGGGCTGGGGATGGAGTTCTGTGGCTGGGGACGGGGGGCTGGGATGGAGTTCTGTGGCTGGGGCTGGGGGGGCTGGGATGGAGTTCTGTGGCTGGGGACGGGGGGGCTGGGATGGAGATCTGTGGCTGGGGCTGGGGGGCTGGGATGGAGTTCTGTGGCTGGGGACGGGGGGGCTGGGATGGAGATCTGTGGCTGGGGCTGGGGGGCTGGGATGGAGTTCTGTGGCTGGGGACGGGGGGGCTGGGATGGAGATCTGTGGCTGGGATGGAGTTCTGTGGCTGGGGGCGGGGGGCTGGGATGGAGATCTGTGGCTGGGATGGAGATCTGTGGCTGGGGACGGGGGGGCTGGGATGGAAATCTGTGGCTGGGATGGAGATCTGTGGCTGGGGACGGGGGGCTGGGATGGAGATCTGTGGCTGGGGCTGGGGGGGGGCTGGGGATGGAGTTCTGTGGCTGGGGACGGGGGGGCTGGGGATGGAGTTCTGTGGCTGGGGACGGGGGCTGGGATGGAGTTCTGTTGCTGGGGACGGGGGGCTGGGATGGAGATCTGTGGCTGGGGACGGGGGGCTGGGATGGAGATCTGTGGCTGGGGCTGGGGGGGCTGGGATGGAGTTCTGTGGCTGGGGACGGGGGGGCTGGGATGGAGATCTGTGGCTGGGATGGAGATCTGTGGCTGGGGACGGGGGGGCTGGGATGGAAATCTGTGGCTGGGATGGAGATCTGTGGCTGGGGACGGGGGGCTGGGATGGAGATCTGTGGCTGGGGACGGGGGGCTGGGATGGAGATCTGTGGCTGGGGCTGGGGGGGGCTGGGGATGGAGTTCTGTGGCTGGGGACAGGGGAGGGGGGAAAGGGGAGAGGGAACAGGGTGCCAGTGGGGGGAGAGAGTCTCCTGCACCCGCCTCCTCCCAGGATTCCCCCCTTTAGAGGGAAGCCGGCGGGCACCTCTCCCGGGGCCGACCGCCCCTCCCGCAGCGCGGGGAAACCCCCACACGCTGCCTCTCCTGGGGCCGACCCCTCATCCCGTGGTGCAGGGGAAGCCAGCGCGTGCCTCCTCCGGGGCCAACTCCCCACGCTCCTCCTCCAGGGCCGACTCAACCCTCCTGCGGCGCAGGGAAGCCTTCCTCCGGGGCCGATGCCAGGAAGGAGAAGTGGCAGGAAATTGAATTTGGTGCCCTAGGCGGCTGCCGAGTTTGCCTATAGGCACGGGCCGCCCCTGACAACTTCTTTGCACCTGCTTGCCATTAAATCTCTCTTGTTACTAGCTTTGACTTCGGCACGCAGAGTGAGCAAGCTAGCAGCCCTCATGTCATCACCGCCTTATACCGTATTTACAAAAGATTCGGTCACGTTAAGGTCTCACCCAGCATTCCTTCCTAGAGTATGCTCGGACTTTCACATTAACGAGCCCCTTGTGCGTCCCTGCTTCTGCCCCAAACCGCATACTTCATCATGTGAGGTAGCTCTACATACCCTGGATGTATGCAGGGCACTAGCTTTCTAGATGGACAGAATGCAGGATTTCGGCAGAACAGACTGTCTTACAGCTTCCTTGGCAGCCCGTTCCAAGGGGCAACCACTGTCCTCGCAACGCATTGCGAATTTAATAGTGACATGCATTACCTCATGCTATTCTATACGTAATAAACCACGCTTAGTACAACCAAAAGCCCATTCCACGAGAGCAGCGGCCACATCTACAGCTTTTTTAAGAGGTGTACCGTTTTGGGACATTTGCTGAGCAGCAACGTGGTCCTCCAATGAAACTTTCATGAGACGTTATGCAATACTGCATCATTGGGCTTCAGATTCCTCGGTGGCAACAGCAATACTTCCCCCGTTAGTAAACTGTAATTCCAAATCGTGTTTCTCGCTTGGGTACTGCTCCGAAGTCACCACGAGCGGAGCACCCACGGGGACCACTCGAAGAAGAAGAAGAAGTAACTCATCTTTCTGCAGTAACGCTTGTTCTTCGAGATGTGTCCCCGTGGGTGCTCCATGACCCACCCTCCTCGCCGCTTCGGAATTAACGTGTATCGTTTCAGAGACTCGGGCGGCCAGAGGAACTGAGTGGGGGCCGGACTGCATGCAGCAGATCAAAGGTGAGAACAGCGCAAGCTGCTGCTCACGCATGCGTGGTCTGGCAGAGCATGGCTATGCAAGTCCCCGGATCCATGGCGCCGGGACGAGCCCGACACCAGGAGTGGAGCACCCCTGGGGACACACCTCAAAGAACAATCATTACTGCACAAAGGTGAGTAACTTCTTCTTTCGAAAAAAAGCGGCGGCCATGTTTATGTTAATGAGGCGTGGGATATTTAAATCCCTACTTCATTAGCAATTTCGATGTGCTTGATTTGCATCCCTCTGTCGACAGAGGGATGCAGTCTAGACATAGCCACAGTGACCAAGATCAGGGCCCCGTTGAGCCGGGTGCTGCCCAGACACACAGTGACCGAGATCAGGGCCCCGTTGAGCCGGGTGCTGCCCAGACACACAGGGACCGAGATCGGGGCCCCGTCGGGCCGGGCGCCGCCCAGACACACAGGGACCGAGATCGGGGCCCCGTCGGGCCGGGCGCCACCCAGACACACAGTGACCGAGATCGGGGCCCCGTCGGGCCGGGCGCCGCCCAGACACACAGGGACCGAGATCAGGGCCCCGTCGGGCCGGGCGCCACCCAGACACACGGTGACTGAGATCAGGGCCCATCGGGCCGGGCGCCGCCCAGACACACAGTGACCAAGATCAGGGCCCCGTCGGGCCAGGCGCTGCCCACACACACAGTGACCGAGATCAGGGCCCCAACATTTCAGATTTAGCGTACACACTGGGTTTTTTTTTTTTAAATCAGTGTAGCTGTGGTGTTGGTTTTACTGGTAGGCTGCATCTAGACTGGCAAGTTTTTGCGCAAAAGCGGCTGCTTTTGTGGAAAAACTTGCCAGCTGTCTAGACTGGCCGCTTGAATTTGCGCAAGAACACTGACGATCTAATGTATGAGCGTCAGTGTTCTTGCGCAAATACAATGACTCTCCCGCTTGGGAAAAAGCCCTCTTGCACAAATGCTTTTGCGCAAGAGGGCCAGTGTAGACAACTGAGAACCGTTTTGTGCAAAAAAGCCCCGATGGCGAAAACGGCGATCGGGGCTTTTTTGCGCAAACCTGCGTCTAGATTGGCCACGGATGCTTTTGCGCAAAAGCACTTTGCGCAAAAGCATCCGTGCCAATCTAGACGCTCTTTTCCGCAAATGCTTTTAATAGAAAAACGTTTCCGTTAAAAGCATTTGCGGAAAATCATGCCAGTCTAGACGCAGTCGTACAGTTATACCAGTGTGCAGTTTGCGTGCAGCGACCCCAGGGTAAAGGTGTCTGGTCCCAGGCCCAGACCCATCTACCTTTCCCAGAAAAGAATAATTCTAGCCTATGGCAGGGTAATGTATGGATGAGCCTGAGACAATTAACTCCTACTGCAGCTGTGTGTGGACGAGGCCGGCCTTTAAGGTCCCTCGCTTCCACAGTTCCTCAGTTTCCCCCTTTTGAAGCAGGGATAGTGGTTCAGCCTTTCTTGCCCAGGGCAGCTGGCTAGGGGAGTGCCAGCAGGGGGCACTGCAGCTGCCCCAGGCTAGGGCAGGGCTGGAGCCCCATGTTGCTGCAGAAGGGTTAGCGCTGGTGTCGCAGCTCAGGGCCACTGCGCCCATCCTGCCCCTCCACAGGTTGGCAAGGGCAGTGCCCTGGGCTCCTGGCACCGCGGCCGCCTCCTCACCTGGGCGCGGGTGTTATTATCTCATTAGAACCTGACGTTAGAGTTCCCTGTGGCAACCCCGGTTTCATGTTTGCAACAGAGCTGGCACCGTGTATGCCAGGCGAGGTGTCTGGAAACCGCTTGTGACTCACGCCTGCTGGTAACACCACATGTCTGCAGGGAGCAGGGGTGCGTGGGAAGCTCTGGGCTTTGCCCATGTACTGGGCTGCCAATGGGGTGGAGGCTGAGCGGCACCAGGGGAGCGATTGGCCGGCGAGGGAAGGACTCGTAAAGTGCCGACAAGGGGCCTTGGGAGGTGCCCGTCCATCTCGGCTGGGCTGTCCTGCGGGTGCGCAGACGATCCTGGGAGCCGCGGCTTCCCCCCGCGAGGACCCGAGCCAAGCCGGGCCACGTGTCTGCAACCACCGTCTTGGTGGCTTACCTTTCCATAGCAAGACCAATGGGATTCCCTCCCCAGGGCCAGGCTAGAGAGGACCAGGGAAGGGGGAACGCCTTCTCCGGCTTCATTCCGGCTCATTACTTCAAGAGCATCTTTGCTGTGACCTGAGCCCAGACGGACCGATGACCCACGCTCACAAAGGACGTCTTCCAGACTTTTCAGGGAGCAGTTTATTCCACCTCTGCTACAAGCCTGCACCAGGGACTTTGTAACTGGTACATGGGATTTGTTTCCTTTCACCATTTTACCCTCAACCATCCCTTTCCTTCTCTTGTTAGTAAACCGTTAGCTTTTTGATGCTAAAGGACCGGCCCAGCGATATTAATTGACCTGGGACTGTGGCTGGTCCTTTGGGAGCAGGAGACCCTGTTTGGATTTGGTGAGACTGGTTTTCATGCCCTCTCAGTGTGTAAGGAGCGGTGCTTGTTGTGCACAGGAGAAGGGGGTGGAGGGTTGTGTGTGTGACTTATTGCTGGCTAGCGGGGCAAGCAGAAGTGCTCTGTGTGACTGGTCTGGTGCCTCACAGTGAAGGACCCCCACTCCTGGGCTGTAAGTAGCCCTGTTGTTAAGGAATTCTCCCAGTTTTGACCCTCACCATGGAGCCGGATAGACTCTGTTATATTATAGCAAGGTGGTTTTGCTCCCTTCTGAGGCACCCAGACACACAGTGACTGAGATCAGGGCCCATCGGGCCGGGCGCCGCCCAGACACACAGTGACTGAGATCGGGGCCCCATCGGGCCGGGCGCCACCCAGACACACAGTGACCGAGATCGGGGCATCGGGCCGGGCGCTGCCCAGACACACAGCGACCGAGATCGGGGCCCCGTCGAGCCGGGCGCCGCCCAGACACACAGTGACCGAGATCGGGGCCCCGTCGGGCCGGGCGCTGCCCAGACACACAGTGACTGAGATCAGGGCCCCGTCGGATCGGGCGCCGCCCAGACACACAGTGACCGAGATCGGGGCCCCGTCGGGCCGGGCGCTGCCCAGACACACAGTGATCGAGATCGGGGCCCCGTCGGGCCGGGCGCTGCCCAGACACACAGTGATCGAAATCGGGGCCCCATCGGGCCGGGCGCCGCCCAGACACACAGCAACCCAGATCGGGGCCCCATCGGGCCGGGCGCCGCCCAGACACACAGCAACCCAGATCGGGGCCCCGTCGGGCCGGGCGCCGCCCAGACACACAGCAACCCAGATCGGGGCCCCGTCGGGCCGGGCGCCGCCCAGTCACACAGCGACCGAGATCGGGGCCCCGTCGGGCCGGGCGCCGCCCAGACACACAGTGACCGAGATCAGGGCCCATCGGGCCGGGCGCCGCCCAGACCCACAGTGACCGAGATCAGGGCCCCATCAGGCCGGGCGCCGCCCAGACCCACAGTGACCGAGATCAGGGCCCATCGGGCCGGGCGCCGCCCAGACACACAGGGACCGAGATCGGGGCCCCATGAGGCCGGGCGCCGCCCAGACACACAGTGACCGAGATCGGGGCCCCGTCGGGCCGGGCGCCGCCCAGACACACAGGGACCGAGATCAGGGCCCATCGGGCCGGGCACCGCCCAGACACACAGGGACCAAGATCAGGGCCCCGTCGGGCAGGGCGCCGCCCAGACACACAGCGACCGAGATCGGGGCCCCGTCGGGCCGGGCGCCGCCCAGACACACAGTGACCGAGATCAGGGCCCATCGGGCCGGGCGCCGCCCAGACCCACAGTGACCGAGATCAGGGCCCCATCAGGCCGGGCGCCGCCCAGACCCACATTGACCGAGATCAGGGCCCCGTCGGGCCGGGCGCCGCCCAGACACACAGCAACCCAGATCGGGGCCCCGTCGGGCCGGGCGCCGCCCAGACACACAGTGACCAAGATCGGGGCCCCATCGGGCTGGGCGCCGCCCAGACCCACAGTGACCGAGATCAGGGCCCATCGGGCCGGGCGCCGCCCAGACACACAGGGACCAAGATCAGGGCCCCGTCGGGCCGGGCGCCGCCCAGACACACAGTGACCGAGATCGGGGCCCCGTCGGGCAGGGCGCCGCCCAGTCACACAGGGACCGAGATCAGGGCCCCGTCGGGCCGGGCGCCACCCAAACACACGGTGACTGAGATCAGGGCCCATCGGGCCGGGCGCCGCCCAGACACACAGTGACCAAGATCAGGGCCCCGTCGGGCCAGGCGCTGCCCAGACCCACAGTGACCGAGATCGGGGCCCCGTCGGGCCAGGCGCTGCCCACACACACAGTGACCGAGATCAGGGCCCCAACATTTCAGATTTAGCGTACACACTGGGGGTTTTTTTAATCAGTGTAGCTGTGGTGTTGGTGTTACTGGTACAGTTATACCAACGTACACTTTGCATGCAGTGACCCTAGGGTAAAGGTGTCTGGTCCCAGGCCCAGACCCATCTCCCTTCCCCAGACAGGATTAATTGTAGCCCATGGCGAGGTAGAAGTAATGTATGGACGAGCCTGGGACAATTAACCACCTATGCAGCTATGTGTGGACGAGGCCGGCCTTTAAGGTCCCTCTCATGGTTCCTCAGTTTCCCCTTCTGAAGCAGGGATAGTGGTTCAGCCTCTCTTGCCCAGGGCAGTGAGATCTGCTGTTGAGATGGGCTAAGGGATCACCAGGCGCTGTTAGCTCAGCAGGGGGCAGCTGCCCCAGGCTGGGACAGGGCTGGAGCCCCGTGTCGCTGAGGAAGGGGCAACAAGGGTGTCGCAGCTCAGGGCCACTGCGCCCGTCCTGCCCCTCCATGGGTTGGCAAGGGCAGTGCCCTGGGCTCCTGGCACCGCGGCCGCCCCCTCACCTGGGCGTGGGTGTTATCATCTGGTTAGCACATGACTCTATAGTTCCCTGTGGCAACCCCGGTGTCATGCTTGCACCGTGTGCGCCAGGCGAGGTGTCTGTGAAACCACTCGTGACTCACAGTCTTGTTGCTGTGCTTTTCCCCAGGAAGACAATGGGATTCCCTCCACACCGCAGAAGATGTAAGTGGCCTTGGAAGCTGGGTAACTGGTGACCTGGTTATCCAGTGAGTAGCACCCTACCCGGGTCATGCTTACCGGGTCCGGGTAACTGGTAGGGGCTGGAGCAGCTGCAGCCACGGAGGGGGCCTGCTGCAGGCAGCGCTGCTCTCCAGAGCAGCCCCTATCTGTGGTGAGTCGGGCGCCCTGAAGTCGGGGTGCTCTGGCATCCAGAGCAGCCTCTGTCCACGGAGATCCCGGACTGCTCCCGCAGAGAAGCCTTGATCCGCGGTACAGGTGTTAGCCTGCAGCTGTTTACACAATTAACGAATAAACCGGAGCCGCCTGCCCGCCCTGCTGCTGCCTTCCATACGTGTTCCCCATGAACACCGGCTCCCATGGAGCTGCCTCCCCTCCCCCTGGAGCTGCCCCCCCCCCCAGTGGGCAGGGGGGCAGGCGGGAGCCGGTACATGCAGAAAGTGGCTTTCAAGCTGGCTCCTGTCCAGACCAGCTCCCGTGGAGCTGCCTGCCCCCGTGCTGTTGCCTCTCGAGCGAACAGGAGCAGCTAACAGGGGGTATGTCTACACTACAGCACTAATTCGAACTAACTTAGTTCAAATTAGCTAATTCGAACTAAGCTAATTCGAATTAGTGCATCTAGACCTAAAAACTAATTCGAGTTAGCGTTTTGCTAATTCGAACTAGCATGTCCACGTTGAGTGGACCCTGAACCGCAGTTAAGGCTGGCCAGAACCAGTGCCGGCAGGGCATCAGGTTAGGGCTTAGAGCGTGGAGCTGCTGCCTCAGGCTAGCCGAGGGCCGTGCTTAAAGGGGCCCGACCCCCACCCCGGACAGACAGTTCTCAGGGTTCCCCGCTTGCTTGTCTACCTCGATGAGGGACAGCAAAGCAGTCCTGTCTTGGAGTGCCCTGAGTGCCCTCACTCGGCACATCACAGCACTCGGCCATCAGCCCGGCTGCACTTGCCGCAGGCTGCCATCCGGGGGGGGTCAATCGGGGGGCTGTCAGGATCCAGGAGGCCCTGCAGGAGAGCCTCCACCCCGAGGAGTCCGCAGAGCCACCCCAGTCCTCCCCATCGGGGGCTCGTGCCCCATTCCTCCCTCACCTCCTTCCACTTACCCCTCCCCAACCCCCCTTCCTGATGTAAAAAATAAAGGACATGTGTGTTCAAAAATAGAAACTCTCTTTATTTAACAAAACTGGGGGGGGGGGGATTAACCTCTGGGGAGACTGGGAAAAGGAGGTGGGAGAGAGAGGGTGGGAGAGGGAAGGTGGAAACCTGGGAGGAGGGAGCTGGAAGGGGG
Organism: Pelochelys cantorii; assembly: GCA_032595735.1. NCBI lineage: Eukaryota > Metazoa > Chordata > Testudines > Trionychidae > Pelochelys > Pelochelys cantorii. Next base: position 3,835,532 of record CM064358.1, on the reverse strand, counting down.
AAGCCAGGGGAAGAAGGAAGAGGAGAAGTATAAAACTATGGTACGCCATATCTTCAGTACTGTCTACAGATGTGGTCTCCTCACCTCAAAAAAGATATTTTGGCCTTGGAAAGGGTTCAGAAAAGGGCAACTAAAATGATTAGGGGTTTGGAACAGATCCCATATGAAGAGAGGTTAAAATGACTGGGACTTTTCAGTTTAGAAAAGAGGAGACTGAGGGGGGATATGATAGAGGTCTATAAAAGCATGAGTGGTGTGGAGAGGGTGAATAAAGAAAAGTTCTTCATTAGGAGACCAAATGAAATGAATGGCCAGCAGGTTTAAAACTAATAAGTGAAAGTTCTTCTTCACACAGCACATAGCCAACCTGTGGAACTCCTTGCCACAGGAGGCTGTGAAGGCTAGAACTATAACAGAGTTTAAAGAGAAGTTAGATAAATTCATGGAGGTTGGGTCCATGGAGTGCTATTAGCCAGGGGGTAGGAATGGTGTCCCAGGCCTCTGTTTGTGGAAGGCTGGAGATGGATGGCACGAGACAAATCACTTGGTCATTGTCTTCGATCCATCTCCTCCGGGGTACCTGGTGTTGGCCGCTGTTGGCAGACAGGCTACTGGGCTAGATGGACCTTTGGTCTGACCCAGTATGGCCATTCTTATGTTCTGACCTAGGGCGGGGGTCTCACTGGACCAACTTGATTTTCATGCAAACCTGCTCCTGGGTTTGCATGTGGCCTTTGGTGGCCAGGCTGGCAGCTATCCTGCCCTAGACGGCCTCATTCTTGTGCCTAGTGCGGAGGTCGTGGACATTGGAGGTCTCCCCCCAAACCTCGATGAGGTCCACGATCTCCACACTGGACCAGGCGGGCGCCCACCTCTTGCAGCCCCGGGCAGGCTCCTGGGAGCTGCCAGCCTGGTCCTGGGAAGAAGCGGAGGGCTGGGTGGCAGCGGGTGGCTGGCTCATGCCGTGCCACGTGCAGGGTCTGCTGGCTGGATGCTGGCAGGCTTGCAACTGGCATGAGCACTGTAGCCAGACTGTGCCCCTTTAAGGACTCCGGAGCCGGGAGGGGGGCAGAAAAGTTTCCCTGGTTTGGCCCAGAGTGGCCACCAGGGCAAGCTGGGAAGGGCTAGCCTCCAACTAGTTCGAATTAAGTGGCTACACAGCCCTTAATTTGAACTACTTAATTCGAACTAGGCGTAAGTCCTCGTAGAATGAGGTTTATCTAGTTCGAATTAAGCACTCCGCAAACTTAAGGAGCGGAGAGCATGGAAGGAAGACTGGAGACGAGAGACCCAGAAAGACCGATGGATGGGGGAGAGGCAAGTGGTGAGTCCGGCCCCCCTGTCGAGTAGGGAATAGTCTCGGGAGTGGGGGAAGAAGTGGCCCAGGGCTGGGCTGTGAAAACCCGAGAGCGGATGGGTTTAGGGGCTACAGCGCTGTCCGCTAAGCAGGGACAAAGCTCGCTGCCTTAGGGCCCTGGGTTGGGGGCTCGGAGTGAGGGTGGACCCGAGCCCCCTTTTCCCCACCCTGGGGAGTGATTCACGAACCCCCTCCCAGGCGAGGACGGAGAAGGTGATAAGGGCGCCTAATAGACCCACGGAGACCCGCTTGGGCGAGCATCCGGAGGGTGGATTTAAAGAGACGATTTTTTGGGGGGGGGAAAGAACCTGCGGGACCCGATGCCCGACAAACTAGATCGGGGTTGACTCGGGATTCCTCCGGGGAACTTGGTACAGGCTGTCTGACCGGAGATGGGACAATTCTACAGTGTCCTGGAAAGCCTCATCTACGTACCTCTCTGCCTCCCTCAGCTCCTCCAGTTCAGCCACCCTGGCCTCCAAAGCCCGGACGCGGTCTCTGAGGGCCAGGAGCTCCTTGCACCAAATGCACACATACGCCACCCACCCACAGGGCAGGTAATCATACATCCTACACTGGGTGCAATAAACAGGATAGCCCCCACTCTGCTGCTGGGCTTCTGCCTGCATTCTCTCCTGCAGCTACCAAGGCTATTGCTAGGGTTTCTATTTAAATCAGGAAGTTTTGATTATAGTTTAGTTTAAAGGTTTTATAGAATGGCGAGTGTACCTCACCCTCTTCCCACCGCTCTCTCCAAACTCCCTGTTTGCTGCTCCTGTTCGCAAAGCTCCCTGGTCGCTGACTCACTGTTTTATAAAGCCCTGACCTTCCTGATAGCCCCGCCCCCTGACTAAGGCTCAACCAATGAACAGAGGCTTCTGGATTTCAAACCTTGTTTAGGATCTCACAGCTTCCAACTGCCAGCCACAGCACACGGTCCTTCAAACAGACAGACAGACAAACACAAGCTCAGCACACAGCAAGTAACCCCCAAACACAAGCACACACTACAGACAGCCAGGAGTGGCCCAAGGCCAGCTGCGGCAGCTGGAGCCCCAGGCAGAAAGCACGATCGGCGCCCCTGCCTGCACGGCCGTCAATGGGCTGTCAATGGGGTGATGTCCTCATTGGCACCCCGTGATGTCATCATCGGGCACCGTTGAAGGCAGTGCCCTAGGCGACAGCCGAGTCGGTCTATAGCCATGGGCCACCCCTGCAGGCAGCCACTTCCCTCCAGAGTCCCGTATTCGCTCCTCCTTCACCTGGAGAACAGCCTCTCAAAACTCCCTGGGTATGTCTACATTACAAAGTAGGGGATATGATAGAGGTCTATAAAATCATGAGTGGTGTGGAGAAAGTGAATAAGGAAAAGTTATTTACTTGTTCCCATAATATAAGAACTAGGGGTCACCAAAGGAAATGAATGGGTAGCAGGTTTAAAGGAAGTTCTTCTTCACACAGCACCTAGTCAACCTGTGGAACTCCTTGCCTGAGGAGGTTGTGAAGGCTCGGACTATAACAGGGTTTAAAAGAGAAATAGATAAATCCATGGAGGTTGAGTCCATCAGTGGCTATTAGCTAGGATGGGTAAGGAATGGTGTCTCTAACCTCTGTTTGTCAAAGGCTGGAGATGGCTGGCAGGAGAGAGATCGCTTGATCATTACCTGTTCAGTTCACTCCCTTTGGGGCATCTGGCATTGGCTGCTGTCGGCAGACAGGACACTGGGCTGGATGGACCTTTGGTCTGACCCAGTCTGGCCGTTCTTATGTTCTTATGTTATCAGAGGCAGTGTGGCGGGGGGCAGGCAGGAGCTGGTGTTCGCGAGCTCCCAACTGCTCCCCTTGCTTGTAAATGTGTAATCCCTTCACACAAACACACAATTTTTAACATCCCTACTCGGCGAGGAGCCCAGGCACCCAACAGGCAGTGCCTGGGGGTGGGAGCCCTGCAGGGTGTGGGCTGCTCTCAACTGGCTGAAGCAGTCCCCACCTCCAATCCTGCTTGGTCGACTCACGGTTAAATGTGAGGTCTGCCTAACGTTGACCTGGTTGACTGATGAAGTGGGATTTTACATCCCTGTGGGTCACCTGCCCAGTTTGTCTTCAGGCCGGCTCCTTAGCACTGCGGGAGCTTGGCTACAAGCAGAGGCACTAAAGAAAGGACCGAACGGCCCGTCCTGCCCGGGGATGTATTCCAGAGGCTTGGCTGAAGCCGGCAGTTGACTCCCTCCCTGCTACAAGCCTGACTCCAGAGCTTTGCAATGGTTGCGTGTGTTTGATTCCTTTCCCAGTTTTAACTCTCCCCCTTTTCTTTCACCCTGAATTAGGTCGTGTGTACCCCCCCCCCCACCGTGCACCTCTTCTTACAGTGGGACCTGCCTCGCTCTCCTTCCTGCCCCAGCTTCCAGGCTGATCACCAGGGCCAGCCCGAACCCTTTTGGCGCCCTGGGCCCAGGCGCGCGGTACCGCCCCCGGGCACACAGCGCGTGCGCGGGCCTGCCTGTGGGGCACATGGTGCATGCACGGGCCGGCCAGGCCCGGCTCGCGCTGCTGGCGCGCATGCTGGGCCGTGCAGGGCCCTGTGGCCGTGGGGGGGAAGGGCGCTGCTGGGCCGGCGCTGCGGGGCCAGCGCTGCAGGAGCCAGGCATGCGGCGCCTGATGGTTGGCGCCCTGGGCAGCCCCCATTGGTTGGCGCCCTGGGCAGCTGCCCGGCTCGCCCATGCCTCAGTCCGGCCCTGCTGACCACCTTCCTGCTTCCACCATAGGGTCCGCAGGAAGTCAGATGGGCTCAGCCAGTTGGGGTATGTCTAGACTGCATGGCTCCGTCGATGGAGCCATGTAGCTGCGTTTACTAGACATAGGAAAATGAAGTGGCGATTTAAATAATCGCCGCTTCATTTACATCAAAATGGCCGCCACGCTGTGCCGATCAGCTGTTTGGCGGCACAGCAGGGCAGTCTGGACGCGCTGCGGTCGACAAGGGAAGCCTTTGTCAACCACTCCGTTATGCCTCGTGAAATGAGGTTTACCAGAGCGGTCAACAAAGGCTTCCCTTGTCGACCGCGGCACGTCCAGACTGCCCCGCTGTGCTGCCAAACAGCTGATCGGCACAGCACAGTGGCCATTTTGATGGAAATGAAGCGGCGATTATTTAAATCGCCGCTTCATTTTCCTATGTCTAGTAAACTCAGCTACATGGCTCCGTCGATGGAGCCATGTAGTCTAGACATACCCTTGCTGTCCCGCCCCCGCAGCGGCTACACGCCTGATGAGTAGCACAGCTCCAGCCCCGCCCAGCAACACCCGGTGTCACGGGGCCAACGCTGCAGAGAACAAACCCATCCACCTGCTAATGAACTGTCCAGGGGTCCCTCCCCTGACTCCAGCCAGGGCTCCGGCAGGGGACACAGCCCTCCATACCCACCCAGGGGCTATTCGGTGCTTCCAAGCTCAGCAGAGCTGCAGCTCTGAATATGTCCCACCAGGAATCCCTACATGGCAGGCCAGGCCCTGGAGCTCAGAATGGGTCTTTTGCAAGCCTGGCTCCTCGGGGCATCTCTCAGCTTCCCCGCCATGTACGGGCTTCCTTGGAAATGGTCCTCACTTGGTTTGGCTCAGCGGCATCTTCTTGGATGGTCCATTAGCTCCCAAGTGTCCTGCAAAGGGCCTGACCCTTCCCGGAGACAGGGCCGGATTAAGGGGGGGACTAGCCGGGCAGCTGCCCGGGGCGCCAACCTATGGGGGGCACCTGATGGCAGCTGTAAGGGGCACCGCGCACCCGGGGCCGGGAGCTGTGCGGCGCCCCTTACAGCTGCCATCAGGCACCACGTGCCCGGGGCCGCACAGCACCCCTTAGAGCTGCAATCGGGTGCTGTGCGCCCGATTGCAGCTGTAAGGGGCACAGCACGCCGGGGGCGGGGCCGCGCACGCACCGTGCGCCCAGGGGCGGAGCCGTGCATGCGTCGCACACCCGCTGCCTGGGGCGCAGGAATGGCTCGAGCTGGCCCTGCCGGAGAGTCACGTCTCCCCCAAAGGGGTCATGAGAGCCAGGGGTCGTTTTCCAGGATTCTACAAAGGAATTGCACTAGGCCAATTACAGGGAGGTTGCAGAACTGGAATTCGTCTACAGATGTGACACCGTTCATCTGGGCTTGAATGAAGACATTAACTACTGGTGCATTACAAAGCCAGTTTCTCCTGCCTTTAACATCTGCATTTCCACATGGAAAGCTATGAATGGGATACATCCAGCCCACCTAACTAGCCTCACTGACAGGGGTCCTACAATGAACAGGGTTCCCTGCTTTATATAGCTCTCTTGGTTTCTGTTATGTCCACTCCAACTCATCTGATGAAATGGGCGTTGCCCACCAACGCTCATGAGTCTCTATATTTTGGTTAGGTGCAAAGCGTCCCAGGACCACACGCTGGGTTTAAAGTTACAGCCTAGCCTGGTGATCCCTCTGAGGTTTGGGGAGCAATGGGAACCTGGGAGCAGCGAAAAGCTGCCACCAGGGCTGCTGGGACGGTTTGCACAGCGGCAGCACTGAGAGAACATTGACCCAAACCTGTGCATCATGGAACCACGTCATGCCAGGGGCCGCGTGGCAGCAGCCCCTAGTCCCAGCACCAGCAGCTGCAGCCGGTTCCACCCCGCTCGGCTCCAGATGGCTGCTCTGTAACTTTTGCCAGCAGAAATACCCTGGGCAATGAGCCGGGCCTCCAGGCTGCCCCAGAAGGGTTTGGCAGACAGGTTGGAAGGGAGCGCCCAGCTCCTACAAAGAATGGGAGTATTGCAACACCAGCTGGGGGGTTTTTTTGGCGGGGGGGGGGTAGGATTTAGGCACCTAGAAAGTCAGATACTGCTCCACAGCCTGGGGAGAGATTGGCGTTCATCTGCAGGGCTGGCGCAGGTAGGTGGCCTCTATACTTGCCCACTGTTGAGGGTCCCAGGCAGAATCCAGCCAGAGGAGATGTGCCCCCCAGATCTGAGCCCAGTGATTAGGGCTCCCCAGGAGGTGGGAGACCCGGGCGCCATTCTCCCCTCAGCCAAAGGGAAGCAGGGACCTGCACAGCAGCTCTAACCACTGAGCCAGGAGGTCGTCTGCTGTGCAGCTCCCATCTCCTCTTGGAGCTGGTCGCAGGGGGACTCAGTAAAGGCAGAGAGATTGGAGAGGGGAAGCTGGACCCTGAGGCTCCCACCTCCCAGGGCACCCTGGAGGGTCGGGCCAAAGGAAATTGGATGAGGTTCAACAAGGACAAGTGCAGAGTCCTGCCCTTGGGATGGAAGAATCCCAAGCACTGTTACAGGCTGGGGGCCGATTGGCTAGGCAGCCGTTCTGCAGAAAAGGGCCTGGGGATGACAGCGGAGGAGACGCTGGAGATGAGTCAACAGGGCGCCCTTGTACCCAAGAAGGCTAACGGCATATTGGGCTGCATTAGGAAGAGCATTGCCAGCAGATCTAGGGAACTGATTATTCCCCTTTATTCGGCACCTCTGGAGTATTGCATCCAATTCTGGACCTCCTGCTCCGGAAAGGATGTGGATGCACTGGAGAGAGTTCCATGGAGGGCAAGAAAAATGACTGGAGCACATGGCCTATGAGGAGAGGCGGAGGGATTGGGGCTTGTTCAGTCTGCAGAAGAGAAGAGCGAGGGGGGATTTGAGAGCAGCTTCCAACTCCCTGCAGGGGGGTTCCAGAGAGGCTGATCTCAGGGGGGGCAGATGGCAGAACGAGGAGCAATGGGCTCACATTGCAGTGGGGGAGGTCTAGGCTGGAGATTCGGAGGAGGGTGGGGAGGCACTGGGACGGGTTCTCTGGTCGGATGGGGGGGGGAATCTCCATCCCTAGAGGTTTTTCAGTCCCAGCTTGACCGAGCCCTGGCTGGGCTGATTGAGTTGGGGCTGGTCCTGCCTTGGGCAGGGGCTGGACTCGATGACTCCAGAGGTCGCTGCCTGCCCTGGGCGTCTTTGATTCTAGGAGTGTGTTCCAGGCTCTGGCAGGAGGGGGAAAACTTGAAGGGGCGGGGCTGAAGGGGTAGAGGGGCTAGTCTCCCCCAAGGGCATCTTCACCTCCTACCCATGCTCTTTTTTGCTCCCTGGCCACGGGCCCAAAGGCTACGGCCACCTGTAGCCGCACGGAACCACTCAGGGCTCCGCTGGCTGCCGGATGCAGGGGTGTGGCAGCGGGCTCCGTTTGCCCCTCAGGGAGTGGCGTGGGGTCTAGCGGTTAGTGTGGGAGACTGGGAGGCAGGAGTGCTGGACTCTATGCCTAGCTTGGGATGGTCTAGTCATTAGAGCAGGAGGCTGGGAACTGACGGGCTGAATGAGTTTAGGCCCCTACGGCCGTTGGCTTGAGTCTCAGAGATCACTGCAAAACCAAAACTGGGACTTAGGCACCTAACTCTGGGGTTTGACCACCTACGTACCTGTCTGTGTGTGCGCCAGGGGACCAGCATCGGCACCCGCTGTGCCAGGTGCTGCACAGATAGTGACTGAGGCCACAGTGCCAGGAATTTTTATGCAGCACCCGGCCCAACAGGGCCCAGATCTCCGTCACCGTGTGTCTGGGCGGCGCCCGGCCCGGCGGGGCCCCGATCTCGGTCACCGTGTGTCTGGGCGGCGCCCGGCCCGACGGGGCCCCGATCTCGGTCACCGTGTGTCTGGGCGGCGCCCGGCCCGGCGGGGCCCCGATCTCGGTCGCCGTGTGTCTGGGCGGCGCCCGGCCCGACGGGGCCCCGATCTCGGTCGCCGTGTGTCTGGGCGGCGCCCGGCCCGGCGGGGCCCCGATCTCGGTCACTATGTGTCTGGGCGGCGCCCGGCCCGACGGGGCCTTGATCTCGGTCACTATGTGTCTGGGCGGCGCCCGGCCCGGCGGGGCCCCGATCTCGGTCACCGTGTGTCTGGGCGGCGCCCGGCCCGGCGGGGCCCCGATCTCGGTCGCCGTGTGTCTGGGCGGCGCCCGGCCCGGCGGGGCCCCGATCTCGGTCGCCGTGTGTCTGGGCGGCGCCCGGCCCGGCGGGGCCCCGATCTCGGTCACTGTGTTTAGAGAGCACCCATCTACCCCTGTGTCCGGTCTGCACCAGTGGCCAGGTGTTCCGAGGAGAGGTGTGAGGCGCCCCCTAGTGGCCCATGGTGGGATCACCCAGCCACTGGAGAATTTCCTTCCCATCCCATCGAGTTACTTAACTGGGCTACTGTGAAGTTTAACTGGTTGACTCCGCCTGCGACGGGCTGTTCCTGGGGACCGGTTAACTGTTATCCGATAAGCATCACCCGCCAAGGCAGGAGCCCGTCCAGTGCAGCCCCTGGGCGCTGGCTGTTCTCGCTCTCCACTGACACCTCGGCTCCGCGGCTGGGCCCTGCTCCTGGCGCAGCGACAGCCAGTGGCAAGGAGTCCTGCCAGCGGAAGGAGCCTCCTGTGTTTCCTGGAGCCCTGAATTGCCCCCTGGTTGCCCCGGCTCTGGAAGGTCCTGGCGGGGGGCGTCTGCATTAGGAGAGTGGAAGGCTCAGGGGCCTGGGGGGAGGGAAGAGGCTGCAGAGCGGAGGGGACAGGCCGCAGGGATGCAAGTGGCCACAGGGGGCGGAGGAGACAGGCAGCCGCTGAACCGCACTCCCTGGGTAGGAGCTTCCCCAGCCCAGGGGCGCCTTGGACCACCAGCCCACATCCTTTGCTGGCCGGCCAGACCCATTGCAGCAGCTCCGACCCCACTCAGAGCACCAGCCCCGCGCCCAAGCCTGCTGCATGGGCTGGGACAGGTAGGAGGCACCCCCATTAACCCAGCCCTTTCTCCCCTCCCCCGCTCAGCACGGGCTGCCCCACCATCCGCCCCCACTCAGCCTGCAACTTCCCGGTCAGCAAGGAGGGCAGAGTCTACGAGGGCCGCGGCTGGAGCATGAGGGGGTCCCCCGCCGGCATCTATAACCTTAAGTCTCTGGGAGTCAGCTTCCTGGGCAGCTTCTCCAGTACGTGGCCCCCTCCCTTCCCCAGCAAGGGCCCGAGGGGGCCTGGGAACCCCCTCTGCAGGCTCCTGCCCCCAGCTGCTGGCCTGCGGCCCAGGCAGGGGGTTCTGTCTCAGGGACCATCGCTGCGTGATGTAGGGATGGTCACTTCTGCAGAGCAAGCTGGCTGGAAACAGCACCAAGGGCACGGGGGGAGTTTGTCCATTGGGACCCCTTGATTCTGCCCAGAGCGTGGATGGGGGGTGATATCGACGTGGCCAATCGAGAGTGTGCACAGGGGAAGGTTATTTATTGTGGTCACCATCACGTCCCCTGGGCACAGGCAGGACCACAGCAAGATTCACGGGGGCTCCTTTGTCCTGCAGGACAAGCCCCCAACGCCGTCACCCTGAACGCGCCCAGGAGCCTGGCCCGACGCTCCGGCTCCCGGGGCTTCCTGAGCCGCAGCTACACCTGAAGGGGCATCGCACCGTGAACCCCATCAGCTGCCCCGGCGACACCCTCTACAGGGTCACCAGCCAGTGGCCCAGGTTCAAAGCCTGAATCCCTGCTGCTTCTGCCCCCCCCACCCCCGGCAGCACCTCTGCCCCTCAGCAGGGGGCAGCCTCGTGATTCTTACACCCTGTGGCCCGGTGCTCCCATCCCGGATGGGCCCCGTACATGGGAGCAAAGCCTGGTGGGCCGGCAGCTGGGGGCTACCCTGCAGCGTAGGCCAGGGTCCCCCACACTCTCCAGCATCTGGCCCAGCCCAGTTCAGCCCAGTTATTCCTGCTTCCAAGCCTTGGCCCCGGGGGGATGTGACCAGCTGGGGCCTGGGCCCCGCTGGGAGGAGGCTGGTCCAGGCCCCAGCGCTTGGGGGCGCAGAGTCCAATCAGCCGGGGGCCAGAGCTCCAGAGGGGTGTGAACGCCCAGGAAAGCCCAACCGGCCTGGGCAGCACCAGAGACCTCCAGGGGCGCCAGCAAGAAGTTTCACTCCTGGGCCGGCCTCAGCCCAAGGCAGAGTCTCCTTCCCGTGCTCCTCCTGGCACGCCCACGTCCCAGCTACTCCTCTCCCCCAGCCCCACGCTGCCTGCCTGGTCCCTATGGCTCCATGGAGGTCGGCCCAAGCAGGGTCAGCTTCACAGCCGCAGGTACTCGGCCAGGAAGGTGGCTAGGATCTTGCAGAGGTTCTCCACGGTCGGGGGGTGCAGGTTCTGCTCCGTGTCCTCCATCGTGTGCCAGACCCATGGGAAGGGGGTGGCAATAAGATGCAGCACCGGCACTCCTGCGGCCAGACAGACACACGGACGGTCAGCAGGGATCCAAACCAGGTTTGGCAGCTCTGCAAGCACAGACTGCTACTGCTGGCGCTACCGACAGCAGTAGTAGGTTGTTACCCCCATGTGCCCTAGCCACTAGAGGGCAACGTGTGACATCCTCACGGAGCCACGTGCTCCCCTGAGCTAGCATGGAGCAGCTGGCATTGTGGGAACTGGGTTGGCCAGAGACAGAATGTGGACTAGGGCTAAGCGGTGAGATAGCACTGATGTGTTTATAGTCTTTCACCCCCTCAAAGATCCCAGAGCCTCCATTCAAAATGCAGCTGCCTCTGGGGTGAAGCGTGCCAGGCAGGCCAATAATATCCATGAAGCTCTCACACAGTCCCTTGTCATTTGTGGATCTCAAAGCACTTTACAAGAGGGAGAAGGGCTGCAGGATTCCTGCCCCTTCACAGATGGGGAAACTGAGGCAGGGAGGGGGCAAAGCCAGGACCTGATCCCTTGCTCCCTCCATGATACCACGTTGGGGCGGAGGAGATCTCACAGTGTACTGTCTGCACATAACCCCCCACCCCGGCTGCCCATCCCACAATGCTCTGCGCCCAGCTGCCCAGGAGCACGGGGCAGGGCAGGTACCTTTGCGGAGGAAGGGAACGTGGTCGTCCTCGACTGGCCCGTACATCAGCTCCCGCTGGAAGTACATCTGCTCCCGGGGGTGGGACTGCAGCAGGCCCAGCTGGTGCAGACGCTTCTCTGGGCGACAAAGAGCCGCGGGTGAGGAAGGGGCTGGGACCCACAGGGCTAGGGCCAAGCCCCACAGGGGGCCCCTCCTGGCTGCTCATGCTGGAGAGCCCCGAGGAGGTGCGGAGACACTGCTGCCCCCAGGAACAGGAAGGAACGTGGGGGAGGGAGGTCGGGGCATTTGAAGCCTGACGAGTTGTGTCTGATGGAAGTCAAGGGCTGGGGAAAGGGGTCCGGCCCACAGCTGTGGGGGATGGAATCCCTAACTCCTCCCCCCACAAGATGCCCTGGCTCCCAGCCCCCCCTGCTCTAACCAATAGGCCCCACTCCCCTGCCAGAACTAGAGAGAAAACCCAGGAGTCTTGGCTCCCAGCTCTAACCACTAGCTCCCACTCCCCTGCCAGAACTAGAGAGAAAACCCAGGAGTTCTGGCTCCCCCTGCTCTAACCAGTAGGCCCCACTCCCCTGCCAGAACTAGAGAGAAAACCCAGGAGTCCTGGCTCCCAGCTCCCCTGCTCTAACCACTAGGTCCCACTCCCCTGCCAGAGCTGGGGATAGAAGCCAGACACTTGTATTCAGTCCAACAGATGCAGTAGCCGCCAGGCGGGGGCGGCGGCAGCGCAGTGCCCCTGTGGGCACTGGTGGGGGCATTGTCCCCTTCTCTCCCCGCCCCCCCCCCCCGCAAGGAGGAACGGTGCAGTACCGATGCCGACGAGCCGGTCGAACCAGGAGGCCGTGAGGGGGAAGTGGTTCTGGATGGTCGGCTGCCGGGCCCCCAGCAGGTCCAGCAGGACAAACAGGCTCTGCAAGGAGGCACCGAGGGGTTAAATCCGCAGGAGCCCAGTGGCAGGAACTGGTGGACGCTCCAGCGTAGGCAGTGTCCCCCCTCCCCCCGTTAGGAAAAGTCCCCCCCCCATCCCCTCCAGTCTGTCCGTGGGGACACCACACTCCCACGCGCAGGGCAGGGCAGGGCAGACGGGTCTCACCACAGCCTGGAGCTGGCTGATCCCCGCCGGGTGCCAAGCCTTGGCCATGTGCTCAGCCAGGTGGCGCGCCCCATACAGGGAATCCATCTCGCTCCACTCCCCAAAGGCCTCTTCGCCATCCAGGAACAGCAGCTGCAGCGTCACCTCGGAGCCCTGGGGGGAGACACGGGGCTAGCTCAGCACCCGGCGCTTCCAGACAGGCGAGGGGACTGCACCCCGGACAGCAGCAGAGCAGGGATAGAGCCCAGGCCTCCTGGCTCCCAGCACCCCCACCGCCCTAACCACTAGACCACACTCCTCTCCCAGAGTTGGAATGGAATCCAGGTACCTGGCGCCAAGCCCCCCTGCTCTAACCACTAGACCCCGCTCCTTTCCCTGAGCCAAGAGAATAGAACCCCTGACCTGAGAAGCTCTCACCTGCTTCTTGGCCTTCAGCAGCTCCGTGTCCAAGGCCGTGGCCAGCTCCAGCAGGATGGAGCAGGGAACGGCTGAGTCGGTGGCCCCCAGGAAGGTGCGGCCCTGCCGGTCGCGGGGGAAGTACTTGGAGTCATAGTGGCAGGCCAGGACCAGGCGCCGCCTGGCCGCGGGGTCCAGCGTGGCCACCACGTTGGCAAAGCCCACGACGCCCCGTGGAGTCCGGTCCTCAAAGGCATCCAGCTCCACCCGCCAGCCCGCAGCCAGCCTGCCCAGGCTGTCCACGATGTGCTGGGGCAAGACAGAGAGGCGTCAGGGTGCTGGCTGGGGAAGTCAGGGGGCAATGGGAAGGGGGGGCTGCCAGTGGGAAGGTCTGGGGGAGGGGGGGGGGGACTATTTCCTCTAAGCCATGGGGCAAGGCCAGAGAGATGCAAAGGGCCTGGGAGGCTCCGAGACAGACCCCATGTGCTGCCTGACAGGACCAGCTCCACGGCCCGCCTAGCCTGGCATCCCACCGCCGACCAGCGCCAGCTGCTACAGAGGGAGGCAACAGAACCCTGCAGACGTGGGACCATCTGCCTCCCACGCCTGGGCTCATCCGGAGTCGGAGACCGGCACAGTTCGCTCTCCCGGCCAGATCGCTGGTTCTCACCACCCACCGCTCCGGAGAGCCTTGTTCTTCAAACAAGCCTCCTCTTCCTTTGGGCATCTTAGTAAGTGCTCGGCCCCGGTGACTTCCAGTGGCTGGGAGTTCCACAGGCCAATCACGCACCGCATCAAGGCGTGTTTTCATTGACCAAATCCAACTCAACCTTTCACTTCCCGACAGTATCCCCAGCCCTTGTGTGAGAGGCACAGGACGGAAGCGCTCCGTCTCCTCTCTCCAGACCCGTCGTTATTCGATCGGCTGATTGGGCCCAGCCACATGCAGGTTTTCCAAGCTCCAGACACCCGTCGCCAGACCCCTTTGTTCGGGGCTCTCTGAGAGATAGGTGCCCAGATGGGGCCGCCCCACTGATTTACCCGGGGCGGCAGAACACTCTCCGCTGTCACCTCATTAGCTCCCAGCTGCACGCTGGGCCGAGCGCTCCAACGAGCAGTCTCCACGGAGGCAGGTGGCTTAGGACCCTGTGCAGTTCAGCCAGAGGAACCCAATGGTAGCTAATTAACATATATGCTAATAAGCATGAGGTAGACAGTCTAGTGAACTATGGAGACAGGGCGCTCCACACCGGGCGTCGCTCCCTACAGCCCCCACCCCAAAGACTTTCCACCTCTCTGATTTAAACCAGGGCTACTCCCAGCCCAGCATCGCTTTGCTGTTTGGGGGGTGGAAAAGACACAGCCCCCAGCTGACACAGCTGCGCTTGCTTCCCCCCCCTCCCCCCGGCCCGCACGAGGGAAACTGTTCTGAAGCAGGCCACACTCTTCGGTCAGCATTCCCAGCGTCTCCACTAGGGGGCGCTGCTCGGACAGCGAGCGGGATTAGCAGAGTAGCGTAGACCCGTTTCTCAACCTTTTTTTTATAAAGTACCCCTTATCATTTTTTGTTTTTAAATAAGTACCCCCAGTACCTACAGTTTCAGACACACAAATTGTTTGTCTCCCATTGCAACACATTTGTTTAAACAACTTAATCTGAGCCGGGCGGGCGATGACATTTTGGGATGTAAAAAGTACAAAAATAATAAAACACTGTAAAACTTAAAACAAAAATTCCGTTTTCTCCAAATTTCACCTGTTGATGTACCCCCCAGACTTCTCTCGAGTACCCCTAAGGGTACTTGTACCGCTGACTGAGAAACGCTGGTGTAGACAAGGGTTCAGACTAATCCCACCCCCACTGCAGAAAGCACAGGGTGGCCCGGGCTAGCCCCCAGGAGGTGCTCTGCCCCTCACCAAAATTTTCATCGCTAAATGGGGTGCTCCCTTATGCCCCCTCCCCTCACAGGCACCAGTCACCGAGGGTCACGTTACACCTCGGGGCTGAACGCTCCCTCGTGCAATCGCAAACACCAGGGCCGTGCGGGCACCGAGCTCTCTCGACTTGCACACTCACTTTGCACCAGCGGCAGTCAACGTTCCTGCTAGGCTTTTTGCCACCCGTGTGCAGAATAATTTGTGCATGTGCACCGAGGCATGTGCAAATGTGCACCACCCACTGAAACACAACGCCGAGGGGTGGGCACCCTGCTACTCCGCTGGGCAGCAGCGGACTCTCTCCTGAGCGGCCGCACAAGCGCCCGGCTTCCAGGGAACGCTGGCGGCAGTGACTGTCCAGCGGCTAAGTCGTTTGCACCGGAGCCTGAAACCAGAGGAAGGCTGCCCACACCAATTCCCGGCTTTGAGCCACTGGCTGCAGCTGGGGCAAAGCCCTGGAGTGTGACTCTGCTGTTCTGGGAGTCCAGCCAAGCCTGGGACAGGCCCTGGTCTCCGGCACGGCACCCCCGCACTCACCTGCCGCACTTTCTTGTTCCCCGGGCTGCCCGGGTACCGCTCAATCAGCATGGGCTTCAGGAAGGTGCTCCAGAGGCGCCGGAGGTCCACCAGGGAGGTCAGCCGCTTCACCTGGGTGCTGGAGAGGCTCCGGGGCTTGTGGCTGGCCTGCGGGAAGGAACGCGGCTCGAATCCAAGGGCCTGCTCGAAACGCCCGCACCAGGGACGGAGCCGGACCCAGAGCACGCAGGCGGGAGCAGAGGTCTCCAGGTCCGTGTCTTGGGAGCACGACGGCCCCCTGCTCGCTGGCCAGGGCTCCCCAGGCATCCTGCGGCCCAAACAGGCAGGGACTGAGAACCGAGGGGTCGGGTCCACCCCCCATCAGGACGCAGAAGAGCCGGTGAGAATGAAAGGGCCTCTCCCCACCCCCTCGACAGCGGGTGGGGAGAGGGGCCAAGGCGCGATCCTGGCGCCGGTGTCGTTAATGCCTCTCGGAGAACTCTGGGCACCCACAGCCAGGCCAGCCCCAGCCGGCCAGCCCCCTGCCCCTTAGCCAGAGGCCGGCTGCCCTTGGGCTCATCCACACCGCACACCGAGACAGGCCCGCCCCATGTGGCGGCACCCTCGCCCAGCCCCCCTGCATCCTCCATGCCTCGCCACAATGCCCGCCCCCACCACTGGGCACCCTGGCCGGGCACCCTGCCCTCACACCCCTACTCGCCTGCCCCTCCCCACAACCCCCCTCAGCCGCCCCCAACTCCCTATCCCTGCTCCCCCAGGCACTCTGCCCCCCCCACAGCCCATAAGCCCCGCCTCCACTCCCCTGACCCTCCCCACTCTGCCCTCTTCCCCCGCCCCCCACCCCTCACCCTCCTCTAGCTGCCCCCATCTCCTCCCCCTGCCCCCCCCACAGCCCATAAGCCCCGCCTCCACTCCCCTGACCCTCCCCACTCTGTCTCTCTTCCCCCCCCCCACGCGCCCCACCCCTCACCCTCCTCTAGCTGCCCCCATCTCCTCCCCCTGCCCCCCTCCAGTTGCCCCCACGCTCCGTCCCTCTGCCCCCAATCCCAGCTCCCATGCTCCTTAACACCCCCCCCCCTCACCTGAGCCTCGGGCGCGCCCCACGGCTGCCCCCCGCCGCCCCCCCAGTGCTCGTAGAGGCGGGCGCCGAGCAGCAGCAGCAGCAGCAGCAGGGGGGGCAGGAGGAGGAGCTTGAGGCGGCGGGGGGGGCCGCGGCGCGGGGGGGGGCTGGGCTGCGGGCCGCCCCCTCCCCGGCCGCGCCGGGCCCCCGCAGCCGGCCCTTTCCGCATGGCGCTGCCGGCGGGCCGCGAGCTCCGCCCCCGGGGCGGGGCACGGCCAGGCCCCGCCCACGGAGGGGGAGCTGCGACCGGAGGGCGGAGCACAATCAAGCCACGCCCCCGCGTGGCCGCTCCTGATAAAGGCCCCCTCCCGTTTGTGGGCGGGGCGAGCCTCAAGACCCGCCCACAAGAGGGGGAGCCAGGGCGGGGCCATGGGAGCGGGGCGTGGGAAGGGGGGTAGGGCCACGCCCTCGGGGGCGGGGTTAAAGCAGGACACACCCACATGGGGGCAGGGCCAGATAAGGACACCTCATCACACGGGCATGTTAAAAAGCGTCATACACACGCCCCTCTGAACCCTCTGGGTCCGACACAGCCCTGGGCCTCCCCCTACTCCCCAAGTACCCCCTGGGGCTGACCCCCTCTCCCTAGCTCATCCCTGGGTCCATCACACCCCAGGGTCTGACCCCTTACCTCTAGCTCATCCCTGGGTCCATCACACCCCAGGGTCTGACCCCTTACCTCTAGCTCATCCCTGGGTCCATCACACCCCAGGGTCTGACCCCTTACCTCTAGCTCATCCCTGGCTCCATCACACCCCTCGACACACCCCTGGGGCTGACACCCTCCAATGTGTGAGGGCCTTCTCCCGTGCGCTCCGGAGCTTGAGGCTGGTACCAGCCTTCTCTTGAGGCGGGAGGTTGGGGGGGAGGTTTGTTCTCACCTGGAGGCGGCGAGGGGCTGGTTGTATTTGCAGCTTGGGCGTGTGGGAACTGGGCCAGGAATTACCCGCAGCAGGAAAGCCGTGAGGTCTCATTGAAACGATTCCTAGGAAAAGTCCCTAAACCTTTTTGGCCTTTACCGCAGCAGAAAAGCCTAAAATCAATCTGTCGTCAGGGGGGAAGAGAGGAAACCAAGGTGAAGGGCGGGTGCCCAGAGGGAAGGGGCTGATCTCTGGGTCTGGCTGCTGCGGAGAGCCAGTTGCCACTAATGGGGGTCTTCACCCCAAAGGGGAAGCATAGGAAGGCTGGTTAGCAGGCTTGGTTGGGACCCAGCAGGTGTGAGTTTGAATCCTGACTCTCGTGTGTGTTTTGGGCGGGTCACTACATTGCTCTGCGCCTCAGTTTCCCTGTGTAGAATGACCCAGCTCATGGGGCTGTTGGGAAGGAACCAGCCCCCTGGCACGAGGCTTGGGTACAGGGAGCACCTAGGAGCACGGCAATGCACTGGGTCGGGGGTCAGGACCCTGGGGGGACTAGATCGTGCTGGAGCCTGGGGGGACTAGAGCGCACTGTGTTCAAGTGTGCCCCAAAGGGTGGAGCAGGAGGGGAGCTGCTACCCTCCCTCTCCGGCCAGTGACGGGCCAGGTCCCGTTGTCTTCCGCTGCCCAGCCCAGAACACTCAATCCAAAGTCACCAGCAACTGCAAACAGCCCCCACCCCATGGAGGTGCAAGGGATACAGAACCCACTAGGGGATACTGCACCTGCCAGGGGATACAGCCACCCCCAACTCCTTTTGCTCTGCTGCCCCATCCCATTCACGCACAGGGCCCCATTTTCCTTGGTGGGCGGATGGATACGCAGCTGATGGCAGGATGAATCAGTGCGCCCAGTCCCGGAGGTCTCTCCATGTCACCCCACATCCAGCATGGCAGAGCCTCTAGAGGGCAAGAGCTTCCCCGCAGCCCGAGGCCACCACCCGTTCATGCAGCCTCATCTCCTTCCGCTGCTGGGGAGATTAGAAATAGTCCCTCTCCGCCCCCACCCTTCCCCGTCAGCTTTGATCCAGGTTGGGTTTGGAACGCAGAGGGGGAAGGGGACTGAGACATGGGCCATGCAACCCCTGGTGCCTGCAGGAACCAGCATGGCACGCGGCCCTGGCTTGGCCAGCTTGTGCCATCTCCCAAGGCCAAACCCACCCTCGGCATGGCAGGCAGGCGGCTGCACACAGCCTCAGCCGGGCCTGGTCTGGAAGGAGCCCAGAGGTGTCTCCCCCCCGTCTTGAGGAACTTTGGCAGAGCTGCGGGCCAGGCCCAGCCGGTTAAAATGTCCTCAACAGGTGTCTGTGTGTTACCATTTCACAGATCTGATTTGTGTCCATTGATCCTTTGTCGCAGAGAGGGTCCAAGGATGAATGGACACAAATCCACTCCACAGAATGGTCGCACAGAAGCCGGGGGGACATTTTAACCTCCCCAGGCACTCAGTAAGGAAGTGGTCTCCAGCCTTTTGAAGCATGAGATCACTTTTTGAATGTAAATGCAATCCAGGATCCACCCCAAACCCAAACACTCTGGCCCCGCCTCCTTCCCGCCCCTTCTCCAAGCCCGCCCCTTCTCCAAGGCCCCGCCCCTGCTCACTCCATCCGCCCTCCCTCTCCCACCCTCACTCACTTTTATCAGGCTGGGGGTAGAGGGCTGGGATGCGAGAGAGGGGGTTGTGGTCTCTGAAATTGGGCTAAAGGATTTGGAGTGTGGCAGGGAGTTGAGGTGCAGACTCTGGGAAGGAGTGTGGCTGCAGGGGGACTCAGGGCAGGGGCTTGGGGTGCAAGAGGGGTTCAGGACTGGGGGTGAGGTTTGGAATGCTGGCTCCAGCTGGGCACCATTTACCACAGGTGGCTTCCAGGTGGTGGTGCAGGGGGCTAAGACAGGCTCACTCATCCCCTGACCCTGCACCACTCCCAAAAGCAGCCAGCAAACTCTCTCCATCCCTGACCCCCTCTGCTGTACAGGGTGGAGGGAGGGGCACCCTGACATCAGCACCCCCTCCTCTTCTTCTTCTTGTGCGCTGCACATCACGCAAGGGGCAGCTCCAAGGCAGAGGGCAGGAGCAGCAGGGCAGTGCTGAGAGGGGCAGATGAAGTGCCAGCACTTAGCCTCCCGGCCAAACCTGTCAGGATCACCTGCCAAAGGCTCTAAGGGATCCAAAAGCCATTTCAAAAACCAGCTGGAGGGAGAAGCTGCCAAACTTGCCTTCATCTGCAAACGTGACACCTTTAATCAAAGTCTGAACAAAGACCTGATCTGGAGGGGCCGATCCATTCCACACCCTCATGACATCAAAAGCCAAGTACCGGGCATTTACAGCCCACTCTAGTAGCCTCATTTAACATGGACACTCTAATTGACACGATTTTTTCCACCTTCTCTTTCCCTCTCCGTCCCCTCTTTTTCTGAGATTTACTTGTCCCTCTGGACCCCTTGCTCCAGCCATCTGAAGAAGTGGGTTGTGCCCACGAAAGCTCATGATACCGTCTATAAGGTGCTGCAGGACTATTCGGGATGTAAGCGACTCATCGACACACTGGTTGACTAGTTGCTTCCCCTCCCTTGCTGCCTCTATCAAAAAGAGGCAGCAAAGGGGGGCGGAGAGGAGGGGGTGCCGGGGGGGAGCTGGCTTAAAAGCCGGTTCCCCCCCAGCTCCAGCTCCGTGGGAGGGGGCAGGGCGCAGTGGTGGCGTTCCACTGGGGCTCTTGTACATTTCAAAGCAGAAGCGCCGCCTGGAGCCCGGGGCAGTGGAGGACTCAGAGGGTGTGTCTAGACTACATGGCTCCGTCGACGAGGTTTACAGGAGCAGTCGACAAAGGCTTCCCTTGTCAACCGCGCCGCGTCTAGACTGCCCCGCTGTGCCGGATCAGCTGATTGTTGGCACAGCGCGGCAGCCATTTTTATTTTAATGAAGTGGGGATTATTTAAATCCCCGCTTCATTGACTATGTTGAGTAAACTACTTTACATGGCTTCGTCGACGGAGACATGTAGTCTAGACACACCCAGAGTGTTCCGCCTTTGAAATGTAGCAACAGCCGGGCGGACTCTTGCTACATTTCAAAGCGGAAGCGCCCTTATCGACCAATCAAATAGTCAATGGAAATTCCATCGACGATTCGATGATTAATCTAATTTTAACATCCCTGAGGACCATTGGCTGTTTACATTTTTTCAGTTGCAGACTAACACGGCTCCCCCTCTGAGGCTTCTGGACATGAGGGTGGTTACCTAAAGCACACTGCCAACCTGGGGGAGCCCAGAGGCGGCTCTAAGGCCACCCGGCTCGCCCGCCCCTAAGACCGGCTCTGCCAGCTGGGACCACAGCGCCTGACTTGCCGGATAGCACGGGCCAGAAATCTGCCCCCAACCTGTTCCTAAGGCAGAGCTGGTAGAAACCCAGCCCTGATTTCAAAGCCGCCATGACTCCCCTGCCCACCCGGGGAAGCTGGGCAACTCATTCATCAGGAGTGGTCCGTGCGTTACCTAACCCCTAGGACGGACTCCTTAGTCTTGCCCGGTTGTTTCCGTGTTAGAAGGGGGTTTTGGAGAAATCAGTCCCCCAAAGTTACATGGTTTACAGACAGCCCCTTACCTGTTACGAAATTCCACTCGCAATTCCTCTGGTGGCAGCTTCCAGCCCTGGGGTACATCCTTTGTGTGGCCATGAGCAAAGTTTGGATCCTCAGGTAGGTTCTTCCGGACTGGGAGAAGTCACCCTCTTCCTTTTCTCTCTGCTAAGCCTGAACTCTGTGTGGCTCTCCCTCCAAGGCAAGTGTTTTAAACCCTCCAAGCCCTGCCCATCCCCGCCAGCTTGGTAAAGCAACTGCTGGGCATCAAGCTGGGGAAGGAGGACCAGAGAGGGCGTGCAGGAAGGCAGGCCGCAGGCCCTGTGCTCCCAGCCACCAAGGTGAGCCATTCCCACAGGTGAGTGGGGCCACCCAGTGGCCAGCAGTGTTCCCTATAAGCTGAGTACTTGGGTGGCTTCTCAGGAGAGATCCAACTGATTAACGAGCACCCACGGACTCCCACCGCTGGTGGTGCACATCTGCATGTGCCTTGGTGCACATAAAATGTATTCCAAACCCACATGGAAAAAATTAGAGGGAACATTGGTGACTAGTGTCAGAGGAGGGTGCACATATCCCTGCAGAAGGACAGTTAGTGGATAACCTACCCTCGGGGAATTCCCTCCTGCCCAAAAGCAAGCTGGTTCACAGTCCTTCTGGGACTTGTTCAGCATTTGCTTGAGATGCTTGTTAGCCATAGCAGCATGCAGTCCTTTTCAGAAGCCCTCTCAACTCTTGGGCCTCTGTAGCATCATGCAGCAGGGAGTTCCACCGGTCAGTGGAGCAGCACGGGAAGCAACCTGGCCTAAATCAGTTTTGACTTGGCCGCCTTTAAATTGTAGTACCCCTCAACTCAGGAGGAATGTTAGGAGGGCAGGTGGCACGTACCTAGCACCATGCCTGCTAGGAATGCACACACAGGAGAGACATCTCTTCACTGCAGAGTTATTGATTGAGCGAGAACTGGAGCATTGCTCCTCATTCATCTCCCATCCACAGTGCAGCAGGGCTGACATCTGCGTTAGCACAACTCACGCTCGGCAGCGGGGGTGGCAGGCTAGCTCCGGACAAGCACTGCGAGTCCTCCACCTTCCCACAATCACCCCAGGGACCCAGCATGCCCAGCCAAGTCCCGCCACCATAAAGTGTGGATGTGAGGGCATTTCCCAGAGTGCAGGGGAAGTGAAAGTCTAGCCAGGCTGGGGGGCAGGGACAGCCCTCAATGTAGCCACAAATTACCACCATCACTTTTTGGACAAAAAACTGGGCTGCTAACACAATTGTTCACAAAGGCAGCTAGCTGCTTCCAGCAGACAACTTAGATTTGGTTCAAAAAAGACCCCCCAACTTTAACTCCACCAAATACCCCTTTGCCTTTTACAGGCTGGACTTTCCAACAGGTCTTGAGCAGCCACTCTCTGGCTACGTCGACGCTGCGGCGTTATTTCGGGACCCTTCAGGATCCCGAAATAGCTATCCCGCGTCCTCACAGCAAGCCCGTTATTTCGAAGTACAACGGGCGCGCCATTCCAACGTCCCCGCACACCTCGTTCCACGCGGAGGAAGGGTCTTTTCGGAGCCACGGGTTATTTCGAAACGTACGGAAGAAGCTATTTCGAAAGGGCCTTGAAATAAGCGAGGCCATTTGCGGCACTCAAACTGGGTCGCTTATTTCAGCTCCGGGTGCAGCGTAGACGCACCCTCTGAGCAGGGTGCGAGGTGCACCTGGAAAGCCAGGGTTCCCAATGATGAGGTGAGGCATCCAAACTACGACTCCCACAAGGCACTGCAGCAAGGAAGCCCAATTGCAATATTCCCCCCCGCCCCCCAGTTCCAACATTCCCATGGCAAATTGTGGCAAAAATTCTGTTGTTCGTTCCTAGAAAGTTTCCAGCCTGTCCCCCTCTTGCGTCTCACTTTATTTCTTTGGCTCCAGCTGTTCCTCCCACACGTGACCCAAGCGTGAGGCACGTGCCTGCCCGAATTTGCAGCGAGCTGGACACTGTGGGGGGGGGGTGGGTCAAACGGCTGGTTTGCCCATTTCGTTTCAATGGGGCCACCCCAGAGGCAGCCCTGAATGCCACTACTGCGTGAACAGGGCAGGGGAGCCCGCTGTGAGGAACGATCCCAGGGAAAGGCAGGTGAGCCAATGGGAAACACACGGCCAGCCTTTCACGGCACCCAGCTGGGTGGCAGAGGGATGGGGTTGATTTGGTCCGGCGGCACAGCAAAGTACGGGAGGCGAGCGCCCCAACTTCCACAAGCCCCTTTGCGCCGAGGGGCGAGACCAGCCGTGAGCGAGAAAGAAAAATCACACACACTCCCCCCCCGGTCAGTTTTTCTGCCGTTTAATTTGTTTTCCACTCAACAGTCATTTGAAATGTCACACATGCAGAGACAGGCGTATAAATACCAGGTGGCGCCGGGCCCGTGCAGGGGGGCCCTGAACCAGATCAGCACCTGGGGGACCAGAGCACCACGGGCCAGCGGCTTCCTTGGAGCACGAGGGTGGGGAGGGTGGGGGAGACACCCCCCCGATTTGGGAGCACATTAGCTGGGGCCTGAGGCGCAGCCTTTGCCCATGGGGGCTCAGCGATACGAGATCCAGCGCCAGCCCCACTATATGGGTAGGTCTACACTTGCACCCTAGTTCCAACTCGGGATGCAAACGTAGGCGACCGAAATTGCTAATGAAGCGGGGATTTAAATATCCTGCGCTTCATTAGCATGATCTCGCCCGCGCGCAATTCCGATCGCTAGCTGATTCGAACCAGGAAGTGCGCACCGGGCTGCGTTCGTTCGACTCAAACCCCTTGAGTAACGTTAGTTCGAACCAAGGGGTTTGATTCGAACAAATGCAGCCCAGAGCGCACTTCCTGGTTCGAATCAGCTAGCGATCGGAATAGCGCGTGGGCGAGATCATGCTAATGAAGCGCGGGATATTTAAATCCCCACTTCATTAGCAATTTCGGTCGCCTACATTTGTATCCCTAGTTGGAACGAGGGTGCAAGTGTAGACGTACCCTACTAGAGTGTGAACCGGGAGACCAGGGAAGAGGATTTCAAGGCAACTTGTGGTGGCGGAAGGGGGGGGGGGGGAGAGGTTTATGGGTTCAAATGAAAAGGCTGCAAAACGGACGGCCAGGAACAGTCGGTAGCTGGGGGAGAAATGCCCCTGGCCCCGCTGGTGGCATCCCATTGCCGGCTGCCAGAGGCTGGAACAGGGGATAAGGCCGTGTGGAGAGGGAGGGGCCGGGACCCCAGCTGGCGAAGGGGCAGGGTGAAAGGCCGCGATAGCTGTTTGCCCCAGTTCCAGGCACAGGCTGAGGGCCCCAGTGAAGCCAACGGGCCCCAGCTGACCTCCGGCCAGCGGCAGGGCCCATCGGAAACGCTTCTGGGCTACCTCTGGGTCACGCTGTAGCCTGGGATGGGGCGAGCTGGGTCCCATTCCCCACCAGTGCAGAAGCGGGTTGGAGCTACAGAGCTGGACCCCAAAACAGTGATGTCGGCCGATAGGATCCAGGCCAGGCTGGGGCCAGCCCCCGCTGAAACCCCCAGGCAATGTGGCTAGAAGGGGAGGGACCAGGCGATGGCCCGTAGCTGCCGCCCCCTCAGCCTGGCAGCCACAAACTGCAGCAGGGCCCGTGGCTCTGGAGAAGCTGCTGCATATAGGCAGGGACAGGGCTGGGAGGGGCACCAGAGAGGGCGAGGGACCCCCTCCCCCCTCAGTTCCTGGCCGCTGTGAGCCGCTGGGGAAGGGCTGGGGGGGACCACGCAGCGGGGAGCGTCGGGCTTGGAGCCGCCAACGCAGCAGGGAGGCGCTGAGCACCCTCGAAATGGAGACAAGCCCAGTCGTGCCCGCCCCCAACGCCCGGTCCCGCTTGCTAGGACCCTGTTAAGTTGTGGCCGGCTCTGGGTGGCAACAAAGCAGGCGCGGGCAAGGCCTGCCTGGCCCCAGCTCGCCGAGTTCTCCCGGCTCGCCAGGCCCGCCTGCCTCCCTCTCGCCCCCGCTCCATGCTGGCGCGAGCGATTCAGGTGGGAAACGGGCCCCTTGGCAGGCCGGGACACAGCGCTCTCTCTCGAAGAGGCCAATCCAAGCTCCGCGGCCCACGCCCCTGCCCGTCACCAGGGGCTGCTGGGCTCTGCTCCGGAAACGGGGGCTGGAGGAGGAGAATGGGGGCAAACCCACCGGCCCTCACTTACCAGTGGGCAGCCACCCAGGAGGAGTGGCGGATGAGGGGCCGGACACGGGCGTAGGCGGAAGTCCCAGCCGGTCCCCCCAGAGCGCGCCGCGACGCCGGCGCACACCACGGCCCCCGCCCGAGACGGGCGGGCGATCAGGGGGAACCAGCGGTCGGGCCCCATAGGGCTTTGCACATGGGTGAGTCAATTTTTTCAGGCAGGGGGCTGCCGTCCCAATCGGCCCCAGACAACCAGGCACCCAAACCAAACCAAACCAAACCAAACCAAACCACACACACACACACACACGGCCTCGCAGGCCCCCGCCTCTGCCCCCCCTGCCCCCCTCACCTCCCGTCCTCCCGCCTGGCCGCTCGGTCCCTCAGCATGTCGCAGGGCAGCACCCAGTGGTTGTCATGCAGCCCCACCCGGCAGCCTGGCGTGTCCCTGTCCGTGCGCCGGCAGCACATCCAGTAGGAGCGTCCGTAAGGCAGGTCGTGGTGGTAGGGCTTGGGGTGCCAGCGGCACAGCGACACGTCCCCCTTCTCGTACCGCTTCTTGCACTGCTTGCAGGGGTCATCCCGGTACAGCGGGTCCTGGTTCCAGAGGGAGTCCGTGGCCTGCACGCCAAAGGTCTCGATGATGGACTTGAAGTAGTGGCAGGAGCATTTCAAGGCGGCCAGCGACTGGGTGGGGAGGTAACTGAAGATCTTCACCATGATGTGCTCGGGGAGCAGCAGCATGTACTGCCGGGGCTCCAGCAGGCGCTGGATCTTGAAGCGGATCTCCAGGAAGTCGTGGGAGACGTGTCGGTAGAGGCGGCAGAGCGAGGTGTCCGAGCTGGCCGGCTCCAGCCCGGACCCATCCGGCCAGTCCGCGCCCCCGTCGCCAGCATTGTTCTTGCTGTCCAGGAGGGAGCCAGGGGCCTCCCGGGTATCCTCGGGCCTGGGGGCATGGAGGAAGAAGAGCTGGCCGGGGGGCGGGTCCTCGCAGGCGGAGCACAGCCCGTCCGGAGTGGGGGTCCCCACCGTGAGACACACCGTCTCCTCCTTCATGTTCTTGGTGCTGTCCTTGCCGAAGAAGACGCACTGATCCACCACGCCCGTCACCACCACGTCCACGTGGAAGCCGGCCACGCAGTCCCGGGGCGTGGCCGCCGGCCCTCCCAGCTTCTCCCCAGCCCTGCCATCCACCCCGGCCTCCAGCTTGCCCGGCAAGGCTTGGCTCTCGCCACAGCTCATCTCCACGTCGGGCGGCTCGCTGGCCCCATCGCCCTTGGGCGCGGCGCTGGACAGCAGGAAGTCCACGTTGTTGGGCAGGGCGTCGCGGGAGGGGCTGATCAGCTGGTAGAGGTCGCAGGTGATCTTGTCCTTGGCGCCGGCGGGCGCGCCCCCGGCCCCGCAGCTCATGAACATGCAGTTGGGGCGGGCGCCGGCGCCCGCCTCAGGGGGCGAGCGGGGGTCCCGGCTGCTGGAGATGCGGAAGGCGATGCGCACCTCGCCGGGGCTGTGCTGGGCATTGGCCATGCACTCGGCCGACTCGCGGTACAGCCCGTTCGGCCGCAGGGCGCCCCGCTCCTGCGACTCGAAATGGGCCACCGCCTCGGCCACCCGGCTGCAGTCGGGGCCTTCCCCGCCGCCCGCCGCCTTCTTCTCCTGCTCCGCGGCCAGGAAGACCACAGGGGGGACCGGGGGGGCGGGCGCCCCGCCGGGGCCAGGCCGCGAGTAGCTCTGCAGCGCCAGCGCCGTCCGCTGCTCCACCAGGGCCACCATCTCAGCCACAGACAGCAGGTCCGTGTCACCAGCCGGCTCGGCAGGGGCCTCGGGGCACAGGAACACATCCTCCGCCTCCTTGCTGCCGTCCTTCTCCTTCCCCGGGCCCGGCTTGCCCCTGCTGGGGTCGTGCGAGCGCCGGCGGCGCTTAGCCTTGGAGCTGTCGCTCCCCCACTTCCCCTTGACCTTCATGGCGCTGGCGCGGCTGGCGCTGCTGCACTGGTGGGCCACGAAGAAGGCGATCTTCTCCTTGGTGTTGCCTGGCTTGATGACATACCAGGTGTCCAGCAGCACCCGGCCCTCCTCCCCCTGGCTGGGGCTGGGGGGGGCCGGGGGAGGTGGCGGGACCGGGGCGGGCGGGGTGTTCTCGGAGCAGGCCTCCCCGCTGCCCTCCCCCTCCTTGGTCCTGCAGGCGAAGTCCCCAAAGGCCTTCTTCACCGGGCCACCCCCGCCGCAGGGCTTGTTCTGGGAGTAGGTGCCGAAGGGCCGGGGGCACCAGAGCTGGACGTGCGAGAAGGCATTCTGCTCCATCACGGGCGCACGGCGCAAGCCGGGCCCCCCCTAGCTCATGGCGCTCTGGCGCCGGCCCCCGAGGTCGTCACCGGCTTGGAGCCACCTGGGGAGGGAGAGAGACACGTCGATCAGCAAGGCTGCGGGGAACCTGTCGTGCTCTGCCAGCCTGGGGGGTCACCTCTCCCTGGGCAGGTGGGGAGCCGCCAGCACCAACCCATTGCTGACCCCCCCATCCCTCCGGCTGCCCCACAGTGCGGGGGGCACTGGCGATCACCCCCTTTTGAGAGGGAATGGAGCGTGCCCGGGAAAGCGAATTGGGTGCGTCCCTTCACCCAGTGTCCTGGGACAAGCAGGAGGGACCGCCAGCCAAAAGGACAGACAGCAAGTTTCTACGGGTGAGAGGGAATACAATAGACGAGCCTGCGGAACTCTCTGCCACTGGATGGCACCAAAGCCAAGAACAAAACGGGATCAGTCACTGAACTGGGGGAGGTCTAGCACCCGAGGCAGAACAGCAGCAAACTCAAGGACCCTGACTGCATGGGGTTCGGGAAGGACCCTATCCCTGTCAAGCCTTGAAGAGCAGAGGGGCAGGGAAGCCGGGGGGAAGCGGGGGCTGCCCCAGCAGTGTTCCCTGTAAGCCGTGCACTTGTGCGGCCCCTAAGGAGGCAGTCGGCTGTCTCTCAGTTGTTTAGCAGACCGCCCGCCACTGGGGTTTTTTTTTTGTTTCTACGCCTTGGTGCGCATCAAAAATTTATTCTGCACAAAATCTGCACATGGATGGAAAAGATGATAGGGAACATTCCCCACCCCCCAAGTCTTTTGCACCCTACGCAGCAGCAGTGTATCCTAGCGCCTTAAGGAAACCCATGACCAGCACTGTGGGCTGCAAGGCATTGGCTCCGTATGGAGCCAACTAAAGAAAGAGCCAGGAGAAATCAGCTCCATGGCCCACGAGCTCCTGGATCCCGATGGGCCCGGCTCTTACAGTGGAACCTCCAGTTCCCTGGACCAGGGTGTTCCAGCAACAGCTCCCCTGCCCCCGCCCTGGACCCGCTCTCTGTTAAGGAGACGGAGCCGCGGGCATCTCTCCAAAGCAGGTTTCTAAGCCTTCAGCCATTCTTGTCGCTCTTCTCTGACCCCTCTCCAGTAGATCCTAGAAATAGAAGAGACCTCGAGAGGCCAACGAGTCCAGCCCCCTGCCCTCACGGCAGGACCAAGCACCAGCTACATCATCCCTGACCAACCTGCTCTTAAATATCTCCAGTGATGGAGATTCCACAACCTCCCCAGGCAACTTATTCCAGTGTTTAACCACCCTGACAGGCAGGAAGTTTTTCCTAATGTCCAACCTCAACCTCCCTCGCTGCAGTTTAAGCCCCTTGCTTCTTGTTCTAGCCTCAGACACCAAGGAGAACAATTTTTCTCCCTCCTCCTTGTGACACCCTTTTAGGTCCTTGAAAACTGCTCTCATGTCCCCTCTAAGTCTTCTCTTTTCCAAACTAAACAAGCCCAGTTCTTTCAGCCTCCCCTCCTAGGGCATGTCTTCTAGAGCGTTCATCACTTTTGTTGCTCTTCTCTGAACCTTCTCCAATTTCTCCACCTCTTCCCTGAAATGTGGTGCCCAGAACCGGATCCCCAAAGCAATGGCCACAGGACCAAACCCAAAGGAAAACAACCTCACTGCTCCTATTCAAATCCCCCCGTCCCTCCATCCCACTTCAGCGCCAGGCTCGCCGGCTAGAGAAGCTAGATGGGTGAGGGCTGAAGAGGGGCTGGCCAGGGCATCGGGCTGCAGGACAAGCTGGCAAGCACATTGTCCCCAGGCCGGTCTCTGCACAACCGATCCCTGCCCGACAGATGGGTGACGCACCAGCTACTATGCGATTTCCGCCTCTCCCAGAGAGAGAACTCGACTCCCGTGGTCCCGAGCCAGCCTGCGTGGCGCCTACAGCCGCTGATCGGGAAACCAGCTCCCCCCATCCCGGGCCCTCTCCGAGAGGAGCCTGCGGCAGTGTGGAAAAGCAGATTCAATGCCCCAGCTGGGGGCGTTCCGGAGCCTGTTCTGTGTCCGATTTGCACCAAGGCGCCAGTAGCGGCGTAGGGTGTCCTGGCCCTCACCTGCTCCCCTCCCAATTCAGGGCCAAGGACCATCCCAAGTCATTTACCAGCAGAAGGGAAGGGGAGTTGCCAGGGAAGGGGTGGCAAGGCACGGCTCCGATACCCCACCAAGCTACCGGGCAGGCCCCAGGTGGCCAACACGGCCACAGGGACAAAGCCCTGGGACTGGGCGCCCCTGGGAGTGGGGGGGACGGACCATTCTGCCATCGTTTGGGGGGGGCAGCACGCAGTCCTCAGTCAATTCACTAACCCAAAGAAAGGTCTTTGGAGGGCCGCAGCTGGCCTGGCCTGCCGCTCTCCCCCGCAGGATCAGGACCCTGGGGAATCCGTCCTGTGTGAACCAGCCCCAGCCTGCGGATGGGCACCTACACTCAGCACCAGTTGAGATCACTTTCCCCAGGCCCGGTACGTCTCCCTGTGTCTCCTGGCTTTGGATCGGGGGCCACAGACCCACAGGAAAATCAGTCGAGGGCCGCACGCAACACCCCCAACCGAGAAGGAGAAAGACACTCCCCACATTCCCCTTGCACACCACAGCTTAGGGGGGCGCAGCCTAGGAGATTTTGTGCACGCCAGCCCCCAGCGGGCCAGCAGGGGGGCTGGAGCACCAGCAGCTCCCCAGTGCTGGGGCTGGGCCCTGAGCCTCAGGGGCCGGATCGAGACATGCCGAGGGCCGCATCCGGCCCCCGGGGCCTGAGGTTCCCCACTCCTGCTCTAGGACAACGAAGCTGCCAAACAGGACTAGAAGCGCTCTCCCCTGCCGATCTTCCCGTACCTCTGGGGGAGCCATAGCAGGCAAGTGGGGACGGGAGGGGGTTGGCGGAGGCAGGTTGAAGCCTCTGCTTCTGCTTCCTCTCCAGGTGGTGGTCTCAGAAGCAATTGGCACATTCGCCCCCTGGGCAGCAGAAGGAATTCCTGGGAGACAGACTGGGCACAGACCCTCCTCCCTAGGCCAGCAGGGCTAGAGATGCGTAAAATAATTCATCAGACCAAGAGCCCATCTGCCCTGGTATCCCGGCTCCAACAGCGACCAGCACCGGCTGCCACAGGAGAAGGTGCAAGAATAGCTGCCCCCAGGCAGTGTCCGCCTGCCACCCATCAGTTAATGATCCGTTCCGATCTCTCCGAAACATGCACCTAGAGCCTAGCAAACCTCTGTGGGCCGTGCCCGCTGGGAGCCAATCGAACGCTTGGCTTCCGCAGCATCATGTGGCAATGAGTTCCACAAGTTCATCGGGCAACTCCCAGCCTCCTTTCATTATACACTCGGTTTCGCTGCCCTTGCGCTACCCTGCAGCCCTGCGCTGAAACGAGGGGGGGGGGCGGGGACAAGAACACAAAGCACCCCACATGCCCTTCAAGGGGGGTATTATTTGCATCATGCACAGACCCCAAACCTGCCTTATCTGCTGAACCCTTTCGCTCCCTCTGCCCTAGAAGCAGGGAGGTGTCATGCTGGAAGCAGGAGAGCGATTTGGGGGTGGGGGAAGAGGATACCCCTTGGCCTCCCCACCCCCTTGCTTTTCCCAAACTGCGTTTTCCGTGGGCAGAGGGGCCAGTTGCTGCACCTGCCCACCCCACCCTAGGCGGCATCCCCCCCCCCCCAATTCACCGGAGCTGGAGAAGATGTGGGGTCCCTGGGTCCCCTCTGAAATTAAAACAAGCGGCTCGGGTGCTGCGCGCCAGAATTTGGGAAGAAACCAAACCCAACCCAAATTTCAGGCCCAGGCCAGAGATCCAGTTCTGCCTGGCTCAGCTTCCCCCTGGGGCTAAATAATAATCCCCACCCCCACCCCCACCCCCGAGGCCAGCTCAGTGCTGTCCACAGCCCTGGGAGCCAACCCAGGTCACCTTGGGCAAGTCGCTTGGTCGCCCCGTGCCTCAGTTTCCCCTCGCACCTGCAGCCCCGGCAGGGTTCGAAGTCCCGGGGCTCCGCCGCTGTAAGGGCGGCGCGACCTTCCCCTGGCCCAGGGCGCCCCGCTTGGCTGGAGGGGGCGCCCGCGGCTCGCCCCCCAACACGCCCAGCGCCCCCCAGACCCCCCCGGCTGCCTTACCCGAGCCCCGCAGGCGGGGGGGGGGGCCCGATCCGCGCCCGGGCCCCGCAGCCACAGGTTGCAGAGCAGCTGGGGGGGGCGGGGGATCGACACCGGAGCCACCCAGGGCCGGGCCCCCCCGGCATCTGTCCCCCCCCCCGCTCCGGCTGCCGGGGCACCTGGTCCTTAAAGGGGCAGCGGCCCCATTGCTCGGGCCCGCCGGTCCCTACACTACAATAGGGGCCTTTGATCCCGGACCCCCCCTCCCCCCCCCCAGCCCGCTCCAGCCATTTGTTGACAGACATATGCATGGGGCAGGCAGCCAATCAGAAGGCCGAGTTTGGGGCATGCCCATATATGGATGACAGCCGAACCTCAGCCTACCCAGGGGCTTCCCGCGGAGGGAGCGTCGCGGTGTTCCCAGCCCCGGCCACAAGCGCAGCCGCGCACTTTGCGCGGCCCGGCGCTTGGGCTCCCCTGGCAGCCGGGAGCCGCAGACTGCCCTGCTGGGGAGGGGTCTGCCTGTCCCCCCCCCCCCCACCGCTAGGAGGGGGCTGGGCCCGGCCGGGCCTAGCGACCTGGAGATGAGAGGCCCTGACCCAAGCAGCCTCTCAACTTTTGCCTCCTGCTGGGGGTCTGGGCAGAGCCTGAAGCTCAGGGAGCCAAAGGCCAGAGCCTCCCGGGGCAGGTGCACAGGGCCCAAAAGCCCTGGAGCTCCCTGGTTCCTTCAGGCAACCCCCTCCCCCGAGCCAGCCTCCCCCTTGCATAACACCCCCCCAGGGGAATATTTCTGGGTGAGCTAGAAGGAGACACACCCCAGCTGTTGGAAAGTCTCCAAACAACAGGGAATCCTCCAGCCCATTATGCCAGCTGCCTGCGAGTTCCTTCCTCTCCTAGGCCTTTCTGGGGCAGCAGACTCACTCCTTGGCCTCCAGGCTGATCCCACCTCCTTTACACTATCACCGTGTGGCCCTTGATCCACCAACTGAGCCTCTGAATGAATCTCGGCTGCGAGGGGGTACCCTGCAATGCTGGAATCCCCAAACTACTCCCCGAGGAAGACAGGATTTGAACCCTGAACCTTTAGCTCTGTAAACTCAGGGCTTCCCCACTTGACCTCCTGGAGCCAGCAGCAGAAATATCCCCTTCTGGGGGGGAGGCCTCCAAAAGGCCAGGTCCAGGTCTCTCTGGGGTTACACAGTCTCTGGTCCTCCCTCCAATGAGGTCACAACAGCAGAGGCAAGATCTGCCCTGATTCCAGGCCTCCCTGCTGATCTTCACTGTACCCCCCTCAGTCCCCTCTCTGGGGTGTGTCTCTCTGAGGCTCCAATGCAACTCCTGCCTGAAGAAGTTGTGGCCAGGCCGGCTTGACAGGGGAGACACCTGCGGATGTGGGATTTTGCATAGCTTCGCTTCCGGCCAGGGTGGGTCTTTGGCCTCTCCGGGGATCTGTCCAACGAAACTCACCCAAAGGCCACACACCGTCCCCGGAGCCACACAGCAGCCCGATGCTGGCTGCCTGAAGCCCAGGGCCACTGCAAAGCACCAGAAGGCAAGCCAGAGAGACACAAGGAAAGGCAGAGGAGCAGGTCGGTGAGTGCTGGTATAACCCACATGCCTAGTGTGGTTCACTGTTCCATGCAGTGGCACTCAGACCACAGCAACAGCTAAGAACAAGAGACCTCTACATGGGCAGCAAACAAAACCCTAAAGCAGGGGTGGGGAACCTGGGGGCCAGATGTGGCCCCCAACTTGCCTGGATCCAGACCCCCCAAAGCTTCAGGCTCCACCCCCCCCCCCCCCCCAAGCATTGAGGAGCGTGCAATGCACTCCAGTTCCCCTGTGGGACTGGAGAACACAAAATCTACTAGCCTGCCCTCCCCCTCCCAAAAGGCTCTGAACGTGAGGTGCCTCAGGAGGGCACAGACCGGGCCAGTCAGTTGTGGGGTGCCCCTTTAAGCTACGCTGGTACCATCAGCCTCTCTTGCCTTCTGTTTCGCTTCTGCAAGAAAGTTGCCAATTTGAGACACCCCCTTGCCTCTGCCCTGATTGACAAGCTGCATTTAAAGGGACTGCAGCCCTGGTAAACAGGCAAAGCTAGTGCCATCTGCTCTGGAGAGCTAAGCCTCAGCATGGAAACACTCTCCCCAGAAGGCCTGGCCCGAGTACAGAGGGGGATTTATCAGCCCTGCTGTGCACCCCCACTCCGCAGCACCCCCCCCCCCATGACCACATCTGGCTGCCAACACCTGTCGCCAGCCGCAAAGTCAGATCAAGCAGGGAGCGGCCCGAGCATCCCAGCTCCGCTCCCAGACTCAGCCCCAGTCTCCCCGCCCCCCCCCCCCCCCCACTGCAAGTTCCAGCACACAAAGAATTCCCAGAGTCCCCTTTGCTGCAGCATCTGGCTGCTTCTCCAGAGCGGCCCCCCAGCGGGAAGAGGGCTGCTGAGCGCAGGGATGCAGCGGGAGAGGTGTGGTTTGCTGCGGTTTCCAAGCCTCATCTCCACCCAAACGCAGCCCTTCGGACAACCCCGAGCCGGAATCGGCCAGCTGCCCTGATGAAGAGGGTGTTGTAAGTCCCACAGGGACGGATATTGTGGTATTTTGCAACACCACCTAGCACAAGCTCCTCAGAGCTTCGATTAGCTCCCTTCCAGCCACAGCCGTTGGGCAGCGTGACTCTGGGCTGGTCTTGTGATGCCCAGCAGCAGCCTTTCCTGACCAGTGACAACTGCTTCATAGCCAGGGCATAGGCAGGAATTTGACATTTACGAACCCTCAACCCCTTTCATGCACGCACCCACATGCCTCATCCGCTCCGGCGCTGGAGAGCAGAGGGGTGGCATCAAACAGGAGATCAAAAAGGGTAACCCCAGGGCATGCCTATGAGCAGGCTGAACGCAACCTGTGTCGTCCACCTATGGAACTCACAGCAGCAGGATTCTCACCGAGGCAAGGCTCAAGATAGGACTTAGGCATTTACGGGTAAGGAAAGCACCCCCTATCTGATTGGCTCAGGAAGGGGCAAAGCCCTCCCCTACTGTTCATCTGAGCAATGAGGAGAGGCGACTGCTGGAGTAAGAACTGACCTGGAACCACCAATGGTGCACAAATGTCCAGAAAACCTAGCTGGATTCAGCTCCCAGCCGTGGCACCAATTCCTCCTAGGAGACCCCTTTCCCCTCTCTGAGCCTCAGTTTCCCCATCCATAACAGAGGGTAATACCTGCCTTGCAAGAGGCTGGCCAGGCCTGGCTGAGGACGATCAAGGGCACGGAAGCAGACCAAATGCCAGTAGCTGTTTGGACAGTCTCCTTCCTCCAGCCAAGCAGCAGCTTCCCAGTTTGGGCCAGCGCTTCTCCAGAGCTTTTCCAGCCAGCACATTAGCCCCCAGCAGGCCTCTCATTTTCCAGCCAAGCTCACGAGCCACAGGTCAAAGCAGGAAGTCGGCACACCTACAAACACTCGCCTCCAGTGAGAAAACCCGGTTTGCTCAACTGCTTCCTACTTGGAAACGCCCTCAAATCTACTCAGGTCTCAGCCAGAACACAGCCAAGTCTGAAAGACAAGCTGGGTGCTGGGAACACAGCGAGATCTTCTGATTTGTTTGAGGAAGGCTTACTCAACCCACTGGTGCTCCGGAAGCTAACTGTGTAACCACTGAAAGTTACATGGTGATACGTGGGGCGGCAGCCGGCTCCCCAGGAGCTGGCTTAAAAGCTGGCTACTGGCATGCACCAGCTCCTGCCTGCCACCGCCTCTCCTAATTGGCTCAGGAAGAGGCAAAGCCCTCCCCTACTGTTCAACTGACTAATCAGATAGTGGGTGCTTTCCTTACCCATAGATGCCTAATTCCTTTCTTGAGCCTTGCCTCGGTCAGAACCCTGCTGCAGTGAGTTCCATAGGTGAATGAGAGTTGCATTCAGGCTGCTCATAGGCATACCCCTGGGGTTACCCTTTTTGATCTCCTGTTTGATGGGAGTCGGCTTCCTGGGAGCCAGTGTGCACTTAAAAGCCAGCTCCCCGCATGTGCCAGCACCTGCCTGCTGCCCTGCAGCGTGAGGCGGCAGGCGGCTCCTTGTGAGCCAGACCAGGAGCTGCGGGTAGCCGTTTGGGTAACCGATAAGCTCACGTTTATCGGTTACCCATTTAAACAGCAACACTCTTACATCGTTACATGGAAGAATGTCATTAATTTCCCCTGCACACATGGGGCAGGGTGGAGGGGCTGTTTCTGGCATCGCTAGCCTGTGGATTCTTGTTCAAGCTCATAGGCTGCGCCATTGCCAACATATCTGAGACACTGAGATGAGTTGACCACCAGGCCCCGAGCTGAATAAACTCTGAGGCAGAGACACAGATTAGCCCAGAATAAGGCTGTCCCCAGGTTCACACACACACACACCCTTTGTTATGCTGGCCTTCTTTCCTCTCACCCCCTAACCTGCGAACTCACCAGCCGTACGTCCCCACCAAACGTGGCACCCACCATCCTTTCAATACATGACTGAGCACTGCGCAGTGTTTTTCAGGCAAAGGGCTTCAGGAAGCAGAACAACAGGGAGATGAGAGAAAACTCAATGAGCAGAAATTAAGTTGACATCGTCTCAAGCATCAAAAAAACAGAAAGAATCTAGGAGTCCACGTGCCCTCGGCTAACCACTGCACCACACTGCCTCTGCTCTGTTTCACACTCCCCACTCCAACAGCTTAAAGACCACTTTTCCGGGGGAGGGGGGTTGCTCTCTGGTTAGAGGGGAGGGTGCACTGCCAAACAAGAGGTGCCATGTTTGTTGTGGGAATATGGCCAGGAAGCGGAGAGGGATGGGTGGGTTGCCAGAAGCGGAGGCAGCCATGTTTGTTATGGGCAGCTGAGGTCACGGTCCAGACTCCCAGGATTATATAAATCACAGTTTCTGAGAAACAACCACACCACGGTTATGCAAATCAGACCCTGCACAGCCAATCAGAGCCCAGGGAACTGCACAACTGGTGTGCAGTTGGCTGAGGGCAGAGGACACTGAAACAAGGCAAATCTGTAGCTGTACAGCTGTAGCAAGTTAGTGAAGACACTCCTACACCGACAGGAGAGCGCTATGATCCACCCCCGGAGAGGCAGTAGCGGTCAGTGCGGCAGAAGCTCTCCTTTCAGCATAATGGATTTTTCACACCCGAGTGACACCGCTATATTGACACAGGTCTGTCGTGTGGATCTGGCCTGAGAAAATTCAGTGCTAGTATTAAGGATGTTAAATTTAGATGAATCGGCTAATCAAATAGTCGATAAGGGCACCTCTGCCTCTGAAGTGTAGCGACGGCCCCAGAGAGCACGGGGCCAGCAGGGGACTCAAGCAGTCCCCCGCTAGCCCCATACTCCCTACAGCGTTTCAAAGTGGCAGCGCCGCATGGAGCCAGCAGTCCCCAGCAGACCCCGGGCTCCACACAGCGCTGCCACTTTGAAGCACCTCTTCCTTCCCCCCGCTGCCTCTTTCTGATAGAGGCAGCAAGTGGGGGTGGGAGCAACTAGTCGTTCACATCCCTAGTCCTTTCCCTCCTTGGGAAGCACTTCTCTGTCACGTGGTACTTTTCATTAGTAGTTGTCAAGCTGTTGCGTAAAGGATGGCAGAATCATTATCCTTGTTTTACAGATGAGAAACAAAGGTACCTAGAGGGCAGTGACTTCACCCACAATTATCCCGCAGGGCAATGGCAGAGCCAGACAAAGATATCCTGAATACTATGCCCCCCCGCTCTGTGCCCACTAGGCCCCCCAGCCCTCCCCCTTCCAGATCCTGCACAGAACTTCACCCCGGTTGACCCTTTCGTCCACACTGCGCTGTAGGTAAGACCGAGGGCTTAGTCTTCATTTAGCTGAGCTAAATAATCGATCCTCAGCATTGCTGGCCCAATCAATCCCTTCCACTCCCCAAGGCTGAACTCCCTCGAGCACATCCTAGGATCCTAGGTGAGGTCTGGAGCGAGCGGCTGTTCTGCAAGGGGATGGTTCTGTGTATGCAGCTTCACAACTGAATCCTTGTTATGCATCCTGGTCATTACTCATCTGTGGTACCCAAAGACTAGCCAAGAACAGGGCCCCCCCCCACACACACACACAAGGTTCTGTACAGATGGCCCTTGCCCCAAAACGCTCACAACGGAAACAGACCAGGCAGAAAAGCTCCATGTCTCCGGCTGGCGGGCGGTGAATACTGACTTGCCAGACCCGCTCAGGAGGAGCAGGGACCAGGAGAGGTTCGGGTTTGCGGACGCACAAGCCCCTCACACCTTGCACTGCAAATGGAAACCCATGGCCAGCTAGCTCATGGGGCGGGGGGGGGGAGAGGGGGGGCTTGCAGGCCAGGGGGGGAACACCAGCCCGGATGCTCAATGGCACAGTCCTTGGGAACTCATGCTCAGAGGTCGGAGCCCCCCATCCCCCTCCTCTACCCCGCCCCCAGCCCCAGATTTCCCCCCCAGGCCTGCCCTCCCACGTGTCCCTGCCCCACACCCTGTAAGCCCCGCCCCCAGCGTGCCCCACGCCCCTCCCCCATCCACCCACAGACCCAAACCCTATCGCCCCTCCCCCGCCCCAGCTCTTACCCCTGGGCAGGGGCCAGGCGCTGCCCACCCCCAGCCGCTCCTCCGCCCAACACTTCCGGGTTGCATTGCGCAGGCGCAGCCGGGGTCTGCGCCGGGCACCCGCCGCGCCCTCGCACTGCATCCTGGGAGCTGTAGTCTCTGGCCCGGCCTGGGGCATGCTGGGAGCTGTGGTCTCTGGGGCATGCTGGGATGTGTAGTCGCTGGCCCGGCGAGGTGCATGAGGAGGGCTGTAGTCTCGGGCACAGACAGGGGCATGCTGGGAGCTGTAATGCATGCTGGGAGCTGTAGTCTCTGGCCCGGCCGGGGGGCATGCTGGGGGCTGTAGTCCCTGGCCAAGAGGCACGGTGGGAGCCGTAGTCTCTGGCCTGGCCAGAGGCATCCTGGGGGAATGTAGTTTCTGATCTAACCAGGGGCATGCTGGGAGCTGTAGTCTCTGGCCCGGCCGGGGGGCATGCTGGGGGCTGTAGTCTCTGGCCCGGCCGGGGGGCATGCTGGGGGCTGTAGTCCCTGGCCAAGAGGCACGGTGGGAGCTGTAGTCTCTGGCCCGGCCGGGGGGCATGCTGGGGGCTGTAGTCCCTGGCCAAGAGGCACGGTGGGAGCTGTAGTCTCTGGCCTGGCCAGAGGCATCCTGGGGGAATGTAGTGGCTGATCTAACCAGGGGCATGCTGGGAGCTGTAGTCTCTGGCCTGAGCAGAGGCATGCTGGGAGCTGTAGTCTCTGGCCTGAGCAGAGGCATGCTGGGTGCTGTAGTTTCTGACACTTTCCTAGCCACCACATCCACACACTTGGCTTTCTGGGGTGGGGGGGCATCACGGTGGGGCGTATCTCACATCCCAGGGTAAATTGTCCTATCTGGGGGGAGGATAATATGGGACACCCATGAGCCAAGGCTGGGAGTCTGGGCACTACAGGGCTA
This sequence comes from Pelochelys cantorii, assembly GCA_032595735.1. NCBI lineage: Eukaryota > Metazoa > Chordata > Testudines > Trionychidae > Pelochelys > Pelochelys cantorii. Next base: position 3,796,607 of record CM064358.1, on the reverse strand, counting down.
TGTCTACACTCGCGGCTTCTTGCACCAGAAATATGCAAATGAGACTAAGCGTGGAATATCGCCGAGCCTCATTTGCATACCTAACGAGCCGCCATTTTTGCAGACGAGGCTCTTGCGCCGGAAGGAGCTGTCTACACTGCCCTTTCTTGCGCAAAAAAAACCCCTCTAGCGCAGTGCCGCTATTCCTGAAAATAATCAGCATAGCGGCATTGCGCACGAGGGGTTTTGTTGCGCAAGTGTAGACAGCTCCTTCCAGTGCAAGAGCCTCTTCCGGAAAAATGGCGGTTCATACCTAATTCGATATTCCACGCTTAGCCTCATTTACATATTTCTGGTGCAAGGAGCAGCGAGTGTAGACATAGCCGTGCTGTGAACCACACCTGGAGAGCAGGACTAGATCTCACCTGCTCTTAGCCCCAGGCACTGCCACTGGGGCTAAGCAAGGAGCTCCCCAACTGCCAGAAGCAGGCCTTGTACGCTCCCGGTCTCTGACCAGCCACGGAGTTAATGCCTGCAGGGCCCACCCTGATGCAGGCGTGCTGCCCTTGCCTTGTGGGTGAGCTAGAACGCAGCACCCTGCCTTGTTGCTGCAGTTTTGCTGCCATAGCAATGAGCTGCTGTTGCCATTGTTTCATTTTATTCCTTTAAGGGGGCGGGGGGTGCAGGTGCAATTTCTGGAGGCTCTTCCACTCCCTCCGCCCCCTGCCTGAGGCTCTGGAGTAGGGTAGAGCAATGTGGGAGGGGGCGAAGCACAAGTGGGTTGTTCACATGCTTGTGCTAGAGCCGGAGGTGGAACGCCAGGTGTGAAAAGCCACCTGTCCCAGTCCAGCAGGATCCTGGGCTAAACGGGTAGCTGGCCCCCTGCACTCATGTTAGCTTTGGTTGGGGAACTCAGACTCCCCTCCCACTCACCTCTATAAGCCCTGCGCTGTTTCAGGCAACGCCCTGTGGCTTTGTAGGTTCCAGGCCCCTCACGTGCCAAGGGAACACATACCACAAAAGTCAATGCTTTTTTAATACCACATACAGTTAACCTGTGGAACCTGCTGCTGCAGGGTGTCGCCGAGGCCAAGAGCCCCAGACGGTTCCAGAGAGGTGGCTGCACCTCAGGGGCCTGGTTCCCCAGCTCAGCACTTGAGGGTGGAGACGAATTTAAGCTCTGAAGGGCTTACTAGGCCCTGCCTGGCCCCTATTCTCTGTTAGGGGAGCTCAGGGCAACCTAACTGCTTTTCCATCTTCTAACCAAGGGCCCAATACCTAGAGCCCAGTGGATTCCAGCCCCACCCTCTCGCTGCCCTCCTATGGGCTCTGGGGAAGAGAATAACCACAGTGCAGTGCACTCCAATCTGCCCCAGATCTGCCCCCTATCGTCCCTGGGGGCAGAGAATAGCCACAGAGCAGCGAACTCTGGGCCAGTCCCGAGCCACTGGTACACTGGGGCTGGAGCTCAGGGCCCTTATGCCGGCTCTACAGTAGCCAGGGAGGCCCTGGCAGGGCTGGGCACCGGATTCCCAGGGGGCCAGAGGCGTCCCCCTCAGGCCCAAGGAGACATGCATCTGGGGACCACAGTGGACTCATTCATCCCCACACCATTTGTCCATGGGCGCACCCGGGGGAACTGCCCCCTGCAAAGAGGCTACCAGGCCAAGTGGGGACGCTGGTCCTGCAGACCCTCTGGGTTATGCCCCAGCCCCCAAGCCCCCCAGCCCCAGTGGTGCAGCGACTGCCTCCCCCGCCCAAGACAGGGAACGTCAGTAGGAGTCGCCAGCCCGGCTCCTTTCTCCCGGCCGCCAGCCCAGCAGGTGGGAAGGGCTCCCCGTTTGATCTTAGCAGCAGCTCTCTGCCACCTTGCCCGTAGGCTCCCTGGCCATGGGGAGCAGCTCTCTGCCCTCTGGCTGCATCTGGACGGGGAGGTAGCCGTAGGATTTGCTGCCTGTAGGGGGGCAGCGCAGCTGCTGGGAGCTGCCCAAGGAGTTCTCCCAGCTGTAGTTCGAGTCCGCCTCGGCCCCCCCCTTCCCCAGGTGGCTGGGGGACCGGGGGCAGCTACCCTGAGGGGGCTTGCAGTGCTGGCAGTGGCAGGATGCCCCGCGGCTGCAACTCGGCCGGTGCTTCTCCAGCATGCTTGTGCCCAGCTGGCACCGCTGCCACTTCCTCCTGATCTCAGACTGGACCTGCAGCAGAGCAGAGAAAAATGGCAGGGGGGGGGGGGAATGTTAAGTGATGCCCAGGAGGGAGGAGACCCTGGGTTCATGGGGGTGGGGGAGGGTGGGCAGCAGGAGGCCTCAGCAGGGCAAGGAGGCGTCACGCAGCCCAGTGTGGGGTGAATGAGGGTGAGGTATTGGTATCCCATTGGGTCTTGTGCACGGAGAGGAGACAGAGAGCAGGACGCCCGGAAAGGTACATGCTGTAGCTCCACTGGGATCAATGGGCGAGACCCCGGCTGGGGTCAATGGGCCGTAGCTCCACTGGGATCAATGGGCAAGACCCCAGCTGGGGTCAATGGGCCGTAGCTCTACTGGGATCAATAGGCGAGACCCTGGCTGGGGTCAATGGGCCGTAGCTCCACTGGGATCAATGGGCAAGACCACGGCTGGGGTCAATGGGCCGTAGCTCTACCAGGATCAATAGGCGAGACCCCGGCTGGGGTCAATGAGCCTTAGCTCCACTGGGATCAATGGGCGAGACCCCAGCTGGGGTCAATGGGCCGTAGCTCTACCAGGATCAATAGGCGAGACCCCGGCTGGGGTCAATGAGCCGTAGCTCCACTGGGATCAATGGGCGAGACCCCGGCTGGGGTCAATGGGTCCATGGGAGTCAATGGGCCAGATCCCAGCCCATGTTAATGGGCCGTAGCTCCACGGGGATCAATGGGCGAGACCCTGGCTGGGGTCATTGGGCCGTAGCTCCACCGGGATCAATGGGCGAGACCCCGGCTGGGGTCAATGGGCCGTAGCTCCAATGGGCTCAGATCCCAGCTGGGGTCAATGAGCAGAGCTCCCTTGAAGTTCATCAGAACTCAGCTGATTTACACCAGCAGAGGACCCAGCCCAGAAAGAGCCACTTCAGTCCTGCCAAGGGATCAGCAGCTGCCTTTTGCCTCCCCTGCCCTCCTGCATTAAGTCGGGAGCAACACCTCCCCTCTTCCCCCTGCCCAGCTCTCATGTGCCGGGAGCTCTCTCTCTCGCTGGCGTCTGGGATGGGCCCCCAGCCGTTCGCCGGGGAGCCGGCACGGTGGCGCGGGAAGGGTTAATGGGACTCAGAAGTAGGCCAGCCAGCCCTGCCCCAGAGTGCGGGAAACCTACCTCCTTATTCACAAAGCAGTAGAGGATGCTCACCAGGAGACCCTGCAAGACAAGAGCAGATAAGGCAGGGCTGGGCCCAGCTCCTCCGGGATGCACCAGGGGGCGTCGGCACAGCAGGGGCCCTGCCTGGGGGTACCTCAGGGGTGGAAAAGTGGGGGAGGGTCCCTTTGAGGAGCCTCTGTGCCCAGGGAACCCACCACTCCCCCATCCCCCCACAAGCTGGATGTGGGGCTGCTCTTTGCTGGCTCTCTGCAAAGCTGGCAGCTCCACACTTGCGTCCCATGGGCCTCTGGGAGTAAGGGGCTGGGGTGGGGCTGGCCCGACAGTGCCCCACATAGCTGGGGGGGTGCTCGGTCATGCCTATGTCCAACCTGACAGGCCCCAGAACTCAAACGCAGCCCCCGTGTAGGGCGATCCCTGTGCCCTTTGTCCCGTGTCCCCGGGGCAGGGTGGGCCTTGCTGCAGCCCCCGCCCTGCCAGCCCTGGAGGGCCCGGCTCCGCTGCGCACCTGCAAGGAGCTGAGGAAGAGCTCAAAGAAGAGCTTGATGTAGCGCAGCGTGCCGTGGGCCTGCTCCTCCGGCACCAGGGCAAACACCACCTCGTGGATGCCCAGCAGCGGGATGAGCGTCAGCGTCGACTTGGCCAGCCTGGGAGACAGCGATAGGGGAGCGGGGTAAATTCCCCCTCTGTCCTGCCTCCTGCAGCCCAGCGCTAGGGTTGCCAGATGGTCTCCCAAAAAATACTGAACACGCGGGCTAAAAATTTGTCGAGCAAATTGGCTACTACCAAGAGCCACCAAGCTGGGAACAAAGTGGGGGGCAGCAGAGCCTGATCTGCAAAGCAGAGAGAGGCAGACCCCAGGGCAACACAATGGCAGGGCCGGGGGGGGCGACCATGGGCAGGAAAGTGACGCCTGCATAGCCAGGTCTTTGGGTGTCCCAGTGGGAAGAAGCAGAAATTCCACCCCAGTCCGTTTGGGCTGCGAGCCCATGGAAAGCGCCTAAACGCAACCACAAAGCACCCGCGGGCTTCTCTCCTGGACCACGGCGCCACAACGCGCTGGAACTGTGCTCAGGAGCGGGGACGGGGCTTCTTCTGCTCCCCAAGGCGTCACTCCTCCTCCAACGCAATCAGCTGAGGGCTCCCAGCACCGATCGCGGCCCCACCTCCCAGCCGCTCCCCCCGCGCCCGCCCAGCTTCTGCAACCAGAGGCTCCCAGCGCCGATTGCGCCCCGCCTCCCAGCCTGGGACTCCCTCTGGTTGCGTGCAGAAGCCAGGCGGGGGGAGTGGCTGGGAGTCCCAGCCACTCCCCCTGCCCCCGCCAGGCTTCCGTCCCGCACCCAGCCGGAAAAACAGAAAATACCGGACATTGCACATGTCCGGTATTTTCTGATTTTTTTTACCGGACAGAGCGCAAAAACCGGACTGTCCGTTAGAATACCGGACACCTGGCAGCCCTACCCAGCGCCCCATGCTGGGCCCCTCACCCCACTCCGTGCCCCACAGCAGCCCCTGCTGAGCCACTGCCCTGCCCCCTGCAGCCCAGCGCCCCCTGCTGAGCCCCTGCCCCACTTCCTGCGGCCCAGCCCCCCTAAGCTCCCACCCTGCAGGGTTTGGGGCAGGGGTGGTGTCTGCACAGGGAAGGTGTTGCCCTGGGTCCCACACCCCCCCAGGGACAGCCCTGGAGAAGGTGATTTTGGGACTCCAGTCTGATGAGCCCGGGCAGGCATGCCCTGGCTGTCAAGTGTCTGAAGACTGTCCGACGCGGCAAGGAGTCAGTACATTCTCCCTCCCCCCCCAGGCGAGAAGGCACATTCGTTCGCAGTGGAGATGGCCTGACCATGTCCCAGCAAGGATCCTTCTAGTAGCCAGAAGAAAGTATAAAAGAGGGACAGAGACATCACCCTCCCCCCACCCCATCTCAACTCCTGGGAGATCATCTGCAAGCCAAAGGCCTGGGCTTTGAGCTGAGACCCTGGTCCCAGACTAGATGGGAACCAGGCTGGGGACCCTGGTCCCAGGCTGTTATGAGATTCCAGTCTTGCTCCGGCTTTGTCTGCTCTGCACTTCTGTCCATCAGGCCTGTGAGGGAAAAAACACCCCCGACAGACAAAGCATTCACGGATCAAAGCGGAAGGGTAGACAGCGCTTTGTCGGGGGGAGACGGTCTCCCTTGTTGGGGTGGTTTTATTTTGCTGGCAGGAAAGGTCTCCGTCACATGGCTCTCTGCTGGGGTTAGAATTGAGACGGTTTCTATTTTTATTGTGTAGGTAACAGCTCTGTGCCCACTGCCTCTAGTCCCCTACAATCTCTCTCTCTGCAGCTGGTATCTCGGCAGCTTATCTAAACCAGGGTGGTTTCGGCGGAAGGGCTTGGCGACTCTTCGCTCCAATTGCAAAGGCTGGTGCCTGGTCTCTGTCCTTGGACTACCTGGCAAACTAATTCATGAGCCTGCACTGCCCAAGAGCAGCTGGAGCAGTCGCCGCTGGTGTATTGCCAGGGTGCCAGGCTGGGGTCCCTCGTTGTCAGATTCGAGCGCCTCCGAGAGCGTCCGTATCACGTGGCTGGGGTGGGCGCCACAGATGGGGAACCGAGCGCTCACGGCGCCCGGGGGGTTTGGCCGGCAGAACATTGTGTGCAACAGTCCAGGCTGGAGACTTGTGGGGCACAGCGGTTCCACCGTGACAGGTATTACCCTGGGGATCACGTCACAAATGCCCCTTTCTGAACTCCCATCCACTCCCGGCAGCACAGCGCCCCCTAGGGCCTCACTGGGGCAGCGGGGCCAGCTATGCCTGCCAGGGGAGAGCGCGCCCTAGTGAGCCCCAGCTCCACTCTCTGCAGCGCAGCGCCCCCTAGGGCCACACTGAGGTACTGGGGTTAGCATGGCCTGCCAGGGGAGAGCGCCCCCTAGTGAGCTCCAGCTCCACTCCATGCAGCACAGCTGCCCCCTAGCACCGCACTGGAGTTAGCACTGCCTGCAAGGGGAGAGCATCCCTACTGAGTCCCCACTCTGTGCCCTGGATTTGCCCTGCTGGGGGTGGTACCACCCAAGTCCCAGCCAGGCCTGAGCACACTTAGCTTGCCAGATCCGAGGAGCTGGAGTTGATGCTACCGCAGGGAGCTGGGGCTCCCGGCCGGGGGCACCACAAGGGCTAGCTCCTGCCTACCTGAACTTGTAGTCCGTGTAGCGCATCTGGTGAGCCCGGAGTTTGGAGACCAGGATCTTAATGATGCGGACGAATATGACAAAATTAACCTGAGAGAGACAGAGGGAGTCACCCCGGGGGTGGGGAGGTCGGGGGGGATCACTTCCCATTGGTGCCCTCTGCCCTGGGGATGGGCTGGAAGCCCCCACAGCAGGGCTGGTGTTTACAAAGATGAGGTGTTTGTACATGGGGAGAAGACAGCATCGCTCCCCAGTGCCAGCACCCCACGCCTGCTCCCCACAGCGCCCCCTTCTGGGTGAGACCAGGACTGGAGTAACTGGGAGTGGCCCCCGCCCCGTTCCTTACAGAACCCCCTCCCCCCTCACAGCCAGTGCCCCAATCTACTCCCCACAGCGCCCCCAACTGGGCGAGACCAGGACTGGAGTAACTGGGAGTGCCCCCCGCCCCGTTCCTTACAGAACCCCCTCCCCCCCACAGCCAGTGCCCCCATTTATTCCCCACAGTGCCCCTTGCTGGACGAGACCTGGACTGGAGTAACTAGGAGTGCCTCCCCGCCCCCCGCTCCTCACAGAACTCCCTCCCTCCCACAGCCAGTGCCCCCAATCTATGCCCCGCAGTGCCCCCTTCTGGGTGATACCAGGACTGCAGCAACTGAGAGGGCCCCCCCCCCGCTCCTCACAGAACCTCCCCCACAGCCAGTGCCCCAATCTACTCCCCGCAGCACCCTCTGCTGGACGACACTGGGACTGGAGACACCAGGTGCTCCCCCCACATCCAGCACCCCCCTCCCCACAGCGCCCCCTGTAGGGCAACACTGGGACTGGAGACACCAGGTGCTCCCCCCACATCCAGCACCCCCCTCCCCACAGCGCCCCCTGTAGGGCAACACTGGGACTGGACACACTAGACGCTCCCCGCACATCCAGCACCCCCCTCCCTGCAGCGCCCCCTGCTGGCGGAGGCCGTAGGGGCTTTGTGACTCACCAGGATGGCCAGCAGGATGGGGCAGCGGATGATCCACCAATAGGCCATGTTATCATTTCTCTCCCAGCACCTGGAAAACCAACTCCAGTCAAACTGGCCGGGCGGGACGAAGCTGCACAGCAGGATGGGGGTGGTGGCAGGAGGGCAACAGCATCCCAGACTGCACCAACTTTCTCCCCCCGCCCCCCACAGGCTGCTCCCCCGGGGAGCTCAAATTCTGTCTGTGACCCCAAGCAGCTGAGGCCAGGCCTTTGCTCCCCACCGGGGCCACGTAATAGAGAACAAAGGGGACCTGATGCCCTGGGAGGGGGGGTTCATTCAGTGATCCATGCCCCTTGCAGCAGAGAAAGTCAAAAAAAAATCCCCCAAGAACACCATGACAGCCCCCCCCCCCGCCCCATGCCTTATAAGAATCAGCTTGTGAATATGAATATGCATAGCTCAGAGATGCTTTATGCAAAACAGGTCATGTAACATCCCCATCTTATAGTTCCGGTCTGCTGGATCTGTGTACCCTCCTTTGGTGCGTGTACCCTGTCTGTGAGGCTGGGAAGATGAAGTATGAATCTGCATATAGTTTGAAATGTGCTAAGACCGGTGTCCTGGATGCCTAAAGGCTCGGTGATCAACTCAGCGCCTCGGAAACAGCCTTGTTTGAATTGTCAGCCCACACGATGGTTGGTCTAGAAAGACATGTGACCATACCATCTGGTGCTGGAATCCATCTTGAACCTGGTGTTTTTCCATGGGAACAGGGGGTGCTGGTAGCAATCAAAGGATTCCCAATGTGGGGGACAGTCTATTAAGCAATGGGAAGTCCTGTGTCTCCGGCTGGCTTTGGAAACTGCCTGGTCCAACCTGAGAGGATGCAAGGAACTTTGCAGAGGGCTGAAGACTCAAGTCAGAGCAAAAGAGCAACTCTGATTGGAAGCTTTTACCAGGGATAATCTTAGTGGATTAGAATGAGCCATGCACTTTCTATTCATTTTAATTTAGTAACTTACTTTGATCTATCTGCAGTCCCTTGCAACCACTTCAGTCCTACTTTTTATACCTAATAAAAGCTCTTTTGTGTATTAACAAGCCAGTGTAAATAACTGGTACCTGGGGGAAGCAACCACTGTGCATATCTCTCTTTCATTGATAAAGGGAGCTAATCTTATGAGCTTCTTCCTGTGTAAAAGTTTTACCCAGAAAAAGACAGGTTTATTTGGAGGGGTTCATCCCCTTTGGGGGTTCAGTTTTCTGGGTGCTGAGACTAGAACTAAGTCCTCCTCCCAGAGGTGAGCTGGTTTAGTGTCTGTGTTGCTCTGCAGGAGGGGTGGTAACCCCAACTCTGTGCCTTGGCTGGGGGAGACCAGAGGATCTGGCCCAGTAGGACATGGTGACAGGGATCCCCATAGAGCAAGGCAGCACACTGGGGAACAACCACCACCACAGCCAACCTGATGGGGGGAATTCTTTCTGCACCCCATATCCAGTGATTAGTTCAACCCTGAGCATGAGATCAAGAACCAGGAAGCCTGTGAGAAAATTTTTGGGGTAACCCTCCCTGGTGCACCCTGCCCAGGGTTGCATCTCTAGCTGTGCCCATCCCTGATGCTTCAGAGGATGGTGATGAAAATGCCCCAACCCCAGAATACACCGGGAGAGGGGAGGAAATTCTGTCCTAAATCCCTCAGGTGGCAGGAGCGTATGGAAGCCTCGGATCTGCTACTCGCTCTGGCTAGCAGAATTAACCCGTTAGCAGAATTAACTCATTAGCAGATGCTCCGGACGCAGACGGTTCCAGTTCTATGCATAGTTCCGGAGTCGCCCAGCAATGCGAAAGCAGCGAGCTCCCACGCCCAGCGAGATTTACACGGGGGCAGGAATACGGATGTGGATACCGGCGTCCGTCTCAGGTTGGAGCTGTTCAGGGTGTTTGACTCAATTTTTTGTAAAGAAGTGACTTTTTCATCAGACTAGGACTGGTCATTTTTAGCAAGTGTTCTGCTCCCTGTTTCTGGGACCCGAAGGCTGAGACATTCTGGTGAAAACCAAAACACGTTCCCTTTAAATCAGAGTTTGGGAATTTCAATGAAAACCTGGCCATTGGTAAGGAGAACAAAACCAAGTGTGAAATTGTTCCCCTCGGTATGTTTCTCGGCCCCCAATCCCCTCATTTCCCACGATCCTGGAGACCCTCTGAAGAGGCCACCCTGTCTTCCAGGATTTCCAAGCACGTTCTTTCTGTGTCGCACCCAAGCCAAAGGGATCATGCTGGCTGGACTCACTGGTTGTTTTCGTAGAGGTATCTGATGATCACCCAGGGAACGACAAACAGGATGGGGGCTCCTGCATGGACAGACAGATGCAGGAGTTAAGAGTTTCATTCTCCATGAGATGGCCCACTACATCAGTGGTTCCCAAACTTTTTGGCATCACACCCTCTTTTTGATTTTTGAGAAACCCTCATGCCCCCCCACAAAAAAAATCGCAGCAAAACTTGCTGAGCAAAAAAAAAAAATAAGGTTGCCCTTTTAAGAGCAGAGCAGGCATTGCCCTTTTAAGGTGGCCATTTTCACATGGTATTCTCCGAATTTTTTTACTTGACGGACTGGGCTCTTTCTTGGGGGGAGATTTATGGGGGGGGCTGGGTCACCTTGTGCCCCCCCTGGAATTTCTTCACGCCCCCCCCAGAGGGGTCCCCCCCCACCCATTTGGGAACCTATGCACTACGTGCAGCATCAGGCGCGCTAGCATTTCCCCCCTCCTCTCCAGCAGATGCCTCCCTGCCGCTGGTGGGATCGCTAGTGGATAGCGACACTGACTCCGTGAGTGCCCCAGAAGAAAAACAGGAGTGTTCACACCCACCTGCCGGCCCCAGAGATCACCCCCCACCCCCAGTGCCTCCCTCTCACCTGCAGACAGATCCTGGGGTCCTTTCCTGCTCCCAGCTGGCACTGCCCAGCATCACCAAACCAGGTCTCCCTGGGACCCTGCCAGCATGGCCCAACCTCCGCCGTGCCCCCTCCTGGCCACGTCCCTCTGGCCCCACTCACCCCAGCCAACGAGCAGGTAGCCCACAAAGCAGCTCTCCTCTGAGATGGCCATGAGCACCAGCAGGTTGTGCAGGTAGAGCCCTTCCACCAGCAGCCAGTAGTAGTTGGCCCCCACGCAGTACTGGGTTAGTGCCTGAGCCAGGCGGCAGCCGGCGGCAGCCTGTGGGGCAGAGCAGAGAGGGCGAGAGAAATGGGAGCGCTGGCAGGTGGCGGGTGGAGGAGCCGCTTCCCGGCCCGGCCAGCCCATCCCCACTCGGGGCAGGGACATCTCCCATGATCTGTGCCCCCATGGTTTGGCCCATGGGATCAGTTCCCAGCCCTTCCTCTGGGGGGGGGGCAACTCCCTAGCTCCATGGATCTCCAAGCCTGGCCCCTTGCCCACAATCCAGCCTCAGTTTCCCTCGACTGCCTTTCATCCCGACTCTTTGGTGGGGAGACCCCATGGATACGCAGGCGGTTCCCTCCCACCCCTGGACTCCAGCGCCTGCCCTTCTACTGCTGGAGAGGCTGGACAGTGCAACGCGCCCTCCTCCCTCCCCCAAGGCTGGGTGGGGCTTGGCGTGCCTTACCCCGGGGCCAGGAGCACCCGCTCCCCTCCCCTCCCTGTAGTTGGAAGGGGCAGCACGTGCGTGGCCTCTGCCCCGACTCCCAGGGGCGGGGCCTAACAGAAGGGGTGGGGCTGGAGGTGGGTTCACCGCCCACCTGCCTTCACCGACCACCCATGGGAGCTGGCACAGCTCCTTGAATTTCAGTGCAGATTTAAGGCAGCTGGGGTCTGGCCTAGCCTGCCAAGCCACCGATCTTGGGAGTCCCCTGGCTTTCACCCCCAATGCACTGGGCGCGGCGCCCCACGTGGCATTCCTTTCCCTGAGAGATGGGGGGACCTGGAACTCGGCCCACTGGCTGGATCCCCCCTTCCCAAGTCCTGGCGTGAATTGGGGGCAAAGCTGCTGGAGCCATGCTCCCCGGCCAGGCAGTACCTGGTCTCCGAGGAGCTGGAAGAGGTCCCCTTCGTAGAGCAGGTCCTTGGAGAAGCGCACGCGGAGGAGGGCATCCCGGGTGAGGATGGAGACAGCTCGCAGCACGAACGAGAGGAAGAGGTTGGCGTGGATGTAATTGCGGGTGCATCTCAGCTTCCTGCAATATGCGGGGGAGATGGAGGGGGGGAGATGGGGGGCAGCCACACTCCGGCGCTGACACTGCCATCTGCGGCCAGCTGCAGTGAATGTCTGCAAGCGTCCCCGGGCTCTGAGCCAGGCCTCCGCCCTTGTGCTGAGCGTTAGGCCTCCACCTGCAGCTGGCGCTGAGGAGTACCCATGTGCCCAGCCAGCGGGCGTGACATTGACGAACCAGGAGCGAAACTGACCAAGGGCAGAAAGTGACAGCCTGGCACCAATAATTGAACATCAAGAGGAGTCGTCCAGGCCTGAGCCCAGTCTGGCTTACTCCGGTTTCAGCCCGGGTCACTCGGGGAGCGTCTACACTGCACCCGGCGCTTGAAAGAAGCGGCACCATTTGAGCTACGCCAGTGGCATCGCTTATTTTGAGTCAGTTTCAAAACAGCTTATTTCGTCATTTGGCGCTGACTACCCACCCGCTGTTCCGAAATGTCCCTTCCTCTTCATGGGATGAGGTTTACAGGGACACTGGAATCGTGCGCCCGTCCAATTGCGAAATAACGGGCTTGCTGGGAAGACGCAAGATAGCTGAGGCTATGTTTACACTGCAGCAGTATTTTGCGTACCTCTGGGATGACAGGGGTCAAGACCATCGCAAGGGGGGGGGCTCAGGCACTGGGGGAAACCCCCACCCCACCCCCAGCCCCCTTCTCAAAGCCCCGCCCCCCGAGCAACATTGTAGCGCTGCAGTGTAGACGTAGCCTCAGTGGGCCCGGCTCCTTGTATCCCGTCCACATGGCGCACACCCAGAGCAAAAGGAGTATCACGCCGGAGTGACTCCTCCAGCAAACGGGGAGCAATGAAGGGCAAATCCAGGACCAGGCCCTTCATTAAAGGGACATGCTCCAGATAAAACTTGCGGGGTTGTCCCCTGCCCCATGGCCTCCGCGTGTATCTGCCCGTCCCCATGGGACGCAGCCCTCAGGAGCTCATGCCCGGGGGCGCTGCCCTACCTGAATGCCAGGAGCAGGATCAAGGCGAGCAGCAGGGAGACCAGCGAGAGGGAGTAGCCCACGGTGTACATCAGCCGGAACTGCTCCAGGAGCCACATCTGCTTCTGCAAAGGGACGGAGGATCAGGTCCAGCTCCTTGCCCCTCCCTGCGCCCCCCTCCTGTCGCCCCACCCCGGCCGCTGGGAGCAAGGGCAGGGGGGTGGACGGGGCGTCTGCACTGATCTGCACATGGGGCCAGGCTGGGAAGCCGCGGCCTGCGGCCAGCAGGGGGGGAGAACCAAGCACAGGCCCGCACCAGATTTCACGCCGTCGGGCATGGGACCCATTTACTGCTGGCCACCCTGGGACTGCGGCCCCTCTCGGAGCCCTAGGACGATTTGGGGCAGCCGGCCCAGCCCCTGTGCTTCTGGGAGCCTGCTTCCCCGCTTGGGACGGTCTTGGCCCCTGCAGTCCCTCTGCTCTCTCTGGCTCCCACACCGACAGATCCAGCCCTGCGCCCCAGGCTATGAGCCGTTCCTGCAGCGACCCCCCCTACCCCCCCCACAGCAGGGGCCCGGGTGCTGGCCTCTGGCACCCACCTGGAAGGGGTGGTCTGTGCTGACATCCTCGCACTGCGAGTGGTCCCTCCAGGGCAGCCCCGAGTCGTCCGTCACCCACTGGCCAGCCGGGCCGCAGAGCCGCATCACGAACCCGCTGCGCACTGCCGAACAGGAGATCAGAGGGAGCCAAGGGGCAGGCGAGGAGGGGCTCCGCCACAGATACCCTCGCCCTTAAAGGGACACCCCCCCCAAGCAGTCTGCATCCTCGAGGGTGAGTCCGCAACAGTCCCACCCGCTACACCTGAGATCAGCGACGGCTTCGGCCCAGCGAGCAGGTCGCTGCAGGACGGCCGAGGGGGTGGACCCAGGAAAGGGGCGTGTGGTGATCTGAACCTCGGCGGAAGGGATACTCACCGTGGTCGTGCCAGGGCAGGTACCATGGGCAGGGCACCATGGCGGTGGTGTTGGGCGGCGTGTCCCCCCAGCAGGCATACATGTCAAAGGTCCGGTTACACACCAGGCCTGGGAGAGGGCCAAGAGGAGAGGCGGCTTTACACACCAGCGCAGAGCTGGGCAAACGCTGTGCACATCCGTGTGCAAATCACATTCCCAAGCGTGTGACCCATGCCCGGCAAGCAGGCCTGTGCAAACATGTACGTCAGCCACATAGGATCCCCAACTCCCTTGTACAAACACCGGTATGTGCAAATCACGGGCACGGGTGTAAACCATGCACGCAAACGCCCTTGTGCAAACACAGATGTGCTAATCACAGGCAAATGTGTAAACACACACACAAACGCACCTATGCAAACACAGATTATATGCTGTGGCGGCGTGGTGGGGTTCCCCCTGATCATGCAGCCCCATAGCAGCAAGAACAGACTCTGCCAGCCAGTAGAACAGAGAGGGTTTATTGCTCTTCCAGGGTAGAGCACAGCCGAGACGAGACGTGGCTACAGGAGTCTGGGCCAGGATGCCTCAGACCCCTTGAGATGGGGTCCCTGGGCCCCTAGATTCCAGCCCCCTCCTTAGACTGCCTCCTTCATGATTCCAGCCAGAAACTGACCCCTCCCCCAACACTCACTTCCTTTCTCCCCTCCCTTCCCTTAACCGGTAGGACCGGTTCGGTCACTGTCATGGGGGCCCTCAAGGTGCCCCCCGCTGGGCCGTGCTCACAGACAGAGGCCAGTAGGGGTCACCCACAGCCCACAGCCCAAGCACTGCAACCAGCAACGTACTGACACTACATCATACATGCTAATCACAAGGCATGTAAAACGCACACAAACTCACTTGTGCCAACACCGATATGTGCAAATTACACGCACGAGTGTAAACCATGCGCACAGGCTTATCTATGCAAGCACAGATGTGCAAATTATGTTCCCACGTGTAAACCTCGCACAGAAACTTGCTGTGCAAACACACAAAAGAGGCCACGCACAGACAAGCCACGCTCATGTATGCCACGCCAACATGTTATCACATGCATGACATGCGTTCGCACACATGGCAAGACATGCCGGGAGGGGGGCTGGGCTGCACACACAAGCTCTGCGTGCTCTCGAGAGACCCGGGCGCCCAACCCCAGCCCTGGCCTGGGAGGGACACCCCACTCCCCACACCTGTGGGATACGGCTCCTCCGCCAAGCTGCGCTCACACTCCTGCTGGTACTGCCTCCAGGCCGTGTACGTGTCCTTGGCTGTCTTCTCCGAGGAGCTCGCCTGCAATGGGACGGGGTCCAAGGCAAAGGGCTTGGAATGGAGCTGTGTGAGGAGTGGGGCAGGAGCTGGCTGTGGGGGGAGCCCCCTGGCTACTCCAGCCCCCGCCTCTCCCAGCAGGGGACTCTGTGGGGAACGGGGCAGGAGCTGACTGTGGGGGGAGCCCCCAGCTACACCAGCTCTGACCTGTCCCAGAAGGGGGCGCTGTGGGGAGCAAGGCAGACCCTGGCTGTGGGGGGAGCGCCCGGCTACTCCAGCCCCATCCTCTCCCAGCAGGGGGCGCTGTAGGGAGCAGGGCAGACCCTGGCTGTGGGGGGAGCCCCCGGCTACTCCAGCCCCATCCTCTCCCAGCAGGGGGCGCTGTAGGGAGCAGGGCAGACCCTGGCTGTGGGTACTCCAGCCCTGGCCTCTCCCAGAAGGGGGCGCTGTCGGCAGTGGGGCAGAGCCCGGTGGTGGTGCACTATTGCACCACAGCAAGAGGTGTGGCTTGGGGGGAGGCCCTGAGCTGAGTGCCAGCCGTGGGGAGCCGGGGGGTGCAATCTCACCTCGGCTGTTCCCCAGGGCGACACAAGCAGCAGGAAGAGAGTAAGAGGCTCCCACATGCTTCGGCTGCAGTGCAGACATGAGGCCAATGCACTGCGTCCAGCTCAGGGATCCTGCAGGCGTGGCTGCCGGCGGCCGTCTCCGTCCCTCTCCAGCGGAGCTGGGGCGCACCCGGGGAGAGGCGTCCTAGGGGGAAGCAGCAGGAACGGATTGAAAAGGGGGAGTACCCGGTGCTGGGGTTGGCGCGGGGCCCAGGAGCATGTCGGGCTTCTTGCCAGTCTCAGCGACGGAACAGAGACCCAGAACACCAGCCCCACTCTCCAACAGCTCAGCCCACCCGGCCTGCCCACCGAGGGATCTGATGCCCCGGGAATGGGCACAGACAGATCCCACCCGCAAGCAGGGCTCCGGCCCTTTTGGCTTCCCCACCCTCCTGAGCGGGACCCGGTTCCCGTGAGAACCCTCAGCAGCAGCAGCTGGTGAGAAGGGGCTATTTATAGGGCACATTCAACGTGTCCCGCTGCAGTCCGGGACCCTGGCTGAGTGACACGGGTGGGCGGGTTGGACATTCGCCCGAGACCTGACAGTGGGTGGGAGTATCGGGGGTTGGGGGCGGGGAGGCTGGGTCTTAGGTCCACAGACAGGCCTAGGGGCAGGAAAGGAGGCAGTTTCTACTTGGAGCCTGAGGGCTGGGCTGGTTTGCCCCTAGAAGACTCCCAAGCTGCCTAGAGGGGACTGTTTCCACATGGCTCTCTTGCCTGGCGCTGAGTGCAGCCACCTCTGGGGGGGAACGCGCCACCTGCCAGAGTCAGGCAGGCCGTGGAGCCTCTTGTCTCCTCCCGATCCATCGACCCCTCGCCACCCACGGGGGCCCCCCCCCCCAGTGCCACTCACTGCCCAAACAAGAGCCCCGAAGTGCTTTGCTGCCGAGAGGCTGGCGTTGACGCAGCCCTGCCATGGTTACCACGGTGCGGGGGCGGAGGGGGCACCCTCTCCGGAGCAGGCGCTGTCAAATGGAAAGGCAGAAAGGCCCTGCCAAGCCCAGTTTCCCAGGGAGGGGGGGGGAGACGCAGGCCTGAAGAAAGAGCCACCCTCAGCCTGGCACAGCTGGCCCCCACCAGCCTTTCCTCTTGCCCCATGGGCCAGAACCTCCCTTAGCTCCCGGGGCCGAGGCAGCCATCCCAGTGCCGAGTTTGCCAGAGCTCAGCATCCACATGCAAACCCTTCCCTGGCGTCTTCATGCTCCCAAGGCGTTCTTGGCCCCAGGGCAGGCCCTGGGG
This sequence comes from Pelochelys cantorii, assembly GCA_032595735.1. Lineage (NCBI taxonomy): Eukaryota > Metazoa > Chordata > Testudines > Trionychidae > Pelochelys > Pelochelys cantorii. The sequence continues at coordinate 3,779,889 of CM064358.1, read as the reverse complement.
AGGGGCTGGGGGAACATCTCCCTCGAGGTGGCTTGTCTTGCTTCTTCCCTAGCCCTGAGGGATGGGACCAGTGTTTGAAGCTGGGAGCCAAGGCCTCTGGGTTCTATCCCCTACACTAAGGGGGAGTGGAGTCCACTGGTTGGAGCAAGGGGGGCTGGGTGCCAGGTTCTGCCCCCCCCGGCTCTGGGAGGGGAAGGGGTCATTCCTCAATTGACTAGCAAAGTCCCCCCCCATCTTGTCCTATAACAACTCCCCCCTGCAAAGGCCTGGAATAATGAACTCCCAAGGGAATCCAGACCCACAAGTTGTGGGGGCGGGGGGGAGGATTTGAACCCAGACCCTTCAGCAGCCCAGCACGAGCTCGATGGGCCTGGGACGGCCCTGATGTCCTGGGGTTTTACACATCAGAGGAGGCAGGCCTAGCTGGGCTGACTCCTCCAGGGGGTGCTACCAGGGCAGGGGGCTGGGAAGGCAGGGTATCGCACAGGCAGATTTCCCACAGCAGTTTCTGCCCCAAAGTTACCATGTCCCCCCACCAGGACCAGGGAGAGGAGCAGTTCTCCAAGTGGGTGGGATTTCACCTCCTAGTGGCTGGAAGCAGAGTCAGAGGGCAGGCACCAATGCGCCCTCTAATTTGTTGCATCTGTGTGCAGAATACATTTTGTTCCATGCGCCAAGGCGTGTGTGGATGTGCACCACCCGTAGCAACACACGCTGCCGGCTGTGGGCACTCTGCAACTCCGCTGGGCAGCATTTGAATCTCTCCTGAGTGGCTGCCCAAATGCTCCACCCATGGGGAGCACGGCCAGGCGCTCTGGAGCCGGGGGGGGGTCCACCTTCTTGCATCTGTGGGCTCCAAACAACATTTTGAATGGAGGGGCCGGCCCCTTTGGAAATCGTGAAGACGGGTTTCCACAACCTCAGGTAGAAAACCACTGAAACCTGCAGAAAACCACTGAAACCCCAGAGCAGGACAGCAAGCGACACCCCATGTCCCCCTCTGACCTGTGCCAGGCCCCTGCTGGAGCCTCTGGTTCAGACACCCGGATATGCCGCTGCCTCTGGGGAGTGGCGTGTCCTGGGGCTAGCCGGGGAGAGGCTGAGATCAGGACACACGGGGATCGGCGTGGCTGGCCTTGGACTTTGTCCCTGGGATGGGCTGCTGAGATGCTGGGGGAGGGAGGCTGCCCACACCAAACCCTAGGAGCTCAGTGTCAGGGCATCCCTGGGACCCCCCATCCTGGGTGCTGCGTTGGCAGCAGGGAGACGGAGAGGCTCTGTCTGCACCCAGAGCCATGGCTGCTCCTGCACCAGGCAATGGTGGGGTTGTGGGAGCTCCAGTCTGGTCAAAACCAGCCCCAGAGCCTGCCCCGAACCCTGGACCCCTTTGGAGGGTCACTCAGCCAAGCAGGCGGCAGGCTGGGAGGCAAGGGGCACCACGCACAGGGCTCCATCACCTCCCTCGCCCCGCCCGCCACCTTGCAGCCGGGCATCTCCAAGGGCCATCCTGTCTGGCTCCAATGGCACGGCTCCCTGAAGCCCTCCGGGCTGGGCCTTCAGCCTCCAGGGGAAAGGGAGCGTTGAGCAAAGCGCGTCCCGGCTCCCAGAGCAGAAGGGGCCCCAGCGACCCTGCCCCAGCAAAGCCAACCAGCTGGTGGCCACGTGTCAACTGGCTGTGCTGCAGCATGTAAGCTACGTGCAGCCCCCCCACACACACTGCAGACAGAGAGACCGAAGGCTGGAGCTGGGATTGGAGAGACTGATCGGTGTAATGTGAGGAGGAATGGATAATTAGATGGACAGATGTGTAAGGAGATGGGTGGGCGGACAGGTGGACAGATGTGTATGGAGATGGATGGACAGAGGGGTGGACAGATGTTTAGGGAGATGGGTGGACAGAGAGGTGGACAGATGTGTGTGGAGTTGGGTAGACAGATGTGTAGGGAGATGGATGGACAGATGTGTATGGAGATGGGTGGACAGATGTGTATGGAGATGGGTAGACAGATGGGTGGACAGACGTGTATGGAGATGGATGGACAGATGGGTGGACAGATGTGTATGGAAATAGGTGGACAGAGGGGTGGACAGATGTGTATGGAGATGGGTGGACAGATGGGTGTGTATGGAGATGGAGGGATGTGTATGTGCAGGGATGCATGCATAGATATATGGGTAAGGAGATGAGTGGGCTCAGATGGATGGATGGATGGAAGGACAGAAGGATGGATGGGATGGATGGATGGGTGTGTGTGAGGACAGAAGGATGGATGGATGGATGGATAGATGATGGGGATGGATGGAAGTCCTAATGCTCAGTCCTGTGCTCTAACCATTAGGCAGTGCTTCCTCTCTTACGCTCCCCGCCACTGAGGAGGTGGCAGGGGAGGAACGCAGCAGCCGGAGTCAGCCATGCAAACCAGCTGCTCCATGTTCCCATCTCTAATCAATCACCCGCCAGCTCCCCGGACGCTGCGCAATAATATTTACTCGGCTAAAAGCCACCGGGGAAGTTAAAAAATCAATGTTCACTCTCAGCGTCTCCCGGCATCCGGCCCCTCACGTCAGAGAGAGCCGAGCTGGCGGGGGGAGGGTGGCAGGGGTGGGGACCCTGGGGGGAACAATGGGCTTTGTGGCCAGAGCCATTAGAAGCCCTCACACACCAAGGCCTAAGGGGTGGAAGGTTCCTCCCCCCTCCCGTTCCATATGGGATGGTCCCCTGCACCCAGCCAAGTCATGCAGCCATGGTGGGGGGGGGTGAAGGGTTGGCTATGTGGTCTTGGGATTAGGGCATTGCACCAAGAGCCAGGATGCCTGGGTTCCAATCTGAGGGCGGGGAGGGGAATGAGGCCTAGTGGTCAGAGCAGGGGGCGTGAGAGCTAGGACTCCTGGGTTCCTTTCCCAGCCCTGGGAGGGGAATGGAGTCTAATGGTCAGAGCAAGGGAGGGGGGGGCAGGAGCCAGGATTCCTAGGTTCTTTTCCCAGCTCTGGGAGGGGAATGGGGTCTAATGGTCAGAGCAAGGGGGGGCAGGAGCCAAGATGCCTGGGTTCTAGTCTGAGGTTAGGGAGGAGAATGGGACCTAGTGGTTAGAGCAAGGGGGCCAGGAGCCCAGGACTCCTGGGTTCCTTTCCCAGCTCTGAGGGGGACTTCTCCTGTGGCCTGTCTCTATCACACCCCGAGCTCACTGCCCAAACCCTGGCCAGCCTGGCTTTGCCTCCCAGGCTGGCTCCTGGCAGAGGCATGTTCTGCAGCTGCCATCCTCTGCACATCTAAATGAAACACAAACATTCTGATCCGATTAAAAAGCCCAGCTGTAACTGGGCATGGGAGCCAAGAGCCAAGCGCTCCCCTGCCCTGCCTGGCACCTGTTCCCATTACACTCCCAGGCAGCTCAGCCAGGAACCTGAGTGGAGGCTGGAGTCTGCTCCGGGCCCGATTCTGGGGTAAAGCCAGAGGAACAGCATCAGCGACAAGGTAAAGGCTGTATGCTAGTCTCTCTTGGGGAGGCTTCTCCCTGTATTTGGGGGTGTGGTGGGATCAGGGGGATCCTGCCCCTCTGTAGGGGGTCTCACCCCCAATTCCGTCAGCTGGGATAGCCAGGGCTGGGAGGTGAACTCCGGTCTGTTCTGGTTCCCTCCCCACGGACTGCCCAGCCAGGTCTGAGCCCCACGGGGATCTGTGAGGGGCAAATGAAGCTGGATGCAGCTGTTGACTCACCCGGCCGCCCAGCGCCCCGGCCAGGTACCCCCCGTCCCACCCAGAACAGCCATCACATGCCAGCCCCACGCTTCCCCTGACAAACCCAGCTCAGCCCCGCCTGCGGGGACAGTGGTGCCGAACTCACAGCCATGCAGAAGGCCAGATTCATCCACAGGGCAAGCCTCCCCTTTGAGCCCCCCAGCCCCAGCCCACGTGCCTCCCCGTGCCACAGATGGGAGTCGCTGTGTCTGTGCCTGCTTTGTGGCCCCTCTCTGTGGGGCAGTGGTCCCCTGTAAGCTGTGTGTTTGGGTGGCCACCCAGCAGAGATGTAGTTGCCACCCAGCTGATTAACAGAGCGCCCACAGCTGGCAGCCTGTGTTTCTCCTGGTGGTGCACATTCACATGCACCTTGGTGCATGCAACAAAATTTATTCTGCACATGGGTGGGGGGGGGGGAATAGCGGAAACATTACTCCTGGGCCTCTCACAAAGAGCTCCAGGGGGGAGCCCTCCATCCCAGTTGGAAACACCAGCTTCCCAGCCCCCAACCAGCAGAGGTTTCCAACTCTGCGTCCAGGCTGGGAGAGCCTCCATACCCCATTCTTCAACCCCCTCCCCCAGCAACCCCCTCTCCCAACTCCAGCCTGTCCCGCTTCCTCTGTGGCTCTTTTAAAGCTCCCCTTTCTGGAAGTGTGTCCCTTTAAATGCAACACCAGTGGGGCCAAGCCCAGATCGCTTTTAACCGGCAGTAGCACCATTTGTATCAAGGGAGACATTCTGGCCTGGAGCCAGGGTGCACTGATACAGGGTTCATCTCCACTCTGGGAAGGCCACCATCCAAAAGTAGATTGACCCCAGAGTGAAAGGAGACCAGAGTTTGACATCCTCCCACTGCCGCCCCACTAGGCAGAGACCGCAGTCCAGGTGGCCCCTGCTGGAAATGGGGGGCCGGATCCAAAGTGGCCGTGTAGAGCCACTGGAATCCAGATTGATTCCTGTGTACCAAGCGCAGAGTCCAGATGGCCCCTGCTGGAAATGGAAATCTGGATCCAAAATGACACACAGACAAAGACCAGATTCTGGACTGATCCCTGCGTACACAGACCTGAGTCCACGTGGCCCCTGCTGGAAAGGGGGTTGTGATCCAAACTGACCCATACACAGAAACCAGAATCCAGATTGATTCCTGTGCACACCAGAATCTGGATTGATCTCTGAGTACAGCAACCAGAGAGCTCCAACTGTAAACCAGGAATCTGGATCCAAACGGACCCATACACAGAGACCAGAATCCAGATGGATCCCCGTGCACACAGACCAGAATCTGGACTGATCCCTGTGCACATCAGAATCTGGATTGATCCCTGAGTACAGAGACCAGAGAACTCCGACTGTAAACAGGAATCTGGATCCAAACTGTCCCATACAGAGAGAAACCAGAATCCGGATTGATCCCTGTATACACAGACCAGAATCCAGATTGATCCCGGAGTACAGAGACCCGAGAGCTCCGACTGTAAACAGGAATCTGGATCCAAACTGTCCCATACAGAGAGAAAACAGAATCCGGATTGATCCCTGTATACACAGACCAGAATCTGGATTGATCCCGGAGTACAGAGACCCGAGAGCTCCGACTGTAAACAGGAATCTGGATCCAAACTGTCCCATACAGAGAGAAAACAGAATCCGGATTGATCCCTGTATACACAGACCAGAATCCGGATTGATCCCGGAGTACAGAGACCCGAGAGCTCCGACTGTAAACAGGAATCTGGATCCAAACTGTCCCATACAGAGAGAAAACAGAATCCGGATTGATCCCTGTATACACAGACCAGAATCCGGATTGATCCCGGAGTACAGAGACCCGAGAGCTCCGACTGTAAACAGGGATCTGGATCCAAACGGACCCATGCACAGAGACCAGAATCCGGATTGATCCCTGTGCACACAGACCAATTTCGGGTGGCTCCTGCTGGGAATGGGGATCCCCATGGCCCCCTCTGGGCAGAGGCCAGAACTTGAAGGAGGGAAGCGACCCGCTGTCTCTGCGCTGCATCTAGCTGTGCCAAAGAGACGCGGGGGGAGCGCAGGCAGCCTGAGCCCTGATAACCCCCTAAAGCTCCCCAGAAGCGATCCCGCTGCCCTGACCTTCCCGCGCTCCCCCGAATTCCCCAGCGCCCCCCCCCCCGACCGGCAGGCGCCCCCCAGCTCTCTAGCGCTCCCCCCCGCCGGCGGACGCGGCCCCTTACCTGCGCGCTCCGACCGAGCGCTGCCTTGAGCCCGCAGCCTCCATCCCCGAGCCCAGCAGCCCGGGCGCGCGGCGAAGTTTAAAGGGGCGCTCGACTCCCCCCCCCCCCCGCCCCTCGCCCGGCTGGCGCTGGCAGCGCGGGGGTGACTGGGGAAGGGGCGGGGGGTTTATGCAAGAGAGTTGGGGGGGGGGGCGCTGGAGTTCGCCGGGCTCCTCTCTCCCTCTTCGCGGCAGCTCAATGGCACGTCCCGTCGGAGCCCGGGACCACCCCAGCCACCGCGCCCCGGGCGCACGGCGGAGAGCCAGTGCCCGAGGGCGGGGCCGCCACTGGGCAGCGCAGGTGCCAGTCTCGGAGGTGGCTACTTACGTTAACCCTTGCGAGAGCGGAGGGGGACTGTGTCTGAGAAAGATAAGATCAGATTTCGGCAGGACTAGAGGCAGCACTACTGCTGCTGCTGCATTTTTTTTCCCCATAGGCCCCTTGACGTTTTCACACAGGCGGGTGGGTGTGGGGAAACTGAGGCACGCAGCTCAGGACTAACTCGCCCGGGGTTCCGCAGGGCAGAGCTGGGAGTGGCCTCCAGGACGGGTGATTTTACTGTTGGGGAACAAAGCCCTTCCTGTCCCAAGCGCAGCAGTGGAAGTCAGGCAGTATTCTCCCCAGGAACTGAAACTGGGGAGGGGGTTCAAATTTACAGAGGGGCAAGGGCCATGGATTCATAAGAACATCAGAGGGGCCAGACCAGGTCAGACCAAAGGTCCATCTAGCTCAGTGTCCTGTCCACCAACAGCGACCAATGCCAGGTGCCCCAGAGGGAGTGAACAGAACGGGGAATCAATCATCAAGTGATCCCTCTCCTGTCACCCATTCCCAGCCTCTGACAAACAGAGACTAGGGACACTATCCCTCCTCAGCCTGGCTAATAGCCATTGATGGACCTAACCTCCATGAATCTATCTAGTTTTTATTTGAACCCTGTTAAAGCCCTGGTCTTCACAAAATCCTCTGGCAAGGAGTTCCACAGATTGACTGTGTGTTGCGTGAAGAAAAGCTTCCTTTGCTTTGTTTTAAACCTGCTACCTATTCATTTCATTTGATGACCCCCTTGTTCTTGTGTTATGGGGCAAGTAAATAACTTTTCTTTATCTACATTCTCCACACCTGTCATGATTTTATAGACCTCTATCCTATCCCCCCTTACTCTTCTCCTGTTTAAGTTGAAAAGTCCCCATCTTATGAATCTTGCCTCATACAGCAGCCACTCCAAACCCCTCCTCATTTTTGTTGTCCTTTTCTGAACTTTTTCCAGTGCCAAGCTACCTTTTTTGAGATGAGGCGACCACAGCTGCACGCAGAATTCAAGATGTGGGCGTCCCGGGGATTTATACAGAGGCAATAAGATGTCCTCTGTTTAATTCTCTGTCCCTTTTTAATGATTCCCACCGTTCTGTTTGCTGTTTTTGATGGCCACTCTACATAGCGCGGATGTTGTCAGAGAACTCTCCACAGTGACTCCAAGGCTACGTGAGCCTTCGGTGAGGGCTCTTGCTTTCTTCTGGGAAGTCTGCACAGCTCTGTTAATGACCTATGAGTTGAACCTCTCTAGTCCAGCACCCTCGGGACCTAACTGGTCCCGAACCAGAGAATTTGCCGGACCACGGGTGTTGCCAGACCAGAGAATGCCGGATTGGAGAGGTTCCGCCTGTCCTCGAATGCAGCGTGTTTGTCTTTGGTGGTGGCTTCTTGGGTGTCCAATACCTCCTAGGCCTTCAACTGAGACATTCTTTACTTCATTCACACAGCCAGGCAGAAGGTGCCTTCTTTCAGAACGCAGAATTCTTTCCAGCAATGAAGAACGCTCCACGGGAGCTGGTGGCGAGTGTGAGGAGCAAGAGATGCGTCCCGATTTCTTGCATCCCAGGAAATGGGGCTCAAAGATTGGTTCAACCCCACGGGTGATGGTAAAGACCTTGAAGTCCAATCTTTGTTCACGGTACGCTAGTCCACTCTGCATTCAAATTCTCCATCCTGATCCCATGGCTGCCCCATCTCTGGTTGTCCCTTGTTCCACTCAACGGGAGGTGTTTTATAAGCTTCAGAGGGGTAGCCAAGTTAGTTTGCAACAGGAAAAACTTATAAAACACCAAATAGTCTGGTGGCACTATGAAGACTAATAAAATATGTAGATGGTATCATGAGGTTTCGTGGGCACGGCCCACTTCTTCAGATGACTGGACTGTCAGATGTCCAGAACCAAAACTGGAGAAGTGGGCTGTGCCCACAAAAGCTCATGATACCATCTACGTCAGTGTTTCTTAAGCGAGTCAGTCGGAGGTGTGCTGCGGAGAACAACAGAGTTCAAAATGGCCACCCTTAAAGGGCCAGGTGACCTTTTTTTCTTTTCTCAATAATTTTCCCCGGACCCTTTTTTTTTTTTTTTGCTCAATAACTTTATCCCCACCGACCTTTTTTTGGTTTTGGTTTTGGTTTTTTTGCTCAACAAAAAATCCTTGGTGTTCCTCATAAAAAAAAACTATTGTTTGGTGTTCCTCAGTCTTAAGAAGTTTAAGAAACACTGAGCTACACATTTTGTTAGTCTTTAAAATGCTACCAGACTATTTGGTGTTTTATAAGACAGGCATCCGTAAAAGCTACAGAGAGGTTTGAGAAGAATCCAGAAGTCGCTGTTGTATGGTTGTAAAAATCACGCGTGTGTCCTTTTTCAGCTGGCTCAGCAAACACTTCTGGTCTTCTTCACTCCAGGATTCAACTGGAGTACCTTCATTAGTCAACTTCTGGATGAAGTCTTTGTTTCTTTCAGTACGTTTCTGGTGGGTTTCTCTCTGATTGATCCAAGTATAGCTTCTGTTGCTGGGCCAAGACCTACTTCTATTGTAGGAACTCCCCAAGTGGTTCCAACGGTAAGAAAAAGTAGTCCACCGGCCTCACCACTTAGATCCATTCCGCCTCAGTAGACACTTTCCAAAGCCAGTAGTAACAGTTGAAGTAATTCCAAGACAAAAGCCAAGGGGCCACTCTGGAGAAAGCCAGCCAGTTTTCCCAAGAAGGACTTAGTTGAATTTCAGTCTGTGAATGTTCTGGGTTTTTCCCAAGATGTTCAGTCTTTCTGAATTTTTGTGGGGAAAAAAAGAGTATAATGGAGACATTAAATTGATGGCTTTTAAAATATCTTTGGAAGATGACACAGCCCATACTAGTGCTAGTTGAGTAAATCATCTACTATGTATGTGAGAGTCTGTCAGTCTGTTTGTCTGTTCGTTCGAGAACTCCTTCTAAACGGTAAGAGCTAGGACCACCAAATTCCGTATCAAGGGTTTGGTTGTGCCAGGACAAATGGGAGATGCCTGGAATGGGACTGTTCTCAAAAATAAAAACAAAAACAAAAAACAGAAAAGAGACAGAATCACCAGGCAGGTGAAAGGGGCTGGCTGGGGGTGCTCCCCTCCCCCGACTAGCTGGGACTACCCCAGCCCCAAGCCTCCCATACCCTAGGTGCCCTTTTGGCAGGGTGGGGAGAGGTGTTCCCTGTAAGCTGGGTGCTTATGCGGCTGCCCAGGAGAGATTCAGGTGCCATCCAGCTGATTAGCAGAGCGCCCACAGCTGATCGCAGCCAGCAGCATGTTTCTATTGGTGGTGCACATTTGCACATGCTTTGGTGCATGTAACAAAATTTATCCCATGCATAGATGGAAACATTAGTGAAGCGCCCTCCCACCCCTGATTTATTCAGGGACACTGCTGGCTGTTCCCCTTCCTCAGGGAGCAAGGGGAAAGTGCCCAGTTTGCTGCAGTCCTCACTCTGGCTGGGAGCTCAGGGGGAAGACGAGCTGTGCGCTTTGCTCTCGCTCCCTGACAGGGACTGGATGGGGAAGAGCAAACAGCCCTGGTACGAATTTTCCTTTTATTAAAAAAAATGTTTTTAATTGAGGGACGGACCTGAGCAACGTTGGGTAAATGTGCCAGTAGCATCATAAAAGTGTAGGACTGGAAGGGTCGCTGGGAGGTCATCTAACCCAGTCCCTGGCCCTCTAGTCAGGACTAAGTATTATATTTTGTCTAACCCTGCTCTTAAATAACAACTCCAGGGATGAGAGATTCCATAATCTCCGCAGGTAATTTATTCCAGTGCTTAAGAACATTAGGCAAGAAAGTTGGGAAGTTTTTCCAAATGTCCAACCTAATCCTCCCTTGCTGCTGTCTAAGCCCATTGCTTCTTGTCCCATCGTCAGGGCATGTCTTCACTCGCTGTTCTGGCGTTTGATTGAGTGGGTCTAGTAAAGACCCGCTAAATCAAATGCTGAGGGCGGCTCCTGTCGGCGCGGGTACTCCTGGCAGTCGGAAGGAGCCAAGGAAGCCGATGGGAGCCTCCCTCTGCAGAGAAGGTACAAGGCTCAGCTCAAGGGAAACCAACCCCAGCTCCATCGCCGGCTTGCCAGGGAGGGACCGTCTAGCTCCCAAGTGATGGAGACATCACAGCGCCCCCTCAGTGGGCAGCAGAGCCAATGACCCCTCAGCCCACGGGACAGCTGCACCCAGAGCGCATCCTCCTGGGCTCTCTGGGCACGGTACCCGACTGGTACCGTGGCCTGGCTGCTCCCGACCGAAAAGGGCTCTGAGAAGAAGGATCCTTGTAGGCCACAGAGAGACAGCAAAGGCCTTATCAGTTCAAGGAACCCCAGGGAAGGTTGCGAGGGGACGTTGGGGTCTATATGCCCCGGGCCCCATCCTGCAGGACAAAGGAGCTACTGCCGCAGCTGCAGTTCACTGGTTGACCAGCAGCCACTGGGCCAAGAGGCTGTAGGCCAGGCTACCAGAGAGGGCTATCCCGGGTCAGAGTGTGGCATGAGCTTCCCTGTTTCCCACTGCTACAGAGAAAGCAGCCTCCCCGGGGCCCTGCTGCTGAGCCCCAGAGGAAAACGCCACCAACGCCTCAATCGCCCCGTCCCTTGGAGTCTGTCGGAGAGACACTCGGCCCGGCCCTGGTGGGCGTGACGCAGAGATCGGCCAGAGTGGACTGGGGGTGTCTGAAAGCACCAGGCCCCTGGAGGTAAAGGTGGGGGCTGCTAGGAGGGACTGGCTGGTTTCACGCCCCTTCCCTGGTTCCTAGGGCAGCAGGAAAGTTGGGGGAGGGTGGAAGCCAGCTGAGGGAGCAAAAACCTAGGCTGCTAAGGGGTGGGCAGATTGTCACCAGCCCCTGCTATCCATTGCCAGGTTTTCTGGAGAGCTGAGGCTGATTCAAAGCCTGGCCCTCCAGCGTGGGGTGGCCTTGGGCCAAATTGTGAACCCCTCAGGTGATAGGATGAGCCTGCTGCAGGAGAGCAAATCAACAGGAGACCTTGGCCAAGCTGGGCTGAGCAAGGAGATGAGTTTCAGGCTGGATGAGGCTTTGAACTCCAGGCCTCTGTAATCCCAGGCCAGTGTTACCTACCAGGCCACCCTGCCAGGGGCAGCACCCTAGGCCCTGCATTGTGAGCTGAGCCCTACCCACCAGCTGTGGGTATTTGATGCTTAAAACACGCCAGCTCTCCAAGCAGCAGCTGCCAGGCAGGTGGAAGAATCCTCCCCTCAGCAGAGCACTGTCCACAAAGCAAGTTTCATGGCTCATAAGAACAGCCAGACAGGGTCAGACCAAAGGTCCATCCAGCCCAGTGTCCTGTTGGCCCCCAGTGGCCAAGGCCAGGTGCCCCAGAGGGAGTGAACCGAACAGGTAATGATCAAGCAATCTCTCTCCTGCCATCCATCTCCACCCTCTGACAAACAGGCTGGGGACACCATTCCTTACCCCCTGGCTAATAGCCATTAATGGACTTAACCGCCATGAATTTATCTAGTTCTCTTTTAAACCCTGTTATAGTCCTAGCCTTCACAACCTCCTCAGGCAAGGAGTTCCACAGGTTGACCATGCGCTGTGTGAAGACGAACTTCCTTTTATTTGTTTTAAACCTGCTGCTCATTCATTTCATTTGGTGGCCCCTAGATCTTATATTATGGAAACAAGTAAATAACTTTTCCTTATTCACTTTTTCCACACCGGTCATGATTTTCTAGACCTCTATAATATCCCCCCTTAGTCTCCTCTTTTCCAAGCTGAAAAGTCCGAGTCTCTTTAATCTCTCCTCATATGGGGCCCGTTCCAAACCCCTCAGCATTTTAGTTGCCCTTCTCTGAACCTTTTCTAATGCCAGTGTAGCTTTTTTGAGATGAGGAGACCACATTGCCAATACAGTAATTGGCTCACCGGGCCAATTGTTCACGTGGCCGTGCTGATGTGCGCTCCCAGCCTGAAGCTTCCCCTGTGGTGACAACAGCCAAGGAGCCAGACCCTGCCCTGGAGCTGATCCCTGCCAGGTGGGGCAGGGCCTGAGCAATTAGTCTCATTAAAGAGGGCTACTTGGCAGCACTTGGCACTGCTTGGCTGTATCTTCATCCCCTGTGGGGTGGAAGGGAGCGCCTTGCTTCACAGAGCCTTTGGGAGGCCGGTGGGTGTCATCGTCTAGCTAGGGAAACTGAGGCAGCCGGCAGGTTGGGGACCCGTCTTAAGTGAGCATTTCCCAGTTGACCCCCTTCTCATCCCAAGAGAGCTGGGGAAGACGGATGCGCCCCCCCCCCCCGCACAAAAGTGGTGGCGTCTGTGACCCTTTACAAAACTGTTATTCGGGGGAGGTGGTTTTTCTGGAACCTCGCTCTCAAATCACCACGCGCCAGAACGACTCGTTCTGCCTCGCGCCTCCCGGGGGCGCCCGAGGGTTCAAGGCCACCTGTGTACGGCACGAGACGAGTCACGCCGAACCCGCGCCGCCACCGCCCGCCCACAGCCAATGGGAGGGCTGCGTGCCGATGAGCTGCGGCGTGCGGCCCGCGATGGGTTGAGTGTCACGCTCATGCCGCGTGCGAGGATGAGCCGTTTTCCGGTAAATGTCTGTAAACACCTATTACCCGGGACCCAGGCAAAGCGAGGGGAAGCTATTTCCAGCAGCAGCAGTCTAAATTTACAGGCGGGCCCAGGGCGGAAAAAGCCCACTGAAGAATTTATTAGAGTCAAAATCTGGCAGTTGAGATGTTGGGATTGGTTCTCGCAAGCGGGCTGCTGGAATGAGCGCGTTCCCGCACAAACTCGCAAGAGGAAAACGCCGTGTCCCCTGGGGCAAACACTTTGCACAAAGTGCTCGCTCCATATCTGATCTTTCCCCGGGTCCTCTGGGAATACCTGCCCAGCGCCTTCCACAGTTAGGCGGAGGGACTTCCATTCGCAGCTCTGCGAGAGCCCTGGACTCCACCAGTGGGACGCTGGTTTCATGGTCCATTACCGGGTCACAAACAGTCCCCCGGCCGCCAGCTCCCCTTGTAGGCCCACGTCAAAGCCTTTATGCATAACAATCTGAACCTCAGGGGCGGCAGTGCCCTAAAAGAGAGCCGCTACAGGCAATGTTTCCTCTAAGCTTTTCCATCTACGTGCGGAAGTTTTTTCCCACCCATGTGCGGAATACATTTTATGAGCACCAAGGCAGCTGCGAATGTGCACCACCCAGAGAAAAAAACCTAACCTGTGGGGGCTCTGCTCATCAGCTGGGCAGTGTAGGAATCTCTCCGGAGCAGCCGCACAAGCACCCAGCTTACAGGGACCACAGATCACGGGCTTTTCCATGCCACACTGCCACCCCAAGGCCCAGCTCCTGCACTGCCCGTTTGCCCAAGCCCGCACCCTCCTTCCTCACCTTCTCCTAAGGCCCCACCCTCACCCCACTGCTCCCCAAGGCCCCACCCCTTCCCAGGCCATGCCCCCAGTCACTCCTCTTTGCCCCCTCCTCTATTGCTCGCTGTTATTGCCACTAAAAAGACCCGGGGAGCCCTTCCCCCCCTTACCATGCCCCAATCTTCACCCCAATAAGAACGTGAGAACGGCCACATTGGGTCACACCAAAGGTCCATCTAACCCAGTGTCCTGTCGGCCGACAGTGGCCAAGGCCAGATGCCCCAGAGGGAGGGATCACAACAGGGAATCATCCAGTGATCTAACAAACAGAGGTAGGGACCCCGTCCCCGCCCAGCCTGGCTAAAGTGGACAACTCCGCTGGGTTACCCCTTCTGCTAAACAAGCAGCCCCGATTTGTGTTTGGCTTGCACCCTCTGCCTCTATCCTCCTCCCTTCCCTGGATTTTAAGGGTGTCTAAAGCTTTAACTTTTTCAACATGACTCTGGGCTGCATTAGCAGCCGTGTTGGGAGCCAGACACGAGGCGTCGTTCTTCGGCTCTGCTCCGTGCTGATTAGGCCTCCGTAGGTCCACTTCTGGGCACCACACTTCAGGAAAGATGTGGAAAATTGGAGAGGGTCTAGAGAAGAGCACCACGAAGGATTAAAGGTCCAGAAAACATGAGCTAGGAGGGAAGGCTGAAAGAATTGGGCTTGTTTAGTTTAGAAAAGAGAAGACTGAGAGGGGACATGAGAGCGGTTTTCAGGTATCTAAAAGGGTGTGACAAGGAGGAGGGAGAAAAATTGTTCCCCTTGACCTCCGAGGACAGGACAAGAAGCAATGGGCTTAAATTGCAGCAAGGGAGGTTGAGGTTGGACATTAGGAAAAACTTCCTGCCTGTCCGGGTGATTAAACACTGGGATAAATTGCCCAGGGAGGTTGTGGAATCTCCATCACTGGAGATATTTAAGAGCAGGTTGGACAGACACCTGTCAGGGATGATCTGGTGCTTGGTCCTGCCGTGAGGGCAGGGGACCGGACTCGATGGCCTCTCGAGGTCCCTTCCAGTTCTACCGTTCTGTGATTCTATGATTCTGTGATTGATTCTGAGCATCCACTGGCATTAACTAATTGTCTGTTTCCTCCCCCATTTCCTCGGACTGTTAACATTTAAATCAGCAAACTGCTCCCCTCCAAACTGCTTACAAAGAAACACGGCTAGTGTCCCCCAAAATAAGGGCTCCTGGCACGACACGGACACGGGTCCCGCAGCAGCTGGCATGGCATGGCACAGCATAACTCACCCAGCGGAAATGGCTGAGCATGCAAAAATGGGCGGGAAACAGACCATGACCCGCAGCGCGGGGGCTTAAAGCTAGGGGCGATGGATGCACTCCCATAGGCTGGGGAGGCTAAGCCCTGCCCCTGCTCCAAGGCCAGCTCCTTGCCCCACCCCTTCTCTGAGGCTCCGCCCCCCGCTTGCTCCACCCCCACCCCCTTATGTCCCTGGCTCACTCGCCCCTATCCTTGTTCACTTTCACTGGGCTGGGGAAGGGTTTGCGGTACAGGAGGGGTGAGGGCTCTTTGGGAGGTGCGGGCTCTGGGTGGGTTTCAGGGTGCAGGGGAGGGGTCCAGGCTGAGGTAGGGGCTTGGTTGTGGGGCAGTTCTGGCTGGGAAGGCGGGCTCTGGAGTGGGCCACGGCCAGGGGATCTGGGGTGCAGGAAGGAGCTCCAGGCTGGGGCAGGAGGTGGGAGTGTGTCAGTGGGGTACAGGCTCTGGGAGGGAGTTTGGGTGCAGGAGGGACTCCAGGTTGGTTGAGGGGCAGGAGGGTTTTTTGGGGGGGGTCCCGGCAGGGCCCACTGTGGCTCCCAGGAAGCAGCCACCAGGTCCCTGGGTGCCCAGCAAGGCTCCGCCCACTGTCCTTGCACCCGCCTCTGCAGCTCCCATTGGTCGGTTCCTGGCAAATGGGAACTGCGGAGCCAGCAGCTCAATGCACAGAGCGCCCCCGGTGCAGTAGTGGGACCTGCTGGCTGCTTCCAGGGCCCACACGCAGGACGCCTTGGCCCCGGGGCGTCGCTGCACTGCAGACGGGATTTTTAACGGCCACCTTTGGGCCGGGTGTTCCGTCCATCTCGGGGAACATCCTCCGGCTCCTCCCCCACCGACCCCTGCCTGTGTTTGCTCTTTCCTTCCGCTCCTCCGTCCGCCTCCCTTCCCAGCACAAGTGGGCAGGTGGGACTGATTCGACTGCCACACCCAGCTTGAATGCTGCCTCACTGCAGTCCCTTAGAGTCGAACATCCCCCCCAGCCCGGGGCAGCGGCAGGGTACAGTGGCGTGCCTCAGTTTCCCCAGGAGGTGGCTTTGAATTCTCAGCCCTTCAACAGGCCACTGAACCAGCCGGGTGTTGTGAGGCACACCCAGCTAGCAACCTTCTGGTTGTTAAGGAATGCTGGGGGGAGGGGGGGCAGAGAGGGGGGCCTATTTCTCAGGAGTGAAGTGACTCCCGATCTATCCCCATCATGGAAGAGCTGACCCAGAAGGAAGAAGGAATTCTTCCCCCTCACCCTGGTGCTCCACCACTGCCTGTTCTCCGTTGGGGTGTACGACTTGGCACCCGCCCCTTCCAGTCGTGCATGACGCGAGGCAGCGCACGTCTGTGGCGTGCTGTTCCTCTCCCCTCCTCTCCCCAGAGGGAGGGGTGTGTGCCGGGGGTTTCTGGTTTGGGGGCAGCAGGGGACGGGTTGTTTTGTTTCCTTGCGCCGGTCCCTGCGGTGCATTTCTCTTTGAGAAGGCCCGATCCGCTCTGCTGCACCCCATCCTGCGGGGACCCCAACACGGAGACAGGGCTGCATTCCCCCCCCCCCCGTCCCTGCTGGACCCTCGCCCCCCTCCAGCTCTGAGGGGTGACTCAATCTATTTCACTTCTCAGAGAGACGGTGAAGGGGGGAGTAGATCCCAGCCTATAGATACCTACAAGGATTTCATATTAGTCTCCTCCGTCTGGCAGACAAAGGCAACCCCCTGTCCT
This sequence comes from Pelochelys cantorii, assembly GCA_032595735.1. Lineage (NCBI taxonomy): Eukaryota > Metazoa > Chordata > Testudines > Trionychidae > Pelochelys > Pelochelys cantorii. The sequence continues at coordinate 3,763,192 of CM064358.1, read as the reverse complement.
GGATCCCGCCGCCTGCCATCCCCGGGTCTTTGCAGCCGGTTGTCCCTAGGGTCCCCAGGGTCCCACCGCCCGCCCAGGGTGCCTCAGCCACCTCCCACTGTGGCGAGGTTGCCAACTTTCCCGGCTCCGTCATGCACGACTGGAAGGGGCGGGTGCCAGGTCGTACGCCCCAACGGAGAACAGGCAGTGGTGGAGCACCGGGGCAAGGGGGGAGATGGTCCGGGAGAGTTGGAAACTCTAGGTGTGACCTCTGCCTGGGGCGGTGAGGGGTACAAACAGGTGTGGGGGGACAGCTCAGCTCCCTCACTCTAAAAATAGTTCCAGTCAATGTTTCCTGTCAAGCTGTGCATGTGGGCGGCTGCTTTTTGTTCATCTTGGTGGTGCACACCCGCACCTGCCTCAGTGTGCATAAAATTTATTCTGCGCATGGATGGAAACAATTAGAGCATGGGTTCTCAAACTGGGGGGGGGGGCATGAAGAAACTCCAGGGGGGGGGCAAGAGGTGACCCAGCCCCCCCTTTACATTCCCCCCTGTGACGGCGCGTTGGGGTTCCCCGTCTCCTGCACCCCTGTAGTGGCACGGACAGACTCCACCAGCCAGTAGAATAGAGGGAGTTTATTGCTTCTCCAGGATACAGCACAGCACAGATGTAATCTGGTTACAGGAACCGGGCCTAGGATGCCTCAGCCCCCCTTGAGATGGGGGAGACTGGGCCCCTAAATTCCAGCCCCTTTCCCTAGGCTGTCTCCTCCATGATCCCAGACAGCAACTAACAAACAATCCCTTCCAGCCCTGCCCCCCAGCAAGGGGCGGCATTCCTCCTTCCTTTCTTCTTCTCCCTGGGAGGTACCTGGTAGAACAGGTTACCTCCCTGTCCCATCAGCTACTCGGCTGGGCCGTGGTACAGACAGCAGCCAGTGGGGGTCACCCACAGCCCTAGCAACCAGCAAGGTACCCCCACTATGTCACCCCCCCCCCCCCAAGTTTTGCTGCTATTTTTGTTTTTCCGCCCTGGTCAGTTCCTTTTTTTTTGCTCAACAAGTTTTGCCGTTACGGGGAGGGGGGGCTTGAGGGTTTCTCAAAAATCAAATCAAAAGGGGGCGTGATGCCAGAAAGTTTGGGAACCACTGGATTAGAGGGAACACTGATTCCAGCACCACCGCTGCTCTGTTCCACCCAGGAATTCAGGGCTGCCCTGCGGCCCATCTCATCGGAGGTCAGACCAGGGTCCCCTGCTAGCCATGGAGTCCACTTCTCCCTCCCCTCCGCGCCGTTGTAGCACCTGGAAACCCGCCCGCACGGAGCGGTGGCTGCATTGATTCTGGCACCAGGGGCCCACGGCAGGAGGGCCAGGGAGGGTGCAGAGGGGCCGGGCTCCATTCAGACATTGATCGGCCCCGGTCTTGGCGATCTGCCAGTGACGGTTGCAGCTGCAGGAAGTTTTCACAGTGACAAGGCCAGTCGGGCTATCTGCACCCACCCCCCCGGGGGGCAGGGACAAGGTGTGAATTCTGCCCCAGAGCCTCGTGGGTCAAGGCTGCGTGGAGAGGCAGGTGCCAGGCCCAGTCAGGGAGGAGGCTGGCACCCCCAGGGACTGAGTTCAGCCCCTCCTGAGGAGGCTGGGCAGGAGGGGTGAGTGGTGGCAGGCTGGCATTGGATTCAGTAACACCCCAACTCTGGGGCTAACCACTCCGCTGGCCTTTACTGCCTCCTGCAGTCTCACCTGGGCAACTTTTCCTGCTTCACTTCCTGTCTGAGACTCTTGTGCCCAGTGCAGTGTCAAACAGCTGCCCCCACGCACCCCAGAAGCAGCTGCATTTCCGTCAAAGGAGCGCTCCATGGAAGACTAGGAATCTAGCAGCGTCATGAAGTAACATGTCACGTGGGGTAAATCTACAGGCGCTCCACCCAAGTCAGTGGTGTTAGTGGAGAAGACCCAGGGGTCAGGTTGGGATGACCTGCCCAGAGGGAAAGTTACTTCCCAGCCCCTTCTGCCCTAGATGTTTATGCCCCCTAGCCAGGGCTCCACCCCAATGCTTTGGTGCCCAATAATTGCCCAGCTCTATTTGGCACGGTGCAGGCTTAGCCGTGGCTCCGGGCACCACACTTTAAATGGCAGAGTCCAGAGGAGAGCAGTCAAAGCTGCGGGAGAGATTCCAATGCCGTCCAGCTGATTGGCCCACAACCGGCAGTGTGTGTTGCTAGTGGTGGTGCACATCCACACATGCCTGGGTGCACGTAAAATTTATTCCACACGGGGGTAGAAAAAATGAGCAGGGGCATTGTTGGCAGCCAGATGGGGTATGGGGGGGTTCCTGTCTCTAGAAAACTCTTCAAGACTTGTACAACAAATTCACTGGCGGGAGGAGCTCCTTCCAAGCCCTCTCCAAACAACCAACAATCATCCCCCCCCCCCCGCCCCCGCCTCACCTCCCACCTAGGAAAAACCAGTGGTGGGCCATTAGGTTAATGGGAAGATATTGAGACATTTCCCTGCTCTGAAACCCCATGAGTCACCAGGGGTGGAGGGGGGAGAAAAATCCCTTTTCAAACCCCCCTCGGGACGGGAGGGGGTTTCAGCCAGAAAGGGCGGGGGAGTCTCTGGCCGCCACGGGCAGATCAGAGGCAAAGGGCAGCTTGCGTGAGAAAAGGGAAGGCGGTTGGTCTGGAGCTGCGTGGCCTGTCCTATTGTCGGCGTGGCTGGGGCGCGCCTGCTTTTCTTTAGCCTTTGTCTGTCCCATACACGCGCCACCTGGGTGTCTCCCAAGCAGGTCCCCGAAGCAAGCTGGGATCGGTGTGTGTGTGGGGGTGGGGGGGGCTGGTTTCACTTTTGTGCTTGTGGCATCTGGGAATCACCCCCCTCTGCACAGCAGCAAAGCCCCCAAGGTTATGGGGCAGGAAGTGACAGCTCCTTCCCATTCGGGGGGAGGGGAGGGCGGTCTCCAAAAGGCCCTGGAACCAAAGGTCTCTGGAGGCCATCAATCTACATCTGAGGACCCGCATCCATCAGCCACAGGCTGGGGGCATGGCTGGGAGAGCCCCGGGCAGTCCCAGCCGGGCCAACGGCATCTATTTCCAGGGGGTCTGTGTGTGCCTCTGGCTGTGTCTATCCTTGTGGGGCGGGGGCTTCCCCAGCAACTGGTGCAGGAACCTGGCCCAACCACTGCTCTGGGGCACAGCCTAGGGCCGCTGTCAATATTCCCTGCCTGCTGGGCCTTTGTGCGGCCACTCAGGAGAGACTCCAGTGCCGCCCAGCTGATTAGCACAGTGCCCACAGCACGGTTCCTGTTCCTCCTGGTGGTGCACATCCGCATGTGCCCTGGCGTGCCAAACAAATTTTATTCCGCACGTGGGTAGAAAAAAAAATCTGCACAGGGACGGAAAAGATTAGCGGGGATATTGGTCCCTGCACCCAGCCACCACAGTCTGCTTGCTGGTGGGGAGAGAAAGCCCCCCAGGGGAATGGCAGAGCCCAGACACACTACCTGGAGGCTTCCCCCGCTGCTCCCATGGGAAGCCGTCCCAGGCTGTGGGGGGATGGGACAGCTACTCTGCTCTTCTCCCTGCCCCCCGGAAGGGGCAGAGGTGGGTGAAACCCCTGGAGCTGCCCCCCAGCCTGGAAGGGGGAAGGAGCCCCCCAGGTTTGGGGGAGGGTAGGGAAGAGTACCAGGGGAAACAGAGGTGAGGCTGGGGGAGAGAAGTGATGGGAATTAATTGCTGGGAAGGGCGTGGGCAGATTGGGGTGGGGGGCAACTCCTGATGTTTGAGCCACTGCTCTGGCTCTGCGGGCAGGATCTGCTTTCGCAGTGCCTTCTGGAGCGCGGCGGGTGGGGGAGATGGGGTGGGGAGGGTTCTGACAGCTCACGGAGAATTCCTTCCCGTCCATCTGGCTCCCTTGTCTTGCCCACATGCATCTGGGCCGAGGGGATGACCATATTTGGGGTCAGGAAGGAATTTTCCCAAGTCAGATTGGTAGAGTCACTGGAGAGGTTTTGCCCCCCTTGGCAGCGTCGCTCCCTTGCAGGTTTGAACTAGAGCCCAGGGTGGATTTCCTGAAACTTGAAGTCTTGATTTGAGGGCTCAATAACTCAGCCAGGCATTGGGGGGGGGGGGGGGGCTGTTTCAGGAGGCTTGTGGCCTGCAACGTGCAGGAGGTCAGACTAGACGGGGGTGGGGAAACTAAGGCCCAAGGGCTGGATGCGGCCCATGGCTTGCCTGGATCCGGCCCCCAAGCCTCAGGGCTATCCCCCTCTAGCTCAGGGGGCTGGTGTTGGCGCTTCAGCCCTTTGCCCCCCCAATCCCACCCAGATCACCCACCCCCACTTTGTTCCTGCACCCTATCTCCTGAGCAGACCCCTCACCTCCAGCCCCCTCCTTCACCCATCTTCCCACCCAGACCCCCACTCTGCTCCTGCACCCTCCCACCCACCCAGCCCCATCAACCCCCAGCCCCATCCTGCACCCTCCGTCCCACCCAGACCCCCCCCCCGCCAACTCCTTCCCACCAGCTCCCTCCCACACACTGAACCCCTCATTTCTGGCCCCACCCCAGAGCCTTGGGGGGGGCACAAAATCCACTATCCCGGGGCCCCCGGGATGCATGGAGTGTCTTTCTCCTTCTCGGGGGCCACAACAGTGAGGTGTTGGGGGAGGGGTTTTGTGGTGGTGTTGGTTTTTTTGTGTCTTCCCTTTGTGCGGCCCCCCAACTGATTTTTCTGTGGATGAGCAGCCCCCCACCCACAAAAGGGTCCCCACTGTTGGAGTAGATGCCCCTGACTTGCCTGGATCTGGCTTCTGAGGCTCAGGGCTCCCCCCCAGCATTGTGTGCTCCAGCCCCCAGCTTTTCATCCCCCCCGCCCCACCATGGGGCTGGAGAACACAAAAATCAACTAGGCCGGGCCCCCGAGGCTGTGGTCTGGGCAGGGAATGGGAGAGTGTTTTTCTCCTCAGCCGGGGGCCACAGGAAGGGTTGTTTTTTCCTGCTTCTCACTTGTGTGAGGCCCCTGACTGATATTTCTGGGGGGTCAGCAGCCCCCGACCCACACCAGACGGTGCCCGGAGGCTCGGTGGGAAGGGGGCAGCAGGCACGCTTCATTTCCGAGCCGCTGGGAGGGGAGTCCACAGGGAGCTGCTGATGGCAGGGAAGAGGCGCGTAAACACATTAGCAAAATGGCTCCCCGCGAGCGGAGAGGTGGGCGGGGGGAGCTTTTGAAGAAAATGAGAAAATTGTCGCCACTCTCGGTTCTATTTTGGGGAGCACTGTTACAGAGACTCAGAAAACTGCCGTGCTGGAGAAGGGGGGCTCCGTCTTCCTGGGAGACCCCCGCCTCACGGCACCCAGCACACGCTAAAATGGGGGACCTGGGACTGCCCCACAACAGAACCCCTCCTGCCCTGCGCCCAGCCCCAGGCCGCAGCATTCCCATGGGGGGTGGGTCTGTCCTTTCCTCCCTACACCTGCCCCGGGCGGTAGCGGGGCCCAGGCAGGCTGTGAGCCAGGATCTCGCAGACCGAAATGGCTGGGGTGTCCCAGCTGCCAGCAGGCCCCAAGATCTCCCCGAGGTGCAGAGCGACCCCAGGGTCTGCTGGAGTCAGTGAGCCAGGCAAGGGGAGTCTCACCCCCCCCCCCGGAAATCCAGCCCGAGTGCTGCATGGGCTCCCCAAATCCGAACCCCTCTTGGGACGTGCAGCAAGGAGAAGGCATCATGGCGGCGGGGGGGCAGGGTGCCTTCTGAGCCCACGGGGTTCCCCCTCCAAGGGGATGGTGGGAGGGAAGGCAGTGCTGCCCCCTGCCCCAGGGTAACCCGTGACAGGCCCTGAGGGGTGGACAACAGCCGTGAGCCTTGGGAGGTGGAGACTAGCCACAATACAACTGATGTTGGCCATGCCCCTGATCTGCCCCATATGGGCCTTGGGGGCAGAGAATAGCCACAGTACAGTGTGCCCTGGCCACGCCCCTGATCCACCCCCTATAGGCCCTGGGGGCAAAGAATAACCATAGTGCAGTACATGGCAAACTTGGTTGAGGAAAACAAAACAAAAAGGGGTGGGGGGGGCAGAGACCAAAATTGTTGAGCAAAAAAAAAAAAGGTTGCTGTGCCTTTATGCCTTTAAACGGCCCCGTGTTCCTCACTCCCCCACCCCCACCAGACGCAACAGGGCAAAACTGTCCTTGCCGGGCTTCAGTCTGAGGGAAACACCTGACATTTCACATGTCCAGTATTTTTTTTTTTTTTTTACCAGATTGGGGACCCAAATATCGAACTGTCCAGGTAAAAACCGGACACCTGGCAACCCTATGTGTGCCCTGTCCCTGCCCCTGTGATATTAGCTTGCGACATGACCTTACACATCATTGGTGCAACCACTGTTCTGTGTTGGCACTAAATCTTGGACAAAGCGGGCCAAGCGAGGAGTCTCTCGAAAGCTGATGATTCGCTGATTCTGTTTACGCTGCTCATCGGCACGTCTTGCTGTTGGAGCTGAAGTTCTGAGTGTCGGCTCTGTACCTGTGTTGCAAATGTTTGCTTCTGGGACAGAGCTGCCAGTGGCATGGCCGGTCTATTGTGAGCGGGCGGCTAGTCAAGTGTCTAGCAGCACTTGGCTGACAATGTACCTCGGGTGGTGCCAAACCACATGTGATGCGCTTTTCTGTGAACGTTCAGACCAGCATGGGAGCAGCGGCTGTTGCCTAAAAGGAACCGAGTCCTGCCTGGACAGGTGACTTCCTCATGTGACAGACCCCAGCTTGGGATGTACTTTCTCACAGCGAGACCAATGGGATTCCCACCGCATGGGCAAGGGGATAAAAAGGGGGCTTCTCCATTTGTCTTCAATCCGGCTCCTCCCCTTGGAAAGGTCTCGGCTAGACGCTGGAGCCTGGAAGGACCATGGACCCCTCCTCCCCGAGGTTGGATTCCAGAGACTGAATCCCAGATTATTGCATCTCAGCAACAAGCCGGCACCGTGAACTTTGCACTGGGTGTGAGCCGATTCCTTTAACAAGTGTAACTCTCCTGCTTTTCTTCCTTCCTTGTATGAAGAAACCCGTCGATTTTGGAGGCTAAAGGATGGGCCAAGCGGGCCCTTTGGGGTGAGAGCTGAGGTAGAAATTGAGCTGGGACCATGGAGGACTGGGAGAACCTGTTTGGATTTGCTGAGATTGGTTTTCCTCCCCTTCCATCAGCACAGGGTGGTGCTTGTGTGGTGTGTGTGGGCTGGCTTTGGTGCCTTATGCTGAAGGACCCCCCAGGCTGGGACTGGAAGTAGCTCTGGCTCTAAACCCTCTCAGTGGTGCCCCTCGAAACCGCCTGTATTACACCCCCTAATCAACCCTCTAAGGGCCACAGGAGAGCAGAGAATGCCTCAGTGCGGTGTATCCTGGCCAGACCCCTGATACACCCCCCGATACAGGCCCTCTCTGCTGCTGGGGTGTTTGTGGGGCATGGCCTGCCTCTCCCTGGAGACCTGTTTGCAGCCCGAGCCCTAGGCCGAGGAGAGATTGAAACAGGCACATTACACCAACCAGTGCCCCTCCCTCATTGCATGTCTCGGTCCCAGGGGGGCTCTGGTTTTGGGACCCACCCCCAGCACCTCCCAACTCCAGCAGACACTGGGGTCCCTCCACGCCTCGCAGAGATCCAGGGGGGCTCCTCAGCAGCTTGGACACCCCCAAATCCATGGCTGTTTGGAAAGCTGGAGTGTGACTAAAGACAAAGAATCATAGAATCATAGAAACAAAGGACAGGGGCAAAGAAACACCCCGAATCCTTCACCTGGGACGCGAGTGGCCAGCAGGCTATGACTTTATCGCGTGTGTAACCGTTCCTTTCCAACGCTGCTACCTGCCACTAGTTGACTCTGGGCTTTGTTAAACAACCTGTGGAACTCCTTGCCAGAGGAGGCTGCGAAGACCAGGACTTTACCAGGGTTCAAAAAAGAACTAGATAAATTCATGGAGGTTAGGTCCATCAATGGCTATTAGCCAGGCTGGGTAGGAATGGTGTCCCTAGTCTCTGTCTGTCAGAGGCTGGGAATGGATGACAGGGGAGAGATCACTGGATGATTCCCTGTTTTGTTCACTCCTTCTGGGGCATCTGGCCTTGGCCACTGTCAGTCAATAGGACACGGGGCTAGATGGGCCTTTGGTCTGACCCCGTCTGGTTGTTCTTAGGGTTTCACTGTGCCCCCAGCGGGGTGTCGGGTGAGAGGGGCCCAGTGGTGGAACTCGGGAGCTGGGGGGTCCTGCATCTTTGGGAACAGTGGATCTGGGAAGGCTGCAAGTGGCCAGTGGGGTGGGGGCTGGGTGGGGCACGGAGAGCTTGGTGTGCAGACCTGTAGTGAGACGGTGGGGCCAGCAAGATGGAGTGGAGGGTACATGCATTGGCAGGGATCGGGGAAGGCTGACGCCCAAGCACAAAGTGAATTCTGGACACACACACACCCCAGATAAAGACCCGAGGCTGGAGAGGGGTAAAATCGTGGCTTGTTCATTTCCTGCAGGTCTGTTTCCGGTAAGGGAAGCTGCACAAAGGGCAGGAGGAGAAAGCCAGAGACGCTGCAGGGCTTGGGATGACCCAAGACTCACCACAGCACAGTGGGAAAGCCTGACTCGCAGCTGTGCCAGAGGGAGAGGCCACGAATCGTTGCCCGAGGATGACGAAAAGCCCCGAGGAGAACGGACTCCTGGAGACGGGGCCGGAGGCCTTGCAAGCAGCCTAGCCTGGGGAGAGGCGAGAGGCCCAAGGCAGCCGGGCGCTAGGGTTGCCAGATACCTTCACAAAAAATCCCGAACAGGCAGGGAAAAATTAATTGAGCAAACAAAAAAGGGAGACCAAACTTGGTAAACAAAAAAAAAAAAAAAAAAGGTCACTGTGCCTTTAAATTACCATGCTCCTCACTTCCTCTGCCCTCGCAGACACCGCTGGCCATCTTTTTGAGGAAAAAAAGGCCACTGCACGTTTAAATTACCATGCTCCTCGCTCCACAGCCTTCCGTCCGAAGAAACGCTGCCGGCCTTCTGTCCGAGGAAAAGAGAAAATACCAGACATTTCACATATCCAGTATTCTCTGGGGTTTTTTACCAGACGGAAGGCCAAAATACCGAACTGTCCAGGCGAAAACTGGACACGTGGCAACCCTATCAGGCACGCCAAAGGGCGGGAAGCAAAGGAGGGCCTGGCAACCCTATCGGGAAAAGGGCGGGAAGCAAAGGGGGCATCTCCGTGGGGCACAAGAACTGACAGGCAGTGTGTGGGGGAGGGGGCTGGGAAGGCTCCAGTGTGGCCCCCTTTATTTGCATGGGAGGGGGTGTTTTGGGAGAGGCGTCTGGAGCCTCCAGGCTCCAAATCCAAATCGCCAGGGGTTTGCACAGTTCTGTCAGCGGCCCCGACGTGGTGCCCGACCCAAGCTGGACGCTGGCGCGGCCTGGCAAGCAGCCGCACTGAGGCCAGCCAGATGTGCTAGGCCCCGTCCCCGACGGTTCTCACCAGCGCTGCCGATGGACCGTGCCTGGTGGGGCGGCCGCGCAGGGACCTTGACGGGAGGAGCCATGACGCAGATGCGAATGACGGTGACCTGGAGCCTTCGGCAGCCAGCGAGGGAGCAGACGGCCCTTGTGCACCGGGAGCAGAATGGCTGTGGCAGAAGGCAGCTGTAAAGCCAATTAGGGAGGGGCTGTTCTGGTAAGTGATTATAAGAAAGGGAGTCAGGATTAGATTAGTGCTCTGCTCTGCCTGCCCAGGGCCTGTTCCTCTCAGCCAGCGACCAGTCACCCCGCACAAGTTAGAACATAAGAACGGCCAGACTGGGACAGACCAAAGGTCCATCTAGCCGAGTGTCCTGTCGGCCGACAGTGGCCAGTGCCAGGTGCCCCAGAGGGGGTGAACCAAAGACAATGATCAAGCAATTTGTCTCCTGCCATCCCTCTCCAGCCTTTGACAAACAGAGGCTAGGGACACCATTCCTTACCCCCGGCTAACAGGGCCAACTTTTATGGACCTAACCTCCGTGAATTTATCTAGCTCTTTTTTAAACTCTGTTATAGTCCTAGCCTTCACAACCTCCTCTGGCAAGGAGTTCCACAGGTTGACTGTGCACTGTGTGAAGAACTTTCTTTTATTAGTTTTAAACATGCTACCCATTCATTTCATGTCCTCTAGTTCTTATATTATGGAAACAAGTAAATAACTTTTCTTTATTCACCCTCTCCACACCACTCATGATTTTATATACTTCTATCATATTCCCCCTCAGTTTCCTCTTTTCTAAACTGAAAAGTCCCAGTCTCTTTAGTCTCTCCTCATATGGGACTCGTTTCAAACCCCTAATCATTTTAGCTGCCCTTCTCTGAACCTTTTCTAAGGCCAAAATATCTTTTTTGAGGTGAGGAGACCACATCCGTACGCATATATTATCAACCACCTGACCAGAACAGTGATAGTGACGTTGAAATTCTAAGGGAGCTTAGAGAGGCTATCAAAATAAAAAACTCAATAATACTAGGGGATTTCAATTATCCCCATATTGACTGGGTACATGTCACCTTAGGACGAGATGCAGAATTCTCTTCTCTGCGCCTCGGAGCAGCCCAGCCACCCAGGACTTTCTCAGGAGGCTGGTTGGCTCGGAACCCGTGACTCGAGTTGAAAGAAAGGCCTTGGCTCCGTCCCTCTCTGTGGCACCTGCAGATCTCCCTGCAGCAGAGCTGGGACTGCACCGAGGGGCCGAGCGTAACTGGGATTAGTATTTACATTTACAATGTACACTGAAGAGACTTACATTAAAGGCTACAGGGAGCCCAGGGCTGAGCTAGCGGGTCAGGAGTGAGGGGCAATGGCAGAGGGGAGGAAATCCCCGGGCTGGGCTGGAAGGGGTCTGCGGGTCGGGAGAGAGGGGGGCCAGCAGAGGTGGGAGATGCGCCTGGAATTTGGTTGTTTCTCATAAAATTGAAAGGGGAGGGGTCTGGTAGGAGGGACGTTATAGTGTGGAATGACCACCAGGGGGCCAGAGATGGGGACCAGGACAGCTGTAACCCCCGTGGGACAGCAGGGGGCAGCGAAGGGACCCCAGGTGCTATATAGTTCAGAGTTTGTTTGTTTGTGTCTGTGTGTCCCTCCAGCCAGGAGAAACCCACCCCCTTCCCCCGGCTGTAGCTAACCCCGGGACAACTAAAACAAACACCCCGTGAGTGGAGATGGGTGGAGGCCAAGACCCAGCCAGCTCAGTACCAGAGCGATTGAGAGACCTGCCCTCCGTGCTGCAGTGGGAAAGTATCAACATGACAAGCCGTCACTTTAAATTCTCGGGGTCGTTACATTCCCTGGTCCTGTGCGCGCCGGATGAGCCTGCGAAGAGCCAATCCAGCGCGCGATGGGGGCGCTGAACCTCCCTGCCCTGCGGAGCCTCCTGCCGCGTCTCTCCCTGGTTTGGGGTCTCATATATCAGGCTCCTGGGGTCACAGCCAGAAAGCCCTGTCACGACGCAGCCCTCCAGCAGAAGGATGTAATATCTGCCTCTACCCTCTCTGGACGCGTGCTGGGAACGCGGCCTCCCCCAGTGCAGGCCCAGCGGGTGAGTGGTTTGATTGAGCCTCTCTGACGGGAAAGCCAAGCGCTGCCTTTTCCACTGTTGATTTTCCTCTGTTTACTCTACAAGTGTATCCTTAAAACTCAGGCTGTCCAAACCACCCAGCTCACTCACAAAGGCGCCGTGACCGTTTCTATGTACTTTGCTTGACTGCGCGGGTACCTGTTTCTGGGTGATTTTTTGTAGGCTCGCAAAGTATTGATCCAGGTCTAGTGAAACTCGCTGGCTGCCCTCCACAAGGGACCGGGGTGCAGGCAGTCTGGGCTAGCGGTCACAGTTGGGCGCGGGAACCACAAGCCGGGGACACAAGGAGGTGGGGGCATGGTCAGTGGGTGAAGCCCTGCCCCTTCTGCCGAGGGGCCGCCCCCCCCACAGGAGACAAGCCGCCTCCCTGGTCCAGAGCATGGGGAGGGAGGGCGCTCAGGGGCAGCAGCACTCCACCCCCAGAATGCCTACAGCGTGTGGGCGGGGCTAGGCTGGCTGTTTGGGAAGGCAGCGCCTCCCCCTGCCTTACATACCCGCTGCCCATGGGTGGTGCTCAGTGACAGGGGTCAGAGAATAGCTGGGGAGCCAGGATAGACAGGTAAGAGTCAGGCCGGGGTTGGAGACGGGCGATCAGAAAGTGCGGTGAGGTCTGGAGTCTCAGCTGGCTGGACATCAGTGTGGCTTCCAAGGGTTAAATAGTGAGCAAGGGCCAATCCGAGGGCTGCAGAAGGCTGTCACTTTGGGTCCTGTGAGCGGGATTTCCTGCGGAATCTCATTTCCCCCCAAGCTCCTTAGCAGAAGCTCTGCACAGGCACCCCGGGGCGACCTGGGACTATCACATATTGCAGACCCGGCTTCTCCGCCTGTCGGGGCAAAGCGTAAAGGACTGCACCGTAGGCAGTATGGCCTAGTGGTCATGGCTGGGCTGGTGTCCACCAGTCAAGGACACCATGGGCCAATGCTGAGGGCAACCGTGGAGTAATTACTAGAGACAGCGGTGCCCCTGGCATTAGCTAAGAACTGACATGCTCACAGCTGGAGACCAGACCAGGCCACCTGTATGCTGGGCTTGCTCAAAAAAAGTAGAAAAACTTAATTAATGGACACAAATCAGATATCCGAAAAGGCAACACACAGACACTGGTTGAAGAACACTTTAACCTGCCTGGGCACTCATTCATGGATCTCCAAGTTACTGTGTTGTTTCAGGCCAATTCCACCAGCCAAATACACAGGGAAAGGTTGGAACTTAACTTCATTTACAAATTTGGGAGCCATCAGAAAGGTATGAATACAGCCTAATGATTTCCACAGCCTAATGACTTAACCAACCAAACAATGGGTTCTTAAGAACAATTTGCACCTTCTCTACCAGCTTCATGTAACCTGAACACTCTCATTCACTAGTTTTCTCCCTTCCCTGCCCCCCATCCCCTATTTATTTTTGGATCTGGACTTTTAATACCCCAGTCATCTGACAAAGTGGGTTGTACCCCCGAAAGCTCATGATTCCATCTACATGTTTTGTTAGTCTTTAGGGTGCTGCTGGGCTATTCGTTGTTTTTCAAGGTTTTCCAGTTACAGACTCACTCGGCTCCACCTCTGAAGCTTTTGATCAAAATAAGTATTAAGTCTTATAAGACGGTACCTGTGTGTTTAGACTCTAGGCCAGGGCTACTCAACACGCAGCCTGTCTGTTTGAGGCCTGCGGGTTGGTTTGGGTTTCCACAGGGCTCAACACACGGCCCATGGGTGGGATCCTTTGAACATGGCTCCACTGGGAACACGCTCCACAACGGCGCGTCAATAGAATGGTCTTCTGTTCAGATGCGTTTTCATCGTTAAATTCCTGGACTGTCATTGCTCATTAAGGCTATGTCTACACTCGCAGCTTCTGGCGTGAGAAATATGCAAATGAGGCTAAGCGTGGAATATCGCCGAGCCTCATTTGCATGCCTAATGATACGCCATTTTTGCAGACGAGGCTCTTGCGCCAGAAGGAGCTGTCTACACTGCCCCTTCTTGCTCAAGCAAAACCCTCTTGCGCAGTGCCGCTATTCCTGAAAATAATCGTCATAGTGGCATTGTGCAAGAGGGGTTTTGTTGCGCAAGAAGGGGCCGTGTAGACAGCTCCTTCTGGCGCAAGAGCTCGTCTGCAAAAATGGCGGCTCATTAGGCATGCAAATGAGGCTTGGTGATATTCCACGCTTAGCCTCATTTGCATGTTTCTCGTGCAAGAAGCCGCGAGTGTAGACATAGCCTAAAAGTGCTGTCATATGGGTGAAAATCGGGTAAATGTTGCATTTTATGAATATCATCGGAACTGACTTAAATGGGGCCTGCGTATTGTGTAGTCTTGCCTTAGTCTTTGTATTCATGCCTGTCGGTGTGAAAGAAGCTATTTGCATATATTTGCATGTTTATGCAACCATACTTAAGTTGCCCCCCTTGACTTGTGCTAAGTATCACTGTGGGCCCCGGGACTTCTAAAGTTGAGTAGCCCTGATTTAGGCCCTACTTTTTGGCTGCTATCTTCCTGGATCTCCCTGGCAGGGTCTGCATTCCAGGCAATGAGAACATACATGAGGTTGGCCTGATAACTCAAAACATTTGCTCTGCACTTGTGACCCCAGCCAAAGGAATGCTCCTCCACGCCCACCCGTCCAGAGAGACTATCCCATTTCAAGTGGGCCATTAAAAGACAAATAAAAAAATGGGATTGGTTGTCCCATCCACCCATGGAGTGGTACGTGCCGTAGGCCGCGTCTCATGGCCTCGAACGCTGGAAGAGGGACATAAAAAATAGCTGCTGTGAAGATTTTTCATCTCTTTGCTGGTGGAACGCCCAGGGGACCAGAGAAACCAAACTGAAGCCAGAAATCCCCAGGGGTTATCATAGAATTGTAGAATCACAGAATCCCAGGGCAGGCAGAGACCTCAGGAGTCATCGACTCCAGCCCCCTGCCCAAAGCAGGACCAGCCCCAACTCAATCCTCCCAGCCAGGGCTTTGTCAAGCTGGGACTTCAACACCTCTAGGGATGGAGAGGGTATCACCTGGATCCACCCTGAGAAACACTTTGAAGTGACAGATCTCTACAACTTGGTCACTCTTGGATGATAACTCGTGGGTGTGGGTATGGGAGGGGGTGGGGGGTGAGTGTGTGGGTGGGCGTGGGTATGGGAATGGGTGGCATGTGGGGGTGGGTGGGGGTGGGTATGGGAGGGGGTGGGGGGTGAGTGTGTGGGTGGGCGTGGGTATGGGAAGGGGTGGCATGTGGGGGTGGGTGGGGGTGAGTATGGGAGGGGGTGGGGGGTGAGTGTGTGGGTGGGCGTGGGTATGGGAAGGGGTGGCATGTGGGGGTGGGTGGGTGTGGGTATGGGAGGGGGTGGGGTGTATGTGGGTGCGTGTGGGTATGAGAGGGTGTAGGGGGTTGTGGGGGGGTGGGGGTGGGGGTGGGAGGGGGTGGGGAGGGGAGCATGTGGGTGGGTGTGGGTATGGGGGGATATGGGGTGTGTGTGGGGGGGATGTGGGTATGGGAGGTGGGGGATGAGTGTGTGGGTGGGGGGTGGGTATGAGGGTGTGTGGGTGGGTGTGGGTATGGGTGGGTGGGTTGGTGTGGGTGGGTATGGGTATTGGGGGGTGTGGGTGTGCACGCACTTGCTTTAACCTGTAAATAACTCTCTCATTTCTCTTTCCTAGTTAAGAAACCTTTAGAGGTAGTTACAGGACTGGCTACAGGCCCTGGCTTTGGTGTGAGATCTACCATGCCTGGCCAGACATCCACACAGCTGCCCAGACAACTTCCTGGGACACCCTCCTGAGTTAAATAGTGAGCGTGGACCAATCAGAAGCAGCGGATGCCGTTGGGCTGGCCCCCTATGGGCGGGACTTCCTGCAGTGCCTAGTCTCTGCCATGTTCCCTGAGTTGCCCAGCCTCCTGCTGGCCATGTGGGACACACCCTGGCCTGGCCGCTGAGGTGCTGGGTTCTAGGCCCCCGGATCCTTTCACCCCACAATGCTGAGGAGCATCTCTGCTGTAAATGCTGGGCAGGGGCAGGAAGGGTGACTTTAGGCTTCACAGAAAGGGCAACTTCAGAGGACAAGGGAATACGCAGCCCTATGGGACAACGGGCCCTTGACGTGAACGGCTCTTTGCCCAGGAGTCTCTGGGGTGTGTGGGTGCCTGGCTGTTCCCCAGGAACGTGCAGGGACTGGAAAGGAGGGGACCAGACACAGCCGGCCCCACCAGAGAGAGCAGAGGTAGAAAGGGGCCGGCGTTGACCATTAAAGCGGCCAAACTGGGTCAGAGCAGTGTCCTTCCTCTCTGGCTGCACCAGGTGCTGCTGCAGGAGTGAACGGAACTGGGCCAGGGCCCCGTCCTCCGTGAGTCAGTCTCAGCTTCTGGCAGACAGAGGCTGAGGGGCGGCCGGAGCAGGGGCTCGGGGCCCTGCCCATCTGCGTTCCCCTCAGGCATGCGGACACGGTGGGGACCGCGTTCTCGAGGTTGCTGCTTTCCCCAGAGCTGTGATGCTCTTGTGAGAGCCGAGGTTCAGAAATCCCGTGGCTGGGTATCCCCGGTTGTGGTGCCATGTCACCCCCCGCCTCCAGAGGGACGTGCCTAACCAGCGGGGCACTCAGGAGGGCCCTGGTTCCGGGGCCACGCAGCTGAACATCAGGGTACCCCTGCTCAAGGAGGGTGTCCATACCCGGGAGCCCTGAGCTAGGGGCTAGCTAGTGACGGGTCCGGAGTAGACCAGGGCCCATCCAGAGAGCAAGTCTGAGCCTGGGGGTGACATCCGTGAGTCGATGGACAGGCCGGAGGAGGGGTGTTCTTTGCTCACGCGATTAACCTCAGAGGAGCCCACGTTCTCCTAAGCCAGAGGCTGGGGAGTGGCGGGGCCGGAGGGGGGACTCCCAGAGACTGCACAGGGCAGGCAGTCCCTGCAAGGGTGGGGGGGGGTGGGGGGTGTGTCTTACACATGGGTCCCACAGCCAAGCCACTCTCCCTTTCGCTGAGCGCCATCCCGCTCCGTTTCGGCCTGGCCCGCGAGGGGGGCGGGGCGCTGCCGGGCCACATGTCAGTAAGTTGCAGTAAGTTGCTATCGTGATCAGGCGCGACAGACAGGCAGGCCACTCAGTTTCGGGGAGCCTCTCGAACCGGAGGCCTGGGGCCAGGGTGGGCTCTGCCGCCTCAGTTGTCTCAGGTGGGGTGGTATCCCCACTGACACCTCGCCCGCTCTGCCCGTGGCCGGAATGGGGAGACACCCCAGCCCCTGGGCCCCCTGCCAGATGTCCCATCACCTCTGCCCTGAGCCGGCCTCTCACGCCCAGCGGAGATCCCCGGTATCCCAGGCAACATCTCTTGAGCACAGCCTGAGAGCTGCTGGGCGTGTCCCGTTCCCAGCTTGGCATGTGAAGACGCGGACACGAAAGGCAGGGGAAATTGGCTTCAGGTGCTATGGATGGGCCACGGCCAGTCCTCCAGTCGACAGGAACCTGCTCTTGCTGCTGTATATCTCGTGGATGCTGTTATTTCCACTCCAGCTCATCTGGGGAGGTGGCTCTAGCCCGCTCACGCTCACGATTCGGTAGAGCTGCATCCGTCTCCCAGCTGCCTCCAGGACCGCGCCTTGGTTTTAAAGGTACAGACTAACCCCGCTGAGACTTACTAACAACAAAGCATGCAGAGTAGTGATGCCACTAGTGTGTAAAGGAATTACACACTAGTGGCATCAATCCCGCAAGCAAGGAACAACGCAAGGGAATAAGGTGTCAAACCGAGAAACGTCGCTAGAAATAGCCTCTGGGGAACTAGCCACTGGCCTCTGGTAGCGAGAGGAGGGACAGCCCTTTGAAAGCTAAGTATATGGGTGGATGCTGCCCTCCTCAGGGGACAGTGGGAACAGCTCCATGCATACTTTCATAGAATCCTAGGACTGGAAGGGACCTTGAGAGGTCATCGAGTCCAGCCCCCTGCCCTCATGGCAGGACCCAGAACTGTCTAGACCATCCCTGATAGACATTTATCTAACCTACTCTTAAATATCTCCAGAGATGGAGATTCCACAACCTCCCTGGGCAACTTATTCCAGCGTTTCACCACGCTGACAGTTAGGAACATTTTCCTAATGTCCAACCTAAACCTCCCTTGCTGCAGTTTAAGCCCATTGCTTCTTGTCCTGTCTTCAGAGGCCAAGATGAACACGTTTTCTCCCTCCTCCTTATGACACCCTTTTAGATACCTGAAAACGGCTCTCACGTCCCCCCTCAGTCTTCTCTTTTCTAAACTAAACAAACCCAATTCTTTCAGCCTTCCCTCATAGGTCATGTTCTCTAGACCTTTCATCATTCTTGTTGCTCTTCTCTGGACCTTCTCCAATTTCTCCACATCTTTCTTGAAATGGTGCCCAGAATTGGACACAACACTCCACCTGAGGCCTAACCAGTGCAGAGTAGAGCGGAAGAATGACTTCTCGTGTCCTGCCCACAACACACCTGGGCTGTGTCTACACTGGCAAGATTTTGCGCAAAAGCAGCCGCTTTTGCGCAAAAACTTGCTGCCTGTCTACACTGGCCGTGAGTTCTTGCGCAAGAACACTGACGTTCTAATGTAAGAAATCAGTGCTTCTTGTGCAAGAACTATGACTCTCCTGCTGAGGAATAAGCCCTCTTGCACAAGTGTTCTTGCGCAAGAGGCCAGTGTAGACAGGCAACATGAATTTCTTGCGCAAGAAAGCCCAATGGCTAAAATGGCCATCGGAGCTTTCTTGCGCAAGAGTGTGTCTACGCTGGCACGGATGCTTTTGCGCAAAAGCACATCTCTTGCGCAAAAGCACATGCCAGTGTAGACGCTCTCTTGCACAAATATTTTAACGCAAAAACTCTCGCGTTAAAAGTATTTGCGCAAAATCTTGCCAATGTAGACGTAGCCCTGTTCATGCATCCTAGAATCACGTTTGCTTTTTTGCTTTGCATGATTAAGAACGAAAAGTCTCTCTTAATCGCTGTTAACTCAGGTGATCCACTCAGAACAAATTGACTTGATTTAAAAAAGAATCACGATTCATCTCCATTTCAATGGCCCTGTTGAACAATAGACTATCGATGGGGATGTAGCGACTAGATACCTTTGTGCATGGGTCGCCAATCTTTCGAAGCACAAGATCACTTTTTGAATTTAAGTGTAATCCCGGATTTACCTCACCCCCAAACACTCTGGCCCCACCTCCTTCCTGCCCCTTCTCCAAGGCCCCGCCCCTGCTCACTCCGTCCTCCCTTCCTCCCCCATTCGCCCTCCCTTTCACCAGGCAGGGGCAGAGGGTTGGAGACGCAGGCTCTAGTCTTGGGCTAAGGCCGCGTTTCTCAAACTGTGGGTCCTGACACCCTGGGGGATTGTGATCAACTTAGAGGGTGGTTGCGGTATCACAAAGTTTGAGAACCCCTGGGCTAAGGGATGTGGAGTGTGAGAGGGGCTCTAAGCTGAGCCTGGGGCAGGGAGTTGGGGTGCAGGAGGGGGTTCAGGATACAGGCTCTGTAAGGGAGTTTGGGTTCAGGGGGCTCAGGGCAGGGACTTGGGGTGCAGAAAGGGGTTCATGACTGGGGCAGGGGATCGGAGCTGGCTCCAGCTGGCCACTGCTTATCTCAGGTGGCTCCTGGGGGGTGGTGCAGTGGGGCTAAGGCAGGCTCCCCCCTGCCCTGGCCCTGCACCACTTTCAAAAGCAGCCAGCAAACTCCCTCCATCCCAAGCCCTGTGCCCCTCACCCCCGTTCTGTGGAGATAGAATACAGGGTGGGAGGGGGGCACCCTGACATCAGCACCCCCACTCCCTTCCCTGCCCTGTACGGCAAGGAGGAGGCTCCAAGGCAAGGGGCAGAAGCAGTCTGGGGGGGGGGGGGGTGAACAGCTGAGGTGCTGGCACTTGAGAGCCTCTTGGCCAAACCAGTCAGGATCTCCTGTCAGAGGCCCCAGGATCTACCAATCGATCCCGATGGACTGGTGGGTGACCACTGGCCTTACAGAGTTTGTCTGTTTGATCAAGAACTCCCCCTAAACACTAAGAGCTGGGACCACCCAAGTGGGTATAATACAGCTTCCTCTTCCCATCATTGAAAGCCACGTTAGGGTTTGGTTGGGACAGGACAACGGGACGTGCCTGGAACGGGATTGCTTCTCAATAAACCTCAGAAACCAGAGAAATGAGGCGCAGGGCTGTTTTGGCACAGCTCCATCAGTACTTAAGGTTCGAAAACAGGAAGAAAATGTCATTGGAAACACAATCATTTACATCAGGGGCTGGGGAAACTATTTTCGGTTGGGGGCCGCTGACCCATGGAAATATCAGTCAGGGGCTGCACACAAGTGAGAAGCAAAAAAAACCAAAACAAAACAAACAAAACCCCAAACCGCACTGATGTGGGCCCTGACTGAGAAGGAGAAAGACTCTGCCCACATTCCCCCCCCACACCAGCGCCTAACAGGACCCGGGCTAGTAGATTTGTAGATTCCGGCCCTAGTGTTGGACCCTAGTGTTGGCAGGGGTGCGGGCAGAGATACGGGGGGGAGGGGTGTGATTATGAAAAGTTTTTGGGGACGCAGTGTTAGCTCTGCCCCTGTTAAACTGAAGCGCCCCTGAGTAACTATCCGCTCCCGGTGTGGGAACTTTGAGGCTGGGACCAAGTCACCCCTGGGCTTTCTCTCTGTGAAGTTCAAGGGAGGGAGTTCCCGGCATCTTTCACTGTGACAGGCCCTTCCAGTGGGGCTCCACTGCCCTCCCCCACTGCTAGCACCAGTCTGGGGTAGACCCCTGGCCACCCCAGATAGGTCCCTCAGATCGGCTTGGCCCTGAGGCCTGCTGGGTCTGACCAACTACAAGTGTTCCCCTCCATCAGGAGCAGGCCAGATCCAACCCACTGAGCCTTTGGGTCTGGCCCATGGCCTGCCAGGACCCTCGGGCAGGCTCCCTGCCTGCCTAGCCCCTGGCCACTCCAAGCAACCAGCTGCTGGGGCCCTGTGCCTGTAGGTACCGTGTGCCCCTTGGGGGGGAGGGTAGACCTTGCACAGTGCCCCTGTTCCCAGCACAATCATCACAGTTCCCATTGGCTGGAAATTGGCCAATGGGAGCTGCAAGGATTGTGCTGGGGGCGGGGGCAGCATGTGAAGTATCAACACACACGCGCACACACACACCCTGCTGGCACGTGGCGCAGAACAGCACATGGAACAGCCAGTGGCTTTGAGCGGCCTAGGGCTGTGGCAGGCAGGGAGCATGCCTGAGGGTCCCACTGGGCTGCTGGCCGGGAACCACCCACGTAAGCGCCTCCCAGCCAGAGCCTGCCCCTGGCATCCCACCCCCTCCCGCACCCCAACTCCCTGGCCCAGGTCACCATCCAGACCCTCTGCACGCCCCCCCCTCCTGCCAGTCACAACTCTCTCCCAGATCCTGCACCTCCTCCCACACCCCTTCCCCAGGCCAGAATCCTCTCCCGCACCTATACCCCCTCCCCAACCCTGCACCCCTAGGGTTGCCAGGTGTCCGGTATTGACCCGGACAGTCCGGTATTTTCACCTCCTGGCCAGTAAAACAATTCAGAAAATACTGGACACCTAAAATGTCCAGTATTTTCTGATTTTTTTTCCCTGCCAGGAGGCGAAAGTACCAAACACCTGGCAACCCTACAACACACTTGGCAACTGGGCCCAGCCCCCAGCCCGCCCACCCATGGCCCAGCGCCCCCCCCCATGCCCTGGCCCCCAGCTTACCTGGTTCCACAGGGAAGCTCCATTCTGGCTCCATGAAGAAAACAAAATGGCCACCCACAAAAAGCCTAAAGAACTGAAGCCTTCCCTGGGTCTTAATGCTCAACTTCTTCCCTCTTGCTAACCCTATTTTGCAGGCACTTAAAGCTGTTTTAATGCTGTTTTTTAATTTTTTTTTTTTTTTGCTCAACAACTTTGGTCTCCCCCTTTTTTTCCCCCAATGGTTTTTTTTTGGGGGGTGGTTGGTATTTTTGGGTAAACCATCTGGCAACCCTATGCACCCCAATCTCCTTTTCCACGTCCACACGAAGCCTCTGACACACAAACATATACACACCCCAGGTCACAACCCCCTCCTTCACCCAAACTCCCTCCCAGACCCCACCCCCTCTCCTGAACCCCAGTCCCCTACCCCAAGCTCCCTTCTGCACCCCGTGTCTGTCCCAGACCCTGTGCCCCCTCCACAGAAAAGTGCAGCCCTCAGCCACTTACCAAAATCCTGGTGTGCCCCCCATCAAAAATGGCTGCCCACCCCCGGGATAGATACTGGGCAGGGGAAGGACAGACAGTCAGATGCTGTGGACAGAGGGCTGGATGCTGTCTGGGGAGAGGGAAGAATCTCCGCCTGGTGCAGCACCTCCCTCTGTGCCCCCCCACCCCCATGCCAGTGAATACTCTGGTTGTGGCAGCCCCTGTCCCCGGCTGGCACCCGTGCTGCAGTCTCTTTGTCGCTGGCCTGGTGCTCCCAGGCTGCCTGCAATGGGCTCTGTGGGCCCCCCCGGGTCTTGGGCACACAATGGATCTAACAAGGTGACCTGGGGCGAGGTAGGGGGCACAACACAACCAGCTAAGGCTCTGTATTGAAAGGGGCCCCTCCCCTCAGCCTCCCCTTCCCTGTGGAGCAAAAAGATACAGGGGTTTGCCCTGGGTAAAAAATTGCCCCAGCTAAGAAAGAGTGGGGGGCACCTGGTGCGGGGCTGGGGGGCAGGGACATGCTCCTTAACCCAGCACAGGGTATGGGTTATGGGGTGGCTGCAGGGGGGCTCAGCGGGTGGGACAGGGGGCTGAGGATGTGGGGCCAGAGAGAAGCAGGGCAGGGGCAGAGTGGGCAATTCAGGGGGCAGGGGCTGAGGAGGTGCAATGGCTCATGGGAGTTCAGGGGACTCAGGGGAGAGATTGAAGGGAGGGGGCTGAGGGGGGGTCAGGAGAGCCAAAGGGAGGGGCCGGGGGGGTTCGAGGGGCTGAGGATAAAGGGGGCTGAGGGGAGTTCAGGGGAACTAAGTGGAGGGGCTGATGGAAGGGGCTGAGGGGGGTTCAGGGGAGCCAAAGGGAAGGGCTGAGGGGAGGGGCTGAGGGAGGTACAGGGGAGCTGAAGGGAGGCGCTGACGGAAGGGGCTGAGGGGGGTTCAGGGGAACTGAAGGGAGGTGCTGATGGAAGGGGCTGAGGGGGGTACAGGGGAACTGAAGGGAGGCACTGACGGAAGGGGCTGAGGGGGGTTCAGGGGAACTAAGTGGAGGGGCTGATGGAAGGGGCTGAGGGGGATTCAGGGGAGCTAAAGGGAGAGGCTGAGGGGAGGGGCTGAGGGGGGTTCAGGGGAGCCAAAGGGAGAGGCTGAGGGGAGGGGCTGAGGGGAGTTCAGGGGAGCCAAAGGGAGGGGCTGAGGGGAGTTCAGGGGAACTGAAGGGAGGCGCTGATGGAAGGGGCTGAGGGGGGTTCAGGGGAGCCAAAGGGAGAGGCTGAGGGGAGGGGCTGAGGGGGGTTCAGGGGAGCCAAAGGGAGGGGCTGAGGGGAGTTCAGGGGAACTGAAGGGAGGCGCTGACGGAAGGGGCTGAGGGGGGTTCAGGGGAGCCAAAGGGAGGGGCTGAGGGGAGTTCAGGGGAACTGAAGGGAGGCGCTGATGGAAGGGGCTGAGGGGGGTTCAGGGGAGCCAAAGGGAGAGGCTGAGGGGAGTTCAGGGGAACTGAAGGGAGGCGCTGATGGAAGGGGCTGAGGGGGGTTCAGGGGAGCCAAAGGGAGGGGCTGAGGGGAGTTCAGGGGAACTGAAGGGAGGCGCTGACGGAAGGGGCTGAGGGGGGTTCAGGGGAGCCAAAGGGAGAGGCTGAGGGGGAGGGGCTGGGGGGGGTTCAGGGGAGCCAAAGGGAGGGGCTGAGGGGAGTTCAGGGGAACTGAAGGGAGGCGCTGACGGAAGGGGCTGAGGGGGGTTCAGGGGAGCCAAAGGGAGAGGCTGAGGGGAGGGGCTGAGGGGGGTTCAGGGGAGCCAAAGGGAGGGGCTGAGGGGAGTTCAGGGGAACTGAAGGGAGGCGCTGACGGAAGGGGCTGAGGGGGGTTCAGGGGAGCCAAAGGGAAGGGCTGAGGGGGATTCAGGGGTCTCAGGGGAATGGGGTCCAAACCCAGCAAGGGAATTGGAGAGAGAAAAGACTCAAGAACTGGGCAACAACTGACACCTCCCCACTAGCTTCGCCCCCTTAGATCCCACCACCCACCCACACACGCAGCTGCTCCTCCTATTTGGTGGGTGGGCGGAGACTCCAGTGATTCCTCAATCAGCCGGGGGGGGGGGGTCTCTAAGGCATCTCCGGCCAGTCGCGCCCCCCCAGCCCTGCACTCTCAGCAAGCCGGGGAGGGGGGAGAAATCCGCCAATCAGCATCTGCTCTGAACCCCCCCCCCCAAAATTCAGTCCGGCCCCCTGGGGCAGCCCCGAATAGGGGCAAGGGGGAGGGGAAATCTGAGGGCGGAGCCGCCCTGAGGGACTGTGGGGGGGGGGGGCGCTCAGCTGGGAGGCTAAGGGGGACAGAGAGAGTCGGGAGGGGGCAGGGCTAAAGGGGGAGCGGGAGAGGGAGGGCGGGGCTGAAGAGGGCGGGGGGCACAGTGTCAGGTGTGGTGTGGGGCGGGGCGGGGCGGGGCGGGGGCACAGTGGCAGGTAAGGGGGCGGAGACCTGAGGGGGGGCAAGGGAGCTGCGGGGGAAGCTGGCTAAAGAGGGGCATAAGGGGGCGGGGTCAGAGAAGGGGTAGGGCGGGCTGCGGGGGTGGGGACGGGCCGCAGAGGGGCTTAGGGGGCGGGGCCAGAGAGGGGGCGGGGCTTTCTGTGATGTCTCTCCTGCGCGGCCGAGATGATGCAGGCGAGAGGCGGTTGCCATGGGAACGGGAGGCAGGGAGGGACCGGGAAGGAGGGAGGGGGGCGCGGGGCAGCGGCCGGCGGGGCCGGGCCGGGCCGGGCCGGGAGCGGGCATGGCCGAGCGGGCTCCGGGCTGCCCGGGTCCTTACGACACGGCCACGCTGCTCCAGTTCTGCACCGGTGAGTTAGCGCGATCCGTGCCCGGGCTGCCCCCACTGCATCCCCCCCCCAGCCGTGCCCGGGGCTGCCCCCACTGCATCCCCCCCCCCAGCCGTGCCCGGGGCTGCCCCCACTGCATCCCCCCCCCCAGCCGTGCCCGGGGCTGCCCCCACTGCATCCCCCCCCCCCAGCCGTGCCCGGGGCTGCCCCCACTGCATCCCCCCCCCCCCAGCCGTGCCCGGGGCTGCCCCCACTGCATCCCCCCCCCCAGCCGTGCCCGGGGCTGCCCCCACTGCATCCCCCCCCCCAGCCGTGCCCGGGGCTGCCCCCACAGCATCCCCCCCCCCCAGCCGTGCCCGGGGCTGCCCCCACAGCATCCCCCCCCCCCCCAGCCGTGCCCGGGGCTGCCCCCACAGCATCCCCCCCCCCCCAGCCGTGCCCGGGGCTGCCCCCACAGCATCCCCCCCCCCCCCAGCCGTGCCCGGGGCTGTCCCCCCCGCATCTCCCCTTCAGCCGTGCCCGGGGCTGCCCCCTCTCGCTCCAGCAGCCATGCCCAGGGCCCTGTGGCTGGCCCACATAGCACAGCCAGGTGCTCTGGGGGGCTGGTGTCACCCTGCGTGTGGGGTCATGCGGGGTCGCGGAGCAGGCAGGCTCATGGGCACGAAGCGACCGAATGGCACTTGGGCAGGTTTCGCCCTCGGGCTGGCTGCAGCTGTGGGCAAAGAGCGGGGGAAGGAGATAGGGGCTGCCCTGCTGGTGCCCCTCTCTCCCCACCCACAGCCCCCCTGCTGTGGCAGCCCAGCCCCACATCCCGGGGGGGCTGAGCCAGGAGCCACCAAACTCCCTGGGCACAGGCCCTTTGCCAGTCTCTGCCCACAGCTCTGCAGATCGCAGCAGTCCCTTTCCCCGGCAGGACGCGGGGCCCGCGTCCAAGCAGCCTGGACGATCCATCTGGCCCTGGCGCATTGGCGCGGTCCTCTCCATGCCTGCCCGCCAGATGCAGCAGGGACGCACCTGCTGCCAGGAAAGAGTCAATGCTGGGCAGGGCCGGCCATCCACTAGATTCCCCTGGTTCCCCCCTAGAGACCGTTCCTGGGATCCCAGGAATCCTGCCCATTTCTACGCCTAGCGGGCAAAGCACAGGGTGGAGCATGTGCCCCCTGGCCCCTCCCCAGATGCCGCTGTGAGTAGTGTAGTACAGTCCCTCCCCCCATGTAGGGCTTTTTCCAGCTTACATCATTGCAAAGCCCTTGCAGCGCCTCTCCGGGGATCCTCCGCTTGGCATGGAGATGCAGCCACCTCTGGGGTGGAGCATGGAACTGTTTATTCAGGGGCTCCCCTCGCCAGGGTTCAGATGCAGCCTCCTCTAGGGTGTGGCGGGGGGGGGCACTGAGCTGCAGCTGCCTGCGCGGAGGGGGGAGGAAGGGCATCCTGGGGTTCCACGCTTGGTGCCGGGAGGGCGCTGTTTCTGGGGTGGGGCACAGAAGCTGTTTAACAGCCCCCTCATGAGAGGGCAGGGTAGGATGTGCAGAAGGGGCCTGTAAGTGGGGGCAGGGAAGGGGTGGGCACAGGGAGCTGGAATGTTGTGAGGACCCTGGAGCGAAATCCTTAGTGACATGTCCCGGCATCTTCTGATCCCTGGAGCACCCAGGCCCTCCTCTGGACTCGTGAGGTGGAAGAGGGGATCTCCTCCGAGACCGTGCCTCCCTCCCGGGGTGATGCTCCAGGGGGAATCTGAGGGTGGGGCAAAGAGGAGAGGGGTGAGGCAGGAACATTTTTAGCTCCGGTGCCCGGTGCAGCTGTGCCCCATTCCCACTGCCAGGAACCAGCCGCGCCTTCCCGGAGTGCCTGGCACCCGCTCCCCCGGTGCCACTTCCACCTGATCTCCTCCACCCCATCCTCTGCCATCCCAGCCCCTCCCTGGGCTTCCTGCCCCCCTTGCCCACCAGGAATGAGGCCGCCCCTTTCCACCGTCCCCCCTCTGCCCGTGCTGCCCCGCAGCACCAGGCCCCCGCCTCATCCCCCCCCATGGGGCAGCGCCACGGTGAGGCCCCCCAGCTCTGTGGTGGGCGGGCGGTCCCAAGGGAGCGGTGCCAGGCGGAGAGGAGCGAGCGGCTGCCATTGGGCCGCCGGCCGGGCTGCTGCAGGGAGGGCGGGCCGAGGAGTGAAATACGACTGCAGAGGAGAGAGGCAGGGACGGAGGAGCCACCACTGCGGAGGCCAGCAGCAGGACAGGGGGGGGCCACGCAGGCAGGGCACAGGGCCCCCAGCACGACAGGTGGGTGCCAGCCCTGGTGTCCGGGCTGCCGCTGGCTCTGCAGAGAGGGGCAGGCGGGCTCCCAGGGGAGGCAGCATCTCCAGGAGATGGGGGGATGCCAGGGTCCAGCAGGGTGGGGGGCAGTGGCGAGGGGTCACTGCCGGGCGGGGCAGGGGAGCAGGGGTTGGTTCTGGCTCTGAGGGGGGGGGACCCATAAAGTTCTGCAGAGCCTGACCTTGCAGAGGGATGGCCTGGCCTGCAGCCAGGCTGGGAGGCACCAGAGACCCCCCCACCCTGCCCCATGCCCCCTTGGGCTGCATTGCCCAGACCCGTTCCCCACTGAGACAGGAAGGAAATGCCCCCCTACCCCGACCATCCAGCACAGGCCGCTGCAGGGGCAGGGGGGACGACCACTGGTCCTAACCCACCTGCCGCCCATGCTCTGGGGGTGCCACCACCAGGGGCCAAAGCCACTGCAGGGGGGCATCACGAGAACCTGGCTGCCCCAGCTTGGGCAGGGCTCAGCGTCTGTTTTCTCTGGTCGCAGCTGCCCAGCCAGGCCAGCGGCCTCTGCAAGATTCCCACCCTCGGGGGACAAGCCGGAACTGGGACCCTGATCGTGGAGGGGGCGTGGCTTAGGGATGGGCACAGCTGGTGTGGGAGGGGGCACTTGGGGATGGGCATAGAAAGTTGGCTGCAGGGGTTACTGGGGGTGGGAATGGCCAGTCAGGGGCATTGCCTAGAGATGGGTATGGCTGATGAAAGCATGTGATGGGGTGGGGAACCTAAGGCCCCAGCTTGCCTGGATCCAGCCCCCAAGGCTCGGGGCTCCCCCCACTCCAGCGTTGGGGGCTGGAGCACACAAAACCGACTCGGCTGGTCCCGCCCAGGCTTTGGGGTGCAGGGAAATGTGGGGAGAGTCTTTCTGCTTCTCAGTGGGGGTTGGGTTGGAGAGGGGGGGTTGCTTCTCACTTTTGTGCAGCCCCTGGCTGATTTTTCTGTGGGTCAGTGGCCCCCGACCCAAAAAAGGGTCCCCACCCTGGTGTATGAGCGTGGCCAGTAGAGGGGGGGATGCTTGGGGAGGAGTGCAGCTGGTCGGGGAGCATTGCTCGGGGACAGGCTTGGCTGGTCGGGGTGGGGGGGTCACTGCAGATGGGGTCGCTCAGGGACAGGCTTGGCCGGTGGGGGGGGACACTGCGCAGGGACAGACATGACAGGTCGAAGGGGGGGGGGGTTGCTCATGGGCATGGCTGGTCAGGGAGGATGTCACTTGAGGACAGGGTGGCATGGTCGGTTTCAGCTTAGTGCCCCCCCCCCCCATCCTGCAGCATCTGGCCCCTCACTGCTCGGAGGCCCCAGACAGGGTGGGGCTGCTCTCTGCCCAGCCTGTGGGCCCTAGGCCTGGGTTCCCCATGTGGGGCAGGGCCAGGACAGCGTTGGCTGAGCAGCAGGGTTCGGGCAGGTGTGGTGGTTAGTTCTTGCCCCATGCCAGGTGGGGGAGGGACAAAGGGCGTCTGCCCCTCCCCATCGGACCAGGTGCTCCAGGAGCAGGGCTGACTCCAGCTGCTTCCCTTTGATGGGTGGGGTGGGGGGACCTGGCAGGCCCCTGGCACATGCGGAATGCGGGAGTCAGTGGATGACCCTGGCCCAGCTCAGCTGGGGAGGGGGATGTAAAGCCCACGGGCTCATACTTAGAAAGGGAAACCGAGGCTGTATAGCAGGTAATGCTGAAATAGCCCCTGGCAGCGGGATGGGGGCCCCTTGTTCCCTGCCAGCAGGAAGATCTCGCTGGGGATCAGCCCCTGGGAAGGGCAGGGGGCCCAGTCACTCCGCAGTGAGGGGGCTGGATCGGACTTGGAATTGCCCCACAGACGGTGCCAGGCTGGCCAGGGAGGTTCCAGTCAGGGCTTTTGGTTCCCAGGACAAAAAGGGCTGGGATCCATGGGGCAGCAAGAGAGGAGGCAACTCCTCTGTGTCTCCCCATTTGGGGCCAGGTGGAGGGGACTTAAAGCTTTGGGATGGGGAGATGAATTGCTCATCCAACCACCAGTAACAGCTGCCAGTGGCCCCACCCCTCTATCTGCCAGTGCATCCTGCACTGCCTAATCTGCTAGTAGACACGAGCGTCTGCAGTGAAATCGCTATTGGCAACCACTCGTCTGTTGTCAGTAGGTTTCAGAGTTAACCCGCATTGAGCTGTCATTCCAGGCTCTCTGCAGACTGGAGCTGAGGCTGCTACAGGGCTCAACATCCATTTGCAGGCAGGGGTTGGACTGGGGAGCAGGTGTTTCCCTGGCACGGGCAGCAGGGATCTGAAATCCCGACTGAGAACTGAGCGTCTGAGCTAAGGAATGAGGTGCCTTCGTCTGTGCTGGGCCCCGTCTCCTGCTTTCTCAGTGTGCTTTGTGTGCTGCCCAGCCCTCCAGGTCTGTCAGTCCAACCCTCTGCAATGT
The DNA here is from genome assembly GCA_032595735.1 of Pelochelys cantorii. Classification (NCBI taxonomy): domain Eukaryota; kingdom Metazoa; phylum Chordata; order Testudines; family Trionychidae; genus Pelochelys; species Pelochelys cantorii. The sequence goes on along the minus strand of CM064358.1, from coordinate 3,733,875 downwards.
CCACTGTCCTCCTGGGATCTCCCCGCACCCCTCTGCAGCACCGATCCCCATCTCCCTCTCTCCCAGGGCATGCTGGTGTCCCAGGCCCCGCCCGGCCTGGCGCCGCTCCCAGCTCTTACTGCTGGGCCTGTTGCATGCTCACCTTGTACCATCAGGGGGCGCTGACACTGCTGCACCCATGGGGGCAGCTGGGACCCGGCTGTGCCCGTTGACGGGCTGTGACAGCAGAGCTATGGGGGAGGGTGTCTGGTGCCCATCTGTGCTGGGACCGGCCGTTAGCGCCTCTGCCCGATGCCCTGGGGCAGGACAGACTCACAGAAATGTGTGGCTGGAGGAGCCCTTGCCCTGCCTTTGGTGGGCATGGGAACAATCCCTGCTCAACCCTGTCTGTCACAGCCCTGAGATGCTGCCCTCTGTCCTGGCAGAGCCATAGGATGGTTCAGGGCGGCCACCCCAGGCTTCGCACTTTGGGGGCCCTGTGGTGGCTGCAGGGGGCATCCTCCCAGAACTCACCACAGAGGCAGGGGGCGGGGCTTGGAGAAGGGGTGGGGCTTGCGATGTGGGAGGTTGCCCTGTGTCTGGGCCTCCAGGCCCCACGGCCCCCTCGGGATGGCCCTGGTTTCTGGCAGTGGGGGCAGAGTATAGGCCAGCCGTCAGAGCAGGGCTGTCTGGGGGGCCGGACTCCTGGGTTCTAGCCACTGCTCTGGGGAGGGAGTGGGGTCTAGTGGTTAGAACAGAGAGTCTGGGATTCAGGACTCCTGTGTTCTCTGCCTGGCTCCGGGAGGGGAATGGGGATTAGAAGTGTAGAGGCAGGAAGGCTTGAAGTCAGGACTCCCGGGCTCTGTCCCCAGCTCTGGGGAGGGAGTGGGGCCTAGTGGTTAGAGGCAGCACCACTAAGGCAAAGCAGCAGAGATGTTGGCCTGCTGAATTCGGGGCTTGGTCCCCAGCTCTGCCTGCTACGACCCTGGCTAGCCTCTCAGCTGTCTTGGCCATGTGGGAGGGAGCGCTGCCTCCACGAAAGCTGTGGAGGATGGGGGGTGGGCAGTGCGTAGAATATGAAGAGCTGGCCTCAGATGCCAGACTGGCAGCTCCCTTGCACCCAGAACCATGCGACAGGCTGGGGTACGGGGTGGCCTGTCTGTCCTGGACTCCTGGGTCCCATCTCTGAGCCAGCTGCTCTTCTCACCCCTCCCCCACTTCTAGGTCATTGGTGGTGATGTTATGGGGGGTAGGGATCTCGGGGTGCGCCCTTTGTTGGGGGCAGCGGGAGGGGCCCAGATCCCCACGGCTCACCAGTCCCTCCATTTGCCCCCCCCTCCCAGATGATAACCTGTCGGGCATCAGCGGGATGGAGGTGGACGACCGCATCTCGTACCTGGAGCAGCGGCTGCAGCTGCAGGAGGACGAGATCCAGGTGCTGAAGGCAGCTCTGGCCGACGTGCTGCGCCGCCTGAGCGCCTGTGAAGAGAACGGACTCAGCCTGCAGAGGAAGGGGCCGGCGAAAGGTACCGGGCTGCAGGGCTCCTCGCCCGGGGCTGCTCAGCCCACACCCTGGGTGCTCTTCTCGGAGAGCCCCATCCCCTGTGTGCAGTCACCTCTCGGCTGAACCTCCTCTCAGCACCATCTGCACTTGCTCCCAGCAAGAGGGGGGCAAGCCCCCCCCCGCCAGGGAGGGTCCTGAGCCTGTCCAGTGCCCACCCCACCACCTGGGCAGCCACCCGCCTCCCTCCCTGCCAGCTGCTCCGAAAGGAGCCACCCCCAACGCCAGGGCAAAGCCAGGTTGGCCTCGTGTCCTGGGCAGGAGCCTTGAGCAGTGTGGGGAAGGGCTGAGCCCCATGGAGCCCCCCAACTCTGAGATCCACAGCTGGATGCCCCCCCCCACCCGGGATGCCAGGGCCCAGCTGTGATCCCACCTGCTCTGGAAGGAAGGAAGCACCCCCTTGTCCTGCCCTTGCTCCCCACCATGGGGCACGGAGCCAGCGCCCTGGGACTGAGGGGTTGGGCGGAGCCCATCACCAGCAGGGAGCCGAGCCACCTCCTGGGGAGACCCGCCCCTCCCCCCCCCAGACTGGGAAGAGCTCCCCAGCAGTCGGGGGGCTGCGGCTCTGAGCAGCGACTCCTCCTCCCTCTCTTCCCCCCCCCCCCCGCAGTGTGCCAGCTGCTCAAGGGGCTGCCCTCCAAGCCCACCCTCAGCAATGGGATCCTCCCACAGAAGAGACCCGGGGGCTACTCCACCTCCCCGTCATCCCCCAAGAGAGAGCCAGCCCATGGCACCGCCAGGAGGTAGGCGCTGGGGGGCGGGACCTGAGACGCAGGCTGGGCTACGGCAGGGGTCACGTACCTCTCCTGGGCTGGAAGGGTTCTTGGGACACTGGGAGGAGCAAGGAATCTTCCGTGCACGGGGCCTGGCCCTTGGGGAGAGGAGCTGCCTACAGCCCCAGAGACTGGGTATGGCCTGGGGGCGGGGCTAAGGGCAGCAATATGGTCTGGGGGCGGGGCTAAGGGCAGCAATACGGTCTGCGGTGGGGTGAGGGGCAGCAGTACAGTCTGGGGGCGGGGCTAAGGGTGGCAGTACCATCTTGGGGCGGGGATAGGGGCAGCAGTATGGCCTGGGGGCAGAGCTAGGGGCTTGCACTTCAGCCTGGGCGACAGGACAAGAGATTGCAGTATGGCCTAGTGGGTGGGACTACAGGGCTGCAGAACAACATGGGGCAGGGCTAAGTGACGGCAGCACTGCCTCATGGGCGGGGCCTGGGGCTGCAGTGGAGCTGCTGGGGCCTGGACGCTGGGAGCATCCAATAGCTGTGGTGGGAAGGTGCCGTCCGCAGGTCGCCTGCCCCTCCCGACCCATCCCATGTTGCTTCCCTGCGAGCGGCAGCAGCAGGGCTGGCCCAGCCACTAGCCACCCTAGAGCTGCCCCCAGCAGCTCCTGGCACCCTGGCATCCCATGAGCAGCGCTGCAGCCAGCAGGGGGCGCCAACCCCAGCAGGTATCCACCTGCCCTGCTCCCAGAGAGCTGGAGGAAGCAGAGAGGCCAGGGCCAGATCCTGGCTGGGCCAGTGTTTCCAGGGTTGTCCCCACTACCCATCCCCCAGCACTGTGAGGGGGTGGTAGCCGGTGCCAGTCTGTGTGCTGGGGATCTCTACTTGAGCAGGCAGTGCCAGGCTGCAGGGCCTAAGGACTACGCAGGGCGTGCTGAGCGTGGATCAGGGTGTGGGATGCTGGGTGTAGCTGGCATGCAGGTGGGCGTGGGGGGGGTCTGTGCCAATACCATGCCTGTGGGGCCGGTAGCAGCTCTGGTGGGTGTGTACCTGCCGGGGCACTGGGGCTGTCTGTGTCTGGTCTGTGTTGGGGGCAGGGTGCTGCGTGGTGTGGTGGTTGTGTGTAGCCGGGGGGATCTCCATCTGTCAACGCTGACGTGCTTGCGCACCGTGTGCCCGGGGCCCCGCGTTGCTGCGGCATGGCTTCTGTCGCACGCCCCCGGTGCCGGCCACTGCTAGCTCACATCCTGCCTCACGCCGCCTGCTCCGCTGCTGCACCCCACTGTGGGGGGGAGAGGGGGAGTCTCACAACAGAACCTGTCTGGGGGCAACACGTTCACATCTGTAATGGGGCTGGGGGTGCACCAGGAAATTAAATACCCAGGCAAACCCAGCCTGGCCCTCTGGGCAGCCCCCCCGCCACCAAGGAGCCTGGAGTCCTGCCCCACTCGCTCCCAGCGGCCTACCCCTCACAAATCCGCTTCCCCTTGCTCCCGCCTCCCTGTGCTTCTTGTGCGCTTGTGCCCTCTGCCCCACGTTGTCCGGCTGGCTGCCCCCTACGCCCTGGCTGGCCCCCTTCCGGCTGGCTCATGCTGTCTCTCCTGCAGCGGGCCCAGGTGCCCCTCCCTGGAGCGGCCGGCCGCGCTCAGACGCGACAGTTTCAGAGAGCAGAGGAGCCGCACCACCTCGTCCAGCAGCTCCTGCAGCGGGAAGCGCGAAGGGTACGTGTCTCAGACCCCACCCTTCCTCCTGCACCCCCACCCCGCTCGGCTGGCTCCTGCGCTGAACCCCGCTACACAGCCAGTCTGGCGGCCTCCTTGCTCTCGGCAGGGATGCCAGGCAGCTTCCCCCTCGCTGCACCGGGGCTGATGCGCTGCCATGGCGCGATGGACCATCCTGGGAACCGAACTTGCCACCTCAGGATTTGTCGGCAGGAGGGTCTGTCGCCGGAGCTGCAGGATCAGATCTCAAAACAGCCATAGAGGATTGGAGCCACTAGAGGGCACCGAGACATGCTGCACTGGCTACAACAGCCCTGGATGCCCAGACATCCAGCCCTTTGAGACAGCCTCCCCTCCTGCCCCCTGGCCCTCCCCTCCCCACCCCCCCCGTCCTTGCAAGGGGTCCAAGGGCAAGTGGGTGGCTCAGTCCAGCTGGCAGCGTGACGCACCCTCACCCCCCGGGACCTGAGGCCCCCACCGGTGTAGGTGGGAAGGGGTGCTGGGCAGGACAGGCAGCCAGCCGGTCACCGCGGGGCACCCATGCTGTCCAGCAGCACTGGGACCGGTCAGAGAGAGAGACCCAGGGGGCTGGAGACTGGGATGGGATGAGGGGTGTTCAGTGGGTGGGGGGCCCAGCCATGGGGCAGCTTAAGGCTGAAGCCCCAGGGAGCTTAGTACTGGAAGTGTGTGGGGAGGGGGGAGGGAGGGATCCGGCACAAGAGGGTTTCTGGGAGGTGTGATTCAAAGATCAGGGGGTTGGAGCCAGTCTGGGGGTGACTTGGGGGCCTGACCTTGGGTGGTGGGGGGCCTGGCACTACAGGAGCGACGGGGGGGGCACTCTAGGGTTGGTGCCAAGGGTCTGGGGGTGACTCTGGGAGGAGGGCCTGGCACTGTGGGAGGGACAGGGGTGCAGGGCCGTGGCAATGGGAGGCTGAGAAACTTGGGGGGCAGGGGCTGATGCTGGGCACCTCTGGAAGAGGCTCACGATTCCTTGGGGAGCAGAGACCTGGCACTAGAGAGCTAATGCCAGGGTGACTCAGGCCAGCACTGGGGTGACCTTGTGTGTGGGGATCCGCATCTGGGGGTGACTCTGGCCAGCACTGGGGGGCTGGCTCTGGGGTGACCAGGAGTGTGGGGATGGAGCTCTGGGGGGTCGCTGGGGGTGACTGTGGCCCGCTCTAGGGTGACCGGGAGTGTGGGGATGGGGCACTGGGGGTGCCTGGTAGAGGCTGGGGTGACACGGGGAGCGGGGGTCCAAAAACTGGGCGTGACTCAGGATGTGGGGGGGCCAGCGCTGAAGGCTGGGACTGACTTCCGCGGGGGGTCTGGCACTGGGGGCGACTCGGGGTCCAGGTGCGGTGAGGGGCCAGGCCCCGAGGGGCGGGGTGACTTGGGGCGCTAGGGGTTAAGGGGCCCGGGGTGTTGGACGCAGGCGGGGAAGGACTCGGGGTTCTGGCGCTGAGGGGGGGCCGGACGCTCGTGGGACCCGGGCGGGCGCAGGGTCTTCGGGGCTCGCCAACGCCCTCCCGGGGCTCGCCCCGCCCGCGGAGCCGGGCGGGGAGGAGGGATCGGGCCGGGGCTTCCCTGCCAGCCGGAGGTGGAGCCGGACTCGGCCCGTCCGGGAAGCGCCTTGCCCGGCCCCTCAGCCCGGGACCCCAGCGCAGCGCAGCGCAGCGCAGCCGGCACCATGCGGAGGGCAGGGGCTGCGGCCAGCCCCAGGTAACCCCCCGCCCCACCCCGCTTCCTGGATCGGATCCGCTTGCAGGGGGGCGGGCCCCAGTGCGCCTTGCCTGAGACTGCCGGGGTCGGGGTGGGGCAGGGGCCCAGGGGAAGTAGGGCAGGCTGGCGCAGCAGGTGGGGCGGGGGGGGGGAGGCTGTGGGGCAGGCCGGTGCAGGGAGATGGGGATAGACTAGTGGCTGGGGGAGGGGCAGGCTGGAGCCTTGGGGTTGCCTGGCACAGTCAGGCTGGGGGGCGGGGGAAGGAACAATGGGGCAGGCTAGTGTAGTGGGAGTGCGAGAGGAGCAATGAGGCTGGCTGTGGGGGTGCAGCGGGGCTGGTGCAGCAGGGTGGGGGAGGGGCAGTGGGGCTGGCTGGTGCAATGGGGAGGAATTGTAGGGCTTCCTGGGGGAGGGGCAGACTGGTGCAGTGGGGAAGAATTGTGGGGCTGTGGGGGGGGGAGGGGCAGGCTGGTGCAGTGGGGAGGAATTGTGGGGCTGCGGGGGGGGGGGAGGCTGGTGCAGCTGGGAGGAATTGTGGGGCTGCCTGGGGGAGGGGCAGACTGGTGCAGTGGGGAGGAATTGTGGGGCTGCGGGGGAGGGGGGGGGAGGCTGGTGCAGCTGGGAGGAATTGTGGGGCTGCCTGGGGGGGGGGCAGACTGGTGCAGTGGGGAGGAATTGTGGGGCTGCGGGGGAGGGGGGGGAGGCTGGTGCAGCTGGGAGGAATTGTGGGGCTGCCTGGGGGAGGGGCAGACTGGTGCAGTGGGGAGGAATTGTGGGGCTGCGGGGGAGGGGGGGGAGGCTGGTGCAGCTGGGAGGAATTGTGGGACTGCCTGGGGGAGGGGCAGACTGGTGCAGTGGGGAGGAATTGTGGGGCTGCGGGGGAGGGGGGGGGAGGCTGGTGCAGCTGGGAGGAATTGTGGGGCTGCGGGGGGGGGGGGGGAGGCTGGTGCAGCTGGGAGGAATTGTGGGGCTGCGGGGAGGAGTGGCAGGCTGGTTCAGTGGGGAGGAATTGTGGGGCTGCGGGGGAGGGGCAGGCTGGTGCATGGAGGCCTGGCACCCGCCCCAACTGTGGCACCCCTTGCGGGGTGGAGATAAAAGCTGCGGCAGATGGGCAGGGAGCGGGAGCCGCCCTCTGCTCGGAGTCTTAACCCCTTCCCCGCTGGGAGTTTCCATCCTGGCCCCTGGGGGGGGATGGGCATGTGACAGAAGAAGGGGGGCAGGGGTCTGCGGGGTGGAGGAAGGACCTCTGGGACAGGCTAGCCAAGTCCCATAGCACGAGGGCCCCCCCCCCACACACACTCACCTTGGCTCCCAGAGGCCTCGGGGAGGTGGCTCAGGGAATGAGCTGTGTTTCGGGGTCCCTTGAGCCCCAGCTCTGCTGGCCCCACGTGCAGGGGACATGGCTCAGGCTGGGGACAGGGAGGCACGACAGGGTGCCAGTCCAGGTCCCTGGACGTAATATCTCTGTCTCTCACCTGCAGCAAACCCAAGGAGGCCACCTTTAGCGCTGGTGAGTGGATGCCCCCGCCCCATGACCCATTGGGAAAGGCCTGGGCAGAGCAAGGTGGGAGGCGGGGAGTTGTGGGGCAGCTGGGAGGGGAGCAGGTTGGGGGGCGAGAGCCCTTGTTTCTGTGGGATGTTGGAGAGCTGGTTGCGGGGCGCAGGGGAGGTGGATCTGAGGCATGGGGTGCCGCGGGGGGACATGTGGGGGGGGGCAGGGGCTCCCTGCCCCCACCCCCTGAGCCCTGTCCCTGCACAGAGGATGGCTATGTCAAGATGTACCTGCGGGGCCGCCCCATCCCCATGTACGTCCCTGACGCCCTGGTGGCCACCTACAGCCTGGACACCAAACTGGAGCTGCCGCCCAAGAAGCTGAAGCTGGACTGGGTGTATCCGGGAGCCCCGAGCTCAGCTCGGGTCTGACTGTGCCCCCCTCCCCAGACGGGCTGGCTCCGCCCCGCCCCCCAGGGCTGCCTGCCTCTGAAATGAAAAACATGTGAGCAAAAGATTTTTCATCCCTAGAGCCTTGTTTACACAGAGAGGTTGGACCAGTTACACCAGTATAACCAGGGGCCATGTGCTTTGTGGTGCCTGCCAGATAGCCCTGGGCGGCAAGCGGCACTTAAGAACTGGTACCTGACTGGTACCTGACTAGTTCTCTTCCCCAGCTCTGGGAGGGGAGTGGGGTCTAGTGGTTAGAGCAGGAGGGGGCGCTAGGACTCCAGATTTTCTCCCCGGCTCTGGGAAGGGAGTGGGGTTTAGTGGTTAGAGTGGGGGGGGGAGGCTGGGAGCCAGGACTCCTGGGTTCTCTCCCCGGCTCTGGGAGGGGAGTGGAGTCTGGTGCATTGGCTGGGAGCCAGGACCCCTAAGTGACTGGGGAGGGGGCAGGTTGCATCCCTTGGTGCCTCAGTTTCCACCTCTCCTAGAGTTGGGGCTGCAGGGTTATTGGCAGCAGACCAATAACCCCTGGGGCACTGGGTGGGGACGGAGAGCCGCTTTGCCCCCTTTTCCTTGACCCATCGCCCCCAGCTATGGGTATCGGGGCCGTGACTGCCGGGCCAACCTCTTCCTGCTGCCCACGGGGGAGATCGTGTATTTCGTGGCGGCCGTGGCCGTGCTGTACAGCGTGGAGGAGCAGCGCCAGCGGCACTACCTGGGCCACAATGATGACATCAAGTGGTATGGGGGGGGGGGCACGGCAAGCCAGACTGTGGAGACGCCCAGCGCCCCCCCGGGTGGGGGGGGGTATGTCGCAGGGTGGATGCAGCAGCATATGGGTCTGCCCTGCGTGGGAGCCAGCGCCCCCTAGAGGGGAAAGGTCCCATTCCTGTCTCCCCCTCTTCCCCCCCAGGGATGGCAGGTGAAGAGGAAAGGGGAGAGCTGGGCTTCAAACCCTGCCCCCCCCCCAGCTTGCCTTGCCCCCAGATGGGTTGGATGGCAGGGGGGGTGGCAGAGCGGGCCCAGGGAGAGCCCAAACCCAGCAGTTCCTGTCACTTGTGGGGCCTGAACTTGCCCCTCTCTCCCCTAGCCTGGCCGTGCACCCCGACATGGTAACCATAGCAACGGGGCAGGTGGCCGGGACATCCAAGGAAGGCAAGGTGAGGAGCGGGGGGGCCCCCTTGGGCCTGCAGGGCTGGGGGCGGGGGGAGCGGGAAATGCCAGCCCTGGGGGTGGGGATGTGGGGGTGTCAGTGGCAAAGGGGGAGACCCCAGGCTGTCGGGGGGGGGGGAGGCTTGAGGGGGGGGGAAGGGTTGACCCAGGAGCCTGCCAGTGGCTGTTGGGGGGTATTTAGTCCCGCCCCCACTGAGCAGAGGGCGGGGTTAGGCCTGGCTGATGGTCTCTCCCCCCGGGCTTCTCCTGCAGCTGCTGGTGCCCCATGTGCGGGTCTGGGACTCGGTCAGCCTGAACACTCTGCACGTGCTGGGCCTGGGGGCTTTCGACCGAGCCGTGAGCTGCGTGGGATTCTCCAAGTCTGTAAGCCACCAGCCCTTAGCTCCGCCCTCCCGGCCGGTTCCCTCCCCCCAGCTCCGCCCCCTTTCCTATTATCTGCCCTCCTGCTGCCCCATCGCCTCAGCCGTGCCCCTTCACCTTGGCTCTGCCCCCAACCCTTTGGGCCCCTCGCCACCCTCCCCCACTTTGGGGTGCATGTGCTGGGGGATTTAGGGGGCCGGAGGTTCTGGGGTGCAGGGTGAAGCGAGGGACTGCAAGGGGCTGAGGTGTTCTGGGGTGCAAGGAGGAGGGCTGGGGGGGCTCGCTTCTGTCTCTCAGCTGTGGGGTGGAGGGCAGCTGGCACTGGGCCCTTCCCTGGGGGAGTCTCCTGGCTTCGGGGTCCCAGTGGGACACAAGGAGTGATCGCCTTGCAGTGGAATGGGGGGGGATCCCCCTGCCCCAGTGATCCAGCCCTTCCCCCCCCCTTCGAAAGAGGGGCAAGGAGCTAATGTCCCAGCTGTACTGCCCCCACCCTGGCAGGGGAGAGGCTGGAGTGATGGGCCAGGAAAATGGGGGAAGGGCTGGTGAGTGGGGTGCCAGTGCTGAGGGGGCCAAGGGGCCTGTGGTGGGGCGGTGTGCACGTCAGTAGATGGTGTCAGCAGCTGGGGACATCTGTACAATGGGGGGTGCCCCCCTCTGAGCCCCACTCCCCTCTGTACAATGGGGGTGCCCCCTGTGAGCCCCACTCCCCTCTGTACAATGGGGGGTGCCTCTCTCTGAGCCCCACTCCCCTCTGTACAATGGGGTGCCCCCTGTGAGCCCCACTCCCCTCTGTATAAGGGGGGTCCCCCCTCTGAGCCCCACTCCCCTCTTTACAATGGGGGTCCCCCCTCTGAGCCCCACTCCCCTCTGTACAATGGGGGTCCCCCCTCTGAGCCCCACTCCCCTCCCCAGAACGGCGGGGGGCTGCTGTGCGCCGTGGACGACTCCAACGAGCATGTGTTGTCCGTGTGGGACTGGCAGAAGGAGCAGAAAATTGCTGACGTCAAGGTAAACCCCCCGCCCCGTTATGCCCCCCCCCCATAGCCCCCGACACCCCTTCACGCTCTCCCTCCCCTGCAGTGCTCCAACGAGTCGGTCCTGGCTGCCACCTTTCACCCCATGGAGCCGGCCCTGCTCCTCACCTGCGGGAAGTCGCACATCTACTTCTGGAGCCTGGACAAGGGCAGCCTGAGCAAGCGGCAGGGCATCTTCGAGGTGAGGGGGCAGAGCTGGGAATGGGGGGGGGCGGGGCGCGAGGGCTGCGCTGCAGGGAGTTGGGAGGCCTTTGCCCTCCTTTAGGGTTCAGGGATTCAGGCCTGTGCCCTCCAGGTTGGGGGGGGGTACTGAGGCCTATGCCCCAGGAATGGGGCTTGGGAGGGGGGTCTCTGGTCCCAGGCTAGGGGTGTTTGCCGTGGGCTGGGTGGGGCAGGCCTCTGGTCCCAGGCTGGGGGGTGTTTGCTGTGGGCTGGGTGGGGCAGGCCTCTGGTCCCAGGCTGGGGGATGTTTGCCTTGGGCTGGGTGGGGCAGGTCTCTGGTCCCAGGCTGGGGGGTGTTTGCCTTGGGCTGGTAACCTGGGCCCTGCCCTCTCCCCTCCCGCCCCCCCGGTGCTCGAGTGCCCTCAGGGGGCCTGGCCGTTGGTGGGCACTGGCACCGCTGCCCCTCCTGTCATTCCAATCGCCGCTGAGTTGAGACGTGACCTGCCTGCCCTCCATTAGGAGTAACGCACCTGATGGTGGTTGGCGGGTGGGTAGGAATTAGCCGCAGTCAGTATGACCCGCGTTTTGCCAACTCAGCACTTTGTCGGCAAAAAGCGGCAGTCTAGAGGGGGATCTGTCGAGAAAGAAAGCCTTTTTCCACAGATCCCTTATGCCTCCTTGGACAGATCCCCCTCTAGCCTGCCGCTTTTTGCCGACAAAGTGCTGAGTTGGCAAAACATGGCAAGCCATTTTTATGCAAATTAGGCACGGGATATTTAAATCCCTGCCTCATTTGCAATGTTGACCTGCCTAATCTCCATCCCTCTGCTGACAGAGGGATGCAGTGTAGACATACCCTCTGGTTTTGTGTTCGCTAGTTGCTTTGTTGTGTTGTATGTGAGTCTGCTGTCCTGGGCTATTCTGTAGTAACTTCGTGTGTCCTGGGCTGTTCTGTAGTAACTCTGTGTATGTGTGCGCACCTCAGTTTCCCTGGGGGGCAGGGACCCAGAGCTCTGGGCTCTCCTTTCCCCAAGATGGATTGTACTGGCTGCTTCTGGTTCCTGTAACAAGTCTGTGCTACCGTGTCCCTGTGAACCAATAAACCTTCTATTCTACCTGCCGGCTGAGAATCACGTCTGGCTGCAGATGGGGTTCAGAGCCCGGGGACTCCCCCACACCCGGTGACAGTCAGGCATTCGGTTCAGTGACTTAGCTCGAGGCCAGTCTGGCAGGTAAATCAGAATGATTTAGGGTCGTGGCGGAAGCCGCTGTGAAGGAGCAGGGTCTCAAGAAAAGTCCCTTTTGTCCTGTAGTCTTCCCCTCTTCCAGCGCCCACATCTGGCACCCAGAATGCTCGGGTGAAAATCTTCCGCCAGCCCGCTGCTCGTGCCTGCAGGATTTTCCGTCACAAGGGGTGTCGGTCACTAAAACCTTGGCTCCCGCCCGCTCTATGGGCTCTGAGGTTAAGAACAGGAGCCTGGAACCGGCCCCGGCCGTGTCCAGATCCAAGAAGCCGTTCGGATGGGGCTTGACTTCGGAGCCAGGCTGGGATTCCAGCTTCTCTGCGGATCCGGCTTTAACCTCGATACGTTCCACGCTGCCCTGGGCTGGACAAGCCACCTGCGGATCCACGGAGCGTCTCAGAATCTCCTTCCTTCCCCAGAAGAGAGAGGCTTTCGGCTGGTCTGTCTCCAGCCTTTCCTCGGATCGCTCCCATTTCACACCTCCCGCGTCTAGAGACTCCGGAGCGCGACCACCGCCTCGAAGCCTTACCAGGCCCCCGGGAGAGACCTCCACACCCCCCGCCCCGCCTTTTCTGCGCTTAGGGTCCCTACCAGAGGGTCTTTTTCCATGTGCAACATTTTCCTGCATGAGATGCTGCTGGTGTTTCCTGCTGGCCGCCGCCTCCTCCTCTCTGCGCCTGTCTGGAAGGTGGGACTCTCTGGACCGCAGTCTGTGGGCCCGGATCAGAGAACTACAGAACCCTACTCATGGCCACATGATCTCTTGGCCCCACACAGGAGGAGCCCCCTTCAGTGTGACAACCCCCTGTTGGGGGGTCCACTCTTTCTCTCTCTCCGGGGGTCCACCCCCTCTTGCAGCTGCACCTCTCTGAGCCTCCAGTACTCCTGTCTCTGCCCGAGGGCCCCCTCAGGCAGTCCCTTACTCTGGACTCCTGGGCCTCTAGGCACAGGGGGAGCAATGCCTCCCCCCCCACCCCCCGGTCCCTGCCTGTGGGGTCTCCCAGCCAGCGCAACGCAGAAGGGTGTATCTAATGTCTGAATGCAGCACAGGGAGTTCTCAAGGCCTTGGGCTTGGCAAGTCCAATACAGTCCGTCTGGGTCTGTCCCAGTCCCCATCTGCTGCGGCTGCTCCCCTGTTCCCAGCCCAGAAACCCCCAGCTTCCAGCCGACCATCCTATGTCCCCTCCCCCAACAGCCCCGCCTCTGGGCCCAGGCAAACAGGCTAGACCTGGGCCTCCTCTCGCCCATCTTGTGTTCCCCCGTTGTCTGAAACTGGCCACCAGCGACACTATCCCCTCAGGTCAGCACCAGCGGACAGTCGAGCTACGGTGGACCTCCCGGTCACCTGCTACTAGGGCCGCTGTCCTGGGTCCTGGTTGCTAGGCAAGGTCACACACAACCCCTCTGCCACCACAACCCCTCTCCCACTGCTTCGTTAAACACACAGCCCACGGTGGGGAGGGAGGGGGGAACAAGACACACACAAAACGCTAGGACAGTCTCAACTTCCCCGCCTCACCTCTAGTCCGAGAATCCCTCCAGGGGTATGAGGAGGGATTTCTTCAAGCCGACCTGGAATGCGAGGTCGCCAAGACACAGCACGGCTCCTCTGATGGCCACCTGGGAGCAGCAACAGGATTGTCTCCCTCTGTGGCAGATAGGGTGTTCCCAGCTTTAAACTAGCCAGCCGTAGCTTCGCAGGGGACCTCTCATCCCGTTTTCAGTCGTCCGGGTCCTACTGGGACCTCCTTGCCTGGGGTCGAAGGGCTGCGGCAACCGGCCACGTCCCTCGGGTCCAAATCCGCTTCGTGCCAAATGGTTTCTAGCAAAGCCGACAAATGAGGGCCTGTCGCACATGAGGGATTGTCACGAGGGACCCAAACGAGGCCAGACGTGCTCCTCGGGGCTCGATCGTTGGGTCATCGGCTCTATGAAGGCATCCTTGGTTATGTTCAGCTTCGGCCCATGTGAGCTGAGATCTAAAACAGAGGACTCGCCCTTGGCAGGGGAGAGCCTGTTTGGGCCAAAAATGGATGAGACGCTGGAGAGACGGACTCCGAGGGGTCGCTGTGTTGGTCTGTAACCTTTAAAAAATGAGTAGTCCTGCGGCATCTTAGAGGTTACCAAAAATACCTGCATCGTATCACGAGCTTTCTGGGGAAAAAATCCACTTCCTCTCTGAGTCTCTGAGGAAGTGGGTTTTGCCCATGAAAACTCATGATAGTTCTATATATTTTAGTCTCTAAGGGTACGTCTAGACTACAGGCTTTTGCCGACAGAGGCTTTGTCAACAGATACTGTCGACAAAGCGCGTCTAGACTACATCCAGTTCTGTCGACAAAGCAAGCCGCTTGTTGACATGAGAGTGTAGACGCAAAGGACAGTGTAGATGCAATAACGCCTTCTGTCGACAGAACTCTGCCGACAAAAGGCGTTATTCCTCGTCGAATGAGGTTTACCGCCGTCGACAAAACTGCCGAGTTCTGTCAACGTTCTGTCGACAGAACTCGGCGGCAGTGTAGACGCAGGTATAGTTTTGTTGACAAAAGTCCACTTTTGTCGACAAAATCCTGTAGTCTAGACACACCCTAAGGGTACGTCTACACAGCAGCATTATTTCAAAATAATATAAGGCGCGTCTACACTACACGCCTTTATTTCGAAATAATGTGGAGCGGGAGGACGTCTTACTCCGACTCCTGTAACCCTCATTTCACGAGGAGGAAGGGAAGTCGGAGGAAGAGCGCTCTAACTCGGACTTCCTGCTGTAGAGACAACGCCAAAAGCCGAGTTAAGCTCTTTCAACCTCAGCTACACAACTGACATCGATGCAGTTGCGCAGCTTAATTCGGCATTAGCCCTGCTGTGTAGACGTGCCTTAAGGTGCTACGGGACAGCTCATTGGAAACACTGAGAGACTCAATCTACAGGAAGGTCACACGGACTTCTACCTCCTTATAGAAGAATGTCTACTCTCGTGGGCAGGCATCACAGGTAACATATCCCACCGTCGTCTTCTTTCCCCAGGCAGAGGAGACAGCCGTACTTTCAACCGGAAATGTCTTTGCAGAACCAAGTCAGAAAGAAACCCCCCAAACCCGGCTGGAGAACCAAGCATGCCGCAGCCACATCTTCCTTATTGAGCAAGAAGACGCAGCGGCGACGTGTTGGCTGAGCACCACGAAGCAATGCTGGAAGGTCCCCTCGACAGTTTTGGAGTCCGTCTGTCCAAAGTTGACAGCGCATGGACAGCCGTCCCCTGGGACAGATGAGCTACAGCCAGGGACGATTCCAGTCACTTCCTCCGTGCAGCCTTCCCCACGCATCCCTCCAGTTTCAGGACCTTTCCCCCACAAGAACCCTAAATAGGCTAACTTCTGAAAGGTCTTGTGTTGCATCTCCCCCCACTCCACCCCTCCCAATTCCCAAAGTTTTAGAGAGAAGAACACAGGATTCCACCTGGATTATTTCGCTTGCTGCCGCCGGGGCAGGGATAGCCGAAGCTCTCCAAGCTCCACCACTTCTCTGAGGGCAAATACACGAGGCTGCCATTGTCCATGGACCTACTCTGACAGCAGGAGAGGAGAGGCCTGGACCTGGACCTCAACTCATGCATCCAACAGCCAGGGCGTAGGACTTCGAGGGGCCTAGAAAAGTGATGTTCCGCTGAGGGCTAGTGAATTCCCATCAGTGCTGGAAAGCTGTCGACTGGGAGAAGTTATGGCTTTAAATGGTGGGACAGATTCATGATCTGGGCAGCTGATAGAACTGTGGACCCCGCTTCAACCCATGTTCGATTGCTCTTAGAAATATCTGTTGTGCTTAGACCCCTCTGTGGCGTAGTGGGGGGGGGCTGTCTGCTCTGTGACCCGGGGTCCCCCTGCACTGTGATGTGTGATTCTCACTGACTCTCCCAAATGTGGATTAAGCCAGACACCCAGGCTCAGCCTCCCAGGGAGAGACAAAGGAAGGAGGGCGGAGACCAGCACCTGGCTGGGGGGCAGGGCTGGGAGAGAGTTTTAGTTTCTGGCTGGTATCATGGAGGAAGCAGCCTAAGGAAGGGGCTGGGATTTAGGGGCCCAGTCTTCCCCATCTCAAGGGGGGCTGAGGCATCCTAGGCCTGCCCCGTAACTAGATGATATCTATGCTGTGCTGTATCCTGGAGAAGCAATAAACTCCCTCTATTCTACTGGCTGGTGGAGTCTGTTCGTGCCACTACAGGGGTGCAGGAGGCAGGGAACCCCGACGCACCACCATAGCCTCCTTGTACCTTCATCCCGTTAAAGTGCACCGGGCAGCTTGTGCATCGGTCCAGACTCCTGGTCAGGGTAAATCCACGTCCTCACACCCACCGGGGAGGGACCCTGCAGAAGGTGTGTTGCATCTTCAGCCTGCAACGCTGAATTTAGTATTAACTCCGCTCGTGTCTTCCCCATTTGAGCCGTTACATTCTTCCCTATTTCATCTTTCTGCAAAGACCGTCTCTACAGAGTCCTAGAGCCGGAAGGGACCTCGCCAGGCCATCAAGTCCAGCCCCCTGCCTCCCGGCAGGACCCAGCACCGTCTGTGCCTGACAGGTGTCTGTCCACCCTGCTCTTCAATATCTCCAGTGACGGAGACTCCACACACACCTCCCCCCCCCCGGCAATTTATTCCAGTGCTTCACCATCCTGGCATTCCTACCTGAGTCTGTGGGTTTTGCAGCCGTGCTGCAATCGTTCGTCCTTCCATGGTGTAACTCTTGGGGGGGTTCCCACCCATTCTCCTTTGATGGCCATTGGCAGGTTTCCCTTTGTCCTCTCTTGTTTGTCTTCTCACCTTTGGGAGTGGCTGCCGTCTCTAGGGTTTGTTCGTTTTGCTAATTTGTTTCTAGTGTTGGTCACGTTGGATGCTCCCTGGTTGTCTTCACATTCCTCACTTCTTCTTGACCATCTGAGCATTCGGGATGGGCGTTCGTGCTGGGTGTTCGGGATGGGTGTTTGGGCGTTCGCGCTGGGCATTCGGGATGGGCGTTCGGGATGGGTGTTTGGGCGTTCGCGCTGGGCATTTGGGATGGGCATTAGGGATGGGCGTTTGGGCGTTCGCGCTGGGCGTTCGTGCTGGGCGTTTGGGATGGGCATTAGGGATGGGTGTTTGGGCGTTCGCGCTGGGCGTTCGGGATGGGCATTAGGGATGGGCGTTTGGGCGTTCGCGCTGGGCATTAGGGATGGGCATTTGGGCGTTCGCGCTGGGCGTTCGGGATGGGCATTAGGGATGGATGTTTGGGCGTTCGCGCTGGGCGTTCGGGATGGGCATTAGGGATGGGCATTTGGGCGTTCGCGCTGGGCGTTCGGGATGGGCATTTGGGATGGATGTTTGGGCGTTCGCGCTGGGCGTTCGGGATGGGCGTTTGGGCGTTCGGGATGGGCATTAGGGATGGGCGTTTGGGCATTCGCGCTGGGCGTTCGGGCTGGGCATTAGGGATGGGTGTTTGGGCGTTCGCGCTGGGCGTTCGGGATGGGTGTTTGGGCGTTCGCGCTGGGCGTTCGGGATGGGCATTAGGGATGGGTGTTTGGGTGTTCGTGCTGGGCGTTCGGGATGGGTGTTTGGGCATTCGCGCTGGGTGTTCGGGATGGGCATTAGGGATGGGCGTTTGGGCGTTCGCGCTGGGCATTCGGGCTGGGCATTAGGGATGGGTGTTTGGGCGTTCGCGCTGGGCGTTCGGGATGGGCGTTTGGGCGTTCGCGCTGGGCGTTCGGGATGGGCATTAGGGATGGGTGTTTGGGCGTTCGCGCTGGGCGTTCGCGCTGGGCGTTCGGGATGGGTGTTTGGGCATTCGCGCTGGATGTTCGGGATGGGCATTAGGGATGGGCGTTCGCGCTGGCTTTCACGGTCTCAAGTGACTAAGGAAAAGTTACTGACGGGTTAGCACAAGAACTTGGGGGTGTCACCAAATGAAATGAACAGGCAGCAGGTTTAGAACACACAAGAGGACGTGTCTCTTCACCCCGCGCACAGTAGGGATGGAACAGTGTCGTCGATGAACCAAGAAGCAGGACCCGTTCATTCCGGGTGTCACAAAGGGCCAGGCTAGAGGGGTCGGACTTTGTATTGAAGGGGGTTAGCGGGCAACTTGGCAACCCCCCCCCCCCCCGCTGCCACTCTGCATTTTTAAAGAGACAGAGCCCTTTAAAAGGGGGCTTGTGCTGAGAGAAACACACTGGACTGGCTGCTGCTGCTTTGTCCCTCTCAGAAGGCAGCATGGCAGCTGGGAGTCGGGGGGGGGGGGGGTTGTCCTGAGCCCCCGCGGGGGCCCAGAGGCTGAGCCAGCATATTTGCGTGCTGACTCCTCTCTGTCCCTTTAAGGGGTTGTGCTGAGACCCAGAAGTGAGCACGGTCCCTGCCTTTCCCGATGTTCCCTCTAATCTTTGCCGTCTGTGTGCGGAATAAAAATAACTATTGATCTGCACCAGGGCAGGTGTGAATGTGCACCTCCGGTAGCAGCACACAGCTGAGCTATGGGGGGGGGGCTTTGCTACTCAGCCGGGCGGCGTAGGACTTTCTCCTGAGCGGCCGCCCCAGCGCACGCTGGGGCAGATACGGTGCTTCAGACCTGGAGTGCAGACCAGGGGCAGGGTGGGTCAGTTCTGCCTCCTTCTCGGGCGTCCCGGGAGGCTGCAGCGGCTGGTTCCAGGGGGGTGACCTGCCTGTTCCTTCTCCCCCAGAAACACGAGAAGCCCAAGTACGTGCTGTGCGTGGCTTTCACCGAGAACGGGGACGTGCTCACCGGCGACTCTGGTGGCAACCTCTACGTCTGGGGCAAAGGTCAGTGCTGGGAGGGGGGCCCTGGGGAGGGGAGCTGCCCCAGAGAGGGGGCTGTCTGGGGACTGGATTGCCAGGGGGCTGGTTTTTGACCCAGTTGGCTCAGGCCAGCTCCCTCCTGCCCTGGCTCCGTGCAGCTCCCGGAACCCGCTTCCAGGTCTCGGCAGTCCCAAGGTGCATGGGGACCCAAGTGCTCGTGGTGCAGCTCCCATTGGCCGGTCACCGCAACCAATGGGAGCTCCCGGAGCGGCGCCTGCGGACACAAGGGCGTAGCCCGGAGCCTCCCTGGCTGCCCGTGTGCTGAGGGCCTGCAGGGACCTGCAGCCGCTTCCTGGGAGCTGCAGTAAGCGCCGCCGGGGCCCTGCACCCGGAGCCCCTCCCGCGCTCCGAACCCCTCGGCCTCAGCCCCACACGGAGCCCCTCCTGCGCTCCGAACCCCTCGGCCTCAGCCCCACACGGAGCCCCTCCCGCGCTCCGAACCCCTCGGCCTCAGCCCCACACGGAGCCCCCTCCCACACTCCCAACCCCTCGGCCTCAGCCCAGAGCCCCCTCCCACGCTCCCAACCCCTCGGCCTCAGCCCCACACGGAGCCCCCTCCCACGCTCCGAACCCCTCGGCCTCAGCCCGGAGCCCCCTCCCATGCACCGAACCCCTCGGCCTCAGCCCGGAGCCCCCTCCCACGCTCCGAATCCCTCGGCCTCAGCCCCACACGGAGCCCCTTCCCGCGCGCCGAACCCCTCGGCCTCAGCCCGGAGCCCCCTCCCGCGCTCCCAACCCCTCGGCCTCAGCCCCCCACGGAGCCCCCTCCCGCGCTCCCAACCCTTCGGCCTCAGCCCCACACGGAGCCCCCTCCTGCACTCCGAACCCCTCGGCCTCAGCCCGGAGCCCCCTCCCGCGCGCCGAACCCCTCGGCCTCAGCCCGGAGCCCCTTCCCGCGCTCCCAACTCCTCGGCCTCAGCCCCACACGGAGCCCCCTCCCGCGCGCCGAACCCCTCGGCCTCAGCCCAGAGCCCCCTCCCACACTCCGAACCCTTCGGCCTCAGCCCCACAC
Organism: Pelochelys cantorii; assembly: GCA_032595735.1. NCBI lineage: Eukaryota > Metazoa > Chordata > Testudines > Trionychidae > Pelochelys > Pelochelys cantorii. The sequence continues at coordinate 3,714,411 of CM064358.1, read as the reverse complement.
GGAGCCCCCTCCCGCGCGCCGAACCCCTCGGCCTCAGCCCGGAGCCCCCTCCCATGCTCCGAACCCCTCGGCCTCAGCCCAGAGCCCCCTCCCATGCTCCGAACCCCTCGGCCTCAGCCCCACACGGAGCCCCCTCCCGCACTCCGAACCCCTCGGCCTCAGCCCAGAGCCCCCTCCCGCGCTCCCAACCCCTCGGCCTCAGCCCCACACGGAGCCCCCTCCCGCGCTCCCAACCCCTCGGCCTCAGCCCCACATGGAGCCCCCTCCCGCGCTCCCAAGCCCTCGGCCTCAGCCCCACACGGAGCCCCCTCCCGCGCTCCCAAGCCCTCGGCCTCAGCCCCACACGGAGCCCCCTCCCGCGCTCCCAAGCCCTCGGCCTCAGCCCCACACGGAGCCCCCTCCTGCACTCTGAACCCTTCGGCCTCAGTCCCACACGGAGCCCCCTCCCACACTCCGAACCCCTCGGCCTCAGCCCGGAGCCCCCTCCCGCGCTCCCAACCCCTCGGCCTCAGCCCCACACGGAGCCCCCTCCCGCGCGCCGAACCCCTCGGCCTCAGCCCGGAGCCCCCTCCCGCGCTCCCAACCCCTCGGCCTCAGCCCCACACGGAGCCCCCTCCCGCGCTCCCAACCCCTCGGCCTCAGCCCCACATGGAGCCCCCTCCCTCGCTCCGAATCCCTCGGCCTCAGCCCCACACGGAGCCCCCTCCCGCGCGCCGAACCCCTCGGCCTCAGCCCGGAGCCCCCTCCCATGCTCCGAACCCCTCGGCCTCAGCCCAGAGCCCCCTCCCACGCTCCGAACCCCTCGGCCTCAGCCCCACACGGAGCCCCCTCCCGCACTCCGAACCCCTCGGCCTCAGCCCGGAGCCCCCTCCCGCGCTCCCAACCCCTCGGCCTCAGCCCCACACGGAGCCCCCTCCCGCGCTCCCAAGCCCTCGGCCTCAGCCCCACACGGAGCCCCCTCCCGCGCTCCCAAGCCCTCGGCCTCAGCCCCACACGGATCCCCCTCCTGCACTCTGAACCCTTCGGCCTCAGTCCCACACGGAGCCCCCTCCCGCGCGCCGAACCCCTCGGCCTCAGCCCGGAGCCCCCTCCCACGCTCCCAACCCCTCGTCCTCAGCCCCACACGGAGCCCCCTTCCGTGCTCCCAACCCTTCGGCTTCAGCCCCACACGGAGCCCCCTCCCGCGCTCCCAAGCCCTTGTGTGACATAGCGGGGGTGCCGTCTGCTTTGTAAGGGGGGGGGGGGGGGGGGGGGGGCTCTGTGTGGTTCCCAATGACTCACTCCACATGTGTATTGGCCCAGACACCTAAGTCCTGGCCTAAGCAGATCACAGTCCAGTTCCCGGAGGGAGAGACAGAGGAAGGGAAGCGGGGACTGTCCCCAGGCTGGAGGGTAGGGCTGGGCGTTGAGTTATCTGGGCTGGGGGAAGGGAGGATATTTTTAGGCCGGGGAAGGGGGTGAAGCCCCCCCTCCGCCCAAGAGGACTAAGGCTGTCGGCCCTGGCTCCTGCCAGCATGGACCCTCAGATAGGCTGTGTCTCTGCGAACCAAGAAAACCTCCTGTTCTACGACCGGCGGAGAGCCACTTCTGGTTGCAGGGTCGGGGGTCCCCGACGCGCTGTCACAGGGGGAGTCATTGGGAATCACACGTCGCAACCCGGCCAGGTGGGAATCCGGGGTTACAAAGCAGACACACACCCCCCCCCCGCTACGTCACACCTTGACCTCTGCCCGGAGCCCCCACCCACGCTCCAAACCCCTCATCCCCGCCCAGCACCCTCCTCCCACCCCCACCCCCCGCCACCATATGCCCCAGCCTGGTGAAAGGGGCTGGTGTCGGGGAGGGGGATTAAGTGAGCGGGGGGTGGGGCAGGGGTGTTGGGTTTGTGCGATTCAAAAGTTGGGGGGCAGGATTCTGGGGGGGGGGGGACACGTCCTGGGAAGAGCCTCTGGAATGGCAGGGGTGGGGGGCCAGTGGGCGGCTCTGAGCCTGCGCCCTTCCCGGCAGGGGGCAACCGGATCAGCCAGGCGGTGCCGGGGGCCCACGAGGGGGGCGTCTTCAGCCTGTGCGTGCTGCGCAATGGCACCGTGGTCTCGGGCGGCGGCAAGGACCGGCGGGTGGTGCTCTGGGGGCGCGACTACCAGAAGCTGCAGGAAAACGAGGTGAGGGGGCGGGATGGGCAGGGCCGCTCCAGCAGCCTGGGGGGGGGGCTCCAGCCACATGGTGGGCAGGGCCACTGCAGCAGCCGGGGAGGGGTTCCAGCCTGCCTCCAGCCCCTGCCCCCACCTGCCCCCATTTCATCGGGATTACCTGGGATTTTAATCCCTATTGGGGGGGTCAGTAGGGGGAGCAACTACTATGTCCCCTTCTGCCTCCCAGAGCCCTTAATGGGGGGCAGTGGTCCTGTGGCCATGGGTCTGGAGGGGAGATGGGCAAATTCCTGGACTTTTGGGTTCTTCCCAAAGCTGGGAGGGAGTGGTGGCTAGTGGTTAGAGCAGTGGACGGGGAGCCTGGCCTTCTGGGTTCTCCCCCCAGCGCTGGGAGGGGAGTGATGGCTAGTGGTTAGAGCAGGTGACTGGGAGCCCGGACTCCTGGGTTCTCTCCCCAGAGCTGGGAGGGGAGTGGTGGCTAGTGGTTAGAGCAGTGGGCTGGGAGCCTGGCCTCCTAAGTTCTCTCCCCAGCTGTGCCCGTATCTCTACTCCTGCCTTCTCCAGGTCCCGGAAAGCTTCGGGCCAGTGCGCACCATCGCAGAAGGCAAAGGCGACACCCTCTTTGTGGGAACGACCCGCAACTCGGTGCTGCAGGGCTCGCTGGCCACCGGCTTCTCCTCCCTGGTGCAGGTACCCGCCCCCCTGCTGATCCGTCTGCCCACTGAGGCAGCCCCTGCAGGGACGCTCCGTGCGGGGCAGGTGATGGGGTGCCTGGCCCCAGCGTAGTCAAGAGAAAGCTCCATCGTGGCCCATGGGGGTGAGCACAGAGCCCGGCCAAGTGGGTGTGGCCCCCTCCACGTGGCCCTTTGTTCCTGTTCCCAGCTGGCTCCTCCTCAGCCCATTGTTCCCACCCTTGGACCAGTCCAACCAGTTTAGTGCCCCCGCCCCCCCCCCCGCTCCCCCCCTCGCATCTGCCTAGGCTCACGGCACCAGGGCCCCTGTGACGCAGGTGCGGAGTGGGCCGGGACCATTCCTCCGCCTCTGATCCGGGTGTCCCGAGCCAGGCGGAGTTACCAGCCCAGCTGGGCCTGGACCCTGGCTTAGCGCCATGACGTTATCCCCCCCGAGGGCCTCAAAGCTGAAATCATCGAATCCCAGGGTGGGAAGAGATCTCCGGGGGCACCGAGTCCAGCCCCCTGCCCAAAGCACAACCCACCCCGACTCAATCAGTCCAACCAGGGCTTGGTCAAACCGGGACTTCAAAACCCCTAGGGATGGAGATTCCACCCCCTCCCTAGGGAACCCGTCCCAGTGCCTCCCCGCCCGCCTAGGGAAAGAGTTTTTTCCTGATACCCAACCTAGCCCTCCCCTGCTGCCACTTGATATCCTGGATATCCCCCAAAGGCAGAACAGGGATGTGGGGGGAAGGGTGGAGTGGGGACGAGACAGGCTGCCCCCTGCTAACATCCCAGGCCACCCTAGACCCCAGCTCCCCCTGAAGCGCGGGTCCCACAAAGCACAGGACCTGGGGCAGTTACCCGTGTCCATTCTCCGAAAACATAAGCCCAAACCTTGGTAGAGCTGGGGCCCCACCGGCCTCCAGAACTCACCGCCTGTGTCGGACCCAGAGGGGATCACGCGTGAAACGTGAGTCAGCGGCGTGACACGGTGGCAACAAAAGCCAACGGGAGTCTGGGCGTGTGGGGAGCCAGGCAGGAGGCGGTGTCCAGAGAAGAGCAACGAGAATGATGACTGGTCTAGAAAACAGGAGCTGTGAGGGCAGGCTGGAAGAACGGGGCTTGTTTAATCTGGAAAGGAGCAGACGGAGAAGGGCCGGGCGAGCGGTTTGCAAGTCTCTAAAAGGCTGTGACAAGGAGGAGGGAGACAAATGGTTCTCCTGGGCCTCTGAGGACAGGACAAGACGCAAGGGGCTTAAATTGCAGCCAGGGAGGTTGAGGTTGGACATTAGGGAGAACTTCCTGCCTGCCGGGGTGGTTAAGAATCGGAAAAAGTTGTGGCATCTCCAGCGGCGACTTTTACGGACAAAACTCATCCGCTCCGGGAGGTGTATGACATCGTCCTGCCTTGAGTGCCGGGGACTGGAGTAGATGGCCCCTTGAGGTCCCTTCCTAGCCTGCACTTGGCAGTCATCTGGGGGGAGGGCTCAGGAGGGGCTTGGGATGGGGGGCAGAGCACATAGCAAACACAGGCATCCTGGTTTGGGGGTTGGGCGCCAGGATACCTGGGTTCTAGCCCCAGCCCTGGGAGGAGAGCAGGGCCTAGTGGTTAGACCAGAGGAGGGGCGTGGGCCTGGACTCCGGGGAGCTATCTCTGGCTCTAAGAGCGGGATTGCCCCACCTTGTCGAGACCGAGGGGGGCCCGGTTGGGCATGCTGCACACCGAGCTGGCCCATCTCTCCCCAGGGTCACACGGAGGAGCTCTGGGGCTTGGCCACGCACCCCAGCCTGGACCAGTTCCTGACCTGCGGCCAGGACCGGCAGGTTCATCTATGGAGCGTGGCCACCCACCAGCCGCTGTGGAGCAAAGCCATCGAGGTGAGCGTGGGGGGGGTCCAGCAGGGCAGGGGCAGGGCATGCACCCTGCAGCCCTGGGCCCGATGCAACCCCCCCTCTCTTTGCCCCCAGGACGCGGCCCGCTCAGCTGGCTTCCATCCCGACGGCTCGGTGCTGGCCGTGGGCACAGTGACCGGAAGGTACGGGGGCAGGGCCTCGCTCCTGCGGGGGGAGGGCACTGCCCCCTGCTGGCGGCCCCATGGCAGTGATGGCGCCCCGCATACCCGCACTGCCTGGCAAAGCCGGGTGCGGCTCAAGCCTGGCCGAGGATCCGGCACCGTAATGACGCCCCCCCCCACCCCCCCCACACACACAGCTCGCCCTGGGCTGCTGCATCTGGGCCCCGACCACCGGATGGGACGGGGCCCGTGGCCCAGAGCCTCCGCCCTGCCGGGATCCCAGGCCCCGAGAGGGAGGGTTGTTCGCGGGGCGGGTGTCGGCCAGCTGCGGTGCAGGGGCCCTGGAGGACTGTCCCGTCCTGCCCCCCACCAGGTGGCTGGTGCTGGACACGGAGACGCGGGACCTGGTCACAATCCACACGGACGGCAGCGAGCCCATCTCCGTCGTCAGCTTCTCGCCAGGTAGGCACCGGGGCCAGGGGGAGCATCTCGAGCAGGGCTGGCAGGGGCTGAGGGCGGGGGGTGAGGGGCACTAGCAGGGCTGGGGGGAGTCCAAGGCTGGGCTGGCAAGGGTTGCTGGCAGGAGTGAGGGGCACCGGCAGGGCTGGGGGGCAGGGCCGGGCTGGTAGGGACTGCAGCCGGGAGTAAGGGGCACTGGCAAAGTGGGGGGGGGGAGTCCAAGGCTGGGCTGGCAAGGGTTGCTGGCAGGAGTGAGGGGCACCGGCAGGGCTGGGGGGCAGGGCCGGGCTGGTAGGGGCTGCAGCCGGGAGTAAGGGGCACTGGCAAAGTGGGGGGGGGGAGTCCAAGGCTGGGCTGGCAAGGGTTGCTGGCAGGAGTGAGGGGCACCGGCAGGGCTGGGGGGCAGGGCCGGGCTGGTAGGGGCTGCGGCCGGGAGTAAGGGGCCCTGGCAAAGTGGGGGAGCCCAGGGCTGGGGAAGCAGCAGGGGCCTGCAGTTGGGGAGTGAGGGGCCCTGGCGGAGCCAGGGCAGGGAGGCCCCACATCCCCAGCCCGTCGTGTCCCTGATTCCGGTAGCGCCTCTGCTCCCGTGGAGGGACGTCCCTCCGTCCGTGCCTGGGCCGGGCCCAGCTCCGCAGCCCGCGCGGCTCTGCCCAGCCCCCCCTCCCCCTCTGTGTGCCCCCAGACGGCAGCTACCTGGCCGTGGGCTCCCACGATAACTTCATCTACGTGTACGGCGTCTCCGAGGGCGGCAGGAAGTACAGCCGCCTGGGCAAGTGCTTGGTAGGTGGGGGCCGGGCGGGGGGCCCTCGCTGGCTGCTGGGTTCCAGTGGCGCCAGCTTTGCCCGCTGGGGGCTCTGTATGGGGGGGGGGGTCTGGGGCTGGCAAAGCCCTCACAATGGAGCGACCCGGGGGGGGGGGCTCTCGGGGGGGCATCTCAGAACGCTCTGGGCGGGGTAGACCCAGAGTCCTGGGTCAGTCATAGCTCCCCCCCGCGCCCGACACCTTCCTCTGCCATCTTACCCCCCCCCCCCGCTCCAAACGGTCAGTCGGGGGCAGGGACCTTCCCCCCCAGCCTCTCCCTCCCCCGTCGGTCACTGTGCCCCCCACAAACTCCCCCCTCCCGTCCCTTGCCAGGGTCATTCCAGTTTCATCACCCACCTGGACTGGGCGGTGGACAGCAGCTGCTTCGTCACCAACTCCGGGGACTACGAGATCCTCTACTGTGAGTGTGGGCGGGGGGGGCCGGGCCCGGAACGGGGGCACCCTGGTGGCCACCCCTCCAGGGGCTGGGTGGCCCAGAGTCCTCTGCTCATCCTGCCCCCTCCTCCCCAGGGGCCCCCACCACCTGCCGGCAGATCCCCAACGCCGGGGCTGTGCGCAACCTGGAGTGGGCCACAGCCAGCTGCGTGCTGGGCTTCGGGGTCTTCGGTGAGTACGGGGGGGGGGGGCTGTGGGCCAGCTCCACTGGGGACAGCCTGGGTGCATGGGCACACGGGGGTGGGGCTGCTCCCATGGCATGTGGGGGCTCTTTGGGGACCAGAGCTGAGGTGCCTATAGAGGCTGGGCAGGTGGAGGGGCTGGGGGCTGGTCAGGGAGCGGAGCTGGGGGGTGTGTAGGGGGTGGGGGCTGGTTGGGGAGCTGGGGAGACCCACATGCTGGCTGGCCGGCCTGACCTCCCCACCCTTCAGGGATCTGGCCGGAGGGCGCAGACGGGACGGACATAAACGCCGTGTGCCGCTCCCACGATGGCAAACTCCTGGCGTCCGCCGACGACTTCGGCAAAGTGCACTTGTTCTCCTACCCCTGCTGCCAGCCGCGGGTGAGTGCCAGCCCCCTGCCCCGGTGCCCCCACCAGCCGCGGGTGAGTGCCAGCCCCATGCCCCCTGCCCCGGTGCCCCCTCCAGCCGCGGGTGAGTGCCAGCCCCACGCCCCCTGCCCCGGTGCCCCCTCCAGCCGCGGGTGAGTGCCAGCCCCACGCCCCCTGCCCCGGTGCCCCACCCAGCCGTGGGTGATTGCCAGCCCCACAGCCACTGCCTCTGGTGCCCACCGCCAGCCACGGGTGCATGTCTGCCCCCTGCCCCTCATTGCCCCCCATCAGTCTGCGCCCACCCCATGGCCCCCGTCTCTCGGCCCCTTTCCAGGCTGTCTCCTCTGGCTGTTCCCGGCTCCTCCCTGCCGGCCCCGCCCCTCCCTCGGCCCCAGCCCGGGGGGGCGCCACGCTGCCCTGGCCCCAACCTGCCTTTCTCCCCGGCAGGCCCCGAGCCACGCGGCCAGCGGGCACAGCAGCCACGTGACCAACGTTGCCTTCCTGCCCGACGACAGCCTGCTGCTCTCCACCGGCGGCACCGACACCAGCGTGCTGCAGTGGCGCCTCGTCTAGGGCCGGGGGGGCGGGGTGGGGGGGGGGCTGTATTTTCCAGAGGTCTATATATGTACGGAGTCTATATCCAGAGCTCTATTAACGGCGGCAGGTTGCACAGGCTGGGGTGGGACAGGCCCTGGGGGCGGAGTCAGGCCCCGGGCTGGGGGAGGGGCTAGGGCACTTGGGGGAGGGGCTAGGGTACTTGGCGGAGGGGGTGGCTGGGGCCGCCAGGTCCTTCCCCCCCCCCAAGACGCCACAAGGGAATGTGCAGGGCTGAGTCCCCGCAAACTGGAGGCAAGGGGGGGCTGAGGGAGGCGGGGTCCCCTCTAACCAGGCCGGGGGGGCGGGGTTCACCCCAGGGCCCCCCACCCCAGCCAACTGTATTTGCACTGGACACGGTGATGGCCACGGCTCCTGGCGCCAGGGGCGAAGGGCGGGGGCCGAAGCATGAACCGGGATTTCCAAAGAGCGGGCGCAGGGCTGCGGGCGCCCGGCTGTTCCGGGCCCGGCCCGGCCAATAAAGGCAAGTCACTGAACCGGCCCAGGCTGGCTGGGGGGGGCAGGGACGCGCCGGGGCCGGCTCCGTGTGTCAGGGCGGCGGGGGGATGCGCCCGGGGGATGTGTGTGTGTGTTCTGGGCAGGCTGCGCCTGGGGGCTGGCTGGTGGGGGTGCACCTTGGGGACCACGGGTGAGTGTGTGTTTGGAGGGGGGTGCATCTGGGTGCTGGCTGTGTGTGTGGATTGGGGGCAGCGTGCCTGGGGTCTGGGTGGGTGTGTGTGTGTGTGTGGGTGGGGGGCGGGGATGCACCCCAGGAGCTGGCTGGGTGTGGGGTGGGGGGCATGCTTTTGGGACTATGTGTTAAGGGGAACGCAGCTGGGGGGCTGTGTGCACACGCATCTTGTGGGGGAGGTGCCTGGGGCCAGCTGGGGGATGACGGGGGGGCTGACCGTTGGGAGGAAGGAGCCCCAGGGCACTGGGGTGCGTGTGTTGGGGGGTGCGCCGAGGGGCTGGCAGTGCCTGGGAGAAGCACTTGACTGGGGGGTGGGGAGTGTGCAGCAGGGGCAGGACACCTGGGTTCCCAGCCTGAGGGTGCAGGGCTGGTAGCTGGCAGCAGGGGGCGCTGTGGAGCCATCAGAGCCCCACAGACCTCTCTCACCCAAGGCACTGTGACAAGGGGGGGCAGAACCCACCTTGCTCGGAGGGGGGGGCGCCCCTGGGCTCGCTGAGCTGTGCCCCACAGCCCCTAGTGGATGAGCCCGGGCACCAGGGGGAGCAGAAGGGTGTTCCCGAGCCAGCCCCTACAGGTGACACAGCCTCCCGTCGCCCCATGGCCCACGCCTGCTGGGGGGCTCACGGCTGGGTACCCCCAGCCCCCAAGGGGCTTGGCACTCTCCTGCCCTACCGCCCCACACACTGAGGGGCCGGGTGATTTGGGGAAGGCGGGTGGGGACCAAGAGCAACTGAGTGACGGGGCCGGGCCAGCAGGACACGACCCCGCGGGGACGGGGGAAACAGCGCTGTCCTGAGACTCCGGTGATGGGCCCACCGTGAATCCTGGGTGCTCTGAGCACCAGCGCCGAAATGCGACCGTGGTTCTGAGGCACGAGATCTGGGGAGGGGGCTTCCTCCCCCCGGGGCCCTTCCAGCTGCCCCTGGGACCCCAGCACTAAGGGAGCGCCTCCTGCCCCAGCAGCCCCTGGGCAGGCAGGGGCCTCTAGCCACGGCCCAGCTTCTTCCCTACATATCCAGGGGGGCAGCTAGGTGAGAGCTCCGCCCAATGAGCCTCCCACAAGGCTTCCTGCCTGTTCACCTGGGCCACCACGCCTGGTTCTGCCCCTCCCCCAGGAGCAGGAGGGGGGAGCCCCAGGAATTAGAGGGAGGCCTGGGGGAAGCAGAATGTTTGCTGGGCAAGGGGGCAGGCAGATGTGGAGATGAGACACCCCTCCCCCCCCCGCAAGCCTGGAGCATAGACCTCCTGGGGGTGGGGGGGGCAGCCCTCAAGTCCTATGATGGGAGCAAAGCAGCGGTACGTTGCAAGCACCTGCCCCAAGCGACGCGGCTGCGGCATCTTCCTCTGGCCCCGTCGCCGCAGTGGGAACGCGACACGCACGATCCACCGGGGATCGGCCCCTCTGCTGGGAGCTGATCGAAAGGTGCATGTGCAGATTAGCACAGAGGCACCAACTTTCTAATGTGCTAGATGGGGGGGGGGTGCCCCAGCTCCTGCCCCAACTCCACCCCTTCCCTCAAGGCTCCGCCCCCCCCCCATGTCCCCTGTAAGTTGAGTGCTTGGGCAGCCACCCAGGAGAGATTCAGGGGCGGTCCAGCAGATTAGCAGAGCCCCTGCAGTGTGTGTTTCTAATGGTGGTGCACCACAGCACATGCCTTGGTGCGTGAAAGAAAATTTATTCCACGCATGGATGGGAAAATATGAGGGGGAACATTGCCCTGTTCTCGACTCACCTTTTGCTGCCCTTACTCCATCCCCCTGCCTCTTCCCACCCCATTCCACCCCCTCCCCTGACCATGCCCCATCCTAGTGCCCTCTCCTGCCTGCATGCTGTGGAGCAGCTGGGGGGAGGGAGAGGTGCTGCTAGGGGGACTGCCGGTGGGTACTCAACTGTCCCCCTTTTTTCCCCATGGGTGTGTCAGAGTCGGTGCCTATGAACCAGGGTCGGGAATGAGACCACGGCAGAAAAGATCTCTTGGCATTGGAAAAGGTTCAGAAAAGGGCAACAAAAATGATTAGGATCTTGGAGCAGCTGCCATATAAAGAGAGATTAAAAAGACTGGCCCTTTTCAGCTTAGGAAAGGGGGGTTATGCTAGAGCTCTATTAAAATCATGACCAGTGTGGAGAAAGTGAATAAGGAAAAGTTATTGACTTGTTCCCATAACACAAGAACTAGGGATCCCCAAATAAAGTGAATAGGCAGCAGGTTTAAAACAAACCAAAGGAAGTATTTCTCCACACAATGCACAGTCGACCTGTGGAACTCCTTGCCAGAGGATGTTGGGGAGGGCAGGATTTTAACAGCGTTCAAAAAAGAGCTAGATGGAGTCAAGAAGGTTAGGTTCATGGGTGGTGTCCCTAACCTAATGGGAATGGGTGAAAGGGGAGTGTTAGGTTTGATTCCCTGTTCTATTCCCTCCCTCTGGGGCACCTGGCATTGGCCACTGTGGGCAGCCAGGACACTGGGCTGGATGGACCTTTGGTCTGACCCAACCTGGCCGTTCTGATGTTCCTGTGAAGTATCCACCTGTGAACGTTGCAGACCGAACTGACCAACACAAAGAGCCTTGACTAACCTCCTTCTCCCATAACGAGGAGGCCTGTGGCTAACGGGCTAACAAAGGCTATTTCCTCTCTGATAGTCATCTCCAGCCGTGCTGTGAATGACTCACTTCCGCCCTATTCCCCTTAGCTTCCTTCGCACAGGCCGCTTCTTCCTTATCCAGCCTCCTGCTTCTGTAGCGTCCCCTCCAATCCGTCTGATGAAGTGGGCTTCACCCACGGAAGCCTCTGGCCTAGTCAGCCTGTGAGCCTCCAGGGTGCCCCAGGACTCCTCGTCGTTTTGGCGGCTACAGAGTCGCGCGGAGACCATCGTTCCCGCCAAGGTGCGCGCCGGCGCAGCCGCGCACAAAAAAGTCTTCCCCCGCCGCTTCTGGAGAGTGGCGGGGCAGGCGGCTGCTCCGCCGGGCAGGGCAGGCTGAGATGGCGTGGTGAGGGAGCTGCTGGGGCGGGTGGGGGAGGCCTGCTCTGGTAGCTGGGGCTGCCATGGGGCGGGCGGGGGGTCCAGGGCCTGTTCTGGCAGCTGGAGCCGAAAACAGGACCTGCTGCATGGCTCGGGGAGGGGGGGGTCTGCTCCGGCAGCCAGGAACATGCGTGTGTTAATAAATTGGGTGCCACGGCAGCACGCATCCAAGCCAGCGCCCATGCCCTCAGTATTGGTACACCAGCCAATTCTCCGTGATTTACCAGACCCCTCGTGGCAGGCGGTGAACCTGCATTGTGCTGCTCAGCCAGTAGGTGGCGCCACGGGCCATAGGGAGGCGACCCCCAAAAAAGCGGCGCAGGGTCTTTTGGGGCTTCGCTCCAGGACGGCAGCTCCAGGGCCCGGTAGGAGCCTGGCCGGGTAGCCTGTCGTGGCCGAGAAATACAGGGCCCAGGGCGATTCCTGGCTGGATCTGCCCTCCATCAGGGAGCAACAGGGCACCCAGACCTTCCCCTGGGGGCCATTCCCAGCCAGGGCCGGGGCTGGTTCCATGCCAAGCCCCAGGGCCACATGCAATCCCGGATCCGGACCCCCGCTGGAGCCTGGGGTCGTGGGTCGCACAGCCTGCCCCCCAAGTCCCAGTTCTACATTGCAGCCTGGCTCTGAGGCAGACCCCACCCCAGCCCCTGCGGCCTGGCCCCAGACCCCCTTTGCCAGCCCTGTGGGTGCTGGCTGGGTGGCAAGGCCCTGGCATGGTGACTCCATGGTTGTGGGGCTCCACTTTTATCCCCCCGCCGTGGGGTGTGGAGAGAGCTTCCCACTATGCCCCTCATGCAGCCCCCCCCTCCACTCTGCATCCCCCTGGGCGGGTCAACACTGCAAGCTGCCATCTCCCTATCCCATGGGCCACAGCCTGCTCAGCCCTGGCTGAGGCCTGGCCCTGTGTTGTGCCTCAGTTTCCCCTCTGGTTGGTGGCTCTTTGGGGAACCCTGCCCCCACCTTCTGCCCCAGAGGGAGTCCTCCCCCCACCCCCCCCCCCCGGCAGGCACGCAAGGCATTTTCCTGGGGCTCAGCCAAAAATCCCCAGGCCCCTTCAGGGGCGGGGGGCAGAGAGCTGGGCAGGCTCCAAAGCCCTCCCAGAGGTGCTGGGGCATGCAGAGCTCCGGGGATGGGGACGAGCCAGGATTGGGTTGAATTTGACACATGGCCCGTGCGATGTCGCCCCCCCCCCTCCCCCAGTGGCCGGGACTGAAAGCCAGTGAGGGCCCTGCTCCTGCCCCCTTCCCTCCCGCTGTGGCCAGCACCACGGAGCCAGCGGCCTCCAGCCCCTCAAAGCCTCCATCCCTGCTGTTTGCGGCGCGTGGCAGCTGGGGCACCTACCCCAGTGTGTGGGGCAGTGCGGGGCACTCTGAGCTGCCCCTGCCACCCACTCCCTGGGGGGGGGGGGCACCAAGATCAGACTTTGCCAGGGTCCCTGGGTGCAGGCCCCCCCATTCCCGACCGGGCGGACGCTGCCACCTAGAGGAGCCAGCCAGCCAATCCCCTAACCTGGGGCAGGATCAGAGTAGGTGCCCCCTAGAGGGGAAACACTTCATGTCCCATTCCACCGCCTTGCTCCCCCTGCTGAGCCCCCGGCCTGCTCCCTGACCCACAGCACCCCCTGCTGAGACCCCTACCCCACTCCCTGCCCCACAGCACCCCCTGCTGGGCCTCCCGCCCCACTCCCTGCCCCACAGCGTCCCCTGCTGGGCCCCTGCCCCACTTCCTGCCCCACAGCACCCCCTGCTGGGCCCCCATCCTGCTCCCTGCAGCCCAGCGCCCCCTGCTGAGGCCCTGCCCCACAGTGCCCCCTGCCCCACTCTCTGCAGCCCAGCACCCCCTGCTGAGCTCCCACCCTGCTCTCTGCCCCACAGCGTCCCCTGCTGGGCCCACTGCCCCACTCCCTACCCCACAGCACCCCCTGCTGGGCCCCCATCCTGCTCCCTGCAGCCCAGCGCCCCCTGCTGAGTCCCCACCCTGCTCCTTGCAGCCAAGTGCCCCCTGCTGAGCTCCACCCCTCCCCCCGCCCCGCATCCGGGCACCCCAGCACTGCCCTGGGCCAGAGGTGAGGGTGCGGGCAGCACGTCCCTGGCTGCATCGGTGGCCAGACTCTGCAGCACTCCGTGGCTTCCAGGAAGGCCTGTTCTTTGCCCCTTTGTCACTTCCGGGCCGGGAAGAGTCGCTCATTGTTGCCGGACGGTTGTTTATAGCTACGTTTCGAGCTGGAGGAAATGAATCCTCCATACGCCAAAGGCTGGTTCCCCCAACTCCAGACCAACCCCCCCTACCTCCCCCACCTCCGAGTTGCTGGCTGCACTGCTGAGCACTGGGGGGCTGATGGGCCGGGGGGGGCGGATGCGTTTCTGTCTCGCTGGCCAGTGAGGAATGACGGGGCGTGTGGCGCCACGATGGAGTATTTTCGTGCTGGGGTGTGATGGTCGGACTGAGTCCTGGCTTTTTGTGCACCCTGGCCGTTGGCTGTAAGGTCTTGCGTCTCGTCACCATTGCGCGTTAAGCTGGGCCTCTAGGCTGCAGTGCAAACTCAGGGGTGTCCTTTGGGAACGCTGTAACCCTTGGGGAAACGGTCAGCCTGTCTGGACCGCTCGGCCGCACGGTGTAACCCAACAGTCTCTGGGCGGGGTTGGGTGTGCGGGGAGGCAGGGGGCGCAGTTAAGGAGGCGTGTGACCAAGGTGGCCAAGAAGTGGAAACCTTGAAGACAACCAGGAAGCCTCTCATGTCCGCCACGCTCGACCGGAATTAGCAGAGTTGCCAGACAGGCAGAGAGCCCCCCACCAAAGGAAGCTGACAAGCAAGAGCTAAGGATGGAAAACCCGCCATAAACGTCACAAGGGCCTGCAGGAAATGCCCAGGGACTGCAGCAAGACATTGCAAAAACCCACCGACTCCAGTGGGATCCCGCAAGTTTAAAAACGGGGCGCTCTAGCCAAGGGGCTCTGGGCTTGGGGATTCTGTCCATCCCGACTCTTCACTCAAGTTCAATCTGAGTGGCCACTGGACTTGAGCCACAACACACTCATCTGCGGGGGGGGGCGGAGTGTGTGTGTGTGTGTGTGTGTGTGTGTGTGTGTGTGATAACACCTGCACTCAGCCACAACTCCTGGCAGGGCGTGTGTGTGTGTGTGGGGGGGGGGAACGACATACCTACACTCAGCCACAACTCCTGGCAGGGTGTGTGTGTGTGTGTGTGTGTGTGTATATGGCATAACACCTGCACTCAGCCACAACTCCTGGTGTGTGTGTGTGTGAGATAACACCTGCGCTCAGCCACAACTCCTGGCAGGGGGTGGGGCCTAGTGGTTAGAGCAGGGAGGGCTGGGAGCCGGGACTCCTGGGCTCTGTCCCTGTGTCTTGGAGGGGCATGGAGCCTAGTGGTTAGGGTGGGGAGCTCAGACTCCTGGGTTCTGTCCCTGGCTCTTGGAGGAGCGTGGGGTCTAGTGGTTAGAGCAGGCAGCCAGGGCTCCTTGGCTTTGGGAGAGGAGGGGTGTCCGGAAGCCAGGACTCCTGGGTTCTCTTCCTGGCTCTCGCTAACTCTCTGTAGAGGCTGATCCTAGCACATGGGATGGGGAGTGTGTTGGGGGTGTGTGTGTGTGTGACAAAGCTGGTTTCTTTGGTGTCCCCTCAGCTCTGGGGGGTCCTCAGCTGAGACGAGGGAACAGCCTCCCCCCCCATGGCAGCAACTTTTCTGAGTGACTGTCCCCCACCCCCTGTTTAACCTACCTCCCCCCATCCCCTTGGGGGTATTCTGGTGCCAAAGAACCCCTCATGTGCATCATGTTCAGCTGGGGGGGGCATGGCAGGCAGAGCCATCAGCTGAGCAGTGGGGGGGAGGGAAGAGAGTCAGTGATTCTCTTCCCTCCCGGAGGGGCTCTGGCAGCATCAGGGTTAACTGAGCAGTTCCAGGGATCCCCCCCTGGGGCTGAGGAGCTAGCACGGGGGCCGGGCGAGGGGACCCCAGCAGGGCTGAGGGAGCAGGCTGCTCCTCATGGCCTGGCACTGAGGGGGTTAATCCTGGGAGCCCTGCAGAGGGCGAGTTAATCCCTCGGCAGGGTGTGGGGGGGGGCGGCGTGGAGCCCAATCCCTCCCCCCCATGCCTGGGGCTGAGGGGGTGGAACCTGGGGGTGGCATTGGCGCTGCCAGGGTTAACTCCCTGGGCGGGACAGATGCCAAGCAGGGGGGGGAGCTCAGAGCTCCTTGAGGACCGCAGGCCCCAAGTCCATCCCTGTAGGAAGCAGGGCCCAGCTCGCCAGCCCAGGAACTGCCCCCCACGGTTCATCCCCCTCCTGGATACCTGCGCCCCCCATCTGTACAGCAGCTGGCTGGGATCAGGGTTGCCCAGCCCAGGGTCCCCCCCCCCCCCGACAGCAGACCAGTCCCCCCCCCCTTGTCTTCTTTCTGCTCCACTAACAGCTGGCGCCCCTGTGGTCTTGCTCGCCGTCGGCTTTTCCAACCCGTGGGGCACTCCCGGGACTCCTCTCAACCCCCCCCCCCCAAACTGAAGGGACCAGAGCTGGACGCGGGACCCCAGCAGCGGCCGCCTTGGAGCCCAGCACAGAGTGAAATCCCCTCACTGCTCCCACTCGAGGCCTCCTGTCCGTGGGGCGGGAATGTGGCCCTGTCCACCCCCACCCTCAGCTGAGCCCGGGAGCAAAGCCCCAGCGCAGGGCCAGCAGCTGGACCCTGGGTGTGGGGCTGACAGCAGAGCTTCCTGGGTGTGTGGGGCTCCAGCTGGGACCCCAGGGGCTAGGCTGGGAGCCTGGGGGTACTGCAGCCCCGCCCTGCTGGTTCCCGCACCTATGTTCCCTGTTAATCCATCCCGGGATCACCTTAGCCCAGGACCAGGAAGTTTGTTAGGGTCGGGGGCTGCTGACCCACAGAGAAATCAGTCGGGGGTCGCGCACAGTGAGAAGCTGAAAAACAAACCAACCAACCAACCCCCGGACGGAGAAGGAGAAGGAGAAAGACACTTCCCACGTCCCCCTCCCACACCAGAGCCATTGGGGCCTGGGCTAGTAGATTTTGTGTGCTCCAGCCCCACGGCGGGGCGAGCAGGCTCCCAGTGCTGGAGGGAGCCCTCAGCCTCAGGGGCCAGATCCAGGCAAGCCGGGGGTCGCATCTGGCCCCCTGAGGGCCCCCCACCCCTGCCTTAGCCCTTTTGGCCCCTGCGTCGCACTGGGATTTCCTGTTCCGCCCATTGCCCCCCCACAACCCCCACATCATTTTCAGAGTTGCCGCTTCCCAGGGTACAGTCCCCCGCCCCGGAGGTCTGGCCGCTCGTCTGCCCCTAGGTGTAGGCATGTGTATTTCCCCACACTAATTTAACTACCTGCTCTTTGCTCAAGCCCTGTTTACCAAAGGATCCAGCTCGCTCTGTATCAGTGACCCGGCCTCATGATTTTCCCCCTGCCCCGATCTTTGGACCGTCTGCCAGCATTCCCACCGACCACTTCCTTTTTCCCTCCAGGGCCCTGATAAAAACATTAAACTGCGTAGGGCCGAACCAGTAGCCTCCTCCCCCGCCAACACACCCCGGTGCAGAGAGGATTCCCCGTCTACCGGCACATTCGGAGACCTGCCAAGCAGCCCGAGTTTGGTCCACATGTGCCACATGTTATATTGCTCGAGTTTTGGGATCAAACAGTCATGCGGTGCCAAGCCAACGGCCTTACTGACGTCTACGGACATGCTCTGATTCACACTGTTCCCTTTATTAGTCAAACTTGGGAGCTTGGGTTTTTTTTTTTTAAGGGTATCAGATTAGCTAGGCAGGATCCCTTGTCTGCGTGGATTGGTATTAATTACATCACCCTCCTGTCATTCTTTACATGCTCTTTTATCTTGTCTGGGATCAGTGTCCGGCGGACAAACCAATCACTGCCTTTTTCAATACACGGCACAGCATTTGCTCCCTTTCAGCCTTCCCGGCCTCCCCTGGTCGTCCAAGTCCCCACGAAAGAGCCGGCGGGCACCTCGGCCAGCTCTTTTACAACTCTTGTGGGTGTCCCAGACTGGCGGGCGTAAACCGCTCTAACTTAAGCTGCAGGGTGAAATGACTTCCTACGGGGAGGCTGGCACAGCAGGGCATAGCCCGTCCGAGGCCAGGGCAGCGGGGGGGGCTGGGGGGGGGGCTGGCTGTGAAGCAGGTTGGTTGGGCAGGAGCAGGGGCTTACCTCTGGGGCAGGGCTGGCAGCCTGGTGTGAGCAGCTCAGGGAAATGCTTTGCCCCGCTTGGCGCTGGAGGGATTAACCATGTTTGCCAGCCAGGCTGGGGCTGAAAGGGCTAAACCGGTGCAGGGGTGAGGCGCTGCGGAGGGCGGGGGGGGGGGCGGATGCTATAGAGAGTCAGCTCACTTCCTGGGGAGATCGGTAGCGCGGGGATTAATCCGCCAGGGGTGGGTCCAGAAAGGGAGGAGTTAACCCGTCGGTGGGGGAGGGGTAAACCCGCCGGCGGGGTGGGGGGGGGGCCAGCAGGGGAGGGGGGTTAATCCGCCGGCGGGGTGAGGGGGGGCCGGCAGGGGAGGGGGGTTAATCCTGCCGGCGGGGTGAGGGGGGGGTCCGGCAGGGGAGGGGGTTAATCCCGCCGGCGGGGTGAGGGGGGGGGCGGCGGGTCCGGCAGGGGAGGGGGGTTAACCCGCCGGCGGGGTGAGGGGGGGGGCAGGGTCCGGCAGGGGAGGGGGGTTAACCCGCCGGCGGGTGAGGGGAGGGGAGGGGGGTTAACCCGCCGGCGGGCTGAGGGAGGGGGGGGTCCGGCAGGGGAGGGGAGGGGGGTTAACCCGCCGGCGGGTGAGGGAGGGAGGGAGGGGGGGTCCGGCAGGGGAGGGGAGGGGGGGTTAACCCGCCGGCGGGCTGAGGGAGGGGGGGTCCGGCAGGGGAGGGGGGGTTAACCCGCCGGCGGGGTGAGGGGGGGTCCGGCAGGGGAGGGGGGTTAAGCCGCCCGCGGGGTGAGGGGGGGGGGTCCGGCAGGGGAGGGGAGGGGGGGTTAACCCGCCGGCGGGGTGAGGAGGGGGGGTCCGGCAGGGGAGGGGAGGGGAGGGGGGTTAACCGCCGGCGGGGTGAGGGGGGGGGGTCCGGCAGGGGAGGGGGGGTTAACCCGCCGGCGGGGTGAGGGGGGGGCCGGCAGGGCGGAGGGGAGAGGGGGGTTAACCCGCCGGCGGGGTGAGGGGGGAGGGGAGGGGGGTTAACCCGCCGGCGGGCTGAGGGAGGGGGGGTCCGGCAGGGGAGGGGAGGGGGGTTAACCCGCCGGCGGGGTGAGGGAGGGAGGGGGGTCCGCAGGGGAGGGGAGGGGGGGTTAACCCGCCGGCGGGGTGAGGGAGGGGGGGTCCGGCAGGGGAGGGGGGTTAAGCCGCCCGCGGGGTGAGGGGGGGGGTCCGGCAGGGGAGGGGAGGGGGGTTAACCCGCCGGCGGGGTGAGGGAGGGGGGGTCCGGCAGGGGAGGGGAGGGGAGGGGGGGTTAACCCGCCGGCGGGTGAGTGAGGGGGGGTCCGGCAGGGGAGGGGGGTTAACCCGCCGGCGGGTGAGGGAGGGGGGGTCCGGCAGGGGAGGGGAGGGGGGGGTTAACCCGCCGGCGGGTGAGGGGGGGTCGGAGGGGGGTCCGGCAGGGGAGGGGAGGGGGGGTTAACCCGCCGGCGGGGTGAGGGGGGGTCCGGCAGGGGAGGGGGGGTTAACCGCCGGCGGGGTGAGGGGGGGGGGTCCGGCAGGGGAGGGGAGGGGGGGGGGTTAACCCGCCGGCGGGGTGAGGGGGGGTCCGGCAGGGGAGGAGGGGGGGTTAACCCGCCGGCGGGGTGAGGAGGGGGGGGGGTCCGGCAGGGGAGGGGAGGGGGGGTTAACCCGCCGGCGGGCTGAGGAGGGGGGGTCCGGCAGGGGAGGGGAGGGGAGGGGGTTAACCCGCCGGCGGGTGAGGGGTGAGGGGGGGGTCCGGCAGGGGAGGGGAGGGGGGGGGGGTCGGCAGGGGAGGGGTTAACCCGCCGGCGGGGTGAGGGGGGGTCCGGCAGGGGAGGGGAGGGGGGGTTCCCGCGCGGGGAGGGGAGGGGGGGTCCGGCAGGGGAGGGGGGGGGGTTAACCGCCGCGGGGTGGGAGGGGGGGGGCGGAGGGGAGGGGGGGGGGTTAACCCGCCGGCGGGGCTGAGGGGGCGGGGGGGGGGGTCCGGCAGGGGAGGGGAGGGGGGGGGGGGGGTCCGCGCAGGGGGAGGGGGGAGGGGGGAGGGTCCGGCAGGGGAGGCGGGGGGGGGGGGGGTACGCGGCGAGGGCGAGGGGGGGTCCGGCAGGGGAGGGGAGGGGAGGGGGGGGTCCGGCAGGGGAGGGGAGGGGGGGGGGGGTTAACCCGCCGGCGGGCTGAGGGGAGGGGGGGTCCGGCAGGGGAGGGAGGGGGGGTTAACCCGCCGGCGGGGTGAGGGGGGGGTCCGGCAGGGGAGGGGAGGGGAGGGGGGTAGGGGGGGAGGGGGGGGGTCAACCCGCGGGGAGGCTGAGGGGGGGTCCGGCAGGGGAGGGGGGTTAACGCGGCGGGAGGGAGGGGGTTAACCGCCGGGGGGGGGGGGGGTCCGGCAGGGGAGGGGTTAACCGCCGGCGGGCTGAGGGAGGGGGGGTCCGGCAGGGGAGGGGAGCGAGGGGGGGTCCGGCAGGGGAGGGGTTAACCCGCCGGCGGGCTGAGGGAGGGGGGGTCCGGCAGGGGAGGGGAGGCGAGGGGGGGTCCGGCAGGGGAGGGGTTAACCCGCCGGCGGGGCCGGGCTGTGGCTGCGGCTCTGGCTCCCTCCCCGGGTCTCTCAGTCGCGCGGAGTCGGTGCCTCTGGACGCTGCCCGGGAGCGACCCGCGCAGGGCGAGCGGCTGGGCCGGCACCCGGCGCCCCATGGCAGCCGGCGGGGACGCCCCAGCGGGGAGCTCCGGACCCTACACGCTGCACCTCGCCCCCCGGTGACCCCTGTCCCGGAGCACTGCACGGTGAGACCAGCTCTGGGGCTGTGGGTGCCCGGGTGGGGGGCACAGGCTGGGGCTGCTGGCATAGGGGTGCTGGTGGTGCATGGGGTTGGGGCTGGGGTGCCCCGGTGTGGGGCTCAGGGTGTGGGGCTCCCTAGGTGTAGGGCTGTAGGTCCCCAGGTGTGGGGCTCAGGGTGTGGGGCTGTGGCAGGGGGCTGTAGATGCCCAGGTGTGTGGCACAAGGGAGGCTGGGGTTCCTGGGCAGGGGCGGGAGTAGAAGGGGTGTCAAGACATTGGGTTTGGGGGTCCAGGGGAGATCAGAACCCTGGAACATGCAGGGACAGAGGGTGCCCAGCGGGGGGCAGAGCCGGGGGGGGGGGGCAGAGTTGGGTAATTGTCCTGGGCGGGGAAGGTGCCCCCACGCTGCCCCTTGTTCTCTCCCCCCACCAGGGGATCCTCTCCCGCACCAGGGGATCCTCTCCCCCCAGTGTACCCCTGCCCCATAGGATGCCCCTATGCTCTCTCCTCCCCCACCTCCCATCAATCCATCTCTTCCCCCGGGCCCAGGGCTCCCAACTTTGGGAAGGGAGTCAGTGGGGCCGGGCTGAGTACTCCTCCAGGCTCTGGGGGTCGCCCCATGGCTCAGTCCTGGCCACATCGACCTCTTCCAGGACCTGGCAAGCCAAAGGCGGGGGGGGGGGCAGGTTTAGGCTCATCACCCCCTGCTGGCCAAGTGCTGCTGACGCTGATGTCTGGGCTGTTCCTCGCGCTGCTAGAGCCTGGCTCCCAGGCTGGGATTGGGAGCCGAAGGGTTAAATCAGGGCTGGGGGGAGGGCTGGGGTGGAAGGTACCTCGGGTTGCACCGCTTAGGGGCTGGGGGGCCATTCCTGGGGCAGGGGGAGGAGGGGGAGTCTTGGGTTTGTGCATCTGTTTGGGCATGGTGCCGGGTTGGGTGTGAGCGGCACCAGGGGGCAGGGCAGGGCAAGGCAGGGCCGGCATGGTGCCATCGGTTGGGTGTGAGGGGCACCAGGGGGCGGGGCAGGGCCAGGCCGACATGGTGCTGTGGGTTGGGTGTGAGGTGCACCAGGGGGTGGGGCAGGGCCAGCATGGTGCCATGGGTTGGGTGTGAGGGGCACCAGGGGGCAGGGCAGGGCCGGCATGGTGCTGTGGGTTGGTGAGGGGCACCAGGGGGCAGGGCAGGGCCGGCATGGTGCCGTGGGTTGGGTGTGAGGGGCACCAGGGGGCAGGGCAGGGCCGGCATGGTGCCGTGGGTTGGTGAGGGGCACCAGGGGGCAGGGCAGGGCCGGCATGGTGCCGTGGGTTGGTGAGGGGCACCAGGGGGCAGGGCAGGGCCGGCATGGTGCCGTGGGTTGGGTGTGAGGGGCACTGGCAGGGCTGGTGAGGATGCCGGTGGGCACGGGGACTGTAGGAAAAGGTCAGTTGTTCCGTCAAGCCCCAGGCAGGGAACTTTCAGTGCACTGGATCCCGGCCCATGTGCCAGGCTGAGCCGCCAGCTTGGCTGGGAGCCTGGCACTGGAGTCGCGCTTCCGAAGCCCTGCAGTGTGGGGCCAGGAGTGCTCCCTGCAGGGCATTCTTGGCACTCGCTGCCCTCCGGAGCTAGCCCCGCACTGGGGCGAGTGGCCCTCCCAGCGCTCGGAGCAGCTGGGCTCCTCCGGCACTGGCCTGGACCCCAGCAGGTGGGGTGAGGGGGATGGGTGTGGACAGGGGGGATGTGGCTTGTAGCTCAACTCAGCTCTACAGGGCAGACAAGGGGCAGGAGGGGGCACACGGGGCAGGAACCCAGGAGGCATGGGCAGCTCCCAACGCTGGGTCACCACGCAAAGCGGGGCATGGAGACCTGGGCTGGGGCTCCCAGCAAGTGGCCCCTGCCGGGTGGCCTTGCACACGGGAAAGAAAAAGTGTATTTGGGAGCCCACCCCAGAGCTGGGCGCAGGCCAGGCAGGTGGGGCTGGACCAGCAACGGGGGGGGGGGGGGATCAAAGCCATGCTGTGTTCGCCTGGGGCTGACTCTTCCCAAGGCAGAGGTAGGTGAGGGAGCAGGGCAGGCGCTGGGGGCAGGCAGGAATGGCGGGCTCTGGGTGCCAGGTCTGTGTGCCAGCCCAGGAGGAGACTCCAGCTGGGGTGGGGTGCCTAGGCTGGAGTCATGAGCTCTGGGCCGTCTCTGCTGCCAGCAAATGGGGGCCCAGCCCTGCCCAAGTCCCTGTCCTGCCGGACGCTGCCCAGAGATGGGCCCCGTGTGGGTGGTGGGAGCAGCTGAGCCGTTAGGCATCCAGCCTCATGGGTAGGAGAAGGGCACGGGGTCGGGGGGCTGGACATGGCCCCTAGCCCTGGGGCCCTGCCTGATTTCCCAGGCTGCTTTGCAGCCCACAGCGATCCTGCCACCAGACCTTGCTCCTCCCGCCGCTGGCCCATTGAGGTCTTTAGGGGAAACTGAGGCATTGAGCTGTGGGGACAGGGCTGAGCTGGACAGCTGACACGGCTGGGAACAGGATCCAGGTGGGAACCCTGGGCTAAGCTGTGTCCCACCTTAGGCCCTGACCCTGGTCTTTGACCCCCAGACCCCCATCTCACCCGGTGGCTGTCCTGAAGCAGCACCTGTCCCCCCCCCTCCCCCGCTCCCGTGCCCATCAGAACTGGGGTGGGCCACCCAGGGGCTGGGATGACAATGGGGCACAGTTTGTGGCAGGCCTGGCTGGTCTCAGCCCTTCATCCCCACTGGGGGGGCATGGACAATTTCCTGACCTGTTGCCAATAGCTCGACCCCCTGGGGGTATTAACCCCCACAGTGCCAGCCGCCTCTGAGCGGCCTGAGTTTGGAGCCCTGGCACCCGCCAAGGGGCCTTGCTGCCAGCCCCATGGCTCCCGCACCTGGCGGGACCCTGCCCAGCGCCAGCCCCACCTGCCCCTGCCCCTGGGAAGCTAGATTTTGCACAGGCCCCAGGGCACTGTGGGTAGAGCTGCCCTGTCCATAGGATGGTGCGGGGTGACCACCTCAGGCCTCGCCCTTTGGCAGCTGCCCCAACCATCCAATGGACGGGAGGGTCCCCCATCTCCTAGCCGGGTTGCACCACTTCCCGCGGCTCCTGTCGCTGCAGTGAGGGCGGCACGGCCTGACCCCTGCTCCCGCCCCATGCCAGGCCCCCTCGATAATCCCCTGCTCACGTAACGCGGAGGAAGGGAAAGAGGGAGAGGGCGGAGCAGGGTGGGAGTGGGATCTGGGGTGAAGCGGCAGGTTGTCCCAGAGCCCACTCCCCACCTAAGGACGGCCCTGCTTGTGAGAGAGCCATGGGCCCCGGGGCATTGTGGGGTAGCTATGGGGAGAGGCAAGAGCCCTGCCCCAAGGCATTATGGGATACTCGTGGGCAGCAGCATGAGCCCCAGGGCATTGTGGGGTAGCTGTGGGGAGTGGCAAGAGCCCTGCCCCAAGGTATTATGGGATACTCGTGGGCAGCAGCATGGTCCCTAGGGCATTGTGGGGTAGCTGTGTACCGGCCACTGAACCATTCCTAGAGCATCCCCAGTGCCAATCCCCCCTCCGCGCCTCGCCCACACCCTGTACCCCGGCTGGCAGAGCTGGGGCAGGGCCGGGAGCAGAGGCTGCAGCCATGGGGCACCCGTCTGGGCCAGACTCACCCCAACCCCCGACATGGTTATTCCAGGGCAGCCCCATGTGCCCACGGCAGGAGGCCCCATTATGTGGGCAGCGGGTGGGTAGGGCTGCATGGGGAGGGGGCCGCAGCAGGAGACTAGACAGTCTGGTGAAGTTGGGGCTGATCTGTGCCCCCATCCCCCTTTGTTTCTTACCTCCGGGCTTCTGGAAAGTGATTCCCTGAGTCCCTCATAATGGCTTCATGTGGGGCCTGGCATAGCCGGGAGTGCCCCACAGCCAGCTCCTGCCCTGCCCCGTCCCCACAGCGCCCCCTGCTGGGAGAGGCCAGGGCTGGTGTAGCCAGGAGCTCCCCCCACAGCCAGCTCCTGCCCTGCCCCGTCCCCACAGCGCCCCCTGCTGGGAGAGGCCAGGGCTGGTGTAGCCAGGAGCTCCCCCCACAGCCAGCTCCTGCCCTGCCCCGTCCCCACAGCGCCCCCTGCTGGGAGAGGCCAGGGCTGGTGTAGCCAGGAGCTCCCCCCACAGCCAGCTCCTGCCCTGCCCCGTCCCCACAGCGCCCCCTACTGGGAGAGGCCAGGGCTGGCATAGCTGGGGGCTCCCTGCCCGTACGCCAAGGGAAGGCTGGCATGCCTCTGTCCCAGTGCCACTGCGTGGCCGCCAGGGCCCAGCTGGGCTGCAGCGCAAGCCCCCGGCACATCCGGCCCTGCAGACGGGCGAGCGCAAGGCTCTGGTTATAAATAGCCCCACTCTGGGGTAATTGAATTGGGCTGCGAGCACAGGCTGCCGGGAGTGCACCAGCTGGGGGGGCTGTGTTAACCCCTTCTTGCCTGGGGCTGCTTGCACGCTGTGGCGTGAAAGGGTGTGGGGGCCACAATCCTCACCCCCAGGGGTCAGCGGGGAGGCTCAGGTGCTCGGAAGCTAATGGAGGCCAAGTTCATGCCTGTCGCGGGGTGATGTTCTGCCTCCCCCCCCCCAATATAGCTCTGGCTTTGCCCTCCCTTCCCAAGGTCAGGCAAGAGCCCCCTGGGGACACGCTCCAGCCCTGGCATGCCTGGGGGAGGGGGTCTGGCTGGCTAGTGGTGAGGAGGGGGGAGTGTTGGCTGGGGGATAAGAAGCGGGATCGGGGCAGGGACTGGGTAAGGGGTGGGAGGAGAGGACTAGGCAGGAGTGACTATGTGGTGGGGGTGGAGGGGCTGGGCAGTGGGAGCTGGGCAGGGGGGTGCGGGTGGAGGGAGGGGGCTGGGCGGGGGGGGTGGCAGTGGGGTGGGGTGGGAGCTGGGCAGGGGGTGCAGGTTGACGGAGGGGGCTGGGCAGGGGGTGGCGGTGGGGTGGGAGCTGGGCGGGGGGTGCAGGTGGAGGGAGGGGGCTGGGCAGGGGGTGGCGGTGGGGTGGGAGCTGGGCAGGGGGTGCAGGTGGAGAGAGGGGGCTGGGGGTGGGGTGGGAGCTGGGTGGGGGGGCAGGTGGAGGGAGGGGGCTGGGCAGGGGGGGTGGCGGTGGGGTGGGAGCTGAGCAGGGGGTGCAGGTGGAGGGAGGGGCCTGGGCAGGGGGGGTGGCGGTGGGGTGGGAGCTGGGCAGGGGGTGCAGGTGGAGGGAGGGGGCTGGGCAGGTGCTGGGGGTGGGGTGGGATCTGGGTGGGGGGGCAGGTGGAGGGAGGGGGCTGGGCAGGGGGGTGGCAGTGGGGTGGGGTAGGAGCTGGGCAGGGGGTGCAGGTGGAGGGAGGGGGCTGGGCAGGGGGGTGGCGGTGGGGTGGGGTGGGAGCTGGGCGGGGGGTGCAGGTGGAGGGAGGGGGCTGGGCAGGGGGGTGGCAGTGGGGTGGGGTAGGAGCTGGGCAGGGGGTGCAGGTGGAGGGAGGGGGCTGGGCAGGGGGTGGCGGTGGGGTGGGATCTGGGTGGGGGTGCAGGTGGAGGGAGGGGCCTGGGCAGGGGGGTGGCGGTGGGGTGGGAGCTGGGCAGGGGGTGCAGGTGGAGGGAGGGGGCTGGGCAGGTGCTGGGGGTGGGGTGGGATCTGGGTGGGGGGGCAGGTGGAGGGAGGGGGCTGGGCAGGGGGGTGGCAGTGGGGTGGGGTAGGAGCTGGGCAGGGGGTGCAGGTGGAGGGAGGGGGCTGGGCAGGGGGTGGCGGTGGGGTGGGAGCTGGGCAGGGGGTGCAGATGGAGGGAGGGGGCTGGGCAGGGGCACTGCAGGGGGGGCAGAGGGCACCTCCTGGGCAGGGAGCGTCTCTCCCTCAAGGCCTGGCTGCACGGGCGGCAGGTGGGCAGCGGGG
The DNA here is from genome assembly GCA_032595735.1 of Pelochelys cantorii. Taxonomy (NCBI): domain Eukaryota; kingdom Metazoa; phylum Chordata; order Testudines; family Trionychidae; genus Pelochelys; species Pelochelys cantorii. The sequence continues at coordinate 3,688,181 of CM064358.1, read as the reverse complement.
CCCAGCTGGGCTAACGTCATTGTGGCTGGTAATGGGCAGACAGAGGCTCCCTGAGCACGGAAGGGAAGGAGGGGCGGGGGGTGATGGCTCCATCCAGGCCCCACTCTCAGGGTGCTGAGACCTGCGGGGATGAGAGGGGCTAGGGACATGAACCCCCTGTTCGGGGTGGTGCCCCCAGTGTCTCCCCCGCGCTCTCTGTGCCCATGTGGCTTGGGGGCAGAGCCCTGGTTCCTCCCAGCCCTGCCCCCTTGTCCTGGGGACTCAATGGCCAGCAGAATCCTGCGCCCCCGACTCCTTCCTCGGGGCTCTGGGACGGGCTAATGGTAGCACTGCTCAGTGGGTCTGGAACACATACCAGCAGGGTGCGGGTCGGGAGTGAGGGGCACTGTCAGAGCTGGGGCAGGGCCAGCTGGGGGCTGCAGGTCAGGAGTGACACGTGGGAGAAGGGGGCTGGATGGGGGGGGCTGTGGGGTGGGAGGGGGGTGGGCAAGGGGGCGCGGTAGGAGAAGGGGGTGGCTGGGGGGTGTTGCCGAGTTACACTGGATCAGTCACAGCTCCCGGCTGCTCCCTTTAGCTGGGGCACCCCAGGGACCCACTCCTGGCTGCAGCGGAAGGACCGGGCCCCCTGGGAGCTGTGGGGCAGCTCCCTGGGCCTGGCTCCCAGGGGTGGCACCAGACCCGCTCCCAGCACGCCATTGCCACGCCTCTGATCCTGAGCTGTGGGGGGAGCAGGCCCACCACTGCCTGGATCCCGTGGGGGAGATGGGGCCCAACATGCCCGTGTGAAGGGGAGGGGCCCACGGTGACGAGGGCCTGGCCCCAGATGTCCGGCAGGCCCAACCCCCCTTCCCCAGGCCTGGCGCCGCTTGCCAGCTGGTTACACAGTAACGAGGCTCAGCCACAGCATCATTAATACAACTGCGCTCCAGCCTCGTCCGGCCCCCCCACCCCCCCCAGCGCAGCTCGCCCCACCGGGCTCGGGGAGGGGAGCGGGGCCTAGTGGTCAGAGCAGGGCGGGCAGGGAGCCAGGACTCCTGGGTTCCATCCCGAAGGCTCCTAACCACTTCCCATAAAGTTTAAGTCCCTTACGCCTGGGCTGGGAAGCTGGACTGTGCAGAATCCATCCAACAGTCTCTGGGGCAAAATTCCTGGGGGCTCCCCCTTTGTCCCCGCCCGCCCCGCTCCACTCCACTCCTGTCATGGGGGTCAGCCTGGGAACCCAGCGGCCTCTGCCCTTGGGCAGCTTCCTGGCTAAGCCAGCCCACGGCCACCAGGCACTTAGAGGGGACAGAGCCAGCCACCCCCCCTCAGCGCCCCCCAGGGCTCAGCCACTTCCCTCCTACCATCTGGAAGAGGGTCGTGCTGGGGGGTGGTGGTGTCAGGGGAGCTGGGGGAGGGAGCTGGCTGGGGAGGAAACCGAAATGTGGCGGGATTCCTGCCAACCCTGGAAAGTCTGAAAGGCTACGTCTACACAGCTTCCCTCTTCCGCAAAAGCCTATGCAAATGAAGTGTGGATTAGCATATTGCTGTGCTTCATTCGCATAATTAATTAGGAGCCATTTTTGCGCAAGAGGATTTTGTGCAAAAAGGCGCTGTGTAGATGGCACCTTTTTGTGCAAAAATGGCTCCTAATTAATTATGCAAATGAAGTGCAGCAATATGCTAATCTGCACTTCATTTGCATAGGCTTTTGCGGAAGAAGGAAGCTGTGTAGACATAGCCAAAGTGTCCAAAAACGCTGGGGGGGGACTGGAATTCTGTCAGCAGCAGTTTGATTCCCCTCCCCCCATGGATGGGGGGGGCAGCCAGAACCCCCAGCTCTGTGCCCCCTCCCAGATTGTCCAGAAACCCCCAAACCCGCAGCCTCCTATCCCATTGGCCAGGCCTAAACCCCTCAGGCTCCCCCTTCGTTCCCACGGGCTCAGGTGGCCTGTGACTCCACCCAGTTTGGCTGTGGTCCATCCACTGCCTAGGAGCTGAGTGCCTGGGGTGGGCCAGGTGCATTGTGGGCTATTCCCTCGTCCCCTCATGTGGGGGCAGGCCAGGTGCATTGTGGGATATCCTCTTCAGTGCCCCTGTGCCCAGGCCCCCTCACGGCGGCCTGCAGCTGGAGATCCACTGCCCATCCCCAGAGCCTGTTGGCGGATGGGCTGCGGATACAAACGAGGCATTCCTGCAGGTTGCACTGGTCCCATGCAAAGCACCTGATCTCCATACACACCCTGGCCCCAGGCTGAGCCCAGCAGGGGCAGGGCTGGAAAGGGGTCTCCCATAGGGAGCCAGGGAGCTGCCCCACCCCTTGCTGGGGGGCTGCATCTCCTCAGCGGGGGTCTGGCCACTCCAGGAACCTTGTTCTCGCTAATGGAGCCATGGGACGACCTGCTGCACATTCTTTTGTTTCAGTAACTTCAGTGGTTTTAGTGGGATCCACCTGGCAGCTTGGCTGGGGCCCAATTGCCTTCCCCGTCCCTGAGTGGGACTAGAACCCAGGAGTCCTGGCTCCTAGGCTGCCTGAGCTAGCCCTTCACTTTCACCCCCCTACTTGGTTCACACGGCAGGAGTTTGGGAGCCAGGACTCCTGGAGTCCAGCCCAGCTCTGCTGCCCACTTGGTTTCTCCAAGTCCCTTCTGGCCTGTCCCTGCCTCAGTTTGCCCATCTGTGATGGGGGGAGGGGTGTAGGGTGCTGCCCCTTGCCTACCTGTGGGTGCTCTGAGATCCCCATGGACACAGCCTGGTCAAGATACCAGCCTACACTTCCTCCCGCAGGGCCCTGAACCGTGGGCTGGGAAGCAAAGGCCGCACTGCCCAGCCCCACAGCCCTTAACCAGGATCAAAGGCGCAGGCTGGGTGTGATGCAAATAAATCATCCATTGCCCAGGGAAGTGGGGGGAGGGGAAGACTGGGACGGGAGAGGGGGGCAGGGACCACACCTGCCCTGGCTATTCTGCTATGGGGAGAGAATCAGCCAAGCCAGCCCCACTGCCTTTTTCCCGTCTCTCCCCAGCACAGATGCCCCCCGATCTGAGCACTTTGCCCTCAGTCCCGCCAGACGAGCCAAGTCATGCCAGTACTGCGCCATCCCCTGGCGGGGATAAAACCAGGCACCGAGGCGCCGCCAGCAGTAGCGGGCTGTTACCCACCCCAGGAGCCGCCGGTAGCCAGTGGCTGCAGGGGCGTGAGGCTCTGGGGGGATCGGGCCTGGGGCAGTGGCAGGATCGGGCCCCATGCTGGTGCTGTGGCCGGGGTCCTTCGGGGCTGCGCTGGACTCTGGCCTCTTGCCTTGCTCGGTCGCCCGACTCTGCTGCCTTTGCCCTTTGGCGCCCGGCAGGGGAGTTCCGGGGGCCAGCTGGGCGGGCCGAGGGGATTAAGGGATTAACGGCCTGGAAAGGTCTCGCTCTCCTGCCTGTGGCTGCTGGCCCAGCAGGCACTGCGGCTCCTCTCATGGTGCTTGGCCTTCAGCCAGCCCAGGCCTCCTGGCCCTTAGCCATCACCCCCAGCCAGCCCTCTACCCTCCTGCCCGGCCTCTGGCTGGCTCCTGGTCTTTAAGCCCATGGCCAGTGCCTCCTAGCCCCTGTGCTTCCAGCCAGCTCCAGCCCCCGCATCACCCATCACCTTCCTGCCCCAGCCTGAAGCCCCTGCCCCACCCATTGCCTCTCCTGGCCTCCAGCCCCCACCCCCATGCTCCTGGCCTGGCTTCCAGCCGTTCTCCCCCCCAGCTCAGCCCCCAGCCGTTGCCCCTGGTTCTACCCCAAGTGGGGGGTGGGATTCACTTTTTCTCCATAAGCTGCTGCTTTTGCCTTGATTCTGAGCAGATCTGGGGCAGGGCCTTGGAGCCTCCCAGCAGCCTTAACTCTGCCCCAACCAACCAACCTTAACGGTGCCTCTTTGCCACCCTGGTCCCACCTTTAACTCTGCCCCCCGGCACCTTTCCCAGGCAACCTTAACTACCCCTTCTCCCCTCTCCATCCCACCCTTAACTCTGCCCCTTTGCCCCCTCCCTGACCTCCCTCATCTCTGACCCTTTGGCCTCTACCTCACCCTTGATTCTGCCCGGGCACTGTCCCATCTCTTGGATGTGCTGTGATGACGTGGCTCCTGGCCTCCCACTGGTGCCACTGCCTGGCATGGTGCCCCCCACCCAGGGTGCAACACAGAGCCAGTGGAGGGGCTGCCCGGGGAGGGGAGCCATCCAGAGGGCAGCCCCACTCTGCACCTGCATCGTTCTTGTGCCTGTGGCCCGTGGCCCCTCGTTTCCTCCAGCAGCACATGAGCCGCCCCTGACTGGCACCCCACCTCGGAGGGGAGATCTCGGGGGGAGGACGCTGGCTGGTGGAGGGGGCTGGGGGATGTTGATGCAGCTGAGTGAGAGGGTCCAGTGGGGATCTGGCTGGAAGGGGGCTGGGAATGGCAGGGGGGTCTGGTGGGGCAGGAGGCCTGGCTGGAGGGCAGTGGAGGTTTTCAGGGGTGGAAGTGGCCTGGCAGTGGGACTGGCTAGTAGGCGGTGGGGCTGGCTGGAGGGCGGTGGGGGTTTTCAGGGGCAGAGGTGGCCCAGCTGTGGGGCAGGAGGACTGGCTAGTGGACAGTGGGGCTGGCAGGGACAGAGGGGGCCCAGCTGGGGAGTGGGGAGAGGTTGACTGATGGGCAGTGGGGGCAGGGGGCCTGGCTAGTGGGCAGTGGGGCTGGCTGGAGGGCGGTGAGAGTTTTCAGGGGCAGAGGTGGCCCAGTTGTGGGGCAGGAGGACTGGCTAGTGGGCAGTGGGGTTGGCTGGAGGGCGGTAGGGGTTTTCAGGGGCAGAGGTGGCCCAGTTGTGGGGCAGGAGGACTGGCTAGTGGGCAGTGGGGTTGGCTGGAGGGCGGTAGGGGTTTTCAGGGGCAGAGGTGGCCCAGCTGTGGGGCAGGAGGACTGGCTAGTGGACAGTGGGGCTGGCAGGGACAGAGGGGGCCCAGCTGGGGAGTGGGGAGAGGTTGACCGATGGGCAGTGGGGGCGGGGGGCCTGGCTATGGGCAATTCCGCTGGCTAGTGGGCAGTGGGGCTGGCAGGGGCACAGGGGCCCAGCTGTGGGGCAGAGGGACTGGCTGGTGGGGGAGGGGGCACTGGCAGGGATAGAGGGGGACTGGCTGGGGATTATGGGGGGGCTGGAAGGAGGCCAGCTGGGGAATGGAGGGAGATTGGCTTGTGGGAGTCTGGCTGAGACCCCCCTATCCCCAGCCAGGTGATCAGCTACCAGGCCATGGAGGACAGATGCCACGGCCGGCGGGAGCAGGCGTCTGCACTGGGCTCGGCCCTCGCCTGCCCCAGCTCTCCCGGCACTGTCCCAGCGTCCCCTTGCGTGCCTCAGTTTCCCCTCCACGGCTCCCAGGATGCCCCCTGACTGGCCCCCGCCTTGGCCCCCACGGCAGCAGGCCAAGGATGGGCCCAGACCTGCCAGTGCCATGCGGCAGCCTGCCCCGTGGGCCTGGCGCCCGGGCACCGTGCCAGGGCTATCGGCCAGCAGGTCCCGCAGGTCCCGCTCCCAGCGCGGCCCTCGGGCTGGCGGCAGGACGGCCTCCCCGCCTGCGAGCTGGGTCGCGCCGACCCATGGGACCGCCCTGCCGCGCTCGCTCCCAGTCTGCCCGGGGCTGTGTGTGAATGGGCCCCGGGCCAGGTGGGAGGCAGCGCCCCCGGCATTCCTGCCACGGCCTGGCTGTGTAAATAAACCCGGGAGGCCTCGCGCCGCTGAGCAGAGAGCGACCCTGAGGCCGAGATGTGGCTCTGTCACGGGTCTCCCGGGACCCGCGGGCTCCCTGCCAGTCTGGCGCGGCCGGGGCTCTCAGGAGACAGGCTCGGGGAGGGCTCAGGACCCGCTGTCCAGGGAAAGCCGGGACACCCGGGGAAGCCGCACCTCCCCCCAGGACCTGCACCCCACTCTGCAGTCAGCACTGACCCCCAGAAGGCACCACAGGAGGGCTCAGGGGTCAGGAACGCGGCGCAGGGCGGAGCCCAACACTGGGAAGTTACAGCAGAGTCCTTCCGGGTGGGGGTGGAGAATCCAGGGTCTGGTGTCCTGGACTCCCCCCTCTGAGTCCTGGAAAGCTGTCTGCCAGTAGCCCTCCTCTGTCCTTGTTACTGTAGGGTCTCTAGAGCGCTGGGCTCTGCGCCCGTCTGTTATTGTAGGGTCTCTCGTAAGCGCTGGGCTCTGCGCCGGTCTGTTACTGTAGGGTCTCTCGTGAGCACTGGGCTCTGTGCCGGTCTGTTACTGTAGGGTCTCTCGTGAGCACTGGGCTCTGCACCGGTCTGTTACTGTAGGGTCTCTCGTGAGTGCTGGGCTCTGCGCCGGTCTGTTATTGTAGGGTCTCTCGTGAGCGCTGGGCTCTGCACCCGTCTGTTATTGTAGGGTCTCTCGTGAGCACTGGGCTCTGTACCGGTCTGTTATTGTAGGGTCTCTCGTGAGTGCTGGGCTCTGCGCCGGTCTGTTACTGTAGGGTCTCTCGTGAGTGCTGGGCTCTGCGCCGGTCTGTTACTGTAGGGTCTCTCGTGAGTGCTGGGCTCTGCGCCGGTCTGTTATTGTAGGGTCTCTCGTGAGTGCTGGGCTCTGCACCGGTCTGTTATTGTAGGGTCTCTCGTGAGTGCTGGGCTCTGCGCCGGTCTGTTATTGTAGGGTCTCTCGTAAGCGCTGGGCTCTGCGCCGGTCTGTTATTGTAGGGTCTCTCGTGAGCGCTGGGCTCTGCGCCAGTCTGTTACTGTAGGGTCTCTCGTGAGCACTGGGCTCTGCGCCGGTCTGTTACTGTAGGGTCTCTCGTGAGCGCTGGGCTCTGCACCGGTCTGTTATTGTAGGGTCTCTCATAAGTGCTGGGCTCTGCACCGGTCTGTTATTGTAGGGTCTCTCGTGAGTGCTGGGCTCTGCGCCGGTCTGTTACTGTAGGGTCTCTCGTGAGTGCTGGGCTCTGCACCGGTCTGTTATTGTAGGGTCTCTCGTGAGTGCTGGGCTCTGCACCGGTCTGTTATTGTAGGGTCTCTCGTGAGTGCTGGGCTCTGCACCGGTCTGTTATTGTAGGGTGGAGCGTTTCCCAGAGCAGGGACAGGATGTGCTCCCCCAAGCACAAGGAGGCTGGCAGGGCAGGGACCATGGGGCACTGTACAGCCTGACCCTCTCTTCCACAGCTGGTCAGGATCTGGGGTTAGCGGGGGGTCACTGGCAGGGGTGAGGGGCTGGAGCGGCCACGTGAGGGGGGAGGTGGGCCACTGCTATGGGGCAGGGAGTGATGGGGGGCTGGCTGGGGGGCCGGTGGGGACTGGGCAGGGGGGTTGGGTGAGGGGCCATGTGGGGCGGGTGCCCCTAATGCGCTCTCCTCCTTCCCCAGGAGCTGCGTCCCAGGCTCCCTGCCCCGCCTGCCCCCGCTGTCATCCCAGCCAAGCCCGGGAGCTGCTTCTCTGCGGAGGGCGGATGGGGCTGGGCTGAGAGGGCCCCACGCCAGGGCCCATCCGGGGGCTATGGACACCCTACCCCGGTGCCGCCCCGGGGAGCCCCGCAGGACGCCCCGCTCAGCTCTGTGCCCCCTCGGCTCCCGCCGGCAGCCCTCACGGTGAGCGGCGCCCCCCGCTGGCCGCGGCCCGCCCGGGGCCCCGTGGCGATGCGGCTGTGCAACGCCACCCTGCTCAGCTGCCACGTGGATTCCAAGATCGACCACCTGTTCCCCCCCACGCTCTACATCACGGTCATCGCCCTGGGGCTGCCCACCAACGGCCTGGCCCTGTGGGCCGCCTACCTGCAGGTCCGGCAGCACAACGAGCTGGGCATCTACCTGCTCAACCTCTCGGTGGCCGACCTGCTTTACATCGCCACGCTGCCCCTGTGGGTCGACTACTTCCTGCACCACGACAACTGGGTCCACGGGCAGGAGTCCTGCAAGCTCTTCGGCTTTGTCTTCTACACCAACATCTACATCAGCATCGCCTTCCTGTGCTGCATCTCCGTGGACCGCTACCTGGCCGTGGCCCACCCGCTGCGCTTCGCCCAGGTCCGCCGGGTCAAGACGGCCGTGGCGGTGAGCGCCGTGGTCTGGGCCATCGAGATTGGGGCCAACTCGGCGCCGCTCTTCCACGACGAGCTCTTCCACGACCGCTACAACCACACCTTCTGCTTCGAGAAGTACCCCATGGAGGGGTGGGTGGCCTGGCTGAACCTCTCCCGCGTCTTCCTCGGTTTCCTCTTCCCCTGGACGCTCATGCTCTTCTGCTACCAGGGCATCCTGCGGGCCGTGCGTGGCAACGTCTCCACCGAGCGGCAGGAGAAGGCCAAGATCAAGCGCCTGGCCCTCAGCCTTATTGCCATCCTCCTCGTCTGCTTCGCCCCCTACCACCTCATCCTGCTGTCCCGCAGCGCCGCCTACCTCCGCCGGCCCTGCGACTGCAGCTTCGAGGAGAGGGTCTTTGCGGCCTACCACACGTCGCTGGCCTTCACCAGCCTCAACTGCGTGGCCGACCCCATCCTGTACTGCTTCGTCAACGAGGGGGCCCGCAGCGACGTGGCGAAAGCCCTCGCCAGCCTGCGGCGCTTCCTCGCCAGCGCCAAGCCCCAGGAGATGGCCAGCGCCTCACTCAGCCTGGACACCCCCCTCTCCTCCAAGAAGAGCAGTGTCGGCCGGCTCCCCGGGGCCCCCCGGCCCCCACTGCCCCCGGGCCCGCCCGACGAGGGGCTGCAGATGAAAATCTTGACTTGCCACCCATGAGCTACCGCCCCGAGGTGTAAATACAGCGCCTGTCGGCCTAAGGACGGCCAGCGGGCCAGGCGTCACGGGAGCGTGCCCAGAGAGGCCCTGGGGAGTCATGGGGAAGGGGGCTGGGCCAGGACGGCCAGACCCCTGGGTCCTGCAGACACGGGAGGAGGGGAATGGCCGTAATGCGGCTAGACCCCGGGCAGAGCGACGGAGGGATGGGCGGGGACGGATGAAGGGTGTGAGAGGGGAAGGCTGGAGGTTATGGCTGGGGCTGGAGGCTGTGAGTGGGGAGGGCTGGAGGGTGTGACTGGGGACACGGGGTGTGACTGGGGAGGGCTGGAGGGTGTGACTGGGGACAGAGGATGTGACTGAGGTGGAAGGTGTGACTGGGAACACGGGGTGTGACTGGGGAGGGCTGGAGGGTGTGACTGGGGACAGAGGATGTGACTGAGGTGGAAGGTGTGACTGGGAACACGGGGTGTGACTGGGGAGGGCTGGAGGGTGTGATTGGGGACAGAGGGTGTGACTGAGGTGGAAGGTGTGACTGGGGACAGGGTGTGACTGGGAAGGGCTCAAGGGTGTGACTAGGGACAGGGGGTGTGACTGGGGAATGGAGGATGTGATCAGCTGGGGAGGGCTTGAGAGGGGCACAGAGGCGCTGTCCCCCTATGCCAGCCCCACCCCTGCCCAGACTGCTCTAGCACAGCTCAGTGCCAGGCACAGCATCTGGGCAGTGCCTGGCTCCACTCTGGATGTTCCTGGTGTCCCACCCTGGCCCGATACCCCTCCCTCTGTTCTGGAGGTCGGGGCTGGGGCTCCCTGTGGCTCAATGCCCCTGGCACAGCTTTGCCGTGGCCAAGCCGAGCTCCCAAACCCATGGGCCAGGGAAAATGCCCAGGGCACCACCCAGAGCCCCGGAGCCAGCGCCTCATGGACTGCCCACCAGGGCCAAGCCTGCCAGAGCCGGCAGTGCCACCATGGACCTGGCGCTGCCGGACAGGACCTCGGGTGACCTCTGCTGTCTTCAGCCACAGCAACTGGGGGAAGGAGATGAGCCCCCTGGTCCACAGGAGAAAAGAGCCTACTACTGCAGCCAGCTGAAGGTGTGCCTAGGTGGGGGGTGGGCCTTGTCTGGAGCGGGCATGCAGACAAGGTGATGGATGGTGGCCACGTGTGACCAATAGCAAGACGAGGCTGCAGGCTACAGCACGGGGACCAGCAGGCACACATCCCTGCCGATGGGGCTGTCCCGTGCCAGCAGTACCCTTGGCCTGACAGTTAAAGAATGGTATTTATTTCCAGGGGGAAAGGGGGAGGCTGGTGGGGCCCCACTGAAGGAGAGGGGCCCTCCATGTTGGGGTCAGGGCCCAGACGTGCCAGGTGCAGTACATTTATGGATCAAATAGCCCCTGCCCCCAAAGGGAGCAATTGAGCTACTAATGTGGCCCTGCCAGATGCAGACAGTGGGGGGGAGGGGTGAAAAAAGCAGTGTTTTAATTGAACTCTTTCCGACGCTTCCTCCATCATAAAAAAACCAACGCAAAGGGTGCCAGCCCCAAGCCTTGCCGAATCCCTTCCGGGTTTAGCTGGCTGGGTGCTAAGGTGGGTCGTTACGATCCCCCAGGCTGTCCCATGGATCCCACCGCTGTCACCAAAACGGCACAGCGGAAGGTCAGCCTGTGGACCTTGGCATTCACTGGGCACAGAATCCCCCTGGGCAGACTCAGGCACGTCTCCAACCTACCTGAACCGGGCTCCTAGCTGCGCTGGGGAGCCAGGACACCTGGGTCCCATGCCTGGCTCTGCCCAACATGCGGCGCGAGTCTCTCCTGTGTCCATCCAGCTGGGGAGCTCTCCAGAGCTAGGCTGTCTGTCTCAGTGGCTGGGCAGTGCCCGTGTTTGGGGTTGGTGCTCCTGGGACCCCCATGGCCTGAGGGCAATCTGAGACAAACCCAAGGAGGGGTTTGTACCTGCCCACCCCGCCCCACCCCGGTGCTCTAGCCACACTGGAGAATGCAGCTACTTGGCGCCTCGCGCTGGCGTCTCCCCAGCGCCAAGCCCGCGTTGGCAGTGGACGTGGGAACCTCATGCTGGCGCCGGGCAGGGCCCAGTGGGGGAATGCGCTGGCATCAGGTTGGCCCGGCTCGGGGGAGAAGCCGCATAAGGTTGGGGGGCCCAGTCCCCACAGGGAGAATAAAGAGCTCCCCCCCTTGAAACAGTGTGCGACTCTCCTGATTTTGGAGGCAGTCTGGTAATGGGAGGAAAGCCGGGACCCCCGGCCTGGCCACGCTGGGACCACGCTGCTCTCCAGATGCCAGCAGGGGGCGCCCAATCAGCAAGGCCCCAGGGGATGGGGGAGCCTACACAGCTGGGCTGAGGAGGGGAGACTGTGCCCCTGTGTGCCCCCCCCCCGAGCAGAGTGGGTCGCTTGGGGGATGCAGGGAGTGGCTCTGTGCAGCACCCGCCCAGCCCCCCCCCAGCTCAGAGACACCAAAGGGCTCCCTTGCCGGATTGTTATTGTAGGGTGTCCCAGGAGCGCTGGGCTGGAAACTGGTTTCTTGCCCCTGGTGAAGGCAGGGGTACCCTGGAGCCATCCCTGCCCACCCCCCCCACTGCACCTGGTTCCTGCAGAAACCAGCTGCCGGGAGCTGGGGGGAGGGCAAGGCGATGGGGCCCAGCAAATGGAGGCTGGAGGTGCAGGGCATGGCTCTGCCGGGCACCTTGGCACCAGCCCTACCCCAGGAGGCTTCTCATCCAGGCCCTGGGAATCAGGTCAGTGGTTACGTGCCCATATTTGTCAGGCCCAAGCTCTGGCTCCCAGCCCTCCCCTAACCACTAGCCCCTGCTCCCCTCCCAGAGCTGGGTGTGGGAACCCAGCTCCCTGCTCTAACCCAGTGTATCCTGACCCCACTCCCAGCCTGGAGCCAGGGAGGGAACCCAAGAGTCCTGGCTCCTCCAGCCTTCCCCTCCTCTAACCACTGGACCCCACTCCCCTCCCTCCACTGCCTCTGATGTCGGAGGTGGCCTGTGAGCTGCTCCCACCTGGTTTCCCCTTTGCTGGCTGGTACAAGAGGCCCAGTAACGCCGCCCGCCCCCACCCCCAGCTCAGTCCCTGCGTGGGACCTCACCTCACCACACCAGGGCTCTCCTTGTCCGGGGCGGAGGGGGGAAGAACCAGGTTTCTGCAGCACACAAGTGGGGGGGCAACAGACCGGCCTGGGCTCTGGTTTCCAGTGTCCCAAATGTTTCCCTGCCCTGCTGCTGGGAATCCCCAGCTAATGCTGCCCACAAAGGTGCCACCTTGATGCCACTGCTCAGCCTGAGCTGGGGGTCCTGCTTTCCTCACACTGCATGCCAGCACAGGACAGCACCCCTGTGCCCCACCCCAGAGGTGGCTGCATTTCAGCACCGGACACCGCCCCTCACCCCAGAGGTGGCTGCATCTCAGCGCCGGACATGGTCCCTGTATGAACAACCCCTGCACCCCACCCCAGAGGTGACTGCATTTCAGCACCGGACACCGCCCCTGTGCCCCTCCCCAGAGGTGGCTGCATTTCAGCACCAGACACCGTCCCCCACCCAGAGGTGGCTGCACTTCAGCACCAGACACCGTCCCCCACCCAGAGGTGGCTGCACCTCAGCGCTGGACACTGCCCCCCAGCCCAGAGGTGGCTGCATCTCAGTGCCGGACACCGCCCCTGTGCCCCTCCCCAGAGGTGGCTGCATTTCAGCACTGTGTAACATTTGTTCTTCCATCTATCCTGAACACATTCTCCCTGGGGCTGAGCTCCCGTGCGCCCTGGAGGTCCCCGCAGCCCGGGCGGACTCTGCCTCCAGGAACAGGGCAGGGGGGCAGTGACCGCACAAGCAGCGGCTGCTCCCCACGTCACGGGGCAGGGGGCTTCACAGCGATTCCTGGGAAGAAACAGGAAGCACTGGCGAGAATGCTCAGGCCCGGGAATCTCCCCCGCTCCCCGGCAGCTGCCCACGCAGGCCAAGGGGCCCCCTACTGCCTGGTGAGGGGAGCGCCCCCTCCCCCCCCCGCCCGCCTGCCCCGCTGACCCCTTGGCAGCATTGGTTTTTCTCTGGGCTGGGCAGGGGAGGGGGAGCTGGGACGCCGGCCATCTCGGCATCGCTTCAGCCAGCAGCCTGGCGCGGCCCAGGGCTGGGGCCAGGCCGTGGAGCCAAAGCGGGAGATTTTCCCGCCCGTCGCCTGTTTGTTTAGTTTTCGCTCTCACTTAAGTCCACTTGATCCCACCACCCACCCGGCTTCCCCAAGAGCTGCACTCTTCCCCCACCCCCAGAGAACCCAGGAGTCCTGGCGCCCGCTCGGACCACCCTGTCGGGCAGACGCCCCGGCCCCACCACGTAAACGCTGCCGGCTTCTGCGAGTGCTGCCACTCTGCGCCCACCCACCAGGGCTGCCCCCACTAATGGCTTCCTACGGCCATGGCCACGGAGCTCCCCCATCACTACAAGGGACCACCAGGGCTGGAAGGGGGGTGCGGCTCGGACCCACTCTGGGCTCTATCCCAGCTCTGGGAGGACAGTGGGGTCTAATGGTTAGAGCGGGGTAGGGGGAGCTAGGAGTCTGGGTTCTATTCCTGCCTGTTTCCCTCCATTGCACTGGGCTCTGGGGGGGGGCGGTGACCAGGTGCTTGGAGATCCCCTGGGGGAAGGGACTGTGCTGACCTACTGGGGGGAGGGGGAGCCCTGTCGCTTTTGTCTCTGACCCTGCTTCCGCCCTGTCCTGTGGCTCTCACCAGCTAGCAGGCCCCTCCGCCGTTCGCACGGTCCCGCTGACATCCGGACGGGACGGGGGAGGCAGCTGCTGGGCCTGTGTCCTCACCCAGCCCCGGGGAGGGGGTGGGCGGCTATTGGGACTCGCCAGCCCCTGTGACTGTGCTGAGCTGAGAACCGCCAAGTCCCCCCCCGGAGGGCTGGGGGAGGGTCCCACTCCGGCCTGCTTAGCGCCTGGCAATGGCTGGGAGCCGCGTGCCCCAAGGAGTCTGGTGCGCCTGGGAGTGACCCAGCCCCGGAGGAGGCCCAGAAGTTCGGGCGGGGGGGGGGGAGGACTTGGGTGAGCGTGTCACTTGGGAGGTAGGGGCTTCAGAGGACCCCCCCCCCCGACAGGAACTGCAGTGAAGTGGGGCGGGGGGAGGTCACTGCAGCCCCAGCCCTGCAGCTCAGGGTTACCCACGGGACTTGTCCCGGGTCACAGCCGCACCCCCGCCCCAGGGGTAGCAAGGAGACACAGACCCCATTGCGCCCGTGGGGGACCAGCCGTGGGCCCCAGATCCCCAGCCCCGCGCACTCGGGAAGGACCCCCCCCGCCCCCCGCCGCCCCCCAGGGCTCTCAGCCAACACCCCCTTGCAGCCACCTCTGGGGCTGGTGCCCTCCGCCCCGCGCTGCAGGGTTTCCACGCGCCCGGCAGCGATTCGGGTCCGGACCAGACTTTCCCGGCCGGTGTGAAAGGGGGAGGGCGAGGCACGAACAGTGAGACTGACCCCCCCCTTCCCCCCCCCCCAGCTCACAGCCATGGCGGGGGGGGGGGGAATCGGAGACCGACTGGAACTGCGGGGAGGGGGCAGGAGCCTGGAGGGGGGAGCCGCAGGGCGGGGCAAGAGGGGGGAGGAGCACGTGGGGGGGGGGGCGCGAAGGAGGCCCAGCCCCGATTGGCAGGGACACGCCCCTGGCCCCGCCCACGAGCGCTCCCCGCGCTCTCAGCCCTCGCATATGCATGAGCCTCATTTGCATGCCGGCGTGCTGGGCGCGGCTAGGACCGCCTCGCTCTCGCCCTCCTGGCGCCTCATTTCCATAGTCACTGCACGCCCCATCCGAAGACGCACGACGGAACGCTCGCATATTCATGAGCCTCGTTTGCATATTAGGCGCCCCGACGCCCGCGGCGGGGGGGCGGAGTCGGCGCGCTGACGTCACGGCGCGCGGCCGGAGGATGGTGGCCGGCGCGTTCCCCATCGCGAAGCTCCTGTACCTGGGCGTGCGGCAGCTGAGCCGGCCGCTGGCCGCGCGCATCAAAGCGGGGGCGCGCGCCAGCCCCTTCTTCCGCACCTACGTGTGCGGGCCGCCGGCGCAGCGTGAGTGACGGGCCGCGCCAGGGAGCGCCGGCCAGTGGGCGGGGCCAGGGAGGGGCGGCACGTGCGGGGCTAGGGGGGGGAGCCTGGCGGGCCAATGGAGGGGGTGGGGCTGCGGGGCTGGCGGGCCAATGGGGATTCGGGGGGGGGAGGGGCTACGCGGCTTTTTGACCCAATGGCCGCGCGGGGCGGAGCGGGGGGGGCCGTGGCCCAATGGTGGCTGGGAGGGGGCGGGGCGTGGGGGTCACCCGGCCAATAGGCGCAGCCCGTGGGCGGGCCCCCGGACGACTTTGAGCGGACACCCGGAAGCCAAAGCGAATGGAATGAACCTTGACCCCCCCCCCCCCGCTCCCTGAGCGCACTAGGGCGGGGGGGGGGGGTCTTGTCTGGGGGCGGGGCTCTGTGGGGTCCGGTGGGGGGGGCTCTCCCCCTGCTGCAGCCTGCGCCCCACCCGCTCGGTGCACATCACAAAATTCATTCCGCACAGGCCTGGGAAACATTGGGGGGCGCGTGGCTTGGGCCCCCCCCCCCCACGGTCACGTGTCTCTTGCTCCCTCCCGCCCAGCTCCAGGCCGGTCTCCTGCCGGGCGCTCAGTCTGGGGCAGGCTCCCCCCTGGGCGGACGCGGGGGGGGGTTAGGAGCTGCTCCCACCACCCGGCTAAGGGGAGTTTCAATAACAAAGGGGACGCACCAGGGGCTCCTCGTGAGTCACGGAGCAGGTGGCTGCAGCCTGTGGGGGGGGGCGGGGCAGGCAGGGAGGCTGATTCAGGAAGGGCTGCTGGCTGGTAAGTCTCCTGGCCAGAGCGTGCAGCCAACCGGCCACAGGGAAACCTCCGCAAACCAGCCTCTGCTACCGTGTCACAGACTCACAGCACTCCTGCTCTCCCAGCTCCGGGTGGGCCCCTTGCTCTGGTCCCCCGGAGCCTCCCCCCCACATGCAACCTCTGATTGCAAGACCCAAGTGACTCTCAGCCAGTGTAAAACAGGAGGGTTGATTGATTGTTTGAACACAGCACAGGAAACCCTCTGGGCCCAGCTCAGCTCAGCACAGTAAAGCTAGGTCTGTCCTGCATCCAGCTAGGCTCTGGCTGCCCCCTCTCTCTATCCGCCCCCCCCCCATCCCAGTCCAGCAGCTCCTTCCTTCTCGTCATTCATCCTGGATCACCAGCCCCCAACAGTTCCTTCCCTGTCTTTTGTCTTCTGTCCCAGACAAACAGGTCCTTGGGGCCCTCTCCCCTCTGTTCTTTGTCCTCCCACTGGCCAGAACTGGTACCGGTCCAGGGTCCTCCATGTCTCTAGGCCGTTGTCTAAGGGTCCTGGCAAGGTAAGGCCATAACTGGTCTTCCGCAACAACCACCCCTCTCCCACCGCCTTGTTAAACATGCAGCACGCAGGGAAACTCAGCCCCACGCCGGTTCATGCCACAGACTACCAAAACCACACTGCGCTGGCAGGGGGCTGCAGGTCGGGAGTGCGGGGCATTGGCAGAGCTGCGGGAGAACCCCAGGCCTGGACTACAGGGCTGCAGGTCAGGAGTGCAGGAAACCGGCAGAGCTGCGGGGTAACAGGGCTAGCAGGGGCTGTGGGTCGGGAGCAAGGGGTCCTGGTAGAACGGGGGGGGGGGGGAAGGGGAGACCTGCCATGGCTGGACTCCTCCCTTTCTCCAGCAGCCCATAGCCCTGGTTGCTGCATGGGGTGGGCTAAAGGAGCTGGTGATGTCCTGTCCTTTCCCCCGTCCCCAGTGCTGCTGGCTGCCCCCTCATACTTCCCCTCTTCCCCCCCGGCAGTGTACCACTGGATAGAGATGCGATCCAAGATGCGGATCATGGGCTTCCGCGGCGCCACGATCAAGCCGCTGAATGAGGAGGCAGCGGTGGAGCTGGGCGCAGAGCTGCTGGGCGAGGCCATCGTCTTCAGCGTGGGCGGCTTGTGCATCTTCCTGGAGTATGCGCGCCAGGCCTCCAACACCAGGAAGAAGGAGGAGGAGCAGAGCAGCACCCTGCTGGGGCTGCAGGAGCAGGTGGCCGAGCTGGGCCTGGCCGTGGAGACTCTGGACACGCAGCTGCGCGAAGTGAATCGCCTGCTCCTGGCCATCTCTGACAGCACCAAGAAATAGGGGCCGGCCGGGTGCGAGCGGCCAAGCAGGAGCCATGCTGCCCAGGGAGGACGCAGAGCTGGCCACAGCTGGGAGGAGCTGGTGCTGGGCCGAGCGAGACACCTCCTGACAGGGGTTCGGGGATCCCGGTTCATGACCCTACTCAGCTCCTGCGGAGCTGGAGTTTTCTAGCTTGTAAATATTCATCCATTAAAACCCACCTGCTGCTGAGGAGGCGGAGCCATGATTAGGGGTGGGGCTAAGGGAAAGAGGCAGAGCTATAGCTCTGCCACAGCACAGGTTGGCACCCCCCACCAGTTTGTAGGGACCCCCTAGAAAGTGAAGTGGGTCAGAGCTTTTCCCTCTGTTTGCCTGTGTCCTGGGTAGTGGGAGCCACCTGGATCCACATCCCTTCTGGGGTGCTATTAATCTTCAGCGTCACTCCTCTGCCTTTTCACCCCATCACTCCTTGGGGCTCACCCCACTAACACTGCCACCCCTTCGGACACGGGCCTCGGGCACCTTGTCACTGGCCTCCCCTCCAGCGCCAGCCGCTCACTGCACGGACTGATTTTTTTTGTGGCTCAGTGGCCCCCTAGCCCAAACAAGGTCCCGCACCCCTGCCATAACATAAGGACTAGGGAGTCACCCAATGAAATTAGCAGGTTTAAAACAAACAGAAGGGTCTTCCCCCCCCCCCCACCACAGTGCACAGTTAACCTGTGGAACTCCTTGCCAGAGGAGGTTGAGAAGATGAGGACATTAACAGGATTCAAAAAAGAGCTAGATAAATTCATGGAGGACAGGTCAATCAATGGCTGTTAACGAGGATGGCAGGGATGGTGTCCCTAGCCTCTGTTTGTCAGAAGCTGGGAATGGGTGACAGGAGAGGGATCACTTGATGATTCCCTGATTCTATTCACTCCCTCTGGGGCACCCGGCCCTGGCTGCTGTCGACTGACAGGACACTGGGCTAGACGGACCTTTTGGTCTGACCCAGTCTGGCCATTTTTATTAACAAGAAGCTCCCCCAGGAACCCTCCCCCCACTGCTGCCAGTACCCAGTGTCAGCCTAGGCGCTGACATCCCTGGCACGGGCTGCAGGGCGAGTCCTGGGGGAACAGGCTTCAGGGCTGGGCCAGCTGGGAGATCCCTGGCTCGTGCCCCTAGGCCAGGTGGAGGCCCGGTTCCTGCCTGACTGGATTTGCCCCAAGGATGCAGAGCAGCAGGGAAGGGGGCTGCAGGGCTGGGGGCCGGGCTGGGCAGAGGCAGTGGTGGGGAGCCGCAGGGGGCTAGGCCCTGCAGAGGGAAAGGGGAGAGGGACCCGGGACCCAGATATGGGGAAGGGGGAAGAGATGCAGAGAGACCCTTAGCCCTGGGTGATGCCAAAGGCTCAGGCAGCGCTGGGCCCCGGCCCTGCAGCGTGTGGTTCCCTGGTTACCAGCAGGTGCCACTGCAGCCTCGGGGAGCCATGGCCCTGAAAGCAGACACGGTGCCACGCACCTGCCCTGGGGGAGTGGGACGAATGGGGGAAGGGGAAGCAGGCCTCCTCCAAAAGAAATGTGGGGGGGGTCATGGGCCTTATTTACACAGGGGAAACTAAGGCCCTGAGCAGGAAGCCCAGACCAGCCAGGCGGAGCTGCGGAGTGGGCCCTGGATTAAAATCCAGCTCAGCTGGTGGCTCTGGGTGGAGGTGGCACTTGCCCCTGGGGGCTGATCCACGGCTCCTCCCCATGGCTAGACCTCCAGGCCCCCTTCCCAGCTGGCCTGTGGCCAGTTCCAGGTGTGGCCCCTCTGGGCGAGAGCAGATCCCACGTGGGGACTGGGGCCATGTGGCCCCGTGGCCGGCTGCTGCACTGAACACCCGCGGTCCCAGCACATTGTTACACCCCAGGGAGGCTGCCTGGCTGTGACCCCCTCGGCCATTTGGCAGCAGAGAAAAACCTCCGGCCTCCTGGTGCCCAGCCTCTTGCTCTAACCATTACCTCCCACTGCCCTCTCAGAGCTGGGGCAGGAACCCAGCAGTCCTGTCCGCCTCACCCCCCCAGGGCCCTGGGACTGAGCCCGTCCTGCCCTGACAGGTGGCAGTTGCGGACCACACAGCCCCATGGGGGTGGGGGGGACAGCATGTGCCCATGGGGCCTGGAGCAAGGGCTCTGGCTGAGGGGCAGCATGGGGGAGGTGGAGAGGTGTCTGGGGGAGGAGTTTGAAGGGGCAGGGATGTTTGGATTTGGGAGGGGTGCTGGGGGAGGGTGTTTCTCATGCCAGGGCTGCTGGTCCTGACTCCAGGGGCCAGTGGCTGGGCACTTTGAGGTTTTTTTTTTTTTTTGGGGGGGGGGGGGAACATGGTTTGGCCCGACGCGGGGGCTCACCCCGCACAGCTGCCCCGCTGCTTCTGCCCTGCTCCTGCAGGGGGAGGACTGGTGAAGGCAAGTTTTAGGAAGCTTTTTACCAGGAAACCCGCCCCCCCCGAAGAAATGGCTGCCCTGCTGGGGTGAAGCCCTGGATGCCCATCCCCCCAGAAAGCCAAGCACAAAAGGTACCCATGTGCAGCAACAGCTCCTACGTTGCCCCTTCCCCATGTGGGCGGGGGGTGGCACCTGCCGGGGCGGGGGGGGGGAATTTGGGCTGGGGCAGGGAGACATCAGGGCAACGTTGGGAGGGGCAAGGACAGAGGGAGGTGGGGGGCAGGGTGATGGGGGGGGGGTTGCTGGTCTCTGCCTGCTGGCACGGGCTGCTGGGTAATGGCCTCCTGGCTGCGCTGAGCCCAGCACTGCCCCCTCCTGGCAGCAAAGGGGCTGGGCCCCAACGTGGGCTCTGTGTCACGCTCCCCTCCCCCACCTGGCAGCCCCATTACCTGTGGTCCCACTTCCCCCCCCAGGGAGCTGGATTTCCCCCCCCCCCCCCGCATGGGGCCAGTCCTGAGCCCAGATGGGACCCAGCAAAGCCCTGGGGGAGTGGGAGGTGCCCCCCCCCCCGCCCCCCAGCGCTAGGCCAGCAGCCCTCCCTTCCAGCTCCTAGGAGAGAAGGGCTGCGTTTGGGGGCAGCGCCCCAGAGGCAGGTGGATTTGCCAGACTCATCCCTGGCAGGATCCCCCCACACGGTGTGAGGCTGCTCTGGGGCCTGCCCTAGCCCCCCAGGCTGAGCACAGGGCCCCCAGGTGAATGTGTGGGCTGTCTCCCCCACTGGCAAGTGTCTGGCCACAGCCCCCGGCCCTGGGCACTTGTCCTGCCTTGGCTGCTCAGGGAGCCTTCCCGAGCCGAGCCGAGCCGAGCCGAGCCGGGCTCCCCAGCACCAGCCCCCCCCCCCAAGCCTTCTCTGAGCTGCTTCCAGCCTGGCATCTATGGGGTTCTGCCCTGCCCCCTGCACAGCTTCCCCACACCCCTTTTACCACATGGGCCCCACAGCCAGGGAACATCCCTTCCCTGCCCCCCTTCCCCGCCTGTGGCCCTGCACTGCCCCGGCCAGAACACGTCCATGCTGAGCACTAGATCCTGCCCCGAGCCCGGCTCTCTGGGGTGCAGCCCACAGGGGGGGCTGGGCCCCTCGCTCCTTGGCTGTGTGGCAGGATGGGATCAGGCCCCCCTCCGGCAGGCACCCCACCCCGTCCTTGGCAGCATCCGCCACAGCCCCGACACTGCCGGCACCTTGGGCCTGGAGCCGAGCCCGGCGGGTACCCCCACGCCCTGGGCTCAGCCCTTGCTGGGTTTTAGGGAGACGCCTGCTCATGACAAGGCCCTGGCTCGGGGGGGGGGGGGGGGAGCTAGGGGCAAGGCTAGAAATGGGGGTTATGGCCTCAATGATGCTGGGGGGGGGGGGCACCCAGGCCTGTTTCCTACAGACCTGTTCTAATCCCAGCCTGTGTCTCCCCCCCGCCCCACAGCTCCATCAGGGGCCACGCCGGCCCAGGACAGAGCCAGACATCTTACAGCCGACTGGGGGCAGCAGTGGACCAGGCAACTCAAGCAGCCCCCCCCCCCCACACACACACCATGGCCAGGGCATGCAGGGCTTAAGGGGAGGCGCCTAACACAGCAGCAGAAAGTAGAGGTGGGCTGGGGGGGACGGGGACCTGGGATGTGCCCCCTGAACCCCCCGCCCCCTACACACACACACTCTCCAAACCCAGGACAGAACCCAGGCGCCTCCTCCCCCTCCCACTCCCCTCCTCCAAGGAGCCAGGGTCAGCCCAGTAACTTACAAAAAGTTTTATTCCAGAACAGGGGCCCGGGGCCCGGGGCCCGGGGCCCGGCCGGGAGGAGTCTCATCCAACTCCTGGGCGCGCAGGCCTCAGACATGAGTAAAAAAACCAACCCAAAAAAATAAAGTGAACCTTAAACAGCCGCATAGAAAAGAGCGGAGAACCTGCCCCTCCCCCACTGGGGGCACAGAATCGACCCCTCCCCCCAGCACCGTTCCTGGCAGGGGGTCCCCCCCCCGTACAAGATTAAAAAAAACTTGCCCCCCTGGTGTAAAAAAATATAAAACAAGCTGAACCCGTGGGGGGGGGGGGGGCAGAAAGCTGGGGGGGGTAACAGCCGGGGGGGCCCCGGGTCCCGAACGCAGGGCCGGTCAGGGCATTGTAGGGAATCTCTGGCTCAGGCCATCATGCTGCACCCCCCGGGAGAGGTTGCGGGGGGTAGGAATGACAGCAACCCCCTCCCCCCCCCGGAGCTCCCCCAGCCCTGCTCTCCTTGGCTTCTGCCCAGGGGTAAGGCACAGCCTTGGGGCTCCCAGGACAGCCCCAGGGGCTTGGGGGGGTTGCCAGGAATTGGAGCCACCCCCTGGAATTGCACAGTGGGGCTTGCGCCCCAGTAACCACCGGCCAGAGGAGGGGGTGCGCGGGGGAGGGGCTTCAAGTGAGGGGGACGGGCGCGTGTCAAAGAACAGAAACCAGCGGGCAGCAGGGGCAGTTCGGCGGCGCTGGGGGGGGGGGCCTAGGGGGAGCCCCGCTTCTGCAGTTCCAGCACGAACGCTGCAGGGAGAGAAGGGGAGAGAGTGAGTTGGGGGGGACAGGCCAGGGGCCAAATCTGGGGCTTGGGGGGGGGGAGCCTGGCCAAAGGCCACAGTCAGGCCCCGGTGGTTGTGGGATGGAGCAGGCAGGGGGGCTCGGAGCCCATGGCTGGCAACAGCTGTTGCACAGGGGCTGGGGTCCCCAGCCCCCTGCTGGCCCCACCACGGCCCCCTCCTGGCCCCCCCTCAGGGCGCTCACCCTCAATGATTTCTTCCTTCAGCTTCCGCAGCTCCCGACGCACCTCCTCCAGCAGCTCCTGCAGGGGGGGAGGGGAACAGCGTCGAGAGGTGCAGCCCAGCCCTGCCCCCCGCATCACTGCCCATCCCCCAGAAACCCCTAGGGGTCCCTTCCCCCATACTCCCATCCCTGCAGAGTGCTGCCCTCTCCCCTGGCACCCCATCCCTCTGTTGCACCCTCCCCCCCCATACACAACTCTGCCCCTCCCTGGCACCCCCATCCCATTGCAACCCCCCACTACCTCCCCACAGCCCTGCCACCTCTCCTGGCACCCCCTATGAAGCCCCATCTTCAGCACCCTGCCAGCCTCTCCCTGCCCCCCTCAAAGCCCCATCTCCCCCCATGCAGCCACTTCCGCATCCCACTCCCCCAACAGCCCCCCAAACCCACAGCCCCTCCCTCTTTCGCAGCCCATGCAATCCCTCCCCCCGCCACAGCAATGGCCCAATCCAGAACCCCACCTCTCTGCTCAGGGGCCCTGCCTCAGTCACCAAGCAGAGCGTGCCGGGGCTGGGCCCCCCAGCTCCTCCCCCACCCTGGTACCTGTTTGATCCGCTCCAGGTCGGACTCCTCAGCTCCGGCTGGGGGCTCTGTGCTGCTTGGGGCAGCTGATTTCATTCTGGGGGGGGAGAGGGGGGAAGCTCCATGAGGCTCCATGACTCTCTCTGGCATTCCCCCCCCCCACACACACATACACCTCCTGCATCATCGTTAGGTTCCAGAGTCAACAGGCAGCCCTCTTGTGGGAGGGGCATTGGGTCAGGTGGGGGGGGGGGGAGGGAGAGCACAGGAGGTAGAGAGGCAGAACTCCTGGTTCTTTCCCCTGCACTCTTTGGCCAGTCCTGCCCCAGCAGGGTGCCTCAGTTTCCCCTGGTGCAATGCAGGGATACACTTGGCAGGCCTAAGCGTGTCAGGGCACAACCCAGCAAGGACGTGTTCGGGAGGGCTGGGGGAATCCTGCTGCACTCATTATGCCAACGCAGAGGGGCAGGGGAGGGGGGGGGGGGGAGCCCCAGCCCAGCCCTCCTGCCAACCCTCCCTGCCCCATGGCCGGGCCCAGCCGCACCTACCTAGGCAGCGTGGAGCTGTTCTTCTCCCAGGGCCTCCGCACCGAGTCTGCCAAGAGAGGGGAGCGCAGAAATGGTGCTTTAAATGGGGGGAACCCCCCCCATCCATGCACATGCGCAGGGCCCCACACCCCAGCCCGTGCCAGCCAGCCTGCCCCCCTGCAGAACCACCCAGCTCCCAGCATGCCCCACTCCACCCCCAGGCCTGTGGGATCAGGGGGTCTTGGGGTGGAGGCCAGTGTTCCCTGAAAGCTGGGCGCCAGGGTGCCCACCCACGAGATTGAAATGCTGCCCAGCTAATTAGCAGAGCCCCTGCAGCCGTCAGCATGTGATTCTACCAGTGGCGCGCACCCACACATGCCCCGGTGCACAGAATAAAATTTATTCCACAGGTGGATGGAAACCGTCAAGGGGCCATTGGTGGAGGCTGGCTGTGCCCCCCCACTCACCGCTCTGCTGGCTTGGGGTCCTAGTACCTGAGGGTTCGGCGGCATCTTGCTGCGGGGGGCAGAACATGGGGGAGAGGGGAGTTAGCAGGTATTGGGGCCACCCCCCCCTTTTTCCTGCCAACCACGATGTGCGGCCAGCTCTCTCCTGAGCCGCTAGGCGGATCCCGCACTCAACAGCGCTCCCCACCCCAAAGCCCAGCCAGGGCTCAGTCCGCCTCCGCCTCCCCCCCCACCCCCCAAGAACTCCTCCCACCCTCAGGCGGAGGAAGTGGGGGGAACACTCACACTGCCACCGTTGTCGTCTTTCTTTGGCCCAGGCCTCTCGCCTGGCAGTGTGGCTTTCCGCCTGTGGGGGATGGGGAGAGCGGGATTAACCCTCACCTAGGCCTCCCCCCCACCCCGAGAGCCGCCCCCCCTCCCCCACAACAGAGCAGGGCTCCCCCCTCCCCTGTTCCTCCCCATGCTCCAGCCCCAGAGCAGAACCCCCAGTCCTCCAGGCATCAAGCCCCCCAAGACCCCAGACCCTAAGGCAGGCCACCCCCCAGGACAGAACCCCCTGCCTCCCAAAGCACAGAGCCCCCCCATCTACCCACAGTGGAGCCCCCCCAGCACAGACCCCCCCCATCTAGCACAGCGGAGCCCCCCAGCACAGAGCCCCCCTCCCCCATCTACCCCCAGAGCAGAGCCCTCCCCCTCACCGTCTGGCCAGCATGGCGCTCATCTCCTCCATCAGGCCGCCGCCGCCACCGCCACCGCCACCGCCACCGCCGCGGCCGGCCTCGCTCTTTGGGGCCGTCCCGGGGCTGCCCCCCGCCGGCCCGGCGCCATCCTCCTGCTGCTGGGGGGCAGGGAGCAGAGCTGTTACCAAGCCCGGTACCGTGACCCTCCCCCCACACACACACTGGGTCTGACGCCTGCTCGGTGTCTCGAGACCCCCCAACCTGTGGGGCAGGAGCACAGCGCCCTCTGGGGGCTGCCCAGAGCCAGCCAAGCCCGACCTCCCCCCCCCACACCCTGCCCCCACACCCACCTTGGCAGTTTTCCTGAGTTTCGCACTGGCGATGGCAGCTGCCAGCCCGGTGGCCCCCTCCCCCCCCGCCCCATGGGCCTGCGCAGCAGGCAGAGGGGGGGCGGGAGGCGGCCCCCCGGCCGCGGGGGGAAGGCCAGGCGGCGGCGGCGGCCCTGGAGGGGGCGGTGGTCCCGGGGGCGGTGGGGGGCCTCCCCCCAAAGTGGTCGCCGGGGCTCCTGTCACAAAACCAAGAGAAGGTTAAGAGGAGGAATGCGGGGGGGGTGGGGGGGCTGAGCAGGTACCACTGGGACCCTCTTAGCCAGGCAAGACCATCTGGGGACGGGGGGCCCATGCAGAGGGGTCCTGCATGGGCTCCCCCATCCCCCCCAGCCGACAGGACTAATCCCCTGCCTCAAATGTTTAAATCCCTAAGTCACTCCAATCTCCTCCCCCCGGGGCTCCGTCCCGCCAGGCAGCCCTGCTGGGGAGCCCCCCTGCCCCCCCACGGCTGGCAGGAAGGGGGAGATCGCAGGGCACGGACCAACCCCAACTCCCAGCGCCCGCCCCCTCGCCACCCTGCCCGCGTTACCCACCTGCGCTGGCCACCCGGCGCTCCGGCTCCGGCTCCGGCTGCTGCCTGGGAGACAAACAGGAGTGAGCACGGGATGCGGGGGGAGAAGCGCCAGAAGCCAACACCCAGGGCCCCCCCCCAGCACCCCTCCCCCATCACTCACGTGAGTGGCGAGGCCTGGGGGGGCCCCGGGGCCAGGATCCCCGACACCGCGAACCCACACATGCTGGCCTGCCGCACGCCCGTCAGCCACAAGCCGATTAGGGGCTGAGCCGGCAGCGCCCGCCCCAGCTGCTCGGGGAGGTTACTTTAGTAATCCCCCGGGGACGGGCGCCCAAGGGCCCAGGATGGGATGGGGGAGGGGCAGGAGCGCTGTACCTCCCTCCCCTCCCCCGGCGCACATGCCAAGGCCATGTTGGGGGGGGGGGGGCAGAAGCATCCCAAGCGCAAGAAACCCACCCTGCAAACAGCTCCTGCACCCCCACCCCACCGGGGCTCTGGGGCAGAGGGTCCTGCGTGTGGGCACAGAGCCCCAGTCGGGAAGGGGACACACGTACCTTTTCTGTTGCTCCATCTCATCCGGGGAGGGGCCGTTTGGGGGGGGCCCAGGCAGAGCCAAGCCTTCATCAGGACACACAATGGGAGGGGGGGAGGTCAGCAACCCTCCACCAGAGACTGGGTCCAATGGGGTTCCCCCACTGGCCCCCCCAAACTTGGGCCCTGTGCTGGGGCCACACACCAGTGTCTGCCGCCAGAGCTCCCCTGGCTCGTGCCCAGCCCCCCAGCTCCCCCACTTCCTGCCCCAGCTCTACCCCTAGCCCGAACTCCCCACCGCATGCCCCCCACCCCAGCTCACCCACCCAGCCCCAGCTCACCTTCAGCCACCCAGCTCACCCACCTCCTACCCCAGCCCCCTGGCTCGCCCCCCAATCCACGCCCAGTCCCCCAGTTCACCCACATCTAGCTCCAGTCCCCCCCACCTCTAGCCCTCCCTGCTCACCCATTTCCTGCCCCAGCCTATGGCCCCTCCCTCCCCACCAGCTCCCCCCTCCCCAGCCCGTGCCCGCCACCCCAGCTCTCCCCCCCCCTCAACCCCTGCTGCCCCCCCCAGCTCACCCGCCTCCAGCCTCTCCAGGGCGAGCAGCATCCCGCTGGCGAACTGCGCGGCCTCCTCCCGGCTGCTGAAGTTGAGGCCCCAGACCTGGCGGGCGTCCCGCCACTGGTGGAAGTTGGCCGTGGCCTGGTTGTACTTCAGCCCCTTCACTATGGCACAGTTCATCACCACCTGGAGGGGAGGGGGGGGGAGCCAGGTTTGCAGGGGGCCCACGGGATCCCTGCCTCCTCCCAGGGCCACACCAAGGCCACACAAGAGGGGGGGGGAGACCACTTAGAGCAGCCCCCGACCCACAGGATCGGCCCAGCCGCCTCGGGGGCAGCACCGCCCGGGGGTGGGGGTACCAAGCCCTGCTCGGGGGCAGGAGGGGCTAGGGCTAGCCCCTGGGCCACCCAGTCCTCAGCCCTGCGGGGGGCTCCTGGGCTGAGTCCAAACCCACAGCCCAGCCCCACATGTCCTGGGGGGACGGGGACAGGACAGGCCCCCAACTGAAGGCAGGGACATTTAGGGGAAAGGGGGGAGCCAGCCCCCATGCACAGCTCTTCCTCACCGGGAGGGGGGGGGCAGGGCCCCCACAAGGGCAGATCCCAGGGGGTGCTGGGCCGGGTGTCACCCCCTCTAACAGCCTCCCCTGGGAAGCAGACTGAGCCCGTCAGGCCTGGCTGCTCCCAGGTCCTCCTCCCCCCGACTGTGTGGTCCAAGGTCCCCCCAACCCCTGTGGGCCCAGACCGCACCTGCTGGTCCGGCTGCATCTTGCGACCCACCACACGGAAGGCGTTGCTGCCGGGGCTGTGGTAGATCTGCACCCAGCTGGGGGCCTGGGGGCCGCTCCCCGCCGCCACCCACTTCTTGCTGGCATCTTCGTAGAGCATCACCGTGGCGCGAGCCGCACAGACCACCGACTCGCTGCGGAGGAGGGAGAGGTTAATGGGGGGGGGGGGAGAGAAGCTCCTGCAGGCCCCTCCCCACATGTCTGCCCCCATGAACGATCAGCCACCTCCCCCCCACGCCCAGCTGGCCTCTCCCCTCGCGTACCAGGGGAGTCCCCCGTGCACCCCAGACCCTTGGGGAGTCTCCACACCCCAGGGGGCAGGGATCAGCCCCCTGGACAGGGGAAACTGAGGCACAAAGTGGGACAGGAATGGCAGAGACAGGCACAGAACCCAGGAGTCCCAGTCCCAGGAGTCCTCTCCCCACATTAACCCCTGAACCCCCTCAGAACCCAGCTCAGCCCCCCCCCCCCACAGCTGCCTCCAGCTCAGAAGCACTCGCAGGAATCCCAGAGTGTGAGGGGGGAGCCAGCTGGGGGCTTGGGTGGGCCCTTCACCAGGGAGCCTGTAAAATAGCCCCTTGCCACAGTTCCCCCCCCCCCACACACACACACACACACACACACACACACGGCAGGTCCCACTGGCAGCCCAGGGCCCCTTCGCCGAGGCTGGTCCCCCAGGGGATGTCTGGTTGGGGGGCTGACCTTAGGCCTCGGTGCCTCCTGGGGGCACTGCAGGGGCAGCGGTGGGATCTCAAAGATGAGAACAGGGCTACGCCCCCCTCCCTGCACACACACACAGCCTGGGGGGGCCAGAGTAACCAGGCCCAGAGAGGCTGGCCCTGGAGTCCCACCCCTCCAGCCAAGAGCTGCCCGAGTTGCGGGGCCCTGCCCCTGCCCACCGCCTGTAGCCGTTCTGCTCTGCCCGGGCTCCCGTCCCGCACTGGTCCAGCCCTGCCAGGCACCATGTGAGGGTCGCAGGCCCCCCGCCATGTGGGGCACTGGCTGTCTCCCCCCCCCCCCCCCCACACACACACACTGGCACAGGGGCTGAGAGGTTTCCTCTGCAGGAAGATTACGCCCGGCACAAGCCGCTGCACAGGAACCGAGTCACGGCAGGCTGGCCGCCTGCCCACGGGACCTGCTGCCAGGGGCACCAACCCCAAGGGAAAGGGTGGCAGCAGGCGGTAGTACCCACCGGCCTGCCCCGCTAGCTCCAGCCTGGCCCACCCCCACGGGGCCATCTGAGCCAGGGCAGGTCCCATCACGCCCCTGGGATCCTGGCTCGTCACCAGCAGCAAGAGTCCCGGGGGCCTGACAGCCTGGGCGCGGGGGAAACCCAGACACACACGTCGCCCGCTCCTGGCCCCTCCCCAGCACCCACGGGTGAAGCGGAAGCAGCCGCCGCACCCACAATCCAAACAGGGTGGGGCAGCCCCCGGCCTGGTTCAGCTGCTGCGGGGGAGGGGCAGCTGCTGCCTCCTCTGCCCGCCCCCCCCCATCGATATCCTGATACGGGGAGCCGGGCAGCTCCCCAGGTTCCCCAAAACCTTCCTCCCAAGGCTGCCCACCAACCCCCCCAGCCCACAGTTCTACCCCCCCCCATACTTCCCCCCCGCCCCCCATGACTGGCCAGCAGGGCCCTGACCACAAGCCACTTCCCCCGGGGGGCAGGGCCCTTTCTCAACGTCCCCAGGGCAAGGAAGGGGGAAGGGCGGGCAGCCTAGTCTCCTGGGTCTCCCCCCCCCCCAGGTTGAGAGACCTTGGGCTAGTCCCCGTCCCCCCTGCCTCAGTTTCCCCCATGTCCATCAGAGAACCCCAGCTTCAGCTGCTGGGGGGAGTAGGTTCCGGTGGGGGTTCCCAGCTGTCCTGGGAGCAGATCCCAGCCAGCTACAGGGACCTGGCCCAACCAACCGTGCCCCCTTCCCTGCCTGCCTGCCTGATCCCCTTCCCCCCCCCAGGGTTCCCTGACATGCTTCCCCCAGACCCAGCCTGGGGTTCTGACCCTCCCCACCCACCCACCAAGCCTCCCAGCCCAGGAGGACAGCTCCTCCCCCAGAACCATGGGAAGGGCTGGGCTCCCCAGCCAGAAGGGGTGGGGCACCAGCCTGGGAGGCAGCACCTGGGGGGGCGGACTCTGGAGCAGGAAGGGGGGGGGAGAAGCAGCTGCCTGTAACCATATAAGGGCAGGTTTGAAGGACAGAGCCTGTTTGTCTCCATGGGAGGAGGGGGGTTAAAGAGGACACAATCCAGAGCTGCCCCCCCTCCCTGTTTGGGGGATCAGGAACCCAGCCACCCCTAGAACACACCTGGGGAAGGGCTGAGATGCTGCAGCCCCTAATCCACCCTCCTCCGCCTGGGGAGACATGGGTGTGGAGGGGGGCTGGGCTGAGGC
Source organism: Pelochelys cantorii (assembly GCA_032595735.1). Lineage (NCBI taxonomy): Eukaryota > Metazoa > Chordata > Testudines > Trionychidae > Pelochelys > Pelochelys cantorii. Next base: position 3,658,666 of record CM064358.1, on the reverse strand, counting down.
ACCAAAGCTGGGCCTGGACACCCCTCCCCCCATAGAGGGAGAGGCAGCTGCCTCTGGGGAGGAGCAAGGCCAGTTGCAGGAGTCAGACCAGGACAACCTGCCCTGCTCCTGGGCTGGCCCCTCCCACCCCAGCTTCCCTCAACCCCACCCCGCAGCACCTGCTACCCCAGTCCTGGGGGAGGGGGGGGGAAGGGGGTGGCCAGGGTGTCTCGGCAGCTGGGGAGGGGGAATCCAGGCCTGGGCTTCCCCCTCCCCCATGCGTCTGTTCCCCACCCCCCTTCCCTGGGTGGGACCCTGAGTCAGCTGGTATGAGGGGGGTCCCACAGCCTGGGGACAGAGCCTACCGCCCCTCCCCTGGTCCCCCCCCGCTTTCTGGGCACCCTGGGGACAGCCCTCAGTAGGGCTGGGTGTGTTCATGGCCACCTAAGACCCCCCCCCTCATTCCCCCTTCGGGTACCCGAGGAGACCCTCCTGGCCCAGGCCAGACAGCACCTGAGGGGTCCACGCACACACGCGCAGGGCCCCTTCGCACCTGACTGCAGCCCATCCCCAGCGTCCCGAGCCCCAGGTGTGGGGGGAGGCTGGGTGTCTCCACCCTCCCCCCACTTCCAGCAGGCTCTGGTCCCAGCACCCTGGGGTGGGGAGGATCCCAGAACGCAATGGGGGTGGAGGGGGTCAGGCCCTTCAGCAGGACACCAGGGTATGAGGTGGGGGGAGGGGCAGGGCTCAGCCCTCCGAGACCACCCCGATACTGCTGTAGCCCAGGGGCCTGCAAAGAGGTCCCCCCCCCCCCACGCCGAACACCACCTCCCCCCATACACAACGGGAAGGGGAAGCCGGAGCCTGCCTGTGGCCACTTCCTGCCTTTAGCAACCCGCAGACGCTGTGGCTCCAGCACCCACAAGCCCGCCCCACACATCTGCCCCTCAGATTCCCACCCTCCAAGGGACAGCACCACAGACTGAGGAAAACACTAACCTCTCCCTCCGCCGCCTCCCCCCCCAGCCCCTTGTTTGTCCAGCTCTGCCCCCCCAGCTCTCCCAAGGCCGGGAGCCCCAGCCTCTGCCCCCCCCCCCACTCCAGCAGCTCTGGAATGTTTAGTGCCAACAGCTGAGCCCAGCCCAGCCCAGCCCAGCCGGGCCAGACCCCGCCGGACAGCCCCCCCCTCCCCAGAGACACAGACAGCTGGGGGAACTTTCCTGGGACCCACCCCCCGGCGCAGCTGTGAGCAATAGGGGGTGGGGGGCTGCTCCCACAGGCAAGGATGGGGCTACCCTAAGGGGGGGCAGGGGGCCTCATGCACACACCTCACCCTGCAGCCAGCCCAGGGTCCGTGGGGGGCAGCACCCAGAGCCAGCATCACTCGACTCCGGGTTTGGGCAGGGATCCGGATCCGGGGCAGAAACTGGAGCCAGAATCCCTGAGTTCTGGCCCAGCTCTGCCAGGGGAGGTCAAGGCTGCCCCCCCCCCCAGCGGGTTGTGACATTACAGACAAGCTAGCCCCCCTGCCCCATAGGATCCAGCTCCCACCCCTCCCCCCAACAGCGGCTCTCGGGGAGGCGGAACCAGCCCAGGAGCGATCCTGGGGCCGCCTGTGCTCCCCCCGCCCGAGACAAGCACAACCCCCACCCCCGAGCCCGGACGCCTGGGTTCTATGCCGGGCCAAGCTCCAGGCGGAGGGCCACGGGGATGGGCGCCGGGGGGCCACGTCCCTGCCAAGAGCGCCGGGGGCTCAAGGCGCCCCCCCGGGGCGGGAGAGGGGCCGGGGGTAGGCACCGGAGTGACTCTCAGGGATACCCCTCCTCGCGATTCGGGGGGGGCCGCCGGTCCCCACTGCCGGGTGCCCCCAGGCCAGCTGCCCTCTCGGCTGAACGCCGCCCCGCGGTGGCCCCAGGCCGCCGCCCCCCGGAGCTCCCCGCGGACAAAGCGCCCGGGGCGCAGGACGCGCGGCCGGTTCCTCACCCCATGGTGCCGGCTCCGGGCGCTCACTCCCGGCCGCAGCGGAGGCGGGGGCCCGGGCCCATGGGCTGCCTGCGGCTCCCGCCTACCTGGGCCCCTGGCTGCCCCGGCTCTGGGGGCGCATGGTCCCGGCTCCGGCTACTGCGGGCTCCCACCCCTGCTGCGCTCCGGCGCGGCTCCACAATGCACCGCTCGGCCCGCCCCCAGCCGCCGCCCTCCTCAAAGGGGAAGGGCGGAGGGGTAAGGGCGGGGGCAGGTCGCCTGGGTTCCCTTCCTAGCTGAGTGCTGCGCGGGGGGGCCCCGGACGCCTGGGTTCTCTGCCCCGCTGAGAGCGCTTCGGGGGGGGGCCGGGTTCTCTGCCCCGCTGAGAGCGCTTCGGGGGGGGGGGGGGCCGGGTTCTCTGCCTACTTTGAACTCAAGCCTGGCCACTCTGGATCAGGCCAGTGGTCCCCCAGCCCAGCGGCCTAGCTCTGACAATGCCCAGTGCCCGGTTCTCTAGGACAGAGCAATTATCCAGTGATCCATTCCCTGGCCCAGTTGCGGGGGGGGAGGCAGAGGCCAAGGTTGCCCAGAGCATGGGGTCGCCTCCCAATCTTGGCTACTAGCCACTGATGGGCCCAGCCGTCCCTCCTTTGGTGAACCCAGTTACGCTTCTGGGCTTCCTGGCCTCCCCTGGCAGGGAGTTCCACAGGTTAACTGCAGGGCAGAAGTGCTCCCCTGTAAACCTACTACCTGTTGATTTCATCCATTCTTGTGTGAGGGCAAGGGATACATCCCACTGCCTTATTCCCCTCCTCCTCCTCCCCAAACATGAGCATATAGTTCACGAACCACACCCCCTACCCGGCATCTATCTCTCCTCCAAGCTGGGCCAGGGCCTGGCTTGTCTGTGATGTCACAGCCTGCTGGGGGCGCAGCCATGACCTCCCCGGGCAGGGCTGTGATGTTACGGTGAATCACTGGCCACGTGGGGCTGGGTTAATCTCTGTCCTCATCCCAGACCAGCCGGGGGCAGGGGTAGCTAGAATAGGCTGGCAGGGCTGGGGCCCCAGGCCAGGCTGAGGGGGTTCCTGCCCACTCCCCACACTGCCCCAGCCCCAGGGCTCCTGCCTGTGCCCCACAGCGCCCCACCCCCAAGACACTTTATTTGTGCCTGGCTTGCACCCCTCAGCTCCAACTGTGCTCAGCCAGCCCTCCGGTACCACCTCGGATTGTACCTGCCCCACGCCCCCACCTGACACTGCCAAGCCTGTGCTCCCCTATGGCCAAATGTGCCCAGCCTGAGCCCCCCCAGTTCTGATTGTACCTGGCCTGCATCCGCCCACCCAGCTCTGGCGGTGCCACGCCAGCCCCTCCACCATCACGGCCATCTCAGCGGAGCTGGGTGTGCGCACACATGCACAGCAGATGGGCACATGCACACACATACAGAGCGGGGAATGTGCGCACACACGCACAGCAGATGTGCACACACACAGAGCGGGGGGGATGTGCGCACACATGCACATACACACAGCGGGAGGATGTGCACACACACACACAGCAGGACATGTGCACACACACAGAGCGGGGCATGTGCGCACACACACACACACAGACAGAGCGGGGAGGGTGTCCGCATACACACACACACACACACACACACACACACACACACACAGAGCAGGGGGATGTGCACACACACAGCGGGGGGATGTCCGCGCGCACACACACACACACACACACACACACACACACACACAGAGAGCGGGGAATGTGCGCACACACGCACAGCAGATGTGCACACACACAGAGCGGGGGGGATGTGCGCACACATGCACATACACACAGCGGGGGGATGTGCGCACACACACAGAGCGGGGCATGTGCGCACACACACACACAGACAGAGCGGGGGGGTGTCCGCATACACACACATACACACACACACACAGAGCAGGGGGATGCACACACACAGCGGGGGATGTCCTCACACGCACACACACACAGCGCGGGGATGTCCACGCACACACACACACACACACACACACACACACACACACACAGCAGGAAATGTCCTCGCACACACACACACACAGCAAGGGGGATGTGCACACATGCACAGCAGGAGATGTGCACACGCACACACATGCACTCTTTCTCTGCTCTCTGGGCCTCCACCCGGCAGTCCCCCCAAGCTGTTTGTAGGCAGGCGGCTCCTGCCCTGTCACCTTCCCCCAAGGGCAGAGTGGGCGCTCAGCATGGCACTGTGACCCACCGCTGCCCGTGGTGCCAGGCATGGCCAGGGGCACGTTTGGGCAAGGCTGTGCCACCCCCCAGCCAAGAGCCTGCGTTCAACGGGGACCAGTGCCTGTGCCCGCCATACCTGCGTGCTCTTCTCATTGGGGTGCCTCCGCTCCAGTGGGGTCAGTGGCCGTGGCAGGCGTCGTGTCCAATCAGAGCCCAGTGCCAGGCACGTGGCAGGTGTGGCATCCAACCAGAGCCAGGCACGTGGCAGGACGGACGGTGGCTGGGGCCTGCTGCTCTTGCCGGAGGCTGGTGTCCCACAGGGGCTCAGGCCAAGGCTGGGTAGTGTCTGGGCAGGGGTCTGGCTGGGGCAGGGGGAGGCTGGCAGGCAGGGCCGGGAGCACAGGCTCAGGACCCGGAGGTTGTGGGACCGCAGCACAGGAAGTCCAGGGGGCACTGTGCTGGGGGAGGGTAGGATCCTGACAGCCCATGGGAGGGGCCTCAGTGAGGGTGGGAGGAGCCTCTACAGCCCATGGGAGGAGCCACAGTGAAGGTGGGAGGAGCCTCTACTGCCCATGGGAGGAGCCACAGTGAGGGTGGGTGGGGCTAGAGCCAGCCTGGGCTCCTGCATGCTCTGGGGCTGCCCCAGGCCCGCATGCTGGGGCCATCGACCTCGGCCCCCTGGGGTAGCTCTGTCCTTACTCCCCTCCCAGCCCCAGCAGCAGGGAGCGCTCTCAGAACCAGCCCCAGCATGGAGCCAAGGAGGCGAACGGGGGTCGGGCAGGGATTCGCTCACCTGGCCTGGGGCCAGCAGGCTCTCCCCCCACCCCAAGCAGGGGTGCCCCCAGCAGGGTGAGCGGCAGCATGTCCAGCACTCGTCCCCAGAGCAGCGAGCAAGGGGACCCTTAGCCAGCCGGGGGGCGGGGACAGAGGCAGAGCCGGGGGAGCTGTTCCCCACACAGCAGCCACCGCACGAGGGACCAGGGATACACGGGGAGCTGGAGTTAGTGTGGCGCTGAGGTTGAGGGGGCCCCATAGTCCCACAGCCCCCTGCCAGCACTGGTCTGGACTCACTCCCCCCCCCCCCCAAGCTCTGCCATTGCCCTTCACTCCCAATCTGCAGCCCCTGCTACACCAGCCTTGGGCTCCCCCAGCTCTTCTAGGGCCCCTCACTCTTGACTTGCTGCCCCCTCCCATCCCACCCCTGGGCTCCCTGCAGCTCTTCCAGTGCCCCTGTCTGCTCCCTGGCCTCACCACACCCGCTTGTCCTTGATCAGTGAGGCCCCAGGGCTCAGAGATGCCTCCATGGGAGTTCACCTCCCACCCCGGGAAGAAGGCACCTGGCTTGTTCTGCCTGGCCACCTCATCAGCTGCTGTTCCCTGCCACCTGGCTGTCCCGCCAGCCACTGCTCCTCCCAGCCTCGCCACCTGGCCGTCCCGCCGGCCACTGCTCCTCCCAGCCTCGCCACCTGGCCGTCCCGCTGGCCACTGCTCCTCCCAGCCTCGCCACGTGGCTGTCCCACCAGCCACTGCACTTCACTGCCTGGCGGCCCCACTAGCCACTGCGCTTCACTGCCTGGCCACCCCACCAGCTGCTGCTCCTCCCTGCCTCGCCACCTGGCTGTCCTGCCAGCCACTGCTCCTCCCGGCCTCGCCACTGTCCCACCGGCCACTGCACTTCACTGCCTGGCGGCCCCACTAGCCACTGCGCTTCACTGCCTGGCCGCCCCACCAGCCACTGCTCCTCCCTGCCTCGCCACCTGGCTGTCCCGCCAGCCACTGCTCCTCCCTGCCTTGCCACCTGTCTGTCCTGCCAGCCACTGCTCCTCCCTGCCTCGCCACCTGGCTGTCCCGCCAGCCACTGCTCCTCCCTGCCTTGCCACCTGGCTGCCCAGTGCAGAGACTGCAACCTGGGCAGAAACAGGACTTCAGCTCTCATCTGAGCAATTTAACCTAACCAAAGGCTCCTAATGAAGCCCACTGAGGCTTTTCTTTGAACAGCTTGAACCAGAGCAGGGACCCTTAAGGGGAGCTCACATCTCCAGGCCCGGACACCTGTGCCCACCCCCTCTTATTTTCATGGGGGCTGGCATCTCAGCCCCTGGCTTAGCCAGTTCCTGCCTGCAGCGGGCGCCTCCACCATCAGCACAAGCTGAGCACAGCTCTGCTCCCCGCCAGGCCCACAGGGAAGAGGACAACCTGTCCCTGCACCCCGCAGTCAATGTAAACATTTTATTACAACTAATGTTCAGAATCCACGCACACACACCCTTGCTGCCTCTGAGTCAGAGGCAGCAGGGCAGGGGGAGGCAGGAGCCAGTGCCTGTGGGTCCACAACAGCCACTTGTCAAAGGAAAGAGCCCGTACGCTGCCCCTCCTCCCCCGCCCTGGCTCTGTACTCAAAGCCGCGATTCCCTGAGCCCTTCACCCGAAACCAGGCTGGTTCAGATCAAATCAAAACCAGGCGTTTCAACTCCAGAAAGATGAATTTGGAGCACTTACAAGTGGCAGGCCGAGCGAGTCAAGTGGGTTACACGGGGGGGGAGGGGGCAAATCGCAGGGTAAATTCTGCAGGCTAAGCAAGATTTGAATCAAGCAGTGTCTCACCCTCGTAGATGGTATCGGCAGCTCCCAGCTGCTCAGCAGGCGGGCTTGGTTCCCAGACTCTCCACTCCAAAGCCCTTGTCTTCCAGGTGTGGCGGTGGGGGAAGGAGAGAGGCTGAGTAGGAATGCCGCAGATCCTAACGCCAGCCCAGCGGCCACCAGCACAAAGCTGTCTCACAGCTGGCCAGTTCCCGGAGCTGGAAAGCACGTTGCCTGTTGCTGCAGGTCTCGGGTTCCGGGCTCGCAGGGGAAGCGGTGAGCCAGAGAGCCCCGGGTACATGCCCCCAAACGTTAGAACTTCAGACCAGTGTTTCTTAAACTGTGTTCCATGGTACACCAGTGTGCCGCAAGGCAGTCTGAGGTGTGCCACGGAGAACAACAGAATTCAAAATGGCTGCCCTTAAAGGGAGAGGCGACCTTTTTTTTTTTTTTTGGCTCATTAACTTTCCCCTGACCCTTTTTTTTCTCAATAACTTTCCCCCCAACCCTTTTTCCCCCTGACTTTTTTTTTCTTTTGCTCAACAAAAAATCCTTGGTGTTCCCCATAAAAAAAATGATTGTTTGGTGTTCCTTGGTCTTAAAAAGTTTAAGAAACACTGCTTTAGACCATCTCAACCCTTCTTTTGGATGGGCACTTTGTCCCTGGCCCCCCTGATTCAAACAGCCCCAGATTTGCCCCACCAGCCCTCCCCTTGGCTCTGGTGCGGCCCAGCGATCTGCAAACCCCTCTGCATTGGGATCCGAGCACCACAATGCAGAGCTTGCACCTAAGGCTGGAACCCCGAGGGCCGGCCCACAATGGCTCGGCGGTGCTCAAGATCAGTTGGTTCGCCCACACCTCCCAGATCCTTCCCGAGTCACTGCCCCTTCTGACTCTATGACCGACAGCCCCGGCTCCTAGATGTGACCTTAAACTTGGCTGTGAAAATGCAGGTTGGCTCCGCATGCTGCCCGCCAGCCCCATCAAACCGCAGTACCGACCTGGCCCCGCGACGTTTACTGCCCCTGCTTCTGCTGGCTCTGCAACCTTCCCCAGCCACATGTGATTTCCCTCCTGATCATGGATAAATCACTGACTCACAACAGGCAGCAGCCCGAAAGACGTGTCCCACAGGGGATGACGATTCCCCCTTTCCAATGCCGTTTGCAGCATGAGCCAATGTTTATGGACTCTGGGGACCCTAGAGAGTGGAAATTTTCCGTCATGCGGAGTCAGGGGCCTGGCAGAGGTAGCCCCTCTTCTGCTACCACAGTCACGTTTAGCTACCAAATGTATAACCTCGTCAAAACCCCACTAAGGCGGGGGGGGGGGGGCCTGAGAGTGCCTCGGCCAATTCTTTTGACACTCTTGAGTGCAAGTGCTTTGGTCCAACGGATTGGAACAGGTTGCACTTTCATAGCTGCTGTTGCTCATCCTCTCCGGGTCCCGATGGAATAGGAGGGTCTCCTCATCCACGGAAAGATGGGGGAGCCCCTCTCTGCTTCGCCCCAAACCACAAAAGACGTCCAGAGCGCGGCTGTTCCTTCTGTGTCGTGGCTGAGAATGTCAGTCCCCAGGACGCCTTCAGTTCCAGGGCTAAGCTCCAGAGGGGAGAAAGGAATCCACCCACTTCTTGCCCCCTGTGGTGTAGTGGGGGTGCTGTCTGCTCTGGAACCCGGGGTCCCCCTGTGTTGTGATGTGTGATTCTCACTGACTCGCCCACATGTTGCGGTGTAGTGTCAGTACCTTGCTGGTTGCTGTGCTTGGGCGGTGGGCGGTGGAGGACCCCCACTGGCGGTTGTCTGTGAGCAGGGCCCAGCAAGAGGGGCTTCAGGACAGCGGCCAAACCAGCTCTACTGGTTAAGGGAAGAGACAGACAAAGGAAGTGTGTGCTGGGGGAAGGGGCAGTCTTGGGCTGGAACCATGAGGGAGAGAGACTGAGGTTGCTGGGGCTGAGGGCTAGGGGTGATGGACCCCTAACCCAAGGGTTCTGAACCACCCTGGCCCCGAACCCTGTAATCACACCACGTCTGTGCTGTGCTGTATCCTGGAGGAGCAATAAACCCCTCTGTTCTACTGCTGGCAGAATCGGTTCTTGCGGCTACGGGGGTGCAGGAATGGGGGAACCCCGACTGCGTCGTCACCCCCTCCCCACCCCCAGACAGGCAAAGTCCCAGAGCCACCCACCCACGCACCACAACATGACCCCATCTCTCCCCAGCCTGGTGCCCTTCCCAGACACCCAAGTGCCCCAAGCCCCCGATAGCCGCCCCCCAGCCTGGCACATCAGGAGACATGGAGCCAGTGCCCCAGTCCAAACATGCCCTGCCCCCCATGCCCTGGGAAAGGACCCACAGCCCTGAGCTGGCTGGCCTGGAGCCTCCTAGGGCCTCCTGGTGAAGGGTAGGGGGTGTGGGGTGGTTGGGCCAGCTGGATCCAGCCCTGTGGTCCCAGAGCCCTGCCCAGCCACCTCGCCAGGCCACGGAGTTGGCACACGCACCAGAGCACCCCCCAAGAACACAGCCCCCCGCCATGCCCACATGCCCAGCCTCCCTGCCTGCACACACGCCCAGCCTCCCTGCCCTGCACACACGCCCAGCCCCCCACCATGCCCACACGCCCAGCCTCCCTGCCCTGCACACACGCCCAGCCCGCTGCATGCGCTGCCCCCCCGCCATGCACACACACCCAGCCCCCCACCATGCACACACCCAGCCCCCCTGCCCTGCACACACGCCCAGCCCCCCTGCCCTGCACATATGCCCAGCCCCCTGCATGCGCTGCCCCCCCGCCATGCACACACACTCAGCCCCCGAATGCACTGCATCCCTGCCCTGCACACACGCCCAGCCCCCGAATGCGCTGCCACCCCGCCCCCTGCACGCGCTGCCCCCCGCCATGCACACACTCCCAGCCCCCTGCACGTGCTGCCCCCCACAACTGCACACGTGCACACACACACACACACAGATCCCCCATACCCAGCCCCCCCACGGGGTGTTCTCCAGGCACACACGTGCCCACACAACTCCCACATTACTCCCCACCTGTCCAGCCCTCCCCTGCTCACTGCCCCATTGTCCTCCCCAGACTCAGACGAGCTCCCCGCCCCCACATACAGCATCCTGGTGACACTAGTGTGAGTCAGCAACTCCTGTCAGGCCTGACAAACTCCCCACAATATTTACCCAAAAGGCAGCAAGTAACATAGCAGGGGGCACTCACAACACCGACCCTTCACATTCCTGCATGTGTGTGTGGACAGTGTGTGTGTGTGTGTGTGTGTGTGTGTGTGTGTGGACAGTATGTGTGTGTGAACTGTGTGTGTGTGTGTGTGCACGCAGTGTGCGTGTGTGTGTGTGTGTCTGTGTGTGGACAGTGTGTGTTTGTGTCCAGTGTATGTGTGCGTGTGTGGACAGTGTGTGTGCGCGTGTGCAGTGTGTGTGTGTGTGTGTGTGGGCAGTGTGTGTGTGTGTGTGTGTGTGTGTGCAATGTGTGTGCGTGGACAGTGTGTATGTGTGTGGACTGTGTGTGTGTGTGTGTGTGTGTGTGTGTGCCGTGTGTGTAGACAGTGTGTGTGTGCATATGCAGTGTGTGTGTGTGTGGACAGTGTGTGTGTGTGCAGTGTGTGGGGATGCTCAGGCTATGTACATGTGTGTATTTTTGTGTACAGGTTTGTACATTGGCATGTACACCGTGTGTGTGGAGTGTGTACATGTGTGTGTTCATGGTGGGTATCTGTGTATTTATACAATATAAAAGTTCTACAAAGTGCATACATCTGTGTGCATGGGGTGCGTACAGGGCACATGTATAGAGTGTGCACACTGTGTGTATACAGGGTGTGTGTGTACGGGGGTCCATCTACAGCGCGGGTGTGTGTGTACAGGGTGTGTGTGTGTATGGAGACCTATGTACAGCATGTGTGTGTATACTGGGTGTGGGTGTATACAGGGGTGTACAGTGTGGGTACATACAGTGTGTGTACAGCGTGTGTATGGGGGCCCCATATACAGCGTGTGGGTGTGCGTATAGGAGTGAGTGCATAGTGTGTATGTGTGTATGGGGGCTCCATGTACAGTGTGTGGGTGTGCGTACAGGTGTGAGTACATGCAGTGCGTGTACAGTTGGCATACAGGGGTGCATGTACAGTGTGTGTACCGTTCTGGGCATGGGCTACAGTCACATGCTTCAAATGTGTTTCACAACCAATGTGCAAACCCAGACAGCCATAGCCCCAGGAACCGGAATTTGCTGCTCTGAGAGCCGCCAAAGGGCCATTCACAGCTGATCACGGAGGCTTTCGAGCTGGGGAGGAGCCAGCCAGACTTCGCTCCAACTCGAGAGAGCAGCTTGGACTGCATTTTCCTTCTGAAGGATCCACTGCAAAGGGATCGATACAGCCGGGGTCTGGCTGAGTGCCGTGGTACCAGGCTATATGGCCAGGGTCTGGCTGAGTGCCGTGGCACCAGGCTATACAGTCGGGGTCTGGCTGAGTGCCGTGGTACCGGGCAATACAGCCAGAGTCTGGCTGAGTGCTGTGGTACCAGGCTATACAGTTGGGGGTCTGGCTGAGTGCCGTGGTACCGGGCTATACAGCCGGGGGTCTGGCTGAATGCCGTGGTACCGGGCTGTATGGCTGGGGGTCTGGCTGAGTGCCACGGCACCAGGCTGTACAGCCGGGGTCTGGCTGAGTGCCGTGGCACCGGGCTATACAGCTGGAGTCTGGCTGAGTGTGGTGGTACCAGGCTATACAGCCGGGGGTCTGGCTGAGTGCGGTGGTACCGGGCTGTACGGCCGGGGGTCTGGCTGAGTGCCGTGGCACCGGGCTATACAGCTGGAGTCTGGCTGAGTGTGGTGGTACCAGGCTATACAGCCGGGGGTCTGGCTGAGTGCGGTGGTACCGGGCTGTACGGCCAGGAGTCTGGCTGAGTGCCATGGTACCGGGCTGTACGGCTGGGGGTCCGGCTGAGTGCCGTGGTACCGGGCTATACAGCCGGGGTCTGGCTGAGTGCTGTGGTACTGGGCTATACGGCCAGGGTCTGGCTGAGTGCTGTGGTACTGGGCTGTACGGCCGCATCTCCAAACAGACCTGGGGTGCCAGGTGGTGCATCAAAGCCAGTGGAACTGCACATCGTCTGGTGTATTTGAGAGGTCACAGCCCCTGAAACCACAGAACTTTGGGGGCCCTTGGCCAACCGGAGCTGGAGTCCCGGGGAGCCGAGAGCGGCAGGAGAAACCAGCCAAACAGCCGCTTGTTTTCTACCCGCGTTGGCCTGTTCCAGATCCCCCCAGGCCAGGACTCTGCTGGGCTTTTCCTGTGACCCAGGCCAGGCAGGGTATGAATCAGAGGCCTGGTTACATCCGTGCGCTCAAAGCACATGGTTTGGGCGAGGGCAGGGCAAGGCTGGGGGGGAGGGGACTTGTTTGCGGGGGATTCGGGACAGTGGGATTCTGGGGTCCCTCTGCAAACAGCAGAAGCCAGTGGGTAATGGGTTGGCAGCTCCCACTGCGGCGGGGCACCCCTTCAGTGCGACAGCCCCTTCTCGGGGCCCGCTCTCCCTCGTCTCAGCCCCTCCCCCTCCTGGGACCACCTCCAGCACGGACGTGTCTGCTGGGACCCCTCCGGGGGTCCCCGCTCTGGGCCCCCACTCCCCGAGGGGACAGAGCAGCCCTGGACTCTAGACCAGTGTCCAGCAAGCAGGTTTATTGAGCTTTGAACCCAGCCCAGGAACCCTCCGGCCTATAGACCTGGCCCCCTGTCAGCCCCACACATCTGAGTCTCCCCTGCAGCCCAGGGGGCTCGACCTGCTCCCCCTTCCCCATCCAGGAACCCCCCTTTCCAGCGGAGCCTCTGATATCCCTCCCCTTCTCCTCTGTCAGGGGCCACTGGGCGCCGCTCTTCCTCGCCCCTCCTCTCCTTCGACCTTTGTCTCCCCCAGCTGGAGCTGGCTGGCCAGGTCTCTGTGGCCCGTTGGCCTCCCACTGGCCAGAGCCAGCAGCGATCTGGGTGTCCCGGTCACCAGCACCAATCGCTGGGGGGCTCCTCTCTCCAGGCCGCTGGCCGGGTCCCCAGATCCCTGTAACAACCAGCTCCCCGTCCGCCTGGGACACTGCGCCCCTCCCCCCGGCATGCAGCCCCTTGGAAGCAGCAGGTCCCCCTGTCCTCGCTGGGGGAGACCGGGCGAGCCCTGGCGGCCTCCGTCCCCTCGTGCTGCGCGTTTCCTGGCCCCGCTCCTCCGGCGCCGGGGCAGAACCAGGCAGGGAGCCTGGGCCGGGCAGAGCAGGGGGAGGGGGAATGTCTGGGGCGCGGGCAGAGCCACCTGGGGCGGGGGCCCAGGAAAAGGGCTGGGCCGGTCTCATCGTCCCATGGGCTCCTCTGCCCCAAGGAGTCTGCTCAGCAGGGGGCGCCGCTTGCCCCGGGTCCCTGCAATGGGGCAAACAGCAACAGGAGGTCACGGGGGTCCAGACGGGGGTGGGGAGCTGTGGCCGGGGGAGGCTACAGGGGATGCTGGGAGTGCGAGGGAACGGGAGGGGGGATGGGTAGTTGGGGTAGAGAGGGGAGGGGCTGGGTTGGAGGCTGGGGGTGGAGGGGGCGGGGCTGGGGGCCATGGGGCGGAAGGCATAGGGCCTTAGGGCCAGGATGCAGAGGGGACGGGGTTGGGGGGGCAGAAGGAGCAGGGTTTGGGGTTGTGAGGTGGAGGGACCAGAGGCTGGAGACCACGGGGCAGGGGCTGGGGTCCGTGGAGCAGAGGGAGCAGTGGCTGGGGACCGGGGACAGGGGGTGAGGAGCTGGGGGCCGAGGACAGGCGGTTGTGGGGCAGGAGGCCAGGGACAGGCAGTTGTGGGGCAGGGGGCCGGGGACAGGTGGTTGAGGGGCAGGAGGCCGGGGACAGGCGGTTGTGGGGCAGGGGGCCGGGGGCAGGGGGTGCAGGAGCTGGGGGCCAGGGACAGGCGGTTGTGGGGCAGAGAGCTGTGGGTCGCAGTCAGTCCTTACCGACGCCTGGGCCTTGCCACCGCGTCGCAGGCGCTCGTAGGCCTCCGTGACCACAGCCCTCCTGCAAGGGGACAGAGGGGTCAGCCCAGGGGCAGTGCCTGGCCCCTTTGCCAACCACCCGCTGGGGGCTCCTAAGGGCAAGGGGCTCCCCCCCCGGAGTAACGGGGCACGCCCTCAGGGCCAGGCGAGCCCCCCGCCGGGGTGCAGGCACTGTGTGCTGGGGGGCGCTCACTGGGGGGGTCCGTACTCACTTGCTGGCCAGACCCCCGCCGGGGGGCAGGCTGGGGTTCACCTCAGACGCCAGGCACCGGAAGATGGCCACAAGGCTGGCAGCCCCTTCCTCCTGCAGCTCCCCATACAGCTCTGCGGGGAGAGGGGCTGGCGCGTGACTGGCACTGCCAGGGCACCCACAGGCGTGTGCTGCCCCCCGCTACCCCGACTGCCCCCCCACTGTCTGACTGCCCCGACTTCCCCCCAAGTGCCCTGACTGCCCCCCCACTGTCTGACTGCCCCAACTTCCCCCCCGCTGCCCTGACTGCCCCCCCACTGTCCGACTGCCCCAACTTCCCCCCCGCTACCCCGACTGCCCCCCCACTGTCTGACTGCCCCGACTTCCCCCCCACTGCCCTGACTGCCCCCCCCACTGTCCGACTGCCCCCCCCACTGTCCGACTGCCCCCTCCCCACCACTGTTGTCCTTGCCTGACTGGTCCCTCCCCACTGCCCCTACCCTCCCCTTTCCCCTTCCCTCCCCCCAGGTACCCCCTCCCCACTGCCCTGCCCCCCCCAGCCTGAGGAGCAGTAGCTGGCCCAGGCAGACGTGGGCACCTCCTCTCCTGGGTGCCTTGGTCTAGAGCCAGGGGCCTGGTGCCGCCCGGGGCTGCCCCTCACCCACCTGCCACCCGCCTTTCCAGGTAGGTGTCCAGCTCCTGCTCCCGCTGCAGGGCGGCCTGGGAGACGCCGGGGGCGGCCGGGAAGCACACCACCATGCAGGTCATGTTGTCACGGCTGCCCTGGGCGGGGGAGAGCCAACCGGGTCAGGGGGCAGCGAGGAGAGGGCCAGGGCAGCTGCCGGAGGCCCTGAGGGGTGATTGGAAGGGCAGGAGCCCAAAGGGGCACTATGCCCTGATATGGCCTGGAGCAGGAAAGCCAGACAGTGCCAGGGAGGGCTCCTGTATCCTCCCCCAGCCCCCCCGCCCCAACATCCGACAGAGAGAAAAGAACCAGCACCCGCAGGAAGGGCCCATGCCCGATCCCCCCCTTAGCCAGCGCCCCGTGTCTCACCCCCCCACGGCCAGCCAGTCCTCACCCTGGGGCCAGACTGGAGGTGGCACCACCTAGAGGCCCCACACCCCTTTCTGGAGCCAGCCTGGAGCCGGATGGAACCAGCGCCCCATAGAGGGGAAAGGCCCCACACCCCATGCCCCGCCCCTCCGGAGCCAGCCTGGAGCCGGATGGAGCCAGCGCCCCCTGGAGAGGAAAGGCCCCACGCCCCGCCCCTCCGGAGCCAGCCTGTCCCCTGCCCTGGAACCGGATGGAGCCAGCGCCCCCTAGCGGGGAAAGGCCCCGTACTCCATGCCCCACCCCTCCAGAGCCAGCCTGGAGCTGGATGGAGCCAGTGCCCCCTAGTGGGGAAAGGCCCCACGCCCCGCCCCTCCGGAGCCAGCCTAGAGCCAGATGGAGCCAGCGCCTCCTAGTGGGGAAAGGCCCCACGCCCTGCCCCTCCAGAGCCAGCCTAGAGCCAGATGGAGCCAGCGCCCCCGAGCGGGGAAAGTCCCCGTACTCCATGCCCCACCCCTCCGGAGCCAGCCTGGAGCCGGATGGAGCCAGCGCCCCCTAGCGGGGAAAGGCCCCACACCCTGCCCCTCCAGAGCCAGCCTGTCCCCTGCCCTGGCGCCGGATTCAGCCAGCGCCCCCTAGAGAGGAAAGGCCCCATGCCCTATGCCCTGCCCCTCCAGAGCCAGCCTGGAGCCGGATGGAGCCAGCGCCCCCTAGCGGGGAAAGGCCCCACGCCCCGCCCAATTCTGCGGCTGGTTGGGAGCCAGCGCCCACTAGAGCCGAGCACCGGGCCCCCCACCCCCCTCACCTTGTGGAGCCCGGCGTCCAGGACCTGCTCGCAGACAGCCAGCGGGTCGCCGCTGAGCAGCAGGCGGGAGTGGGCGAAGGCGCACAGCCCCTCTGTGTCGAAGGCGTCCCAGACGCCATCGCAGGCCAGCAGCAGGAACTCGTCCTCGCCGGGGCAGCGCGCCAGGGCGTGCACCTCGGGCTCGGGCGACACCAGCTGCTCCGTCGGGCCCCGCCAGGCCACGGCCTTGTAGCCGAAGTCGCCCAGGGCACGGGAGACGGCCAGGGAGCCGTTGAGGCGCTGCAGGGTGACAGAGCCGCCGGCGTTCTCGATGCGCTCCCGCTCCCGTGGCCGGCTGGGCTTGTGGTCCTCCGTGGAGAAGGCCCAGCGCCCGGCCCGGCACAGCAGCGCCCGCGAGTCGCCCAGGTTGATGAAGTAGAGGTGGCGGGGCGAGACCAGCACAGCCACGGCGGTGGAGCCGGCGGGCTCCCAGCCCTCGGCCCGCGCCAGCCCCTGCATGCGGCGGTCAATGCGCAGGAAGCCCTGCCGCACCGCCTCCTTCACCGCCTCGGGCGCCTCCGGCTCGCCCGCGAAGGCCTCACCCGCCACCACCTCCCCCAGCAGGTGGCGGGCGCAGAACCGGGCCACCGTGGGCCCCGCGTGCCCGTCGTACACCGCGAAGAAGGCCCAGGCGGCCAGGCCGCCCGGCAGCTGGGGCTGGGCCGTGTGGGCGTCCTCCATGGCCACCCGCCAGCCCTGCATGGCGCCCACCCCGTAGCGCAGCCCGCCCCCCTCGCCCCGCTCCAGCAGCTTCTCCGTCCGGGGTGCCTCCAGGAAGGCGCCGGGCCCCTCGCCGCCCTCCCCCTTGAAGAGGCGGGAGACCAGCCGCTCCGCCTGCGAGGCCAGCTGCCGCACAAAGGCCGCCATGCCCGCAGGAGCCGGGCCGGGCCCTGCAGACCCACCCCACACCCAAGCTCAGTCGTCCGGTGCCCAGGCCTGGGGCGGGGGGTCACCTCTCGGCACCTCGATCTCCGGCAGCGTTGCCGTTCCTCAGCCCCAGCAGCTGCCCCCTGCGGCTGTGGCCTCCCCAGGGCTGTTCCTGGCACCCTGCATGGGGCTGGGCCTCCGGCTTGCCCCTTGGCAGCCCCGGGGACATGTGCATTGCAGTGGCTGCGGCTGTTCTGTCCTCCCTGGCACCGTAATCCCTCATCCGGCAGCTAAATATGGAACGTTAAAGCCCCTAATCCCCGCCCAGCCAAAGGTCAGCAGGCACCCGGGGGCGCGCAAGGCCCGGCTGCAGGTACCAGGAGCCCCTCCGCAGCCAGTGGGCCTATCCTGCAGAGTGGGCAGATTGGCAAGGGGAGGCTGGGAATAAGGGGGGATTGGGGGAATGCTGGCGGGGGGAGGGAGCTGGAGGGGAGCCAGGGAGATGGAGTGGGCTCCAGTGACAGAGTGGATGAGACGTGGAGACTGGAGGGGGCCAGGTCCGGGCCTCATCACTCAAGTGTCCGTGTAGGGTCATGAAGGCAGCTTTCATGAGGGTCAAAAAGGTGTGACAAAGAGGAGGGAGAAAAATTGTTCCCCTTGGCCTCTGAGGACAGGCCAAGAAGCAATGGGCTTAAGTTCCAGGAAGGAGGTTTAAGATGGACATTAGGAAAAACTTCCTGCCTGTCAGGGTGGTGAAACACTGGGATAAATTGCCTAGGGGGTTGTGGAATCTCCATCCCTGCAGATAGCTTTGATAGACATCTGCCAGGATGGTCTAGACCAGTGTTTCTCAACCTTTTTTTATAAAGTACCCTTTAAAAAAAACCCACAATTATAAGTACCCCCAGTACCTCCAGGTTTCAGACACACCATTTTTTTTCCTACCATTGCAACACATTTGTTTAAACAACTTAATCGGAGCCGGGCGGGAGATGAAATTTTTGGGTGTCAAAAATACAAAAATAATAAAGCACTGTCAAACTTAAAACAAAAGTTCCATTTTCCCCATGTTTCAGTTGTGCTGACATTACCCCCCCCCCCAGACTTCTCTCGAGTACCCCTAAGGGTCCTCGTCCCACTGCTTGAGAAACACTGGGCTAGACCAGTGATTCCCAACCTTTTTTACACCATGGACCAGCAAACCCATGCACAAACTTTTGGCGGACCGGTCAGATTTTATTTGCATAGTTGCATATTCATTGTGGTCATGAATTTTAAGCGGTCGCGTGTTATTTTACGTCGCTTCTGTACGCATACAGTGCACGTTGTCGTGAGGGGTCAGAGTTAGCGGAGGTCTACAACACTAGAAAGAATTCTGTTAAAGGAACCCTCTCCTGCCTGACCTTGAGCCATTCATACCTATGTAAACTTTGTTTGCAGTGGAATCATGCAATGCCATGAGCTGGCCCTTTTGTCCTGCCTGATGCCCAGAGGGAAATAAATTAGACACCCCACACTCCCCTCCGTCCCCACCTCACTGCACTAGTCCCCACCCCTGGAGAGAGGGAGAGGTGTACAGCTAACCCCCTCCACCTGCATACTCCAGACGTGAACTGGGCAGAGTGGCTCCAACCTACCTGGCAGCCTGGGGAAGGCAGGAGCAGCTGCAACATGAGAAACCAGGATGGTCCCGCCTGCCTCCGGGACTGAGGAATGCCCATGGGGCAGGCGGGAAGTCCTCATATCTCCACGGAGGGGCTCTGTCAGCAGCCAGGGCCGCCCCCCCGGCAGTCCCTCCGCGGCTCCCCCAGCAACAGTTGGGTCCGTCCTGCCCTGGCCGCGCCGCTGCTCCACGCCGCGGGAGAGGAGCTGGAGTAAACACTTGGCCGCAGGGGCAAAGCTGTTCACTTCCCCCGGCAGCCCCTGCCCCCCGCTTAGCGGGGCAAAGGGGGAAAGGTGGCCAAGGACCTGGCACCCCCATCAGTCCATGGGACAGACCAGCACAGGGACCATGGGGAGGGGGTGTTCACACCCTTTGCACCCGCACAACCCGCATACAGGCCTGTCAAGACATGGGTGTGGCCTGGCAGTTTGCCCCAGCCCGGCAGCCTGGGTCCACAGACCGGCAGTTGGGAACCACTGGTCGAGACTGTGCGGGGTCCTGCCGTGAGGGTGGGAACGGGACTTGGTGACCTCTCGAGCTCCAGTCGAGTTCTAGGGTTCTGTGATCCTGGGGCTTCATGGCCGGACATCAGCTTTCATTTCTGGAGACTCCAGGACAGCCCTGGGGGTTGGGGACCCCATATCGGGCTGTCTGGGTCCGTTCCCTTCGGGGCAGGGGAGGAGGCGGGGCACCACTGAGGTTTGGGGGAGGGGAATGACAGAGCCCCGCTGGGATTCAGGGTTCCATTGGGGCTTGGGGGCCAGCCGGAGGGCCACACTGGGTTTGGGAGGAGCAGCAGGGCCCCACTGGGTAGGGTTGCCAACTTTCTAGTCACACAAAACCCAAACACCCTTGCCCTGACCCTCCTCTAAGGCCCCGCCCTTTCTCCAAGGCCCCGCCCCCGTTCACTCCATCCACCCCTCCCTCCCTCCCTTGCTCATTTTCCTGGGGCCGGCTCTGGGTGTTGGGGTGTGGGAGGGGGAGAGGTCTCCAGCTGGAGGGGGCAGGTTGTGGGGTGGGTCCAGGGATGAGGGGATGGGGTGCAGCATGGGGCTCCAGGCTGGGGGGGGGGGCGCTGGAGCTGAGGGGTTTGGAGTGGGAGGTTGCTCTGGGCTGAAGCAGGGGGTTGAGGAGTGGGAGGGGCTACAGGCTCTGACCTGGGTCGTGGGCTCCGTGGTGGGACTGAGAGGTTTGGGGTGCAGTAGGGGTCTGGGATAGGGGTGAGGGGCCGATGAGGCTCTGTCTGGGGTCAGGCTGGGGATGAGGGATTTGGGGTGCAGGATGGGGCCCTGCTCTGGGACCAAGGGGTTCAGAGGTGGGGGACTCAGGGGGTTGGGGTGCAGAGAGGGGGTCAGGGGTGCAGGCTGCAGGTGGCCCTTACCTTAAGCCGCTCTTGGAAGCAGTGTCACCTCCCCCCTCTAGCTCCTATGTGGAGCCCCAGCCCAGCGGCTCTGCCCCATCCATGGGCACCACTCCCACTGCTCCCATTGGCCACGGTTCCCGGCCAATGGGAGCTGCAGAGCCAGCACTAGGCACCAGAGGGAGGACCCGACTCTATTGGGCGCCACACGGAGCTGCCGGGGACCCTTTCCAACTGGGCGTTTTGGTCAACTCCACCACGGGGGGCGGGGGCAGATCCCAGCTGGGGCTGGCTGCTTTTCTTCCCTGGAGAATTCAGGCCTTCTCCCCACATTGCTCCCCTTGGAAACCTGACTTGTTTTCGCTTCCCGTGCCCAGCTCCTGTGCAGCAGTGCTGGGTGACTGCACTGACTCCTCACCCCACCCCAGAGGTGGCTGCATCTCACCACCAGGGGAGGGATCCCTGTAGAAACAGCCCCAGGCCCCACCCCAGAGGGGGTTACATGGCCGAGGTGGGGCACCCAGTTACTCCGAGATGGGGATGGTGCCGTGTCGGAGCGTAGGGCTGCCCTCCCCCCCACCGCCTGGCAATGGCAGTGCTGGGGCCCAGGCAGGGCTACGCTCTGATGGACACCCGCTCCGGCCTTGCCCTCAACCCACCAGGGGAAACTGTTGCTCTGCGCATCCTGCCGCCTGCACCCTGGGGTGCTGAGCCGGGCCTCTGAGTGCATGTCTGGGTGCTTGCGGTGCATGGCAGCGAGGGGGGAGGGACACGGTGCCCAGGGTGCTTGGCATGGGGTGTCCAGGTGCCCATCTCATCTTGCCCAGCATTACCCCAGCGAGTACCCCTCCTTCCTGAATCTGAATGCTCCCCCGCCTGCTCTACGCCCCCAAGATTTACCCCCTCCCTCTGCCCCCCAGATCTACCCCACCCTCCCTCTCAATCCCCCAGATCTACCCCACCCCTCCTTCTGCCCCCCCAGAGCTACCCTCACCCTCTCTCCGCCCCCGATCTACCCCACCCCTCCCTCTCCACCTTCCCCAGATCTACCCCACCCCTCCCTCTCCATCCTCCAGATCTGCCCGCACCCCTCCCTCTGCACCCCAGATCTGCCCGCAGCCCTCCCTCTGCCCCCCCCCGATCTACCCTCACCCTCTCTCTGCCCCCCGATCTATCCCACTCTCCCTCTCCATCCTCCAGATCTACCCCACCCCTCTCTCTGCACCCCAGATCTGCCCGCACCCCTCCCTCTCCACTCCCCTAATCTACCCGCACCCCTCCCGGCATCCCCCCAAATTCTCTCCCTTCCCCGGCGCCTTTGTCTCCGTCCCCCTTTGTCTGCGTCTCTCCCCCCTCCACTCCCCGCCCCTCGCCTTTGTGAGCCGCCGCCCGCCCTCCTGCGCAGCGCCCCCCCCCCCGCCCGCCCGCCCTCCCGCCCGCAATCGCTCGCTCGCGGGCCGGCGCGGAGGGGCCGCTGGCTGCAGACCCACCCGGGCGGCGGCAGCAGCATGGGGCAGCGGAGATGAGAGCCGGGGGGCACCGAGGGGCAGCGCCGCCGCAGCGCACCGCGAGCCCCATGACGGGAGCTGGGGGGCCATGGGGCAGGTCCTGGGGTTCGCCCACTGCAGTACGTAGCCCGGGCGGGGCGCGCGCGGGAGGGGGGGGGGAACGGGATCGGGCCCCGGGCGGGGGGATCGGGGCGGGGCGGGATCGGTCCCCGGGCTCCCCCCGACCGGGCACCTGCGATGCTCGCGGAGCCCCGCCCCGGGCAGCTGGGAGCCGCTGCGGGGAATCTGGGGCCGGCTCCGCGCTCTGGGGCCTGGCGGCAGGTGGTTTCCTAGGGCGGGGGGCGGCTCCATGCTCCTGTCCCCAGCAGACAGGCGAGGGCCTTGGGGCTGAGCTAAGCAGGGGCCCCTGAGGCAGGGCCCCCCATGCGCCCGGGTCCATCGGCATCCGCGGGCTGGGCCCCTCCCCGGCGCCTGCGCTGCTGGATGCTTTGGTTTCGGGAGCCAGCGGTCGGGGGGGGGGGTATTGCTGAAACCCCCACTCCAGCCTCTGCCCCAGGGCTGAGGGGCGGCCGGGGCCCCCGAGGTGGAGGGAGAGTCACAGTCCCGGGGCTGCCAAGGAGCCAGATGGAAGAGGTGCTGATGGGAACGATTTTCATTTATTAGGGGTGTTAAGGGGCCATGGGGCAGCAGCTCACAGTGCCAGGCGCTGTCCATTTTATTGCTATTAGGTGTATTACGGGTATCAATCATCTGGGAAGCCCAGCCAGGGGGCACCTCTGCACTGTGCCAGGAGCCGTGCGTGGTGTTATTATTAGGTGTACTATGGTAGAACATAGGAACCCCAACCTTGGGCTGGACCCATTCAGCTGTTGTGCCCGACGCACACGCGTGTGCACACGCACACATGTGTGCGCACACACAGCTGGAATTTACCACTGAGATTTTCTGAAGTGAAAATCACTTTCTGCGACACCAACAATTTCTCAGGAAAATTTCATTTTTCCTGTAAAATTGCAATAGTTTGTCAAAATTGTGCCTGGCCCCCGGGCATTTCTGCTCCTGGGGGGCCAGGCCCGTGGGCTGGCTGGCTCCGGCAGCTGTTTCCAAAACGGAATGGGACCCAGTTTCAGTGCAATGAAAGCCAAGCATGGGGCTTTGGTCCCAATTAGGGATTTTTTTAAAATTCCAAAAACTCTATGTTTTTGGTAAAACAGGATTTTCATTTCTCAGTTGTCATTCCCAGGGACTGAGCGGAGCAGAGCTGGAGATGGCTCCCTTGCCCCTGTGCACACTAGGGGGCGCTGGGCTACAGGGCCCAGGCAAGGGTGATCCATTCCCGCAATCCCCGGGATCGCACTAGGGGCACTGGGCTATAGGGCACAGGTGCAGGCAGGCAGACCCCAGGGTGCCAGCATTACTGACACTTCCCCAAGTGAGAGGCTGTCCAGGAACTGGAGCATGAATGAGTCAGGGTATGTTTACACCGCCACCCTAGTTGGAACTAGGGTGGCTAATGTAGGCATTCGAACTTGCAAATGAAGCCCGGGATTTAAATATCCCGGGCTTCATTTGCATGTTCCCGGGTGCCGCCATTTTTAAATGCCCCGTAGTTCGAACTCCCTGCCCGCGGCTACACACGGCACGTACTAGGTAGTTCGAATTAAAACTCCTAATTCGAACTACCATTACTCCTCCTGCAAATCCTCCGGGATTTAAATATCCTGGGCTTCATTTGCAAGTTCGAATGCCTACATTAGCCACCCTAGTTCGAACTAGGGTGGCAGTGTAGACATACCCTCAGGGACTTCACAACAGTGATTCAAAGACAGCAGTCCTGCACCATGAGCACGGTGCCCCCTGCTGGGCCATACCCCTGGCTGCACGGCGCCCCCTGCTGGGCCCTGCCCCTAGCCACACGGCGCCCCCTGCTGGGCCCTACCCCTAGCCACATGTCACCCCCTGCTGGGCCCTGCCCCTGGACGCACGGCGCCCCCTGCTGAACCTTCCACCTGGCTGCATGGCACCCCCTGCTGGGCCCTGGCCCTGGACGCATGGCGCCCCCTGCTGAACCTTCCACCTGGCCGCATGGCACCCCCTGCTGGGCCTGGGCCCTGGCCCTGGACGCATGGCGCCCCCTGCTGAACCTTTCACCTGGCCGCAT
Source organism: Pelochelys cantorii (assembly GCA_032595735.1). Taxonomy (NCBI): domain Eukaryota; kingdom Metazoa; phylum Chordata; order Testudines; family Trionychidae; genus Pelochelys; species Pelochelys cantorii. The sequence goes on along the minus strand of CM064358.1, from coordinate 3,635,217 downwards.
GGCGCCCCCTGCTGGGCCCTGGTTCTGGCCTTGCCCATGCCTGGCCCCCCAGCCCTGCGCCCACTGGGGCTCGGAGCAGCCGTAGGGCTAGGGTGTCAGTTCCCGGAACAAGATGTGGTGGGAGGTGGCAATATCTACTCCCCCATCCGTGGGGAGAGCCCTGCCCCCAGCCAGTGTGGCTCTCACAACAGTGCCCCCTGCTGGGCAGCCTGCAGTAGGCCCACAGAGGCTGCCCCAAGGGATAGTGTCCCAGCTGGGGGGGTGGCAAGGTAGAGACACCCTAAGAACCGCTGCTCAGATCAACTTGGCTCTGACTCTGCTAGCGACAGGCAAACCTGGGTGTACGGGGGGGGGCGCTGGGAGTAGCGGGGGGGGGGGGTAGGACGCAGTGCAGGTGCTGCGGAGGGCTTTGCATGTGGGTACTTACATCCAGTGGCCCAAAGGGGAGTCCTAGCGAGGCCGTTGGCTGGCAGGGCCAGGAACAGTGAGAGCGGATGTTCTAGGTGGTGCTGTTATGCTTGTAGGAAACACACGGGATCTTTAGAATCATAGGCTATGTCCACACTACAGAGTTTTTCCAGAAAAAACTTCACTTACGTCCACACTGCCATCACGTTCTTTCGAAAAAAAAAAATTGAAAGAACCGAGGGGTTTTTCCGACACGGGTAAACCTCTTTCTACGAGGAAGAAGCCTTTTTGCGAAAGAGCTCTTTCGGAAGAAGGCGTGGGTAGACGGAGAAGAGGGAGTTCTTTCAAAAGAAGAGGAAAGAGGAAAAAGCTCAGGCTGTGTCTACGCTGCAGAGTTTTTGCGCAAGAAGCTTTTTGCAAAAGAGATCTTCCGCAAAAGCTTCTTGTGCAAAAGTGCGTCCACACCTCAAAAGCGCATCGCAAAAGCCATGTGCTTTTGCACAAGAGAGCGTCCACACTGCATGGACGCTCTTGCACGTGAAAGTTCTGATGGCCTTTCACAGAAGGGCCATCAGAGCACCTGTGCTTTTTATGATAGGCTCTTTTTGCACAAGAAACCCCTGTGGAACGTCCACACACACCTTTTTGCACAATAATTCTTGCGCAAAAAGGAGTTTTGCCTCATAGAAAGAGGTATTCCTACACCGCAAAAAGCCCTCTGCTCTGCCGTTTTACTGTACATTTTCTTGTGCAAAAACATGCTTGAGGTGTGGATGCTCTGTGGGGTTTTGCGCAAAAATGGCTGCTTTTGCGCAAAAACCCTGTAGCGTAGACATAGGCACAGGTGCCCTGCTGGACACTCCGTCCGCAGTAATCACAGCTTAAATACGAGATAGAGTCTATTCAGCGTGGACGCTCTCTTTCAGAAGCAGTTTTTTCAGGAGATCTCTTCCAGAAAAGCTTCTTCCGAAAGAAGCCTGCAGTCTAGACGTAGCCATAGACTCAGAAAATCCTAGCGCTGGAAGGGACCTCGAGAGGCCATCAAGTCCAGTCCCCTGCTCTCACGGCAGGACCAAGCACCATCTAGAATGATTCTGCAGGGGTGGCCACCCTGTGGCTCGTGAGCCACATGTGTCTCTTTGCTCACAGAAATGCGGCTCTCGGTGTTACGGCTCGTTCGGAGCCGCATGCCTGCTTTGTGCACACACCCCAGTTCCTGGAGGGAGAAGCGTGTGGCTGTGGCCATGGCAGCTTCGGTGAGATCCAGGCATTGGGTTAGAATGGGGGGGCTGGGGGTGCCTGGCTCTGGGGTAGTGATGTGTGGCTCTTTACACTACTGTCCATGGCTCTTTTGGCTCATAGGGTGTGTCTACACTTGCACCCTCTTTCGAGAGAGGGATGCAAATGAAGATATTTGAAATTGCAAATGACTGGTAAACCTCATTGTATGAGGAATAAGGGTTATTTCGAGAGAAGGTTTTCTCTCGAAAGAATCGCGTCTTAACAGCGTCTGTTATTTCGAAATAGTGCCATAACGCAAATATGCAAATGAAGCGTGGGATATTTAAATCCCGGCTTCATTTGCAATTTTGAGTGTCTTCATTTGCATCCCTCTCTTGAAAGAGAGTGCAAGTGTAGACATACCCTTAGTGTCTAACTGGTTGGCCACCCCGATCTAGATCATCCCTGACAGGTGTCTGTCCAACCTGCTCTTAAATCTCTCCAGTGATGGAGATTCCACAACCCCCCTCGGCAATTTATCCCAGTGTTTCACCACCCTGACAGGCAGGAAGTTTTTCCTAATGTCCAACCTAAACCTCCCTTGCTGCAATTTAAGCCCGTTGCTTCTTGTCCTGTCCTCAAAGGCCAAGACCAATTTTTCTCCCACCTCCTTCTAACCCCCTTGTAAGTACCTGAAAACCGCTGTCATGTCCCCTCTCAGTCTTCTCTTTTCCAAACTAAACAAACCCAATTCTTTCAGCCTCCCCTCATAGGTCATGTTCTCTAGACCTTTCATCACTTTTGTTGCTCTTCTCTGGACTCTCTCCAATTTCTCCCCATCTTTCTTGAAGTGCGGTGCCCAGCACTGGCCACAAGACTCCAACGGAGGCCTAATCAGTGCAGAGCAGAGCGGAAGAACGACTTCTCGTGTCTTGTTCACCACACTCCTGTTCATGCAGCCCAGAGTCATGTTGGCTTTTTTGCAACCGTGTCACACTGTTGACACATATTTAGCTTGTGGTCCACTCTGACGCCTAGCTCCCTTTCTGCAGGGCTCCTGCCTAGATAGTCACTTCCCGTTCTGTGTGTGTGAAACTGAGTTCCTTCCTAAGTGGAGCCCTTTGCGTTTGTCCTTATTCAACGTCTTAAACTTTCTTAAGTCTGTTTCAGGGTGTGATGGCGTGTCGGGGTTTCCCCCCGATCCTGCACCCCCGTAGCAGCCAGAACAGACTCTGCAAGCCAGTAGAATAGGGAGGGTTTATTGCTTCTCCAGGATACAGCGCAGCATAGACATGATGTGGCTACAGGAGTCAGGGCCAAGATGCCTCACACCCCTTGGGGTAGGGGGTCCATCGCCCCCTCAACCCTCAGCACCCAGCTTAGTCTGTTCCCTTCATGTTTCTCAGCCAGCAACTGCCTCGCTATCAGACCCTGTCCCCCAGCCAGGTGGCCTTCTCTGCTTGTCTTCCTTTGTCCCCCCCCCCCCCCCCCGGGAAGAGACTTGTTATCTGCTCAAGCTGGGACTAGATGTCTGGGCCAATCCACATGTGGGTGAGTCAGTGCGAATCACACATCACAACGCAGGGGAACCCCGGGTTACAGAGCAGACAGCCCCCCACTACGTCACACAGGGGAAAAGGCAAATACGCTGTGTTTATTGAGACTACAGAGTGAAAAGCATATGCATTCACGCACACACGTGGCCTACCCACGGTTTTATGGTTACCAGGCTGTGGCGTGGCCCAATCGCATGGCCAGTTCAGCTGGGTCCGAGAGGGGAAGCTGGATTCTGTCAGTCGCGATTCGGATGCTCCGGCGTTTCGCTCTGATAGCTCCCTGCTCCTATTGCGTCCAGGGCTTTTGCAGGGTCGAGCTGCAATCGAGCCGAGTGTTTCTTTTTAAGTTGTTGTTTGAACATTTGTGCTTTCGGGGACTTGCCCCCTGTGGGCTGTAGGTTGTTTGTCCGTTCCCAAGCGTGGAGGGTGCTTGCTTTTCGGGGTTGTCAGTCTGCTCCCATCCTGCCGGGAGTGTTTACGCGACCTTCCGGTGCGTCTGTAACCTCACAGCGTTCTATAACCCTCCGTCGTTTCCATCAGCAACCCCTGTACCATGCGGTGACCCTAACCAGTCACTGAGATGCTTCTGCTCTGTTCCTGCCTTGACATCAGTAACAGACACCGGCCACCTGTCTGATGCCTCGGCGCTATGGCCGCTCCTTCCTGCTGGCCGGGAGGGGCGGCTGGCAAGGTACACGGAGGCCCACTGCCGTGCAGAAGGCTCAGACAAACACTAGACTAGTATGTTTTAGCTCCCTGGCTACAGGGCCTGCCCGTGGTCGGGGCAGTGGGTGAGGCCGTGGCTTGGGATCGATGCTCAGGGCTTGCTCTGCAAAACAGAATGCTCAGTGTCCTGCAGGGAACAGAGTGGGGGGCTCAGCAGGGGGCGCTCTCCCCTGGCAGTCGGTGCTGGCCCAGTGTGGCACTAGGGGGCACTGCAGGGAGCAGGTGGGAGCTCAGCAGGGGGCGCTCTCCCCTGGCAGTCGGTGCTCGCGTCCCAATGCCCCAGAGCGGTGCTAGGGGTGCTCAGTTCTGCAGCGGAACGCGTGGTCAGAGCCTCCCCAGCAGGGGGCGCTCTCCCCTGTGCAGTCGGTGTCGTGTCCCAATCGCCCCCCCCGGAAGTGCAGTGTACGCTAAGCGGGGCACTGCAGGGGCAACAAGTGGGTGAGCTCAGCAGGGGCGCTCTCCACCGGCGGACTCGGTGTCGGTCCCAATGCCCCAGTGCAACGCTAGGGGGAAAGCTGCAGGGAACGGGGTTTATGAGCTCAGAGGGGCCCCCGAGGCCAACCCCAGCAAGCTAGGGGGGTCAGGAAGGGGGTCTCACGCAGGGGGCTCTCCCCTGGTCTAGGTCGGCTGTGCGGTCCCAATGCCGCCAGTGCGAGCTAGGGGGCGCTGCAGGGAACGGTGGGTCAGAGCTCAGCATGGGCGGCGCTCTCCCCTGGCAGTCGGTGTGGTCCCAATGCCCCAGTGCGGTGCTAGGGGGCGCTGCAGGGAACGGGGGGTCTTTTAGAGCTTTACATTGCATGGGGGCGCTTGCCCCTGGGCAGTCGGTGTCGCGTCCCAATGCCCCAGAGCGGTGCTATGGGGTGCGCTGCCCACGCGGATTACGCTCGGGGTCAGAGCTCAGCAGGGGGCGCTCTACCCCTGGCAGTCGGTGTCGGTCCCAATGCCCCAGTGCGGTGCTAGGGGGCGCTGCAGGGAACGGAGTTCAGAGCTCAGAGGCGGCTGCTCTACCCCTGGCACGTCGGTGCTCGGCCCATGCCCTCAGGCGTGCTAGGGGCGCTGCAGGGACGGGGCAGAGCTCAGCACGGGGGCGCCTCTCCCCTGGCAGTCGGTGTCGGTCACCTAATGCCCTCAGTTTGCCCCTGGCTAGGGGGCGCTGCCAGGGAACGGGGGTCAGAGCTCAGCAGGGAGGCGCTGCTCCCCTGGCAGTCGGTGTCGGTCCCAATGCCCCAGACGGTGCTAGGGGGCGCTGCAGGGAACGGGGGTCAGAGCTCAGCAGGGGGCGCTCTCCCCTGGCAGTCGGTGTCGGTCCCAATGCCCCAGTGCAACGCTAGGGGGCGCTGCAGGGAACGGGGGTCAGAGCTCAGCAGGGGGCGCTCTCCCCTGGCAGTCGGTGTCGGTCCCAATGCCCCAGTGCGGTGCTAGGGGGCGCTGCAGGGAACGGGGGTCAGAGCTCAGCAGGGGGCGCTCTCCCCTGGCAGTCGGTGTCGGTCCCAATGCCCCAGTGCGGTGCTAGGGGGCACTGCAGGGAACAGAGTGGGGGGCTCAGGGGCTCCCGGGTGTCCATCCCCCGGGGGACGGGACGCCCGGTCGCCACCCGCAGGGGCCGGACGACAGGGGCCCCCGGGTCCTGCCGGGGTGAGAGGGGGGGCCCCGGTGACCCCACGGCCGGGGGGGGCCCCCGGCCACGGCAGGGGGGCTCGGACGGGTGGTCAAGGGGGCCTCCCACTGGGGGACTGCGGACGGGTGGCCAAGGGGGCCTTCCGGAGCGGTGGGCAAGCCCCAGTCAGCGGGGGCGCTCGCGGAGTCGGCTCGTGGGGGCTGCTCCATGCCCCGGCGTGGGCGGCCAGGACGGGTCAGGGGCTCAGACAGGGGGCGCTTCCCCGGCAGGGTGTGCGTCCCATGCCCCAGTGCGGTGTGGGGCCTGCCAGGACGGTGAGGGGGCTCGCAGGGGGGCGCCCTCAGCGGGGGCCCATCCCCTGCCAGTCGGGTGGTCAGCCTCAGGGACGTCAGGGGCAAGCTCAGGCAGGGGCCAGAGGGGCCTCCCCTGTCGGTGTCGGCATGCCCATCGTGGCTAGGGGGCGCTGCAGGGAACGGTGGGTCAGCAGAGCGGTTCCCCGGCGTCGTGCTCCCTGCCCAGGTGGGGTGCTGGTCAATGCGGCGAGCGATGCTCAGGGGCGTGCGGGACGCCCGTGGCTAGCAGGGGGCCTCCCCGCAGTGGGTGGTCCCATGGGGGCAGCTGGGGGCGCTGCAGGGAACGGGGTCAGAGCTCAGCAGGGGCGCTTCCCCTGGCAGTCGGTTCGTCCCATGCCCGTGCAGGGGGCGCTGCGGAACGGGGGTCAGAGCCAGCAGGGGGGCTTCCCCTGGCAGTCGTGTCGGCCAATGCCCCAGTGCGGGCAGGGGGCCTGCGACGAGGGGGGCTCCGGGGCGCCTCCCCGGGCGGTGGGTCCCAATGCCCCAGTGCAACGCTAGGGGGGCTGCAGGGAACGGGGGTCAGAGCTCAGCAGGGGGCGCTCTCCCCTGGCAGTCGGTCGGTCCCATGGCCCATCGGCTGCTAGGGGGCGCTGCGGGAACGGGTGAGCTCGAGGGGGGCTTCCCCTGGCGCAGGGGGCCCACTGGCAGTCGGTGTGGTCCCACCAGGGAGCAGGGGGGCTCAGCAGGGGGCCCCCGGCTCGGGGGGCCCATCCCCTGGCGTCGGTGGGGCCATGCCTCAGGGGGGGGTCAGGGAACAGGGGGGTCAGGCTCAGCAGGGGCGGTCCCATCCCCAGGCGTGTGTGGTCCCAGGGAAGGGGTGGCTCAGCGGGGGCGCTCCCGGGCAGTCGGGTCGGTCCCAAGCCCTCCCTGCAGTGGTGTCGCCGGAATGCCCCAGTGCGAGCTCAGGGGGGCGCTTCCCCGGGAAGTCGGGTCGGCCCAAGCCTCCCCGGGCGGGGGTCCCAATGCCCCAGGTGCGGTGCTAGGGGGGCTGCAGGGAACGGGTGAGCTCAGTCCCAGGGCCCTCCCCTGGCGTCGGTGCTAGGGACGGGTGGCCTAGGGGGCGCTCGCCCGGGCGGTGGGAGCTCAGCAGGGGGCGCTCTCCCCTGGCAGTCGGTGTCGGTCCCAATGCCCCAGTGCAACGCTAGGGGGCGCTGCAGGGAACGGGGGTCAGAGCTCAGCAGGGGGCGCTCTCCCCTGGCAGTCGGTGTCGGTCCCAATGCCCCAGTGCGGTGCTAGGGGGCGCTGCAGGGAACGGGGGTCAGAGCTCAGCAGGGGGCGCTCTCCCCTGGCAGTCGGTGTCGGTCCCAATGCCCCAGTGCAACGCTAGGGGGCGCTGCAGGGAACGGGGGTCAGAGCTCAGCAGGGGGCGCTCTCCCCTGGCAGTCGGTGTCGGTCCCAATGCCCCAGTGCGGTGCTAGGGGGCGCTGCAGGGAACGGGGGTCAGAGCTCAGCAGGGGGCACTCTCCCCTGGCAGTGGGTGTCGGTCCCAATGCCCCAGTGCGGTGCTAGGGGGCGCTGCAGGGAACGGGGGGTCAGAGCTCAGCAGGGGGCGCTCTCCCCTGGCAGTCGGTGTCGGTCCCAATGCCCCAGTGCGGTGCTAGGGGGCGCTGCAGGGAACGGAGTTAGAGCTCAGTAGGGGGCGCTCTCCCCTGGCGGTCGGTGCTGGCCCAGTGTGGCACTAGGGGGCACTGCAGGGAGCAGGTGGGAGCTCAGCAGGGGGCGCTCTCCCCTGGCAGTCGGTGTCGGTCCCAATGCCCCAGTGCAACGCTAGGGGGCGCTGCAGGGAACGGGGTCAGAGCTCAGCAGGGGGCGCTCTCCCCTGGCAGTCGGTGTCGGTCCCAATGCCCCAGTGCGGTGCTAGGGGGCGCTGCAGGGAACGGGGGTCAGAGCTCAGCAGGGGGCGCTCTCCCCCGGCAGTCGGTGTCGGTCCCAATGCCCCAGTGCAACGCTAGGGGGCGCTGCAGGGAACGGGGTCAGAGCTCAGCAGGGGGCGCTCTCCCCTGGCAGTCGGTGTCGGTCCCAATGCCCCAGTGCGGTGCTGGGGGGCGCTGCAGGGAACGGAGTTAGAGCTCAGCAGGGGGCGCTCTCCCCTGGCAGTCGGTGTCAGTCCCAATGCCCCAGTGCAACGCTAGGGGGCGCTGCAGGGAACGGGGTCAGAGCTCAGCAGGGGGCGCTCTCCCCTGGCAGTCGGTGTCGGTCCCAATGCCCCAGTGCGGTGCTGGGGGGCGCTGCAGGGAACGGAGTTAGAGCTCAGCAGGGGGCGCTCTCCCCTGGCAGTCGGTGTCGGTCCCAATGCCCCAGTGCAACGCTAGGGGGCGCTGCAGGGAACGGGGGTCAGAGCTCAGCAGGGGGCGCTCTCCCCTGGCAGTCGGTGTCGGTCCCAATGCCCCAGTGCGGCTAGGGCGCTGCAGAACGGTCAGAGCTCAGCAGGGGGCGCTCTCCCCTGGCAGTCGGTGTCGGTCCCAATGCCCCAGTGCGGTGCTAGGGGGCACTGCAGGGAACGGGGGTCAGAGCTCAGCAGGGGGCGCTCTCTCCTGGCAGTCAGTGCCGGTCCCAATGCCCCAGTGCAACTCTATGGGGCGCTGGGCTGCAAGCAATGGGCTGCAGGCACAATAGGGATGTGGACTCCCTGGTGGTCCGGGCCTGACCCCAATGCCTCGCTCTGTCTCTTGCAGAAGAATCTCCTTCTACTGCCTCCACCACCCCTGACTCTACTGACGGTGAGTCCCTGACCCAGACAGCTACCCCAGCGCTCTCTGCCTGGGGGGGTCCCCTCGCAGCCCCATCCCAGGTGGAGCTGGGACCCCCATGGCCCCAGTCCCCATCAGGAGCCAGGACCTCTCAGTGTCTGGTTTCTCTCCAACCTGGTCCCCATTGGGAGATTGAGAATGGGGGGGCAGATCACCCCACAGCCTGGTCCCCATTAGGAGGCGGGGGGGGGTGAGATGGGGCACATCTCACAGCCTGGTCCTTGGTGGGGGGTGGAGGTTCGGTTTTCCTCCTGCCCCCCCCCCCCGTGACCTGCGCCCTCCCCGGCAGGCGGCAATGAGGAGTCAGATTTCCCAGAGCTGCAGACGGCGCGGGAATTCTCCGAGGACGAGGACGAGGAGACGTCCATGGACTGGGGGACCCCACGGGAGCTGACCTTCTCCTACATCACCTTTGCGGGGGGCCCCGATGCCAGCCCCCCCAGTGAGCCGGGGCCCCGGGGGCGGCGGGACTCCCTGGCCCGTCGGACAAGGAGCACCCTGCCCCGGCCCGAGACCTGCGAGACCTTGGTGCCCGAGCTGGGCGACAGCCTGGAGAACATCCCCAGCCTGAGCCAGTCGCCCGAAGGCGAGCGGGCGCTGCTGGCTGGGCAGTGCCAGGGGCTGGAGCCCTTCTCAGCCTGGGACGCCCCCCGGAGCACCGCAGAGGAGCCCATCCCCCTGCCGTGGGAGGAGCCGGAGCCGCAGGCTGTGCCAGGCGGGGGTGGGTGCGGGGACCCCCCGTTGGGGGCAGCAGAGCAACCGGGAGCCCTCGCCACGCACTCAGGTACGGGTCATGGGACAGGGTCGCGCGTGGGCCAGGTCGTGTGACTCGGTCGCTGGCGCGGGGCTGGGCTTGCATGACTGCCCCCTGTTGATTTGGGGCGGCAAAAGAGGTCCTTGGTGGGGGGTGGAGGAGGGGCTCTGTTGGGGGGCAGAAGGGAGGGGAGCTGCCTGGGGTGGGGGAGGAGTCTGTGTTGGGGCGGAAGGAAAGGGGCGTAGGTGGGGTGGGGGAGGGGCTGTGTTGGGGCAGAAGGAAAGGGGCGTGGTGGGGTGGGGGAGGGGCTGTGTTGGGGCAGAAGGAAAGGGGCGTGGTGGGGTGGGGGCGGGGCTGTGTTGGGGCAGAAGGAAAGGGGCGTGGGTGGGGTGGGGGAGGGGCTGTGTTGGGGGCAGAAGGGAGGGGAGCTGCCTGGGGTGGGGGAGGAGTCTGTGTTGGGGCGGAAGGAAAGGGGCGTGGCTGGGGTGGGGGAGGGGCTGTGTTGGGGCAGAAGGAAAGGGGCGTAGGTGGGGTGGGGGAGGGGCTGTGTTGGGGCAGAAGGGAAGGGGCGTGGCTGGGGTGGGGGAGGGGCTGTGTTGGGGCGGAAGGAAAGGGGCGTGGCTGGGGTGGGGGAGGGGCTGTGTTGGGGCAGAAGGGAAGGGGCGTGGCTGGGGTGGGGGAGGGGTGTGTTGGGGGCAGTAGGGAAGGGGCGTGGCTGGGGTGGGGGAGGGGCTGTGTTGGGGCAGTAGGGAAGGGGCGTGGCTGGGGTGGGGGAGGGGCTGTGTTGGGGCAGTAGGGAAGGGGCGTGGCTGGGGTGGGGGAGGGGCTGTGTTGGGGCGGAAGGAAAGGGGCGTGGCTGGGGTGGGGGAGGGGCTGTGTTGGGGCAGTAGGGAAAGGGGCGTAGGTGGGGTGGGGGAGGGGCTGTGTTGGGGCAGAAGGAAGGGGCGTGGCTGGGGTGGGGGAGGGGCTGTGTTGGGGCAGAAGGGAAGAGGCGTGGCTGGGGTGGGGGAGGGGCTGTGTTGGGGGCAGTAGGGAAGGGGCGTGGCTGGGGTGGGGGAGGGGCTGTGTTGGGGCAGAAGGGAAGGGGCGTGGCTGGGGTGGGGGAGGGGCTGTGTTGGGGCAGTAGGGAAGGGGCGTGGCTGGGGTGGGGGAGGGGCTGTGTTGGGGCAGTAGGGAAGGGGCGTGGCTGGGGTGGGGGAGGGGCTGTGTTGGGGGCAGTAGGGAAGGGGTGTGGCTGGGGTGGGGGAGGGCTGTGTTGGGGCAGAAGGGAAGGGGCGTGGCTGGGGTGGGGGAGGGGCTGTGTGTGGGGCAGTAGGGAAGGGGCGTGGCTGGGTGGGGGGCGGCTGTGTTGGGGGCAGTAGGGAAGGGGCGTGGCTGGGGTGGGGGAGGGGCTGTGTTGGGGCAGTAGGGAAGGGGCGTGGCTGGGGTGGGGGAGGGACTGTGTTGGGGCAGAAGGGAAGGGAGGTGGTTGCGATGGGGGGCTGAGGTGGGGGCAGAAGGGACGGGAGCTGGTGGGTGAGGGGCGAGCGTTGCTTGAGGGGGCCCTGGCCGATCTCATGGGCTCTCAGGCTATCGATGGCCCCGGCAATGACCCCGTTGGCCCCTGTCCTTGGCAGAGGCTACTCTGGAGACAGCGCCAGGGGGCTGCCCACGACCCAAGGCCTTAATGCCCTGTCCTGCAGAGGGCACCCCCGGGCACGCTGACCCCGGGGGCCGGCCGCCAACACAGACCTCAGCCGCCCCCAGCCCGCAGGAGGAGGGGGAGCAGGTAGATATGGAGCCAATCACAGAACAGCAGCTGGACGGGCTGGACCAATCAGGGAACACTCTGGGAGTGTACATCATAGGTGAGCAGCCAATGAAGACACAGGAGCTGGTAACCAGGTGGGGGGAGCGTGAGGGGCAGGTGGATGGAAGCTCACAACATTGGAGTCCGGGATGGGGCACTGCCGTGGGGAAGTTCACAGCAGCGGAGTTCAGGGCAGGGCACTGCTGTAGGGAAGCTCGCAATGCCTGGGGACCTTGGCTGGTTGCCAGGAGGGGTGCCTCCGTCCCTTCCCCCAAGGGTTCCTCCCCGCTGTGGACTAGTGCCCAGGCAGGATCCGGGGCAGGCGGGTCAGCAGGTTTACAGAGCCCGGGTGCTGACAGCAGCAAGTCCCAGAGCCATGGAGCAGGGACCGTGGCTGGTCCGTGCCTCCTCGAGGATCCCACAGCCGGGACTGGGATGCTCCACCCTCCCGCAGGGCCAGGCTGGGCTGGGGCGCAGGGGTTACTTACACGGGGACCCCTTGCCCAGTGCTGTACTGCAGCCACCTCTGGGGTGGGGCGCTGGGGCTGGCTATACGGGAATCCCTCGCCCCAAGCTGAGATGCAGCCATTTCTGGGCCGTGTCATAGGGACTGCAGGAAAGAACGGGGCGTATGGGGCTGGCCCTGCAGAGTCAGCCCAGCAGCCTGGGGTCCACGCAGCCCTCAGCGGGGGACACCCACCCGTCTTAGCCTAGCAGCACAGCGCCCCCAGGAGCTGCACAGGGGTCAGTGATGATGGAGAGGGGAGGCCTGGGAGCCAGGACTCCTGGGTTCTCTCCTCCCACGTGCCCCAAATTGCTGCGTACCTTACGCCAGTCCCTTTCGGGGCCTCAGTTTCCCCTCTGTGCAATGGGGAGAGTGACACGGGCTTGTTCTGGTCAAGGAGAGCTAAGGAGGAGCCGGGCTGGGCTGGGCTGTGGGGTGCAGGGGCTCAGCGCCCCACTTTGGGGGATCAAGTTTGGGTGGCTAGAGTCTGTGGTTACTGCACCCCCACTTTCCTCCCAGGGGGAGAAGCCAGAAGTCCCCCCCCCCACTCTAACCACTAGACTCCCCTCCCCTCACACAGCTTGGGAGAGAACCCAGGAGTCCTGGTGCCTAGTCCCTGTGCTCTAAGCACTGGACCACACTGCCCCCCAGCTGTTACCTGCTCTCCCCCCGTCAGCAGCCCAGTCCCCCTGCAGGACAGGAAGGGGGGTGGCGTGATGGGAGACGGCAGCTGGGATTTGCTGGCTATATATAGCCCCTGGACTCCCACGGCCCCTGGCCCCCACCCAGAGACGAGCTGGCAGGACCCTCGCACCGCGCTGCAGGCAACGGGCTCGCCATGGGCAGCGCAGGTTAGCGACGCCCCAGCGGGGGGCACCCCGGGGCTGAGTCGGGCGGGGGCCCTGCGGTGAGGGGCTGGGCGCAGGCTGGGGCTGGGGGCCCAGGGCGCGGGCTCAGACGGGGCTCGGGGGGTGTCACGGGGCAGGGCTGGCAGAGCAGGGCAGACGGAGGCTGGGGGGACCGGGATCAGAGCAGGGAGTTGTGGTGATTGCTGGGGGAGGCCCCCAATCCCCTACCCCCCCGGCCCAAGCCTGTGGGTGAGGTGCCCCCTCGCGCCCCGCCTGGCACTTGGGCCTGTCAGTTACCGAGGGCGGGGGGCGGAGCCGCACCACCCGACAGCTGCAGGCCGCCAGCTAAACTTAGCCACCAGCCACCCACCAAGGGGTGACCCCCACACCCTGGGGGGCAGGGCCCCCCTTCTGCCATGGAGAGGGCAGGGCTGGGGGTGGGAGCAGGGAGCCCCCAGCTCTGGCATCTGCCTGGGGAGGAGCAAGGGCACAGTGGGGAGCAGGCATGGGTGGGTGAGGGTGGGGCCACTGGGAGGATGGGGAGTAGGGGGTACTGGCGGGGGAGGGGAGCAGGCACTGGCACCGCAGGGGGTGCTGGGGTGTTGTCACCTCAGGTATAACCAGTTAACTGATTCACCTGGATTTTTTATTCCGAGGCTCGAGGTGACCTGGGTGGGTCTCTGAGGGATGGAGCCGGGTGCCCCAGGTGGGGCAGGAGTCCCGGGGGGGCAGGCAGTGGGACGGGGTCAGGTCCCCAGGGGGTGCCCAGGCGGGGCGGGGTCCGCGGGGGAGGGGGGGCAGGCAGTGGGACGGGGTCCCCAGGGGGTGCCCAGGCGGGGCGGGGGCCGCGGGGGAGGGGGGGCAGGCAGTGGGACGGGGTCCCCAGGGGGTGCCCAGGCGGGGCGGGGGCCGCGGGGGGGGGGCCCCGCTAACGCTCTCCCCGCCCGCAGTGGCCGACCTGCTGTACTGGCGGGACACCCGCACCTCAGCGCTCGTCTTCACCGGCGTCATGGTGGCGCTGCTGAGCCTGCTGCACTTCAGCATCGTGAGCGTCGGCTCCTACGGCGCCCTGGCCGTGCTGGGCGTCACCCTCTCGCTGCGGCTGGCCCGCAAGGCACTGCAGGCCCTGCACCGCTCCGACGGCGCCAACCCCTTCCAGTGAGTGCCCCCCGGCCCCCCAGGGAGTGCCCCCCGGCCCCCCAGGGAGTGTGCCCTCCCGGCCCCCCAGGGAGTGCCCCCCAGCCTCCCAGGGAGTGCCCCCCGGCACCCCAGGGAGTGTGCCCTCCCAGCCTCCCAGGGAGTGCCCCCCGGCACCCCAGGGAGTGTGCCCTCCCGGCCCCCCAGGGAGTGCCCCCCGGCCCCCCAGGGAGTGTGCCCCCCGGCTCTCCCAAGGAGTCCCCCCCCGGCCCCCCAGGGAGTGCCCCCCGGTCCCCCAGGGAGTGTGTCCCCCGGCCCCCCAGTGAGTGCCCCCCGGCCCCCCAGGGAGTGTGCCCTCCCGGCCCCCCAGGGAGTGCCCCCCGGCCCCCCAGGGAGTGTGCCCCCCGGCTCTCCCAAGGAGTCCCCCCCCGGCCCCCCAGGGAGTGTGCCCTCCCAGCCCCCCAAGGAGTGCCCCCCGGCCCCCCAGGGAGTGTGCCCTCCCGGCCCCCCAGGGAGTGCCCCCCAGCCTCCCAGGGAGTGTGCCCTCCCGGCCCCCCAGGGAGTGCCCCCCGGCCTCCCAGGGAGTGTGCCCCCCTGGCTCCCCCAGGGAGTGTGTCCCCCGGCCCCCCAAGGAGTGCCCCCCGGCCCCCCAGGGAGTGTGCCCCCCCAGTTCCCCAGGGAGTGCCCCCCTGGCTCCCCCAAGGAGTGCCCTCCAGCCCCCCAGGGAGTGTGCCCCCCCGGCCCCCCAGGGAGTGCCCCCCCAGCTACCCCAAGGAGTGCCCCCCAGGGAGTGTGCCCCCTGTCCCCCCAGGGAGTGCACCCCCCCAACCCCCCCCGGGAGTGCAACTCCCCCAGGCCCCTGCCAGGGAGCACGACCCCCCCTTTCCATGAATGCCCCCATCTCCTGACACCCTCCTTGCAGAGATCCCCGGACCCCTCTGCACACTGCTGCCCCCCCATCCTTTCCCCTTCAAGTAAACAATCCCTCCCAACCCTCAGAGACCCCCCCCCCCCCGTGCATCTCACCCAGATCCCCAGTGAGTGCCCCCCCGGCCCCCCAGGGAGTGCAACTCCCCCAGGCCCCTACCCCTTCAGTGACTTCCTTCCTCAGCTGTCCAGCGAATCCAGCCCCGGGCTCTCCCAGCAGGGGACACTGTGGAGGGGGGGGGGGTGTTCTGATAGGCCCCCCCCCACTGGCTAACTCCCCCACCCGCGGGTGCCCAGGGCCCAGCTGGATGCGGAGCTGCCGCTGTCCCAGGAGCAGCTGGAGCGCCTGGCCTCGCGGCTCAGTCGGGACGTCCTTGCGGCCGCGCACACCCTGCGCCGCCTCTTCCTGGTGGAGGACCTGGTGGATTCGATCAAGGTGGGTGCTGGGCGGGTGGCCCGCCCCTGCGGGGTCCCCCAACCCCCGCTTCTCCTCCCACCCCCAGTGCACATCCTGGAGGGGGGTGGGAGGAGAAGCGTGGGGGGGGGCAGTGAGGGAGCCCCCATACTTGCTGAAAGGGGGGTGCCCTCTCTGAATGGATTTGGGGGTGCAGGGGAGCCAGGGACTGAGGCTGTTGGGGATGTGGCCCAGCAGCACACAGGCAGCGTGGCTGGAGGGGTGGCCATGCCAGACGGGGGGTGGCCATGCCAGGTGGGTGGGGCTGGTGGGATGGCCATGCCAGGTGAGTGGGGGTGGCTGGGTGGCCATGCTAGGCAGGGGGTGTCCATGCCAGATCCGGGGGTTGTCATGCCAGGTGGGTGGGGCTGATAGGGTGGCCATGCTAGGGGGATGGCTGGGTGGCCATGCCAGCCGTGGGGTGGCCATGCCAGGTGGGTGGGGCTGGTGGGATGGCCATGCCAGGCGGGTGGGGGTGGCTGGGTGGCCATGCCAGCCGAGGGGTGGCCGTGCCAGGTGGGTGGGGGTGGTGGGACGTCCATGCCAGGCAGGTGGGGGTGGCTGGGTGGCCATGCCAGCCGAGGGGTGGCCGTGCCAGGTGGGTGGGGCTGGTGGGACGTCCATGCCAGGCAGGTGGGGGTGGCTGGGTGGCCATGCCAGCCGAGGGGTGGCCGTGCCAGGTGGGTGGGGGTGGCTGGGTGGCCATGCCAGGCGGGTGGGGGTGGCTGGGTGGCCATGCCAGCCGAGGGGTGGCCATGCCAGGCGGGTGGGGGTGGCTGGGTGGCCATGCCAGCCGAGGGGTGGCCATGCCAGGCGGGTGGGGGTGGCTGGGTGGCCATGCCAGCCGAGGGGTGGCCATGCCAGGTGGGTGGGGGTGGCTGGGTGGCCATGCCAGGCGGGTGGGGGTGGCTGGGTGGCCATGCCAGGCGGGTGGGGGTGGCTGGGTGGCCATGCCAGCCGAGGGGTGGCCATGCCAGGTGGGTGGGGGTGGCTGGGTGGCCATGCCAGGCGGGTGGGGGTGGCTGGGTGGCCATGCCAGCCGAGGGGTGGCCGTGCCAGGCGGGTGGGGGTGGCTGGGTGGCCATGCCAGCCGAGGGGTGGCCATGCCAGGCGGGTGGGGGTGGCTGGGTGGCCATGCCAGGCGGGTGGGGGTGGCTGGGTGGCCATGCCAGCCGAGGGGTGGCCGTGCCAGGCGGGTGGGGGTGGCTGGGTGGCCATGCCAGCCGAGGGGTGGCCGTGCCAGGCGGGTGGGGCTGGTGGGACGTCCATGCCAGGCGGGTGGGGGTGGCTGGGTGGCCATGCCAGCCGAGGGGTGGCCATGCCAGGTGGGTGGGGCTGGTGGGACGTCCATGCCAGGCAGGTGGGGGTGGCTGGGTGGCCATGCCAGCCGAGGGGTGGCCGTGCCAGGTGGGTGGGGGTGGTGCAGGGCAGGCACCAGCCAGGGCACTGGGAAGACGCTGGCACTGCCCGAGCCCCAGGGCACAGACACTCAGCTGTTCCACGGCGTTGCCCGCGGGGATCAGGGCTCCAGCTGCCCTCCCCGCGCCCGGTTGGCGCCAGGGCTGCTCCCACCTTGGTCCTCAGGCCCAGCCCAGAGCTAAGCTGTGAGCTGCTGGGTTACGGATCCTCCCGCTGGGCCCCCCACCTCTTGCCTGCTCCCCTGTGACCGGCTGCGTCGCACCCCCAAGCCCAGCGCTGGACTGTCTCTGGGCACAGCCCTCCCCTGCCCTGCTTGCAGGCCCCGGCCCTCGTGCACCTGCTGCACTCGGCCCCTGGGACTCCGCCCGTGTGCACAGACCCGGGGGGGGGAGCTGCGGTTGGCGCCCTGGGGCCCGCTGGGCGTGGCGCACTCTCATCCCTGGGGTCGGACTCATGCGGCCGGCGCCCCGGGCAGGGAGCAGGCAGGCGGGGCCGGGGCGTGCCGCAGGCTCGGGGGTACCCCGGACAGAGCGTCGCGGCAGGACGCTGGCCCACGGCTGGCTCTGTGGGTCTCAGGCATCAGACCCAGGGGGCCGGCAGGGAACGGCTCCTGTGTCCTGGGGCCCCTGGCTGTCTGGTGGGGGGCGGGGGCCGGCGGCGGCCCCCCGGGCCTCCCGGCTCTCACCACGCTCTGTCCCGTTTGCAGTTCGCCTTCCTGTTCTACATCCTCACCTACGTGGGCGCCGTGTTCAATGGGCTGACGCTGCTCATCCTGGGTAAGGGCGGGGGGCAGGTGGGGGGCGGGCGGGGGAGGGGCCTGGGGACGTGTGTGTCTCTGACCTGCCCCTTTCTGCCCCCAGGTGTGATAAGTGCATTTACCTTCCCCCTGCTCTACCGGCAGCACCAGGTGAGTGGCGGGGGCGGCGCGGGGGCTGGCCGGCCAGGGCTGCAGCTGGCGGCTCCGTGGCCCCGGGCGCTGTCGGGCTGGGCACCCGCCCCACGGCAGGAGAGAGAGAGATGGCACCCCCTGGAGGGAAGGCCCCATTCCCTGCCCCCCTGAGCCAGCCAGCCCCCACCTGGAAGCCAGAGGGGAGGTGGCGCTCCCTGGAGGGGAAGGGCCCCCCCATTCCCTGAAACTCTCCCCTTTGTTGGGGATCCCAGCAGGTGGCGGGCGGGGCCCACAGCCGCGGTCCCAGCGCTCCGGGCCCTGCAGCTGCGTGAGGGTCTCAGGCGGGGGCTGTCCCCAGACCCCCCCATTCACCCCCCGCTTTGTTCCAGGCCCAGATTGACCAGTACGTGGGGCTGGTGAGGAGCCAGCTCAGTCGCCTCAGAGCCAAGTAAGAGCCAAACCGCCCCCCCCCCCACGCTGGGTCTGCCCATGGGGCAGGGGTGAGGCTCCCGGCTGCCAGGAGCCACGTGGGGGCAATGAGCCATCGTCCCCCACCCCCAGGCCGCTGTCGTGACCCCACAGCACGGCCCACAGAGGACCCCCCCGGCAGGGCGGCACCGCGTCACCGCCAGCCCCGATTCCCTGCAGCGTGGCCCCCCCGCGACCCCCGGCCCCGATTCCCTGCAGCGCGGCCCCCCCCACGACCCCCAGCCCCAATTCCCTGCAGCGCGGCCGCCCGTCACCGCCAGCCCCGATTCCCTGCAGCGCGGCCCCCCCACGACCCCCAGCCCCAATTCCCTGCAGCGCGCGCCCCCCATGACCCCCGGCCCCGATTCCCTGCAGCGCGGCCCCCCACGACCTCCGGCCCCGATTCCCTGCAGCGCGGCCCCCCCATGACCTCCGGACCCAATTCCCTGCAGCGCAGCCCCCCCACGACCTCCGGCCCCGATTCCCTGCAGCGCGGCCCCCCCACGACCTCCGGACCCAATTCCCTGCAGCGCAGCCCCCCCACGACCCCCGGCCCCGATTCCCTGCAGCGCGGCCGCCCGTCACCGCCAGCCCCGATTCCCTGCAGCACGGCCCCCCCATGACCTCCGGACCCGATTCCCTGCAGCGTGGCCCCCCCACGACCTCCGGCCCCGATTCCCTGCAGCGCGGGCCCCCCCACGACTCCCGGCCCCGATTCCCTGCAGCACGGCCCCCCCCACGACCCCCGGCCCCGATTCCCTGCAGCACGGCCCCCCCCACGACCCCCGGCCCCGATTCCCTGCAGCGCGGCCCTCCCCACGACCCCCGGCCCCGATTCCCTGCAGCGCGGCCCCCCCCGCGACCCCCGCCCCGATTCCCTGCAGCGCGGCCCCCCCCACGACCCCCGGCCCCGATTCCCTGCAGCGCGGCCCCCCCCCATAACCCCCGGCCCCGATTCCCTGCAGCGCGGCCCCCCCGTCACCGCCAGCCCCGATTCCCTGCAGCGCGCCCCCCACGACCCAGCCCCATTCCCTGCAGCGCGCCCCCATGACCCCCGCCGATTCCCTGCAGCGCGGCCCCCCCCACGACCTCCGGCCCCGATTCCCTGCAGCGCGCGCCCCCCATGACCCCCGGCCCCGATTCCCTGCAGCGCGGCCCCCCCACGACCTCCAGCCCCGATTCCCTGCAGCACGGCCCCCCCACGACCTCCGGACCCGATTCCCTGCAGCGCGGCCCCCCCACGACCCCCGGCCCCGATTCCCTGCAGCGCGGCCCCCCCACGACCCCCGGTCCCGATTCCCTGCAGCGCGGCCCCCGTCACCGCCAGCCCGATTCCCTGCAGCGTGGCCCCCCCCCACGACCCCGGCCCCTATTCCCTGCAGCGCGCCCCCCCATGACCCCCGGTCCCAATTCCCTGCAGCGCGGCCCCCCCACGACCCCTGGTCCCGATTTCCTGCAGCGCGGCCCCCCCCCCCACGACCCCGATTCCCTGCAGCGTGGCCCCCCCCACGACCCCGGCCCCGATTCCCTGCAGCGCAGCCCCCCCCCCACGACCCTCGGCCCCGATTCCCTGCAGCACGGCCCCCGTCACCGCCAGCCCCGATTCCCTGCAGTGCAGTCCCCCCACGACCCCCGGCCCTGATTCCCTGCAGCGCGGCCCCCCCCATGACCCCCAGCCCTGATTCCCTGCAGCGCGGCCCCCCCACGACCCCTGGCCCTGATTCCCTGCAGCGTGGCCCCCCCGTCACCGTCAGCCCCGATTCCCTGCAGCGCAGCCCCCCCGTGACACCCGGTCCTAATTCCGTGCAGCGCGTCCCCCCCATAGGCTCCCAACCCCGATTCCCTGCAGTGTGGCCCCCCCCACGACTCCTGGCCCCGATTCCCTGCAGCGCGGCCCCCCCGTCACCCCCCGGCCCCGATTCCCTGCAGCGCGTTCCCCCCCATCGCCCCCGGCCCGATTCCCTGCAGCGCGGCCCCCCCATGACCCCGGCCCCGATTCCCTGCAGCGCGGCCCCCCCCACTACCCCAGCCCCGATTCCCTGCAGCGCGCCCCCCCCGCACCCCGGCCCCGATTCCCTGCAGCGCGGCCCCCCGTCATCCCCGGCCCCGATTCCCTGCAGCGCGGCCCCCCCATGGCCCCCGGCCCCGATTCCCTGCAGCGTAGCCCCCCCCGTGACACCCGGTCCTAATTCCCTGCAGCGCGGCCCCCCCCATAGGCTCCCAACCCCGATTCCCTGCAGTGCGGCCCCCCCCACGACTCCCGGCCCCGATTCCCTGCAGCGCGGCCCCCCGTCACCACCGGCCCCGATTCCCTGCAGCGCGTTCCCCCCCATCACCCCCGGCCTCGATCCCCCGTCACCCCCGGCCCCGATTCCCTGCAGTGCGGTCCCCTGTCACCGCCAGCCCGATTCCCTGCAGCGCGGCCCCCCCATAGGCTCCCAGCCCCGATTCCCTGCAGCATGGCCCCCCGTCTCCGCCAGCCCCAATTCCCTGCAGCGCGGCCCCCCCCGCGACCCCTGGCCCCGATTCCCTGCAGCGCGGCCCCCCGTCACCTCCGGCCCCGATTCCCTGCAGCGCGGCCCCCGTCACCGCCAGCTCCGATTCCCTTCAGTGCGGCCCCCCCTGCGGCCCCCAGCCCTGATTCCCTGCAGTGCGGGCCCCCCCGCGAGCTCCTGGCCCCGATTCCCTGCAGCGCGGCCCCCCCCGTGACCCCCAGCCCCGATTCCCTGCAGCGCGGCCCCCCCACGACCCCCGGCCCCGATTCCCTGCAGCGTGGCCCCCTCCTGCAACCCCCAGGCCTGATTCCCTGCAGCGCGGCCCCCCCGCGACCCCCAGCCCCAATTCCCTACAGCGCAGTCCTCCTCGGCACCTGCCTAGCGCAGAGTCCTGGGGGGCTCAGGCTGGGCAGGTGGGGCTGGAGCCTGGGAGACAGAGGGGCTGTAGCTTGGGCGGGGGGGGGGCGTTAACTCCCCCCCCCCCCGTGGTGACGTTTCTTTCTCCCCTTTAGGATCCAGGCCAGGCTCCCCAGTGCCAAAGCGAAGGCAGAATGAACGGCCGCCCCAGCTCCCCACCATGATACGCCCCCTGCCCACCCCCCCCCGCCGGCCCCCCAGCCCCGTCGCCCCCACCAGGGGCACCCCCCACCCCGGCGAAAGGGGCCGCAGCCCCTCTCCCGGCAGGAGCCCGCAGGTCAGCCCCGCGCTGCCCCCCTGAAGCCCTGCGGGGGGGGGCCGGAGGCAGCTCCCTGCACACTCTGGGCGGGGGCGCCTGAGGGGGGCGCCCCTGCGCTTCAGCCGCTGCCCTGGGCTGCGGCACCGGGTGCAGCTTCCAAGAGGCCCCTGCATGCCCCCCTCTGCCTCGGGCCGGGCGGCCCGCTTCCGCCGCTGAGACCCGGCAGCCTGGCCCCGCGGCGTGGGGGCGGGGAAGGGGCCCCTCAGGGCAGGACGGGGGGGGGCCCGGTTTCCCGGGGGGGCTGGGACCCAAATGAATTCAGGGTCTGTGATTGGGAGGCGGGGGGCTGGGTGTCCGAGTTTCCCCCCCCCGCCCGCTGTTTTTAGTTGCCACAAACCCCCCCCACCCCCACCCCCCGCCGCTCACTCAGATTTACACTTTAATAAAAACGCTGGTGAAAAGGTCGCTGGTCTGCGTCCCTCGCGGAGCCAGGCCCCGGCCCCGGCTTGCTGGCCAGCGGGCAGGGATAGCTCCTGGCCAGCAACAGGGCTGGGAGGTCGGGGAGGGGGGGTCTCCACAGGGGCCATGGCCAGACTCCCCCCCCCCGAATCTTTACCCCCCCAGACAGCCAGGATGCACCCGAAACAGCATACTGGAGGGGTCTGAGGCCTTGGCGATCCTCTTTGAAAAGTCACGGAAGTGGGGAGAGAGTCCAGACTCTTCGGGCCCGGCTCTAAAACGGGAAATAAGAACGACCCAGGAGACGCCAGGCCAGGGACGAGCAGGCAATGAAGGGCTCCGTCTGCAAACACCTGGAAGAACTCAGGTGACAGGTGACAGCCGGCGAGGGTTTGCAAAGAACAGGCCCTGCCAAACCAAGCCGATCGCTTTCCGCGTAGGACACGGAGGCTTGTGGCGAAGGGAGCAGTGCTGGACGTGGTGTGCCTGCACGTTGGGAAGGCGGTTGACACCGTCTCGCAATGCACTAGGGCTGGCAAGCCCCCCGGGTGTGGGGGGGGTGGGGGCTGGCCTCTCAGGGCTCCGGCTCAGTCTAGGGCAGGGGCTAAGCCCCATTTCCCTGGGGGGGGGGGGGGGGGTCTGGCAGCTTCCATGTGAGGCTGAGATCTCCCACTAGGTGGCGCCCCCACACCGGCCAAACCCAAAGACCAGCAGAGTGTGTGTGTGGGGGGTGTGGGTGTGTGTGTGTGTGTGGGGCGGCGGGGGGCGGGGGGGAATGACAGCCCTGCTGGGGGAGCCTGGTTCTGTCACTCAGCTTCTCCACTGGCCTCTTCCCCCCCCCCAAGCATCTTTCAGCAGCAGTGGTGGCTAGTGGTTAGAGCAGGAGAGCCGGGAACCAGGACTCCTGGGTTCTCTTCTCAGCTCTGGGATGGGACTGGGGTCTAGTGGGTAAAGTAGGGGGAGGGGTTGAGAGCCAGGACTCCTGGGTTCTCTCCCTGGCTCTGGGAGGGGAGTGGGGTCTAGTGGTTAGAGCAGGAGGGCCAGAAACCAGGACTCCTGGGTTCTCTCCCAAGCTCTGGGAGGGGAGTGGGGTCTAGAGGTTAAAGTAGGGGGAGGGGTTGAGAGCCAGGACTCCTGGGTTCTCTCCCTGGCTCTGGGAGGGGAGTGGGGTCTAGTGGTTAGAGCAGGAGGGCCAGAAACCAGGACTCCTGGGTTCTCTCCCTAGCTCTGGGAGGGGAGTGTGGTCCAGTGGTTAAAGCAGGCAGCTAGGAGCCACGACTCCTTGGTTCTCACCTTGGTTCCGGGAGGGGAGTGGGGTGTAGTGGTTAGAGCAGGAGGGCCAGAAACCAGGACTTCTGGGTTCTTTCCCCAGCTAGGGGAGGGGAAGGAAGTGTAGTGGTTAGAGACAGGCTGGGAACTAGGACTCCTGGGTTCTCTATGCAGTTCAGGGAGGGGAGTAGGGTCTAGTGGTTATGGAAGGGAGGGGTTAGGAATAGGATTCCTGTGCTCTAATCCCAGCTGGAACACTGTGATCTTGAGCAAGGTGGTTCCCTCCCCATGCCTCAGTTTCCCTCACAGCACGGGAGCCGGGCTGGCTGGATGCTGCAGTGCTAGCTTTTTCTGGACAGTCTGTTGAGTGCTCTGAGCCACACAAGCTTGTACTCTGACCCCAGCCAGCGGCAAGTGGGGGAGCCAGAAGTGTGAGCTGCCCTGCGGGGCTGGGGTACCAGGAGCCCTGGCTTGGGACCCTGCAGGCTCAGACCCCCTGAGCCCAGTGCCGGGCATGATCCGAGCGGCCCAGCACCCACGGGCAGCATGGCTGGGCTAGGCGGGATGGGGGACTCGGTAGCGCTTTGCTGGGCCAAGGAGGAGCAATAGGCAGACCCAGGGCTTGGCTGCATCAGCTCTGGGGAGACAGACACTCGGCCAAAATGGTCTTTGCAGCCCCCATATGGCCAGCGGGTCGTAGGCTTCCAGGCCGGGGGCGGGGGGGGGCCAAGCAAAGCAGGGATTAGCAGGCCAGGGCCCATCCACAATACAGCTCTATTCCCACTGGGGGAGGAGGGGCTACACGCCTGCTGCCCCCTGCCGGAGGGGATAGGCCCTGCTGTGTGTGTGTGTGTGTGGTGCCCCCTGTGGGAGGGGATGGGCCCTACTGTGTGTGTGTGTGCGTGGCGCCCCCCTGTGGGAGGTGCACAGCCCTGCCGTGTGTGTGTGTGTGTGTGGTGCCCCCTGTGGGAGGGCATGGGCCCTACTGTGTGTGTGTGTGTGCGTGGCACCCCCTGTGGGAGGTGCACAGCCCTGCTGTGTGTGTGTGTGTGGTGCCCTCTGTGGGAGGGGATCGGCCCTGCTCCCTGTGTGTGTGTGTGTGTGTGTGTGGTGACCCCTGCAGGAGGGGATGGGCCCTACTCTGGGGGGAGGCGCCCCCAGTGGGAAGGGGTTCGGCCCTGCTGTGTGTCGCTGTGTTTGAGTTCGATCCCAAACCAAACCGTCCTTCCGAAACGTTTCAAAGCTCCGGTTCTGTCGGTTTCTCCGCGGCGATTTGCCAGGCGGGCGGGGCTGTGCCGTGGGAGGCGGGGGGTCCCCACGACAGCTGATGGCCTTTCTCAGTCTCTGCGGGGCTGCCGGCCTGCTCGCTGGCTGTACAGTGACCGGCTCCCACGGCCAATCCCCGGGGAATTGGCACATCACTTTGGGGCCCTGGAACTTTCCGCAGATTTGCTCTTTGGCTAAACCACGTCCGGGCGGGAGCGGACGGGCCCAAGGCAGGTTCCATCGCCCCCAGCCCGCGGGACTGGGCCCGTCACTCGGGTTAGGCCGAAGCGTCTTCCCTGGCGGAGCCAGACGGGCCGGGGAGCATCAGGAGACAGCGCCTCCATTTCTGCCCGGTTCTTTGCCCTCCCTGGGCTTATTGCCAGTGAGGCTGTGTCCAGCTGCAGCCTCTGCCCCTGTCCTGCCCCTGCTGTCGGGCCCAGGCCTTGTCTCTCCTCAAAGGCCAGGCTCCCTGTGCCCAGCTAACCAGGCTGAGCCCGGCCTGGCCTGGTTTCCCCCCCAAGCCTAATCTCCCGCTGGCATCGCCCGGGGAGGGACTTCCTGGATGGTCAGCCTCCTGCATTAAGGGTGTTGGGGCGCATGGTCAGTGGCTTGCCAGGCCCTATTGGCAGCTGGGGGGACCCCTGTGGACCTGACATCACAGTGCTTTGCACGGCCCCCGTGTGACATCCTCGTGAACTCACGAGGGAAATGAAGCCGCTGCGCCCTTACCCTAAGGTGGGGGAGCAAGTGGCTACCAAACCCCCCTCAGCGAGCTGCTGTCACTGTCGTGCCAAGCCGGTGGGCCTGGGGGGGCTCCGGCGGGGAGCACCCTGCCCTGGTGCACGGCACCAGCTGGGAACGGGGATCCCCGGTGAGTCCCAGGCACTAGGAGGGGGAGGGGAGAGTGTCCCTAACACGCTGCAGGCGGCGCCGCGCTGGGCAGGGCTGGAGGCACCAGGGAGGGGGCGGTGAGAATCAAAATCATCCTGAGACACTGGAGAGTCGGGCGCGGGGGGGGGGGAGGCAGAGGGCTGGAGGCAGGCAAAGGGCTGGGGAGAGGGGAGGAGGGACACCGGCAGGCGGTGGGGGAGGAGGACATGGGGGCAGAGGGCTGGGGGAAGGGAGGGGGACACAAGCAGAAGGCGCAGGAGGGGGGCAAAAGGCCGGGGGGGGGACATGGGGAGAAGAGGGGCAAAGGGCCGGGGGGGACACGGGCGGGGGGCAAAGGGCCGGGGGGGACACGGGCGGAGGGCGGGGGGCAAAGGGCCGGGGGGGACACGGGCGGAGGGCGGGGGGCAAAGGGCCGGGGGGGGACATGGGGAGAAGAGGGGCAAAGGGCCGGGGGGGACACGGGCGGAGGGCGGGGGGCAAAGGGCCGGGGGGGACACGGGCCGAGGGCGGGGGGCAAAGGGCCGGGGGGGGACATGGGGAGAAGAGGGGCAAAGGGCCGGGGGGGACACGGGCGGAGGGCGGGGGGCAAAGGGCCGGGGGGGACACGGGCGGGGGCGGGGGGCAAAGGGCCGGGGGGGACACGGGCGGGGGGAGGGCGGGGGGCAAAGGGCCGGGGGGGACACGGGCCGAGGGCGGGGGGCTCCGCGGGGCGGGGGGCGCCGGCCGGGCCCGGAATAGCTGCGCTGACGCGGCTCTGCCCAGCGCGCAGCGGCCCCCGCGCTATTCCTGGTGCAGCCCGGCTAAAAATAGCGGCGAGCCAGAGGCCGGGCAATGACGGCAGCGGCGCAGGGGCTGAATCAGCGGCTGGAGGGGCCGGAGCTGGATGCGGGGCAGGGAGCGGCCCCGGGCCTGAGCCCAGCAGCACCCGGGGCGGGAGCCGGGACTCCTGAGGGCCCTCCCTGGCTCTGGGGGGGGAGGGGCCGGAGTGGGGGGGGGAGAGTGTCCTGGAGGAAGGAGGCATGGGTGTAGGGGGGCATTGGGGGATGGGTGTGGATGGGTGCTGGGGAAGATGGAGGGGGATGGGCAGGTTTTGGGAGGGGGAGGGTTGGGGACGTGTGGGGCTGTGGGTGCAGGGGGGCCCGTGGGGCGAGAGGGACGGGATATTGGCCGGACAGCTCATTTTCTTTGCTCTCCAGCTTGGGAGCCTTTGCCAGCTTTTCTCCCCGGCCAGGATGCCGCCGCCGGCCCCTCACTGCCAGTCCCCAGCTGCGTTTCTAAGGGAATCCCCTGATTTGATCCCCTGACTCCAGCAGCTGTGGCTTCATGAGGAGACTGAGAGCTGCTGCGATGGGCGTCTCTCCCCGCCCAAGCGGTTTGCTGCATTATGGGGCAGATTTTCCCATTTGCTGACTGGGCAAGTCACAGAAGACTGATGCCAAGGGCCAGGGGGCAGCCCCCATCAGTGCCACGGTGTCCGAGGCAGACCTGGGGGTCAGGACAGTATTAACGGTGCTCAAATCCATGTGTGATCAGCGCAGGGGCCCATCTACCCCAGTATCTGGGCTCTGATGGTGTCTGGTACTACTGGCTGCAGAGACATTTTCAGTGACACCCCCTAAGGGCTAGTCCTGGAATAACCTGGCCCTGGGGGCTGTTCTGTTCTCAACCTGGATTTGAGAGTCAACAGTGCCGCAGCAGAGAGCCAGCCAGCCCCACATCCTCCCATGTGCCTCCCTCCCCCTTCTTCCCTCCCCCGGCCCTTTGCCCCCAGACTTCTAGGCTGCCAACTCCATGCACCACGGCAGGGATGCTGGAGGCCTGGGAGAACTGGGCAGCTGGCTGGGCTCCAGGATCAGCTCTAGGCCTCCCCCAAGTGCCTCCCACCCCCTGCATCTCATGCGCTGCCCCTGTCCCAAGCACCAAGCCACGGCCAGGCTGGTGTGTAGGTCCCTGTTGGGCGCCAGCGTCACCCAAGGAAAGCAACAACCCCTTGCCCCATCCCAGAGCCCGCCCCCCTGGAACCTCCACCCCCTGCTCCAGCCCAAAACCCACCCCCAAACTCTCTGCCAAAGCCTTAGGCAGGCGTGGGGGGGGGGGGTGAGATTTGGACCCATTCTGGATGCCACTGAAAATGATCCAGACTTGCCAGCCGTGGGGCTGGACAGCAGCAGAGCCTAAACCAGGTCTCCCCCCAGGACGGCACCCAGCAAATCGTCAGCCTCGCTGGGCTTCCGGGTGTCTGCTGCAGCTCCCTGGCTTTCACCGGGCCTGGCGCGTCCCTGCTGCACCCGGTGCTACCAGCGCGGAGATCCTGGTCTTTGTAGCTGGTTCGGCACGGGGCAGCCCAGGGTCTCTCCCCAGGCCGGGGGCGGATACATCTCTGTATGAACCATCAGTCTCTGTAGTAATCCTTTCCTTGTTGACAGCTTTAAGTTCGTATTACAGCCTGTTCCGTAGAAAGGTTATAGCGTTGCATCTAGGATGTAGAAACTTTGGAGTGCGTCTTGGTAGAATACTTCCCAAAAATGAGTAAGGTCAAGAGACTGTCCCTGGGGGGTGAACGGGCTGGGAATAGATAAGGTGGAAGAGCCCCTCCCAGAACTTGCGATGGTTGGGGAGGGGCTGGAAGCCAGATCCAAGAACAATGGGACCCAGGAAGGGGGCCACTGACAGAAGACTGGACCTATGGCCACCTTGGGGGTCAGCCCTGCTTTTGAGGGCCCCCTCTTTGGCAGGGAATGCAGCAGCATTGAGACCCCCCAGAAGAAGGCGCCACAGACGACTAACTGCAGATGCATCGGACAACTCCACAGATTCTGCATGTGCATAGGAGGAGAGATCTGCAGGAGAGGGGAGACGCTGTCAATCGATGGCGTCTTGCAGGGGGACCCCGGGTTTCATCTTGTCCACATGGGAGCATCCATGCAGATTGGCAGAAGTCCGGCTCCACCCCTCTCCCACCTAACTCGCCTGGCCAGTGCAGTAAGGGGGAACAAGTGTGTGTGTGTGTGTACACGTGAATGTGAGTGTGTATATGTGAGTGTGTGTGTACATGTGAATGTAAGTGTATGTATGTGAGTGTCTGTGTGAGAGCATGTGAGTGTGTGTGAGACTGTGTACACGTGAATGTGAGTGTATGTGTGTGTGTAAGTGTATGTGAGTATAAGTGTGTATGTGAATGTGTGAGTGTGTGTATATATGTGTATGTGTGTGAGAATGTGTGAGAGTGTGTATACATGAATGTGTGTGTATATGTGAGTGTGTGTGTACATGTGAATGTAAGTGTATGTCTGTGAGAGCATGTGAGTGTGTGAGACTGTGTGTACACGTGAATGTGAGTGTGTATATGTGTGAGTGTGAAGGTATGTGTGAGTGTGTGTGTGAGGGTACTATATTATGTATACGGTAAGTGTTGGCTGATAGATGTGTTACCCATAAATGTGGCATTTTGCCTCATCCCCCCCAAGAAGATGCTGGGCGGGACTTTGTACAGCACAGGCACTCTGGTCCCACCCAGCTGCAGCATGTCGGGTGCAAGTACCCACCCTGGGCAGGCACAGGCCCCAGTGGGAAGCAGCTCGGTGTGGTTGCCACGTGGGGCAAGCAGGAAGAGGCATTTCTAAGACTCACGGGGTGCGGCAGGCGGGCGGGGCTCCCGGCAGAGGAGAGCACAACTGCGGCAGGAGCGGGCAGTGTCAGGCATTGCGAGACAGCTGCTCAGACTGGGGGGGGGGGCGTTAAAGGGGGCAACTCTCCCCAGGCCCAGCAATGCAGTGCCCAGGGCTCCTGGCCTCTGCTATTGTAGCAACATCTGAAGATGCTGGCCCTTTAAATGGCCGCTGGAGCCCAGTGTGGGTGGCACTGAAGGCTGGCAGAGGGAGGCTAGCCCCAGCCCCGCCCCTTCTGCCTAGGGCCCCGCCCCTTCCAGGGGCATGGAGCAGAGCCTCTAGGAGAGGACTTGGTGCCACTCTGTCAGCTCTACCGCCTTTGCTCCAGGGATTGTCCAGGGCACTTCCCTGACTGAGCTGGTCGGACGATCCTTTCTGGCACAGGAATGACTTAAACCAGGGGTAGGGAAGCTAAGGTCCGGGGGCTGAATGTGGCCCCTGGCTTGCCTGGATCCGGCGCCCGAGGCTCAGGGCTCCTCCCGAGCATTGGGGAGCCCACACTGGTGCTCCAACCCCTCTGCCTCTCCACCGCAGGGCTGGAGCGCACAAACTCTACTAGCCTGGCCCCCCCAGGCTCTGATGTGGGAGGGGAGGGGAATGTGGGGAGTCTCTTTCTCCTCAGTCGGGGGTCACGACAGGGAGATTTTTTTTTTTTGGCTTCTGACTTGTGTGCGGCCCCCGACTGACTTTTCTGTGGGTCAGTGGCCCCTGACCCAAAAACGGTTCCCAGCCCTGCCTTAGACACTGCCTGACACCGGCGCAGCTGAACACGCTTCCTGCGGGGACACGGTGGCGCTGTGGTGATGCAGAAGAGGCGCGTCTGCGCCCGGCTGCCAGTTAACTTCTACAGCAAGCAGCTCCCATTACCATGGAAGTGATCTGGGGGTATCGAATAGCATCCTCCCCCCCCCTTTTATACGTCGCCTTCTTGCCTCACCTCTTGGTCTCCCGGCTGGCTGAAGATTTACAGATTCCACGGCCACCAGGATTTGTAGATTCCACAGCCGCTGTGCTGCCCCCCGCCAGGGACCGAGCCCACAAACTCATCCCAGTCGTTAGCGAACTGGCCCGTCGCGCTTTAAAGCACCCAGGGGTCTGGTGCTAGAGCCGAATACTGCGGCCTGTGACAAAGGGGTTTGGGTGCGTACAGGAACGCTCCTGCCACGTGGCACAGGGAGTCTTTACAAAAGCCTAGTGTTCGTTGTGTTCCCCTTTTGGGGTGCACCGTTCTCATCAGAAAGCACAAATCGGGACAAACTTTTTTATTCGGCCCTGGGGAGGCCACATCTGGAGGTCTGTGTCCAATTCTGAGCCCCCCCATGACGGGAAGGATGTGGACGCATTGGAGAGGAACCAGCGGAGGGCAACAAAAATGATTTGGGCGCAGGAGCGCACGACCTATATGGAGAGGCGGAGGGATTGGGGCTTGTTTAGTCCGCAGACGAGAAGCGTGAGGGGGGATTTGATAGCAGCCTTCAACTACCTTCAGGGGGGTTCCAAAGAGGATGGAGAGAGGCTGTTCTCTGTGGTGGCAGAACAAGGAGCAATGGTCTCAAGTTGCAGTGGGGGAGGTCTAGGTTGGAGATTAGGAAAAATGATTTCCCTAGGCAGGTGGGGAAGTGCTGGGATGGGTTCCCTAGGGAGGGGGTGGAATCTCCATCCCAAGAGGTGTTTAAGTCCAGGTGTGACCAAGCCCTGGCTGGGATGATTGAGTTGGGATTGGCCCTGCTTTGGGCAGGGGGGTGGACTCAGTGACCCCTGAGATCCCTGCCAGCCCTGGGATTCTATGAAACTATAATTAAAAGAAACACAACCAACCCTCCCCCAAACCAGGTCTCAGCTTGGGCCTGTCCTCCCAAACGGGGAGGATTTTATTTTTTGTGAAAACATTTGCAAAATTCCTACCGGCCAAAGACCTTCCCTTTTGTGCCCAGCCCCACCAGTTCCCGGAGAGACCGGAGCCAGCCAGGGGGCAGCGACCAAATGGTGGCAGATGGAATTCATTGGTGAAAACTGCACTGTGGTGTGTGGTACCCTCACGGGGATCACCCTGAACTGGGCCAGCTCTGGAGCCAGGGGTGGCATGTTGTATGGGCCGGGGGGCCCAGCTCCACCAGTGTCAGGGCCCCACTGGCCACCCCTGTGTCCTGCCCCAGAGTGACTCCGGCTACCTCCCCTGACCTGCCCCCTGGGTTGTGGGCAGCTGCCCTGGGCCACCTGCACTCCCCCATCAGCTGCTGAGTCTGCAGAAGGAGGGGACAAGGCATGTGGTAGCCACCTCCCCCTGGCAGGGGACTCCAAGTAGATTCCTGGGGCTTAGGTGAGTTCCGGAGTGGGTGAGTCCTCCTTTCTGGCCCCAGCCATGGGGCAACCTGCTGGCTGCACCCCAGATTTGAGCTTCTCATCCCTGGCTCAGCCCTCTTGTCCCCAACCCTCTGCCCAAGCCCTGAGCCCCTTCTCACCCCCTCCCATTCCCACCCCAGAGCCAGTGCCCCCAACTGTTACCAGACAGGCAGGGGGGCACGGTGTGACCCATTCTGGGCACCACCAAAATGTACACAAACCTGCTGCCCCCTGCCCCCTCCAGGGCAGGACCTGGCATCAGTGCAGAGAGTCCAGCTGGGACCTCCACACCACAAGCAGCTGAAGGGAAAAAGTCAGGGGTGTAAGGAATGGGGGGGGGGTGTTTGGAGAAATGGGCTGTGTGTGTACCTTTGGGCCTCATCTCACATAGGCTAGCATTGAACACGGGGGCGCAGAGATGGGCAACAGCATTGAGCAGAGCCTGGAAAACCTCTCAGATGTAAGTGGGAAAGACTGGGGCTGTTCTCCCAGAGAGGGGAGGAGTCCGAGGGGACATGACAACTGTCTATGAAGTAACAGCCGGTCTGGAGAGGAGACCTCAGAAGCTTCTGTCCCTGGTCCCAACAAGAAGGGGATGGTCCAGGGAATGACAAGGTGGGAGATTCCAGTCAGATAAAAGGAAATACCATGTCATGCAATAGGGGATTCACCTGAGGAACTCACTGTCACATGAAATCACCAAGGCAGAGAACGCAAGAAGATTCCAATAGAGACAGGCTGGTTACAAGACTAGCTGGAGTTATTACAGCTAATAGGACACATTTGCAATGGATATAAACACCCTACTCCAAGGCTAACACCAGTCCCCGTTACAGATGGAGGGCAGTTTATCCCCAGCTGCCCAGCACTGTGGGGGGTCTCACCCCTTCCTTGGAAGCAGCAGGTGCTGCCCCTGTCAGAGCCCCGATACCGGGCTAGATGGGCACAGCTCTGATCCGGCCCACCTGTTCCTAATTCCTATGGTGTTTGTAAGATGACAGCACCGCTGGGCTGCAGGAGGGGTGTGTTTTATATAACCAGAGGGCGGAGTGGGGGGGGGGGGCAGCCTGGCCTTGCCACTGCCCTGCTGGTTGGCCTTGGGTAAGTCCCAAGCTCTGTGGGGCCCATGCCCCTGTCCTGAAGTCCCCACAGAGGCGGAAGTGAGCAGAATCTCCCCCCCTCCCCCCAGCCATATTCCCCAGGATGGTTCATTGGCCTTCACAGATTCATGAACCTGGCACAGCCCAGAGCGGGCACAGAAGCCCACCAGTGCCAGCCTGATCTCTGCTGCTAGTAGGGGGCGCCCAGCAGGGTTGCTGGGCAGGGGTCGCTCCAAGCTGAGCGTTAGGGCACTCACCCAGGAGAGATTCAAATGCCGCCCAGCTGCTTAGCAAAGTGCCCACAGCCAGCAGTCTGTGTTTCTATGGGTGGTGCACACCCGCACATGCCTCGGCGCACAGAATAAAATTGATTCTGCACGTGGGTGGAAAAATTACAGGGAACATGGGCTGGGCCTAGGAGGGTGCATGGGTTTGGTGGATGGTTCTCCAGGGGCTGGGAGGCCACCCACGCCTCAGGGCCCAGCTCTGCACCCCGGTGCTGGGGGAGTTAGCAAGACACCTGCAAAGGGGGTTCATGGGGTGCTAGGCTCCGGGTCCGGCCGCGATGGAAACTCCACTCCGGGTTTCACGGAGACCCCCCCCCCCCGCCTCACAGCATCCCTGAAGCCCGGACAGACGCGGGGCGAGGAGTAAAACTAGAACTGGATCGCAGCCCGCCTGCGCCTACGGGGGGGGGGGGGGGATTTGAACTGGGAGACACCCCCCCCCGCCCCCCAGCTCGGGCGATGCGCCCCACTTCCGGCCTGCAGCCCCCCCATGCCACTCCAAGCCTGGGCTGCAGCGGCCCCAGACCTCTGCACCAGTGCCCCGGCATCGCCCGACCCCAAGAGTGCCCCCCCCCGAACAGAGCAGCACAGAGCTGCGCCTGCGCCCCACGCGTCCCCCTCTGACCCCTCCCCGCGCATCTCCCCAGCCCCACGCCCAGGTGCCTCCCCGCAGCGCGCCCCACGCACACCTCCCTGCAAGCCGGGACTCCGAGGGGGAGGGGCCGCTCTGGGGCTGGCCCGGCCCGGCCCGGCCCGGGGTGCAGGGTGAGCGCACACACGCTCCTGCCCGCGCAAGCACACGCACACGCTCGTGCATTGGGGCCGCTGCTATTTTTAGCCGCTCGCAGCTATAAATAGCGCCCGGCTCCGCAGCGCTGGAGCCCGAAATAGCGCGCGGGGTGGGGGTGGGGGGGTCGTTCGCTTCCGGCCGCTGTCCTCGGCTGGGACCCGCCGGGTAGTCGCTGGCCGCGCAAGGCCAGGAGAGGGGCAAAGCTGCGCCCGCAGAGGGTAACCTGCTTGGGGGAAGGGGGGGGGGGGTGTTGTTTCACCGCTGAGATGCAGCCCCCTCTGGGGTGGGGGCTGTTTATACTGGGAACCCTGGCTCTGCATTCAAATGCAGCCTTCTCTGGGGTGGGACATAGCAGCTGTTTCTAGGGGATGCTTTGTGCCACTTCCGGGATGGCTGCAGGGGCTGTAAATACAGGGACCCCCCCCCCCCACCTCAGATCAAGATGCAGCCACCTCTGGGGTGTGGCACAGGGGTTTTATACATGGGGCTGGTAAACGGGGTGCAAAATATATAGGAATAACAGAGCAGGTTGTGCTGGTGATAGGGAGCAGTACTGTATATGAGAGAAAGGGTCACACTCATAAATGAAACAAACTGCACTCTGGAATCACTCCGGCTAGAAATTCCATGCTTGAACCCCACGAGCAGAGCAGTCCAGATATGTTACCGACCACCTAACCAGGAGGGGAACCATGCCTATGTTACCGACCACCTAACCAGGAGGGGAACCACGCCTATGAAACAATCAGGGAGGCTGCAGAGCTGGGGTAGGAAACCCTTTGTGGGTCAGGGGGCTGCTTACCCATAGAAAAGTCAGTCTGCGGCCACACAGAAGTAAGAAGCAAAAAACAAACAAAATGGGGGGGAACCCCTTCACCTTGCACACCAGAACCTGGGGGGCCCCCCCAAGTTTGTAGACTGTGGGGCCCCCTACACTCTGGGGTGGGGCCAAAGATGAGGCATTCAGTGTGTGGGAGGGGGCTGCTGGAAGTGGGTTTGGAGGAGGTCTGGGGGGAGGGAGGGTACAGGAGCAGTGTGGGGTCTGGGTGGGAGGGGGCCACAATTGGCAGCAGCTCCCCAATTCTGAAGGGAGCCCCAAGCCTCGGGGGCTGGATCGAGGCACCCTGGGGGCTGCATCCAGTTCCCGGGCAGTAGGTCCCCCACCTCTGCTGCAGAGGATGCAAAGCCAGTAGTGGGAGGGAGGGTTTCAAGTATCTGGCTGGCACATGGTCCCCTTGGGATGGGAGGCTGAGATAAGATATCTGGACACCACCAATGACTGCTTCTTGGAGCAGCCAGACTGGCTGAAACCCACAAAGGGAGAGGCAATTCTTGATTTAGTCCTAAGTAGCACACAGAATAAGGCCCAGAAGGAAAATAGAATTGAACCGCTTGTTAACAGCGACCATAATGTAATTAAATTTACCATCCTTCTAGGGTGCAAAATGCCAAAGAAACTCAGTCGTAGTAGCATTTAACTTCAAAGAAGAAGTAGCATTTAACTACACAAAGAAAAAAAGTGAGGAAGCTAGTTACATGCAAATTAAAAGGAACAGTCATAAGAATGCAAATTGCTGAGACCCTGCATGGAAGCTATTTAAAAACATCACAATAGGGGCTCAGACTAAATCTAAGCCCCAGATTAAAAGAGAAAACAGTAAGAGGACCAAAAAATGCCACCGTGGTTAAGCAGCAGAATAAAAGAGGCAGCTAGAAGCAAAAAGGCATCCTTTAAAAACTGGAAGTCAAATCTTAGCGGAGGAAAGAGAAAGGTGCATAAACTCTAGCAAGTGTAAGAGTCTAATGGGCAGGCAAAAAAAAAAAAAAAAAAAAAAATGGATTTGAAGAGCCACTAGCAACGGACACAAAAGCAACCAGCAAGAAAAAATGTAAGTGCATTTTTTCTTAGCAACAGGAAGTTGCTAACCAGTTAGGGGCCCGGAGAGGTCTGAGATGCTACAGCAGTGATCAAAGAGGACCAGGCTGTTGCAAAGAAAACATCTGAATTCTTTGCACTGATCTTCACCGCAGAGGACATGGAGACACCCACACCTGAGCCATTCTTTTTAGGTGACAAATCCTAGAAGTAGAAGGGTCCTCGAGAGGTAATCAAGTCC
Source organism: Pelochelys cantorii (assembly GCA_032595735.1). NCBI lineage: Eukaryota > Metazoa > Chordata > Testudines > Trionychidae > Pelochelys > Pelochelys cantorii. The sequence goes on along the minus strand of CM064358.1, from coordinate 3,600,034 downwards.
AGCCCCCTGCCCTCACGGCAGGACCAAGCACCATCTGATCATTCCTGAGAGGTGTCTGTCCAACCTGCTCTTAAATACCTCCAGTGATGGAGATTCCACAACCCCCCCTCGGCAATTTATTCCAGGGTTTAACCACCCTGACAGGCAGGAAGTTTTTTTTTAAAATGTCCAACCTAAACCTCCCTTGCTGCAACGTCAGCCCATCTGAGGCACTGCCCCAGATTGAGGTGTCATTAGAAGAGGTTTTGGAACAAACTGATAAGACAGTAACAAGTCACCAGGACCAGATGGCATCACTCAAATGGGAAGTTGCAGAGCTATCAACTGTGGTATGTAACCTATTGCTTAAATCAGTCCCTTTTACTGCTTAAGAAAGAGATTGGAGACAGACAGAATTCTGCACAGATGTAAAATTGGCATCTGCAAAAATCTGCAGACACCCACGGACAATGTTCCTGCTTGTTTTTTTCCCATTGGTGTGCAGAATAAATTTTGTGCTGTGCACCACCAGCAGCAACACAGGCTGCCGGCTGTGGGCGCTCTGGTAATCAGCTGGCCGGCATTGGAATCTCCTGGGCGGCTGCCCAATGCTCAATTTGCTGGGAACAGTGCCTGTGGATACAAAGCAGGATCTGCAGGGCTCTACAGATTGTTCCGCGAAACCATCAACTCAGTGTGCAGCCGCAGCCAAAAGGAAGAGGGGAAAAAAAAAAAAAAAAAAAAAAAAAAAAGCACGAAATGTTAAGAACCATTAGGCAAGGCAGGGCAGTCCCTAGGAAGTGGAAATGAAGTGGGGACTTGTGCAGGCTGCAGGAATCGGGCCTCCCCCCCACTCACCAGCAGCAGCTCTGCTTCTCTCCGTTGGTCAGTGCCAAGGGGCAGCAGCATCCCTTCCCCCAAGCCAGGGAAAACCGGTGAGCTGAGACCAGGTGGCTTCCTACCACTGTCGGTGAGTGCAGGGCAGGCCCAACCCCTGCTGTGGGCACCAGGTCCCCCATTAATCCCTCAGGCTACCCCAGAATATTATGCACCATTCTGGCTGTGAGGAGGAAATCCTCAGCAGCCTGGACCACTTCAGTATGAGAGTCAGGGTCACGCCTCCGAACCCATGTCTGAAGCAGCGCTGGTAACGTCTCCAAACACTGGCCCAGGACCACCGAATCAATCCTCTCCGGGTTTTAAGGACCACAGCTAGCCCACGGGCAGCCCAGGCTTTAAGGCATTGGGCTACCACCTGGGGTCAGGCCCCCATGGGAAAAGTTCTGAGGGAACCTGTGTCAATAGGTCTCTGGGGACGTTCCCAGGCGATCGAGTACAGCAGCTTTCACCATCCGACAATCTGCTGCCCCAGCATCGGCCAGGGCCTTCTCAGACAGCAACGGTACCGAGCGGGCAGCCAACAGCACCCACTCCTGCAGTTTAGTCAGTGCTCTCTAGGTCTCAGCCTCACAAACTCCTCCATAACCCCCTTTCCCAGGGGTTAGGCCAATCATCCCCACATCTGTTACCAATGGGGTGGCGCCCACGCCACGTACCTGCACTCTCTGCTACAGCAGCCCAGTCTGCACCTCCTGAGCTCCAGAGAGAAACTGCCTCCCTCCTGCCCAGCAGCTTCCTTTTAACTGGCTTGCTGGGCCTTGATTGGCTGCTTCCTCTACAGCCACTCTCGCTTGCTGGGAGGACCTCTCTATGGCTTCCTGGGGCAGGATGCGGCAAGGCCCTGAGCCTCCAGCAGTGGGCAGTTGGGATCTGGTGCATGCCATCACAGTGTCGCCAAGTGCAAACACAGCTGTCTTTTCCTGGGACTGCATTCACCAGGTGATCCCCTGGCTCAGGAGGGAGGGGAGGTGAGATCGTTGCTGTCCAGGAAGTCTCCAGGTGGGTGCACCTGCCGGAGGGGACATAGAGACTTGTGCAAGTGGATCCCGCATTCCTGCCAGCCCCAGCTGTGTCTGCACTCACTGCATCAGCAGCTGGGAGAAGATTCCCCCCAGGCGCTGCCCTGAGTGGAAGTCCCCCAGGCCCAGTGCTTGGCTTGACAATGCGCGTGTCATTGCCCCCTGCTGGGAGGCTTGGACACAGCCCCATGCTGGGGGTCCCAGGCAGCACCCCCACGGGCAGGGGGGAGGGGCAGACAGCAGTGTCCTCTGCTGCGTGGAGGGGAGGGGACAGTGGGGTGGGATTCAGCCAAGCCAAGGCCTTGGGGAATAGCCAACTCCTACCCCCACACTCCATTGCCTGTTTTTGAAGGGCACAGACCGGCTGAGGCTTGGCTTTGACCCAGGCCGAATCCACCCCCATCCGTGTAAAACGGCCAACACAGCACTGCCCCAGGGCACTTACTCATGACTCCTGCAGTGTTTGGGGTGGAGACTTGGGGTGCACCTGCCCCCCATACCATGAGGCATGTCTGAGATTGGGGACCCCAGCTGGCCCCCACCCCCAAATCCATGCAGAGGCAACTGCAGAATTGTGCATCAAGCCAGATGCACTGGCTCAGACTGACCCCGTGTTAATCCGGAGTCACCCCTGACCGTACTGGGGACAGGGCTAGGTCCATATCACAGCCCCCCCCGGGGTCAATCCAGAGTCACCCTGACCGCACTGGGGACAGGGCTAGGTCCATATCACAGCCCCCCCCCGGGGTCAATCCAGAGTCACCCTGACCGCACTGGGGACAGGGCTAGGTCCATATCACAGCCCCCCCGGGGTCAATCCAGAGTCACCCTGACCGCACTGGGGACAGGGCTAGGTCCATATCACAGCCCCCCCCCCCGGGGTCAATCCAGAGTCACCCTGACCGCACTGGGGACAGGGCTAGGTCCATATCACAGCCCCCCCGGGGTCAATCCAGAGTCACCCTGACTGCAACGGGGGCAGGGCTGGATTCTGGGGGGCAGGGGTAACCGAGAGCAGAGTCGCACCTTTGTATATATTACAAATCAAATGCCAGTAAGAACATCCCAACCGCGTGCCACGCTGCCTGGAGTGGGTCACGGCCATGAGTACCCGCCGCAGGGCAGACCCCAAATGGTTGGCAGACTTTATAATTACATTTCACCAACCCAATAACCCACGTGCGCTCCTGGATCACGGTACCAGCCTTCTCATGGGGTCACAGGCCGTCTCCCGGGGCAATCCGCCCGCCCTTGCCAGCTACCAAAGATCACAAAAAAGACTTGGCTGGGCACAAAGCTCACTGGTTCCTGCCAGGCACCCACCTCAGCTCCATTTGTACCTTAAATCCCTCACCAATAGCCTAGTGACCAATCCTGGAAGAAACCAACCAAAGAGGCATTCATCAGGAAAGAGAGAGGACCATGTTCCAGGTTACAGCCGGCGACGTGTGCACACAGATGAGTTACAGTCGATGGGCTGTCAGCTCTGCGCGTCTTTTAGGGCTCGCCCAGGTTGCCCCTGGGAATTTCTGCTTCTGTTTCGCAGCTCCAGCCCAGTGAGAATCCAAGGGGAGAGAGAAACAACGTTCTTGGCAGCTGTTTGCTTTTCCTTCTCCCAGAATTCAAGCGGAAGGGCCCCTGCTCCAACAATGTTTGGGCTTTTCAGAGCCGGCCTGTCCCTGGGCCGGCTGGGGGCATCTCCCCCAGCTGCAGGGAGCCAGGACAGGGCTGGCTAGAGTCCTGGCATGGAGAGCAGCAAGAGACCCGGTCCCAGCCTGCCCTGCTTTGTTCTAGTGGCTCCTGGGTTGCTTGGGGGAGGGAGGCGGAAGCTGGAGAAAGGTGAGGTGAGGGCTTGGGGGAAGGGGTGGAGTGGGGGCGGAGAAGGGGCAGAGCAGGGGTGGGAAGAGCTGGGGTGGAGCGGGCCGGGCTGGGTTGCTCTCTGCTGCTGGTGCCAGGCCCATGGGTGACTCATGGTAGCTCTCTGGAGGTGCACTGCACCCCTATGCCCCAGCCAAAATTTTAATTGCTAAATGGGGTGCCCCCACCTGCCCCCCCCATGAGTGGCCCTCCCTGCCCAGGCCCCCTTGTCCCCCCAAAGCACAAGGCCCAGGGAATTTACCCTGACCGGTCCATTGTACGCATGGGCCAGCTCTGCTTGGCCCTGCTCTGGGCAGCACCAGAAATGCTACGAACCTGCTGTCCACGTTTCGTGGGGGTGAAGGGGCAATTCCCAAAGTCTTCTCACTGCGATGACCCCCAATGGCCCAGGTAGCTGCAGTCGCCCTACTCGATGGGCAGGAGACAATCCCGGTACCCCGGTTCAGAGCAAACCTTCCAGTCATCAAGCGAACCCCGACATATTATTGCCTTAGGGCATGTGATAAAGCCACGAGACGGGGCATAACGCAGACAGCTGCTTCCCAGCGCTCCGTCACGTCGACACGCACTGGGGTAAGTCCAATCCCATCCTTCCCGCTGCCGGCGTGGAGAAGTGAAACCGCTGCCCAGGCCAGAGGAGATGGCAAAATTCACAGATCCAAGGGGCCCGTGAGCCGGCCAGCCGTAGCCTTGTCCGCTCTCCCTGGCCAGGCTCCCCAGCAGGGTTCAGGCTTCATGGATGGGACAGCAGAGCAGCACCACCCTTCTGGAGTGACTCTCCCAGTCTGGCTCTAACTCCCCGAGTAAGAGAGATTTTGTTCCTCATACAAGCCCTGGGTCCCAGCCTTCACGCCCCCTTCTCTTTGGTTTCAGCTCAAGCCGCACAACCGGGAACCACATTCAAACACCCCATGGATCGGGGGGCAGGATCTCCGGGGGGAATCGCAGCTCTGGATAACTGGGGGGCTCAGCTCAAAGCCCAGCTCTCTTTCTGGCTGGGAAGCTGTGCCTGAGTGGGGCTCAGCTCTGGCAGACAGGCCCTTGCCACGCCTGTGCCTGGCAGGGCCGGCCCAAGGCATTTTGGTGCCCCAGGCCCCAGGCGCACGTCACCGCCCCCGGGGCACACGGCCTCGCCTCCGGGAGCACGGTGCATGTGCGGGCCCGCCCCTGGGGCGTGTAGGCGGATGCACGGCACATGCACTGCCCAGTCAGCCCAGCCACCGCCGATGGCGTGCAGCCTGAGGCGGGCTGCACCTGGCCGTGCAGGGCCCTGCGGCCGCGGGGGGAAGGGCGCTGCTGGCCGGTGCTGTGGGGGTTAACACGGCCCCCGCTCTGGGTGGCCGCTGCAGCCCGCCGGGAGCTGGGCGCCCCCCGTAGGTTGGCGCCCTGGGCAGCTGCCCGGCTAGCCCACCCCTTAGTCCGGCCCTGGTGCCCGGGCAGGGTTTTGACACAGCTGGCAGCACCATGTAACTCCCTTAGTGGCCTGCCGGGGCCTCCTATCCAGGCAGCAAACAAATACAAGGGCTGGTGCAGTGCTCGCCAGCAGGCGCTTATGTAAGCGGGCGGCACACGTGATCCGTGATCCGGGCCAGGCAGCCTGCCCCGAGGAATGCGACCCTGCAGCCAAGAAATCCCCAGGAATTCCCTGTAGGAACCAAGGGAAGGGCTGTGCCCACTTGGGGGCCATGCGGGGGTGGCCAAATGGCACATGCTGGGACAGTGGCATCTGGCCCCGGGGGGAGAGGCACACCCAGGGAATGTCACTAGGATTGGGACTGTAGCCCAGCTCCCCAAACCTTCCGCCCTGCCAGCGCCCTGCCCCCAGGGTCTCCCCAGCCGACGGGCTGGGCAGGGCATGAGACAGTTGAGAAGGGGGCAACGGAGCAGCGTGTGGCCCATGTTTAATTTGCTCAGGGCCTGACTCCCACCGGCCCCTCCATGACAGTGGCCACAAGCTTCCAGGCCCCCCAACTGCGGCCTGCAGAGCCCAGTTCGCCTCCCTGGCCCCTCTGCCCCCCAACTGCGGCCTGCAGAGCCCAGTTCGCCTCCCTGGCCCCTCTGCCCCCCCAACTGCGGCCGGCAGAGCCCAGCTCGCCTCCCTGGCCCCTCTGCCCCCCAACTGCGGCCTGCAGAGCCCAGCTCGCCTCCCTGGCCCCTCTGCCCCCCCAACTGCGGCCTGCAGAGCCCAGCTCGCCTCCCTGGCCCCTCTGCCCCCCCAACTGCGGCCTGCAGAGCCCAGCTCGCCTCCCTGGCCCCTCTGCCCCTCCAACTGCGGCCTGCAGAGCCCAGCTCGCCTCCCTGGCCCCTCTGCCCCCCAACTGCGGCCTGCAGAGCCCAGTTCGCCTCCCTGGCCCCTCTGCCCCCCCAACTGCGGCCTGCAGAGCCCAGCTCGCCTCCCTGGCCCCTCTGCCCCCCCAACTGCGGCCTGCAGAGCCCAGCTCGCCTCCCTGGCCCCTCTGCCCCCCCAACTGCGGCCTGCAGAGCCCAGCTCGCCTCCCTGGCCCCTCTGCCCCCCCAACTGCGGCCTGCAGAGCCCAGCTCGCCTCCCTGGCCCCTCTGCCCCCCAACTGCGGCCTGCAGAGCCCAGCTCGCCTCCCTGGCCCCTCTGCCCCCCAACTGCGGCCTGCAGAGCCCAGCTCGCCTCCCTGGCCCCTCTGCCCCCCAACTGCGGCCTGCAGAGCCCAGCTCGCCTCCCTGGCCCCTCTGCCCCCCAACTGCGGCCTGCAGAGCCCAGCTCGCCTCCCTGGCCCCTCTGCCCCCCAACTGCGGCCTGCAGAGCCCAGTTCGCCTCCCTGGCCCCTCTGCCCCCCAACTGCGGCCTGCAGAGCCCAGTTCACTCCCATCCCCTATTTATAAGATCTAAATATTTGTCTCCTAGCAACAAGCCTGTTCCGCCTGTTGTGTGCAGACCAAGCACCAGGCCCCTGGAGCCAGGCCAGAGCCCACAGCCCAGCGAGCGGGGAGAGGCTGGGCTGGGCCTGACAAAGGGGCCCAGCAGGGAGCACACACACCTCCCCCCCCCCCCCACACACACACACACCTGCTCCCTGCACACACACCTCCCCCCCACACCACACACACACCTGCTCCCTGCACACACACCTCCCCCCCCACAGCACACACACCTGCTCCCTGCACACACACCTCCCCACCACATACACAGCACACACCTGCTCCCTGCACACACACCTACCCCCCACCTGGCCCCTCTACACCCCTGACCAAACTGCTCCCATCCTGCACCTCCCCACACAACTCCCACCTTCCCTGCACTATGCACAGAACCATATAAATGATGCACATCCAGTGCAGCACACACCCTGTCCAAACCTGCACCACATATATACCCCATCACCACCCCGCACAGCTACAGCACTCAACCATACCCTGTGCTCCCTACACCGACCAGACCCTGGTACGTACTCTGCGCCACACACAAGCCTCCATCCCACGCAACCCTACACAACTCATAACCACACCTTCACCGTCCCACACAGACTAGGCACAACACAAACCCACGCCATATACACACAACCACACCCTCAAGTTTCCACTACACACACCCTGCACACTATCCACAAACCTGCACCACACAACCATACACACCCTACACCACACCCTGATACACACGCAACTCCATGCCAATGCATAAGCCTACATTACATAAACACACCCCTAAGCCACACGGTCCAAACCTCCACCACAGCACTATACCACACCACACACCCATAAACCTGCACAACATAGATGTACAATTGGAGAACACCCGCAAGCCTACACCACACACCTCTTCCTCCACCCTGCAAACCTGCATCACCACCCTTTCCCACACCACACCCCCGCACACACTAGCCACACACACACACAGGACACTGCAGTTCCATGTGCAAAGTCCCAACAAGGCAGAGACAATTGCGCACACAGCCACACACGGGCGATACAGCCTCTTGATTGGGCTCTCAGGACCAGGCCCCGCCTCCCCCACCATTAGTGGGCACTATTACAGCTGGACATAAAGGAGGAACTCTACCAAGGAAGGACCTAGAGTGTGGGCTGAGGGGCCCTGAGGGAGGAGCCCAGGGAGCAGCCAGGCCCGGGGCTTGTTGGGGTGAGGGTTCAACTTCGGAGACTGGAGCCACGTGCACCCTGCTTCTGCGGTCGGATCTGTTCGGGGGAGCGCATGAGGCGGGTCAGAACACAGGCTCCCCACTGTCCTCACTCAGATCCTCCTTTTTGCGTGCCCAATTTGTAGAACAGAATCTGCGTTCCACAGCTCTCCCACCACGCCAGGCCCTTAGCCATGGGCAAGCCGAATGACAAACCAGGAACAATTCAGTGACAGGTCCCGGAGGTGTCAGTGACGAAATCGCCCTGGATGAAGACACAAAGAATTTTTATTTGAGCTCCACTGACTATGCTCTCGGGGCCTTTGACACTGGATACAACAGCAACAAGCCCAATCCGCCACATCCTCATATAACCATGACCCCCCCTCTCTCCCTGGGGCAAAGTGGGTGCAAATGCATTCCGATGGGGGAGCTGCAGACACATCCGCTTTCCCTAGAGCAGTTGAGCCGGGTCCACAAGGAATCCAACTTACCCCAGAAGCTGACGCACCCCCCAGTGAGAAAAATCTCCAGCATAACTCCACCCAGCTCTTGTCTCACGTTTCATCCGTAGATCTCAAAGCACTTGACAAAGGAGGGTGGGATCAGTATACCCGTTTCACAGGTGGGGAAACTGAGGCACAGACTGGTGTTGAGACTGGCCCCAGCTCACCCAGTCAGAGCCAATCCAGAGCCCCACTTGCAGGCCATGCAGCCCCTTGCAGAGTAAGGTTGTAAAATCCCGTGCAATTGGTTAACTGGTTAAATTTCATGTTTAACCAGTTAACTCATTAAAGAGGGGGCTGGTGGGGCCTGCAGTGCACCCAGGCCGGGCCTGCCACCAACAGAGGCTGCTCTGGCCAGGTTGGAGAGCCCCTATCCATGGTGGGCCCCTATCCTGCAGCAGGCAGGGAGCTGCTGCTGCACCCACCCCAGTTTAGCATAGGAAATCCCCGTTAGCAGTGAGACCCTCTCTTGTGCCAAGCAATGTACAGACACTAACTCTCAGAGCGCTCACCCGGAATGGCTCAGGGCCCGCTCCCAGGCCAGGTGGACTCAGCAGGAAGGGCAGGTCCCAACCACGTCAGCCACAGGCCCTCCCATGTCTGCCTAGAGTTCTGCTCACTCAGCCCCACGCCAGCCAAACGATGCCCAGCGGCTTGCAGCTACACCTCACATTAGGCCACCTGCCCTGCCCTCCATCAAGTCCTGCCACCTGCCCAACCCCTATCAGCAGAATTTCCCCCAGCTATGGTACCTGCTCCCCCCCACCGGTGAGCCCCATTGTCTGCCCATCTGTGATCCCTGCTCCCCCGACCTGTGACCCCATCATCTCCCCACCCGTGACCCACATCATCTCCCCACCTGTGACCCCAGCTAACCCCCACCCGTGACCCCATCATATCCCCACCCATGACCCACATCTCCCCACCTGTGACCCCAGCTAACCCCCACCTGTGACCCCATCATCTCCCCACCCATGACCCACATCATCTCCCCACCTGTGACCCCAGCTAACCCCCACCTGTGACCCCATCATCTCCCCACCCATGACCCACATCATCTCCCCACCCATGACCCACATCATCTCCCCACCTGTGACCTCAGCTAACCCCCACCCGTGACCCACATCTCCCCACCTGTGACCTCAGCTAACCCCCACCCATGACCCACATCTGCCCACCTGTGACCCCAGCTAACCCCCACCTGTGACCCCATCATCTCCCCACCCATGACCCACATCATCTCCCCACCTGTGACCCCAGCTAACCCCCACCTGTGACCCCATCATCTCCCCACCTGTGACCTCAGGTAACCCCCACCCGTGACCCACATCTCCCCACCTGTGACCTCAGCTAACCCCCACCCATGACCCACATCTGCCCACCTGTGACCCCAGCTAACCCCCACCCGTGACCCCATCATATCCCCACCCGTGACCCACATCTCCCCACCCGTGACCCCAGCTAACCCCCATCTGTGACCCCAGTTTTCTGCACCCCCCCTCCCCGGGCTCCTCGCGCCTCCCCTCGCAGCCCCAGGAGCCTGCGCGGGGAGGCCCCGCCCTTTGGCTCTTCTGTTGCCAGGGCAGGCAGGACGGTTGCCGGGCAACGTAAACAAACGAACGCCGGACGTGGTGACGTATACGGGGATGGAACGCCGTTTCCACGGCGACAGGCGGGTTGTTTGTTCTGGACCGGCCGGCGGCTGCACGCGGGGCTGAAAGCGGCACCGGGGGGAGGGGAGAGGGACAGAGAGCACAGCGCCCCCCCCCCCCCGCGTGTCTGTCTGTCCGTCCCAGCCCCCCCCCCGCATGTCTGTCTGTCCATCCCAGCGCCCTCCCGTGTCTGTCTGTCCGTCCCAGCGCCCCCCCCCCCGCGTGTCTGTCTGTCCGTCCCAGCCCCCCCCCCCGCATGTCTGTCTGTCCATCCCAGCGCCCTCCCGTGTCTGTCTGTCCGTCCCAGCGCCCCCCCCCGCGTCTGTCTGTCCATCCCAGCGCCCTCCCGTGTCTGTCTATCCGTCCCAGCGCCCCCCCCCGCGTGTCTGTCTGTCCGTCCCAGCGCCCCCCGCCCCGCCGTGTCTGTCTATCCATCCCAGCGCCCTCCCCGTGTCTGTCTATCCGTCCCAGCGCCCCCCCTCGCGTGTCTGTCTGTCCATCCCAGCGCCTCCCCCGTGTCTGTCTGTCCGTCCCAGCGCCCCCCCCCGCGTGTCTGTCTGTCCATCCCAGCGCCCTCCCGTGTCTGTCTGTCCGTCCCAGCGCCCCCCCCGTGTCTGTCTGTCCGTCCGTCCCAGCGCCTTCCTCCCCCCCCCCCGCGTGTCTGTCTGTCCATCCCAGCGCCCTCCCGTGTCTGTCTGTCCGTCCCAGCGCCCCCCGCCTGTCTGTCTGTCCGTCCCAGCGCCCCCCCCCGTGTCTGTCTGTCCGTCCGTCCCAGCGCCTCCCCCCCCCTCCGCGTGTCGGTCTGTCAGTCCCAACGTTCCCCGCCCCCCGCGGGGCTCCGTGTGTCCTTCCCGGTGCTCCGCTGCTGGGTCCCTTTGTCCGTCCGGGCGCCCCCTGTTCTCCGCAGGTGCGTTTGTCCTGGTTCCACCCGCGAGCCAGTCCGTCCCGCAGCCTCTGTCCGTCTGTCCCGGTGCCCCATCCCCAGGAGACGTTGCCTGTCCCACATTCACCCCCTGGCTCTGCGCCCCCCCCCGCCTGCCTGTCCCTAGCGCCCCAGTGCTGCTCCCCCACTCGCTGTCCGGACCCCCCCCCCCTCCGAGCCCAGCCCAGCCCAGCCCAGCCCGGCCCTACCTCGCAGGCACCAGCCCGGCCCAGCTCCGCAGCGCGTCCCCAGCAGCCTCGCTCGCCGCCTGCGGAGCTGAGCTGCGCCCCCGTGACAGCGCGATGCCACGTGCCCGCCAGCTGAGCGGGGGGAGCCCCAGCAACCAGGCCTGCCGAGCGCTCCGCCCGGGGCAGCGCCCCTCGCTCGGGGGTGGGAGCGCGACCGCAGCCCGCTGGCGGGGAACTGGCTAGTGCAGGCTGCCTTGTAGGGAGAGCGCCTCCTGCTGCCTCACCGCCGGGCAACACACAGGGGAAACTGAGGCAGGGGCAAAGACTTACCTGCGGCCACACAGGCAATCAGGCCTAGAGCCTAGACGCCTGGGGGTTTCAGTCCTTCTCTAATCACTACGCCTCACTCCCCGCCCCAGAATCCTAATTCCAGCCCCTCTGCTCACCACTAAGCCCTACTCCTGCCCCCAAGGCTGTTCACCTTCTCGATCTTCCGTCCCAGAGCCAGAACCCAGGAGTCCTAACTCCCAGCCCTCCCTACTCTAACCGTTAGACACCACTTCCCCTCCCAGAGCCAGAATCCAATAGCCCCGGCTCCCAGCCCTAACCACTAGGCACCACTCCCCTCTCAGCCCCATGGTCCGAGTCCAGGAGTCCCGCTTCCCAAACCTCCCCCGCTCTAACCAGTAAGCCCCACTTGCCTCCCAGAGTCCTGGCTCCTAGGCCCCCCTGCTCTAACCACTAGACTCTGTCTAGATGCAGCGGGAGCCTAGCCAGCCTCCCCGGCATGAGTCAGCAGAGCGGCGCGGCCGCGAGTAGCCTTGGCCAGTGACATCAGCTGCACCCCTGGCCCAGCCAACCCTGCCGCTGAATCACAGCCTGAGTCAATGCTGGACGGTACCGGCTCGGCCGGGGCTCCCCCTCGCCAGCCAGCCGCCGCCCCCAGGGCTGCCCCAGCGCCTGGTCACCCAGCCGCACCGTGAGTCAGCGCCAGGAAAGGGGACCCAAACACAACAGAGCCCGCCCCACCCAGCCCAGGCGGGGCAGCCAGGCCGGGAACAGACACGTGTTCCGGACTAGACACAATACAGCCCCTGGGAGAGGGGCCCGGTTCTAGCCAGGGATAGCAGCAGCTTCTAGCTCAGTCCCTGGCTGTGGGGGGGGGGGGTCCAGTGGGTGGAGGAAGAGGGGCTCGACCTCCGGACGCCTGGTCCACCTGGGAGACCCCTCCCTGCTCCCTCCCCATGCTGACTCCTCAAACCTCTCCCCCAGCGGGTGTGCCCCTCACCGCGGGCTCAGGGCTGCCTGGGCTCCCGGCTCAGCCTGTCATTCTGGGTGGAGCTGGGCTGGCAGAGCGGGTCTGTGGGTATCTGCCCCCCCCCCCACCACGGTTGGTGAGGGGGACCCATAATAAGGCTAATAGGATCATGTAGCTCTCGGGGGCAGAGCGGTGGTTTGCACAGGGGTGGGGTTAGGGGGCGGGATCTGGGAACCACTGGCTCCCAGCCCCTCCAGACACAGCTGTGGCTTGGCCTTTCCTGTTCTAACCTCGCAGTGCTTGCTGGCGGGACGGAACCGCCCTGAGTCACTCCCGGGTCCCCCTGGGTACCCACAGGGCGGGCTGCCCATGGCCCGGGTCACTGAGCGGGACCTCAGCTCCCAGGGGGCAACCTCGCCCAGCCCTGGGCTGTGTCACTCAGCCCTGGTGCTTTCCCCCAGCCACTGTGTTTATGTGCGGCACCCATGACCTCAGCCCTGAGTTCCTGGTTAAGGCCCTTTGGGGCCCCAGGCATTGGCCTGTCTCATTGACAAACACTGAAGTTTGTCCTGTTTGGCTGCTCCTGCCCCCAAGGTGGGGAGTCAGGGGATTCCCCCCTCCCCTCACCCCCAGCTGCCTGGGTCCCATAATGGCTGGCAGAGTGTCTGGTATGAGGGCCCTGGATGTCTTGGTCCCAGCCTGCACAGTGCAGGACATGCCAAGCGTTCCACAGCTGGCATGGCCCTCCCTGTCCTTGCTGCTCCGCCGAGATTGCTACAGAAGGGCCCAGCTGGTGCCAGCTGTGTGCAAGGTGGATCCCTGACCCATCTGGCATGGGGCTGAGACCCCCAGAGCGCAGAGACCCACCCGAGAGCCCCATTATGGAAACAGCTTAGGAGGTGGAGCCAGCTGGGTGGATAATGCCTGTCCTGTGGCTGAGGGGGGCGGGAGCAGGAGATGGGCTGGCGGGGGAGCAGTAAGAGATGGGGAGGGGTTGAATGTGCTTTTGGGGGAACTGTGTGTGATCGGGGGAGGGCGGATCTGTCCTTATTCCTGTGCATCTCTGTTTGCTTTAAATACCAGATTTACCCACCGTGGCTCGGGTCCCTAACTCAATTTTTGTGTTTCTTCATTGCTCCGGGGTGGGGCTGGGGACGAGGGGTTCAGGCTGCAGGCACCCCGAGAGAGGGGACAACCGCAGCCCTCTCTCACGGCTGCAGCTTGGGGCCTGGCGAGAAGCGCCTCTCCATGCCCGCTGCAGCTCCAAAGGGTACAGCCGAGGGAGGGGTGCCCCGGCTGGGGCAGGTCCAGGTTCATCTGCCCCCTCAGCCAGAGTGAGGAATGTGGCAAACTGGGCACTTTCCCCTTGCTCCCTGGCGAAGGGGAACAGCCAGCAGTGTCCCTGTACAAATTTGGGGGAGGGGGAGGGAGCTTCAGTTCCCTTCGCCCTCCACAGAGGATGCTGCAACTAGCCCCCTTCATCTGCCTGGAGATCCTGTCTCTTTTCCATCCTTTTTAGAAGCAGTCCCATTACGGGCACATCCTGTTTTCCTGGCACCACCAACCTCTGGCTTTGCTTTCAGCTAGAAGGGGAAGCTGTGTACCCCATTTGGCAGAACTAGCCCTTACGGCGGAGGAGGAGATCAGACAGACAGACAAATATCTAGTGGCTAAACCCGACAGCAAATCCCAGGCGGCAGACCTGCCCCTCACCGCCTGTGCCGTCTGATCCGTGAGCGCCTCTGTCTGTCAGTCCCTCTGCACAGCCCCTCTCTGCTTGCTGCTCCTTTCTACCCTGCCCAGACACCCTGTGGAGCCTACAGCGCGCGGCAGGGCTGGGACCACGCACGGGCCATCCCGCCGTACACAGCACACAGCCTGGTGCCTTGGCCCCCCCACGTAAGCCCCGGCTGGAGACAGGGCTCTGCAGGGGTCCCAGATAAGGGGGCTGTACAAGCGGGACCTGCCGGGGATGGGCACACGACGCAGGAGCCCTGTGAGAATAAGGGGGGCCCGTCTGCCTTCGCTGGGCAGTGGGGCAAGCCGGCGGGGGCGGGGGCGGGGGCGGGGGCGGGGGCTATTTGGGTCCTGGGCCAGGCTCCACCTCAGGATTATTCACATCTCAGCCGCCAGTCCCTCGCTGCAACCGCAGCCTGGCACGTCTGCGGCTGCCCCCGTCCGCCCCGTGCGCAGTGATGAGCCATGCCCTGGAGAATGTAAACACCAGCCTGGCTCGGTATGTCTCTCCACACACCGCCCAGCCGCTGGGAGGGGCTCCCCTCTAACCCCCTGGGCGTCCCCTTGCGGGGGCACCAAACCCGACTCCTGCCACGCCCGCACAGCACGGGCCCTGCCCCACAGGGACAAGGCTGCTGCTTGGCTCTGCCCCGGCTACCCCCACCTCGCCCCCAGGCTCAAACAGCCTAGCCCCGAAGCTCCTAGCCCTCCACCTTGCCCCATCTCTGCCCTGGATTTTCATCCCTGCCCCAGGAGCTGAGCCTTTGGTCACCAAATACCCCCCACCCCGACTCAGAGGCCTGGGCACCGGGCCAAGCCCGGGTGCCAAGCCCCTTACAAAGAAGCTTCGTTTCCCCATCCAATTTTCTTTCAGGCCCACGCATTCCCCCCTCCCAGCAGCAGGGCTCCCCCCCTTCCAGGGAGTCCCCAGTGGACGTGTGGGGCCAGATCCTCTAAGGCTTGTGGGTGCCCGACTCTGCAGCACATGGGCTGTTGTCTTTGCCCAGCCCTGGCCTGTGGTGGGGCTACTGTTCTTCAGAGGGCACCCAGCTCAGACTGGGGTCCCCGCCTGCACCATGGAGCCCCCCCCACCTAGGGGAGGCCAGGCCCTGCTCTATATGGGGCTGGCCTGAGGGACTCCCCGGGACCTCCATGCCCAGTGCAGGCAGCCCTGCCCCAACCTTGCCCTGTGTGCAGGATCCCATATGGCAGGGAGCCCCTCCTCGCCCATTTCAGCAGCTGATACCCAGGGATCAGCTCGGGCAGGGAACAGGGCCCCTGGCAAGGCCGTGGGCAGCCTGGTCCAAGGGCTGTGGGCAGGAGGGCTCATTAGCCTCAGACCTTGGGGTGCTGCTCCCAGGACGTCTCTGTCGCAAGTTCACAGGGCCAGTGCCATGCTCCAGCCTCAGTGTGCCAGACCCCCTAGGGTCCTGCTCTTCAGGGTAAGCCCTGCTTCCCTGCCCCCTTGGGCCTGCAGCTCCCTGCCCCATACCACCAGCAAGTCCCACTGAGACAGACCCCCACCAGCACTCGGCAGGGATGAGTCCGCCTGGTCCACCGTGTGCAGCCACGTTGGGTCAGTACAAAGGCCCACCTAGCCCGGTGTCCTGTCGGCCGACAGTGGGAGTGAACAGAACAGGGAATCCTCATGTGATCCCACCCCTGTCACCCATTCCCAGCTTCTGACAAACCGAGGCTAGGGACACTGTTCCTACCACCCTGGCTAATAGCCCTTGATGGACCTAACCTTTATGAATTGATCTAGTTCTTTTTTTGAACCCTGTTCAAGTCCTGGTCTTCACAACCTCCTCTGGCGAGGAGTTCCACAGGTTGACTGTGTGCTGGGTGAAGAAAAACTTCCTTTGGTTGGTTTTTAACCTGCTGCCTATTCACTTCATTGGGTGGCCCCCCTAGCTCTTGTGTTATGGGAACAACTTCATAACCTTTCCTTATTCACACCGGTCATGATTTTATAGCTCACCAGCATATCCCCCTCTTATCTCCTCTTTTCTAAGCTGAAAAGTCCAAGTCTTTTTAAGCCCTCTTCATATGGCAGCTGTTCCAAACCCCTCTTCCTTTTTGCTGCCCTTTTCTGAACTTTTTCCAAGGCTGTGGTCAAAACAGTCAGGTGTATCCGTTAACCGGAACACAGTGGAGGAAATCCTCAGGGGAGCCCTGAGAACTGGGCCACTTTGATCAGCCCAGAGCCGGGCCGAGCTCGTGTTCTCCAGCTGGGGAATGCTGTTGCCACTAATCCCTATGGGTATGTCTACACTAGCTCGTTAGTTCAAGCTAGGTAGGCAAATGAGGGCAACCGGAGTTGCAAATGAAGCCCGGGATTTAAATATCCCGGGCTTCATTTGCATGTTCCCGGGCGCCGCCATTTTTAAATCCCCCTTAGTCCGAACTCCGTGCCCGTGGCTACACGGGGCACGGATTAGGTAGTTCGAACTAAAGATCCTAATTCGAACTACCGTTACTCCTCGTGGAGTAACGGTAGTTCGAATTAGGATCTTTAATTCGAACTACCTAGTCCGTGCCGCGTGGAGTAATGGTAGTTCGAATTAGGATCTTTAATTCGAACTACCTAGTCTGTGCCGCGTGTAGAGTCTGTGCCGCGTGTAGCTGCGGGCAGGGAGTTCGGACTAAGGGGGATTTAAAAATGGCGGCGCCCGGGAACATGCAAATGAAGCTCGGGATATTTAAATCCCGGGCTTCATTTGCAACTCCGGTTGCCCTCATTTGCCTACCTAGCTCGAACTAACGAGCTAGTGTAGGCATACCCTATGGGACCTTGGCTACTCCCTGCCTAGCCCACTGGATTTGTTGTTGTCTTTTCAAATGCTCCCAGAAACAGCTGGGTAACACCCATAGCTGCCCTGCCCTGCCCTGCCCTGGGGCGCAAACAGTCCCTTTCCACGCACTGGGTACCAATGCAGCATAAAGGGGAAACTGAGGCACGGGCTGGCCTCATCAAAGTGTGACAAGATATTCCCGCGGTGTCGTGGGCTGCAGCCCTCCATTGCTGGAGCTTCTTGTGGGGAATGCCGTACAGAGGGTGAGGACCAGAGACGACTCGGTTACCTCGTTGGGTAGTGGCATCCCGTACCCCACGGGGGCAGAGTGAGGACACTTGGCTTCAGCAATTAAAATCTAGGGGAGCCCTTGACCCTTCTAGGGGTGCACATGACCCCTTACGTAACTGGGCTGCCCTCTGTGTCCCTCGCCCCACCCGATCAGAGAGCCCCCCCTTGTGAGTTTCAAGGCCCCTCCTGTGACTGGCTCCCATCATTCTCGTCAGGAAGCCCTAAAATTCCAAGCAAGAAGAGTCCCCCGGGGGGGTGAACTTGGCCCCCTGACCTAGTTCCCTCCTAAGGAGTGAAAGGCAGGGGCAGGAGGCTGGCAAGGCCACGCGTGAGGCGTGGGGGACAAGAGCAACCGTGCCAGCTGCAATAGGGATTGTGGGACCGAGTGATGAAACATTAACCAGATGTTGAGCAACTGTTAAAAACAAGCGCGTGTCTGATCCAGCGGGCGATTAGCCGCCCCGGATGAGTGGGCGGAGGAGCTTATTTTAAACCCCAAATGCTTGTTTGCCTCTGCCTGCCATCCTCATCTGCAGGCCACCAGCTTGGTGACCTTTGTCCTGCTCCCCCAAGGCAAAAAGGACATAAAATAACCCTCCTCCAACCACAGCGCAGGGGGGTTGTTACTCAGCCTCCGGGCAGCGAGTGTTCAAGTGGTCCTTGGGATTTCCCAAGCTTCGCAAGGGCAGGACGGGTGGGCCCCATTGCACCAGGCGCTGCACACACAGAATGAGAAACAGGCCCTGTCCCCAAAAGCCAGCCAGACAAAAGGGGTGGGAGGGGGAGGGATGGAAACACTATCCCCCAGGGTCCAAGCCAGGCCTGGAACCCAGAAGTCCTGAGTCCCTGGTGTCTGATCACCGGACGACGCTGCGACGTCTTCGCCCTCCTTCCTCAGCCTGCGTCCCCAGCCCTTCCGTTCTCAGGACGCTCTGAGACTCAGAGAGGCACATCGCGTCCCTGGGGCAGAGGCCTGCAACGGGGCGAAAGGGGGGGGGATAATGGGAGAGCCGCGTCTTCCCCCTGAGAGCCCTGAGATCCGGGTCAGTGGCCCCAGGCTGCCCCGAGCAGAGGGGTAAAGTCAGCATGGAAAAGGGTATTTACGAATCCAGGAACCGAGACCGTGGCTCAGACAACACCATCACAACGCCCCCTTACAGCCAGCCAAGGGAAATACCCACCGCACCCACTGTGGCTTCAAGCCCATAGCCCTGGCGAGCCACGAGGACCTGGTGACCTAGAAACCTGAAATATTTCCTAGCGCTGGGACTGGAAGGAGGAGGGGGGAGGAGGGAAATCCCAGCCATAAGCAGGATCCTATTACAGACAGGCCAGGAAGCAGGGGGAGGAATCCAAGCAGCCTGTGGAGTAGTCCGCAGACAGGGAGCCAGAATTCAGCTGGCATAGTCTAGATCAGTGTTTCTCATCCAGTGGTATGGGTCCCCTTAGGGGTACTCGAGAGAAGTCTGGGGGGTACCTCAACACGACTGAAATTTGGAGAAAATGGAATTTTTGTTTTAAGTTTGACAGCGCTTTATTATTTTGGTACTTTTTACACCCAAAAATGTCATCGCCTGCCCAGCTACGATTAAGTTGTTTAAACAAATGTGTTGCACCAGTAGAAAAAAAAATTGTGTGTCTGAAAACTGAAGCTACGGGGGGTACTTATATATTTTTTTAAAGGGGTACTTTATAAAAAAAAGGTGGAGAAACACTGGTCTAGATGCTCTCAGCTCAATCTGCCATCTGTCCCCAAAGGGGTCAATCCCTGGGGGAGGGGTATTAAACATCTGCCAGCTACCTTGCCCCTGCTGGTCATAGGACGGCAGGCAGCTGCTGGGAAGAAGCTGAAGTGAGGGGTTAATTGGTCTAAATGAAGCACCTGTAACGCTCCATGCCCCCTCCCAAAACCAAACAGCAGCAGCTTTCAAAAGGAGGGGCTTTGCCACCACCTGCCTCCTGCAGACTGGTTGGCCTCTCCCTGCCAGGCCCTGTGCCCTCCAGCTTTGAGGATCAAAGTTGTTCCTGAACCTGCAGCCTCACAGCTCCCCAGGGAGGTAGGTGGTTGCCAGCAGCCCTGTCTCCAGCTGCAGATAGTGAAGCCCAGTGACAGTGACTTGCCCACCGCACCCTTCCTATTTGGGGAAAGGGCTTGGACAGAGCCCAGGCTACTTGTTGCTCTTCCCTTGCTTTAACCACTGGGCTACGCAGCCCTCCAGAGGAGCCCAGGAATGCTGAGTCCTACATCTCAGACTCCTAACCTGTTGCTGCTTTTCCCCCTATATATATATATGGGTGGCGTAGCCTGCTACATGAGAAACGAGCCAGTCCCCTCGGCTCTATCTGTCTGAATTCTCCAGCAGTTCTTTGCAGTTCCACTGATCTCCTGGCAGCTGTGAAGGGGCTGGGCCAATTTGACCCAGGCGCACTGGGAGAAAGGGCTGTGACTGTGCCCGCCAGCGGGTGAGAGCCAACCCCAGAAGCCTGAACTACTCCCCAGACCAGTGGTGACTGGTGCCTGTGGGGAGGGGAGGGGGGAAGAGGAGGTGCAGGAAGGGCCACCCAGGGAGGCATGTGGGCAATTAAAATTCTGGCAGATGTGGGGGGGCGCTGTCTGATGCCACCAGGCAGCCCCCATGCCCCAGGCTAAGGGTTTAAAAAATCCCTGGCAGCTTCCCACAGGAGGGGAGGGGTAAGGGCTGCCCAGCCCATGCCAGCAGCTGGGCCTACGGGACAGGGGCTGGCATGCTCAACGATGCCCCTTCCCTCTGAAGCACTTGGCACTGGCCTAGCTGGACCCTTGCTCTGACCCGGGCTTGTCCCTGGCCTGCGGGCAGGCTGCTGGGGGTGCTGTGCCTTTGTGTGACTCCTTCCCCCCGGCCGGAGACCTGGACCAGGCCTTTGGGGGAGGGGGCCTGGGTTCGAGCTGGGGGGGCGGGGGATGCTACATGGCAGTGCAGAGGGGGTTGGGAAGGGCATGCAAAGAGCTTTGAGATCCTGTCCGGGAGGCTGCAGGAGATGGGTGGGGAGGGGGCTTCCCCCTGGACGCCGATTCCATTCTCTGCATAGACCCCCCTCCCATGCCCGGGATTGCCCCCTGGAGGGGATCTCCCCCCCCCCCCCCCCCGGTGCGACGCGAGGCCGCTGGCTCGGGCCCTTTCTAGAAGGATAGTAAAAGTTTCTATTAATACCCGGCCCCGCTCGCCAGCAGCAGCGGCAGCCTAGCCAGGGCGCTGAGAAAGGGATTCCCTCTGACGTCCTCTGCTAGGATACCAAACAAACACAGCAAAGACAAGCCCATATATGGCTAAGTGCGTCACAGGAACTCCAGCTGGGCGGGGCGAGGGATCCCCTCCCCTTTGGCCCCTGAGATCGCCCCTTTTCCCGGGGGGAAGCGGGGCCCCCGGCTCAGGGGACCCTCAGGCTGCCCAGGGCACGGGCCAGGCTGAGTTTGGGGCCCCGGCGAGGCCCCTGCGCCTAGTTTTGGGGGCGTGGGGAGGACTCTTCCTGGTTACGTCACGAGGGGGCCGGCCCCCTCTTGTATAAATACGGAGCGGCTGGGAGCGTGGTTCATTCATAAGTTGCGAGGGGAACTGGAGCCCAGCGCGTCTCTGCCTGGTGGGAAGCGGCGCTATCTACACGGGACTGGACTTTAGTGACACCAGGCCCCCCGCCCCCCCCAGATCTGCGGGGTTCGGGCCTGCCAAGACGCCGCGGACTGTGCTACTTTGGAGGGGCCGCGGGATTATTGCGGGGTTGAAGTTGTTCCACTAGCTGCGAAGGGCCTTGGGGACCCCTCTTGCCCCGAGGGTGCAGCTTTGAGTGGAGAAGCCGCGTGGAGTAAGAGGCTCGGAAGTCGGGGATCCCCCCACGCGCGCAGCTTGCCCGGCCGGAGCCGCGGCGCCCGCGTCCCCGCGTGCCCTGGGGCCCATGCCGCTTGGCCGGTGAAGGAGGACGAGGGGGAACCGCCGGGCCCCGCTGCCCTGCCGGCGCGGAGCGGCTCGCCCCCCGCGGCCCTGCCGGACCCGGCCGCCCGCCAACGGGACTTTACAGCCACTTCGTTCCGAGTCTCGCCGGCTCCCCCTGCGCCGGGGTCGCAGCCTTGGCTTCCAGGCGCCCCCAGCGTGGCCACAGGCTTCCCCCTGTGCCCAGGGAGATGTATCAGGGCTTCCCCGGAGACTACGACTCCGCCTCCCGGTGCAGCTCGTCCCCTTCGGCGGAGTCCCAATACCTGTCCTCGGTGGATTCTTTCGGGAGTCCCACGGTCGCCGCCGCCTCGCAGGTAAGGGTGCGGGTGTCTGCAGGGACTCCGGGGGGGGGGAGGGGGCGGCACAGGGACACGGGGGGGGGTGGTACCGGAGGAGGCGATGGACGCAGGTGACCTGGGATGCGGGGGTACGTGGATGCAAGCGACCTGGTACCCGGTGGACACAGGGATGCGAGAGCTGATGGGGCACGGATACAGGGAGCAAGGTACCCGGGGTACCCAGGAATGTGCGGGGGGGGGGGAGACACATGGTACTTTGAGGGGATGGGGATGGGGCACACGGAGCAAGGCACCGAGGACAGGGCGCTGAGGGATGCGGGGGGCGATGGGGCCCGGAGAGGGTGATGGTACCGGGAGTGGGCGACGGGGCACAGGCATAGGGGTTAGGTAGGGTTACCATATTTGACCTTTCAGAAGAGAGGGCACCCCTGAGTGGGAGGGTACCTGTATCGGTGTATGTGTCAGCTCCCCAGTTGGTAGATACGGACACAGAGCCCCTCCCTCTCAGGGGTGTTGTCTCTTTTTGAAAATTCAAATATGATAACGCTAGGTTAGGGAGCATGGGACTCGGGGGGGCCTAAGAATGTGAGGGGGTGGGGTAAGAGACAGGGATGGGGGGGCTAGGATGTGAGGGATGGGGCAGGGATGGAGGGACACGGTGGGGGGGCTAGGGATGTGCGGGGATGGGGAGGGGACATGGGGCCGGCGGGGGGGGGGGGTCAGGAATGGGGGAGGAAGGGACACTGGGCCGGGGGGAGCAAGGAATGTAAGGGGGTGGGCGGAGAGGATAAGGGGCTGGGGGGGACGGGATCCAGGGGACAAGCATGCGGGGAGCGATGGTACCTGTCGTGGGGGGAGCCCTGTCCTCTCTCCGGTCGGCATTCCGAACCCCCTCCCCCCTCTTTTACACGTAACGCGCCTAGCGGAGGGGGGGGGGTGTGTGGAACGTGGGGAGAGGGGGGCGGAGTTGTGCGTAACGTGTGACGCGCTGGAACCCTCCGCGCTGACGTGAGGCACGCACGGCGCGTACCTCCGCCCCCTCTGGCGCGCGGGTTATTTTGGAACGCGGGGGCCGCCCCCGTTGCCAAGGGGCGGGCGGGGAGAGCCGAGCGCGCTGATTGGCCCGGCAGGCCACGCCTCCCGGTGGGGGGCGGGGGAGAGGGGAGATGCTGCTGCGCTCGCTCCCTCGCACAGCCCATAATAGTCCGCAGAGCCGAACCCTGGGGGTCGCCAATAGCAACTGGGGCGGGGGGGGGGCTCCTCCCAATAGGACCCCCCCAGTGTGTGGCCCCCTTGTGTGGGAGGCGACCCCCCCAATCTGGGCCCCTCGCATGTGTCCCACTGATGGGGGGGGCAGCCCCCCCCCCGCTGGCCGTCGAGCCAATTGGGGGAGCCGTGAGCTCCACCCCTTATTGCTGGGAGGGTCAGTGATGCCCCCCCCGTCCCCCCACCAGCTGGTGCATGGAGACAAGCTCCCAGAATTGTGGGTCCAAGGGGGAGGCTCCCTGTCCCAGAGTCTCTGCCCCCTCCCTGCACCCGGCCTGGGGCAGAAAACTCAGCCGGGCAGGCTCTTTGGGGGGGGGGGGGGGCTGTGTCACTGCCCTGGTCACAAGCCCTAGGGAGCCCCAGGGATGAGGGGAGAGGTCCAGGTTGGGTATTCGGGGGAAAAACTCTTTCCCTAGGCGGGTGGGAAGCGCTGGGACGGGCTCCCTAGGGAGGGGGTGGAATCTCCATCCCTAGAGGTGTTGAAGTCCTGGCTTGACAAAGCCCTGGCTGGGCTGATTTAGTTGGGGTTGGTCCTGCCTTGGGCAGGGGGCTGGACTTGATGACCTCCTGAGGTCTCTTCCGGCTCTGATTTCTATGGGGGGGGTGTGTGTGTGGGGGGGGTGAAGCTGGTAACATAGTATCAGAGAGGGGGATAGCTAGAAAAATTGCAGCCAAAAGGGTGGCTCACATCTCTAGGTGTTCGGGTCTCCTGTCCCACAGACAGTCAGTGATGCCCCCTTTGAGTTATTGCGAGGGGAGGCCTCATGCTCCAGTCCCCAAGAGGACCTGACACCACCCCACCCCACCCCAAGCGGAGAAGGGATTCTTATTTTTAAGCTTGTGCTGCCCCTGGTGCTCTGACACCCGGTCAAGACCAAATCCTGGAATTGCAAATGCCTCTCCTGCTCCCGCATGGAGCAGCCCCACTGCCTCCTCCAACCTGTGTGAGAGACTCACGCAAAGCCCCACTTCTGAGTCCAGGGAGGGGAGCGAACTCTGCCAGAGCCCCTGTGGCGGGGTCACCGCCCTGGCCCTCCGCCATTGACCCATCCCATCAGGATAGCCAATGCGCCCTCTAATTTTTTTCCATTCACGTGCAGAATAAATGTTGTGCCCTAGTATGTGCAGATGTGCACCACCAGCAGAAACATGCTGTGGGCACTCTGCTAGTCAGCTGGGCGGCATGTGAATCTCTCCTGGGTAGGCACTCGGCTTACAGGGGGCGCTGGAACACCCCAGGCGATGTCTGTACAGTGCAGAGCGTAGGGCTTGGCCATTCACCAGCAATGCTCGTGGGGGTCAGAGGCACATGCAACCTGCTGCATGGCTTTGGCCTTTGTCAGGCCTGACTGTGTCTTGCGGTGAGCGCTGGCCGGCAGACGGGCTGTATGGGGGCTAGGGGATGCGTTCTGCGGCGCGGGTGGCTTTCCCGGCTGGGTCGTGGCCAGGGTGCCGCTGGGTTCCTGGGGGAAAGGGGGGGTCTGACGCACCTATCTCCGGGAGGCTGGTGGTATCGGGCACGGCTTGCCACAGGCTGGCACAAGGGGAGACCCCTTCCTGCCCCACCCCCGACCACATTCTGTGCCCTTGTGTTTCAGGAGTGCAGTGGCCTCGGGGAGATGCCAGGTTCCTTCGTGCCCACAGTCACTGCCATCACGACGAGCCAGGACCTGCAGTGGCTAGTGCAACCCACCCTGATCTCGTCCATGGCCCAGTCGCATCCTCAGGGCCAACCGATGTCTCACCCGCCCCCGCCGCCTGCGGTGGATCCCTACGACCTGCCCGGGCCCAGCTACTCCACGCCAGGAATGGGTGCCTACAGTGCCGCCCCCTCTGCGGCCCCACCAGCTGACCCGTCGCCCCGCTCTACTCGGGCCCGGCCCCGGAGGACACGGGAGGAAACGGTGAGCTGGGCGGACTTGGGGGACATTCTTCTTCTGTCGGACTTCCTCTGGGGCGTCGGCAATGAGGTTACTAACTCCATCACTTATCCCCCCTCCCTGTGCCCCCGAACTGCTAGATGCCGGAGTCCCCCCTAGAGGGGGCTTCTGAGAGCCCCATTAACAAGACTCACCCCCACCCCCGTCAGGGTGCCGCCCATGCCTCCGCCTGTCTGCAGGGCTGAGCGTGTATGTGGGGGGGTGGTGCTGGGGTAGGGCACCAGTCCTGGTGCGCGGTGCCTGGGAGCCGTGTGGCTGGGAGTCTGGCTGAGTTGTGCCCCCGTGGTGGAGAGCAGTCATAGGACACTTTCCCCAGCTGGCATAATCCAGCAATTCTGCTGCCCTGCTGTAGGCTGCAGGGCTTAGCCAAGTGAGGATGGGTGCATAGGGAGTCCACGGGCCTGGGCCCGCTGGGAATGAGCCAGCCTCTCCTGGCGGCTGTCTTGTAGCCGAGAGCTCGGTGTGTTTCCTCACCAGGCGGGTATCCCATCATGGGTGTGGGCGAGGAGGGATCAGGCCAGAGGCTGCAGCTGGCATTGGTGGGGAGGCAGAGCCCCCCCCATAAGGCATGGAACTGGGGGAAAACCCCATCTGAGAGGGGTGGGGCTGGGCTACATGGGAAGCCTGTGGCTGACGGCCCCCGTGCCTCTTGCAGCTGACGCCGGAGGAGGAGGAGAAGCGACGCGTCCGCCGGGAGAGGAACAAGCTGGCGGCAGCCAAGTGCCGGAACCGGCGCCGGGAGCTGACGGACAGGCTGCAGGCGGTGAGTGTTCTCACGTGGCCCCTTCCCGTGCGCCCAGCAGGGGGCTCCCCCTCCCGCTGGCAGCACAGCTGCCCAGTGGCGGCTCCCCGGGCTGGTGCCACAGCTGTCTGAGTGCGAGCGTGGCACCTTGGCGGGAGGCGGGTGTCTCCGGCTCCCTTTGTGGCCGGTGCCGTGGCCGTCTGGGTGGCGGGTGTGTCTGGGGCCCTTTGTGGTATGGGGACACAGTCAGATGGGAGCAGAGCACACTAGACCAGTGTTTCTCAAATTGTTCCGTGGCGCACTGGTGTGCCGTGGAGAACAGAGTTCAAAATGGCCACCCTTAAAGAGGCAGGTGACTTTTTTTTCTCAGTAACTTCCCCCGGATCTTTTTGCCAGGGGGAGGGGGGCTCAGCAAAAAGATCCTTGGTGTTCCTCGGTCTTAAAGTTTAAGAAACACTGGTTTAGACCTGCCACCTCCATGCTCTAAAGAGCAGAATGATCCTGCCCCTGCACAGCTGGCCCCAGGGAGGGGAGCAAGCACTGGTGGGTGAGGAGACTGGAATTCGCTGTGTGCAGCAACAAGGAAGCATCCTCTCTATGGCTTGGGGGGCTGCCTGTCACTGGAGAGTATTGGGGGGGCAGAGGCACTGCCCCAGGGGGAAGAGGGTGTGCATGGTGCAGGAGGCCCCTAGGGACCTGCAGCCTGGCTGACCCCGGCTCTCCTTCCCCTCCAGGAGACAGATCAGCTGGAGGAAGAGAAGGCAGGGCTGGAGTCGGAGATCGCGGAGCTGCAAAAGGAGAAAGACCGCCTGGAATTCGTCCTGGTGGCTCACAAGCCCAGCTGCAAAATCCCTTACGAGGACATGCCCGAATTGGGCAGCCAGCCCGGCCCGTCGGCTGAGGTGAGCTCCTTGGGGGTGCCCGTCAAGGAGGACCCGTTCGGGCCAGCTGCCTACCCATCGGTGCCCCTCCACTACCAGCAAAGCCTCGGCGTGCCACCGCCGGGCC
This sequence comes from Pelochelys cantorii, assembly GCA_032595735.1. Taxonomy (NCBI): domain Eukaryota; kingdom Metazoa; phylum Chordata; order Testudines; family Trionychidae; genus Pelochelys; species Pelochelys cantorii. The sequence continues at coordinate 3,573,580 of CM064358.1, read as the reverse complement.
CCGCGGAGGTAGCGTTTTCTAGTTCTTTCTTTACACACGGTGAGCCGCTGACAGACCCGTACCCGGTTAACCCTTCATATACATCTTCGTTTGTGTTCACCTACCCAGAGGGATCAACCTGCGGAGCCTCACACCAGCGGAACAGCAGCAGTGAGCAGTCCTCAGACTCCTTGAATTCTCCCTCGCTACTCGCTTTGTGACCCACAAAGCCACTCCTTCTCCCCCCCCCGCGCGCACGGGGGGGGCCGCGTGGGGGGCACGCTGCCAACCGCCCCTGGCCTGCGTCTGCATTGCCCCATGGGGGCCGTTTAGTTAAGCTGTGGGGCCGGCGCGGGGGGACCCCGCCCCCCCACCTCCTGCCTTGCTGACACTTTTGTTTGGGCGGGGGCGGGGGGGGGGGGACAACGGGACTTGGGTCTTAATTCGGCTGGAGGAGCAGGAAAACTTGGCACCGCCGGGATGGATTGTGGCGCTGCGCCCGGCTTGCGGAGGCTGAGCCTCGTCTCTCTGGGCGTGCTGGGGGGGGCGTGGCGGATTGTGCTGCGTCCCCCTCCCCCCCCCCACCTACTGTGAGCGGCTGACGAAGGGATGGGGTCAGTATTGGGCTGGGGGCTGATTATGCCCCCCTCCCCCCCCTCCGGGTTGCTCTGGCCTGTCACCTGGCCTGGACTCACTTCCAGAATGCTCAGCGTCTTGTGGCTGTGCCGTCCCGTCCCCCCCCCTTGCTGCCCAGCGGGCCTTGCCCATCCCTTTGCTGCTCCCCCCCTGCCTGCGGGAGCGTGGCTCTGCCTGGGGACACTGAGGCAGGGCCCATGTCCTCCGCATGTGCTTGGAGCAGCCCTGTGGTTCCAGTAGGGGGCCCCGGCTCAGCCGGGCTGCCTCCGACACCGCCCTTCGGCGGCGCGAACCCTCTGCCCCATGGACTCTGCCCTTGCTTGGCGGGGGAGCTGGAGATTGGGGCTGAGTAAGGCTGCAATCTCCACCCCACCCCGCCCCGCATATCTCCCTGAGATACTGTGAACGGCCCTGCCCTTGTACCGCCCCTGCTTTCCCTGCTGTTGTGAGCACTTGGTGTGTCCCCCCCTCCGGCCTGCCGGTGTCTGTGGGCAAATGGGGGGGCTGAACCTTCCTTCTACCATGTGTCATTCCATGCCCCCTTCATGAGGGCTTTTACCCCCTTGATATGCCCCTGGGGGCCCTTTGCTGCCATCGTGAGCCCCCCATATTCCATTGACACCCCCCCCCAGCCTCCACCAGGGTGGGCCTGAGGGGAAAGGCCAGGTGCCTCCATGCCCCGCTGCCAGCCCTCCGGGGCTGAGACCCGGCACGCCCATCCCTGCTGGCAGCTGTTAAGCTCTGAGCCGCAAATCCCACGAGGTTGGGGTCCCTCCTGCTCCTCTGGGCCTGTTCCCAGCCTCCCCCCGGGAGAGCCCAGCACCCCGGCTCTGCCCCCCAGTTCAGCCCCAGGGTCTCTCCTGGGGCCCGCTGCGTGCCTGCTGCCCCTGTAGCTAGCGCCTGTGCGCAGGCCAACCGGCCACCCGCCTGCCCGCCGCTTGGGGGCCCTGCCGCCCGCCCCTGTCCAGCTCCCGTTGTCGCCAGCTCGCCGTGTGTGTCGAGCGGGAGAGCCGTGTCGCTTCTATCGCCGGGGCCTGGCCCAGGCCCCCCGCCGCCGCGTGCCCTGTTCCGTACACTCGTGACCAAGCTTTGCCCATGTGAAACTGTTTGGAGCGCTGGGGTGGGCGGGGGGGAGGGTGTTTGCTGCGGCGTTTTGCGTCTGGGACAGCGCCGGGGGAGGGGGAAGAGTTTAATTTTTTTATGTTTATTTTTATTTCCTGTGCTGTATTTTTTTTTTTTGTGTGACTTGTGTGTATTGGGCAACTGGGGGGGGGCCCGCCTGTGCCAATGTCCGGTGCCCCTCCCAGCCTGTGCTGACTCATCTGCAAAGTGGCCAATAAAAGCAGCTTTGAACATGCACCGTTTTTTATTGCCCCCTGCCCCCGGGCTGTCTGTCAAGGCCTGAGCTGGGCGGGTGGCCGCGGGCTCGGCCGGGTTTGCGCCTCCCCTATCCCTGCAGTGCCCTGAGACCCTGGCTGAGTTTCTGGGGGGAGGGATGGGGGTAGCTCCCTGGCGTGGCTCATTGGGTTTCTCTGAGCTTGGATGCCCTGCCCTGCCAGCTGCTCACATCCCTCCCCCTCAGCTCTGCCCAGGCAGGGCGGGATCGTGGGGCTGTTGCCCACGCCCCTCCCTGCCTGGTGTCGGGGTGAGGTGTGTAGCAGGCTAAGGGGGCAGGGCTGGGCCTGCATTAGGCACAGTGGTTGGGGGCTGGCCTTTGTAACCCCCCCCCCCAGGTGCTGCCCCAGTTCAGCTCCCTTATGGGTGGCCAGGCTGGACCCTGTCCCTTATGTCTGTCTGCACCTCTAGCACCCAGTCTCCTGTGCATGGAGGGGCCCATGTCCTTTGTGCCCGCCTGCATCCAGTGCCAGGCAAGTCTCGAGCCGTGCGGAGCGAGAGGTGGGCTCAGCTAGCTTCAGCCAGGCCTGTGTGTGTGGGGGGAGAGGGGGTGCCTGGCTGGTAGGGCCCTGATCCTGTTACGGGGGTAATTCAAAGCCAGGCCTGGCAGCAGCAGCCTGGTACTAGGGGAAGGGGCTGCATGGGGCTGGCTGAGCAAGAGGGGCCGGGAGCAAGGTCAGAGCACTTCGGAGAGGCAGCCGGCTGCGTTGCAGTTGCAGAGCAGGGGGTGTATGCATGAGACAGTCTAACCGCTGCAGTGACCTGCCCCCCTCAAAATGCACTTGGCAAGTTGGGGGGCCTCACACTTTTCTCCACCTGAGTGGGGACAGAGTCGTTCATATTTAACGACCAATTGCTGCAGCCCCCTCCCTGGGGTGTCCCATCTTCCTTGTTTAACCCCCCCCAAATGCAAGGTTTCCAGGGGCAGAGCTGGCCCCCTGGGGGTGCTGGGCCCTGCCACCAGCTCAACCTGGTGGGGAGATGCTCCAACCAAACCTGTGTCGTGGGACTTGGAGCATTGGGCCAGGGCTAGGCAGGAGATCAGCGTAGCCTCCTGAGCTGATTGGGCAGCCCAGGTGAGTCCTGCCCCTGGCATGAGGTGCTGGGTGCCCCTCAGTGTTCCCTGTAAGCCGAGCATGGGGGCAGCCACCCAGGAGCGATTCAGGTTTAGCAGAGTGCCCATAGCTGGCAGTGTGTGTTTCTAGTGGTGGTGCACATCCGCATGTATTGGTGCATGTAACAAAATGTATTCTACATGTAGATGGAAAAATTAGGGGGAACGCTGGCCTGGTGTCCTGCCCTCCCCCATGCAGGGCTCTGTGCGGGCGGCCCCTGCTTCTCCCTTGCCCCATGCTGCATCCCCATTCTCTTTGCACCCTGTTCTCATTTTCCCCCTCATGCTCTGTGTGCATCTCCATTTCCTCTCCCCCACGAGGCCTGTGTGGTCCTCGCTTCCCAGAGGCTGGGGCCACTTCCCCCAGTCACCTCCTGCCAATCTTTCCCCTGGCTACCTGAGGTTGTGTCTCGGGGGGGCTGGGCTGGGAGGAGACCCGGTCAGGTGGCAGAGCCCTCTGTGGGATTGACGGGGCTCTAGGCAGCACTACAAAGCAGTTGCCCTGTGCTCGCCGGCCACCCTGCAGCGGGGGGGAGGTATTTTTAGAGCTGTGGTTTTATGATCTCCTGCAACATGCTCAAGAAATAGTTGAAAATTTTGCTGCAAAGGCCCTGTAGACTCCCGCAGTGAATTTGGAAACTGGCCGGCTGTACCTGGGCTGGAGTCCAGACCCAGCTCGCCTGGGCAAATGGGGGGAGGGGACGGGCCCTGCTTTCTGCAAGTCCCACTGCTCAGAGGGTTGGTCGGGTTTTGCTTTTTGCCTTCATAGGTGACTGGTCCGAAGACAGCCCTGACCTGCCTTCTCTTGGGTGGGAATGGAGACAGGCTGCTCCCTGGTGGCAGCAGAGCCGCTCTGCAGCCAGGGCTCCCTGTGGGAGGTGTCTGAGAGGAAGGCTGGAGGTAGGGGGGCTGGACAGCAGTCCCAGTGCCCTGACAGCTGTCCATGTGCACCCCCAAAGCCCCGGGGGAAGAGGCCGCTGCAGTTCACTGGTGCAAATGCACCAGTGCTCTGTGTGCACGGGGGGGCGGGGGCTGTGGCAGTGGGGACACCATTTCAGATTTTGGGGCTGACCTGTGCGCCCTGATTGGGGGGTTGGGGGGGGAAGAGAGTCAGAACAAGGGGGGAGGGTAAACAGGACAGTGGCTTCAGCAATGTTACTGAGCATGCTCAGTACAAGCCAAGCAGCAAATTGGGGCGAGGGTCTGACCTCCCCTCTTTTCAGGGCTACTAAGGCCGGGGGAAACTAGTTTTGTTTTGGCAGATAACTGAGCACTTGGCTGCCAGGAGCACTGTATCTAGCTCCTATAGAACAGCAAGACAATGGAAATCAATGTTAGATCCACTCAGTGCTGCTAGTAACATTGTGACCTCTTGCGGCAGGTCATGTAAGGGACACTGGTTCGCCTTACAAGTGTGTTAGTCATCCTTGGTTCCCAACCTCAGACAGAGGCTTGCTCTCTGCTCTGGAAGGGGAGTGGAGTCTAGTGGTTACAGCAGGAGGGCAGCTACATTTGGGCTCTATATAAGATCAGAATGTCCACAGTGGGTCAGGCCAATGGTCCATCTAGCCCAGTGTCCTGTCAGCCGACAGCAGCCAATGCCAAGTGCTTCAGAAGGCATGAATAGAACAGGGAATCATCAAGTGATCCCTACCATGTCGGCCATTCCCAGCTTCTGGCAAACTGAGGTAGGGACAGCATCCCTGCTCAACCTGGCTAGTAGCCAGCGATGGACTGAACCTCCTTGAACTTCCTTTGTTCTTCTTGGAGCCCTGTTACAGTTTGGGGCCTTTCCACCATCCCCTAGCAGAGAGTTCCACAGGTTGACTGTGAAGAAATCATTTGCTTTAAATCTACTGCCTAGAAATGTCATTGGCTTGGCATCTTGTGTTGAGTGAAGAAGTAAAGAACATTTCCTTGTTGTATTTTCCTGCCCCAGTCACGATTTTCTAGATCTCTAGCACTCCCCCCCCTCCCCCCCCCCTTTAGCCATTTCTTTTCCAAGCTGAAAAGTCCCAGTCTTGTTCATCTCTCCTCATGTGGAGGCCGTTCCTACCTGGATCATTTGTGGCCCTTTCTGCACCTTTTCCAAATCCAATAGAACATTTTTTTTTATATGGGGGTGTCCAAATCTGCATGCAGCATTCAAGCTGTGGACACACCACGACTTTATAGAGAGGCACTATGGTATTGTCGGTCTTATTACCTATTCCTGTCCTAATCATTCCCAATATTTAGACTGTCACTGCACATTGAGCCGAGGTTTTCAGGGAGCTAGCCACAAGGATTCCAAGATCTTTCTTGACTGGTAACAGCTGTCTTAGACCCCAGTGTTGCTGTGTGTGTAGCTGCAACACTCAATTCCACCTGCCCTTGTGCTGCCCAGTCACCCAGTTCTGTGAGATCCCTGCAGGACTCTTTGCAGGCAGCTGTGCAGCGAGCCTTTCTGGGTGATTTTTGTCATATCGGCATATATTGCCACCTCATTGCTTACCCCTTTTTCAAGAACATTGGGAAGTTTCACAGAACTGCTCCAACTGCAGCTCCCTGCAGCACGACACTCATTCCTACTCTCTCCCCCGCCCTGCCTCTTACCCAGTGATGTTTTCAGGATGCTCTAACAATGCTGACATGACTGGAGCATCTAGCCTCTTGTTCTTAATTACCTGCCTGCCTCTGCTTATAGCGAACTCCCTGCCACAAAGGCAAAGCTGCGAGCAGCGAAAACTCTGTTGCATTTAAGTCCTACCCCAGGAGCCGGGGCCTACTGCTTAAAGCAGATCTTGAGTATGAAATCCAGGGGTTCACACTTAAGGGGGGTTACTGTCCCCTAGTGCTCCCCAAATGGCACCCTTGGGTGGTAGCCAACAGCATCAGCAGCTGCCTACCCAGAGCAGGCAATGGAACCAGAGCCAACTGAGGAACCATCATGTGGCCCAGAGGTGCACTGAGATGGAGAGCCCACCGGAGCTGATTTCTCCAGACCTAGCTACCCCCCCTCCTTTTTTGTTGTTGTTTTGTTGCTCAACTAACTTTTTCCCCCACCACGTTCGGGGTATCTTTTGTGAAACTATCTGGCAACCCTAACTACAGCTGTGCTGGGTGTCTGAGGGCAGTCTGCCCTGGCCACCATCCCGTGGTTTCCTGGACTTGCTTGCAGGCTAGCAGCCTCCGAAGGAAGCGCCTGATCTGTCTGCCGTGAGCCATCCAGAGGGCAGAGCCGGGTGGGCGTCTCTGCCCTCGGGGGAATCCTGTTTTGTGTCTGGTGTGGGGTTCTGCTGTGGTGAGGGGCGGGCTGCCCTGGAATAAAGTGTAGAAAGTTGCAAGCTTCTGGCAAGAGGTGTCGATCTCGTTGCTTTGGGTGCAGGGTGGGTACAGAACAGAGCGAGGCTCGGGATGAGCTGGGCCCTTCTTAACAAAAAGAGAAAACAGCTGTGGCCGGAAAGCCATGAAAAAGAGAAAGGTCTTAGCCTTTTGTCCCCATCCCAGGCCCTGCCGTGCGCCGAGGCTGGCGCAGGGGTCTAGGCCAGCACGTAGGCCCAGCGGCAGAAGGCTTCCACTCGGGCGTGGGAGACACATGGGGTGCACCGCTCATTTGCGGGCTGCCCCGTTGACGTTTCCTCAAGGGGAGCAGGTGGACGGGGAGCGGTGCTGGGATGCTTCTGGAGGAGGCTTGCCGCGATCAGGCGGGATGTGGGGGCAAAGCACCCTGCTTTACGGGAGAGGCTGCTGCAGGCTGGGGATTACAAGGCACTGGAGACTCTGCCTGGAGACCTTCTGTGAGGCAGGCCCCCATCTTCCACGGCATTGGGCCGTCCCGGCGGCAGGCGCGGGGTATTCAATATATGCTGCCCGCCCTGCCCTGCCCCGCCCCGCCCCACCCCACCCCACCAGCTACGAGGACCCCCCCTCAGCCTTCAAGGGGGAGCCACCGAAGCAATTTTAGGCCGTCTGCCCACGCCGACCCGAGGGGTTTGTGTTCCTCTGTCGAGTTAACAGTTGCTCAGGGAAATGGCTTCCCCAGCCGGGCACAAACGGGGTCCCCCGTGAACAGGCCAGACCGTGGGGCACCACAGGGGAGGGGGAGCTGCCGGAAAACCAAAGCAGTGGCAAAAGGCAGGCCGGGGCAGGACCCTGCTGCAGCCACAGCTGGGGAGGCCGCGATGCTGCGGGGGCTTGGCGAGGGCCACGCACCACAGCTGAAGGGCAGGGGACTGCAGCGAGCGGCGGAGGGTTGTCCTGGCCCAGGGGCCTCGCCTGAGGGCGGCAGCACGCCGCCGGGCAAGGCTGCGAGCGGGATGAGAGCCGAGGAGTGGGGCCCCCCTCCAGCTTGTGACAAGGAAGGGAGCGGCCGCAAGGGCTTTCTGGTGGCCAGCCCACAGCGACTGCCTGTGGGAACGGGCAGGCTACATGCCAGGAACGGCACTGGGCCGCTGGCGAGGAAGCCCCAGCTGGGCCTTAACTTTGCAGGACCGAACATGCTTAGGGGTGGGGGGGCTGGAGCTGGAGCACATGAAGGCAGCTTCTCGCCCCGGGCCCAGGGCTGGCATGTCCCTCCTTCCCCCCCCCCTCCCCGACCCCATTTCCGCTCCTGGGATGTCTGCGGAGTCTCCAGGAATGCCTGCGACTGATTCCACAGGTTTTCCAGAGGCACCTGGCCGGCCACATCCACCGGGCTGGCAGAGCAAGGGGCGCAGACCCCGAAAGGAGCCCCCCATCCCCAGACAGCAGTGCTGGGGGCTCTGGTTCCCTGCCTTGCCAGGTGCCCTTAGCCCAGATGTCCAGACAGCGCTCAGGCCCCGTGAGAGCCCCCCCACGGACCCTCCTAGGTTTGTCTGACACGTGGGCCCCATGTGGCGGGGGAGGGGGGCAGAAATGGGCCCAGTGAGGTCTCGGGGGGGGACAGTGAAGGGCCCGTTCAGCAGCCAGGCCTGTGCAGGGGCTGTGGGAGGCCGCCCCAGAAGTGAGTGCAGAAGGTGGCAGGTGTGGTTGGCTGGGGGAGGGATAGATCTCGGGGGGCTGTACCACAGAATCCCAGAGCTCCCTGAAGGCAACACCTCCCCTTGTCACGCCTGGCAGCTCACGGGTGGGGCGTTCCTGCTCTAGAGTGACGCGTGTGATCCCTTGTGGGTAGGGAGCCCATGTGGGTGGGTAAACTGAGTCACACGTGGTGAGCCGGGACCAGTCCTGTTCCCCATCTTCGTAGATGAGCTGGAGAAGGGGTTAGGCAGCAAGACGGAAGAATTTGTGAATGGCACAAAACCACTCGAGGTGGGTAAAGGCCCCCGGAGACTGCCAAGAGCCACCGGAGGGGAGAGGTCTCCCACAATGGGGCAACAAAATGGCAAATTCAGTGTGATGCCACTGAATGCGAAGTAATGCCTGCTGGGAAACAATCCCCACTAGGCATGTAAAACGACGGGGCCTACGTTAGCCGTTACCCATCAAGAAACTGATTGTGGCGTCATTGCAGTTCTCTGAAACTGCAGCAGCAGTCCAAAAAAGTGAACCGAGTGTTGGGAATCATTAAGAAAGGGACAGAGAATAGCTTATCGCCTCTGTAGAAATCCCTGGGCCGCCCACATCTGGAATACGGCGTGCAGGTGTGGTCGCCTCCTCTCCAAAAAGATCTCTTGGCCTTGGAAAAAGTTCAGAAAAAGGCCACAAAACTGAGGAGGGGTTTGGAACGGGTCCCCTATGAAGAGAGATTACAAAGACTGGGACTTTTCAAGTTGGAAAAGAGACGACGAAGGGGGCGGAGGTCTATAAAATCAGGACTGGTATAGAGCAAGCAGATAAGGAAGTGTTATTTGCTCCCCATAACAGGAGCTAGGTTGGGGCCACCACATGAAATGAATAGGCAGCAGGTTTAAAACAAACAAATCAAAGTTTTTCTTCACATAACACCTGTGGAACTCCTTGCCTGAGGATATTGGGAAGGTCAAACTTTAATGGGGTTCAAAAAAGAGCTAGATAAATTTATGGAGGTTAGGTCCATCACTGGCTATTAGCCAGGCTGCTCAGAGATGCGGTCTCTACCTCTGTTTGTCAGAAGCTGGGAACGGGCGACAGGGGAGGGATCACTGGACAATTCCCTGTTCTGTTCGCTCCCTCTGGGGCACCTGGCATTGGCCGCTGTGGGCAGACAGGACACTGAGCTAGATGGGCCTTTGGTCTGACCCAGTCTTGCTGCTCTTCTGTTCTTAAAAGTATTTTTAAAACCTTCTCCACAGAGCTGGCACCAATGTCTGTGAATTTTCCAAGGTGCCCCAGACGGCTGAACCCAATGCCTGGCAGAGTGGTTATGCCACAACACCGCACAAACCACAGCGCATTCCTCGCCCTGCCTCCTGCCCCCTTCCTGTGGCAGCTTCCTGTCCTGTTCCCGTCTCCAGGGGGCAGCGTTCAGGGCTGGAGCGAGTGTCCTGGATTTGGGAGGGTTGCATTTAGCACCTCGTCACGTCCTAGCCGGGCGCGAGGCTCCGTGGGGCGACCTGACCAATGTAGAAAGCAAACCGGGGCGGCAGGAAATGAGACGCACACCCCCCCCGGTTCTATCCCCAACGGAGTGATTTTCGGTCACCTCATTGCTCTCTTGGGACGGGTGGGGGGTTGCGCTTGGTGGGGGTAAAAACGAGGCAGGACGTCCAGACGGGGGTGAGCTTTGAATGCACGGTTGCCCCAGCTAGGAGGCTCCCCGCTTGGGCACAGAACCGAGGGCCGGGAGGTGGCCCTGCTCTCCAGCATGGTGGCTGCAGACAACAATCCATTGTTCTCTGCTGACACCAGCCCCTTGCATCACCCGTGGCCGGTGACGGTGTCGACAGCTGGAAGTCCCTCGGCTTCCTGTTGATGTGTTGAAACCCAGCTGGCTGCGGTCTGGGTTGGCAGCTGTCAAGCCGCCGGGTGCAATCCATGAACACACAAGAACATAGGAACAGCCAGACCGGGGCAGACCAAAGGCCCATCCAGCCCAGTGTCCTGTCGGCCGACAGCAGCCAGTGCCAGGGGCCCCAGAGAGAGGGAACAGAACAGGGAATCTTTCCCAGTTGCCCATGTCATAACCACGAGGGATGGGCAGCCGCCTGGGGACCAGGGCCGGCTCGAGCCATTCCTGCGCCCCGGGCAGTGTGCGGTTCCGCCCCTGGGCGCACAGCGCATGCGCAGCCCTGACCCCCGGCACGCTGTGCCCCTTACAGCTGCCATCAGGCACCCCCCATGGATTGGCGCTCCTGGCAGTTGCCTGGCTAGCCCCCCCGCCTTAATCTGGCCCTGCTGGGGATTAAGGGGTTAACTGTACCTCGCCAGGTAGCGGTCAGCCAATAGAAACGCAGATAGGGATTTCAAACTGAGACAAAGGAATTTGGGGGGTTTTCCCTCCTTTGTCTCTGAGCCAGTTTGCTTCCAGGTACTGAGGGGGACAGAAGACATGTCTCTCTCCAAGAAAAGACTCTTCCCCATCTGTAAGTAGGGCAAAGCCTAGACTAAATCCGTCAGGTTTTATTGTTTTCTGGTTTGGGAATTTGGATCTAAGGTCTGTGTGTTAGAAATGGGGTTTTTTTTTTCTCTCCCTTCTGTAACTAAGTCCTGAGTCCATGGGAATCCCCCATGAGTTTGTTAATTGGTGACTTTTTCCATCTAGGCATTATGCTTGCAACAGGAGTATTGTTTTGATAATACAAGTTCTTTTTTTTTTTAATTAACCTGGTGTTGGTTCAGTTGTGTGTCCTGGAGAATCTGTCTGTGGGATCTGCAAGCCTCTGACTAGGGGATAGCAGCCACCGACTGCAGTTTGTATTTTCTCTTTCTTTTTCAAGCTTTTTGGGGAAAAGAGCTTGGGGTGCCCTGGGGTTGGTTTCAAGTGTCCCCCCCCCCCCCGTTTGTGGGTTCAAAAGCACTTGATGGTGGCAGAGGATTCCCCAAAATCCGGGTATTAGGATTTTGGGGGGAAGTTTTGTACCAAAGCCTGTGGAGATCAGGTTTTGGGGTGCTTTTGCAAGCCCCCACTTCTGCATTCATTGTGTCAGAGAGCCACCATGTCAAGGCTGATTCCCCAGAGTCGTGGGAATTTTGAGAGCCCAGGATTCTCAAAGGTTTTTCTTCTGAGTTGCAAGTTTTGCAGGTTTTTTTCCTCTTGGTTTTTTTTTTCTTTTTTGTTTTCTGTGCTGCCTTGGGGCAAGGCAGAGAGAAGGTTAACCCTAAGCCAGACACAGACCATCCTACCCAAACAGTTTGGGTTTCTTTCTAGCTTTCGGGACAACTGAAATAGCTAGATTAGAACAGGGCAGGGAAACAGCCCAGTGCATGCTTTTGCGGTCGGGCAAGATAGCCCCAACCCTTCCTAAAAGACACCCTGAGATAGAAACAGCCTCAGAGCCAGGCAAGATGTCCAGCTCCAGGGCAGATTCACAGCCCGGGGAGGGGAAACAGGAGCATGTCCCTGTGAGTCCAGGGGGGCGTAACCTCGAGGGGGCAGGAGCAGCTGGCAGCCGCCTACTTCCCCCACCCCCATGCCTTCTATGTGGGATTATGCCTTAAAGGCAGGCAGACCTCTAACTGAGAAAGAGATGGAGTTTCTCCTACACATGGCACGCGCCCAATGGCAGATGGAGGTGAAGCTGGCAGAGATAGCGGCAGAGACGAGGCGAGCAGAACTAGAGGCCCAAGTTGTGCTGGAGAAAGCTAAGCAACCGGATGCTCCAGGTACCACACCCAACAACCCCACTTCCATCACCCTTCAACCCCCCAAGAGGCTCCCCATGTACCAAGTGGGGGATAATTCCTCAGCTTTGAGAGGGCCTGCCAGGGGTACAACATTCCTCCCGGTCAGTACCTGATGGAGTTAAGATCACAAGTTACCGGTCCTTTACTGGGGGTGGCAGCTGACATGCCAGGGAACACCGCCGGTGATTACGAACTGTTTAAGCAAGAGGCCAGACTCAAGGTGGGAGTCACTCCCGAACAGGCCCGGTGCGACTTCAGGGCCCTCCGCTCGACCCCAAGCACACCGTTCCTCGAACATGCCCGCCGTGTACTCAGAAGCTGGGAAACCTGGATCTCAAGAGAGAAGGCTGACGATGGGGAAAAAAATCTCTCTTCTGATGATGCTGGAACGGTTCCTCGAGGGCGTTCCGGGAGGGATCAGGGGGTACATCCTGGACGGAAACCCCAAAACCCTCAGAGAGGCAGGAGCGCTCGGTGCCAGATGGATGGAGCTGAAGGGAAGAAGCAGCACAGAGAGCAGTCTATGGAGGAACCAGAAGGGACACCAGGATGGGACGTCCCACAAGTGGGGAGCCTCCAGGCCCCCACCTTGCAGGGAGGGGCCCGTTACACCTCAAGGGAGGCCCCAGACATTCCCTCGTCCCTCCGTCCCCTCCCCCGGGAAGCCACCCCGCTCCAGGGATTCCCCCACCGTGCGATGTTTTAAATGCGGCGAACCGGGGCATGTAAAGGCCGACTGTCCCAAGAGCACCACCCAACTGCAGCTCATCACCCCACAAGAAGCCTCAGGCCCAGATGCCTCACTGATCCCCCCCCGAGAGCAAAGGGAGGTTGTGAGTGTGGGCGGGAGGGAGGTTGTTGCGTGAAGGGACACCGGCACGCAGGTGTCTGGGGTCCACTAGAGATTGGTGGACCACTAATTCATTGACCCAGAGACCCTAGTCACCATCCAGCCCTTCAAAGCCGACCCTTTTGACCTGCCTGCTGCCAAGTTACCACTTAAGTACAAGGACTTGGACTTTTGCAGTCTACGCTGACTACCCCGTTCCTATGCTGGTGGGGGAAGACTTGGCCAAACATGTGACCCAGGCTAAGACGGTGGGAGAGGTCACTCATAGGAAGACCGCCCAGGCATCCACATCTAAAACCGCTCCTGAGCCTACCAGGGGTCTGTCTGTGCACCCAGTTCACCCCCATCTTCTCAACCGAATGGGCGTTTCATTCCATTGACACCGGTGATGCCACCCAGTCAGGGTCCAACCCTACCGAATGGCCCCTTCAGCCAAGGCGGCTAGAGAGAGGGAGATCAAGGACATGTTAGAGATGGGCGTAATTCACCCTTCGGAGAGCGCGTGGCCTTCTCCAATAGTCCTAGTGCCCAAGCTGGACGGGAAATCCGTTTTTGCATGGACTACCGTAAGCTAAATGCTGTAACTCGCCCAGACGACCCCATGCCACGCACCGATGAGCTTTTGGAGAAACTGGGGCATGCCCAGTTCATCTCCACCCTAGACTTAACCAAGGGATACTGGCAGGTATCTCTGGAGGAAGCAGCCAAGGAGAAGTCAGCCTTCATTACACATGCAGGGCTGTATGAGTTTAATGTTCTTCCTTTCGGGCTGCGCAATGCACCAGCAACCTTTCAGAGGCTCACGGATGCTCTATTAGCTGGATTTGGAGAATTTGCCGTGGTGTGTCTGGACGATGTGGCTGAATTCTCTGATTCATGGGCAGAACATCTGGGACAGTGTTTCTTAAACTGTGTTCCGCGGCACATCGGTGTGTCATGAGGCAGTCGGAGGTGTGCCGCGGAGAACAACAGAGTTCAAAATGGCCACCCTTAAAGGGGCAGGCAACCTTTTTTTTTTTTGGCTCAATAACTTTCCCACGGCGCCCCCCCCCCTTTTTTGGGGGGGGTCAACAAAAAATCCTTGGTGGTCCTCATTTAAAAAAAAAAAATTGTTCGTTGGTCTTAAGTTTAAGAAACACTGATGTAGGATACCTCCAAGCTGTCTTCCACCATATAAGGGAGACAGGGTTAACCATTAAGGCAAAAAAATGTCAAATTGGATGACTTATCTTGGATACCAGGTGGGTCAAGGAACTATCAACCCTCTACAAGCTAAGGTAAAGGCTATCCTAAACTGCCCTGTCCCTAAGTCAAAAAAACAGGTCTAATCCTTCTTAGGCTTGGTTGGGTATTACATGTGCTTTGTCCCACATTACAGTGAGATCGCTGCTCCGCTAATGGATCTAACCAGGAAAATCCAACCTAACGGGGTCAAGTGGACGGAAGCTTTCGACCAACTTAAGGCGGCTCTTATGTCTGACCCTGTGCTGGGGGCCCCAGACCTTTCATCGTCACCACCGACACGTCCGAATGGGGTGCAGGGGGCAGTTTTGATGCAGGAAGGACCAGCTCAACAACTCCACCCTGTCGTGTTTCTCAGCAACAAATTGTCTGGGAGAGAAAGCCACTAGCCTGTCTCCGAGAAGGAGTGCTATCCGATTGTGTATGCTCTAGAGCAGTGGTCCCCAACGCAGTGCCCGCGCAGGGCATTTTGTGGGCGCCCGCCAAGTGATCAGGGCTGGCCCTGTCCCAGGCATGCGGTGCATGCGCGGTGCCGGCCCCGGGTGCGTGGTGCATGGGCGCCCTGCCCCCGGGCGCCCAGCAGCCCCAAAAGGTTGGGACCACTGCTCTAGAGAAGCTAAGGCCATACATGTGGTGACGACACTTTCATCTGCAGACTGACCGCTCTGCTCTTCAGTGGCTTAATTCCGTCAAAACGACCAACAAGAAACTTCTTCAGTGGAGTCTGGCCCTCCAAGACTTTGACTTTGATGTACAGCACATTTCAGAAGCCTCTAACAAGGTGGCTGACGCCCTCTCCCGAGCGGCATTTCCGGACTCAATTACTTAGGACTCTCTCTATATGGCAGTCATGGTACTACCCAAATGTACAAGGGGTTTGTTTAATCTGCATGGATTCGATAGTCTAGTGAAGTGTGCATGTACTTATTAACTATGTTTTATCCCAAACCTCCAAGAAGACATCACAGCCAGTGTAGCCAGAAGCTGTCCAGCACCATCTGTGATTTGGGGGGCAAGTCATAACCATGAGGGATGGGCAGCAGCTTGGGGGACTAAGGGGTTAACTGTACCTCGCCAGGTAGCGGTCAGCCAATAGAAACGCAGATAGGGATTTCAAACTGAGACAAAGGAATTTGGGGGTTTTCCCTCCTTTGTCTCTGAGCCAGTTTGCTTCCAGGTACTGAGGGGGACAGAAGACATGTCTCTCTCCAAGAAAAGACTCTTCCCCATCTGTAAGTAGGGAAAGCCTAGATAAATCCGTCAGGTTTTATTGTTTTCTGGTTTGGGAATTTGGATCTAAGGTCTGTGTGTTAGAAATGGGTTTTTTTTCTCTCTCCCTCCTGTAACTAAGTCCTGAGTCCATGGGAATGCCCCATGAGTTTACTAATTGGTGACTTTTTCCATCTAGTCATTATGCTTGCAACAGGAGTATTGTTTTGATAATAAATGTTCTTTCTTTTTTAATTAACCTGGTGTCGGTTCAGTTGTGTATCCTGGAGAATCTGTCTGTGGGATCTGCAGGCCTCTGACTAGGGGATAGCAGCCACCGACTGCAGTTTGTATTTTCTCTTTCTTTTTCAAGCTCTTTGGGGAAAAGAGGTTGGGGTGCCCTGGGGTTGGTTTCAAGTGTCCCCCCCTGTTTGTGGGTTCAAAAGCACTTGATGGTGGCAGAGGATTCCCCAAAATCCGGGTATTAGGATTTTGGGGGGAAGTTTTGTACCAAAGCCTCTGGAGATCAGGTTTTGGGGTGCTTTTGCGGGCCCCCACTTCTGTACTTCATCCTGCCAGAGTGGGGAATCAGCCTTGATGGCCCATTTCCAGACAAACAGAGGCTCGGGACACCACCCCTACCCATCCTGGCTAATACCCATTGATGGACCTAACCTCCATGAATCTATCCAGCTCTTTTTTTAACCCTGTTAAAGTCCTGGTCTTCATCACATCCTCTGGCAAGGAGTTCCACAGGTTGACTGTGCACTGGGTGAAGAAAAGTCACCCAGCTAGTGATACACTGGGGCCAGGAGGGTGACAGCTAGGACTGAGGGGTGGGGTGGGGATTTCCAGGCAGGCAGCATGTCCTAGTGGATAGAGACCTGGACTGGGATACAGAAAAGCTGGGTGCTGTTCCCGGCTCTGCCGCTGCGCTGTTGGCTGCTCTTGGGCAAGTTACAGGCCTCCCCCACACTCCCTGTGCCTCAGTTTCCCCATTTGTGCAAGGTAGCTCATGATTTTTTATATTTACATAAAGAAATACCCAGGGCTTGACAAATCACTGAACCTACTCACCTGTGGCAAGTAGATTTCAGCTGGTTGCCCCATTCACCAGCAGCACGCACATGTGGGTCTTGAGCATGTGCAGTGGGGCTGGCAAGTAGATTTTGCCACCATTTGTCAAGCCCTGGATATACCTATCTCACAGAGCTAGAAGGTACCTTGAGAGCTCAGTCCCCTACCCTCACGGCAGGGCCAAGTACCATCCCTGACAGATTTGCCCCAGATCCCTAAATGGCCCCCAAGGATTGAGCTCACAACCCTCCGTTTAGCAGGCCACTGCTTAAACCACTGAGCTATCCCTCCCCAGCCTGCTTTGCAAAGTGCTTTGAGAGCAACATGCTACCGAAGAGCTATTCTTACTGCCACGGCCACTGCGGGTTGGGTCACCCCCTGTTTGACACCAGAGCCCAGCAGAGAAAGGCAGCCATGCCTAATAGGTACAGCGCCCCCTCCCATCCCCCTCCCCCCCCCGCAGGGCTAGGCGGGGGTCTTGGGCCAGACGCTCCGACAGGAAACAGGCAGAAATCTGCCCCCACCGCAGGCGTCTCTGTCAGAAAGACGTAAAACCGGCCACGATCCCTGTGTGGAGCCCCGTTGCAGGAGCAGCCCCGGGTGAAGGAGGTACCCGCTGCATCCACGCGGCACCCTGGAGGGATGGGCTGGAGGCAGGACGCCTGGGCTCTGCGCTGGGTGCACTGCTGCCCTGCCAGCAGGCCCTGGCCCAGGCTCAGTGCTTGGCTGTCCGAGGGGGAGGATCACAGAAGTGACTGGCTGGAAGTGTCCTCCGAGGCCCCCTCCTCCCACAGCACTGCCTGGCCCAGTGCAGGGGCTGGGAGCTGCACTCAGGGCTCTGGCCAGTAGGGGGCGCTGCTGTCTCCTGCATGGCTTGGGTTGTGGGGGGCACAGCAAAGAGGGGCAGGGCGTAGGGACCGTGCCAGGGCTGGGAAGGGCCTACCTGGGGCGAGGGGCGCACCCCATCGCTGATGCAGAGGGCTGGAGCCGACGCCAGACAGAGCCCGACGAGGGCAAGGCCACGGGCAGGGCCAGGGGTACCCACACCAGGGACATCTGGCTGGCTCCACCAGCTGGGAAGGGGGGAAGCTGCAGGATGACAGGGAACACCCCCCAGACACGGGCCACCGGACCACCGGACACAGGCGTGCGACTGATGCAGGCCTGTGGGTGTGCGCCTCCAGACACAGGTGTGCGACTGATGCAGGCATGCAGGGGGTGCACCTCCAGACACAGGTGTGCGACTGATGCAGGCCCACGAGTGTGCATCTCCAGACATAGGTGTGCGACTGATGCAGGCCCGCGGGTTTGCATCTCCAGACACAGGTGTGCGACTGATGCAGGCCCGCGGGTGTGCATCTCCAGACACAGGTGTGCGACTGATGCAGGCCCGGGGGTGTGCATCTCCAGACACAGGTGTGCGACGGATGCAGGCCCCCGAGTGTGTATCTCCAGACACAGGTGTGCGACTGATGCAGGCATGCGGGGGGTGCACCTCCAGACACAGGTGTGCGACTGATGCAGGCATGTGGGGGTGCACCTCCAGACACAGGTGTGCGACTGATGCAGGCCCGCGAGTGTGCATCTCCAGACACAGGTGTGCGACTGATGCAGGCATGCGGGTGTGCACCTCCAGACACAGGTGTGCGACTGATGCAGGCCCGCGGGTGTGCACCTCCAGACACAGGTGTGTGACTGATGCAGGCATGCGGGGGGTGCACCTCCAGACACAGGTGTGCGACTGATGCAGGCCCGCGGGTGTGCATCTCCAGACACAGGTGTGCGACTGATGCAGGCCCGGGGGTTTGCACCACCCCCTAGACACAGCAGCAGGTGTGCACTGCCAAAAAGAGTCCCACAGCTGTGAGCTCTCACACTCAGGCCTGTAGGTCCCCCCACCCCAGGCCCTCCTGCGTCCCCTGCAATGGGACCCCCACATGTGACCTCTCCCAGTGCAGCCATTGGTTGGGGACTCCACAGCAGGACTTGTAAGCCAGTAAGACCTGCACCATTATCCCCCCCAACCTCTCACGCCCTTACCTGGGGGACCCCGACCCCATAACACCCCCAGCTCTGCCCCCCCCCAGGTCCCCCTAACTCCATTGCCTCCCCAGTGTTAGGGGACACCAGATCCATCCCCCCACACAGCATGTATGCCCCCGTCCCAGTCCCCCCAGCACAGAGCCTGCATCCCTGTTCCCCCCCAGCACGGAGCCACCCTCGTGCCCGTCACCTCAGTGCAGGCCCAGCGGTGCCCATGACTCCCGCAATGTGTGGGGGGTGCCCCACAACGGTGATTATTCCTCCCAATGGGCAGAGCCATCACTGGGGGGCGTCATACCCTGACCCCTCCCAGGGGACACACCCAACTCATACCTCCACTGTGCCCCCCCCCCAGTCCTGCCCAAATCCTCCCCTCCCCTGCCCCAGCTCACAGGGCAGCTGCAGCAGCCGGTACCACTCTGCCCTGAGCACTGGAGGGCAGCAGAGACCTGCAGGTACCTGGGGAGGGGCAACCCCAGGGCCCCCTCCCCCCCCCCCCGGGCCAAGGGCTCCGTGGTGCAAGGGCTGCTGGGATCCCAGCTCGGGGGGGGGCACCGGAGGGGGCTCTGGCAATCCCAGCCTGCAGCACCCTTCCCCCACCGGACTCCCCCTTCCCCACTCACAGCCCCCCGTTCCCCCAGCTCTGGCAACGTCGCACAGTCCTGACCCAGCCCCCTGCCCCCCAGCCCTGCCGGTGCCCCTCACTCCCGCCCCACAGCCCCTGCCAGCGCGGCCCTGCCCCCCAGCCCTGCCCCCCCCATCAGTGCCCCTCACTCCCGCCCCAGAGCCCCTGCCAGCGCGGCCCTGCCCCCCAGCCCTGCCGGTGCCCCTCACTCCCACCCTGCAGCCCCCGCCAGCCCAGCCCTGCCCTGCCCCCCCCCGTCAGTGCCCCTCGCTCCGACCTGCAGCCCCCGCCAGCCCGGCCCTGCCCCCCAGCCCTGCCGGTGTCCCTCACTCCTGCCCCGCAGCCCCCACCAGCCCAGCCCTGCCCCCCCCGTCAGTGCCCCTCACTCCTGCCCCACAGCCCCCGCCAGCCCGGCCCAGCCCTGCCCTGCCCTGCCCCCCCCCCCGTCAGTGCCCCTCACTCTGACCTGCAGCCCCTGCCAGCCCAGCCCTGCCCCCCAGCCCTGCCGGTGCCCCTCACTCTGACCCGCAGCCCCTGCCAGCCCGGCCCTGGTGTCTCTCCCAAGCAGACAGACGCAGGTGCCAGCTTGTTCGGTGGGTTTGGGTTCTTTGCAAACAACCATCCGTGACCCGGGTTTCTCCCAGCTCTGCAGGGCAAGCTGCTTCTGCAGCCACCTGCTCTGCCCCCCAGCCCCCCACGTCTCCAACCCCCTCCTTGCAGTCTGTGCCGGGGCGGGGGAGGGATCAGCCCAGGCTGTGTGGGGGGGGTACTAATGAAGGGCTCCTTCCTCCTGGGCTCCTCTCATCGCTGACACCATCAGAGTCAGCAAGGGGGGGGTGTCAACCAGCACAGAAGAGAGGCCCCCCCCCCCGTGCAGCAGATGCTGGCTTGCTGCTCCAGCCTGCACTGGGCTGGGCCGGGGCCAGGGCCCCACAGCTGCGGCTCGCGCCCCATGACGCAGAGCTCCTGGCGTGCTCGCTGGCTCAGGGTGAAGAGCTCTCGGCTCCATGCTGGAGCCCTGCCAAGGCCTATCCTGCCGCCTGTGGTAGAGTCGTGTCCCCTGGCTGGGGGGGAGGGGGGACAGCGCAGCAGCAGCAGCCCCTGTGCACAGTCACTGGCCCGCAGTGACACAGGGTCCGGGCTGGTCCCTGGCTCTGGCTCCACCCAGAGCTAAAACACCCCCCCCCCGTGGCTGGTTCCTGTTAGAACACTCTCGATCATCACTGAGGCTGCCCCGCCATCAGTAGGGTTCAGAGTGAACAGCCCACAGGGTGCACGCTGCAGGGCTAGGCAGATGGCCTCGCTTTGCCCCAGCAGCTTTCAGCCTTGAGAAGCCAACTGCTGCTGGCTCCCTCTGCCCCACACCAGCCCTGCCCCCATGGCCTTTGCGCCAGTCGTGTACCCAGCACACACTAGCCAGGCCTGACACGTGGGCAGGATAAGAGCCTACTGCTTCTGCCTGGTGGAGTCGCTCCTTCCGCTCCCGTGGCAAAGGCCTGTGCTGCATGGGGCTGATCTGGCTGGCAGTGAGAAGGTGGAACACAGATCCTGGTGAGTGGCAGGGAGGGGAAGGGGTGAAAAGAACAGTCTGGAGCCAGGCAGGGGTGCCATTTAGGTGGGGCTGGGGCAGTGGCCCTGTTCACGAACCTCTGGATTTCCTACTTGAGATCTGTGTCAAGTGGCAGGCCCTGGCTCCAGGGGCAGGTCTTAACTGCAACAGAGTTTGAGCTGCTCGCAGGGAGTTTATTATAAGCAGAGGGAGGCAGGTGATTAAGAATAACAAGAGGCCGGGCATGGCAGGGTCGCTAGAGCATCCTGAAAACATCGTGGGTAAAAGACGGGGGAGAGGCGGGGGGGAGAGTAGGAATGAGTGTCGTGCTGCAGGGAGCTGCATTTGGAGCAGTTCTGGGAAACTTCTCAATGTTCTTGAAAAAAGGGTAAGCAGGGAGGTGGCAACATTTGCCGATACAACAAAAATCACCCAGAATAGTTCAGTGCAAAGCGGATCTCACAGAACTGGGTGACTGGGAAACTCAAGGGCAGATGGAATTGAGTGTTGCAGCTACACACACAGCAACACTGGGGTCTAAGACAGCTGTTACCAGTCAAGAAAGAGATCTTGGAAACCTTGCGGCTAGCTCCCTGAAAACCTCGGCTCAATGTGCAGTGACAGTCTAAATATTGGGAATGATTAGGACAGGAATAGGTAATAAGACCGACAATACCATAGTGCCTCTCTATAAAGTCGTGGTGTGCCCACAGCTTGAATGCTGCATGCAGATCTGGACACCCCCATCTAAAAAAAGTTCTGCTGGATTTGGAAAAGGTGCAGAAAGGGCGACAGACATGATCGGGGTAGGAACGGCCTCCACATGAGGAGAGATGAACAAGACTGGGACTTTTCAGTTTGGAAAAGAAATGGCTAAAGGGTAGGAGGAGGTGTTAGAGATCTGGAAAATCATGACCGGGGTGGGAAAATACAATAAGGAAATGTTCTTTATTCCTTCCCTGACAGGACACGAGAAGCTGAGCCAATGACATTTCTAGGCAGTAGATTTAAAACAAATGATTTCTTCACAGTCAACCTGTGGAACTCTCTGCTAGAGGATGGTGGAAAGGCCCAAACTATAACAGGGCTCCAAGGGTGTGTCTAAACTACACCCCTCTTTCGAAAGAGGGATGTAAATTAGGCAGCTCAGAAGTGCAAACGAAGCGGGGATTTAAATATCCCGCGCTTCATTTGCATAATCGCGTCACAGCGGTCATTTGAAAAAGGGTATTTCGAAAGTGAAACCGTGGTCTAGATGCAGTTCTTTCGAAACACCCTCCCCCCTCTTTTACAAAAGATCCTGTACTCCTCCAGAAAATGAGGACTGGACTTTTCCTGTGCCTTGGTAGCCCGGGAAAGAGGTGAGATGTGGGGGGGGGGGGTAGGGCAAATGGAATCAGTCCCCACCCTTTGGTGTTTGGCTTGTACTGAGCATGCTCAGAAACACTGCTGAACCCACTGTCCTCAGTCTGCCCCCACACCCTTGCTCTCACTCCCCCCCCCCCCCACTCTGCAATGGTGCTCCTGGGTCCAGGGGCTTGCCAGGAAGCCAAGACCCGGGGATTATTTCACCCCACACACGCCCTGTGCCCGGCCCAGCTCCCAGCGCGCCGAGGGACACGGAACCTAAGGGGGAGGGGCTGCGGGCTGGGCTGGGCCCCAGAGAACAAAGAGTTAACCCCATGGGAGAGTGACTGGGAGAAGAACACCTCTCCCGGACGCCCGGGGGGCGGGCCCCTGTGGGGGGCTGCTCCCTCGCCCCCAAACAGCCTCCCGGCCAGCAGGGGATCAGCTGGAGGCTGGCTCTGTTCCCTCAGCTTCCTGTCATAGGTCTCCTGGCCTGCCCTGGGGGACCAGCAGGGGATCAGCTGGAGGCTGGCTCTGTTCCCTCAGCTTCCTGTCATAGGTCTTCTGGCCTGCCCTGGGGGACCCAGGCGTCCGGGTGCCCCCCTCAGTCCCAGCGTGAGGGGCCTGCCCCATGGGGACCCAGGCGTCCGGGTGCCCCCCTCAGTCCCAGCGTGAGGGACCTGCCCCAGGGGGACCCAGGCGTCCGGGTGCCCCCCTCAGTCCCAGCGTGAGGGGCCTGCCCCAGGGGGACCCAGGCGTCCGGGTGCCCCCTCAGTCCCAGCGTGAGGGGCCTGCCCCAGGGGGACCCAGGCGTCCGGGTGCCCCCTCAGTCCCAGCGTGAGGGGCCTGCCCCAGGGGGACCCAGGCGTCCGGGTGCCCCCCTCAGTCCCAGCGTGAGGGGCCTGCCCCAGGGGGACCCAGGCGTCCGGGTGCCCCCCTCAGTCCCAGCGTGAGGGACCTGCCCCAGGGGGACCCAGGCGTCCGGGTGCCCCCCTCAGTCCCAGCGTGAGGGGCCTGCCCCAGGGGGACCCAGGCGTCCGGGTGCCCCCCTCAGTCCCAGCGTGAGGGGCCTGCCCCAGGGGGACCCAGGCGTCCGGGTGCCCCCTCAGTCCCAGCGTGAGGGGCCTGCCCCAGGAGGACCCAGGCGTCCGGGTGCCCCCCTCAGTCCCAGCGTGAGGGGCCTGCCCCGGGGGACCCAGGCGTCCGGGTGCCCCCCTCAGTCCCAGTGTGAGGGGCCTGCCCCGGGGGACCCAGGCGTCCGGGTGCCCCCCTCAGTCCCAGTGTGAGGGGCCTGCCCCGGAGGACCCAGGCGTCCGGGTGCCCCCCTCAGTCCCAGTGTGAGGGGCCTGCCCCATGGGGACCCAGGCGTCCGGGTGCCCCCCTCAGTCCCAGTGTGAGGGGCCTGCCCCGGAGGACCCAGGCGTCCGGGTGCCCCCCTCAGTCCCAGTGTGAGGGACCTGCCCCAGGGGGACCCAGG
Organism: Pelochelys cantorii; assembly: GCA_032595735.1. Classification (NCBI taxonomy): domain Eukaryota; kingdom Metazoa; phylum Chordata; order Testudines; family Trionychidae; genus Pelochelys; species Pelochelys cantorii. Next base: position 3,550,313 of record CM064358.1, on the reverse strand, counting down.
CGTCCGGGTGCCCCCCTCAGTCCCAGTGCCGGAAGCTGTGTCAGGGGGGTGCAGGCTGCCCTGGCTCCTGGGGGTTGTTTATCCAGCGGGAAGCCAGGCCGGAGCCTGTGGTGTCGGCAGCAGCCACGGTGCCCACAGCGGGCAGGGAGACAGACACAGCAGGGCTGGGGGCGGCTCCGGCTCTGCTCCCTGGCAAGCTGGGGGCCCTGCCAACGCCGGCTGCCTCTGGGTCCTAGCTCAGCGGCCCATTGGCACAGCCCCCCGTGCTGCCCCTCCCTGGGTGCCCGGGTATCGCTGCCAGGGACTTGGGGATCCCCAGCCCCTTCACACTGGCTCCGCCACCCCACTGGGGGGCAGCTGGAGATCCCTCCCCCCAGGGTGCTCTGCCCCGGCCACGCCCCCTCAGCCCCCTCCCCCTGCTGCAGGCCAGCCAGAGCCGTGCCAGCTGTGGGCAAATCCAGCCTCAGGGCCCTTTCCTGGCCTGCCACCAAGGGGTGGTCTGTGCCCTGGGGGCTTCTCAGCCTGGGAAACGGCACACTCACCTCACGGCCCCCAGGAGAGACACGCCCAGTGCGGGGACCGGAGATGGAGCGTGGCCTGGGGGAGAGGCCTCCTGCCTTGTGTCATAGATACCCCTGCACGGGTAACCCTCCGTCCCTCCACTCACCCCTACCCACCCAGCTACCTACCCCTCCATCCCTCCACTCACCCCTACCCACCCAGCTACCTACCCCTCCATCCCTCCACTCACCCCTACCCACCCAGCTACCTACCCCTCCATCCCTCCACTCACCCCTACCCACCCAGCTACCTACCCCTCCATCCCTCCACTCACCCCTACCCACCCAGCTACCTACCCCTCCATCCCTCCACTCACCCCTACACACCTACCTACCTACCCCTCCGTCCCTGTACTCACCCCTACCCACCCAGCTACCTACCCCTCCATCCCTCCACTCACCCCTACCCACCCAGCTACCTACCCCTCCATCCCTCCGTCCCTGTACTCACCCCTACCCACCCACCTACCTACCCCTCCATCCCTCCACTCACCCCTACCCACCTACCTACCTACCCCTCCATCCCTCCACTCACCCCTACCCACCCAGCTACCTACCCCTCCATCCCTCCACTCACCCCTACCCACCTACCTACCTACCCCTCCATCCCTCCACTCACCCTACCCACCCAGCTACCTACCCCTCCATCCCTCCACTCACCCCTACCCACCCACCTACCTACCCCTCCATCCCTCCGTCCCTGTACTCACCCCTACCCACCCAGCTACCTACCCCTCCATCCCTCCACTCACCCCTACCCACCCAGCTACCTACCCCTCCATCCCTCCACTCACCCCTACCCACCCACCTACCTACCCCTCCATCCCTCCGTCCCTGTACTCACCCCTACCCACCCAGCTACCTACCCCTCCATCCCTCCACTCACCCCTACCCACCCAGCTACCTACCCCTCCATCCCTCCACTCACCCCTACCCACCTACCTACCTACCCCTCCATCCCTCCACTCACCCCTACCCACCCAGCTACCTACCCCTCCATCCCTCCACTCACCCCTACACACCTACCTACCTACCCCTCCGTCCCTGTACTCACCCCTACCCACCCAGCTACCTACCCCTCCATCCCTCCACTCACCCCTACCCACCCAGCTACCTACCCCTCCATCCCTCCGTCCCTGTACTCACCCCTACCCACCCACCTACCTACCCCTCCATCCCTCCACTCACCCCTACCCACCCAGCTACCTACCCCTCCATCCCTCCGTCCCTGTACTCACCTCTACCCACCTACCTACCTACCCCTCCATCCCTCCACTCACCCCTACCCACCTACCTACCTACCTACCCCTCCGTCCCTGTACTCACCTCTACCCACCCACCTACCTACCCCTCCATCCCTCCACTCACCCCTACCCACCCAACTACCTACCCCTCCATCCCTCCACTCACCCCTACCCACCCACCTACCTACCCCTCCATCCCTCCGTCCCTGTACTCACCTCTACCCACCCAGCTACCTACCTACCCCTCCATCCCTCCGTCCCTGTACTCACCCCTACCCACCTACCTACCTACCCCTCCATCCCTCCACTCACCCCTACCCACCCACCTACCTACCCCTCCATCCCTCCACTCACCCCTACCCACCCAGCTACCTACCCCTCCATCCCTCCACTCACCCCTACACACCTACCTACCTACCCCTCCATCCCTGTACTCACCCCTACCCACCCAGCTACCTACCCCTCCATCCCTCCACTCACCCCTACACACCTACCTACCTACCCCTCCATCCCTCCACTCACCCCTACCCACCCAGCTACCTACCCCTCCATCCCTCCGTCCCTGTACTCACCTCTACCCACCTACCTACCTACCCCTCCATCCCTCCATCCCTGTACTCACCCCTCTACCCACCCAGCTACCTACCCCTCCATCCCTCCACTCACCCCTACACACCTACCTACCTACCCCTCCATCCCTCCACTCACCCCTACACACCTACCTACCTACCCCTCCATCCCTCCACTCACCCCTACCCACCCACCTACCTACCCCTCCATCCCTCCGTCCCTGTACTCACCTCTACCCACCTACCTACCTACCCCTCCATCCCTCCGTCCCTGTACACTCCCTCTACCCACCCACCTACCTACCCCTCCATCCCTCCACTCACCCCTACCCACCCAGCTACCTACCCCTCCATCCCTCCACTCACCCCTACCCACCCAGCTACCTACCCCTCCATCCCTCCGTCCCTGTACTCACCTCTACCCACCTACCTACCTACCCCTCCATCCCTCCGTCCCTGTACTCACCTCTACCCAGCTACCTACCTACCCCTCCATCCCTCCGTCCCTGTACTCACCCCTCTACCCACCCAGCTATGTATCTACCCCTCCATCCATCCGTCCCTGTACTCGCCTCTACCCACCTACCTACCTACCTACCCCTCCATCCCTCCGCCCTCTACTCACCTCTACCCACCCAGCTACCTATCCCTCCGTCCCTGTATTCACCCCTCTACCCACCCAGCTACCTACCTACCCCTCCGTCCCTGTACTCGCCTCTACCCACCTACCTACCTACCTACCCCTCCATCCCTCCGCCCTCTACTCACCTCTACCCACCCAGCTACCTACCCCTCCATCCCTCCATCCCTGTACACTCCTCTACCCACCTACCTACCCCTCCATCCCTCCATCCCTGTACACTCCCTCTACCCACCTACCTACCTACCTACCCCTCCATCCCTCCGTCCCTGTACTCACCCCTCTACCCACCCATCTACCTACCCCTCCATTCCTCCGTCCCTGTACACTCCCTCTACCCACCCAGCTACCTACCCCTCCATCCCTCCGTCCCTGTACTCACCCCTCTACCCACCCACCTACCTACCCCTCCATCCCTCCATCCCTGTATTCACCCCTCTACCCACCCAGCTACCTACCCCTCCATCCCTGTACTCACCTCTACCCACCCAGCTACCTACCCCTCCGTCCCTGTCCACTTCCCGTACTCACCCCTGTACACAGCCCTCTACCCATCCATCCGTCCACCCACCCCTCCATCCTTCTGTCCCTGTACACAGCCCTTTAGACACCCCCCCCACGCCATCCCTGTACACTCCCTCTACCCACCCACCTACCTACCCCTCCGTCCCTGTACACTTCCTGTACTTACCCCTGTACACAGTCCTCTACCCACCTAATCTTCCCATACTCACCTCTACACCCATATCACACACACCCCTCCATCCCTGTACACACCCTCCTAGGGTTGCCAGGTGTCCGGTATTTGCACCGTCTGTCCGGGAGAAAAATTCAGAAAATACTGGACATGTGCAATGTCCGGTATTTTCTGAATTCCCGGCTGGGCGCCAGACGGAAGCCTGGCGGGTCAAGCGAGCGACTGGGAGGCGGGGCTGCGATTGGCGCTGGGAGCCTCTGGTTGCATGCAGAAGCTGGGTGGGGGGAGTGGCTCCCAGCCCCTGCCCCCGCCCAGCTTCTACGAGCAACTCAAGGGAGTGCCTGCTGGGGGCGCGGCCCCTTGGACTCTGGCTGCGGCCAGTGGCTGCACCCCCCCCCCCCGCCAACTCCACTTCCCACCCCCCTTCCTCCGGGCCCCCCCTTTCTCCCGTCCAGCCCCGAGGCCCCTGACTCTCCCCAGCTCTGCTTCCCGGCCCTCCCTTCCTCCCAGCCCCCCCCCCCCATTCCTCCCTGCTAGCACTGCGGCCCCCGGATCCCCCCCTCTGCTTCCCGCCCTGCCCCACTTCCGGCCAGCCCTGCCCCCTCCTGGTTGTTCCCTCCCCCCCGCCCATGATCAAGTGTGTCCGTTTTTTTGGCGGGGTCTACCTGGTAACCCTACCTCCTACCCACCCACGCACCCATCCATTCATTCTTCTCTCCCCACAAAGACACGGCCCATCTACATACATTCCTCTCTAGCCATCCATCTTCTCCTGTGCATACCCCTGTCCATCTGTCCCCTCCCATCTCTGTCCCTCTGTCCCGTCCCGCTGCCCCTCTGCAGCCCTGGCGCAAACCACAGCCTCCCTAGGGAGCCGCTTCCCCTGTAAACAGCTGGGCTGAGGCTGGAAGGGAAGCAGGAGGGGGAGGAGGGGACAGGCCAGGGGAGAAGATGCTTTACCTCTGGGTGAAGGAGCTAGTTGCCAGGGCGAGGAACTGGGGGGGCGGGGAGCCGATCCCAGCCCCCCCAGCCTGCCATTTGGCTGCAAGGAGCCCTGCTGAGGCTGGGTTGGCTGGGGGGCGACAGGAGCTGCAGAGCTGGGCTCCGGGTGGGGGCATCCCTTGCAGGGTGCTGAGCAGCGGCTCTGAGCAGAGTGTGTGGGGGGGGGGAGGCCTTGGCTCTGCAGTGACCGCACGGCCCTGAGCTGGCCCCATCCCGGGGGCCCTGGCTCCTTGGGCCTAGCTCGGCCCCCTGGGCTCCCCGGGGCCACGGCTGGGCACCCATTGCTCAGGGCCGGAGCGGGATGTCCGGGAATAACCCTGCCGTGTTTACACTGCCTCCCGCCCGCCCCTTCGAATTCACGTCAGATCAGCTGTCGCCTCCGGCATTTCTCAGGCACGTGGCCTCCCCAGAGAGCAGCCTCTCCCCCTCTCCGGCCGTTCCCACGGCGGGACCGGGCTGGGGGCAGCATCTGGAAACGCACCCGGGCATCATCTCCTGGAACGGCACCCCCCCACAGCCAAGTCCCAAAGGAGCCCTGGGGTCTCAGCCCACCCCCCCTTCTCAGTGCCCCCAGAACCCCCAAACTTCCCCTTGCTGAGCAAAGTTTGCTCCATCCATGGGCCTCACCCTCCCCATGCCAGGTGGGGGATGGGGGCCTGGAGCCAAGTGCAGCATCCTGGGGTGGGGGGTCCCCAGGGACAGACAGACCCATGTCCCCTCCCGGGTGGGAACACCAGTGCCAGGGATGGCTCTGCCTTTTGGGGTTTGTCCACATCTGGGCTGGGCACCGGAGAGGGGCTGGGGAGTAGACACCCAGCCTCGATGCAGCTCAGGCTCTGCCGCTGACTTGGTGCCTCAGTTTCCCCATCTCTGCAATGGCACCGCCCCATCTCCTGTGCTCCAGGCGGAAAACGCCCAGGGGTGGAGGATATTCGCCCCAGCCCTGCTGTGACACAGGAGGCAGGGCCCAGCCGCCAGGGGCTGTGTCCAGAGATGGCAGAGCTGAGCCTCTCCCTGCCGGCCCTGGGGCCGGGGTTCGAGAGCAGCCCAGGTTACAGGTGTCACAAGCCCCACAACCCAGCTCACTGGGAGGGGCCAGGCAGGTCTGGGTGAGCAGGCTACATTGGCCCGACCCGCTTGGGGTGCCCGGCTGCCGGGCAACGGGACCAGCCGACGCTCAGCCAGCAATGGGAGGGTTCCGGCCTGCCAGAGTCTGGCTAGGAAACCTTGCGTCCGGGCCCCCAAGCCCTGCAGAGTGGCAACTGGGGGATACACAAACCAGGTGCAGAGGGGACAGATAATGAGACCAAAGTCCACAGAGGAATAAGGAAGAGAACCCAGGAGCCCTGATTCCCAGCTCTAACCACTAGCCCCCACTCCCTTCCCAGGGCTGGGGAGAGAACCCAGGAGCCCTGATTCCCAGCTCTAACCACTAGCCCCCACTCCCTTCCCAGGGCTGGGGAGAGAACCCAGGAGCCCTGATTCCCAGATCTAACCACTAGCCCCCACTCCCTTCCCAGGGCTGGGGAGAGAACCCAGGAGCCCTGATTCCCAGCTCTAACCACTAGCCCACTCCCTTCCCAGGGCTGGGGAGAGAACCCAGGAGCCCTGATTCCCAGCTCTAACCACTAGCCCCCACTCCCTTCCCAGGGCTGGGGAGAGAACCCAGGAGCCCTGATTCCCAGATCTAACCACTAGCCCCCACTCCCTTCCCAGGGCTGGGGAGAGAACCCAGCAGTCCTGCCTCCCACCCCCCCCGCTCTAACCATTAGACTCCACTCCCTTCCCAGAGACAGGGCCTAGGAGCAGGCTGGGGAAGGAGTGACCCTGGGGGCTCAGCAGCACTGTGTAGCAGGGGCATGAGGGTGGGAGGTGACCGCCCGGCACATCGCTGTGGATACAATTTGAAGGCGGGATTGTCCGCTGGGGCGAGACTGGAGCTGGGCCAGTTCACACAGAGTGTGTCTCTCCCAACCAACGGCACAGCCCCGGTCTCGGCGCAAGGGTGGCAGGGCGGGCCCGGCCCGGGGAAGGACCCCGGAGAGCTGGACTAGGGACAAGCCAGACCCGAGCTCCCAGGGCGACACTGGGACGGAAGAGCTAATGGGATCCTGGGCTGGGTGAACAGGGGAGGGGAGGGCAGAGCTGGGAGGGGATTCTTCCCTCTCTCCAACTCCCGCCTGCCTTTGGGAAAGAGACTTCAATGTCTGGGCGCTGCCTGACAGCGGGGCCGGGGCAGAGGGTTACGAGCCGCTGGGGCCCACGGGCCTTAAACTCTGGGAAGCGACGAAGGCAGCTGCACCAGCCCTGGGCGAGGGAGCCACCTAGGAGCAGCCCCGGCGCCCCACCCCAGAGGTGGCTGCATCTCAGCACCGGGGCCGTGTGCATGACGAGGCTTGGCCCTTGGTCTCTCGTGCTTTGGGGTCCCAGGAGCTGACACGCAGCTGATCGGGGCGCTGGGCTCGCGGAGCCGGCTGCCTGGGCACGGACTCAGCCGCTCGGGTGGTTTCCTGGCCAAGTGTCGGCTGCGTATCCGTGCGCCACACGGCCCGGCCACGGGGGCTGCCCAGGGCCCGGCGAGGGTCACGGCAGCTGCATCCAGGAATTGAGCTCACAGATGCAATCCGGCCCTCAACGCCCCCGCCACCTGCAGGCTCCCTGGCGCGGCCCTTCCTCCTGTCCGCTGGCCTCCGCGCTGGGGAGCCGCGGGGCAGGGGCCGGCCCGCATGCCACATCTGGAGGCTGCAGGTCCCAGGCAGGCTGCCCACGCCCAGCCCCCTAGCCCACCGCAGCCCCCACCGGCCCCGGTCCTCTGCACCTGCCCCATCAGCTCCCCCTCCCCCACTGGCTCCCAGCCCCCTTGCCCAACGCAGCCCCCCTCCCTACCCCACCCTGCCTCCCCGGCCAGGCTCTGCCTCCATCCCACCCCCTCAGCCCCTCCCCACAGCACCCCCAGGCAGCCATCCACTCTCCAGTCCCATAGCCCCTCCCCGCAGGCCCAACCCTGCTGCATTTTCCCCCCATGCTCCCAGCTGCTTCCTCTTTCCCACCCTGACCCCTCAGCCCCTCTGCTCCCCCAGCCCCACAATTCATCACCCCCAGACCCAGCCGCAGTGCAGTCCAGGTGTCGGGGGGGGGGGGGAGCACCTCCTCTCTACAGTCCCAGGGATGAAGGGCAGTAGGGTGGTGGGTGGGCACCAGGCAGGCACTCAGGGGATCTGGGTTTGATTCCTGACTGTGCCTTGCAGGATGGTCACAGCTGGGTCCCCATTCTGGAGCAGAGGAGGGCAGCGACCTCCCAGCAGCAATTCCCAAGGGTTGTTAGTCCCCAGTGGCTGCCCCACTTTGTGCTCACCACCTGCCTCGATCTGGAGTAGCTCCGGTGTGTGTAACGGGCCAGAGTGAGGCTACAAAACAGGAGAAATTCCCCCCAGCTGCTACGGCTGGAGCTCAGTGCGTATTTGCTCCTGCCGTGACCAACCTGCCCGTGTCTGTCTGTCCATGGCTACAGGCCACACTCTCAGCTGGGGGGGGTCAGACATCCTGCAGGCCCCAGCCAGACCCCTGCAGGGCTGGGATAAAACAACAACAGGGGAAAGATGAGTCCCCCCCAGAGCCAGGATCCAGGCTTTGCCCCAGGGATGCAGCCATCTCTGAGGAGGAACATGGGCCGGGTGACATCGCCCAGCGAGGTGTGAGTGTGGGAACGGAAGCACAGGCCCCGCCTGCATCCGACTGAAGGGAGACAAAGAAATCTCTCTCTCACACACACACACACACACACACACGCAATGGCAGGGCAGCGCCTGTGTGTCCCCCAGCAGAGGCATCGGCCGGGGGGGCGGGAAGGATTCCTGTAGTGGGAGGGAGCTGAGAGCCACTGAACGAAACTGGAAATTGCTCCCTGGGCTCTGCCTGTGCCAAGCTGCTGAAAAGCCCCGGCACCCGTCTTAGCCCCCAGCGGGTCCCCGACCCCCCCAGCTCCCATGGGGTCAGAGGGCAAACCCGGCATTGGCCCTCCCCCCAGCCTCCACCTTGGGGCTAGGTGCCGCCTTAAGAGGTCGGGGAGCGCCCAGCCTGCTGTCCCTGCCTCTGCTGCCCAGCTGGGACCCCCTGGCTCAGGCCCCAGCCAAAGGGGGCGCCCCGGGCAGCCAGCAGGGCCTCTAGTTTGGCTTTGTCGCTCCTGCCCGCTGCCCCTTGGAGGAGGTTCCCGGGGAACAAGGGGGGAGGGCTGGAGCGGCCTGCGGGCAGGGGCAGCACAGGGAAGGAGAAGGTGCCGGCTTGGGGTGTCCCACAGTGGCTCTGCCAGGGGGCTCCCTAGTGAAGGAGGCTCTGGGGTGGTGCAAGGGGAGGGGTGCTGGGGGGTTACACTTGGGGGGCTGAGGTGGGGCAGGGGGAGAAGGGCTGGGGGGGTTACACTTGGGGGGCTGGGGTAGGGCAGGGGGAGAAGCGCTGGGGGGTTACACTTGGGGGGCTGAGGTGGGGCTGGGGGGTTACACTTGGGGGGCTGGGGTGAGGCAGGGGGAGAAGCGCTGGGGGGTTACACTTGGGGGGGCTGAGGTGGGGCTGGGGGGGTACACTTGGGGGGCTGGGGGGGCAGAGGGAAGGGCACTGGGGGGTTACACTTGGGGGGCTGAGGTGGGGCTGGGGGGTTACACTTGGGGGGCTGGGGGGGGCAGAGGGAAGGGCACTGGGGGGTTACACTTGGGGGGCTGAGGTGGGGCTGGGGGTTACACTTGGGGGGCTGGGGGGGCAGAGGGAAGGGCACTGGGGGGTTACACTTGGGGGGCTGGGGAGGGGCAGAGGGAAGGGCACTGGGGGGTTACACTTGGGGCTGGGATGGTGCCGGTGCTGGGGGATTACACCTGGCAGTCTGGGGGTGCACGAGGGGTGATATTAGGAGTAGAGTTGAGCCCCCCCCTTACCCCGGGCTGTGGGTGGGGCTGGCCTGAGGGGGGCGTGGGGAAGGAGCAACTCCACCGCTTGGACAGCGAGTCCGCGGTCCCGGGGCTGGACCCTCCCTCTGGAGCGTCCCGGTTCCTGCCTCTGCCCATCGCCGCCCTCAGCCCAGCGCCAGCGTCAGTCGCTGCGGGGCCGGGCCGGGCGCAGGCGGAGCAGCTGCTTGTTCGATTCCCCGGGGCAGAGACTCCGGCCGGGCCGCCCCGCCATGGGCCCGGGGAACCGCTGGCTGCTGGCCGCCGCGCTGCTGGGTTGCGGAGCCCGCTGCCAGGTAAGGAGCGGCGCGGCGCGGCGCGGCGGGGAGGGTCCCGCTTCTCCCCCTGGGGACCCCGCCTGAGCTGGAGGTGGGCCCGGCCCGAGACCCGGCGCCAACTGCCCCCCCCGCGTGGGGGCGCCCATCCAGCCTGGCTCCGTGGGACTTGGGCTCCAGGCAGTTCAGCTGCTCCAGCCCCCCCTCAGATCCTGCTGCCCCCCCCGTCCCCCCGTGGCCCGGCTTGTGGCGTGTCCCTCCCCGGGTGCGGAGCTTCAATCCGGGCGCCCCTGTACCCCGCTTCCCGGCGCTGGCCCCGGGCCCCTACGGCCGGAGGGCGGGGCCGCTGCTGCCCCGGAGGGCGTGGGGTGACTCCCCGGGCGCCCGATGTCCCGCGGGTCCAGGTGAGCGGCTCCCACGCTGAGTCCGGGCTCTGCGGCAGGACCCCCCCCCCCCCACACACACACACACAGCAGTCCGGCTGCCTCTAGACCGCCCCCAGGATGCTTCGGAGACAGATCCCCTCCCGGGTACAGCCTCTGCCCCCCACTCACCCACCCCTCAAACACACACAGAGCTGGGGGTGGGGACGAAATTGGTGCGTCCGGGTCATAAAAGCTCCCCAGGGTCACCAGGGGAGGGGAGTAGGACGGGGGTGGGCAAAGGAGGTGAGGGTGGGAGCCAGCAGAGAGAGATGGGTGAGTGTGGGGGGGGGGGGAGGGGCTGGCGGAGAGGGGCAGGTGAGTGGGGGTGGGGGCAGGGGTGTGTTTGTGGGGGGGAGGGCTGGCGGAGAGGGGCAGGTGAGTGGGGGCAGGGGTGTGTTTGTGGGGGCGAGGGCTGGCGGAGAGGGGCAGGTGAGGTGGGGGCAGGGGTGTGTTTGTGGGGGCGAGGGCTGGCGGAGAGGGGCAGGTGAGTGGGGGCAGGGGTGTGTTTGTGGGGGGGAGGGCTGGCGGAGAGGGGCAGGTGAGTGGGGGCAGGGGTGTGTTTGTGGGGGAGAGGGCTGGCGGAGAGGGGCAGGTGAGTGGGGGTGGGGGCAGGGGTGTGTTTGTGGGGGGGAGGGCTGGCGGAGAGGGGCAGGTGAGTGGGGGCAGGGGTGTGTTTGTGGGGGAGAGGGCTGGCGGAGAGGGGCAGGTGAGTGGGGGCAGGGGTGTGTTTGTGGGGGAGAGGGCTGGCGGAGAGGGGCAGGTGAGTGGGGGCAGGGGTGTGTTTGTGGGGGGAGGGCTGGCGGAGAGGGGCAGGTGAGTGGGGGCAGGGGTGTGTTTGTGGGGGAGAGGGCTGGCGGAGAGGGGCAGGTGAGTGGGGGCAGGGGTGTGTTTGTGGGGGGAGGGCTGGCGGAGAGGGGCAGGTGAGTGGGGGCAGGGGTGTGTTTGTGGGGGGGAGGGCTGGCGGAGAGGGGCAGGTGAGTGGGGGCAGGGGTGTGTTTTGTGGGGGGAGGGCTGGCGGAGAGGGGCAGGTGAGTGGGGGCAGGGGTGTGTTTGTGGGGGCGAGGGCTGGCGGAGAGGGGCAGGTGAGTGGGGGTGGGGGTGTGTTTGTGGGGGCGAGGGCTGGCGGAGAGGGGCAGGTGAGTGGGGGCAGGGGTGTGTTTGTGGGGGCGAGGGCTGGCGGAGAGGGGCAGGTGAGTGGGGGCAGGGGTGTGTTTGGGGGGGGGAGGGCTGGCGGAGAGGGGCAGGTGAGTGGGGGCAGGGGTGTGTTTGTGGGGGAGAGGGCTGGCGGAGAGGGGCAGGTGAGTGGGGGTGGGGGCAGGGGTGTGTTTGTGGGGGGGAGGGCTGGCGGAGAGGGGCAGGTGAGTGGGGGCAGGGGTGTGTTTGTGGGGGAGAGGGCTGGCGGAGAGGGGCAGGTGAGTGGGGGCAGGGGTGTGTTTGTGGGGGGGAGGGCTGGCGGAGAGGGGCAGGTGAGTGGGGGCAGGGGTGTGTTTGTGGGGGGGAGGGCTGGCGGAGAGGGGCAGGTGAGTGGGGGCAGGGGTGTGTTTGTGGGGGGGAGGGCTGGCGGAGAGGGGCAGGTGAGTGGGGGTGGGGGCAGGGGTGTGTTTGTGGGGGGGAGGGCTGGCGGAGAGGGGCAGGTGAGTGGGGGCAGGGGTGTGTTTGTGGGGGGGAGGGCTGGCGGAGAGGGGCAGGTGAGTGCGGCGGTTCGAGGGGCAGCCCCAGCCCCCTGCCCCGTTCCCCCCTCTTCTAATCCCCCCCCAACACCCCCCCCCTCAGGATTCTTCCTCACTTCCTGTCCTAACGGTTTGCTGCGTCCTCCCCTCCCCAGAGGCATCGGGCCCCCAAGCCAGGAGCGGCCCGGGGCAGGACCCCGTCGTGCCATGGGGACAGGCCCCCAGGGCTGGGGGGCAGAGCAGGGGAACCCCCAGCCTGGGCACCAGGCTGTTCTGGCGGAGCTGGGGCGCCCTCTGCTGGCTGACTGGCTACGGCAGCCCCCCCCCCCCCCCGTTTTCACCATCACCCCTCGCCCAGGGCGTCTCTGCTGTTGCTGCTCACTCTGCTGGCAACAGAGCCCGGGGCTGCAGCCGGGGTGGGGGGAGCCCTACGTGAGCCCCCCCCCATCCCTTCATGACAGGAGCCAGCAGACAGGGAGCAAAGAAACCAGCAGCCTTAACTCTGCCCCCGGGGCACCATCTAGGTGTGCAGTGGGGCCAGGCCTCTGCTCCCCCCCAGAGTCCGGATGTGGGAGGAATGGGGGGTGAGCGCTGGTGAGGGGGCGCTGGGGGAGGGGAGGGACTGGGGGCTGATTTCTAACAGGTCCCTGCTGTGTTGCAGGTGGCGCCCCCCCTGGGCAGGACAGCAACTGGTGAGTGTCTGCCCCTCCCCCTTGGCTGTAGCTCTGCCCCCTGCCCCCAGTGTCAGTGACCTGAGAAGGGGCAGCAAGGCGGGGGGGGGGCAGAGAAAGAGCCCTCGGACAGCGCAGCAGGCGGGTTGAGAAGGCGCTGAGGCAAGGAGTAGGTCGGGGTGGGGCAGAGCAGGGGAGGTGCAGCAGAATGGTGTGTGCCAGGGCAGGTAGGGGTGGGATGGGGCGGGTGGGGCAGGTGGGGGTGGGGCAAGGTAGGTGGAGGTGGGGCAGGGCAGATAGGGGTACAGCAGGTGGGGGTGGGGTGGGACGGGGCAGGTGGGGCAGAGCAGGTAGGGGTGGGGGCAGGGTAGGTGGAGGTGTGGCAAGTGGGGTGGGGCAGGGCAGATAGGGGTGCGGCAGGTGGGGGTGGGGCATGGCAGGGAAGATAGAAGTGGGATGGGCAGGGCGGGGCAGGTAGGGGTGGGGTGGGATGGGGCAGGTGGGGGTGCAGCAAGTAGGGGTGGGTCAGGGGAGGTAGGGGTGCAGCAGGTGGGGGCAGGGCAGGTGGGGGTGGGGCAGGGCAGGGAAGGTAGGAGTAGGATGGGCGGGACGGAGCATGTGGAATGGAGGCAGGGTGGGATGGGGTGGGGCAGGGGAGGTAGGGGTGCAGCAGGTAGGGGTGGGGTGGGATGGGGCAGGTGGGGGTGCAGCAAGTAGGGGTGGGTCAGGGGAGGTAGGGGAGGTAGGGGTGCAGCAGGTAGGGGTGGGGCAGGGGAGGTAGGGGAGGTAGGGGTGCAGCAGGTAGGGGTGGGGCAGGGGAGGTAGGGGTGCAGCAGGTGGGGGCAGGGCAGGTACGGGTGGGGCAGGGCAGGGAAGGTAGGGGTAGGATGGGTGGGACGGAGCATGTGGAATGGAGGCAGGGTGGGATGGGGTGAGGCAGGTGGGGGTGGGATGGACAGGGTGGGGCGCCTCAGGCCCATGGCTCAGCAGTGGCCCGGGGAGCCGGACCCCCATGCCGGTAACCCTCCCCTCCCCCTGCAGCGGTGCCCTTCCAGGAGGTGTGGAGCCGCAGCTTCTGCCGGGCACGGGAGACGCTGGTGGCCGTGCTGGGCGAGGCCCCACGGGAGGCCGAACACGTGTTCCAACCCGCCTGCGTCCCTCTGCAGCGCTGCTCCGGCTGCTGCGGCGCCGAGGACCTGGAGTGCATCGCTGTGGAGACCCACCCCGTGGCCATGCAGGTGGGGCTCAGGGGCGGGCCCTGGCCCTGTCCCGCAGGGGGCTGCGCCCGGCAGGTGGCCCCCTGCTCCTGACCTGGCTGCCCCCAGTCAGGGAGATGCGGGCGCCCAGGGCTGACCGGAGACCTCGACTCTGCCAGGCCGCCAGCCCAGGCCCCTCTAGCCTGGTATCCTGGCAGGGGCTGCTTCCAGCTGCCTTGGGGAAGGAGCACAAAGCCCCTCCTGGAAAACCTGGCCCGTCGGATGGGGGGCAGGGGCGGCTTATACCCTGACCCCCTGGAATGGAACCGGCTGTTCCCCTGGGCCACAGACCCTCCAGCCTGGCCTGGCTGCACTTGGCTCTTGGCCTGGCTGGGACCCTGTGGCAGTGAGTTCCGCAGGCTGTGGGTGCCCTAGTCTCAATGGTACATCTCATTGGTGTGTGTGTGCGGGGGGAGCCCGGGCATACTAAGCATCCAGGCTGTGTCCGTAGGGTGGGGGACACAGGTGGGGGAACCCTTTTCGCTGCCAGCTCCCCATCGCCAGTGCTGGGCACCGACTTCCCTACCATCAGGTCAGCCGGCAGCCCCCGGTCCAGCCTGTGCTAGGCCCAGCTGCCCCCGGGAGGGGTGGGGGCATGGTCAGGCTGGCAGATGGGGTGACAGTGAGCTACCTGCTTCTGCAGGTCATCCGCCTCAGCCCCCTCCAGGGGAAGAGTCAGCAGGAGGAGATGAGATTCACGGAGCACAGTCGCTGTGCATGCAGGTGAGGGGCACGGCTAGCATGGGGGGGCAGGGCAGGTGCATGCAGGTGAGGGGCATGGTTAGCATGGGGGGGCGGGGCAGGTGCATGCAGGTGAGGAGCACGGCTAGCATGGGGAGGCGGGGCAGGTGCATGCAGGTGAGGGGCACGGCTAGCATGGGGGGCGGGGCAGGTGCATGCAGGTGAGGGGCACGGCTAGCATGGGGGGCGGGGCAGGTGCATGCAGGTGAGGGGCACGGCTAGCATGGGGGGCAGGGCAGGTGCATGCAGGTGAGGAGCACGGCTAGCATGGGGGGGCAGGGCAGGTGCATGCAGGTGAGGGGCACAGCTAGCATGGAGGGGCGGGGCAGGTGCATGCAGGTGAGGGGCACAGCGAGCATGGGGGGGCGGGGCAGGTGCATGCAGGTGAGGGGCACGGTTAGCATGGGGGGGCGGGGCAGGTGCATGCAGGTGAGGGGCACAGCTAGCATGGGGGGGCGGGGCAGGTGCATGCAGGCGGGCATGGCCAGCGTGGCGGGGATGGGAGGTGCATGCTGGTGAGGGGCATGGTTAGCATGGGGGGGCGGGGCAGGTGCATGCAGGTGAGGGGCACGGCTAGCATGGGGGGGGCGGGGCAGGTGCATGCAGGTGAGGGGCACGGCTAGCATGGGGGGGCGGGGCAGGTGCATTCAGGTGAGGGGCATGGTTAGCATGGGGGGGCGGGGCAGGTGCATGCAGGCGGGCATGGCCAGCGTGGCGGGGATGGGAGGTGCATGCGGGGGGGCCTGGCCAGCGTGTGCAGGTGGCTAGGTACAAGCAGAGGTAGATGCGGGGGGAGAAGAGGGGCAAGTGGCTGCACATCTGGCGAGGGAGAGAGTGACCAAGGGGGGGCCAGGGGCCTGTGGGGGGCAGTGGGGGGCGGTGTGGAGGGAGGGCGCCTGCCTGTTTAGGAGGCATCTGCCCGTCTGATTCAGGGCCCTTCTCCCAGCCCATGCCCAGGCAGGGATCCTTGGTGCCCAGGAGACAGGGATGGGGGGGGTGCATGCCCTGCACCCTGCCCCCCGGGTAACACATGCCCCCCCTGTCTCTGCTTTCAGGCCTCGGAGGAAACGGTTGAAAAGCGAGAGGTAGGTGCAGGCCTGAGAGCCCTCGGGCTAGCACGGAGGGTGGGTGGGTGCAGGCCTCCATAGAGGTGCAGGGGGTTTCATGGGGGGAGCTGGGTCACTGGAGGCTTGGGGGTGTCCATGGGGGAGGCAGGTCACTGGGGGTGCAGGGTGTTACTTGGGCGGAGGCTGGGGGAGGGTAATTGGGGGACCCTGGACTCTCTGGTGGGGGGGAGGTCCCTGGGAAACTGGAGAGATGGGAAAGAGGCCCCCAGGTACAGTGGTGGGAGGGGACAGATTGGGGGGGAGCCAGGAAGTAGTGGAGGGTGGACGAGTTCTCCCTCCCAACCCTGGCCCAACATGGGGGGGACCTCGGGGCTCCAGCTGCTGACAGGTGGGCTCTGGGAGCTGCAGGCTTGGGGGGCAGGGTCCCCCCCCAGGCCCTGGAGCTATGGCCCCAAGCCTGTTGGGGGGCATGGCTGAGCTGCAGGAAGGGTGTGGTAAATGGGATGGGGGTCCAGCATGCGGAGAATAACTCCCCCTCCCTTCCAGAGAGAGCAGAAGAGGGGCCAGGAGAAGACCCCGGGGCCAGGGCCCTGCGCCCCTCCCCACCCCCCTGTAAGTACCTACCAGGGCATGGGGGACAGGGGCTGGGGGCACAGACAGTTCATGTGCCAGGGGGTGGGTGGGGGCACCCTGGGACGCAGGGGCTGCTGGGAGCTAAGGGGAGGGGCAGAGACTGTGGCAGCCCCCATGTCCTCCCCCATGTCTGCCCAGTGCAGGGGGCACCAGCCGAGACACCCGCCTCTGCCCCACGGTGGGGCTCTCAGCTTCTGCGGGCGGGTCCCAGCTGGCTTAGGAATTGGGGTGAGCAGATTTGGGGGGGGGGCGGTCATGCCCCAGCGAGGCCCCCTGGTTGGTGCATGAGGCCGTTGTCTGTGTCCTCTCCGCAGATGCCAGCCCCCGCCGCAGGGGAGCCGAGGGGCTGAGCACGGGCGGGGGCTGAGGCTGGAGCCCGGGGCAGAGGAACCAGCCCTGTTCCCCGCGGGGGGGGCAGCCCCCGAAGCAGGTGGAGCTGGGACCGCGGCTGCACCACCACCCGCGAAGAGCCCATGTGCAGGGCCTGGGCTGGGGGCAGGGGACCCCCACGGGGGCCGGGGGGTTCCAGGCTGAGGTCGGGGTGGGCGGGAGGGAGGGGGGGAAAGGCGGCTGGAGGGGGCACTGAGAACCTGAACGGCTGGCTGGGGGGGGGGGCCAGGAGGGGATCATGGGTAGATGGGGGGGTTGTTCCCAACCCCTCCCCAGCTTCAGGAGCCAGCCCCGCCCCCCGGAGCAGGAGCCGCCTGTAGCGAATGCGCTGCCTGGAGCCGCCGGCCGGAGAATTCCCTGGGGCTGCGCCGCCCGGCCCAGCCTCCCGCTCCATGTGCTGCAGAGAGCTTGTGTGGGACCCCCCAATAAACCTGCCTGTCCTGCCGGGAGCCTCTCCTCGCCGTGCTAACGCCCGGCCCTGCCGGTGCCCGATGCGAGCCAGCCCAGAGACCCTGGCATGAACCCCCGGGACACCCGCTGGGGCCCTGCAGAGACCCCCCCCGGGACACCGCGCTGGGGCCCTGCAGAGACCCCCCCGGGACAGCGCGCTGGGGCCCTGCAGAGACCCCCCCGGGACACCGCGCTGGGGCCCTGCCGGTGCCTGATGCGAGCCAGCCCAGAGACCCTGGCACGAACCCCCGGGACACCGTGCTGGGGCCCTGCAGAGACCCCCCCCCCGGGACACCGCACTGGGGCCCTGCAGAGACCCCCCCGGGACACTGCGCTGGGGCCCTGCCGGTGCCTGATGCGAGCCAGCCCAGAGACCCTGGCACGAACCCCCTGGACAGCGCACTGGGGCCCTGCAGAGAGACCCCCCCCGGGACACCCTGCTGGGGCCCTGCAGAGACCCCCCCCCCGGGACACCGCGCTGGGGCCCTGCAGAGACCCCCCCCCCGGGACACCGCGCTGGGGCCCTGCAGAGACCCCCCCCCGGGACACCGCGCTGGGGCCCTGCAGAGACCCCCCCCCAGGACAGCGCGCTGGGGCCCTGCAGAGACCCCCCTGGGACACCGCACGGGGGCCCTGCAGAGATTCCCCCCCCCCAGGACAGCGCGCTGGGGCCCTGCAGAGACCCCCCTGGGACACCGCACAGGGGCCCTGCAGAGATTCCCCCCGGGACGCTGCGCTGGGGCCCTGCAGAGACACACCCCCCCCCCCCGGGACACTGCGCTGGGGCCCTGCAGAGACACACCCCCCCCCGGGACACCGCGCTGGGGCCCTGCAGAGACCCCCCACCCCGGGACACCGCGCTGGGGCCCTGCAGAGACCCCCCCCGGGACACCATGCTGGGGCCCTGCAGAGACCCCCCCCCGGGACACCGCGCTGGGGCCCTGCAGAGACCCCCCCCAGGACAGCGCGCTGGGGCCCTGCAGAGACCCCCCCTGGGACACCGCACGGGGGCCCTGCAGAGATTCCCCCCCCCAGGACAGCGCGCTGGGGCCCTGCAGAGACCCCCCTGGGACACCGCACAGGGGCCCTGCAGAGATTCCCCCCGGGACGCTGCGCTGGGGCCCTGCAGAGACCCCCCCCCAGGACAGCGCGCTGGGGCCCTGCAGAGACCCCCCTGGGACACCGCACGGGGGCCCTGCAGAGATTCCCCCCGGGACACTGCGCTGGGGCCCTGCAGAGACACCCCCCCCCGGACAGCGCGCTGGGGCCCTGCAGAGACCCCCCCCCAGGACAGCGCGCTGGGGCCCTGCAGAGACCCCCCTGGGACACCGCACGGGGGCCCTGCAGAGATTCCCCCCGGGACGCTGCGCTGGGGCCCTGCAGAGACACACCCCCCCCCCGGGACACTGCGCTGGGGCCCTGCAGAGACACACCCCCCCCCAGGACACCGCGCTGGGGCCCTGCAGAGACCCCCCACCCCGGGACACCGTGCTGGGGCCCTGCAGAGACCCCCCCCCGGGACACCATGCTGGGGCCCTGCAGAGACCCCCCGGGACAGCGCGCTGGGGCCCTGCAGAGACCCCCCGGGACAGCGCGCTGGGGGCTGCCTGGCGGGGACCCCAGGCAGATTGCTGGGTAGCCTTGGCACAGTCGTGGGTTCACACCCCAAGGGTGTGGACTGAACGCCAGGCACGGGGCAGCCCAGCCTTTCTGTATAGGCGTCAATGCCCCCCCCCCCCACCGTGCAAGAGGCTCCGTGCTGTATAGGGGGAGGGGGTGCAGCATGGCCTCGGGGCGCCCTCCCTTCCTGGTCTCCAACAAGCCAGCTCCTGCCCTGCGCCCTGAGAAGTCCCCCCAACCTCTGAGTTACCAGGCCTGGCCCATGCAGATGACGGGGCAGGCCGGACGGCCACTCTGGGCCCAATACAGGCCCTCCCGGCCCTCCAGCTGGCCCTGGCTCCGTCCCCCTGGGCAGCTGTGGGCGGAGGCTGCTCCCACCCAGAGAGGGTGCCTGCTGTGCCCAAAGGAGCTGCTGTGTGCTCCTCCATGGACAGCTGGTGTGTGTGTGGCGGGGCGGGGGGAGGGGAGGAGGGGATTGGGGAATTTTGACCCAGCTGAAACGGTGCCTGGCCGTGTTCCCTGTGAGCTGAGCACTTGTGCTGCTGCCCAGGAGAGCTTCAAATGCTGCCCAGCTGCTTAGCACCCACAGTCGGCCGCTTGTGTTGCTACTGGTGGTGCACAGCCGCCCATGCCTCGGTGCGCAGCACAAAATTTATTCCTCACCGGGCTGGACAGACTTAGAGGGAGCACTGGTGCCCACAGCTGCGCAATAAGGGGAGCGTGAGGTTCCAGACAGCCCCCCGCATGGGGCAGCTGTGGTGTGGCCAGCCGGACAGACGGACCCGTACGTCACCTTGCAGCAGGCCCCACAGCTAGGCTGCTGTGCCAGCATCACCGTGTGCTTCCTGCAGGGACCGAAGGGGTTTGTGTGTCTGTCACGAGGCAAACAGAAAATGCCTGCCCTCGGCCTAGCCGTAGCTACATGGGGGTGGGGGGAGGGGGGGCGTCCAGTCACCCTAACAGTGATGCTTTCCCCAGGTCTAATTTGTAAGCGTAGACCAGGCCCCATAGACCCGCAGAGGGATGGGGACAGATGGACACGCGGGGGTGGGGACACGCAGAGCGGGACACACGTGGATAACTACATGCAGTGGGACACGGAGAGGGACATGGACACGTACACAGATGGGGGAGACGCACAGCTAGACACAGGGACACAGGTGGTGGGACGGACCCGCACACACAAAAAATGTACTGGCTTTGGCACAGGCTGGTGGGAGTGCCAAAGGACAAGCTGGGGCCAGGCCGCCCTGGGGCTCCCTGCAGCCCAGCCTGTGCTGTGGGCTCTGGTTTGACACCGTCAGGCCCTGAGCCTAGCACGGGCTGTGCGATGGTATGAGTTCATCTTGCTGCCCCCCCGCCCTGGAGCTGGGCAGTTGGTCCCCAGAGCCATTTGCAGAATTGCCATCTCGCTGGATGGTTTTGGGCAGCCTGGGGGTCAGTGTGGCTGTGGCAGCGTATCAGGGACACCCCCTCACCCCCCCGATCCTGCACCCCCATAGCAGCCAGAACAGACTCTGCCAGCCAGTAGACCAGGGAGGGTTTATTGCTGCTCCAGGATACAGCACAGCACAGATGTGATCTGGTTACAGGAGTCAGGGCCAGGATGCCTGAGACCCCTTGGGGTAGGGGGGTCCATCGCCCCTCAACCCACAGCTTAGTCTGTTCCCTTCATGTTTCCCAGCCAGCAACTGCCTCACTCCCAGACCCTGCCCCCCAGCCAGGTAGCCGTCTCCGCCTCCCTCCCTTTGTCTCTCCCCCTGGGAAGAGCTTTGCTAACGGCTCAGGCTGGGACTAAGTGTCTGGGCCAATTCACATGTGGGTGTGTCAGTGGGAATCACACATCACAGTGCAGGGGAACCCCGGGTTACAGAGCAGACAGCCCCTCCCCCCCACACACACACTATATCACAGCGGCCCATCAGGGTTCTGTGTGTGGCCCTGCAGATATCTTGTTACCATTGCCCACGCGCAGGATTGCCAGATTCCGCTGGGTTTTTTTCCTACTAGTATTGCTAAAGCAACACACAGGTAAAGCCAGGGCCCATGAAGTGAGGTGTGTGATTGCACACAGCATTGCCCGTCAGAGCCGGGCGCGCCCTCTGCAGCCAGCCACAGTGCTGCTCCAGTTCCATCCATGCCCCCTGCAAATTCTAGCTACGCCAGCGCAATGAGCAAAACGACCCTGTCCTGGGAGCGCATCTTGGTTACGACAACCGTGTAGCCCACTGAGATGGAGGAAGCCGCTCACTAGCCCAGCTTGCCCGTTGTGGGCTCCCAAGGAAGTGGGCAGCAGTTTAGCGGCACGCAGAGCTTGGGGTGGGTGGGTCCCTGACCATCATGGCTAACAGCTCTGAGGCCCAACCGTCCAGCCCTGAAGAGGGCATCCTCCCACCTCCCCTGGGAACTTTGCCATGCTGTTCCCACAGTGGCAAACCCAGGTCCTGCCAGGCTGGCAGGGACTTCCTGGGGCTTGACATTTGTTTTTAATCTAAAAAAACCCAAACCAGAACCCTGGACATTCCCCACAGAATGCTTAAAACAAAAGTTGTTTGGAGTCAACCAAAAAAGTTCATTCAGATTTTGACTTTACAAAAAAAATTTGAACCCCCCCCCCCTCACCACGCGATAAATTGAAAACTGAAACCCCTTTGCAAAATGCTACATGGACCTGTTCCCGTCGGAGAAGTGGTCCCCGGGCTGCTGATGGCACTGAAGTACTTTGTTTGGGTTGTTTCCCTCCACAAAAACGTATTGAAATGGACACGTTTGCGTTTTGCATGGACAGGACTCTCCAGTGGCAAAACGGTTCTGTCAAAACATTTCTAAGCAGCTGCAGGGACCTTTCATTCAATGCCACTTGCTGATCTTCACCACATGATGTCACTCCGCACTCACAAACGGCTCAAACCTAGCAGCCCGGACCAGGAGAGACAGGAGCGCAGCCAAGCCCAGGAGGAGCGGCGGGACCAGATTGTGCTGTCACAAAGTAAGGACAGGTTAAACCTCTCTAGTCCGGCACGCTCTGGTCCGGCAACATCCGTGGTCTGGCAGATATCCGGATGTCCACTTCTTGTGGGTGGAGACAAGTTTCCCATGGACCGGCAAAGTTTGTGGGCAGCTGTCGATATTCCGTGCTGTTATTTAGCTCCAATTAACCCGAGAGACCGGCCAGCTGGGGAAATGTTGGTAACGCTGCTAAGCGCGAGCATGGCGCAATACAGTAGCAGACAGCCAAAGGTGGACGTGAGGCGGAAATCGGAAAAAGGCACATTGGCTGCGCTGTTCCGTTCTTGGCTTTGGCACCGGTCAGGGCCCCAGGGTGCGGACTAGAGAGGTTCAGTCTCTAGTACATGAAGCAAAACTGGGACAGAGCATTCGGTTGTGTCCCCGGTGCCTAGATCACAGGGTCTCTGAGACAATCTGTGTGTGGGGTGGTGGGAGGGAGGGTCATTATAGGGCATTGATTATAGAACCCAGGGGTGAGCCGGTCCCTTCTACTCTGTGGGAGATGGGGAGTCATCTTTCAGACACTCCAAGACATGACAACTGGCAGCTAGATTTGGCCACCTCTTATTCCTCCCCGCCCCAGACTGGCCCCCAGAAACCAATGCAGCTGCTTCCGGAAAAGGGAGCTTGAGGCTGCTGGCTCCAAGAAGCAGGGAACATGTTGGCTGGTGCTGCCAAAGGTACCCCAGGAAATGGAGACAGGTCTGTCACTCACACCTGGAAATTGGACCAAACCCACCCTGCCCCATCCCTCTCCCAGGCTGCTATGTTCTGGGCAGGGTTGATTTCATACCATCCCTCCTTCCTCTTCCCTTCCCTGCACTAGGGGAGCAGGAGTGATGCAGGGATTCGCTGTAGCCACTCGCCCAAACTCGTCTGAGCAGAGGCGCAGCTGGGGGGATCCAGGATCCCTTTCTCCCTGGGGTGGGGTGAGGCAGGAGGCTGGTGGAATGGACCCCGGTGCTCCCTGATGCTAAGAATACAGGTCCATGTAACGGCCGTCACACAAGAATGTGCCAAACCATTCCAATAAGGCTAGGTAATCGGATAATCAAAAAGGGATAGCGTCAAACAGAGAATCACCTCGAAATCCAGGGGATGCCCACATCTTGAATGCTGTGTACAGCTGTGGTTACCTCATGTCACAAAAGGTATCTTGGCCCTGGAAAAAGTTCAGAAAAAGGCCACAAAAATGAGGAGGGGTTTGGAACAGCCATATGAGGAGAGATTAAAAAGACTGGGACTTTTCAACTTAGAAAGGAGAAGACTAAGGGGGGATATGGCAGAGGTCTATAAAATCTTGATGGGTGTGGAGAAAGTGGATAAGAAAAAATTATTTACTTGCCTCACAACACAAGAACCACATGAAATGAACAGGCAGCAGGTTTCAAACAAACCAAAGGAAGTATTTCTTCACATCACACACAGCCAACCAGCGGAACTCACTGCTACAGGATGTGGTGAAGGCCAAGACTATAACATGGCTCAAACTAGAACAAAACAAAGCAGCTCCTAGAGGATAGCTGCACTGATGGCAATCAGCCGAGATAAGCAGGGACCCCACCCCACGTTCTGGGTGCCCCTAAACCTCAGTGCCAGAAGCTGGGACCGGACAAGGGGTGGATTCATTCCCCCTGAAGGACCAGGCTGCCGTTAAGAGACAGGACGCAGTTTGCTGGACCAATGGTCTGACCCCATGTGGTCATTCTTCTGTTCTTAGCAAGTTCTTAAAGTGTCGGTCAAATTTCAGGGCTGCTAGAACAGCTCCCCTCATAGGTGCTGGAACTAAGGGTGCTGGTGGGGTGTGGGGATGCCGATGCTGTGGCTTGACGTGGCTCCATCACACACAAGTTAGTTTGGTTCCGTGGCTCAGCGCACCCCAACTATAAAAGTTGTTCTGACACCTGTCCCCTCCAGGGGCCAACCTTGCACAGGGCTTGTCAGAGAGGCAGCGGGCTGTGTCACCCCACCCTGAGCCCCTTGCCCCGTCTCAGGGCCCACCAGCACCCCACAGCTCCCTTAGGGTCCACACAGTCTATGCACCCTGTGTGCCACATTATGGCCTGCGTGAGGGGTAAGACTCCCGCAACCTGCTGGGACATATCCCCCAGCAGCCTCAGGCTCAGTCAGGGCTAACCCAGGGGTGCCCCAGAAGGGGTCCCTAGGACACAGAGAACATCTGGGTACTGACCTGGGGCAGGAGAAGTGGCCAAGTGCAGGTCAGATTTAGCTCACTCATGTCTGCTAAGCCCTAGGAGCTCTGTCAGGTAGAGGTGGCATTCAAAGGGCAGAGTTAAGGTTATGGGGAGGAAGCATTCCCTTCCCTCTGCTTTCTGGGGTTCAGATGTTTCCCTTTAGCCCCTGCCATGCGCTGGAAGGGCCCGCAGGAGCACCGGGCGCATGTTGCCGGCAGTGACTGGCATTCAGATCGCTCGCTTCCCAACCCTGCTACATCTAGCGTGATGCCTGGGACCGTAGAGAATCCGCCATCCGCGAGTGCTTGGGAACAGGGCAGGGCTGGCCGCAGAGAGCCAGAACGGCCCGGCTTCAGCTTGCTCCGTACACTAGCCCCCGGCCAGCCAGAGGCGTGCGCTGCTTCATGGGTTCCTCGCGTGCTGCGTTTGATGTGAGGTTGGGAGCCATTGAGAAAGCAGCGAAATCGGTGGGCCCCTCGGGCCCAGGGAGGCCGCAGAGGAGGGAAGGAGCCGCTCTCCCCCATCTGATGCTGGTGCTACCTGCATCCTGCTCTCCCCAGCCCGCACGGCACCTGCCGCTGCTGCAGAGGGTGTGGTATCGCAAGGTCAGCGCTGGGAAAGGACTGGCCATGGGACAGTTGGGGGGGCTGGGCGGAGGGCCCCCCTGCTTCCATTCCAGGCCATGGCTCTTGGAGCTCCAGCGAGGGCAGAATGGGGCAGGGTGCCACACACAACGGCCAGGCCCGCTGTGCCAACGCACTCGGCTCTCCCCCCCCGGAGCTTGGCCCTCCTGTGCATCGCTCAGCGGTGGGCCCCACCCTTCATGCGCTTGTATGGCCACTAAAACACGTGGCTGGGAATGGAACAGAGAAAGGCAGACCCATAGGACTGGCCGGGCGCCAAGCACCATCGGCACCACCCCAAGAGGGGACTGTCTCACCTGCCCTTCAGAATCTCCAGGGACGGAGATTCCACAACCTCCCGGGGCAATTTATCCCGTTTCGTGCTTTGACTTCTTTATACTTCGCCTCCCAGCGAGCGATGATGACTTTCAGTTGCCGAATGGCTGCAGCTTTCTTTTCCAAGTGCCGGCGTTAATCGCTCTGGATTTCCATCTTTCAAAACAACCTCCTATGTTCATGAGACGGCTTATCCGCTCCTTCGCGATCGGCGAGTTGGCCTCTCCTTTTCAACCTAATAAGGATTTTAGGAACATCATCTTCCAGTCCAGCGAAGACTCCTCCATCGTTTGATACCGTCTGGGAAGAGGTCAGTTCCTCATGCTTTTCAGGCTACGTCCAGACAGCGGCGCTGTTTCGGGATCCCGAAATAACTTTCCACATCTTTAAATGCAAAGTATCCCAAAATAACTTTCCGCGTCTTTAAACGGGAAGTACAGCCGGTCCCCGAGTTGCGAACGGTGGACTTACAAACGTTCACAGCTACAACCGAAGCTGTTGTAAATGGCGGACCCCGAGTTACGAACGCGATCCGTGCTTATGAACAGTGCAGTCGCGTGTATCTCTATGGGGTCCGACTTACGAACAAACCGAGTTACGACCAATTGCTTGGTCCGTAACCAGTTCGTAAGTCGGGAAGAGGCTGTATCCCGAAATAACTTTCCGCATCTTTAAAGGCAAAGTATCCCAAAATAACTTTCTGCATCTTTAAACGCGAAGTATCCCGAAATAACTATTCTGCGTCTTTAAACACAAAGTATCCCGAAATAACTTTCCATATCTTTAAACGCAAAGTATCCCAAAATAACTATTCCGCATCTTTAAATGCGAAGTATCCTGAAATAACAATTCCACTTCTTTAAACGCGAAGTATCCCGAAATAGCTATTCCACGTCTTTAAATGCGCCCGTTATTTCAAAATATATTTTGAAATAATGGGCGCGCTATTCCGGCATCCCTGTAACCCTCGTTCCACGAGAGCTTAAGGGACTTGTCGGAATAGCGCTTCATTCTGAAATTACCTCAAAATCAGCTATGCCATTTGCAGAGCACAAATTGCGTAGCTTATTTCGAGGTAAAGGTGCCGTGACGATGCGCCCATCCTGCGTAACCATTCTGGCAGGCAGCATTTCTAATGTCCAAGCTAAACTGCCCTGGCTGCAATTTGAGCCCATTGCTTCTTGTCCTGTCCTCAGAGGTTGAGAACTGTTTTTCTTCCTCCTCTTTGAAACAACTTTTTAGGTCCTTGAAAGCTGCTCTCATATCCCCTCTCAGTCTTCTCTTCTCCGGACTACACAAACCCAGTGCCACATGTCCATGGAGATCGTCTCTGATAACCAAGCCCCTAGCTTGTGGAAAGGCCTCATCTCATGTTGTCCAGCGCTCTCTGGAATTCCTCAGTCGTATGACCAACCTGTGGCACGTCACCACACATGCCACTAAGTACCCGTCCTCTGCTCCGTGCTGTTCCAACTCTCCTCACCTGGTTACTCTGCCTTTGGATGTTCGCTCCGTTATTCCTCCTCCGTTCGAATGCAGAAATTCGGAGCTGTTCCAGTGCCATTAGCGACCACACTTGGTTGGGGAAGCAGAGAAAGCCTCACTTTAGAGAGGCCAATAACCCGGAGGCCAGGCCTTCACTGGGAAATGGAAAACCCAAGTTCAAGTGCCTGATGGGTTTGGTTGCAACATGGAGCAGGAATTTTTTTTTCAAAATCTCCAAAATATTCTCAGGAAAACCTTTTCCTTCCTAGCCAAGGTAGGGCTTGAAACCAGGCTGCATTTGCACCTGGACTGGTTTAAATCAAAGCAATTTAAAATCACCGATTCAAACCATGGTTTAAATCACCAAGAGAAAAATCACTGATTTAAAACAAGTTTCCCAGTAAAACTTCTTCGCCGATTTCTTAAACAACGGTGCAAGTCTGATCACTAAAACAGGTTAATTTACAACTCAGGACCACGTTCTACCACATCGAGGAGGGTATACTTTGTGTAATGTTTTACATAATTTGATGTTTATTCATTTAGGACAGAGTACCTAATATTCATCTGAGGAAACTAAATCTTAAATGTTACATCAACACTTCACATTTGAAATTGCAGCAGCTTCCTGAGTTGCTGGCCGACAGCTGTCCTTAAGCTCTTTTTTTTTTAACCAAATGTTATTAACTCTGCCAGACAGGTTATCACAATGCTAAATGGGCAGTGTTCTTAAGACTTCGACCACAACCTCTCATCTCCCCCACTCCCACTGGCATTTTGATTCATAGGCTGGAACAGAAATATCAGTTTTCCTGCTTTTTCAGCTCCCAGTCGATTTCTGAGCAGTGACAATATTCTCTCGGTGCCTGCAGAGGAAGCTACTGCTGTGAAAAGTTGGCTTAGCAACCAAAGGAACTGTGGTTCAAGGTGCCTGGCTAATGACTTCCACCAATTCAAGGGAGCGACTTTGTTCCAAACATCATCAGCAAACATGCACTGATTACATGACTTTGCTCCAGCCCTGACGTTTATTAGGACTGGCATCAGGGAGGAACGATTTTGAGAGGCTCATGCCCCTCAAAGCATCATCTTTGTCTAAAGTGAGGCGTCGACCTTTATACCTGGGGTCTTCAATGTTTGCAAGAAAATGAGATGGAGCTCATGTTTGAGCCATTCGCTTCTTTATTGCCTGCAGTTTAACTTTTGCCCAGGTCTCCTGCCGTGCCTTCCAAATTTCGACAGCATCAGCAATTTCTCTGCAGCTCGTTTAAGGCTCCGGATATAATGCACATGGCTTCTGCGTTCCTCTTTCATCCAGCGTTAGATACTTTACGTGCAGTCCTATTTGATCACGGTTTTCTTCACAACTTTTCAGGAGACTAGCCCTGTTCTTGATACATTGTTCAAAACAAATCAACCACAGAATTCCACTGGGCATCTCCAGGGACCCTCCTGCTCTCTTTGTGGTGACCGCAGTATTTTGTGACTTCAGCAGTGGCGTTGATCCCTGGAGAAGACATACTAAAGTCTTTGGCTAAAAGATGTGCCGCATGGGCACGCCGTATGTTATTAGGAAGCACCCTTCCACTTCGTTTCCCAAGCATCCTCTCGTCTTTCCAGCACTGTCTGCGACGCAGCTGAATTTTTGCCAACAGCTTTGTACAGCATTCGCTGCCATTTCCTTTCAACGTTCTGTTGTGTGGATACTTCCCAATGTCGCTGTTGTTTCTGAAAGAGACGCAGCCCCATCTTCTGTTGTCACACCGGCACAGGCTACTGGACCATTGTGGTCATTGCTTTCCCATCGTGGCTTCAGCTAAGGATGTTCAATTGCGGTTAATTGACTAGTCAAGTAATCGATGGAATTTCCATCCATTACTTGATAGGCACTGCTGCGTTCCTCCTTGGAAATGTACAAGAGCTCCCACTGGGGCTCTTGTACATTTCAGAGGAACGTGGAACTCGGATGCAGCCCGGGACCAGTGGGAAGGCCCACTGACTCCGGGCTGGACATGGGTGCCAGCTCTGAAATGTACAAGAGTCCCCAGTGGGGGCTCTGGTGCATTTGAAAGCGGCAGAGCAGCATGGAGCCCGGGCCTGACTCCGTGCTGCGCTGCCAGTTTGAAATGCCACACGGAGCCGGGGTCAGCTGGGGACTCCCCCAGCTGATCCTGGGCTCCCTGCGGCATTTCAGCAGAACCCGGGATCAGCTGCGGACTCCCCAGCTGACCGCGGGTTCTGCGGAACTGCCGCGTTGGAGCCTGGGCTCTGACCCTGGGCTCCAGGCGCGCTGATCCCGGGCTCAGCTGTGCAGCGCTCCCCAGCTCCCCTGCCAAGGAGCACAGAAACTCCAAGGGGTGCTTCTTGATGGGGCTGCAGGCGCTGGTGGATCACCGGGGCCGTTTCACCCACCTGACCAGCTCCCTCTCCGCCCCTGGAAACTTTTCCTTCTCCCCTCTGTCACGTGGGCTGGGCTCAGCGCTCCGGAACTGCTCTGAATGACACCAGACATGCCCCCCCCCCCGGCAGCATGACTCCCCTCCCCAGCTCACTCTCTCTAGGGCAGCCGGCTGGGTCTGACCTCAGAGCCCTCAGCACCCTGCTGGGAATTCCCCGGAGGGGACACCTGGGAAGCCTCACCCCCAAAGGGGCCTGCACCGCCCCCCCCCTCCCCCGCAGCTGGCGGGTGACACAGGTGGGCTCTGTGGAAAACTTTTACATGGAGTACGATGGACTTGTTTAGGGCTTTGATCCCATTTGGGGGTTGGTTTCCTGGGTGCAGAGGCCTCCGGGAGCTGACCAGGCATGCCTGCCCGTGTCTCACCCCCCCCTCTCTGCCCCTAGCTCACAACTGAGAGTTGTGTGAATGCCAGAAGCTGGATGCAGGAGCATGGAGCGTGCCACCTTTTACTGCAGGGGTGGGGAACCTATGGCCCGGGAGCTAGATATGGCCCCTGGCTTGCCTGCATCTGGCCCCCAAGGCTCAGCCCCCCCACCCAGCATTAGGGAGCCCACACTGGTGCTCCAGCTGTGCCCCCATGGAGCTGGAGCACATAAAATCCACTAGCTTGGGCTCTGGTGTACAAGGGGCACGCGGGGAGGCTTTCTCCTTCTCAATCCAGGGCCACATCAGTGAGGGGCTTTTTATTTTTTGGTTTGATTCCCACCTGGGTGCGGCCCCCGACTGATTTTTTTGTAGCCCCCGGCCTAAACCGGTTTCCCAGCCCTGCTGAACGGACGTGGTGGGCTAACCACATTGCCCCACAAGGCCGGAGGACAGACAAGTTCTCCCGCAATAAAACACAAAACCCTCTGGAGTTTAACAAGGGCCCGTTACAGGGCACCTGCCGCAGCCCTTGGTGACCTCTCCAAGTGTTCCACATCATCTTGGATTGTGGGCACCAGCAGGGCCGGTCCTACCCACTTGGCAGCCCCAGGCAACCGCCGGGGAAAATTGGTCGAGAGAGAAAAAAAAAAAAAAGGGCCGAGATATGGTTGTGGCCCCTTTAATTGCCATGTGTCCTGAGCAGGCTTCCCTTGGGCACTGTCAGTGGCCCCCTTGAAAATGGTGGCCCCGGGCAACCACCCAGTTTGCCCGCCCCTAAGACTGGCTCTGGGCACCAGAACTGGGCCCAGGATCCCAGCAGTGGTCGCACCTGTGCCAAAGACAGAGGTGGAATCATCTCTCTGCCCCCACTCAAGGGTTCCCGTTTATACAGCCAAAGCTCATGCGAGCCCTTTGGCCACAGCATCCCGATGGCCACCAAGCCTCTTTGGCCCCATGAAAACGCATGTTGTTTGCTTGCGCCCTGTTTACTGAGCGATCCAGGGCGCTCTGCCAGTGCCTCGTCCCCCTCGTTATTTACCATTCCACCCATGTGCGCAGCAACTGAAAACTCGACCAGGGAGGACTTCTCGCCTCCTTCCAAGCCCTGATAAGAATGTCAAATGGCGTAGGGACATGAACCGATCCCTACGGAACCTCTCCCCCCGGAAACAGAATCTAGCACCGATGATTCCACCGAGAGCTACGTTTGGAGGCCTGTCGGCGAGATTTTAATCCACAGAACGGGTGCCGCCCTGTTTCAGGCTGTTCTAATTCCTTCATCAAAGCGTTGGGCGTTTGCAAGTCTAATGCCTCACAGAGCTCGAAGGCTGCTACAGCGGCGCTACGCCCTTCATCCGCCAAACGGGTAGCCCTGTCCAAAAACAGTCTCAAGTGGGAGGAGGGATAGCTCAGTGGTAAACCCAAGGTTGTGAGTTCACTCGGGGGGGGCATTTAGGGATCTGGGGCAAGTTTGTCAGGGATGGTACTTGGTCCTGCTATGAGGGTGGGGGACTGGACTCAATGACATTTCAAGGTCCCCTCCAATTCTATGAGATAGATACATCTTTATTTATTTCGTCTGAGAGGCTCTGGTTTCTATACACCTGTGCCAATGTCAGTCTGGTAGTCCTCCAAATATCCAGCTCGTCCCATCTACCTTTTAAAATGCTGGTGCAACATTAGGCCTCTGGAACGCCCCCCATTAGTAAGACTTATCAAATATCAGAATTAATGGGCAAGTTGGCTGCTTGGCCAGCTCTTTTAAAACTCCTGGATGCAAGCTATCTGGAGCTGCTGCTCTAAAAGTAGCTGCAGTTCACACTCTCCTTAGTCACTGCTGGAACAAGAAGCATTTCTTGTCATCATAAAACATGGATACATTACCCGGCTGTTCCCCGCATGCAGAACAGAAATGTTTATTGAACACTTCTGCCTCTTCTAGGTGATTAGTCTCAGCTCTCCCATTTCCACCTCACAATGGACAAATACCATCATTCGACTTCCTTTTGTTCTGAATACTCCTAAAATGTGTTCTTTATTGTCCTTAACTCTGCTGGTCGTAGATAATCTCCTTGTGTCCTTTTGCTTCCTTTAGCTATTTTCTACAATTCTTAGCATCTAATTCTTATTTCCCCCAGATGTTAGCTATTAGGGGGGTTTTTTTATAGCTGCTTTCACTTCCCCTCTAACCAAGTTGTTGTTTTTTTCTTGCACCTGTGACAGCCTTCTTTCTTGCTCGGGGAATTTGGGGTTTTGGGCTTCTCGTACAACGTTCTTATCCAAAGAACCATTCCCAATTCCCTGATTAAATCCTCTCTCCCAGCTCACTTGTCTCATCACCGGTTTCCGCTTTGCTGAACTGGCCACTTTGAAGCGCCAAGCATGGAGATAACGATACGCGTTTGGACATTATTCTGTTGGTGCATGACAAATGTAATCAAGCCCTGATCACTTGCCCCTATGCAACGATCAATAGCCCTACATGCTGCTCCTTAATTATGAAATGAAATGATAAGACCCAGCTCTCATCAAGTGCTTTTCATCACTAGGCTTCAGACGTGTTTTACAAAGGTCGGTAACGTTATCGCCATTTTCCTGCTGGGGAAACTGAGGCATGGCATGGCAGTGATTTGCCCAAGGTACCCAGCAGGCCAGTGGTGGAGTCAGGAATCCTTTCCCTCCAATTCCCACCAATGCCTCCCATTGCATGATTCCCAAGCAACGAATCCTTCCAGGAAGGGGCTGTTTCTGCTCACGGCTGACCACCTGCCTCGAATGGCCTGTGATGCAGAACATGTCTGGTGGGACGGGGCCCCATGGGCCCAGAGGCCACAGCCCTGCTGGTTTCTATCCGGCGGGGTGCCTCTGACGTGACAGCCGCTGCAACGTCCCCCGCAGCCAGTGCACGAACAGGCTTTCTCTCTGCACAGCTCCAGGGGGTGCCCGCAGCTTCACGCTCCCTCCAGGTGGGACTGGCAGGGGAGAATTCTCCAGCTGGAGACACAATTCCATCGTCATCTGGGACACAGAGGCCATCTGCGCACAAGCCGTCCCCTGGGGTGGGAGACAGGGAACCTTGGGACTAGGAACCGCACACCGGAGCGTCCCCGATAACCACAGCGCCCAGGGCACTGACCCCAGAGCCGAGTGCACAATGCCCTTCTGCCAAGGGGAGATGGGCGAGGAGCGCGGGAGAAGGGTAGGTGAGAGAGCGGAGAGGGGGGCTGGAGGGATAACTCTCACCAGCTGATCTCGTTGGATCTCTGTCTAAGAGCCCCTCTGGGATTCTCCAGGGGCCTGGCTGATTGGGCATTCGGGCCTTAGGACTCGACCCTTTCGCTCTGCCTTTTTAACGGCCTCGGCGGGTGGCTCCAAAGGGCTGCTAAAAGCCCAACTCGGCCCGTCTCTGGCTGAGACCTGGCAGCGGGGGCTGACCCGGGGGCGCTTTCCCGCCCTCCCCATGCTTCCCTTTCCCTCACTGGCAGGCTCAGAGGGGCAGTACCCCCGTCCCTCACCTGTGTAGGCACCTCTCAGGGTCTGCAGCTCCTCCGGTCCCTGGGCAGCGGGGACACAGGGCTCCTCCCCTCGCTCCAGGCGGGAGATGAAGTCGGGCTTGTGAGTGGGAATCCCTGCTTGGGGGGAAGTGGACAGGTTACGGGCCCAGCCAGACAAGCCTCTTAGCAAGAAACGCTCCATTATTTCAGCCCTGCCACCGCTCCCTGGCTGAGCGGGACGCGGGGGCCACAAAGAAACAGCCCGGAAACCGCTGGGGAGTTGGTTTGCCCTTGGTAAGAACCCAGCCCCTCTGCAAAATGCCAATGGACCCTCCCTCTCCAGTTCCAGGATTTAACGCCAAGCCCTGTCCGGGGGCAGGAGTAATTCACTTGGGGTGATGGGAACCAGAGCCAGCCTGCCTGCATGGCAACCGGATGGAGGGGTCAGCCAGAGCGAGGAGCCCCGCTGGAACCGCAGCGTGCAGAGAGGACGCTCATACACTCCATGTAGAGACAGAAGCCAGGAATGCAGGAACCCCCCACCCCACTGTCAGGAGGCTGAAACCAGAGGCAAGTTAGACCCCAGAAAAGGGAATCTGAGTTAAACAGGTCCCAGGGCTGTTCCCGACAGGAATTAAACCAGAATCCCCGTCCATCCATCCATCCGTCCGTCCCCATACACCCCATCCATCCATCCGTCCGTCCGTCCCCATACACGCCATCCATCCATCCGTCCGTCCCCATACACCCCATCCATCCATCCGTCCCCATACATCACAACCATCCATATGTCCATCCATCCATCCGTCCCCACACCCCATCCATCCATCCCCACACATCACAACCATCCATATATCCATCTGTCCATCCATCCATCTGTCCCATATACCCCATCCATATGCCTGACCATCCATCCTTCCATCCATCTGTCCATCCATCCATCCATCTGTCCATCCCCATACACCCCATCCATCCATCCCCATACATCACGTCCATCCATCCGTCCCCATACACCCCGTCCCCACACATCACATCCATCCATCCGTCCGTCTGTCCATCCATCCATCCCCATACACCCCATCCATCTGTCTGACCCTCCATCCATCCATCCCCATACATCACATCCATCCGTCCGTCTGTCCATCTATCCCCATACACCCCATCCATCCGTCTGACCGTCCATCCTTCCATCCATCCGTCCCGCTACACCCCATCCATCCGTCTGTCCATCCATCCATCAGTCCGTCCATCCATCCATCCATCCCCATACACCTATCCATTCATCTGTCCATCCGTCCATCCCCATACACCCCATCCATCCATCCCAGACTGAGCACTTCCCCTCTGACCCTGCTACCCTAAACATTCTCCCTGGGTTCCATGGCAGTCACCCCACACTGGCTCCGTGCCCGATTCCAGGACACATCCACCAGGAACGTTCAGAAACCCTGGTCCCACGATACAGGGCCCGTGTTTCTGTGACTGGCTCCGTCAGAGGGCCACGGTCTGCCCACCCTTCCCGGGAGGCTGGCCAACTCTGGCACAGAGCAAATGGTCCACCCCTAGCTCTCCACCCCACCCTGAATCAGAGCTAGAGCCTTTCTGAGCATGGGCGGTAGGCAGGACACGCCGATGTCTCCACGTATTGGAGGCCCTCATGACTTTAACCCACTCTCAGGCTGCATGGCTTCAGTACCTGAAGGGGTCAGGAAGGACCCCCCCCCCCTCCATGCTCAATTTGTAATCTAGGGAATTTTTCCATCTTCCTCCCAAACATAGGCGATCCGGCCACGGCTAGAGATGGGATCTTGGCTGGGGTGCGGTGGTGGCTTGAAGCGGTGCCGAGAATCCTTTCTAGACGCCAGGCTGACCCCTCACTCACACGCTGAGGGCCATACTGATGGGAGATTGGAGGCTAGGAAATCTTCCCCTGGGTCAGATGGGCAGGGACCTTGGGAGTTTTCACCTTCTGCTGCCGCGTGAGGGGCGGGTCACTGGATCACCTGGGCATGTATCCCCCAACCAACGCCTCGCCTCCCCTGTTCTCCGCCCGTGAGTCACGCTAGCACGGTGCCTCAAAGGAGTTCCGCACAGGGTTCCAACAGGCGCACTGGGGTGGGACGTCAGGGCCTGAGACACGCGGGAGGCCAGGCCAAACGGTCCCGCCCGGCCTTCAACGCTGTGAAGCAACGGAAGCTGGCCGGTCCCGTCTCCCACATCTCCGGGAGGTGACAGCCTCCCGCACTCCAGGGACTTTGCCCAAGGAAGGCTAAGGGGTGACGAGAAATCTGGAGCCAAGGCCTGGACTTCCGGCCCCTCCCCTCCCCCGGCGTCGAACGCCCGTGGGGAAGCACGTCCCTTACCCAGAGAGGCCACGATCCCATAGTTCTCCAGCATCGTGTCTCGGTAGAGCTCCCGCTGCCCCTCGCCCAGAAGGGCCCACTCCGCCACCGTGAAGTGCACGGCCACGTCCGCGAACGTCACGGGCACCTGGAACAAACAAAGGCCCCGGCCCTCAGTACCCGCTGCTCCCGGGCCTGCCCGTCCCCCCACAGAACAGCAGGGCAGGGCCGTGCTTCCTGCCGAGAGGGGAAACGCAGGGGGCAGTGGCGGCTTGGGGGCTCTGGCCGTGGGGCTGCCTCTGGCCTGGTGTACAGTCAGGGGCAGCCATGGGCGTCCGGTGCGTAAGGCAGGGGGCGGCGCTGCCCCCACCCCCACTCTGTCCCCAAAATGCCAGCTGTAGGCGTCCTGGGGGCAGAGTGTTGCTGCCCCCAGTGCCTGCCCTCACGGTGCTGGGGCAAACGCTCACCCGCTCCCTTTCCCTCCCCGTGGTTGGAAAGGGGGCAGCATGCCACCCCGCCTCCCCGTGGGGGAGGGGCAGGCCCGCAGCAGAAGGGGCGGGGCTGGAGGTGGGGCTGGGAGCTTGGCCTCCCCCAAGCACCCATGCGGACAGCAGCTGGGGCTAGCTCACCCCCAAAGGGCAGCTCATGCCCTGAGGCAGGAGTATTTTGGCCCTGTCCAACCCACGCTATGGCTTTGAGTATTTATTCTTGGAACGGGACTAGGCAGGCCGAGAAACGGGTCCATCGCCACACAGAGAGCAGCCTCACCGAGCGAGAGAGTTTGTGCCTCACACTTAATGGGTGATGCTTCCCGGGTAATGGTGAACCGGGACCTGTGAGCAGCTGGGCCATAGGCTGCTCCAGCCCCGCGTGGCCCCCTGAAGGGCAGCCACTTCCAGCCCCACATGAGGCTGTCGACTACCAGCCCATGAACAGCTGGGCTAGAGCAGCCCTTTCCCACGGCATGCGGGCTGCTCTAAGCTGGCTGCAGTGGGCGGGGGGGTCACTGTCCAATGGGTTGGAGCGGGCCCCCGTGCCCACCTCTATTTAATCAGTTAAACAATTAAACTTAATATTTAACCAGTTAATTAATTAAACAGGATTTAATTTCCCTAGGGTAAAGAATGCCGTGTGCAGTATCATTTCAAAACCCATCATTTGCTGACAATTATTGTCCTGGTAAAAGATGTGTGTCTACAGAGTTATACGGTTCTACTACATGATGCTACTAAAGATTTGTTTCAAGTCTTGTTTCAAGTTTGGGGAGCAGTCACAGACACGTTCCCCAGCTGACACTTCAGCTAGGGATCAACTAAATCAAACTGACCTTCCCCTGGTGAAGTGGCCATTCTTTGGCAGTTAAGAGGGTGTGCGGGGAAAATCTACATCTTGACAAAGAAGCAGCTGGGATTCCCCTCCCCACAGACTTTCTGTTCTGAACTAGGGATGTTAAATATTGGTTCATTGAACAGTCAAGAAGCCTCATGAATTCTTATTATTCTATAGTCCCCGGGGGCAGGATCGGCAGCCAGTGCGCTCCGGCTTCACTCCCAAGGAGCCCTCTACCACTCTGTGCTGCTGCCTCCGTATCAGAGGCAGCAGCATGGGGTGCCAGGCAGGAGCTGATCCGCAAGGGGAGACGGTTTAAAAACCAGCCCCCTCGTGGCCCGGCTGCCTGACGTAGAGGCAGCAGCGCAGGGTAGCAGCAGAAGACCCTGTCCTGGGGGGCGGTCTGAGCTGCCAGACCCGACGTGAGCTGGAACTGAGCCAGGCTGCCTGCCCACCCAGCTCCTAATACACTTTAAATGCAGAGCTGCAGCAGGGGTAGGTCCGGGACCTGGCAAGCCAGGACTGAACCAGGCTGCTGGCCAGCCTAAAAGATTTACCGGCGAGGGTTGGGGGGGAATGCATGCACTCTATAGCATTAACCGATAAATTTTGCTTATCGGTTAATTGACTACATCATTACATCCCTATTCTGAGCCTCAGCTGGAGAGGATTCTCGAAGAAGAGAAAGAATTATAAGGAGAGCAGAGACCCCTACATTCTTCTTCCCTTTTTCTCTATCCACGGCATCCACCACACCTGAAGGACAAAGAAAGCTGCATTGGACGGGGGGAAATTCAGACAGTAAGGCTGCATTAACGCATGGCGAGAGAGACTTTGCTTTAAATTCGTGCTAGCCTGGTAAATCAGGGCTGCGTTGCGTTTCACTTTTATTTTCTTATAATCCATTCGGACTTTTAGCCTCATTATTTATATTCACTTAAAAAATCCTTTTGCACTTAATAAACTCGCTCACTGTTTTACCTAAAGCAGTGTGTTCGGATCGAGGCATTTGGGAAACTCCATTTGGGATAACAAGACCGGGGCATATCATTTTCTATTAACAAAACGAGGGGGAGGCTTTAGATGAGCTCGCATGGTCCAGGCGAGGGCCGGGCAGTACAAGGCACACGTCGCAGGAAGTCTGGGGCTGGGAGTTCGCTGGGGTCGCGCTGCAGCGTAATTCAAAACCAGCAGCACTCACACACAATAACTGGGCGTAACTGCATGCTGCAGGCTCTGTGGGGACAGATCAGGAGTGGCGGTGCTCACAGCAAAGCAGTGTAAAAAAGAAACGCCGGATTGGAGAACTGAGAGAACTGTTCATCAGTCTAGACTGTTCCCTGGGTAACGTCACAGTGCCCTTGTATAGTGTTCCCTGTGTACCCTTAAGCGGCCTCCCAGGAGAGAGTTAAATGCTGCCCAGCTGATTAGCAGAGTGCCCAGAGCATGTGTGTTTACTGGTGGTGCGCATTGGCACATGCTTCAGTGCACACAATAAAATTTATTCCACACATGGATGGGAAAACATGGGAGGGAACACTGTCTCTGTATCCCACTCCTGGTAGTTTTGGGACTCACCTTCCTGCAGTGTCGGATGAGGTCTGTGCCATGGCTGAACCCTCTCCCACACCCCGGGCAGCGGAAGGGGCTCTCCCCGATGTGGACCCGCCGGTGCGCGATCAGGTGTGAGTTCTGCCGGAAGCACCTCCCGCACTCAGCGCACTGATGGGGTTTCTCGCCCGTGTGCACTCGGCGGTGGGCTCCAAGGGAGGAGCTGTGCCGGAACCGCTTCCCGCACTCGGCGCAGGCGTGGGACTTCTCTCCGGTGTGGATCCATTGATGGGTGGCGAAGGCGGAGTGGCCCGCAAAGGTTTTCCCGCAGTCGGCGCACCGGTAGGGTCTCTCCCCCGTGTGGACGCGCTGGTGGGTGATCAGGTGGGAGCTCTGCCGGAAGCGCTGCCCGCACTCGGCGCACTGGTGGGGTTTCTCGCCCAGGTGTACTCTCCGGTGCGTGCTCAGGGAAGAACTGTGCCGGAAGCGTCGCCCGCACTCAGTGCACTGGTGGGGTTTCTCGCCGGTGTGGACTCTCCGGTGCGTGCTCAGGTGGGAGCTGTGCCGGAAGCGCTTCCCGCACTCGGCGCACTGGTGGGGCCGCTCTCCCGTGTGCACACGCTGGTGCGTGTTGAGGGAGGAGCGGTGTTTGAACCTCTTCCCGCACTCAGCGCACTGGTGGGGCGTCTCGCCCGTGTGCACGCGCCAGTGGGTGATGAGGTGGGAGCTGTGCCCAAACCTTTTCCCGCACTGAGGGCACTGGTGGGGTTTCTCTCTCAGTTGGCTCTTCGGCTGGCCCCAGTCAGATTTACTCACTCTCTTTCCTACCGCGCCCCCATGTTGCCACCGTGGCCCGCTCGGACTCCCAGAGGAATCCTCTTTGTTAGGACCCCGGGAATCGGTCTCGCTGAACTTTGCTGGTAATGCCCTGAGAGATTCCGCGGTCTTGGGGGGTTTCTGAGCTCGTCCTGCCGTAGGGTCAGCCCCCATTCCCGACCCATCTGCAAGAAAAAGAGAACGCAGACACAAGTCAGTCCTTGGAACACCAGGGAAAAGTTTATAACCCATCAATCACTAACTATAAGAGTTTCCACCGAAGGGGTGAGTCTCTCAGTCCTTCCTCGGGGGGGGGGGGAGGGAGGGAGCACGGGGCAGGGAGAGGGCAAACACAGAAAGCAACATACCACCCGGAAGGGGCAGGAGGAGCAAACATGGGGGCTGGTGCTCTCTGCCTCCTCCCTTGAAGGTTTTGCTTCACTATTATTAGACTGACCTGCTGTTGCTTGGGTCCTTCAGGGCACGGAGCTCGGGGGGGGGAAGGGGGGGAAGGTGCAGAATTGATCACTGATAAGTGAATGCAATAAGAAATCTTGATTTGGATTATTTGCTAGTGTAACTGCTGGGCCTGTTAACATTCATTATCTGCAAGACAGGCCATTTTATTCCACACATGCCAAGAGCTGCCGATAGCTGAACTTCATCTACAAAGCTACTGCTTGCAGATCTAGGTGCTTCCTGGTTAATTAATGAACCTGCTGACCAGCCAAGGAAAGAACCACACAAGTCCATACAGACCCGAGGGAAAAAACCCTAATGTTAAAAATGAGCAACCCCCAAACCCAGTGAAAAGGGGATTTCATTATTAGAGCCCAGTAAAATATTGGCTCGAATTCGGGTGCGTCTACACAGCAGGGCTGAACTCGAAATAAACTCTGCAAATTGAGCGACGTCAACTGCGTAGCTTATTTCAGAATAGCTTATTTCGAAATTGGGAGCGTCTACACAGCACTGATTTCGAAATGGAGCCCTCTTCCTTGGACTTCCCTTATTCCTCGTACAATGAGGGTTACAGGAGTCGGAATAAGTCGTCCTCCAGTGTGACAGGATTCCGACACTCTTTCGAAATAACTGCCTGCTGTGTCGACGCGGACCGAGTTAGAAATAATGTTGCTGTGTAGACGTACCCTTAGACTGACCAAATTGGCAAATCTAGCGTGTTAGATTTCAGCTTAAGCATCGCCCTGCCACCTCAGCTGCGGCAATTTGGACCAACAAGGGCCATGCTGGGGCCTATGTGACGCAGCAGCTGTCCTGGGGGGAGAGACGGCAGCTCATGCGGGAGAGGAGAATCATAGAATCCCAGGGCTGGAAGAGACCTCAGGAGTCACCGAGTCCAGCCCCCGGCCCAAGGCAGGACCAATCCCAACTAAATCATCCCAGCCTGAGCTGTGTCAAGCCAGGACTTAAACACCTCTAGGGATGGAGATTCCACCCCCTCCCTAGGGAACCCATCCCAGTGCTTCCCCACCCTCCCAGGGAAATAGTTTTTCCTAATAGCCAAGCTAGACCTACCCCCCCTGCAACTTGAGACCATTGCTCCTTGTTCTGCCATCTGTCACTACTGAGAACAGCCTCTCTCCAGCCTCTTTGGATCCTCCCTGCAGGGACTTGAAGGCTGCTCTCAAACCCCCCCTCACTCTTCTCTTCTGCAGACTAAACAAGCCCAAATCCCTCAGCCTCTCCTCGTAGGCCATGTGCTCCAGCCCCTGAATCATTTTGGTTGCCCTCCGCTGGACCCTCTGCAATGTGTCCAGATCCTTTCTGTAGTGGGGGGCCCAGAACTGGACGCAACACTCCAGATGTGGCCTCACCAGAGCCAGATAAAGGGGAACAATAACTTCTCGGGATCTGCTGGCCACGCTCCTACTAATGCAGCCCAATGTGCTGTTGGCCTTCTTGGCTACAAGGGCGCACGGTTGACTCATCTCCAGCTTCTCATCCACTGTCATCCCCAGGTTCTTCTCTGCCGAACTGCTGCTTAGCTTGGAATCCGACACAGACTTGGCAATGGGGAGGTGGCTCAAGAAGGAGGAAGTAAAACGAGACTGCACCGAGGCACAGAGGGGCTCTGCTAAGGAAGCTGGGGAGACCACTCTGGATTGCGGCACACAAGGAGCCCTGCCGTGAGGGGCACCGAGCCTACGGCCAGGGACGGGGCCAGCGGGACACTGACAGAGAGATACTGGTTGGGTGCCGGGGAATGGGCAGGGAGCAGCTGTTCACCGGTGCCCCTGTTGGAAAGAGAGACAGTCATCGTAGCGTGGCAGCAACGGCGCACCACCAGCAAGAGGAAAAGGTGGGACAACTGGGGAAAACTGGGCTTTGCAACCAGGCAGAGAAGTTGGTTCCCTCTTGCAGTGCTACAGCGCATTGTTAAAAAAACTTCTTTCACTGTGACGGTAATTGAAAACGTTTGTTTCTTCTGAGCAATTATTTGATGCCACTTTATATTATGTATACGAATTATTCAATTGTTTATATCCTATTACTCTTCCTGCCAAATGTCTGGGATTTTTCCATCGTACAGTTTAGCTGAGATGCTCTCAACCTCAACTCCCTACTCCTCTTCTCCCAAGTCATACGGCGGCAATTTGACTACAGATTCCCAGATCAACCTTAGAATCAGCATCATGGAATCCTAGAGTTGGAAGAGACCCCAGGAGCCATCGAATCCAACCCCCTGCTCAAAGCAGGACCAACCCCGACTCAATCAGCCCAGCCAGGGCTTGGTCAAGCCGGGACTTAGAACCTCTAGGGATGGAGATTCCACCCCCTCCCTAGGGAACCCAACCCAGAGCTTCCCCATCCTCCTCATGAAATAGCTTTTCTTAATATCCAACCTAGACCTCCCCAACTTCAGCTTGAGACCATTGCTCCTCGTTCTGTTGACCTTCAACTTCTCTCTTTAGGATAGCAAGAAAAGCTCCCAGAAGCATGGGACAGAGGTTCCCAGCAAGTCCTTAGTGGCATGTCATACTGGCCCTGTTTGCTTGCTTGTGGTTGGCCAATCCAACGCCACCCACAGAGGGGTTGAAGGAATGAACCTCTAGACCAGGAGTGGGGAACCTCAGGCCCAGGGGCTGGATGCGGCCCTTGGCTTGCCTGGATCCAGCCCCCAAGGCTCAGGGCTCCTCCCAGCATTGGGGAACCTGCACTGACTCTCCAACCTTCCCACTGCCTCGCTGTGGGGCTGGAGCGCACAAAATCTATTAGGCTGGGCCTACCTAGACTCTGGTGTGGGAGGGGAAAGTGGGGAGTGTCTTTCTTCTTCTCAGTTGCGGGCCCCTTCTCACTTGTGTGTGGCCCCCGACTGATATTTCTGTGGGTCAGCAGCCCCCGACCCAAAAGAGGTTCCCCAGCCATGCTCTGGCCCATTCTCTAGGGTCTTCCCTTGTCCCTCGGAGGGAAGGGCTCTCTGCCAGAGATCAGCGAGAATGAGTGCCCGAGACAGAGGGATGATGAGGAAGTATCCTCAATGATCGCTGTACAAGTTGGCCCCAATTTCGGTGGCGTGATGGGAGCAGCCATCGGTGCCGATGAAAGCCGTGGTACTTTGACCATCGTCCATACTGGTTCCTCTAACAGAGAGTCGACAGGTTCCGTTCACAACTTTGCTGCTGATCTCCTAGGGATGGAGCAAAGATGAGCACTGGGACATGTGCGTCCAGGGCCAAGCTTATGACCAAAGGCGGTTCACTAGTTTTTGCAACTGTAGAGGGCTTAGCAATCTACTCCCTGGAAGGCTGGGGCTTTTCTAGAGGCCCCCTTACGAGAGGACGCTGAATAGTTCCTGGATCCGTGTCCGCCTCTGTGCTACGACTTCTCTTGTCTCTGGGTGCTGAATTTGAAACCAGGGTCACGGAGGCAAAGGTCAGCAGTACTTGCTCTTTCTCTGGTGCCAATTTCCCGTCCACACTGGCTGTTGGAGCGCTGTGTTGGCTAGTACAGACACTAGCCAAGGACAACTTCACAGGAGCGCCGTCTGATCTAGAGGAAGATCCGCTCTCGTCTGTAACTGATCCACATGGACTTCTCCTGGCGGTAAAACTTGAGGCAGGGGTCCCAGGGTTTCTGTGTTCAGCAGCACACTGAGCACAGGCCAGGGAGATGCACTTTCCTGGGGCAAGAGAGACTGGCTGTAGCAGGATGATGCCCTCACAAGAGGGTCAGGCCTCGCAGCCCAGCGTCTCGCTGCGCACGTGCAGGCGCACAAGGGGACTTGGTGTTTTTAAAATGAGCAGAAAGAGTCAAACGCAACTCTGCCTGTTCACACAGGGCACCACCCAGGAGGGGTCTCCATCCAAAGAGAGCCCCGGGGGGGGAGGGGGAGAGGAGTGCTGCCGGGTGACGGGCGAACACAGCGGCGCTCTCTTGCTGCCCCCGGGGGAGAGGGGACGGAGGAAGGACTGCGGCCGCTTTGTCCGCTGGAGCGCGCGGGGCATGTGCCAATCCTCAGAGATCCCCAGCACCCCCGCGCCGGGCTCCAAGGGGCACAGGTGCAGCCCAGGGAGAAGTGCCAGCCCCTGGGGCCCTTGCGCCGCCCCTCGGGCCCCGCACAGCCACTGCAGAGACAGGCACTGGCCCCTGCCCCCCCCCGGGGCCCCTGCCTGCCCCCCTCGGGCCTCGCCCCCTACCTGCCC
Organism: Pelochelys cantorii; assembly: GCA_032595735.1. Taxonomy (NCBI): domain Eukaryota; kingdom Metazoa; phylum Chordata; order Testudines; family Trionychidae; genus Pelochelys; species Pelochelys cantorii. Next base: position 3,506,798 of record CM064358.1, on the reverse strand, counting down.
CCCTCGGGCCCCGCACAGCCACTGCAGAGACAGGCACTGGCCCCTGCCCCCTCCCCAGGGCCCCTGCCTGCCCCCCTCGGGCCCCGCACAGCCACTGCAGAGACAGGCACTTGCCCCTGCCCCCCCCCAGGGCCCCTGCCTGCCCCCCTCGGGCCCCGCACAGCCACTGCAGAGACAGGCACTGGCCCCTGCCCCCCCCCGGGGCCCCTGCCTGCCCCCCTCGGGCCTCGCCCCCTACCTGCCCCCCTCGGGCCCCGCACAGCCACTGCAGAGACAGGCACTTGCCCCTGCCCCCCCCCAGGGCCCCTGCCTGCCCCCCTCGGGCCCCGCACAGCCACTGCAGAGACAGGCACTGGCCCCAGCCCCCCCCCAGGGCCCCTGCCTGCCCCCCTCGGGCCTCGCCCCCTGCCTGCCCCCCTCGAGCCCTACACAGCCACTGCAGAGACAGGCACTGGCCCCTGCCCCCCCCCGGGCCCCTGCCTGCCCCCCTCGGGCCTCGCCCCCTGCCTGCCCCCCTCGAGCCCTACACAGCCACTGCAGAGACAGGCACTGGCCCCTGCCCCCCCCCGGGGCCCCTGCCTGCCCCCCTCGGGCCTCGCCCCCTACCTGCCCCCCTCGGCCCCGCACAGCCACTGCAGAGACAGGCACTTGCCCCTGCCCCCCCCCAGGGCCCCTGCCTGCCCCCCTCGGGCCCCGCACAGCCACTGCAGAGACAGGCACTGGCCCCTGCCCCCCCCCAGGGCCCCTGCCTGCCCCCCTCGGGCCTCGCCCCCTGCCTGCCCCCCTCGAGCCCTACACAGCCACTGCAGAGACAGGCACTGGCCCCTGCCCCCCCCCGGGGCCCCTGCCTGCCGCCCCCCCACCCTCAGACTCCTGCTGCCCCGCCCCGCCCCCTCGTGCAGTACGTGACGTCACAGGGCCGTGCACCGCACCCCGCCGCGCTCTCACCTGCGCGAGGCCCCGCGCGAGCGCCCGGCTCCATGCTGGGGAGGGGGCGGAACCTCCCCCCCCCCACGGCGACCCCGGCTGCCACGCGCTGCTGGGATCCCCGCTCCCGATTGGAGCGCCCGCCTGCCTGTCAGGCCCTCGCGCCGGCTCTTAAAGGGACGGACGCACCCACCTCGGCGGAGCGGGGCTGCCCAACACCCCTCGCCCCCACCGCACCTGAGACCCCAATACCCCTCCCCCACACTGCCCCTCCCCCACCACACCTGAGACCCCAATACCCCTCCCCCACACTGCCCCTCCCCCACTGCACCCGAGTCCCCAATACCCCTCCCCCACACTGCCCCTCCCCCACTGCACCCAAGACCCCCAATACCCCTCCCCCACACTGCCCCTCCCCCACTGCACCCCAGAGACCCCCAATACCCTTCCCCCACACTGCCCCTCCCCCAATGCACCCGAGACCCCCAATACCCCTCCCCCACACTACCCCTCCCCCACTGCACCCGAGACCCCCAATACCCGTCCCCCACACTGCCCCTCCCCCACCACACCCCAGAGACCCCCTTTCCCCAGCAGCTCCACCTCTGTTACTTCTGCTCCCCTCCCCCCACCTCCTCCAACTCTCCCTTACACCCCAGCTTCCCCCCAGCACCCTAACTCTCCTCCCACCCACCCCCAGATCCTGTGCCCAGAACCATCCCGTCCATAGGACGAATCGGGGCGGCTGCCCCAGGCCCTGCGCTTATGGGACCCCACGTTGCCCCCCCAGCCATCCTATGGATGGGAGGGACCCAGGGGATTGTGGGGGCCTGGTGCGGGCCAACAGCAGGGTTCCTCCCCCCCCCGCACTCATCACGGGGGTGGTGGGATAAGGAGCAGGCAGCCTGCTCCAGCCCGGTGCACTTGGCTTCTCTGCGGCGGCGGGAAGCCGAACGCTCTGGCCCTGGGGCGTGCCGCTTCCCATGGCCGCCACCGCCACGCAGCAGCCAAGAGCAGCCAGCCGGGCAAGGGTGGCGTGGCAGAGCAGGCTGCTGGGCCACTCCATCTCCTACTGCCTGTGTAGTGAGGTGGGGGGGAACCCCGGATGTTGCCGCACCAGGCCCTCCTCTAAGTCCCCAGGCCCTGTTGGCGTGGCCCCACCCCTGTGGGCTGTCCCCTTCCAAGGCACCATGGGGTGTGCTGCTTTGTGAACCCCATCACCCCACAGAGCATGCAGCAGACACCAGGGAAGGGTGTTTGGCCTCTCTGACCGGTTTGGTCCTTGTGACGCATGCAGTGGGGGCAGCCGGGCCCTGCAGGGCTCCATCCCCGGGCACCGAAATGCTGGGATATTCTTTGCTTGTAGCAGCAGCTCCAGCCAGGCCCTCCAGTCGGATGGTTCAGAGGAAAGGACCTTAGTATCTCCCGGCAGCAGAGCCCGCCGCAGCGCGCGGAGCCGACTTTGCCTTGGTCCAAGAGCGGCAAGGACCAAGAGGGAGCAGCCGGCAGATCCCACGAAGGATTATGTCAGGACAGAATCACACTGAGATGGGAGAGCAAAACTAAGCCCCAGGCAATCCGGGGTCAAGCTCACTGCTGGTGAGGGAGAGATGCACCAGAGATGGATTTGGTGCAGTTACACTTGTCCTCCCAAACAGGGCGTGACTGATGAAACTAGACAGGGAGGCCGGACGAGGAAGACAGAACCCGGACTCTTTTAGTGAAAGGATCTAGAGGAGATAAAACCACGGTCAGCTCCTGGAGATAGGTTTCTCCTGGGCGGATGTATCTCCATTTCCAATGCAGCCACCGGCTCCCGGGGGAAGAGTGTGACGTAGTGGGGGGTGCTGTACACTCTGGTTGGACATTCACTGGTTGCTATGCTTGGGCTGTGGGTGACCCCTACTGGCCTGCGTCTGTAAGCACTGCCCAGCCGGGGGTCACCCTGAGGGCCCTTCTAGACCATGGCCCAACGGTTCTCACCTGACCAGGGAAGGGGTTGGAACAAAGGAAGGGTGTAGCTTGGAGAAGGGGCAGTCTGAGCGTGGGGAAGCATGGAGGAAGGAGACTAAGCCAAGTGCTGGGGGTTCAGGGGCCTGTGTGCCCTACCCCAAGGGGTCTAAGGCTGCCTGCCCTATGTCCACATCGCACCTATGCTGTGCTGTATCTCTGAGAAGCAATAAACCTTCCATATTGTACTGACTGGCAGAGTCACAGCTTGCTGCGGACGGGGGTGCAGGGTTGGGGGGCTCCCCGACGTGCCGTCACAAAGCCGACAGAGGAAGGGCAGATGTTCTCGATGGGCAGGGAGCATCTGTACCAAGGCCTTGCAATGCTGGCTGCGTGCCACGAGCACAGAGCTTTCATGGCGGGAGCTACAACCGTTACAAGTGGACTTTGGAGAGGGGAGGGGATGCGCTTTGGGGGTCCTTGTCCCCAGCTGCGGAGGAGCCCTCAGCTACAACAGGGATGTTGTATGCCAGGAATGCACGGCACAGCTGGGATGATTCTGCCTGGCCCCTGAACTAGAGTTGCCAGGTGTCCGGTTTTCGCCCAGACAGTCCATTATTTCTGGCCCCTGTCCGGTAAAAAAAAACAGAAAATACTGGACATGTAAAATGTCTGGTATTTTCTGTTTTTCTTGGCTGGAAGGCTGGCAGGGACATTTTTTTTGCTCAACTTTAGTCTCCTGGTGTTTTTCGGTCTACAAGTTTGGTCTTCCGTGGTTTTTTTTTTTTTTTGCTCAACCAAGTTTTTTTTCCTGCCATGTTCAGGATTTTGGGTGAAATCATCTGGCAAGCCTACCCTGAACACACAAACAAACTGGCATGCTCCCATGACGCTAGCAGCACCCAGATGCAAGAGGGGACGGGGCTCACGACTCTCGGCTGGTGACTTCCCTCTGGCCTGACCCGTTCTGTGTGTCCCAGTGGAATGTCATAACCTGAGTCTAAAAGGCAGTGTGCAAGGGCGCGTCCACACTGCACCCGTAGCTCGAAATGAGCGCCGCAAGTTGAGCGCCGCAAATTTCAGCTGCTTTCGAAATAACCCACTGTTCCAAAACGTCCCTTCCTCCTCGTGGAATGAGGTTTGCGGGGACGTCGGAATGGCGCACCCGTTGTATTTCGAAATAATGGGCTTGCGGTGAAGAGGCGGGATAGCTATTTTGGGAGCCCTCTGGTACCTTGAAATAGCGCTGCAGTGTCGACATAGCCTAAGAGACCAACAGACAGTTAATTTTGTACCAATCGTCACTATTCTTGTGTGACAAGTCTCATAGGGGTCACCGTGTTAGTCTGTATCCGCAAAAATGCGGAGTCCAGTGGCACCCTTAAGACTAACAGATTTATTTGGGCATCAGCTTTCGTGGGTAAAAACCACTTGGTCAGATGCATGGGAGCAGGGGGGACAATTTCCAAATCTGCCAAAACTGAAAACTCGTCGAGCCACCAAACCTGTTTTTCTGCCACCCTTTGTGGACCTGTCATGGCCACATTGTTAGCTCCCCCGTTGACAGAAAGAGCAAAGCAATGTGGGTAGGCATCCCACAGTGCCTGGCATCACCTCCGGCCGCTAAGCACTGTGGGAATGTGCAGCGTAGCGCTAGGCGTTTGGGGAAGGTGAAAACCGGAGTTCTTTTCTCTTGGCTCTGCAGGGTGTCTCACTTGTACCTCTTCTCACACTGAACTCGGGAATTGTGACCCTACGGGGCCCAGTTCTTACAGAGCCCTTGCAGCTCGCAACAACACTGGCCAGTGGAGACCAGGCCTCAGAGACAGCAGAAACCTCTTTACACAAAAGACCCACAAAACCATCAAGCTAACGAAGGGAGAGCACCGCCAGCCTGCACCACTACTGTGGAGAGAGCAAGTCAGTTTGCATCTTCGCAAACACCAGCAAAGAAACCAACTTGGAACTCCATGTCTCCTTCCTCAACGTCTGAATGAATTTCACTTTGGTGTAAGGGTAACCGGCCCAGGAATCAGCTTCCAAGCTGCCCGGGGCTCCAAAAGAGAGGGGCTGCCCCCCAAGTTATTTCACCTAAGACAGCAAGGCTGTGTCTAGACTGGCCAGTTTTTCTGGAAAATCAGCCGCTTTTCCAGAAAAACTTGCCAGCTGTCTACACTGGCCGCTTGAATTTCCGCAAGAACACTGACGATCTCATGTATGATCGTCAGTGTTCTTGCGCAAATACTATGCTGCTCCCGTTCAGGCAAAAGCCCTCTTGTGCAAATGCTTTTGCGCAAGAGGGCCAGTGTAGACAACCCAGAATTGTTTTGCGCAAAAAAGCCCCGATGGCTAAAATGGCGATCGGGGCTTTCTTGCACAAAAGCGCGTCTAGATTGGCCAGGGACGCTTTTCCGCAAAAAGTGCTTTTGCGGAAAAGCGTCCGTGCCAATCTAGACACTCTTTTCCGCAAGTGCTTTTAACGGAAAACTTTTCCGTTAAAAGCATTTGCGGAAAATCATGCCAGTCTAGATGCAGCCCAAGAGAACGGAGTGCTTTATGCAAGCCCTCCAAAGGAGCGTGTTCAGATCTGCTAAGAATCTTGCCTGGCACCAGGACTACAGCTTTGTGTCTTCCTTCTAGAAAGGGGCATGTGCTTTTGTGGTGCTTGTGACCGTTTCTAACAGTGTGCTTTGCACCTGAACTCACTTCCCAACTTGTCACCTACACCAGCCCAACACTGGGGTTTGAACCAAAGGCCAGTAAACTCCAGCTCCCCTGCTAAGTGTGTCTCCTTAGAGGAGCAAAGGAAAGTAATTATTGGTCCAGGAGAAGGCAGGACATGGCCAAGCAAAGGACTGTGGGGAAAGTTCAGGACTTGGGGTCACTGTGATGAAGTGGGGATTTTATTCCCCTTGTTATGGCATGTGTGATTTCAGCTGTGCTGTAGTAACCTGGGGGAGGGGGGTGCCTCACTTTCCCCAAACACTGAGCAAATGCCTAGTTAGTGATAGGAATTTCAGTGCAACAGCCTCCCCCTGGTACACAAGGGCTGATGCCCGTTGTAACCTGAACCCAGCTGGGGATGTGGACTGTTTTGCCTGGGAAGCTGGACAAAGGCCAGAGGAAGGGTCCTGGGACCTGGAGTTGGTCAGTCTCTACTGGCTTGGGAGGCAGGAGGGGGCCAGGGCCCTGGCTCCGGGCACCCCCTCTCCCCAAGGTGGATTGTCCTGGGTGCTTATATACAGAGATATACCTATCTCATAAAGCTGGAAAGGCAAGGTCATTGAGTCAAGTCCCCCACCCTCACAGTAAGACCAAGCACCATCCCTGACAGATTTGCCTTAAATGCCCCCCCAAAGGATTGAACTCACAACCCTAGGGTTAGCAGGCCACTGCTCAAACCACTGAGCTACCCCTCCCTGCTTCTAGTGCCTATGCTGACCAGTCTGTGCTATGCTGTGTCTTGTCGCCTAACAAAGCTTCTGTTGGCCCTGCCAGCCCAGAGCCCTGTCTGGCTGCAGAGGTGGGTGGCTCTAGAAGGCCATTCTAAGGCTCAACCTTCACCCCCTTGCAGCACTGCCACATTTACAGCCTTGTCCCCCCAAAACAAAAGGGCTCCCCCAAGTGGACGGCTTACTCAGACCATGCTTCTGAGGGAGCACTGAGCCAGGGTCCCCCCCTTTGTCCCATCCATTTCCCCTGCAATGGTCTCCTGCAACAGGAACCCTAGAACCCCGGAACAGGCAGGGACCTCGTGAGGCCATCGAGTCCTGTCCCCTGCCCTCACGGCAGGACCAAGCACCATCTAGACCATCCCTGACAGGTGTCTGTCCAACCTGCTATTCAATACCTCCAGTGATGGAGATTCCATAACCCCCCTAGGCAATTTATTCCAGTGTTTCACCACCCTGACAGGTAGGAAGTGTTTCCTAATGTCCAACCTACACCTGCCTTGCTGCAACATAAGCCCATTGCTTCTTGTCCTACCATGAGCGGGTAAGAAAAATAATTTTTCTCCCTCCTCCTTGGAACACTGGTTTAGGTCCTTGAAAGCTGCTGTCATGTCCCTTCTCAATCTTCTCCTTTCCAAACTAAACAAGCCCAATTCTTTCAATCATCCCTCAGAGGTCATGGTTTCTAGACCTTTCATCATTTTTATTGCTCTTCTCTGGACCTGCTCCAATTTCTCCACATCTTTGCTGAAACGCGATGCCCAGAGCTGGACACAATACTCCAACTGGGGCCTAATCAGTGCAGAGTAGAGCGGAAGAATCACTTTGCGTGCCTTGCTCACGCAGCCTGGTCATGCTATTGTTAACCCCTTATCGGTCCCGTCTTGCCTTAAATCGTGATGCTTGGAGTGCTTTGCCCAGCCCTGGAGACGAGCGCCGTGTTGTAAGCTCATGTTGATCACCAAAAGACGTCGGTCCAATTACAGAGCTTTTCCCCCTGGGCCTTGCTCCTCTACCCATGTGTAGAGGAGAGGGAACACAGCATCTGTTTTGTAAACCACCGCAACAGTAACTTACACGCATGAGAGCAACGAGAAGCCCTGAGCCTCTCACCATGGTGTCTTGGGCCGCGTCCTGTGCCTCAGTTTCCCACCCTGCAAGTGAAAGTCTGACCAAGGAAGGTCCCTTTAACGCAGCCTCTTTGCCTCCGCTGCACTGGGTGCGTCTCAGGTGGGTTAACCTGCATCCCCTACTGGGATGGGGATTGGAAGAAGGATGCCTCGGCTGCTCTTCACTCTCCTCCTGCCATGCTTATCCGCCCCTCCAGCCAGGACCGGGAACACAGCCACAGCTGTGGTAGTGGGGTGTTAAGGACATGGGGTAAGGGTACCACAGCTGGGGGCAACCAGGGGTCTTGCAGCTCGGGTACTCACTCCCTGGCCCCAGACAGAACCCCCCCAAAAAAACTTTCCTTTGGTTCCTAGGGGTACACCCCCTAGTTTTTAGTTTGCTCTGCCTTAGTGATGTCAGATACCCCCTCTTCTCAGCTGCATTATACCTTGCTCAGGAAAAAAGACAGACCCTTTTTTGGCAACCCTGCCCACTGCCCAGCGAGTGAGGTTGCTGTTAGGGTGACACCCCTTAGTGAGGGCAGATAAAACCCAGCTCTGTTTCCCCTAAGTCACACCAGGGTAATAACCCTTCTCTGCCCTGGTGTCAAAGCCTAAAAGTGAATTTCAGCCCCAAACTACCCAAATTGACCCCCCTGGCACGGCCAGAGGGGCTGCTGGTCGCAGAGTAGGCGTGTCTATGCAAATACGGTCCCCTCCTGAGGGCTGCTCCCCCAGTTCATCAGCAGATGGCAGCAGAGAGCTGCTTCAGAGGCCGGCGGCTGCCCATCCAATGTGTGGGGAGAGCCCGGTGCTCGGGTGGGGCGGGGGGGGGGCGTGTAATGCAGAGCAGAAGGGTGGGGGGAACTCAGAGGGGCCGGCCCCCTCTCCCTGCACTCTCGGCTGGCCGAACAGGGGCTGTGCTGCCCCCACGCGCCCTGGGCTGCCCCCACCCTGGAGCTGCAAGCGCTGGCAGGTCTCAGAGCACTCCTAGAGGATTGGGCCCGGCTGGCAGGATAGGTGCCCACCTACCCCATGTAAGACTCCTGCCCCGGGGCTCTGGCTCGTGCTAGGGCTCGGAGCCACTCGCTAGCCATGGGGTAGCAGGTGGCTTATGAACTTGGGTACCTAGGGGAGTTTGGCACCGAAGGGGGAGGCAGCGGGCAGCTCGGGCACCTAAATCCCTTGAACAATTGGGCTCTGGGCTGCGAAGGGAGCCGGTGTCTACCCGGAGGGCTCTGCTTTGCCCTGGTGTGTGGGGCTGGCTCTGCCCAGGACACAGAGGCCCTGTTCCCAGCCTGGGCAGTGCCACACACCAGCCCTGGGCGCAGCGGCGTGGGCTGAGAGGGTCCGGCCAGGGGTGATTTCAGAGAGAAAAGGCCCCTGCTCATCCCACCACCCAGCTGCCTTTCCCCCTCCCCATGGCTGTCAGGAGCCGGGGTGGATGGATGCAGGGCCCAGCCGCCCTGCCCAGGGCTGAATCTCACCCCTCGCCTCCAGCCTCCTGCTACCGCTCTGGGCCCAGGGACCCACAGGGATCACGTCCTGCCTGCCAGGTGCTGAGCTCCTGAACCCAGACCCCAGTTGCAGATTTGGCCCCATGTTTTCACATCCTCTGCTGCTTCTTGGCCTTTACCTGCCCCAGCCAGGCTGATCCCTCCCTCCCCCCCAAGGAAAAGAAACAAAACAGGAAGCAGGAGCTGCAGCCGCCCAGGGTGTGAATTTGGATGGCAGGAAGTCCTGTGCCTCCGGCTGCTGCCCGGGGCGTGAGGCCAGGATGGCACGGTCCGAGTGCGGGGCCTTCACTTGGCCCAGGGATCGGTGCCCAAGGAAGGAGGCCAGCAGCAGGGAACCGGGCCCAGCTGCTGTCACATCAAACCCTCGACCAGTGGGATCCTGCCCGGTGCCATGTACCCTGCCTGACACATCGCACCCCCCAGGGGAAACCTCCGCCTGTGGCAGGGACACGCCCGCTGTGCGAGGAAATCGGCAGAGCTCCCTCGCTTGCCACGGGAGTGGAGAACACCCCCCCGAGATGTTCTGGCAGGAGGCTCATGCCGGCGGATGCAGGGAACGCGTCACAGCATTAAACTCTCCTGGTTGCCTAATGCGCAGGATGACAATCCTATTTCAGTGGTGCTGTGCAAACAGAATAATGTCCCAGCCAGTGACGCTGAAACTTGGTGCTTCCCCTAGGGCCAGCTTCCCATAAGCTGAGATCAAACCTGCGTGGGAAGAACAACGCAAACTGTAAAACCCAAATAATCATGGGGGGGAGGGTTGTTTTAAATGCCCCCAAAGCATCCAGGTTCCACAATCCTGAAAGAAGGTTTGTTTGGATAAAAAAAATCAAGAGGAGGGGTCAAAGCAACCATAAAAAATACAAACACAATATATAACAAGTGGTAAGTGGGGAAGCTGAAAGCATGGAGTTCAAATCAGCAGTTAGGAGATGCAGACAGTTGATGAGGGAAGCTAAAGGTATCAGGGGCTATGACCAGTGGGGCTAGCAATGGAATTGGTCCAGTACTAGCCAGGGTGGGAAAACTATCAATCGTGATTCAAAAAAGGCAGAAGTGTTCAATACGTATTCCTGCTGGATGATGTATCCCCATCTTAGAGTGACAAGGAGACAGTTTCTAGAAGATGTTAACCGGCAAGTATTACATTTTAAAGTGAAATATGGTTAAAATCTGCAGCACCAGATAATTTGCACCCAAGAGTATTAAAAGAATTGGCCGAGGTGTTTTATGAACTGTTACTTTGGGGAAATTCCAGCGATCTGGGGGAGGGAGGGAAGCCACTGTTGCACCAATATTTAAAAAGTGTTGTGGTACCTGTAGGCTAGCTCATATGACAACGATCCTGGATAAAATCCTGGGAAGGCTAGTAATACAGCCTATGACAGTAACACCATTATAGGTAAGGTTGAAGCTCACTTAGGGTGTGTCTCCACAGCAGCGTTATTTTGGAATAACAGCTGCTATTCTGAATGAACAGTGCGCATGTCTACACCGCAATTCCGTTATTCTGAAATCATTTCGAAATAACGGGCGGCTTATTCCGACTTCTGTAAACCTCATTCCATGAGGAATAACACCTCCTCCGAAATAGCTATTTCAAAATAGCCGCAGTGTAGCCCTGGTACAAATCCCCACTTCATCACACCTCCCTGGCTCCCAGAAATTGGCAGCATGCCCCTCCGGCCCCGAGGCCCGGGGCCGCCCATAGGATTTATGGGGCCCTACGCAGGGCTAGTAACCTGGTGCCCGATGGCAGCCGGGAGGAGGTTGATTTTTTTTTAGAGGTGCAATTTTATAATCTGATGAAATCCTGTTCAAGCAAATTTTCAACGAAGGTCCCGTCGACTCACACAGTAAATTCCAGTCTCAGAGGGGGCATCATGGGGCCTCCACATGCTGCCCCGAGTGAGAGTCCTGCAGCTCCCATTGGCGGGGAACCCCGTCCAATGAGAGGTGCAGGGGTGGTGCCAGGAGGCAGGGGCAGCACAGGGAGCTGGAGGGACATGCTGGCTGCTTCCTGAGAGCTGCCTGGAGCCTTTCCCTTCCCGCACCCCAACTGCCTGTCCCAGCCCAGAGCCTCCTCCCGCACGCTGAACCCCTCATCCCCAGCCCAGAGCCTCCTCCCGCACGCTGAACCCCTCAGCCCCAGCCCAGAGCCTCCTCCCGCACGCTGAACCCCTCATCCCCAGCCCAGAGCTTCCTCCCGCACGCTGAAACCCTCGGCCCCAGCCCAGAGCCTCCTCCCGCACGCTGAACCCCTCGGTACCAGCCCAGAGCCTCCTCCCGCACGCTGAACCCCTCGGTCCCAGCCCAGAGCCTCCTCCCGCACGCTGAACCCCTCGGTCCCAGCCCAGAGCCTCCTCCCGCACGCTGAACCCCTCGGTCCCAGCCCAGAGCCTCCTCCCGCACGCTGAACCCCTCGGTCCCAGTCCAGAGCCTCCTCCCGCACCCCTAAGCCCCTCATCCCCAGCCCAGAGCCTTCTCCCACACGCTGAACCCCTCGGCCCCAGCCCAGAGCCTCCTCCTGCACGCTGAACCCCTCGGTCCCAGCCCAGAGCCTCCTCCCACACGCTGAACCCCTCAGTCCCAGCCCAGAGCCTCCTCCTGCACGTTGAACCCCTCGGTCCCAGCCCAGAGCCTCCTCCCGCACACTGAACCCCTCGGTCCCAGCCCAGACCAGAGCCTCCTCCTGCACGCTGAACCCCTCGGTCCCAGCCCAGAGCCTCCTCCTGCACGCTGAACCCCTTGGTCCCAGCCCAGACCAGAGCCTCCTCCCGCATGCTGAATCCCTCGGTCCCAGCCCAGAGCCTCCTCCCGCACGCTGAACCCCTTGGTCCCAGCCCAGAGCCTCCTCCCGCACGCTGAACCCCTCAGCCCCAGTCCAGAGCCTCCTCCCGCACCCCTAAGCCCCTCATCCCCAGCCCAGAGCCTCCTCCCGCACGCTGAACCCCTCATCCCCAGCCCAGAGCCTCCTCCTGCACACTGAACCCCTCGGCCCCAGCCCAGAGCCTCCTCCCGCACCCCTAAGCCCCTCAACCCCAGTCCAGAGTCTCCTCCCACACCCCTAAGCCCTTCATCCCCAGCCCCACTGCAGAGCCCCCCTCTCTAGCCCAGTGAAAGCAAGTGAGCAAGGGTGGGGGGAGAGCGAATGCCAGAGCGAGGGGGGTTGGGGTGAGTGGCAGGGAATGGGCGGGGAACCCCCTACCAGGCTCAGGTTACAAGAGAGCCTGGGCCATTGTAGGTGCTGGGCTGGGGCAGCCTCCCCTCAGTGAGAGTCACCCAAAATCCCCATCCCTATCCGAGCACTGGTGCAGTGCCAGGGAAACTGAGGCATGCACACAGAGTAACTACCAGACAATACAGGACAGTAGAACTCACCTGCAACGTAACACGGGACCAGCGTGACTACACTCCCCACCTCCCCTCCCTGTTTTACATTCATTAGAGGGGGCTGGCACGTTGTAGGAAGCAGAAGCGCCCAGGGGCTGTAATTACGCTCGTGCTCTTTCCTCGTTTCCTGACCGATGGGGCCGCGTGTGATGAAAGCGCCCCGAGCAGCCGCCGCACATCCCTGCTGGCACTCTCCCAGGGCGTGCCGAGCGGCAGGAAACGCACCCAGAATAGCAAGGCCTGACGCAACGTCGGCCCATGCGGCAGCCGGGCACAGTCCTCGGCCCCGATTTAGAAACCCCTCAAAAGCCACTCGGGGACACAGGTGACTTCCTCCCGGGACTCTGCCGCACTCGCCAGCTCCTGCAGGGCACGGCACCCGCCTCCCCTGGGGGCCCCGCCTCCCCGCGCCCCCACGGCCCTCGCTGCCCACCTCAAATTCCTACCAGGCGAGGGACAACCCGCAGCTGCCCGCCCAACACCCAGCCCCTCGCCCCGCACATCCACACACTGTGCCCCAGCCATGCCAACCGCCATGGGCGCAAGGGTGGTCCTCGCATATGCCCCCCTCGTTCAGGGGCACCACGAGGACGAATTTCTGGAGCGATGCGCCACAATAACACCTGGGATACCTCGAGGGTGTGTTCACCCTCTCCACAGACAGCCTAAACGCCCCCCCCCCCGGTTCCCCCTCCAGCTTCAGCCACTTCCCCCCTCTGTTAAACTTTCTCTAGAACGTCCCCACCGTGACGGCGCGTCGGGGATCCCCCCCCAATCCTGCACCCCCGTAGCAGCCAGAACAGACTCCGCCAGCCAGTAGAACAGGGAGGGTTTATTGCGTCTCCAGGATACAGCCCAGCACAGACGTGATGTGGTTACAGGAGTCAGGGCCAGGATGCCTCAGACCCCTTGGGTTAGGGGGTCCATCGCCCCCCTCAACCCTCAGCACCCAGCTTAGTCTGTTCCTTTCATGTTTCCCAGCCAGCAACTGCCTTGCTCCCAGATCCTGCCCCCCAGCCAGGTAGCCGTCTCCGCCTCCCTCCCTTTGTCTCTCCCCCTGGGAAGAGCTTTGCTAACGGCTCAGGCTGGGACTAAATGTCTGGGCCAATCCACATGTGGGTGAGTCAGTGGGAATCACACATCACAGCGCAGGGGAACCCCGGCTTACAGAGCAGACAGCCCCCCACTACGTCACACACCCCCAGCCTCGACTTCCTGCGCCACCATCAGCTCCAGCAGTGACGCCCGACAGCCAGCTACATACAGGCGACCCCCGGTCCCCCCCACGACCCTCCCTGATCCTGTCACCACCCCACACATCACGGAACCTGTTAGCTCCAGCCAGGCCCTCGCCTGCCCCAGAACGAGCTCCGAGGAGCAAGTCCAGGACCTCCACCCTCCAAGCCGCCGTCACCAAACTAGGATGCTCCACCGGGGAAGTAGAACGCAGCATGGAACCAGCCACCCAGATACCTGTTTCAGCCCAGACATAAAACCCCTCACACCACACACCTCTTGTTCGAAGAATCCTGCGATCCCAGGGCGGGCGGAGACCTCAGGAGTTTGAGTCCAGCCCCCTGCCAAAATCAGGACCCACCCCGACTCAATCAGCCCAGCCAGACCTTGGTCACGCTGGGACTTAAACACCTCTAGGGATGGAGATACCCCCCTCCCTAGGGAACCCCTCCCAGTGCTTCTCCACCAGCCTCGGGAAATAGTTTTTCCTAATCTCCAACCTACACCTCTCTGTGATGTAGTGTCAGTACGGTGCAGTGCTTGGGCTGTGCGCTGTGGCTGACCCCTACTGGCGGTTGTCTGTAAGCACGGCCCAGCGGGGGGCACCTTGAGGGCCCCCATGACAGTGACCGAACCAGTCCTACCGGTTAAGGGAAGGGAGGGAACAAAGGAAGTGAGTGTTGAGGGAAGGGGCAGTTGCTGGCTAGAGAGCATGAAGGGAACAGACTAAGCTGGATGCTGAGGGTTGAGGGGGCGATGGACCCCCTAACCCAAGGGGTGTGAGGCATCCTGGCCCTGACTTCTGTAACCACATCACGTCTATGCTGCGCTGTATCCTGGAGGAGCAATAAACCCTCCCTATTCTACTGGCTGGCGGAGTCTGTTCTGGCTGCTACGGGGGTGCAGGGTCAGGGCTCCCCGATGCGCCATCACACTCCCCCACTGCAACGTGAGACCCTTGCTCCTCGTTCTGCCGTCTGCCCCCCCGAGATCAGCCTCTCTGCAGCCTCTCTGGAACCCCCCTGCAGGGAGTTGAAGGCTGCTCTCAAATCCCCCCTCGCTCTTCTCTTCTGCAGACTGAACAAGCCCCAATCCCTCCGCCTCTCCTCGTAGGTCGTGCGCTCCAGCCCCCGAATCATTGTGGTTGCCCCCCCGCTGGACCCTCTCCAATGCGTCTGTAACCCACGTACCTAGTTCACTGTCCCATGTGGTAGCACTTAGACCGGGTGCAGAGAGCACTAACGGGGAACTCTATAGCCTAAGCTGTGAGCCACCTGGCTTTTAGCTCAAGCCATAGAGTCGCCTACATAAAGCTCCGAAGGTCCCAGGTTCAAATCCACCTGGTGGCAGTTATATGCCCCCATCCTTTCTGTACTGGGGGCCCCAAAATTGGATGCAACGCTCCAGAGGTAGCCTCCCCCGGGCTGAATGAAAGGGGTAAATCACGTCACTAGATCTGCTGGCAATGCTCCCATTAATACAGCCCAATGTGCTTCCGAAAGCAGGCCAACCCATCCTGGTGGAGCTGGTGGTGGAACGGCACTGGGGGAAAGGGGGACCAGGATAGCTCGAGTGGTGCCCTGCTGCCTCCTCGGCCAGCCAGGGATGTGCTGCGTTGGGGTCACCAGCCCCCAGGCTGAGCTGAGACACAGACCATGGCTAGACCCAACTGAGCAAAGAGAAGGAAAGAGAGAGCTCAAGTGCTGCCCGAGGCCTGCCCACGCCTACCCCCAGAGCTGGGGGGGGCAGTGTTTGGACACGGTGCCCAGCAGGGGGGCAGTGTTTGGACACGGTGCCCAGTGGGGGGGGGGGCAGCGTTTAGACACGCTGCCCAGCTGGGGGGCAGCATTTGGACACGGTGCCCAGAGGGGGGGGCAGCGTTTGGACATGGTGCCCAGCAGGGGGGCAGCGTTTGGACACGGTGCCCAGCGGCAGGGCAGCGTTTGGACATGGTGCCCAGCGGGGACACAGCGCAGATATTCCCCACCTCCTGTCGTAGGGCTCCCCGCAAGGCACCACCTGCCCTGATAAGCAGCATTCCCTGTACGCTGGGTGCTTGGGCAGCCCCCCCAGGAGAGATTCCAATGCCGCCCTGCTGATTGACCGAGTGCCCACAGCTCAGTTTGTGTTTCCAGGGGTGGTGCACATCTCCGCCTGCCTCGGTGCACCGAGCAAAATTTATTCTGCACACGGGAGCAAAGCAGCCTAGCACAGGAGCCGAGCCAGGCTCACAGGCGGCTCAGGGGAGGCCAGGCCTGCCTGGGGAGGAAGCCGGCAGAACTTGGCTGCTAGCCTCGCCAAGGGAGGGCCGAGAGGGATGAGGGAGAAGTGGGGCAGCCGAGGCCCCCCACTGGCAGGGTCCTGCCCCGCACCCCCTGCTGGGGCGCAGCCGGGACTGCCGCAGGCCGGGCCCCTCCCACGCTGCCGGGTTGTTTTGGAGGAAACGCGGCCGGCGCAGCAGCTTTTCCTGCGCTGCCCAGAGGACAAACCCCCCCGCCCCCCGAGCCCGGGGCCATGTGCCAGGCCGCGGCTGGGGAAGGCTCCGCATTTCCCATCCCTGCACTGAGCCCCCGGCGACCCCCACCCTTGCCCCCTGGTCCCCCCCGTGGCCCTGCGGCTGGCAGCCCTGGGAGCCCGGGGGAACAGCCCCCACACCGGGCCGTGCAGGGGGCAGGTATTTATAGCGCCGGCTCCTTCCTCCCCAAGGCGTCACACAGCTTATTATAGCCACGTGGCCGCCGCGCCCGGCCGGCGAGACGCGGACAAAGGGCCAGGAGGGCAAAGGGCCACTCTGGCCCCCGGCGGGGAAGGGGGAGAGTTTGGAGCAGAGGGCTGGAGGGGGTGGGGGGCTCGGGGCTGGGAGTGGGGTGGGGGGGGGTCCCAGAGCAGAGGGCTGGAGGGGGTGGGGGGGCTTGGGGCTGGGAATGGTGTCCCAGAGCAGAGGGCTGGAGAGGGGGGATGCTCAGGGCTGGGAGTGGGGTGGGGGGGGGTCCCAGAGCAGAGGGCTGGAGCGGCTGGGGGGGCTCGGGGCTGGGAATGGGGTGGGGAGAGTCCCAGAGCAGAGGGCTGGAGGGGTGGGGCGCTCGGAGCTGGGAGTGGGGTGGGGGGGGTCCCAGAGCAGAGGGCTGGAGGGGGTGGGGCGCTCGGAGCTGGGAGTGGGGTGGGGGGGGTCCCAGAGCAGAGGGCTGGAGGGGGTGGGGCGCTCAGGGCTGGGAGTGGGGTGGGGGGGTCCCAGAGCAGAGGGCTGGAGGGGGTGGGGCGCTCAGAGCTGGGAGTGGGGTGGGGGGGGTCCCAGAGCAGAGGGCTGGAGGGGGTGGGGGGCTCGGGGCTGGGGGGGGTCCCAGAGCAGAGGGCTGGAGGGGGTGGGGCGCTCGGAGCTGGGAGTGGGGTGGGGGGGTCCCAGAGCAGAGGGCTGGAGGGGGTGGGGCGCTCAGGGCTGGGAGTGGGGTGGGGGGGGTCCCAGAGCAGAGGGCTGGAGGGGGTGGGGCGCTCAGGGCTGGGAGTGGGGTGGGGGGGGTCCCAGAGCAGAGGGCTGGAGGGGGTGGGGCGCTCGGAGCTGGGAGTGGGGTGGGGGGGGTGTCCCAGAGCAGAGGGCTGGAGGGGGTGGGGGGCTCGGGGCTGGGGGGGGGGTCCCAGAGCACAGGGCTGGAGGGGGTGGGGCGCTCAGGGCTGGGAGTGGCCGCCCGATCCCGGGGTGCAGCCACATGAGCCATTCTTGTCCCTACACCCAGACCCCGCTCCGTGCCAGTGGCCCCCAGGCGGGACCTGCACCCCCTGGCAGCACCGCAGCCCCCCGGGGGCACCAGGTCGCACTGGGGGGGGGGGGGGTCAGGCCAGCCACAGCCAGAGGGGCTCAGCACCAGGAAATGTGGCACCAGGGCAGGGGCACTGGCCTCCACTGACAGCTGGGGGGGGGGGGACCTGCTGGGGACCAGTGTGTGGGGTGGGGGGAGCCTGGCCCAGAGCAGTGCGGGGGAGGGAGCTGGCCAGGAGCAGTGTGTGGGGTTGCCTGGCCTGGAGAGGGGAGCAGTGGGGGGGGAACCTGGCCTGGTGGGAGGGGGCTTGGCTGGAGCAGTGGGGGGGGCCTGGCCTGGTGGGGAGGGGGCTTGGCTGGAGCAGTGGGGGGGGGCCTGGCCTGGTGGGGGGGGTTGGCTGGAGCAGTGGGGGGGACCTGGCCTGATGGGGGGGTTGGCTGGAGCAGTGGGGGGGGGCCTGGCCTGGTGGGGGGGGGGCTTGGCTGGAGCAGGGGGGGGGCCTGGCCTGGCGGTGGGGCTTGGCTGGAGCAGGGGGCGGGGGGCTGGCCTGGTGGGGGGGGCTTGGCTGGAGCAGTGGTGGGGACCTGGCTTGGTGGGGGGGGTTGGCTGGAGCAGGGAGGGGCCTGGCCTGGTAGGGGGGGTTGGCTGGAGCAGGGGGGGGGCCTGGCCTGGTAGGGGGGGTTGGCTGGAGCAGTGGGGAGGGGGCCTGGCCTGGTGGGGGGGGGGCTTAGCTGGAGCAGGGGGGGGGGGGGGCTTGGGGGGGCTGGAGCTAGGGGGCGGAGAGGCTGGCCTGGCAGGGGGGCTTGGCTGGAGCAGGGGGCGGGGGGCTGGCCTGGTGGTGGGGCTTGGCTAGAGCAGGGGGCGGGGGGGGGGCTGGCCTGGCAGGGGGGGCTTGGCTAGAGCAGGGGGCGGGGGGGCTGGCCTGGCAGGGGGAGCTTGGCTGGAGCAGGGGGCGGGGGGGCTGGCCTGGCGGTGGGGCTTGGCTAGAGCAGGGGGCGGGGGGGCTGGCCTGGCAGGGGGGGCTTGGCTAGAGCAGGGGGCGGGGGGGCTGGCCTGGCAGGGGGAGCTTGGCTGGAGCGGGGGGCTGGCCTGGCGGGGGGGCTTGGCTGGAGCAGGGGGCGGGGGGCTGGCCTGGCGGGGGGGCTTGGCTGGAGCAGGGGGCGGGGGGCTGGCCTGGTGGGGGGGCTTGGCTGGAGCAGGGGGGCTGGCTCCCTCGCTATTCTTCTCCCATCAGCAGAGGTTACAGCGCAGGGTGCATGGCTCCCTTCCTCGCCCTGTTTACATGTGGCTGGCGGGTGCCGGGCAGCCGGGCCAGCAGCCCTGCTGGATGTTTGTGTCTGAGGCCGGATCTCAGCAGCCGCACGCACCAGACCCCCCCCCCCCACCTCCCCGAACTGATGCCAGGGCGCAAGGGAGCCGGGGCAGGGACATGCCTGCACTGGGGGGCCTAGGCGGCCAGGGGGCTGCACTGTGGGTTGGGGGACCCCTCGTGGGGGGAGCCCCAGGCTAAGCTGGGGGGCTGGGCTAAAGCTCAGTGTTCTCCATCCACGTGCAGAATGAATTTTGTTCCAGGCCCCAATGTGGAGCTCCCGTGCACCACGGAGGTGACGGGCGACCCAGCCCCTCCCTAGGGCAGCACATAACACGATGCATTCTGCACATGGCCCACCTGTGGTGGGGGGGGAGGGTCAGGGTTGCGGGGGGCTCTGAGTGGAGGTGCGAGCTCTGAGGTGAGGCTGGGGATGAAGGGTTTGGGGTCCAGGAGCGGGGTTCAGGGCAGGGGTCGGGGTGGGGGTCAGCAGGCATTGGGGGTTCGAGGGGGGGCTTAGGGTGGGGGCATGGGGGCTAGGAGGGAGATGGAGGGGGGCTCAGGGCTGGGCTGGGGTGCAGGAGTTTAGTTGCGGGAGGGGGCTTGGGGTGCTTAGCTGGGGCTGCCCTGCACTTGGCAGGCACTGCCCACCAGCCCAAGGGAGCTGTGGGGACAGAGGGGCAGGGGGAGGAGCAGCAGTGTGTGGAGTCCCCCCTACCCCCCCGGCAGGGCTGGCCCTGAACACAGGGGGGCCCACGCTGCAGCCTCTCCCTTCACCCCACCCCACATGGGGCTTATCGGGCAGCTGGGGGGCCACATGGTTCAGAGAACCTTGGCTGTGGGTCGGCATTGGGGGGTACTGGAAGAGCTGGGGGGCAGGGGTCTGATAGTGACAAGCTCTGGCCTGCCTCCCCGTCCCCACACCTGGACCCCAGAGCCCCCCACCCCCAGGCCAGTCCTGGCTCCCCCCAGCTCCCCTTGACACTGGCAACAAACAGGTGGGAAGAGTGCTGGGGTCCCCTCTCCCCGACTGGCCCCAGCCCCCCAGGGCCCCGGCCTGTGGGAAATCTGCCCCCCCCCCAGCTGGCAGCACGCAGCCTGATGACTTTCCCAGCTTCGCTCCCAGCACACGCAGGAATTTCCTTCCTCCCAACGCCTGGACTCCAGCGGCTTCCCTGAAGCAGGCCAGGGTGGTGGTGGGGGGGGGGCTCGCCCCCAACTCCCCCTGTGTGGGGGGGCCCAGATCCCGGCTGCCTCGGGGCCGTGGGAAGAGACAGCTCCCTGCCTGGCTGCCACGTGGCATGCCCCGGCGCAGCCGGGCCAGGCGGTTCCTGGAAAACAGCCGGCCTGGGCCAGGATGTGCCGGGGGCAGGAAGGAGAGGTCCCGGTGGGGCAGGGCTGGGACAAAGGGTCACCCCGTGCGTGTGAGCCGGGCAGAGCCCGGAGGGGAGACACAGGCCCTGGCACCAGCCCCGGCCCCGCATCCGTGCCGGGGCCTGGAGAATGGAGGCGCACGGTCCCCACACACTTGGGGGCGGCCTTTAAATTAACGTTTATTCTCGATCAGACAGGTACAGACGGCCCGGGAGCCCGGGGCAAGCCAGAGCCCATGAACGGGCGGCCTGGGGGCAACACAGAGGTGGGGGGCTTGGACACTGGCAGCAGAAGGTGTAATGAACCCAGCGGCGGGGGGCCACAGGGGGCTGCCAGCCAGCCTGCCCCTCCTCTGTGGGACTGGCAAGGCCCAGGCCGGAGCAGCGTTGCCCTGCGGGTGGGCACTGGCAGGGCAGATGGAGGGACCCCAGGAGGGAGACAAAGGGGACACAAAGGGCCGGGGGGGTTCCGCGCTGGGGGCAGCAGGGCCCAGCCACCTGTCACCCCCCTCTGCTACCCCCCATGCCCTGGGCAAGGAGTGACGGCCGCCTGCCCACGGGCAGGGCCACCCTAGACCAACCTCCCACCCCCACTGCTCGGGGACAGGGCTGGGCACCAGTGCCAGGGTGACACAGGATGAGGCCAGCCCCAACCCTGGACGCAGCTGCCCCAGCTCAGTCCCCAGGCACGGAGGAGAGTGAGGCCGAGATGGCTGGGGCCGGAGGGGGGCCAGGCTGCACGCCCCAGGCCCGGTGGCTGTGGCTGGCACGGCCGAGGGGCAGGCGTCCGGGCAGGTGCTGGGCTCCGCGGGAGGGGCCCAGCTCACACCCGGCTCTCGGCCTCGCGCTCCCCGGGCAGAGGTGGGTGCAGGCCTGGGCGCCCCTGGCGCAGCCGGCCCAGGCAGGCCAGGCGGGCGGGCGGCAGGCGGGGCAGGGCCCCCGGGAAGCAGCGCACTTCGCGGGTGGCGGCGATCTCCGAGAAGAAGGCCCGTTCCCGGCACAGCGACAGGTGGCTCCCACTCAGCTCCAGATCCTTCACCACGCCCAGGATCTCCTGGCGCTGGGCCTGGCCACGCAGCCCCCGCACATCCAGCAGAGCCGCCACGTGCTTCTTCCTGTGGGGACACGGAGAG
The DNA here is from genome assembly GCA_032595735.1 of Pelochelys cantorii. Classification (NCBI taxonomy): domain Eukaryota; kingdom Metazoa; phylum Chordata; order Testudines; family Trionychidae; genus Pelochelys; species Pelochelys cantorii. The sequence continues at coordinate 3,485,641 of CM064358.1, read as the reverse complement.
GGGAGGGGGCGGCTCAGAATGGCCCCCACGTGGCACAGCACCGGGCACATGCCCACCAGGCACAGCCACGGCACCAGGCACACGCCCACCAGGCACACCATGGCACCAGGCACAGCCACGGCACCGGGCACACACCCACCTGCCCTGGTAAGCAGCATTCCCTGTACGCTGGGTGCTTGGGCAGCCCCCCCAGGAGAGATTCCAATGCCACCCTGCTGATTGGATCACCCAGCCAGGGCGAGAGGGGCTGCGGGTGCAGCTGTCCCCTGCCACGGGGCAAAGAGGGGAGTTCCCCCCCCTCCCCGGCCTTCACAGCCCTGTCCACCTGGGCTGACACTGAGCCCAGCACAGAGCCACAGGGCAGGCGGAGGGGGAGCCATTCGCCACAAATAAGTGCCCCCTGGCATCCCCCATCAGCCCCCCCGGGGTGTCAGCCTAGTGCCCCCTGGAATCTCCCGTCAGCCCCCCCCGGGGTGTCAGCCTGGTGCCTGCGGCAGGACACCCACACAGCTCCCCCCCCCCGAAGAGATGGGCCATGCGAGGGCGGCTGCCCGGCTCTGCGGGGCTGGAGTTTATTTAAAGGCTGGGAGGCTCCGGCCAGCACTTTCAGGAAGTTGGCGGCGCGCCCACGCACTCAGCCCAGCCCGGCACACGGGGCTCCCACACGGCTGCGCCACGGGGCAGGGGAGGGAGCTCTCTGCACCGGCGGGCACCCGGCCCGGAGCTGGATCTGAGCACAGCCCTGCTGGGGTCAGGTCCGGCCCCCCGGCTGTGCCCGGGGCAGGCGGCTGCCTCCGAGCGCTGCCCGCCCGCCAGCTCCAGGCAGGGAGATGCGCCCGGCGCCCTGCCAGCTTCCTTCCTCCGGGCTTCCGCCGCGGCGCTGGCTGCAGCCAGGAACGCCAAGCCCCGGGGCCGCCGCCTGGGAATCTCACTGCTGGGAAGGTGACTGGGTCCCCTCGGAGGGATCCTCTCTGGGGACAGGTGCCCCCGATCCACTCCCAAAGCAGCGCCAAGCCAGGCCCTACAAGACCAGAGCAGCCCAGCCTCGGGCAAGGCCAGGCTAGAGGGTGCGTGGCTTGTGTGGGGCCAGGGGTGGCTTCTACATCTGACCCTCCCGCCCCATGCCCAGGCCTTTCCCTCAGGTCTCCAAGACCCAGACTGCCCCACGGAGGCAGCCAGGGGAAGTCATTCCCGGGCCCCCTTCCTGCCTGAGCCCAGACGCTTGTTTTGCTCCTCCGGCCCGTCCGTGAGCAGGGCTGCCAGCCGCCCCACCCCGCCCGGTGGCAGGAAACGGCTCGTGGCCACGCTCCACAGCCCAGCCAAGCGGCAGAAGATGGAAAGAGGAGGGCGCTGCCCCCCCTTCTCCCCACGGGGGGGGCAGTGCCCAGCACCGGGCAGGGCCCTGGGTATTTTTATCGCCCCGCGGCCTGGGAAGCAGGCTGGGACTCCGGGGGAGGAAGGGGAGGCAGCCCACCTCCAGGCTGGGGGGGCCACAGTCCGGCAGCTGCAGAGAACATGCTGAGGGGACCGTGGCCTAGAGCAGCAGGCAGAGAGCCTGGAGCAGGACAGAGATCGGGGGCCAGAATCAGACGCCTGCTGAGCAGAGCCGCCGGGGGGTCTCTGCGGGGCGCTGCCGGCGCGGGGAGCAGCCGGAGGGTGTTTCCCTTGGGTTGCGGTCGCTCCTGCTGCTAACGCTGGGGGGGGGGGGGGGCGCTTGCCCCCGTCCCACGCAGCGACTTTTCCACTTCCCACCTGGTAGGAGCGGTGAGCTCACACCCGCCTCTTCCCCAGGAGCCGTCTGAGCCTGCTCCGTCTCCAGGCTCAGCCGGGGCAACCTGCGGAACTCCCTGCCACAAGACGCATTCGGTCACATGCTGGGCCTGGCCAGGTGCATGATGGGAGCTCACCGTCTCCCAAGGGCGCCAGCTCCTGTACCCACCCACCGCTCTGACCCCCCCCGCTGCGGGCAGAGCAGGGCTCCCTGCAGCAGAGGGCCCAGGGCCAGCTGGAACCACCCATGCTGCCATGGGGCAAAGTGAGGGGTGGCCCTACCCCAGCCCCTCCCCAATGGCAGCGCCCGCCTGGCTCACCCCTGGGCCAGCTGGTGCCCCAGCCCCAGAGCTGCAGCGCAGCCACCTCTGGGGCGAGCCCCAGCAGCTATTTAGCCCAGCCCAGAGGGAGGGCGGGAATGAAGGAGGGTGTAATCGCCCACCCCACTGCCTGCTGAGGTGGGGCGCAGGGCAGAGGCACCCACCACCCCACCGGCAGCAGCCCAATGGCCGGAGCTGGCCCCACAGCAGGCGGGGACTGCCTAGAGGAGCCCCCTCCCCGTGGGCCGATGGGGGGAATGTAGGGTACCCAGCCACTCACCGGACGTCAGGGAAGTCCCGCACCAGCACCCCCACCTCCATCTGGATGGAGGGCGTGTCCTCCAGGAGCAGGATCTCGGCTAGGTGTGGCACAGCCGGGTTCAGCCAGGACGACGTCGACTCCTGCCAGCAGGGGGCGGTCAGAACGGGGCTGGGACCCCTCCGCTCCCCCCCCCCCCGGAGATGCTCGGGCTGGCGCTCCCCAGAGAGGCCACGGGGACAAAGCAATGGAGCTGAGACCCCCCCAAACCCCGGGGAACCCAGCCATGGGGCTGAAACTTCCACCCCCCTGGGGAACCCAGCCATGGGGCTCAGCCAAGCGGCTGCCCGACGCCCAGAGTGGCATGGCCCAGCAGGGGAGGCTGGGCCTGTCACTGTCTTGCGCTGTGCCTCAGTTTCCCCTCCCACCCTGTTCACGCGGGGAACTCCAGGGGGCCGCATGTCTGTGCAGCACCCCAATCCCGGCCCCACCCCACACGGTGGCAACAGGCCATGCTGGGCGCTCCCCCGTCACCCTCACGGTCGGACCCCACTGCCACATCCCAGCTGGCTCCCCCAGGCCCTGCCCCATGGCAGGGGGGCGGCGCCCGCCCTTCCTGCTGTGCTTGGTACTGCCCCGGCACCCCTCTCTGGGCAGCCCCCTGACCAGGGGCTTCCCAGTAGGCCCCAGTCCACCCCACGGGACACCCCAGCGGAGCCACCTCGGAGACTCAGCCCCACAGGCAGGCTGCCCGCCCCCCATGCCCGCCCCCCAGCCTGCTCACCAGCCGGGCAAAGAGCTCCTGCAGCTGCCGCCCTTCGTCCGCCAGCCGGGCCGCCACCTTGGCTCGCATCTTGGCAGAGCGGCAAACCAGCCGGACCTGGAGCAGGGGCCGGACGTACTCGACCAGCACCCGCCGGTGCACCTCGTTCACCAGTGCCTGCGGCACACGCAGCCGGCTCAGCCCCGAGCCCGCCGGGGGGGGGACCCCTGGCACGCTGTTGCGCCAGCCGGCAGGGCACCCCACAGCCGGGGGCGCCCACAACCCGCACAGCCCGGCCCCTGGCCAGCCCACCTGGGCCAAAGCAGTGCATGCTGGGAAAGCAGGGCAGCTGGCCAATAATGCCTCAGTGGGGACAGGGTGACGCCAGGCGTCCCGGGCAGCACTGCACTGGGGCTATTCCCTGCCCTCCTAGGCCCATAGGGGGCAGATCAGGGGCGTGGCCAGGGCGCACTGCGTCCGCACTGCATCGGGGCGATTCCCTCCCCCCTGGGCCCATAGGGGGCGGATCGGGGGCGTTGCCAGGGTACACTGCGCTGGGGCTATTCCCTCCCCGCTGGGCCCATAGGGGGCAGATCGGGGGCATGGCCAGGGCACACTGCGCTGGGGCTATTCCCTCCCCCCTGGGCCCATAGGGGGCAGATCGGGGGCGTGGCCAGGGCACACTGCGTCGGGGCTATTCCCTGCTCCCCTGGGCCCATAGGGGGCAGATCGGGGGCATGGCCAGGGCACACTGCGCTGGGGCTATTCCCTGCTCCCCTGGGCCCATAGGGGGCGGATCGGGGGCATGGCCAGGGCACACTGCGTCGGGGCTATTCCCTGCTCCCCTGGGCCCATAGGGGGCGGATCGGGGGCATGGCCAGGGCACACTGCGTCGGGGCTATTCCCTGCTCCCCAGGGCCCATAGGGGGCAGATTGGGGGCATGGCCAGGGCACACTGCGCTGGGGCTATTCCCTGCTCCCCTGGGCCCATAGGGGGCGGATCGGGGGCATGGCCACGGCACACTGCGCTGGGGCTATTCCCTGCTCCCCTGGGCCCATAGGGGGCGGATCGGGGGCATGGCCAGGGCACACTGCGTCGGGGCTATTCCCTGCTCCCCAGGGCCCATAGGGGGCAGATTGGGGGCATGGCCAGGGCACACTGCGCTGGGGCTATTCCCTGCTCCCCTGGGCCCATAGGGGGCGGATCGGGGGCATGGCCAGGGCACACTGCGCTGGGGCTATTCCCTGCTCCCCTGGGTCCACAGGGGGCGGATCGGGGGCATGGCCACGGCACACTGCGCTGGGGCTATTCCCTGCTCCCCTGGGCCCATAGGGGGCGGATCGGGGGCATGGCCAGGGCACACTGCGTCGGGGCTATTCCCTGCTCCCCTGGGTCCACAGGGGGCGGATTGGGGGCATGGCCAGGGCACACTGCGTCGGGGCTATTCCCTGCTCCCCAGGGCCCATAGGGGGCAGATCGGGGGCATGGCCAGGGCACACTGCGCTGGGGCTATTCCCTGCTCCCCTGGGCCCATAGGGGGCAGATCGGGGGCATGGCCAGGGCACACTGCGCTGGGGCTATTCCCTGCTCCCCAGGGCCCATAGGGGGCGGATCGGGGGCATGGCCAGGGCACACTGCGTCGGGGCTATTCCCTGCTCCCCAGGGCCCATAGGGGGCAGATCGGGGGCATGGCCAGGGCACACTGCGCTGGGGCTATTCCCTGCTCCCCAGGGCCCATAGGGGGCGGATCGGGGGCATGGCCAGGGCACACTGCGTCGGGGCTATTCCCTGCTCCCCAGGGCCCATAGGGGGCAGATCGGGGGCATGGCCAGGGCACACTGCGCTGGGGCTATTCCCTGCTCCCCTGGGCCCATAGGGGGCGGATCGGGGGCATGGCCAGGGCACACTGCGTCGGGGCTATTCCCTGCTCCCCTGGGTCCACAGGGGGCGGATCGGGGGCATGGCCACGGCACACTGCGCTGGGGCTATTCCCTGCTCCCCTGGGCCCATAGGGGGCAGATCGGGGGCATGGCCAGGGCACACTGCGTCGGGGCTATTCCCTGCCCCCCAGGGCCTTGGGCCTCAGAGTACCAGGGGGCCAAGGCCTCATGTCAGAGATGGGGAGGGGCCGGGCCAGGGCAGGGGCAGGGCAGGCAGCGGGGGGCGGAGGGGGGGACTGGGGCAGGAGCACAGGAAATTAGGCAGCAGAGGAGCACATGGGGTCAGGCGGGTGCCCACCTCAGGGTGGCACCACAGCCATGTGGGGGGCGCCTGGACAGCCACGGCCGCCCCCCCCCATCTGCCGCGCCCTCGGCAGCCCCCACCTGGTACGGCTCCCGGTGCATCGGCCGCAGCTTCTGGGCGTAGTCGGTGAGCAGGGCCGCGATGGCGTCCAAGGGCTCCGAGCTGCTCAGCCACTTCCTCTTCATCAGCTTGTGGAAGTAGGGCTGCGAGGGGAGGCCAGGCTCAGCGCCAGGGCGGGGGCACAGCCGGGCACCCCCGGGGGCCAGGCTGGGCCCTGCTGCTGCCAGACCTTGGCCACGGCCCCCCCCACCCTTGCGTGGAGTGCTCTGCGGAATAGGGCCAGGATCCTCCCGGCCCAGCCCCTCCTTGGGTAACGCCCAGCCTCCAGGGGCGCCTTCCCTGGCAGCACCCAGCCCTCTGCCCCCCGGGGCAACCTCCTTCCTATGCTGGTACCACGCACGCCTGCCACCTCGCCGCCCTCGACTCGCACAGGCCCGACCGGTCAGAGCCCGGGGAATCTTCTCTCTGTCGCTGCCTACCGATTCCCTCCGGTGGCCTGCTGCGAAGGGGTAAATAACTCCCCTGCTCCCACACCCGTCTCCCCTTCAGCGCCCCTTTCTCAAGCTGAACGGACCCCATCTGCCTCGTCCCGGCTCCCGCGGCTGCCTCGCCTCCCCAAAGATCTCCTGGGACTGGAAAAGGCTCCGAAAAGGGCAACCCAAATGAGGAGGGGTTTGGAACGGCTGCCGTAGGAAGAGGGCTTAGAAAGACAGAGACTACTTTTCAGCATAGAAAGGAGGAGACGCAGCGGGGAGAGGTCTGTACAATCACGGCAGAAAGCGAAGAAGGAAACAGTTACGTCCTTGTCCCCATAACGTAAGAACTAGGGGGAATCACTCAATGAAATGAGTAGGCAGCAGGCTGAAAGCAAACCTAAGGAAATTTTTCTTCAGGCCGCGCAGAGTCAACCCGCGGAACTCCTCGCCAGAGGATGTTGGGAAGACGAGGACTTTAACAGGGTTCAAAAAAGAGCTAGATACATTCCTGGAGGATCGGTCCCTCAATGGCTGGTAGCCAGGAGGGGCAGAGATGATGTCCCTCGCTCTGTGTATCAGAGTCTGGGAATGGGGAGGGAACACTGGAGTCCCTGTTCGGTTCACTCCCTCTGGGGCACCTGGCTGTCGGCCAACAAGACATCGGGCGAGATGGACCTTTGGTCTGGCCCAGCCTGGCGATTCTGATGTTCCTGCCCACGTCTCTGCAGCCTGCCCGGCTCTGACGTCTCTGGGCTGGGGCGACCCCCTGCAGACGTGGGGGACCCGGGCGGAGACGGGGCGTTACACCAGCTCTCTCAGCCTGCCCCGTTCCCAAGGGCTCTTGATACTGCCCCCCGCACCGCCCCCCCCGGAGGACCCCAGCCTGCCCCACCTACCCGGAGCTCCTCAAAGAGCTGCTGGGCCAGGACACGGTTGCAGAGCCGGGTCACCTTGTCCAGCGCGGCGCTGGCCTGGCTCCGGGGGCCCTCGCTCTCCGGGTGGCCGAACCGCGCCAGCCGCTCCACGTAGTCCCTGGGGGAGCGGCACCCGTCAGCACGCTGGCCCACAATGCATTGCGGCAGTGGCCCCTCCAGCCACGGGCCCCGTGATCCAAACCCTGGCCGGGGCCTGGGGGGCACGGCCGAGATCTTGGGGCGGGGGGAGCCCAGCAGGGCCGGAGGGACATGACTAGGGAGGGAGCCCGGGGGGGGCACAGCCGCAGGGGGACAGCAAGGGGTCTGGGGCACAGTCGCCTCGGGGAGGCAGGGTGCCCGCGCCCGGAGGGAGGGGGGCTGGGCTGGGCCGGCCCTGGTCCGTGTGGGCCGAAGGGGGCCCCTCACCTGAAGGGGGGGCAGCAGTTGACAAGCACGATGGTCCTGCCCAGGTAGCTGTCGGGGGGAGGGCCGCTCTCGCCCGGCCTGTCGTGGAACCGCTCCACCTTGCTCTGAAAGCTGCCAAGGGGAGAAACCGCAGGGGCTGCAGGGTGCCTGGGGGGGTCCCCACCCCCATACCAGAGACAGCCCGGGGGGGGTCCCCACCCCCATACCAGAGACAGCCCGGGGGGGGTCCCCACCCCCCCACCAGAGACTGCCTGGGGGGGTCCCCACACACCCGTACCAGAGACAGCCCAGGGGGGTCCCCAGTCCTCCCACCAGAGACAGCTCAGGGGGGTCCCCACACGCCCGTACCAGAGACAGCCCGGGGGGGGTCCCCACACGCCCGTACCAGAGACAGCCCAGGGGGGTCCCCACCCCCCCACCAGAGACTGCCTGGGGGGGTCCCCACCCCCATACCAGAGACAGCCCGGGGGGGGTCCCCACACGCCCGTACCAGAGACAGTCCAGGGGGGTCCCCAGCCCCCCCACCAGAGACAGCTCAGGGGGGTCCCCACCCCTGTACCAGAGACAGACCTGGGCAATCCACAGCCCCCCCCCCCACCAGACACAGCCCAGGGGGGTCCCCACTCCGATACCAGAGACTGCGGAGGGAATCCCTACCCCTGTACCAGAGACAGCCCAGAGGGATCCCCCCTTCCTATACCACAGACACCCTGAGGGGATCCCCATCCTACCCCCCCATACTGGATACAAACCAGGGGGGATCCCCACCCTCTGTCCAGGAAGGGCATCCTTGTATTCCCCAGTGCCCCTGCCCCCCCACTGGGAAGCCCCCCTTGGCCGTGCCTAGAGCAGCGCCGGCTCCCAGCCCAGTACCTCTGCAGGAACTCGGCCAGGCCGGCCAGGCAGCAGAGCCCGATCCGCTCCCCGAACTCCGGCGTGATCCGGGGGGCTCTGTCCGCGTGGGTCTTCAGCACCTGCGGGGGGAGGAGCAGGCTGCTGAGCTGCTGCGGGAGCACCGCCCCGCCCCACCCTCCCCCTCCCCCCACCACTGGGCACACAGACTGGGGGGGTCCTGGGCCCGACTGACTCACCCCAACAGCAACAAAGAGGGGGCCCCAGCCAAGGCTGCCTGAGCCCCCCACACCACCAGCACCGCCTGGGGCAGGCGGTGCTGAGGGGGGCTGGCCAGGGGGCAGCGGGGGGCCGGCACTGGCTGCGTGGCAGAGGGGAGCCCCACGCAGGACCCACTGCACAGCTCACAGGGGGCTGGAGGGGGGCAGAGCAGGGGCAGCCGGTCCAGGGGATCTGCCCTCTGCGGTTGGCAGCTGTGCCCTGCACCTGGAGACGGCCTGGGAGCCGGAGCTGATCCGCACGAGCCCCAGACGGCATCCCTGGGGCCGAGCGCCCGCCGAGGGGCCCTCGAGCAAGGGCCAGGCCTGGCTCTAGGGGGATGGGCACGCGGGCCCACCCAGCTCCCCTTGCACCTTGGCTGTGGGAAGAGCCAGGCTGTGGCTACGGCCTCAGCAGGAGTGGGGGGAGGGAAGGCTGTGGGCAGCGGCCGTGGGGTGATGAGGCCGGATCAGGCCCCAGGCACCGGCTGCCCCTCTGGCCCAACTACAGGCACCCCGGGGCCCGGCGGGATGACTCCTGGGCCCGCTCAGCCAACACGACTGGCCTGAGGCTGCCAGCGCTCGAGGGAAGGGGCCCCGGGCCAGGCCCGAGGGAGGCCAGGCATGGCGGGAAGGGCAGACGGGGGGCCTGGGGCTAGGCCCGAGGGAGGCCGGGCACGGCGGGAGGGGCCAGGTTCGGGGTACCAGCGCAGCCCTGCCCCGGACGTACCGAGATCACCCGGCTGGACAGCTGCTCCTGGCTGTGGTCGCGCCCCAGCTCCTGTGCCCAGCGCTGCTCCTCCTCCCGCAGCTCCCGGCTCATGTCGGCCACGATCTTGGCCTAGGGGCAAACAGAGAAGGTGTCGCGGGTTGGGGGGCCCTTCATGGGGCAAGGGGGCTGGGCTACCCAGGAACCCCCCCAGCCGGCCAGCTCCCAGATGGGCCCTGCGAACTGCCCCCCCAATAGCCCCTCCAGCTGCTTATTAAAGGATGGACGCCCCCAGTCCCTGGACAGCTGGGGGGACCCCCACTCTCAGCCGACAAGGCATCACAGGGAGGGGAAGAGAAGGGGGCAGTAAGCGGGGGAGGGGCTGGGGCAGGGCAGCAGAATGGGACTGGAGGTTCCCGGGAGGGGGCGGGAGGTGCCACGGGTGGGTGAGGGTGGAGGCGCCGCTGTTACCTTCACGGCCGCAACGCAGGCTTCCTCCAGGCGGCGCTGGGTCTCGGGGGGCAGCAGGGGCTCCTGCTCATGGGCGCTGAGCAGCGGGGCGATGTCCAGCCGCCCCAGCACCTCCCTGGGGGCAGGCACAGCCATGAAGGCAGGGCGGCTACATGGGTCATGTAGCCCCGTGCCCAGTGACAGCGCATGGGGCCCAGTGCCAGGCTCCGCCCCTCCACCCTGCTCCCCAGTGCCAGGCTCCGCCCCTCCCCCCGCACTCCAGTGCCAGGCTCCGCCCCTCCCCCCGCACTCCAGTGCCAAGCCCTGCCCCTCCACCCTGCTCCCCAGTGCCAGGCTCCGCCCCTCCCCCCGCACTCCAGTGCCAGGCTCCGCCTCTCCCCCCTGCTCCCCAGTGTCAGGCCCCGCCCCTCCCCCCTGCACCCCAGTGCCAGGCCCCGCCCCTGCACCCTGCACCCCAGTGCCAGGCCCCGCCCCTCCCCCCTGCTCCCCAGTGCCAGGCCCCGCCCCTCCCCCCTGCACCCCAGTGCCAGGCTCCACCCCTCCCCCCGCACTCCAGTGCCAGGCCCCGCCCCTCCACCCTGCACCCCAGTGCCAAGCCCCGCCCCTCCACCCTGCTCCCCAGTGCCAGGCCCCGCCCCTCCCCCCTGCTCCCCAGTGCCAGGCTCCGCCTCTCCCCCCTGCACCCCAGTGCCAGGCCCCGCCCCCCCACCCTGCACCCCAGTGCCAGGCCCCGCCCCTCCACACTGCACCCCAGTGTCAGGCCCCGCCCCTCCCCCTGCTCCCCAGTGCCAGGCTCCACCTCTCCCCCCTGCACCCCAGTGCCAGGCCCCGCCCCTCCCCCCTGCTCCCCAGTGCCAGGCCCCGCCCCTCCCCCCTGCTCCCCAGTGCCAGGCCCCGCCCCTCCCCCCTGCACCCCAGTGCCAGGCCCCGCCCCTCCCCCCTGCACCCCAGTGCCAGGCCCCGCCCCTGCACCCTGCACCCCAGTGCCAGGCCCCGCCCCTCCCCCTGCTCCCCAGTGCCAGGCTCCACCCCTCCCCCCGCACTCCAGTGCCAGGCCCCGCCCCTCCACCCTGCACCCCAGTGCCAGGCCCTGCCCCTCCACCCTGCTCCCCAGTGCCAGGCTCCACCCCTCCCCCCGCACTCCAGTGCCAGGCCCCGCCCCTCCACCCTGCACCCCAGTGCCAAGCCCCGCCCCTCCACCCTGCTCCCCAGTGCCAGGCCCCGCCCCTCCACCCTGCTCCCCAGTGCCAGGCTCCGCCTCTCCCCCCTGCACCCCAGTGCCAGGCCCCGCCCCTCCACCCTGCACCCCAGTGCCAGGCCCCGCCCCTCCACACTGCACCCCAGTGTCAGGCCCCGCCCCTCCCCCCTGCTCCCCAGTGCCAGGCTCCACCTCTCCCCCCTGCACCCCAGTGCCAGGCCCCGCCCCTCCCCCCTGCTCCCCAGTGCCAGGCCCCGCCCCTCCCCCCTGCACCCCAGTGCCAGGCCCCGCCCCTCCCCCCTGCACCCCAGTGCCAGGCCCCGCCCCTGCACCCTGCACCCCAGTGCCAGGCCCCGCCCCTCCACCCTGCTCCCCAGTGCCAGGCTCCACCCCTCCCCCTGCTCCCCAGTGCCAGGCTCCACCCCTCCCCCCGCACTCCAGTGCCAGGCCCCGCCCCTCCACCCTGCACCCCAGTGCCAGGCCCCGCCCCTCCACCCTGCTCCCCAGTGCCAGGCCCCGCCCCTCCACCCTGCTCCCCAGTGCCAGGCCCCGCCTCTCCCCCCTGCACCCCAGTGCCAGGCCCCGCCCCTCCCCCCTGCTCCCCAGTGCCAGGCCCCGCCCCTCCACCCTGCACCCCAGTGCCAGGCCCCGCCCCTGCACCCTGCACCCCAGTGCCAGGCCCCGCCCCTCCACCCTGCTCCCCAGTGCCAGGCTCCACCCCTCCCCCTGCTCCCCAGTGCCAGGCTCCACCCCTCCCCCCGCACTCCAGTGCCAGGCCCCGCCCCTCCACCCTGCACCCCAGTGCCAGGCCCCGCCCCTCCACCCTGCTCCCCAGTGCCAGGCCCCGCCCCTCCACCCTGCTCCCCAGTGCCAGGCCCCGCCTCTCCCCCCTGCACCCCAGTGCCAGGCCCCGCCCCTCCCCCCTGCTCCCCAGTGCCAGGCCCCGCCCCTCCCCCCTGCTCCCCAGTGCCAGGCCCCGCCTCTCCACCCTGCTCCCCAGTGCCAGGCCCCGCCTCTCCCCCCTGCTCCCCAGTGTCAGGCCCCGCCCCTCCACCCTGCTCCCCAGTGCCAGGCCCCGCCTCTCCACCCTGCTCCCCAGTGCCAGGCCCCGCCCCTCCCCCCTGCTCCCCAGTGCCAGGCCCCGCCCCTCCCCCCTGCTCCCCAGTGCCAGGCCCCGCCCCTCCCCCCTGCTCCCCAGTGCCAAGCCCCGCCCCTCCCCCCTGCACCCCAGTGCCAGGCCCCGCCCCTCCCCCCTGCACCCCAGTGCCAGGCCCCGCCCCTCCCCCCTGCACCCCAGTGCCAGGCCCCGCCCCCCGCTCTCCTAGTGCCAGGTACCATCCCCAGAGCCCCACCCTCCAGTGCCGGCCCCCAGACCCAGCGCCTGACCTGGGGTAGGTGTTGCTGTGCCAGTCCAGGAGGAAGTAGAGCTCGGCGATGGAGAGGCTGCCCTGGCTGAGGCTGCCCAGCAGCCGGGCCAGCGCCCGGTGGTAGCTGCGGGCGTAGACGTCCAGGGCCTGGTACTCAGGGGGGTAAGCCGGCAGCAGGCGGCTCCGGACGGCGCCCAGGTCCTCCACCAGGCAGCGGCTCAGGCGCTCCACCTGCCCCGCCAGGGGGCCGCCCTCCGCGCACCGGCCCAGCCGCTCGCCCACCGCCCGCTCCACCGCCTCGGCCCACTGGCGCCGCATGGCCCGGGGCCGGAGCCCCCCGGCGCCGCCCGCCGGAGCTGCCTGGCACCGCCGGTCCGCCGCCTCCTCCTGCTCCACCACCCGTACCACCTGCTCCAGGGCTGGGTGGGCGCCGCAGGCCGCCAGGGCCTCAGCCAGCACGGCCCACAGCTCCTGCAGCAGGGCCTCGTAGAGCAGCGCCACGTCCTTGGCCTTGCGGCTGCCGGCCTGGCCACCCGGCCCGGCCTCGCCCGCCGGGGCCTCCTGCCCGCACTCCGCCTCCAGCTCCAGGATCTGCTCGTCGGCCGCCGGCAGCTCCCGCCGCTGGATCAGGGTCAGGATCTCCAGCACTGCGGGCAGCGGAGCCGAGCGGTTAGCGCGCGCCCGGTGGGGAAGGGAGCCCACGGCCCGGCGGGGCTGGCAGGGGCTGCGGGCGGGAGTGAGGGGCACCGGCAGGGCTGGGGGCAGGAAGGAGCAGCGTTGGCAGAGCTGAAGGGGGGCAGGGGTGAGCAATGAGGCTGGTAACTGGCGTGAGGGGGGTGAGGGATCAGGAGCCCAGCACCGGGAGGGGGGAAACGGCCCTGCCCAGCTCTTGGCACCTACTACCAAGCGGGCAGGCTGGGGGACAGACAGGGAGGGGCGCTCACCCAGCGGCACAGCCCAGGGCAGGGGAGCCTTTCTCCGGGCACAGGGAGGCAGGCTGGGCTCTCGGGTGGCCTCTGCCCACAACCTGCATCTGCCCTCACCTGCGGCAGGACCCTCCGGGCCGGGAAAGGGGCACCGAGCCCCACACGGCCCCGGCAGAGCCAACACCGGAGCTGCCCTCTGCTTCCCCCATCCCGCCTGCTCCGATTGCCCGGCTCCGCTCCGGGCCAGCTCCTGCGCCCGCCGACCCTGCCCCCGGCGGGACAGACCCTCCCGGGGCGGCACCTGTGGCACCCAGCCCCTCGGGCGCCCTGCAGGGGGTTGGCCACTGGATTCCCACGCCCGGCCCTGCAGGCGCGGAGGCCGCGGGCGAAGCAGGCCTGCGGGTGGGCGCCAGACGCTGGCTTCCCGGATCTGCAGCCCCTAACGCGGGACTTTCCAAGGGTTCCCAACCCAGACATCCCGCCCCTCCTCTCTCAGCGCAGAGGGGCCCCCAGACGTCCCCGGGATCGGAACCACAAACAGGCTGGTTTTAAAGCAGAGATGTGGGGGGGGAGGGATTTGCATCTCAAAGGAGCAATAGGGGAGCGGTGGCTGGGTTGGGTGCCCTGGGGCCGGATGTGGGCCGTCTGGGGAGACAGGGCGGCTCCAGCTGGCTGAGCGGGGGGGGGGGGGGGGGGAAGAGGTGATAAGGAACCTGCCCACAACTGGCTGTTCTAGGCCCGAGGGCCAGTTATCTGCCCATTCCCCATCGGGCCTTGCTCCCCACAGCCCTGAGCGTGGGGCTGGCCCCCCCCCTCTTGCTGGCCCCCCACAGGCTGAGCCCCAGGGAGGCGCCCGTCCCATGCAGACAGCTGTGGCCCATGCCAGCCGCGCTCCCTCCCCCCCCGCCCCGCCCGTAGATCTGGGGCTTTGCCACCAGGGTGGCCACCCCACCCCGTTCCTAGGTCTGGAGCTCTGCTCCCAGGGCCGGGCTCCCCCCTACAGAGCAATGCCCTGCTGCCAGCCCAGCTGTGGGGACAGCCCGCAGTGCAAGCAGGGAGAAACATGGGCAGGGAAACTGAGGCAGGGAGACTCGAGAGCCAAGGGCAGAAGCCAGGAGCCCTGGCTCCCAGCTCTGCCGATCCAACCACTAGACCCCGCTCCCCTCCCAGAGCCAGGACTAGAAGCCCCCGGCTGGGAGCGTGCCACTGCCAGTCTGTGCACAATATGCCCTCTGACGGGCCCTCACCACGGTAGCTCTGGGCCAGACCTGGCACCTAAGGACTCCCCAGCAGGGAGGGAGGGGCTCCTGGGAGGGGGCAGAGGGGTTGTGGGGCAATTCCTGATGGGGGAGGGGAAGGGCAGATCTGTGGCCCCCCCCACCGCCGAGGGGACACAGCCCAGGGGAGGGGGCACCCAGCGGGGCCCATCAGGCAGGCTGGCTCCCTGGGATGGTGCATTGGGGCTGTCCCCAGGCACCCGTCCCCCAGCACAAGCCAGCTCCCCCCAGCCACAGCCCGGTGCCCCCGCGCCGGCTCACCTGACAGAGGCTCTCTGGCCTTGGCGACCGTCTGCACCTCCTGGGCGCCGGGCGCCGGCTCCGGGCCCTCGGAGGGGCTGGGCTTGTCGGCCAGCGACGCCCGGCGCGCCCGGCTCCCCAGGCTCAGCTTGAGGAAGGACATGCGCTTGGCGGGCTCGGGGGCGCCCTCCCGCTCGGCCAGGCAGCTCTCCGGCCCGCCCGGGCTCTCCCTCCGGCGCCCGTTGAAGCGCTGGAGGAGGCTGAAGTCCTCGGAGCAGCGCCGCGCCGTCGGCGTCGCCGGCTCCCCCTCCAGCAGGCGGCCCAGGAAGGAGCGCCGCTCGGGGGCCTTCTCCTTGCCCGCCCCCTTCTTGGCCTTGCCCAGCCGGAAGGGGGACAGGCCCACCAGCTTCTCCAGCGTCGCCCGGCGCCGGTAGTGCCCCTCCAGGCTGCCGGCAAAGAGGTCGCGCTCGAAGCCTCGGCTCTCTTCCTCCTCCTCTTCCTCCTCCAGGAAGGGGTTCCGGTCGCCCAGGGAGGAGTGGCCCAAGTTCTCCGCCAGGTCCTCCTCGAAGGGGTTGGTGCTGCTCTCCTTGCCCAGGATCAGCTGCCCGGGGCCGCCTGCCGCCCCGTTGGCCTTGGCCATCTTCAGCTTGTAGGGGTTCTTAAGGACCGGCATGGCCGCTGCTGCCCAGCACCTGGCAACACAGGACAGGGTCAGGCTCCGAGCCTGTCGCAGGCCCCGTGCCCCATCGCACATGCTGGGGGCCCTGTATCA
Source organism: Pelochelys cantorii (assembly GCA_032595735.1). NCBI lineage: Eukaryota > Metazoa > Chordata > Testudines > Trionychidae > Pelochelys > Pelochelys cantorii. The sequence continues at coordinate 3,470,339 of CM064358.1, read as the reverse complement.
CACCCCCTGTACCCCAATGCACGTCTTGTACCCCGTATCACAGCCCTGGTACCCCCCTGCGTGTCCTGTACCCCGTATCACACCCCTGTACCCCGTATCACACCCCTGTACCCCACTGCACGTCCTGTTCCCTGTATCACACCCCTGGTATCCCACTGCACGTCTTGTACCCCGTATCACACCCCTGGTACCCCCCTGCGTGTCCTGTACCCCGTATCACACCCCTGTACCCCACTGCACGTCCTGTTCCCTGTATCACACCCCTGGTATCCCACTGCATGTCCTGTACCCCGTATCACACCCCTGTACCCCACTGCACGTCCTGTTCCCTGTATCACACCCCTGGTACCCCACTACACATCTTGTACCCCATATCACACCCCTGGCACCCCACTGTGTGTCCTGTACCCTGTATCACAACCCTGTACCCCATCACATGTCCTGTACCTCATATCCCACCCCCGTACCCCAGCACACATCCTGTACCCCGTATCACACCCCTGGTACCCCACTGCATGTCCCGTACTCCGTATCACACCCCCGGTACCCCACTGCACGTCCTGTACCCCTCACCATGTACCATGCATCACACACACACCCTGTACCTCCATTTCCCAGCATGCCCCACCTCACACTGTGTACGTCGCCAGGCACCCACTCTTCCTAACTCACACTGGGCACCCACCTCGGATCTCCCTGGCACACCCACCCCACTCCCTGTGCCCCCACCCCACCCCCTGACACCCTGCTGTGCCCAGAGCACGCCCCCCACACACACGGCGTGTTAGCTGGGTGACCATCAAGCCAGGGAAGCGAGGAAATGCCAGGCCTTTGCCCAGTGCCCCCCCATCCGGGCACAGAACCTCCCCCACCCCCACCCCCACAGTGCCCCACAACCGCCGGCCGAGCCCTTGCCAGGAAGACTCGTTTCCCAGACCTCTTGTGAATGTGGCAAATAGGACTGGTCCCAGCAGAGACGGCTGGGGGACCCCACTAGTTACCTCTCAACATTCTGGAAACTGAGCATTTATTCCTACCCTTTCTCTCCTATCAGTTACAGATGACTGGTGTGGAAAAAGTGAAAAAAGAAAAGTGATTGACTTATTCCCACAATATAAGAACGAGGGGTCACCCAATGAAATGAATAGGCAGCAGGTTTACAACACACCAAAGGAAGTTTTTCTTCACTCAGTGCACAGACAACCTGTGGAACTCCTCGCCAGAGGATGTGGTGAGGACTAGGGCTTTAACAGGGTACAAAAAGGAGCTAGATAGATTAATGGAGGTTAGGTCCAAATGGCTATTGACCAGGATGGGTAGGAATGGTGTCCCCAGCCTCTCTTTGTCTGGAAATCAGTGACAGGGGAGGGATCACATGAGGATTCCCTGTTGTGTTCCCTCCCTCTGGGGCATCTGATACTGGTCACTGTGGGCAGACCAGACACTGAGCTAGATGGACCTTTGGTCTGACCCAGTCTGGCCGTTCAGATGTTCTTATCCATGAAAGGACCTTCCCTCGTATCCCAAGACAACTTAGTTTGCTTAAGAGCCTTTGCTGAGGGACCTTGTCACTATCTCCACTGGATCCCCCTTGTCCACACCCTTGCTGACTCCCCACAAAAAACTCCAGCAGACTGGTGAGGCAGGATTTCCCTTTACAGAAACCGTGTTGACTTTTCCCCAATAACCTTTCTTCAGCTCTGTGTCTGGCAACTTTATTCTTTCCTGAAGTTTCAACCAGGTTGCCTGGTTCTGAAGTTAGGAATTTCCCGGATCACCCCGGGAGCCCTTTTTAAACACCGGCATTGCATTAGCGATCTTCCAGTTCTCTAGTACAGACGCGAATAGGAGCCATTCTACCATTTCGTGGGTGAGTTCCTTCAGAATTCTTGGGTGAGCCCGTCTGACCCCGGCCGCTTATTACCGTCTGGTATATCCATTCGTTCCCAAACCTCCTCCAATCACACCTCACTCTGGGACAGCGCCTCCAACTTGGCCCCTCCAAAGAATGGCTCAGCTTTGGGAATCTCCCCCGTCCTCAGCTCTGGAGAGGGATACAAAGAATTCTCCACGACGCCCTTATCTTCCTTGAGTTCCTCTTTAGCCTCTCAAGTGGCCAGGGGCTCTGCCGGTTGTTTAGCAGAGCAGACTTCCTGCTTCTGAAGGACTCACAAAAAAATTAACCATGACACATGGAACCTCTCCAGTCCGGCACTCTCAGATCCGGCAACATCCGTGGCCCGGCAGGATGCGAGTTAGCCAGATGTCCACTTATCATGGGTGTGGCCGCGTTTCCCGCCGTCCCATAAAGTTTGTTTACAGCCACCAGGCCTTGGCTCTCACTGCTCTGTGCTGTGATTTCACTCAAATTGGCCCTGAAATGTCCTCTAATTGCTCAGCAAGCCGTGGAAGTGTTGGTAATGCCGCTAGTTAATACAGACCTCCCGTGGTTCAGCAAATTCTTTGGTTCGGCACCAGTCAGGTCCCCAGGGCGACAGACGAGAGAGGTTCCACCTGCACTTTTTACTTTTGGAGTCTTTGGCTAGTTGTTCTTCAAACTCTCTTCTGACCTTCCTAAGTATATTTTTACATTTGCCAGAATGTAAGCTCCTTTCCATTTTCCTCACTAGGATTTACCATCCACTCCTGCCTTTTTGCCTCTTACTGCTTCTTGTACTTTGTTGCTTAGCCCCAATTTCAGCTGAGCCACTCTTCTGGTGTCTTTAAAGCATTTCCATGCAGTTTGCAGGCATTTCACTTTTGGTTCTGTGCCTTTTTCTCTCTGCTTATGAACTTTGGCGTACTTCCCCCTTTCTGGAATCGTCTCCACGTTGGGCTGCACCGGCGTTTCCCCCCGCCCTGGGAGATGAACGGTGTGGCATAGTGGGGGGCTGTCTGCTCTGTAACCCAGGGTCCCCCCGCGCTGTGATGTGTGATTCCCACTAACTCACCCATGTGTGTATTAACCCAGACACCTAAGCTCAGCCTGAGGAGATAACAGGGGGTTCCCAGGGGGAGAGACAAAGGGAGAGAGGCGGAGACCAACAGGAGGCTTCGGGGGAAGAGTCAGTTGCTAGCTGGGGAACATGAAGGAGGCAGCCTAAACTGAGGGCTGGAGGTCTAGGGGGGTGATGGACCCCCTAACCCAAAGGATCTGAGGCATCCTGGCCCAGACTCCTGTAGCCACATCATGTCTATGCTGTGCTGTGGCCTGGAGGAGCAATAAACCCTCTCTATTCTACTGGCTGGCAGAGTCTGTTCTGGCTGCTACGGGGCTGCAGGATTTGGGGGAGCCCCGACTCGGCGTCACAAACGGATTCTGGCGCTGCCTTCACATCCCACAGGCGCACACGGGGCAGGAGGAAAATGGCCCCTCTAGCCCCCTGGAGCGCACACCTGGTCCCCGTGAGAAAGCGTTTGCGGCAGGGGTGACTCTAAAGCGAGCCGCTCCCTCGGTGCCGCCCCCTCTCCACAGCACGCAGCCGCCTGGGTCCCAATGTGCCATACAAAGCCGGCTGGTGTCGCTACCTCCATGTCGCGGGAGGGGGAAACTGAGGCACGGAGGGGCAACGCATGTACCGCAGCAGAACCAGGGCCAGGTCAAAGGCTACGCTGAGCACAGTTGTCTCCACATGCAGCATCCGTCCCCGTGCAACCCCTCGCATTACGGGTGGATTTGTACCTACGTAGGCGGGTGCAGCAACACCAGGCCAAAGGTGCGAGACTGGTCTCTCCCCACCTCTTTGCCAGGGCCCCTGCCCCTGCCAGGCTGAGCCCCGTTAGCTGCACCGGGATGGGTGCCGTGTGTAGACAAACTCACGCTCCAGAGCAAAACCAAGCCCAGGTGCTCCCCCCCCACCCCTCCACCCCTGTCCGTGCGGGCAGGGGCAGGGAGGGTTCTGGTGCATTGCCCCTGGCTAGGCAGGGCCTAGTCACACCTGTCGAACCGGTCAAATCATTCCTTGTAGACAAATAATTTCCTGGGACAAAGCAAAGGGCCCAGGGGCCCGTCCAGCCGAGCAGCCAAAATCTGCACCCGTTGGAGGAGGGAGAGCAGGTCACAAGAACCCTTTGTACAGGAGAGCAAGAGACAAACTAAATCGACAGGCACAGCCCCTCACCCCCTTCTCGGCCCCCCCCAGCTTTCTCCGTGCCCCCTCCATGTCCCCCTGCACCCCAGCCTTCTCTGTGCCCCCTCCATGCCCCCCTCTGCACCCCCACCCTTCTCTGTGCCCCCTCCATGCCCCCCTCTGCACCCCCACCCTTCTCCACACCCCCCTCCATGCCCCCCTGCACCCCCACCCTTCTCCACACCCCCCTCCATGCCCCCCTGCACCCCCAGCCTTCTCCATGCCGCCGGCCCGGGGTCAGGCAGGGGCAAAAGGGGCTGGATTCTGCCAGGGCTGTTGGCAAGAGCAGCCCACTGGCTCTCTGGGCCCTTTCCCCGCCCCGGGAAGCTGAGCCGTGCCTCAGTTTCCAAGGGACACGCTCCCCTCCCCTGCTGGGCAGCCAAGCAGAAAGCGAAAGTGCTGCTCCCTGGGAGCAGAGCAAACACCCGGGGCCCCACCCCAGGGAGAAAGGGCTTCTGCAAACAGGTGCCCGTCTGCACTCAAGCCGGCAGAGACCAGCAGATTTGCTCCCCAAGGCCAGGCCTGGGCTCAGGACTTTGCCCAGCCCTGCCCGCAGGAACCGTGGCACCAGGCCCAGGACAGCCCTGCCCTGCAAGCCACTCGCAGCCCAGCAACCCACCCGGCCCCACAGACTGGGGGAGGGAGGGTGAGGTGCGTCCTTGGCCACTGCCTGTGTCGGGGTCCAGCCCAGGGGAATCCACGGTGATGCCCACAAGCATGGCCTGGCCTCACGCCAAGCTCCAGCTCAGCAGGCCACGGCTCCACCATTCCTGTGCCAGGCCACAGTGTGTCCAAGCGGGCTCTGGTGCACGGGGCGTGCGAGGGGCAGTCAGTGGAACCAGGAATCCCGGCAGGGGAGAGGTCTCTGGTGCACGGGGCGTGCGAGGGGCAACCACTGAAACCAGGAATCCCAGCAGGGGACAGGTCTCTGGTGCACGGGGCGTGCGAGGGCCAGGCACCACAGAACCTGACTCCTTGTCCTTGGCACAAGTGCACTGGGCCCTGCGCCATCTGTGCACCTGGGGGGAGGGGAGAGCAAAGTGCATCCAGCCAACCCCGGGTGAGCTCCCAGTCCCCTGGAAGTGGGGGGCTGCTGCTGCTCCCCTGGGAGGTTCTGGGCTCCCCAAAGGCCAGTGGAGGGAGGGGGGCAAATGGAGCTGGTGCCATTGGGGAAAATGGACTCAAGGGGCCATTCCTGGTGCTTCAGACCTCGAGACCCCTGGGCCCCCCGGCGGGTACAGAGGCCCCCTCCCAGCACACAGCCCCCCCCGTGCTCCCACCCAAGGCAGCACAGAGCCCCCTGCCGAGCCGCAGCGCCCCCCGCAGGGCCCCCAGCCCCCCGCAGGGCCCCCGGGGAGCCGCCCGGAGCGGGAGGGGGGCAGCCCCCGGCCCGGCCCCTCGGGACCCAGCGCCGGTACCTGGCTCCGCATGGCGCTGCTGCAGGGGGCCACCGGGCGCCGCCGCTCGCCCCCGTCCTTTGCCCTGGCAGCCCCGCCCGGCCCCGCTCCGCCCTCCCGGGGGCAGGGCAGGGGCGGGAGCTGCCCGCGGATCATTCCCCGCGCCCGCGTGTTGGGGGGACATCGCTGGTCCCGGGGCCCACGTGCCCGGAGGGGGGGGGGCAAAAGCATCACCGGCCCAGCATAGCCGCAAAGGGGCCCTAGATGGGGGGGGGCTGCTTTCCCAGAGTCAGCCCCCCCCTCGGGCGCCCGCGGGCCGGGGCGCGCTCGGAATTCCTCCCCGGGGAGGGTCGGAGCCAGAAAATTTGGGCCCCCGGCTGGACGCGATAAGGATCCGCAGAGCCGGCGCCTCCTGCTGATTGCACAAACTCCTGCCTCCCGGGAACAAGCAACCCCCGATGGGGACCACGCCCCCCAACTCCGCCCTGCTCTAACCACTAGACAGCACTCCCCTCCCAGAGCTGGAGAGAGGAATGAGCAGCCCTGCCTCCCAGACCCCTCTAACCACTGCACCCCACTTCCCTCCCAGCGCGGGGCAGAGAACCCAGGAGTCCTTGGGCCCAGCCTCCTGCTCTAACCACTAGCCCCCACTTCCCTCCCAGCACTGGGTAGAGAACTCAGGAGTCCTGGCTCCCAGCCCCCCTGCTCTAACCACTAGCCCCCACTTCCCTCCCAGCCCTGGGCAGTGAACGCAGGAATCTGCTCTAACCCCTAGACCCCACTCCCCTCTAACCTCTAGACCCCACTTCCCTCCCAGAGCTGGGCAGAGAACTTTGGAGTCCTGGCTCCCAGCCCCCCTGCTCTAACCACTGCACCCCACTGCCCTCTCAAAGCTGGGCAAAGAACCCAGCAGGCCTGGCTCTGAGCTCTTCCCCTTTAACCAATTGACCCCACTCTCCTAAGGCAAGAAAAGAACCCAGGCGTTTTAGTGCCACTTCCCTGTGCTGCCTGCTCTAACCACTAGTCCCCACTCCCCCCGTAGGGCGCAACTGTGGAGTCCAAGCGGGCTCTGGTCTGAGAGCACTCAGCCCGCTGGTGAGCAGTGCTTCCGGTGCTCCCTCCCAGCCGAGCCTGCCCCGGGGTCTGGAGGCCAGCAAAGCTCTGGGGAACTCCAGTGCCAACCCATTTCCCAACCAAGCCAGAGATTTTGCATTGAAACCTCGGCCATGCCCCCCTTGGGTGGGTGTGACCTAGGCTACTGGAAATCCCCCAGCCTCGTGGGGCTCGGGAGCGTGCGCTACGCCCCGGGGTGCCCCATGGAGACCTGCAGACAGAAGGCACAAATCCCCCAGCCTCGTGGGGCTCGGAAGCGTGCGCTACGCCCCGGGGTGCCCCATGGAGACCTGCAGACAGAGGGGAAGCCGGGCTGCCCCTCCGCAGCTCCCTGCCCATCTCAGGCCGTGCCCCTTTGGTGCCAGCCTGTGGGGCTGGCCCCGTGTCCAGACAGCGCCTCCCAGCAGCAGGACAGGAGCCGGGCTGGCACGGCGCTGGGGCCAACGGGGGTGAGTCACATCCCCAAGCTCCGGAGTCGGCAGCAGAGACCAGGAAATGACCCCCGGGCCGGCTGGAGGGCTGCGGACGGCAGGAAACGGGTCTGTCTCCCTTTGTGTCCAGCCAGGGCCCAGGCGGAAGCAGGGGACGGGGCAGGGTGGGCAGCCCCTGAGGGCAGCACCGGGCGCGGGGAGGCAGGGCCTGGCAGCGGGGGGAGCGGTGCCTGCGGGAGGAAGGTCTGGGGTCCATTGGCTGCTGTCCCAGCCCTGTTCTATCACGGGGGGACCTGGGGCTTGCTCCTGGAGGCTGCGGCACCCCAGAGCGTCATGCCAAATGGGGTGCCCAGGAGAGGGCAGCAGACGTTCAATTGGATGGGTTCTCTGCCCGCTCTAGGAGAGGTGTGAGGTCTAGTGGCTAGAGCAGGGAGCTGGGAGCCAGGACTCGGGGGTTCTCTCCCTGCTCTAGGAGAGGTGTGAGGCCTAGTGGTTAGAGCAGGGCGCTGGGAGCCAGGACTTGGGGGCTCTCTCCCTGCTCTAGGAGAGGTGTGAGGTCTAGTGGTTAGAGCAGGGCGCTGGGAGCCAGGACTTGGGGGCTCTCTCCCTGCTCTAGGAGAGGTGTGAGGTCTAGTGGTTGGAGCTGAGAGCCAGGACTCGGGGGTTCTCTCCCTGCTCTAGGAGAGGTGTAAGGTCTAGTGGTTAGAGCAGGGCGCTGGGAGCCAGGACTTGGGGCTCTCTCCCTGCTCTAGGAGAGGTGTGAGGTCTAGTGGTTAGAGCAGGGCGCTGGGAGCCAGGACTTGGGGGCTCTCTCCCTGCTCTAGGAGAGGTGTGAGTCTAGGGTTGGAGTGAGAGCAGGAGGGTCCCTGCTCTGGAGAGGTGTAAGGTCTAGTGTTAGAGCAGGGCGCTGGGAGCCAGGACTTGGGGGCTCTCTCCCTACTCTAGGAGAGGTGTGAGGTCTAGTGGTTAGAGCAGGGCGCTGGGAGCCAGGACTTGGGGGCTCTCTCCCTGCTCTAGGAGAGGTGTGAGGTCTAGTGGTTGGATCTGAGAGCCAGGACTTGGGGGTTCTCTCCCTGCTCTAGGAGAGGTGTGAGGCCTAGTGGTTAGAGCAGGGCACTGGGAGCCAGGACTTGGGGGCTCTCTCCCTGCTCTAGGAGAGGTGTGAGGTCTAGTGGTTGGAGCTGGGAGCCAGGACTCGGGGGTTCTCTCCCTGCTCTAGGAGAGGTGTGAGGCCTAGTGGTTAGAGCAGGGCACTGGGAGCCAGGACTTGGGGGCTCTCTCCCTGCTCTAGGAGAGGTGTGAGGTCTAGTGGTTGGAGCTGGGAGCCAGGACTTGGGGGTTCTCTCCCTGCTCTAGGAGAGGTGTGAGGCCTAGTGGTTAGCGCAACAGAGTGTGGAGCCTGGGCTCTTGCCTTGGCACACCGTGACAAGGGGATGTGGGCACTGACTGCCTGAAGGTGAATTGGGGCTGGTGGCTGCCAGGTTCCTGGCTTGGCTTCTTGCCCTTGTGTGGGGGCTGGGTGAGTCCCAAGGTCAAACTGTACTTTTGCCCTGGAGGGGGATGGGTGGAGCAGGGGGCAGAGAGAATGGAGGGGGTAATTAACGGGGGCAGGAGCCAGAGGGGAAAGCCATAGGTCCGGGGGTGAGAGGGGCAAGGGGCGGCCATAGGGGAAGGGTGGCAAGGGGGCTGAGGCGGGGGCAGGGTGGGCACAGAGGCTCATGGGGCTGTGTCCAGTTCAGAAGACACAGGGGGGCACTGTTTCCTTCATGGGGCCCCAGGGGACAGCGCTAAGGCAGGGCCAGTGGATCCAGCCGGGGAGCTGGGCTGGCCCAAGATCAGGGCCCCCGCACTTGGGCTTGGGGCTCGCTGGCACGGTGAAGGCAGGGGAAAGACTTTTGGCTCATTCCCATTCACTTGGCGCTAGCCCGCCAACCCCGGCCTACGCGGCACCAGTTCCGGCTCCCCCGCCACCAGGGCACGAACCCAGCACCGGCTCCAGCTGCCCAGGGTGGCAGGACACATGCCTAGCACGGGCTCCGGATCCCCCTACCAGCAGGGCATGTACCCTGCCCCCTGCCCAGTGACCCTGACATACCCCACTGTGGCTCCCTGCTGTGGGGGGCAGTGAGAGCTAGTGGTTAGAGCAGGGAGCTAAACCACCAGGACTCCAAGGTTCTGATTCCTGGCTTAGCCCGTCCTCCTGGGCGACACTGGGCAGCGCCCTGTGCCTCAGTTTCCCCTCCAATGGGGCCACCCCTGCCCAGCATCTGTGGGCCCCCCAGCTGGAGGGATGGGCAGGGAATGGGGTCAGGAGCCCCTGGGGAGCCAGAGCCCTGCGCACCCCCTTACCGTGCTCCGTCAGTGACTCTGGAGCTCACTCCATCGCCTGCCGGCTGGGACTCAATCACACTTGCCAGTGGCTCCGTAAGGAGCTGGACGCCTGGAGGAGATGGAGGGTGTCGGGAGGGGGGTTTCCTGAGAGGAAGCCCCTCCCTGCGGCCCTGGCTGGCAGCCTCCCACGCAGCAGCCGAGTAATCACCGGTTGTGCTGGCCTGAGGAGACAGCGCCAATATCTGTCTGGAGAGCAGCTCGCACCCCAAGTCAGCATGGGGCCTGGGCACCAGGGGGCACCTCCGGAGGGCTGGCATCAGTGGGGGAGGGCTGCAGATCTGGATGGGGCCAACCGCATCTTCAGCACCCCCCAGGATCTCCAGCCCCCCCAGGATCTCCGGCCCTCTCCAGGATTTCTGGCCCCCCCCCAGGATCTGCAGCCCCCCCAGGATCTCCGGCCCTCTCCAGAATCTCCAGCCTCCCCCCCCCCCAGGATCTCCGGCCCCCCCCAGGATCTCCGGCCCTCTCCAGGATCTCCAGCCTCCCCCCCCCCACGATCTCCGGCCCTCTCCAGGATTTCTGGGCCCCCCAGGATCTGCAGCCCCCCCAGGATCTCCGGCTCCCCAGGGGTTGTGCCGCATGCCCGGCTGTCACACAAGGAAGCAGCAACAGGTTACAGGGGGATCCTGGCACCGACCCGCCGCCGGAAACGCCTCCGTCTCCAGCCTCAGGCCAGGACGGGCCTTTGCCCCCCGGTGCTGCTGGGAGGCTGGGGCAGACCTGCCCCCTCTGCTGCCCCCGTCCGTGGGCTTCACATGCTCTGTGCCCGCCCTGGTGTCCACCGGCAGCCCACGCGGCCGGCACAACAGCCCGTCTCGGCCCATCTCCAACTCTCCCGCATTAATTGTCGTGCCAAGGGGCGCTGGCCTGGCCCCTCCTCTGCTGGGGGGTACAAGCCCAGGACAAAGGAAGCATGGTGCCCCAGCAGCCTGTCCCTCTGCCCAGGCCAGGCAGAACACCTCCTGCTTGCCCATGGGGGGCTAGCTCGGCACACAGGTGGCGCATGGGCGGGCCCCATGCACTGGCAGCAGAGGGGGTGGGCAGAGGGCACCTCGTGAAGGCTCCAGTGGGACAGAGATGGGCTTTTCCCAGCTGCAGGGAACAAGACCCCCGCAGCCAGGTTCCCATCTGCTCCCCCACACCATGCGATCCCCCCCCCCAGAGATCCATCACCCCCCCCCGTGTCCAGCACAGAAGCCCCCAACGGGGTTGTGGTGCGTGAGGCACCTCCTTGAGCAGAGCCTCCAGTGCCCCCCAATCCCCACCTCGCTGGGGGGGCCAGGTGGCTGAAGGAGAATCGCTGCCCTGTGTCAGGCCCCTGACACACAGGCCCACCCAGGGCTGCGGGTTTTGCTCAGGGGCTGAGCAGAGGTTGGCCCTGAAAACCCAGACGCCGGGTCTTCACCGGGTCCCCCCGCGGGCAGCGCTTGCAGCCGGCAGAGAACACACTGGGAACCCCCGGCCCCTTCAGCAGCGCTGGGCCCAGCCTGGCCCTGCATGGGGAGGGGGCGGGCAGATTAGCCACGAGCCCAACCAGGCCCACACCCAGGGGCCCTGGCTGTCCAGTCGGGGTATCCCCTGACCCCATGTCCTTAGCAGGTGCAGGGAATGCAGGTGGAAGGGGGGGCCCCTTGCTCTGGCCCGGGGCCCCCCAAAACTCTAATGTGCCTGGGAGTGGCACATGGGCCATGAGGAGCTCCACGGAGCTGGGCCCCGTGCCCAGACCTCCCCCCAGCCCCAGAGGGAAGCCCTGCACGGATGCAAGTAATTTACTGCCAAGTGGAAATCATTTGCCCAACACCCGTAGCAGGGGGGCTGGCACAGTGGGTTGAGTGGGAAGGGCAGGATGTGGGTGGGGCTGGCAGAGTGGGGCAGGCCAAGATCCCCCTCAGCGGGGCTGATACAGTGGCAGGGTCTGGCTAGAGGGCCCCAAAGTCTGCCCAGCTGGATGGGCCCCCCCATCTGACCGGTTGCTATGCTTGGGCTGTGGGGGACCCCCACTGGCAGCTGTCTGTAAGCACGGCCCAGCAGGGTGGGGGGTGCCTTACTGCCCCAGGGCAGTGGCTAAAACCAGTTCTACCAGTTAAGGGAAGAGGCTGAACAAAGGAACTGGGGGGTTGGGGGAAGAGTCAGTCTTGGGCTGGAATCATGGAGGCAGGGCCGGATTAAGGGGGGGGGGCTAGCCGGGCAGCTGCCTGGGGCGCCAACCTATGGAGGGCGCCTGATGGCAGCTGTAAGGGGCGCGCAGCACTCCTTATAGCTGCCATCAAGCGCCGTGCGCCCGGCTCCCGGGGCAGGGGCCGCGTTAACCCCTGCAGCGCCGGCCAGCAGCGCCCTTCCCGCTGCGGCCACGGGGCCCTGCACAGCCGCAGGGCCCTGCACGGGGGTAGCCGGCCCAGGCACGTGTGTCCTGCCGCCGCCAGCTCCGCGCGCCCTCCTCCAACCCGGGGTGCAATTCAACTGTCTGCCCGGGGCGCCGGAATGGCTGGGTCCGGCCCTGCATGGAGGAACCAGTCTGAGGAGGGGGCTGGAATCCAGGGGCCCAGGGACCCCATCTCAAGGGGTCTGAGGCATCCTGGCCCTGACTCCTGTAACCACATCACGTCTGTGCTGGGCTGCATCCTGGAGAAGCAATAAAACCCCTTTGTTCCACTGGCTGGCGGAGTCTGTTCTTGCAGCTACGGGGGTGCAGGAATGGGGGAACCCCAGCTGCGTCGACACACAGGCCAAGGGGCAGCGGGTGGCGGGTGGGGGCACTGGGCGAGGCCCCTGGTCCGGGCACAGCTCTTCTCGGGCCCCACTCAGCCGCCTTTCCCTGAACCACCCGGTGGGGAAGTAAGGGCAGCCACATGGCAACCCCCCCTCACCCGTTCCTGACCCTCTGCTGCCCCCCTGTGGCCATCCCCCATGAGCACAGTAGGGGGCTGGCAGAGTGGGGCAGGCGGGGGGTTGGGGGGCTCCTTGCGACCCTTCCCCACAAGTCCTTTTCAGAGCAAGACCCCCGCCCTGAGAACAGCACGCAGGTGCCCGTGGGAATGGCCACCGTCGTGTGGTCTGAAAAGCCCATGGCTGTGAAAACGACCAAACGGGGCTGGGGGTTCGGGAAGGCCCCACCGAGGGTTCCTAGAGCCCCCGGGTCACCTGGGTCCATGCGGGGCTCCAGGCATCAACTCCCTGACCAGGCCCCGAGCACCCTCCGCTCCATCGGCGCCCTGCCTGTGGCTGCGATGTTTCCTTCCCGCCGGGAACAGGGCTGCCCTGCACCGGCCAGGCTGGGCCACCCGTGTCCCAGGCACCAAAGAGGGGAAACAGGGCACTCCTCCAATGCAGGGTGTGTGGCAGCAGTCCTGGGGGTGTCGGGGAGGGGTGTTTGCAGGGCAGGAAAGGAGTGCCCCCAGGCCGCCCCCTCCTAGAAAGAGGGGTTCCTCCTGATCCCCCGTCCGACGCTGGAACAAACAGATAAAGTGAACAAAGTCACCAGGCCCAGAAAGAATCACGCAGGCTCCCGTCTCAAACAGCACAGCCCCCGGGGGGGGGGGGAGGACAGAGGGGGTCATGTGTTGCTTAGCTCAACCTCTGGACCACACAGTGGGTGTGGGTGGGTGTGTGTAATGTGATGCTAATTTTGAAAAAAGGCTCCAAGGGGGATCCCGGCCATGAAAAGGCGGGTGAGTCTGATTTCAGAACTGGGCAAACCGTCTCAAACGACATCATGCCGCATTGTCCGACATAGGCGTCAGCATTGTGCACTGGGGAAGAGGCAACGCGGCTTTTGCCAAGGGAAATCGCGCCCCACCAATCCACTAGAATTCCGTATGGGAGTCAAAACGCCTTTGGCAAGGTCCCGCGTGACGTAAGCTGCCATGGGCTAAGAGCGAAGGGCCTTGGGTGGCTCAAGAGCTGGACACAAGGCAGGAAACAACAGGTAAGAAAACATGCTCCGTTTTCACAGTGGGGAGAGGTACATCGCGGGGTCCCCCCAGGTATTGTACAAGGACCAGTATTCCCTGTACGCCGGCCCCTTGGGCGGCCACTCGGGAGAGATTCCAGTGCCACCCAGCTGATTAGCTCAGTTTGTGTTTCTGCTGGTGGTGCACATCCAGCACATGCCTCGGTGCATAGAAAAATTTATTCTGCACGTGGCTGGGACCAAAAATCGGCACATGGGATTAGCGGCAGCGTTGACTGGGGCCAGCGCTGTTCAGCATATGACCTGGAAAAGGGGGTGGCAGAGTCTGGTGGTGAGCTGGGGGCCCGGATGACAAAATGCCAGAGGACATTCAAGGCTGATAAAAGTGAAGTGATGCCTCATTGGGCACTGTAACCCCGTGTACACATGCAAACTGGTGGACTGTGCATGAGATCATGCCACTCCAGAAAGAGATCTGAGAGCTGGGGTGGGGGACCTCAGGTTGGGGGCCGGATGCGGCCCCCGGCTTGCCTGGATCCGGCCCCCGAGGCTCAGGGCTCCCCCCCTCAGGGCTGGTGTTCTTATGACGTGGGACTCTACTTGGAGGTGGGATCCAGGCACCTTGTGTTCCAGGCTGGACTCTCTCTGCTGCTGCTCGTCCGCCCACGATCCCCAGGTCTTCTGCAGCGTCCCTGCTTCCCAGGACACCACCTGCACCCTGGCCGGGCGCCTGCCTCCTGTTGGCCATGCGCCACGCATGTCCTTTGTATGGTAACCCTCCCCAGCCGCCACCGGCTAGGTCCTTCCCCATCCTCCAGACAGCTCCCGGCGGGCGTCGGACCAAGAGCCAGACCCTGCCTGGCAGACCCCCTCCCCATCCCCATCTCGCCCCTGGCCAGGTCTCTGTCCTGCCCTGGGGCGGCTGGCTGGGGGCGTCTCCCAAGGCGGGGCTCAGCCAGGGATGCCCCGGGGAGCACAATGAGCCTGTGTCTTGTGAGGAGCGCAGCGCCATCAGTCGACACTCAGCGGACAATAGCCCCGTCTGTTGATTCACACACACACCCCCAGACAAGGGCACCAGTCGGGGGGTGCAGCTGGCCCGAAGCCAGACCGGCTCCCTGGCGCTCTGTGCCAGCTCCTGGGCGGCTGGAGCAGCGTTGGGCTGAGACGGGGACCCGCCCCTCTGTGGTGCCAGGGGATCCTGCCAGGATGGGTGCTATAGGGTGACAGCATTGGGACAATGCTGCCGGGGGGGGGGGAGGATCCCATGGGGATGGAGCACGGAGGGGGGGTATCCCACGGGGATAACACTGCTGGGGGGGATTCCTTGGGGAAGGCGCACTGCCGGGGGGTGGATCCCATGCAGACGGCACTCTGCTGCGGGAGGGAACCCTCGGGGATGGCACACTGGGGGGGGATCCCTCGGGGTCAGCACACTGGGGGGGATCCCTTGGGGACGGCATACTGTGGGGGGATCCCTTGGGGACAGCGCACTGGGGGGGATCCCTTGGGGACGGCACACTGCGGGGGGGATCCCTCGGGGACGGCACACTGTGGGGGGGATCCCTCGGGGACGGCGCACTGTGGGGGGGATCCCTCGGGGACAGCACACTGGGGGGGATCCCTCGGGGACGGCACACTGCGGGGGGGATCCCTCGGGGACGGCACACTGTGGGGGGGATCCCTCGGGGACGGCGCACTGTGGGGGGGATCCCTCGGGGACAGCACACTGGGGGGGATCCCTCGGGGACGGCACACTGTGGGGGGGATCCCTTGGGGACGGCACACTGTGGGGGGATCCCTCGGGGACGGCACACTGGGGAGGATCCCTCGGGGACGGCACACTGCGGGGGGGATCCCTCGGGGACGGCGCACTGTGGGGGGATCCCTCGGGGTCGGCACACTGGGGGGGATCCCTTGGGGACGGCACACTGGGGGGAGGATCTCTCGGGGACAGCGCACTGGGGGGGGATCCCTCGGGGATGGCCCACTGGGGGGGGATCCCTCAGGGACGGCGCACTGTGTGGGGGATCCCTCGGGGATGGCACACTGGGGGGGGATCCCTTGGGGACGGCACACTGCAGGGGGGATCCCTCGGGGATGGCACACTGTGGGAGGGATCCCTCGGGGACGGCGCACTGTGGGGGGGATCCCTCGGGGACAGCACACTGGGGGGGATCCCTCGGGGTCGGCACACTGGGGGGATCCCTCGGGGACGGCACACTGTGGGGGGGATCCCTTGGGGACGGCACACTGTGGGGGGATCCCTCGGGGACGGCACACTGGGGAGGATCCCTCGGGGACGGCACACTGCGGGGGGGATCCCTCGGGGACGGCGCACTGTGGGGGGATCCCTCGGGGTCGGCACACTGGGGGGGATCCCTTGGGGACGGCACACTGGGGGGAGGATCTCTCGGGGACAGCGCACTGGGGGGGGATCCCTCGGGGATGGCACACTGGGGGGGGATCCCTCAGGGACGGCGCACTGTGTGGGGGATCCCTCGGGGATGGCACACTGGGGGGGGATCCCTGGGGGACAGCGCACTGCAGGGGGGATCCCTCGGGGATGGCACACTGGGGGGGGGATCCCTCAGGGACGGCGCACTGTGTGGAGGATCCTTCGGGGACGGCGCACTGTGTGGGGGATCCCTCGGGGTCGGCACACTGGGGGGGATCCCTTGGGGCTGGTGCACAGCCGGGGGGATGCCATGTTGCTGGGTGTGGGTGGGAGACCTTTAGGGACTGCACCCATGAAACTGGGACCCACCCATCCGGGAGCTGTAGGTTATCCCTGCGCCCGTCGCTGCCAAGCCCCTCTGCTCTCTTCACCCACTGCCCCCCCATGCCTGAGTCTCCCCCAGGGCAGTCTTCCCTGTAGCCCAGCCCTAACTCCATGAGCCCGCCCTCCCCTCCCCAGCCCTGCTCCGTGGCTGGGGGCTCTGTGGGGCAGGGATTCCCTTGCTCTGGGTCCCGTCAGCACTGGTCTCAGTCGGGCCTCTGGGCGCTCCTGCGATACCCCCAGTAACCCCAGTCTCCCCTTCCAGTGCCCCCAGAGAGCGACCCGCTAAGCCCAGGGCCATTGGGGGGCCGGGCTGGGATCCTGGCCCCCCAGAGTCAATGGGAATATGCCAGATTGCACCCCGTGTCCAACAGGCCCCCGTAGGGTAGCCCCAGGTCGCCTGGCTGGGACCTAGGGGGCAGCAGCTGTAGAGAACTGCCTCTCTGGGGCGGGTCATTCACCACAGCCGGCACCAGGACATAGGTCACATGCCCCTGGCTAAGGCAGGGCAGAGGTTCCCCACTCTCAACATACAGACTCTCAGGGATGGCGAATCGCCCAGCCCTGGGGACCGTGTTCCCACCTTGGTGCTCCCCTCACTCCAGCCCTGGGATCTGCAGCCCTGGGATTATGGAGCCAGGGATTATGGAGCCCTGGGATTACGGAGCCCTGGGATTATGGAGCCTGGAATTACAGAGCCCTAGGATTGCGGACCCCAGGATTATGGAGCCCCGGGATTACGGATCCTTGGGATTACAGAGCCTGGAATTACGGAGCCCTGGGAGGTTAGCAACCTGCTCCCCAGGGTGGGGCTGGCAGACCAAGACCTGGTCCCCTCTGAATCCACGCTTTGATGATCCTAGCTCCTGCCACACAGCTGCCTCTCTGGCCCATGGGTCCTTCAGAAGCCTGGGGGGGAGGGGGTCCCACGCCCATCAGGATGGAGCTGGCATCCTGGTAAGGGAGGCTGGTAGAGATTTGCGGCTCAGCCACAAGCCTTCAGGGCTGCTCCAGCCTGGAGAGGCCCCCGGTCCCTTCTGAGAGCCCCCAGTGGTGTGATGGGGTGGCCCTGTTTGGCAGGCAGGACCCGAACGGAGCAAGCAAACACGAGCCCCCCACCCCCACCCCCTGCTCCTCTCCGTTGAATCCCCCCCTCCCCCGCCCAGAGCCAGCTGTTGCAAGCCGGCCACGAGAGGGCAGCACTGCCCAAAGACACGCACACATTTACACACATGTGCACACACACACACGTGCAGCACAGATGTATGTACACATGTGCGTAGCCAGAAGCATGGGCCTCGACTTCGGGTGGGTGGACGAAAATTGCGGGGGGGGGGGGGGGGCGAAGGTATCAGGACAGCAGGATGGGGGGGGGGAGCCCCAGCCCTTATCTCCAGCAGGCGCGCCAGAGCAGAGCTAGGTAAACCCCAGCGCCCCGGCCCCTTCCGCCGGCTGGCTCCCCGGACAGGCTGGGCGGGAGTGGGCCTGGCTGGAAAGTAGGTGTGCCACAGCCCACTCTGCACTCCTGATGTGTGCACACACATGTACACAGATGTACACGCACTCCCAAGGGACGCCAGGTGTACTGGGCAGGGCCCCCTCTGTGCGCGTGCATGGCTGGCCCTGGGTCGCGTGCGTGAGCAGGAGGCGGTCCGCCTGGGGAAGCGCATGCCGGTGTGTCATTGTGCACTTGTGCGAGGGCAGCATGGCACGGCTGGGGGACAGGTTTGCTCAGAGGTTAAAGACAGATAGGCCCATGAGCCCACCTGGCCTGGCCTCCTGTGTTAGGCAGGTTCCATCTCCCCCGGCCTGCGGGACTGTGCCCACAACTGGGCTTGGCCAAAGCATCGTCCCCGGAGGAACCAGACGGGCCGGGGAGCATCGGGAGACGGAGCCTCCATTTCTGCCCTGAGGACCGTCTGGGCCTTATTCCCAATGAGGACATGTCCGGTTGCAGCCTCCGGCCCTGGGCCCCTGTCCTGCCCTGGCTGGATCAAAAGAGCCCTGTTGTGGCCAGTGTTTTCTCCCCACACGTGTGGCCGTGCTGTCTGGCCAATTACACATGTGTGCCTACGTCACGTGGCTGGTTATACGCAGGTGCCCAGTGCTGGGTGGCGGGTTATATGTGTGTGCCAATGCCATGGGACCACTTACACATGTGTGGCCTTGCCCCCGACCAGTTGTGCATGTGTGCTGTGCCATGTGGCCCATTACACACGTGTGCCCAAAGCTGCATGTCCAGTTACACATGTGTGTCCCTGCCCCGGGCTGTGCCTGCAGTGGGGGACATGTGTGCAAGGCATGGTTCTCGGAACACGTCACGCGTGTGCAGGGGTCCCCGCTGCCCCCCCTGGTGCAGCCCGAGGCCACCCAGGGTCTCAGCCCTCTCTCCCCCCTCCCCTCCCAGTGCCCTGTGCCTATGGGAGGAGCCTGCTCCCCGGCCGCCGAGCAGCGAAGGGTTAACGGGGGGGGGGGGGGGCGCTCTATGGGTTCGGCTCTGGGGATTGGCCGCTGCGCCGGCCAATGGCGAGTGAGCAGCCCCGCCCCAGGGCTGACGGACAGGCCTTGTCTCTATGCCTCGCCGCAGCCAATCGCCGCAGTGCTGGGCTGCCGCCGCCAGGCCCGCCCCTGGCCCAGCCCACTACTCCCCGCCCCTAGCGGGAACCCCGCCCCTCCCCGCAGGAGCCCCGCCCCCTGCCCCGCCCCAGAGGGAGCCCCGCCCCCAGCTCCTCTTTAGCCCTGCCCTCAAGTCTCCGCAGCCTTGCATGCACCCACACCCAGCAGCCTTCTGCCCCCTGCTTCCTGGAGGGAGCCCCCCCCAGGCCAGGCCCCCTGCTCCCCACCCCTAGAAGCAGCTCTAACCCTAGGCTTCCTCTATACCCCTCCTGCCATGTGGGGCAGGGTCTCACAGCCCCATCACACATGGGTGCAGCCTGGGGAGTGCCAGCCCCACATCACCTGCCCTGGGGGGGGGGGCGACAACGCCCTGCCCCCTGCTGGAGGGAGAGGGGCAGGGGCTGGGTCCCCCCATTTCCTGAGACAGGTGACTCTCCGTCTCCCCATACTCCCCCCACTTCCATCCATCCACCCCTATACACCCCACCTCTCCTACACCCCCTCACCTTCCGCACACAGCCTTGGCCTTCCCCCCCCAGCCACAGGCTCCCCCGCTGCACTTTGCTCAGCCCAGAGCTAAAAGCACTCTAAACCACTCTCCCTGAAACAACCCCCTGGGGCCCCGTCACACCCCAAAGGGCCACTGGCAGCTGTTTCCCCCGCACCCCCCTGCTGCCTGGCACTGCACCAGCTCCCGCCCTCTCACGAGCTGCCATCCCCACCCCTGGCATTTATACCACCTGTCATCTCCCTGGAGTCCTCCAGGGCACAGGAGGGGGCCACAGCCGGGGCCACGGACATGTAGGGTACTGCCACGGCAGGCCTGCCCGCAACCAGGCCCCGTGGCACAGAGTCCTCCCGTGGCACCGGGAGGAGCAATCCTCCGGCTGGCCCGCAGCATTGTGCCACCAGCCGTGAGGACATCACCACCCCCCGAGGAAGGATGGCCCTGTCTGGCCCTGCATTGCCACTGCTGTGCGGGGAGGGGGCCTCCCCCCCTGCGGGGAAGGGGGGTGGGGACCGTGGTTCAGTTCCCAGCTGGAGTGGAATCCAGGCCCTGGCCCCCCAAACGTGCGGCAGGAGGGAGGCAAGCCAGGCCAGTGCTGGTTACACGCTGGGCTTGTGGCGAGCCCCCACCCCACATGGCTGCAGTGCCCTCCGGAGATCGCTTCCCCTTTCCCACAATGCCCAGGGCATGCCCCAGCTGCCAGGCCCCTGGCATGGCCCCAGCTCCGGCATCTTCTCCCTTTCTGGGGAAGCACCGGCCCCTTGCAGGCGGACAAGGACAGCTCAGAGGCCCAGAAGGGATCATGGTGATATTTTCATCTGCCCTCCTGTCTGACACAGGCCCTTGGCCGGCCCTGAGGGAATCCCTGTTTGAACCTGAGCCCAGCTTCAGAAAAAACATTCCCCTCTCCGTTTATGCCTCGCCAGGGCCGGAGAATCCACCATGGCCCTTGGTAAATTGTTGCAGTGGTTAGTTCCCCTCCCTGGTTTAAAAAGAACCCCCAAACGTGGCCCTTATTTGCAACCTGCATGTGTCAGTTTCCAGCCACCTTTGGCTGCGTCTGCTCGGCTGAAGAGGCCACTACCAAATCGTGGTTCCCCTCGTAGGCTATGGTGCCGTCTCTCCTTAACCCGCTCTTGGTAAGACGAGAGATCAAGCAGGTTTTCTGCTTGTTCCATTATTCTCCTGACTGGTCCCTGAGCCCTCACCGGTTTTTCAACATCCTCCTTGAATTGGGGACCGGAGCAGCCCCTGTCTGTGGAGGGCCCGGACTGGCCTGGCCTGCCCGGCCGCAGTAAGGGGTTGCTCCAACCACAGCAGGGGGTTCCCAGGATCGAATCTCCATCTGCCCCCCCCCCCGCATCCCGTCCGTAAAGCCGGCGTTGTTTGGTCCTCAATTTATTTGAAAGGCAGTAGGGAAAGGTGAGGGGCAGACCCTGTAAACAGAACATTCCCACCCGGCTGTACCCAGGGGCTCGCTGGGCGAGAATGACTTTATGACTTGCGCCCAGTTTTCCAAATGGTGTCAGGGCCCAGCCTGGCCTCTTCGTTAGTCACCCACGTTTTGGGCCTGCTGCAAACATCGGCCGTGGCGGTTTTATGTTTTCTTCCAAGGCACTGAGAAAACCATCACACGGTGCAGGGCCAAGAGCTCGGCCCCGCAGGACCCTGCCGGAAACAGACTCGCGCGGCGGCGAGTCCCTGGGTCCGGGCACCTCGCAGGTCTCTGGTAATTAATCCGTTGAGCTTGTGCCGGGTCAGTGGCATGGTCCGTCCTGCCCCTGGAGGCCAAGCTGTGCTCACCCATACTCCTGTTTGCTTGGCAGGGATCCTCCCTGCAGAGGGGCCTCCGCCGAGATCGCGCCCTGGCTCCCTCCAGCCTGGCAGGGGAGAGGGGACTCTGACCCAGCCACCTTGGGGCGCAGGGGCGAGGGGCCTTGGCACGCCCTGGTTGCTGGGCCGAGGGGGGCGCCATGCTGACGCTGGCCGTGGCACTGCCAGAGAAGGCTGGGAGGGAGCGGCTGGGGTGGCAGGGTCTGAGGACACTGCTCTGGAAAGGAACCAAGCGCCCCCCTCTCGTGCAGCAGACTGGCATGCGTGTGGCACTGCCCTCTGCGGCCAGGTCCCTGCAGTCGGAGCTGCACCCGGGGGAGGCCGCCATGGCGAGGGCCTGCTTCGGATGCTGGCATTTGCAGCTGCCTGCAGCTGGGCCGTGAGTTGTTCTGGCGAGCGTCTGTCTGTCTGTCTGTCTGTCTGTCTGTCTGTCTCTCGGCATCTGTCACCAGTCACACCACCCCAGCCAGCTCCCGCAAGCTGTGTGTCGCCCTCTATCCTGCCTGTCACCGTCCCTGGTGGAGCCCAGGGTGCACCCTGCCATACTCACCTGTACACCCCCTCCACCCTTCTACCAGCCCTATGCACCCACCCACATGCACATCCATCCATGCCCCACCCCATACACCCCTGCCAGCCCTATGCACCCTGCCATCCCTCCTCCCCATCCACACCTCCATACCCCCTCCACCTCATCCCTCCCTCCGCCCCCACCCATCCATGCCCCGCCCCACCCCGTCCACCCCCATCCATCCCTCCTTCCCATCCACCAATATACACCCCATCCAGTCATCCACCTCCCACCTCTCCACGCCCCCTCCAGCCCTATCCATCCACATCCACCCCATATGCCCCACTCAAGCCTTCCACCCCAACCCCCCATCCATCCATCCATACCTCACCGCTATACACCCCATCCACTCCTACACATCCTCATTCACCCTTCTGCCCCTGCCACCCAGATACACTCCCAGTCAGCTATTCACACCCCACCTCTATACACCCCCTTCTACCCCATCCATCCCCTGCACCCTTATGTACCCCCTCTCCATCCTCATCCATCCATCCCCATCCCCTCCCACCTGTGTATAGCCCACCCGTCTGTCCATCCATCCGTCCCCATACACCCCATCTATCTGCCCATCTGTCCCCATACACCCCATCCATCCATCCCCCTACACCTCATCCATCCCCATACACCACATCGATGGATCCATCCATCCATCTGTCCCCATACACCCCATCCATCCATCCGCATATACCCCCCTCTACCCCATCCATTACCCTTCACTCCTATACACCCCCCTCCACCCCATGCACCCCTGCACCCCCACCCATCCATCCCCTCGGCCCATAGACACTCTCATCCATCCAGGCCCCACCTCTCCACCCCCTCCCTTTCCCTCTCTCCCTTTAGCCCAACGCTGTCCCCAGAGCTTTGGGGACTTGCCCAGCAGGCAGGGAGGGAGCAGCGCTTTGTACCGCACCCCACGTCCTGGGGCCCGGCCCCCCCCGGCTTACAGCCGGGGCTTCTCTCCCTGCCGCCCGGGTAGGCCCGGGGCGAGGGGCGGACTCCGGCCCCCCAGCAGCCCGGCGGGGCGCGCCGCCTGCGCCTTTAAGAGGCGGGGGGAGGGGTGGCCCCCGCCCAGCCCCGCTCGCTGCCTGACGTCGGTTCCTTCCCTTTCTCTCGCTGTTTTGCAGCCGCCCCGGCCAGGCGGGGACCCCGCTCACCCCGATGGCTCCGCGCCGCCCGGCCAGGGTCGCCCCCGGCAGCCGCAGCCCCTCGGCCGCCGCCCGCGCCTGGCGCTAGCGACCCGCGCGTCCCCCGCAGCATCCCCCGGCGGGCGGCGCCCCGCAGCCCGTGGGGCGCACGGAGCCGGGCAGCGTGGGCCCCCCCCCCCGGGGCGGGTGTTCCCCGCCGCAGCCCGGACCCTCCCCCTGCCGCCGCAGCCCGGACCCCCCCGGGCCATGCGCGCCCCCCTGTAGCCGCGCGGCCCCCCGCTATCCCCCCCCCCGGGACGATGTCTTCGCGCACCACCCTGGCGTCTGGCAACGAGCGCAACTCGGAGGCGGTGAGTCCGGGGCCCTTTGTTCCCCGGCCCGGCCCGGATCCAGCCGCCGGGGGGCTGGGGAGGCTGGGCCGCCCCTGCGCTGGGCTCGGCCGGCCGGGGACGGGGGGGCGCAGAGGCTGTGGGCGAGGCGGGGTGCAGAGGGGCCCTGCCTCGGTGCAGGCGTGGAGGTGGGGGGGGGTGCAGATTGCGCGGGGTTGAGGGAGCCCCAGCCCCATGCAAAGAGCTGGGCCAGGCCGTAGGGCTGCAGTGGGGGGGCGCCCTTGTCAGCTGCGCCCACCTGCAGCGTGGGGCTGCTGCCAAGGCCGAGCCGGTGGGGCGGGCGCATGGGGGCCATTCCCCCAGCCTGGCTGGCGCCCACCTGGCCCCACTGCCGGGGAGCAAACGGGGGTGGCGGGGTCCCTTCGTGGGGCACCGGGCTGGGTGGGCTGCTGAGGGCAGCAGTGACATTTGCCTGGGTGAGGGGGCACGTGGTGCATCTGTGGGCGGGGGGGGGGGTGTCTGCGTGGGCTCCGCCCGGGCCGTAGTGCACTGCAGCAGGGACAGGCCGGGTGGCCGCTGTGGGAGTGGGAGCAGCGAGTGGGGCGTGGGGTGGGCCTGGGTTGCTTCCCTGGGGGCCAGCGCTAAAGAAGGGGCCTGGCATGCCTCTAAACCCCTTGGGCCCAGAGAGACACGGTGCAGCCCCCCAGCCTCACCCCTGCAGCCACAACGCTGTGCCGGAGCCGGACGGGCCCCGGCGGCCCCCGCCAAGCACCCTGCCCGGGACGCGGCAAATCGCCCCACTCCCGGGGCCGGGGTGCCCTGCCTGCTGGTGTGTCATCATGGCCTGGCATCTCTCTCTGCCCCTCGCCGGATCTACTTCGCGGGGAAAAGTAGTTCCTTAGCAACTGAGGTGGCCTTTTCGGGCGCCACGGGTGCGGGGTGCCCCTCTCCGCTGGCTCCCTCCGTGGCCTGGCCCGCCAGGCCCAGACCCGGAGCGGCGAAGGTGAGGTTTCCCTTGGAACGACCCCTGGGCTTGGCCTGGCTGTGTGGCCAGGGGGGGCACCAGGATCCCTGGGCAGGGCTGCTTCGTGGCCACCAGCCCCAGCCACTTGTGGGGGCCTCCTCCCAGCGGGGCTGAGCCACGTCCCTCCCTCGGCCAGGCTGGGCCGAGCCATGTGTGTGTCTGTGGAGGCAGGGGCATGGCCTCTGCTGGATGCTCCCAGCATGCACCTGGCCCGATGTGGGATGCAGATACCCTGGGGGGCGAGTCAATGAGCCTCGCTCCTCTTCTGGCTGTGGCGCGTGACACTGGGCAGCCTGGCGTGCGCGGGGGGGCCGGAGGGGGATCTCCTTCCAGCCCTTGTGTGGCAGGGCACACCAGGCCTGGCCACCGCCCTGCCCCCACGGAGACCCTGTGGCCGCCGGAGAAGGGAGTGGGCCGCAAAGCCGGAGTGCCCTGGTGCTGCTGTTCAGCCTGCTCTGGGGAGGTGGCTGGCCCCGCTCTGCCCCCAGCACAATGGCAGTGACGTGGCGCTTGCACAGGGGAAACCGAGGCACGGGGCAGTGGCTGGCTCAGGGTCGTGCTGTGCGTCAGACAGGGCTGGGGATGGGAGTCGGACACTCGGCTGCCCCTGCTGTAACCCGCTCGCTTCCTCGAGGCAGGAGCTGCAACTCTTCCAAGCTCTCCTCCTCCCCGCCCCGGCGCGAACCACTAGACCCCACTCCCCTCACAGAGCTGGGGCTAGAACCCAGGAGTTCAGGCTCCGGATCCCCGCAAAGCTTTGACCACATCCTTCTCTTCTGGTTCGCTTTGCGCCGGCGTGAACCTCGGGCTGGGCCGGCGTGACTCACCACCACGCTCTGGCGTTGAGGGACCCGGAGGCCCTAAGCACCCCCCACCTGTGAGCCCGCCCGCCTCGGTCCCTGGCCGCTGGAGCAGCCCCCGGCGCTTTGGGGAAGTGGCTTTCTGGGATTGCGACAGTGGCCGCTGGGCCTTCCCCCTCCCACCCTCTCCCCTGCCCCCGCGGGGGCGTCCCAAGGAAGCTTCTTCCTGGGAAAGCCCTTGCCCTGCCGCCTCCGAGGACAGGGCCCCGTGAGCCAAGCCCCTCTGTTGCCCTGCTGGGGGGGCCTCTCCAGGGAGCCTGGACTGTACATCAATCCAGAGCACAGGGCACCATCCCATTTGGGGGCCAGCCCAGGTCTCCCCTCCCCCTTCTCCTTTTGGTCCCCTCCCGCCGTCATAGAAGTGTTGCATGTCGGCCCCCTTCCTACACCTGGCCCAGAGCTTCGCTCTCCCCCTCCTCTCAGACCGACCCCCCTCTTGCTGCCGGGTCGGCCCGTTGCTCGGGTCCTGCCTTCCGCCAGCGTGGAGAACAGTCCATCCCCCTTCTCCCTGGAGCAACCCGTCCTGTATTCGACACCTGCTGAGTCTCACCCCTTTCTTTCCCCCTGTGCTCCCTGCTCCGGCTTTCTGAACCTGCAGATCGTGTTTAGTGCTTGGGGATGGGTGTATGGGGGTGTATGTTTAGTGCTCCGTGGACTCTTCTGTGTCTTGCGGCCCTCCTGGTAACGCACCCCGAGTGATGATTGGCCTTGTTGCATTGCCATCCCTTGCGCCTTCTAGCCTTTTCCATCCTTGTGCGGATTTCTTCCAGCCACGCGCGGAATAAATTTTTATGTGCACCGGGCCTGTGCAGATGTGCACCACCAGGAGAAACACAAACCGAGCAGTGGGTGCTCGGCAGCGCTGGAATCTCGCCCAAGAGGCCGCGTAAGCGCCCGGCTTACGGGGAACGCCGTCTACATCCCGTTGTTGGCTCATGTTCCGTTTGGGACCCGCTTGAACCTTTCTCCTTCCTTGCCACCCGCCCACCAGGTCCCACGTGGTCCTTGTGCCCCTGGGTTTTTTCCTTCCTAAGTGAAGTATTTTGCACTTGTCTTGAAGGAATGTTGGCCTCGGACCGAGTCCCCAATTTATCAGGGTGGTTTGAAATTCCGATGCTGGGCTCCAGAGTGCGCCCTGCCCTCCCAGCGGGGTGTCCCCTGATCGTCCCCCTCAGCCGTGTGGGCCTGACAGTATTGACTAGTCCACGGCTGACTCCGTGGGACCCCACTGGGCACACCCCCTGCCTGCCCGCCAGCTGGGCAGCAAACCTTTGTGTTGAGTCTTTCAGCTTCTGTCCAGTGAATGGCTCTGGGCTGCCCTAGTTTGGTGAGGACAGTGGTTTTCAATCTGTGCTCCACGACCCCGTAGGGTCTGCCCCTCCCTTGCGAATCAGCAAACTGCTGGCTGACGAGATGCCCGTGGAGTGCGCCTCACTCAGATATCATGTCCCCCCGCCCCATCTCCGGTCTGAGAAGGACGCTAGGTTGGGCTAGAGGTCTCCCTTCCGAGCTGGGAGCCCCTCCCAGCCTGCAGCAAAGCCTTCCTGGGGGTGCCCGGCTCCCCTGGTGGCGGCTGCTGGAAGGGGCGTGGTGATGGCGCCTGTCCCATGGCGGGCGTGGCCTGCCCGATGCAGGAGGTGCCAGGCCCCAAAGTCCTCCCATGCCATCCCTCCGTGCCGGCCAGGGAGGGGAAGCTGCCGTGGGGTGCTGAGGGCTTGGGGGGGCCTCCCTCCCTTTGCTGTGGGGTGGGCAGGGCACAAAGCCCGGTCCCCAAAGCTGTGCCCTCTGGGACATGGCTCCAGGCTCTGCCCCTGCCCCCTGGCGCCGTGCCTGGCCCCGCTCTTGGCCGCTCCGGGGGCAGGAGGCTGGGCTCTGCCAATTCCAGGCCAGCCTGTCGGAAGGGGTGCGCTTGGCATGCCGGAGACTGGGTCTGGGGGCCATGGATCCTGCCCCCCCCCCCCCGACGGGCTGGGCCCAGGCTGCTGCTCGCCGGAGCGTGGCCGGCGCACCCCTGGCACTGGCTGGGGGCTACTGTACCTCACGCCACCTGTGAGACGGAGCCAGGCACCTGCGTGAGCCGGGGGGTGGAGGGGGATGTCTCTGACCGTGTCACCGGTCGGTTCGGTGCCCGTGGGCATCTCCGGCCTTGCAGGAGAGAAGGGCTGCAGGAGAGCTGTGTGGCTGGGCGAGCCAGGGCGGGGCTGGCAGGGGCTGCGGGGGGGGGTGGGAGGGGGAAAATGAGGGGCAGCGGCCGAGCTGGGGAGGGGGGGGAGCGGGCTGGCAGGGGGCTATAGGTCGGGATTGAGGGGCATCAGGAAGCTAGGCCGGCAGGGGGCTGTGCATGGCTTTGGGGGCACCGCCCGACCTGGGGTGGGGGGCAGGAGGCTGTTTGGGCGGGCCAGCAGGTTCGCACGTGGTTGGGGGGCTGGGATGCTGTCAAGTTCGAGCTGGCCCCGGTGAGCAAGGGGTTGTCTGTGGGGCGGGCGTAAGGGGCTGTGGTGCTCCCGTTGGGCCCCAGACACGGAGGCACCGTTAATGCCGGAGGCTCTGCGGCAGGGCCCTGATGGGGGAGGGACAGGTCGGGGGGGGGGGGGGGGCGCGATGCTGCGGATGAGACCAGCCCCAAGAACCCCACCCACAGGGTCAGTGCCTGGCTCCCTCCCCTCCCCCCCCCCCCCCCCCGGTTGCCTTTGGACCACGCCAGCCAGCAGGCACCAACTGGCATGGCCAGGAGCCCTGGGGCAGGGGAGGTTGGTTAAATCCCAGCCGGGCCCTGCTAGTTGGGGCACGCTGGCGGGTGCTGCTGCCCTGGCCTTGGCGGCTGGGAAGGGGGCAGGGGCCGGCAGACAGGCTGCGGGGGCCGGCGGGGCTCTGTGCGTCTGACCCGGGTGCAGGGACAAGCTGCAGCCGCCTGCCCCCCCAGGACGGGACCGGCCCTAGGCCCGAGTGTGCCTTTGTCTGCAGCCCACGGCGGGGGGGGGGGGGCAGCGGGCACTGGAGGCCGAAGGCAGGGCGGGGTGCAGGCCAAGCTGCCCGGGGGGCTGGCGTGGAGGGAGGCAGCTGGGTGTGTGGGTTGCCCACCAAGGGTGGGGCACCGGTACCGCTTTCTCCAGGGGCGGGGAAGCAACAGATCTCTGAGCTGCTCCACGTCAGTTGGGGAGGGTTTGTCGCCCCCCCCCCCCCGGCTTTCTCATGGGGGGATCCCTTGGCACTGCTGCTGGGAGTGGGCCCCCCTGAAATACTGCCTCTGCTTTGGGGGTTGGGGAGGGTCACTGCTGCTGGGATGGGGGGGGGGGGCGGTTCTGCAGCCCTAGAGCCGGCTCTGGGATGGGTGGGGCTGCAGTGTTGGGATGGGAGGGGTTCTGCAGCGCGGGAGCCGGCTCCGGAATGGGGGGGGGGGTTCTGCAGCGCTGGAGCTGTTTGTGGTGGGGGCCCCAGTGCCAGATGGGAGGGGTTCCGTGGCTCTGGCGCCGGCTCCGGCATGGGCAGGGCAGTGCCAGGATGAGAGGTGCTGCGATGCCAGTGCTGGCTGCAGCTTAGGGCGGCCTGCGGCACCAGGATGGGGCATAGCAGCTCTCAGTACGGGCGCTCCCACATACGGGGGCTGTGCCTGGCAGCCGCCCCTTTTCCTCCCCACAGCTGGGCCTGGTGGCCTCAGTTTACCCACAGGAGAGGAGAGGGCAGGGCAGGGCAAATTCCTCACCCCGGCTCCCTGCTGGCCCTGGGGTGCCGCTCCATGCCAGCCTCGGGGTGTGGGGCTGCAGGGGAGGGGGCAGGCTGCGTGGCTCCCCGAGGCGTTACTGGGCCATCGCTCGCTCTTGTCTCGGCGTGTCCAGGCCCTGCCCGCTGCTGCGTGCAAAGCGCACAGGCTGCTGCCAACACCGGGGGGGCCCAGCGCTGGCTGGCCCTGGCTGAGAGTGCAGGCTGGGTCCCTGGCAAACTTGGGCCCCAAAGATCCCGTTTCGCGCCCCCCCCCCCCCCGTGTGAGTCTGGGGAATCCCAGCTGCCCGTCCCGTCCCGTCCCCTCTCCCTTCCTAGGATGTACCCCCGGCGGGGAGCCAGCTCCACCTGCTAAGGAGCTGGGCACACGGCAGGGGTCAGGCGCACCCCCCAGCACTCCCCGCCAGCTGGGACTTGGGGGAGATTGGCCCCTGCTCACTGGGGGTTGGCACCAGAGCTCCTGGGGCGCTCTCCCAGCCCACGGGCCTGGCCTCGGGCTCCTGCCCGCGAGGGCCGCGCCTCTGTCTGCACGCGGAGGCTGGGGGCTCTGTAGTGCCTTCCTCCTCCTGGCCAGGGAGGTCCTAGGGGGATTGGGATCCCTCCGCCCAGCCTCTGCACCGCGCCAAGGCCCCATGTCGGCTCCGTGAGTGACGCCGCAAGGCCTCCCTTGCTGGGCCGCTGCTTCTCGGCGCCAGCCCCGGGCAGGCAGGGCTCTCTGCTCCGGAGGGCACCAGGAGGCTGCCCTCAGCCCCCGGCCTGGGATTGCCCCCCTTGTGGGCCCGAGAAACCCAGGAGCGCGCCTCCGGCCACGGAAGCCCAGCTCTGCCGTTCGGACCCTGTGCCGGGCCTCGCCAGGAGGTAAACCGTCCTCCGGGCCCACGAAAGCTGCCGCGCCTGCCCCCCGTGCAGCCGCAGAGACGCGGCCCACTCCAAGGCTCCCGCACACAAGGGGTCGTCGTGGCTAGAGTCGGCCCCGGGCCCGGTGAGCTCTTTCCGCTGGAGGAGGCGAGG
Source organism: Pelochelys cantorii (assembly GCA_032595735.1). Taxonomy (NCBI): domain Eukaryota; kingdom Metazoa; phylum Chordata; order Testudines; family Trionychidae; genus Pelochelys; species Pelochelys cantorii. Next base: position 3,440,565 of record CM064358.1, on the reverse strand, counting down.
CCTTCGTGCCCTCCACGTGCCTCCCCTCCACCTGCCTCCGGCTCCTCCGGCCCATTCCCTAGGGCTCCTACTAGGGAGGTTAGATGTCGGCTCATCGAACTGGCGAGTAACCGTGTGAATTCTTATCGGTTACTCGACTAGGGGGCGGGGCCGACAGCCAGTGCGCTCCGGCCCCACTCCCGAAGAGCGCCTAGCCACGCCGCTGATTGAGGCAGCAGCACGGGGGGCCAGGCAGGAGCTGGTCCGTGAGGGGAGCCGGTTTAAAACCCAGCTCCCCTCACGGACTGTCTGCCTGCCGCCCTGCGTTGCTGCCTCTGACGCCGAGGCAGCAGCACACGGTGGCAGCAGCCCCTGTCTGGGGGGGTGGGTCCTGATCTCCCGGACAGAGCGTGAGCCAGAACTGAGCTCCTAATACACGTTAAATGCAGCAGGGGTAGGTCCTGGACTTACTGAGCCGGGCTGCTGGCCAGCCTGCTAAAAAATGTACTGGCGGGGGAGGAGGGAAATGCATATAGCCAACAGCATTAACCGATAATCGTTTGCATGTCGGTTAATCGACCGCACCATTACATCCCTCGCTCCTACAGTTCCACTGTCCAACCTCTCGGCGTCAGAGGGTTCGGCTACAGGGCAGGGGCCGCCCTTCCTCTCCCCTACATCCGACTGGCCAAAGCCTCCGCCAACAAGGAGCCTCCGTTTCCGCTGCTGGTGCCCAGTTCCTTAGGGCCCTCCGCATCATCCTCCGGCTCCGGCTCCTTGGCTGCGCTGGTCCGTGTCAGCCCAGGAACTTTCCTGCTCAGCCAGGGAAAAATTCCCCCTCCTCTCGGCTTCCCAGCCGGCACCGAGTAGCGCTGGGAGCCGGGGTTGGAAGAGGAGCAGCTCGGCCCGGCTCTGCCGGTGCTTTGTCTTCTGCCGACGCTGCCTGGTCTTTGGTTCTCCCCTCACTCCTCTCCCAGAGGGTGGCTGATTCTCCCTATCCACGGACGGAGGGACAGGACGCAGACTGTCACCTTCCTGAGCCCTTGGAGGCCTCAGCGCGGCTCTGCCGATCTATGATGCCGTTCTCCCACCCACCCGAACGGTCTGGCACATTCCAGCCACAGGCACGAGGGAAGGGGCCTCGTGCATCGGCCGAAGGGGCTGAGTTTCTGGTTTCTCCCCTCCCCACCCAGTGCCTTCAAGACTCAAGCAGGGACAGAGCAAACCAGGCAGCTACACCCCCTAGCCAACCAGGAGCAGAAGCAGCCGGGCCTCCTGGGCTGCAAGGTCTTCTCCTTGTGCTACACACGACTGTCTAGCGCACGTCAAGCCAGTGCAGTTTGCGGACAGGGTTCTCCAGAAGTGCCCGTGTTCAACCCGAGCCATCTTAGACTCGTGGTTCTCCGCCGGGGGCTCCGTGGGCGCCTCTAGACACTCGCCTCGCTCTGCGGCAGGCTACAGAGCACCCGTGATATCTGTAGACTCAACCGTCCCGCAGTGACTTGTGCAGGCCGCTCCGTCTGCGAGAGGCTGAAATGCAAGTACGGGGTTCGTAGTCCAGCGGCGTTGACTCCCTCGTGGCGTGGTACACGGGAGACAGGAAGCCGCTGTCCGGCCGTCGTGGGCTGTGACCCGTGGCTGGTTTGTGAGCCAAGTTGTTTTCCAGGGAGGCGAAACTGGGGGGCGCAAGACAGATGAGCCTCCGGAAAGGGGAGCGTCGGCTGGAACGGTGGAGGTCCCCCCCGTCTTGGAGGACAGACTCACTGGCAGCGTGACGTGCCAGGCCTCGTGGACGTGGTGCCCAGGGACCCTCCCGAGGAGGACCCCGGAGGAACTCCCTCATCCCTCCGGTCAGAAGATGGGCCATTCCCTCCACCCTCTGCAGAATTCCAGAGCCGCCTCTACCATCAATGGGTCTCTATGCACCAGCACCCGAGTGCCAGTCCTGCTACCTGCCAGAGGCTTGGTGGTTCAGAACTCCCTCAGTCCTTCCACCAGCGGCCCCGCCCTCCTCCAGTGTCCTCCTCAGTCTCGGAGCCGTACCTCCGCATGGGCCCTGGGTGTCCTTCGACAGGGCTGTACAGGGGGCGCTCGCAGGGGCCCCCAGGCCCCGCCTCAGGGCCCGCTCGCTGGAGATCGGCGCTCAATGCACCGGGCGCCTGTTTGCCGACGGACCTCCCGCCCACCCCACAGAAGGGTCCGGAGGTTTGCGCCACGCCGTGGGTGCTTCCAATCCAGGGTCTGACCATGAGGCCTCGCCGCTGTGTCCGGAGCCGCCACCGCTCGGCCTCTGAGCCGGCTTTCCGGGCACTGTGTCAGAACGGGGGCTGTGTGTCCGCAGTACGAGGCGTCCTCTATCTCTTGGCCACGTGGGAGCGTTTGGCCTCGTGGGCCCAGTGGAGGGGTCTGGCCCTGGAGAATATGGGGGTGTGACGACGCATCGGGGAGCCCCCAATCCTGCACCTCGTCTGGAGCGAGATGAGACTCCGCCAGCCAGTAGAACAGGGGGATTTATTGCTCCTCCAGGATACAGCCCAGCACAGACGTGATGTGGTTACAGGAGTCAGGGCCAGGATGCCTTAGACCCCTTGGGGTGGGGTCCACAGGCCCCTGACCCCTCAGTACTCAGCTTAGTCTCTTCTCTTCATGTTTTCCCAGCCAAAACTGCCTCTCCCCAAACCACGGAACACCCATCCCGCAGGTAGCCACACGCCTTGCTGGAGCTCAGGGGTGACCCCCTGCTGGGCAGTGCTTACAGACACAGGCCAGTGGGGGTCCCCCACAGCCCAAGCATAGCGCCCAGCAAGTGGACAGCACCCACTATGTCACAGGGGCTCCCCATCTTGGGGGCTGCCCCCTGTGAAGGCGTCCGGACCAGCGCTCGGCTCCGTCCAGGTGCGGGTCGTCGCTGTCCGTGCCGCCCGCCCCGCTGCGGGACTCCTCTCCTCCCTCACCCTCCGTGAATTCTCCCGGGGAGCACCTGGCCTCCTGCGCCGTCTCTCCAGAAAGGCCTCCTGCCTGGAAGCTGTCCCTCCTGTCAGACGGGCAGGCAACCCCGGGGCGAAGATGGCTTCCCTCCCTTGCCGTGTCCCACGGCTTGCACCCCCGGTTTCTGCCGAAGGTTGTATCCTGGTTTCACCTCAGCCGACCCATGCACTTACCTGCCTTTGTTCCAAAGGCTCCTGCCTTGATGGGGAAGCAAAGCCGGCTCTCCCCTGACGTCCGCAGGGCCTGGCAGGGGGCAACGCCCTTCAGGAAGTCCCCCGCCCTCTTTGTGGCGGGAGCTGGCCATGTTCGGGGGCAGGCGAGCGCTACACGGAGGAGGAACGGCAGGGTTCGGGGCACATTGCGCTCTGCTCTCGGGCAGGGCTGTCTCTGCCCCCAGGGGAGGGGGTCCGAGCCCGTTCCACAAGAGAAGCAGCATTGGCGAAGGCCACGTTTCACGACGTGCCACCTCCAGACCGGCGGGGAGGCCCCGTGGAGCTCGGTGCGGCCCCGTCTCCATACGGTGGGCGTCTCGTTCACCGCGGCTGTTCCTGGTGTTCCACGGCACCATCCTCTTCCTCACGCCCGCCCCCGCCCGGGTGTGGCTGGTTAAGCTCCCTCAGTGGACCAGCTCTCAGAGGAGGAGGGGGTGACCTCCCCAGACCTGGAGGCTCCTTAAGAATTCCAGCCCCTTTGCTGTGGCCCAGTTCCATGGAGAAGGAACCAAAGGTGCAGTCAGTTACCCCCCCCCCCCTCGCGCCTCCCCCCTCTCTGTATTGCCTCGGACAGAACCCGGAGATGGAGCAAGGGTGCACCCATGGACGTTACGGACCCCCGGCATGTGTGGGCAACCCTCCATGGAGTGCACCTCGGGGCCACGCATGCGGAAGAACCGCCAGGTACCTCGCCCGCCCACCCTGCAAAGAGCCGACACCGCTGGCTGAGCGACCGGATCCTGCCATGCGGATTGAAACACGGCGAGTGCCCGAGCATCCCCCGTGGCCGGGCGTTTGAGCCGGCCGGTGACCTGGGCTCCATGTTGGAGAGGAAGGCGAAATCCACCCCCACCCCCACCCCGGTCTCTGCCAATCTGGCCCAGGGAAAATTGCTTCCCAACACCAAATGGGACCATGAGCATGTGGGCAAGACCCACCCTCCAGGCTGCTGGGAAGGAACCCGGCACCCTCCCCGTGGTATGCCCCAGTGGGGTATTTGCTACCGGCACCCACTGATGGGCCACGTGGCCTTGTAGGCAGTTGCATCGTCCCCTCCCCTCCATAAACACATCCAGCTCAGGCTTGAAGCCAGGTGGGATTTTTGCCCCCGCTGCTCCCCTTGGAAGGCTGGTCCTGAACGTCTCTGCTGATGGTCGGTTTATCGCCTGTTGGTGGTGGGTCCACGTTGGCCCTTCTCTAAGTCCTCTCCCTCCCTGGGATTTGTCCGTCTGTGTTCGCAGAGGGCAGTCGGATCCCCCCTCGGCCTCCGTGTGGCCGAACAAACCACGTTCTTGGAGTCTCCGTTTCCAAGGTAGGTCTTCTCTGTACCCGCTCCAGTGTGAATTGTCCCTTCTTGAACGGGGGGAAGACTAGAATGGTACCCAGCAGTCCGGCTGCGGTCTCACCCGGGCCTGGGGTGACGGCGCTGACGCTGTGCCGGACATGGCACGCCGGATGCGTTCTAGGACTGCGTTGGCCTTTTCCGTGGCTGCATCGTACATAGTCCTCCTGTGATCAGCCGGTACAGCCAGCTCTTTCTCCTCATCTGTCCCGGGCAAAAAGTCCCCAGCTTATAGCAAGTGTCCTTCTGGCTAGTCCCGAGGGGCCTGTTTCCCACCATATAAGAACGAGGGGTCGCCCAATGAAATGAAGAGGCAGCAGATTTAAAACAAACCAAAGGAAGTTTTTTTTCCTTCACTCAGCGCTCAGTCAACCTGTGGAACTCCTTGCCAGAGGAAGTTGTGAAGACCAGGACTTTAACAGGGTTTAAAAAAGAGAGAGAAAATTCATGGAGGTTAGGTCCATCGATTAGCCAGGATGGGCAGGGATGGTGGCCCCAGCCTCTGTTTGTCAGAAGCTGGGAATGGGCGACAGGGGAGGGATCGCTTGATGATTCCCTATTCTGTTCCCTCCCTCTGGGACACCTGGCACTGGCCACTGTCGGCCGATGGGACACTGGGCTGGATGGGCCTTGGCTCTGACGCAGTCTGGCCCGTCTTTATGTTCAGTGCTCAACCACCCAGAGAGGCAGGAAGTTTTTGCTACTGTGCCGTCTCAGCCTCCCTTGCGGCAGTTTAAGCCCATTGCGCCTCGTCCTAGCCTCAGAGGTCAAGGAGAACAATTTGTCTCCCTCCTCCTGGTAACAACCTCATGTCCCCTCTCGGTCTGCTCTTCTCTGCACCGAACACCCCCAGGTCTCCGTCTTGCTCTCCAGACCGTTCAGCACTGCTGTTTCACTGGCCTGGCCTGCCGGAACCGCGGTTGTGCCGTTTCATGGCTGCAGGAGCCCTGCCCACTGTGGCCTGGCCGGGGTGGGTGCCGGATGACGGGCTGAGGCTGGGGGCGAGAAGCCGGAGGCTGGAGCCATGTTGCATGTGTCGTGTATCGTCCCCGCCCCCCCCCACCTGTATGCCTGCAGGTCTGGGCCTGTAGGGTGCAGACGGGGAGCCCTGAGCTGGGACCTCCGTCCCCCCCTTCACTGTCCCAGGCCCAGGTGTCAGAAAGGGGCAGCCACTGCCAGGCTCGGGGCCCGTGGATGGCCATCACGAGGCACTGGGCCTAGCCGCAGAGGCTGGCTGAGCCAGGCCCGCGTGCCCCTGGGGTGGGGGCAGGACCCGAGCTCCCTTTGTGCCCCTGCCCCACATGCAGGGGGGCTGGACTTGCTTGGCAGGGGTAGAACCCGCTGCCAGGGTGCGGGACTCCCAGCGTCCAGCCAGGAGTGGGGCCCTGGGGCGCCCGCCTGGCAGCTCTCGGCGGGCTGCACCCTTGGCAGCCGGGGCAGGGAAGGATGGACGGAGACACGCGCGCGTGCGCGGGTGTTTCCAAGGAAACCGCAGCCATTTGGTAGGGAGTTGCAGCTGCCGGTCGCTCACCCCCTCAGACGTGCAGCCCTTGCCCAGGGGAACGAGGGCGGGGGGGGGGGGGGAAAACGGCGGCGTCCTGCCAAAGTGCCACCTCCCTCCTGGCCTCTGCCCCCCGTTACCCCTCAGCCGATGCCCTCCCTCCACCCTGGTAACCAGCGTGCTTTCTCTGCCCCCCGCATCTAGCCATCGTGCCAGCCTGGCCTCCCTCTACCCACCCAGGGCCCGGGCGGGGAATTCTTGGGGGGCACGGTCATACCCTTGCCCTGGGGCACCAGGTGGGGGGCTGACTGGGGTGGTTCCTCTCAGCCCCCAGGCCTTGGCTGGGTTCTGGAAGCGGGTGCCCGGTGCCGCGGCCCAGGCCTGGCACTAGGCTCCCCGGCTGCTCCCTGATGCCAGTTTCCGTGGCAGGGGGCTGCGGCGGGCACTGGGTGAGGAAAGGGGGCAGAAGAGCGAGTGGGAGGGGTGGGGTCTTGGCTCCCTGGGGCCTCCTGGCTCTTGGAGGGGCCCCTGGGCTGGGACCTGAGCTTTGTGCTGAGCAAGGGGCCTCGGGCTGCCCCTAGGCATAGGGGTGTCCGAGGGGCCCGTGCTGGGGCGGGGGTGCAGTGCCAAGCTGTGTGGAAATGCCCAGAGTGATGGGCTGGGACCGAGCCCACCTGCTGCCCCCTCTCCGTCTGGCTCATGGGGGGCCCGGCTGGGTCAGTGCTTGGCTGGGAGTCTGCCAGAGACCAGCCAGGCTCAGCAGGGGGCGCTCTCTCCTCACGGTCTGGGCTGACGTGTGGGCCACTAGGGGGCTGCAGGGGGCGTGGGCCCAGCGGGGGGGCGGGGCGGGGGCTGGGCTGCAGGAGGTGGGGGGCTCGTCAGGGAGTGCTGGGCTGCAGGGGGCGGGGTGGAGGCTGTGAGTGTGCACCAGGCCCATGTGGGGAAGGGGGGGGTAGGACATCTGGGGCAAAAGATGGGGAGAGGCTGGTGGCTGGGAATAGGGACGCGCCCAGGGAAGGGGGAAAGCAGAGGAGGGCCCCGACTATGGGTGCTGTGGGCACCCCCCCCCCCCAGCTATTTGCAGCGTTCCAGGTGCTCCGTGGGGGGGAGGGGGGGAAGCGAGGACAGGACATGCTCAAGGCCAGAGGCTGGGATGGGGGGCAGGGGCTCGGGGAAGAGGGGGAATGGGATGGAGGGGGTGGGACCAGAAAGGGGCAGGATTTGGGGAAGGGATGGCCTGGGGGTGGGGCAGGAGGAGAAGTTGGTGTCTGTGGGGGGGGGCAGACTGGGACACTGGAGGGAGGGAGGGTGGAGACCAGCCAGGCTCAGCAGGGGGCGCTCTCTCCTCACCGTCCGGGCTGACGTGTGCCCCTAGGGGGCTGCAGGGGGGGCTGGGCAGCAGGGGCAGGGAAGGGCTGAAAATCACACCAGCGTCGGTGTCAGTGCCAGGAGCTAAGCTCCTAATGCCCGGCCTTTCCATCTGGGTGTTCACCACCGCCCCGGGGGGTGGATATGCTGCACCCTTACATGACCCCAACCTAAGCTGCCTTAGGTCCCCCCCCACCCCCCGCATGGGGCAAATCCAAAAGCGCCGTTGAATCAAGAGACGCTTTTCCCCCCAGAGCAAGCAGAGCCACTGTGGCTGGGCCCCCCAAGCCCTTTTAAATCCCACCCAGTCCCTAGGCGACTGCCCCCTTTCCCTCCCTGTCAGTGGGCCTCGGTGGTGGGGAAAGAGGGACCCCAAGCCTGAAGCTTGCTGCCGCTGGCAGGGAGAGGACCTCTTCAGGCCCATCCCACAGCCCTTCCCCCAGGCCCCTGAGCCTCCTCCTGTACCCCGCAGCCCCACCCCACCCTGCAGTCCTTAATTCCGCCTCGCCAGGTGGGTGGGAGGATTTGGATCTGGTCTGGGGGACCCCCCGAAATTCCACAAACCTGCTGCCCCTGCACGGAAGAGCAGGCGTAAATTGCTGATGTGCATTCTCTGGCCGCTGGGTGGTTTCCAGACCCGCTGCCCCAGAGCCAGAGGATAAAAAGGGGGCTGAGTGGGTTACCGACTGTTGTAATGAGCCATGAATCCAGGGTCTTGGTTACAGCCCCGTAGTAAAATTACGAACTTCAGCTCACAAGCCAATTTTGGGGAACAGGTTGTCCAGGTGGCTTGTGAACATGAGGGCTGAGAGGTGAGACACAGAGGGGCTCGTTCTCTGAAAATTGTCCACTCCAGGGGCTGTGCGGTTGTGTCTTTTATCATTTTTCGGTGCATGTTCATTCGAGAGCGTAGGGCCATGTTCTCTGTAAGCTGAACGCCTGGGCACCCTCTCAGGAGAGATTCCAAATGCTGCCTAGCTGATTAGCAAAGCACCCACAGGTGGCCGCGTGGGTGTCTACTCGTGGTGCACATTTGCATATGCCTTGGTGCACAGAACAAAATTTATTCCGCCCATGGGTACACCAGCACAGGGGTTGTCTGGTTTCACCCTATTATTATTGGGGCATTTAATGCACATTACGCTAAGCATGTCCGGGGCGGGGGCCTGGACCTTGAAAGGCGCAGTGGGTGGTGCAGTGAACTTTGTAGCAGCGGTGTTATGGCTGCATGCTTGGCGGCGGTGGTTCTGGTGGGGTCTGGCGCTACTCTGAGTCGGTCTGTGGGGAGCTCTGCCGGTGGGACAGAGCCACACCTTGGCCATGGCCGTGGTTGCTTCAGGGAAAAATGTTGACTGTGGAATCAACGAGCATTACGCTGCTGAGACCCTGATGGAAGCAGGAGCCACAGAAGGGCCCGGTGGTGATTCCTAACCGCGATGACTCTGGCAGTGCAGCCAGCGAGATGACAACTCTCTGGCACCAACTGCTGTCATAGGGTATGTCTACACAGCAAAGTTATTTCGCAATAACTTTCTTAGTAGCTACACAGCTATTCTGTTTTTTTCGAAATTAATTCAAAATAGCGGCGGGCTTATTTTGACATTGGCGCTATTCCTCGTGGAATGAGGTTTACCAATTTCAAAATTGCTATTTTGAAATCAGTGCTGTGTAGAAGCTTATTTTGAAATAGGGGGCCTCCAGCCCTTCCCAGCGTGCCCTGCTGGCCACCCTGGTCACAAGGTAACTTCTGACCTGAGGCCCTGCCGGAACTGGTTCCAACCAGCCTTAAATGCGATTCAACGTCCACTCAATGTGGACGCGCTATTTCGAAATGCATTTTGTGTGGAGATGCGTTATTTCAAAATAACGCTGTAGTGGAGACATACCCGTAAAGTACTCAACGTGGATCCCCACATCACTGTGCGCCCTGGATGTCAAATCTGTCCCAAGTGACTCCAGAAGAAACTCTGCAATTTCATCCCCCCCAGCCCACATGGGGGGCCTTCTGCGGCCTTCCCAAGATGCACAAATGAGGAAACGCAGGTGGACCAGTGTTATCTGGCCCTGGCGCTCTTACTGCAGGAATAGCGGAACTCCTAAAAGCTATCCTCCAGCCACTCCCTCTGCAAAGGGCTTGCTTCCCCCCAGCCGCTCCGCTCCCCGCACGGTGGCATTTTACCCCACCTCCCTGATATCTGTAAGATGACAGGCTACCCCAAATGTGGCACCAATCTCATCCTGTTCATCCACACCCCTTGGGCCAGGCTTCCTCTCTAGATAGATAGATGCCTCTCTCATAGAGCTGGACAGGACCTTGAGAGGTCATCAGATCCAATCCCCTACCCTCACAGCAGGACCAAGTACCATCCCAGACAGACTTACCCCAGATCCCAAAATGGCCCCCCTCGAGGACTGAACTCACAACCCTGGATTTAGCAGGTCAATGCTCAAACCACTGACCTATTCCTACCCTGATTGGTCAGCCTGGTCCCAGGGCACCTGGAAGAGGAATTTCTAGACCAAATGCGCCGCAAAAACCAGTGATACACCCGGGGTAGCTGGAGGGTGTTTTCACAACCTACACGCCCTCCTGGGTTTCCAGTCTAACTTCAGCTACTGCATAAAACTTTCTCTAGAACGTTCCCCCCCCCCCCGCCTCGACTTCCTGCGCCACCATCAGCTTCAGCAGTGACTCCTGACAGCCAGCTAAGTACAGGCGACCCCCAGGTCCCCTCACTGACCTTGAGAACGGCCAGACTGGGTCAGACCAAAGGTCCATCCAGCCCAGTGTCCTGTCGGCCGACAGCGGCCAATGCCAGGGGCCCCAGAGGGAGTGAACAGAACAGGGAATCGTTAAGTGATCCCTCTCCTGTTGCCCGTTCGCAGCCTCTCCTGGCTAGGGACGCCATCCCTGCCCAGCCTGGCCAATAGCCGTTGATGGACCGAACCCCGCTAAAGTCCTGGCCCTCACAGCCTCCTCTGGCAGATCCTATAACAGGCGCCAGCCTCGCGGAATCCGTTCGCACCAGCCAGGCCCTCGCCTACCCCAAAACAATCTCCCAGCCTCCTCTTCAGAACAGAGCTTCCCCCAGAGCAGGGCTTGCTGGCTCCAAGCCACGCAGCAGATGCAAAACCCGCAGCCCCGTGGGGTCCCACACGTGTCTATCGCAACATGTGATGCCCCTTGGCCGGTGACGAGGAAGTGGTGAACCCAGCCAGTGCCTGCGCACTTGGGTGGACTTGCCCAGGAAAAGGAGGGAAGACAAAACCTTGAACACTTTTTCCACGACACGGTGGCTGTTTCTCTGAACTCTCCTTCCTTGGCCTGCCCACGCCTTCAAAACACAAGCCTAGGCCCATAAGTCCTGCCTTTCCCACACACTCGATAAGGACAGCGAGTTTGAGGCTTATGACAACAATGGGTAACCCACTAAGCCTCCTTTTTGACCTGTGGCTACAGGGTGTAAACAGGGCCACTGCAACTGGACTGGTCTGGGCGGTATCCGGGGACGGCCGCTGCTCCACTCCACACCTTCGAATGCTTTCTAACTCCCTGTCCCACCTTACGAGACCTTCCACAGCCCTGAAGGGGAGCACTGTGTCGGGGAAAGTCTGGTCTCTCCCCAGCACATGCTGGTGCGGCTTATGCGCTCCCACGTCAGCTCGCCCTCCTGTGGCCAACATGGCCCCCGTGACTGGCCCAGGAAGGGGCACGCAGCAGGGTTGGAAGGAACCATGGCCAGGCCCGTCTGTTCTGCCTTTTTCGGTTTCTCATTGGTACCTAAGGGCTTCCCCCAGCTTGCCTGGAGAAGCTGGGACTGCTGGGCCCCCATGGTGTGATGGGGGACCCCTGGTCTATGGGGCCATCGGGTTCTTGGTGCTGGGGGGGGTAACTTGGCCTACAGAGCCATGGGGTTCTGAATGCTGACCCGCCCATGGTGCTGTGGCCGCAAAGGTTCTGTGCTCTGGGGCCCCCACAGCAGAGGTGCTGCATGTTGGGGTTTCCAGCCTGTGGGGTTGTGCAGCGCTGAGCGCTGGCCCCCCTGGTGCTGGGGGAGGCACACCAGGTAGTTGTCCCTCCATGAGCTCCCCCTGCCCAGTGGCTCTGAGCCCGTTGCTGCAATCAGCCCCCTGGCTGCCAGACCGGGGGGAGGGGGGGGGACACGACAGCTTGGTGGGCATTTGGGGCACGTCTGGCAGGGCTGTGAGGGCTCAGGCTGGGATTGGGGGGGGGGCCTTGACTGCCCCAGTTCAGGGAGCTTGTAGCACTGAGCAGCGAGGGATAGGGGGGCGGCAGCACTGTATGGCGAGGGGGGGCAGTGTCAGGCTGGGGGCGACCCAGGAGATACTCTTGCAGTCTGGGCCCTCCCCGGCTGGGGGCAGGGGCCAGGAGAATCGATGGAGTCTCCTGGAAGCTGTGACCCCCATCCTTGGCTGCCCACCCCACTCTGCCAGCTGAGCCGGGAAGGGGAGTGGACCAGATCCCGGGCTCAGCAGGGAGCTCTGGCAGCCAGGCCGTGCAGCTTTTGCTCCACTGGGGGGGGGTCCCTTCTCCATGTCAGGCCTTTCTGCTCTATGTGGCTCTCAGGGCTGGGGAAAGCCTGGGGGTGACTTATGCCAGCTGTTGGGTGGAGCTGAGGGCAGTGGGGTGCAGTGGTTAGAGCAGAAGGCTGGGAGCCAGGACTCCTGGGTTCTCTGTCCAGCTCTGGGAGGAGAGTGGGGGGCAGTGGTTCGAGCAGAGAGGCTGAGAGCCAAGACTCCTGGGCTCTCTGCCCAGCTCTGGGAGGGGAGTGGGGTGGAGTGGTTAGAGCAGAGAGGCTGGGAGCCAGGACTCCTGGGCTCTCTGCCTGGCTCTGGGGGGGGAGTAGGGGGCAGTGGTTAGAGCTGGGAGCCAGGGCTCTCCCCACTGAGGCGGTCTCTCTCCCCACAGCACTGCAGCCTGGGCAGCAGCCGCTCGGAGAAGGGCTCGTCGTGGTCCAGCCGGTCGTTGGGCGCGCGCTGCCGGAACTCCATCGCCTCCTGCACCGACGAGCAGCCCCACGTCGGCAACTACCGGCTGCTCAAAACCATCGGCAAGGGCAACTTTGCCAAGGTCAAGCTGGCCCGGCACATCCTGACGGGCAGAGAGGTGAGGGGGCGGGAGCCGTGGGGCAGCCCGCCGGAGGGGTGGGCAGAGGGCCATGGAGCAATGTCTCAGGCAGGGTATATGGGGGAGCCATGGGGCAGCGCTGCGGGAGGGAGCAGGGGAGAGGAGGGCCATGTGGGGCACAGGGAGGGAAGTGAGGGGCAGGGGAGAGGAGGAGCATGTGGGGCACAGGGAAGGGAGTGGGGGGGCAAGGGTGTGGAGGGGTATATGGGGCACAGGGAGGGGACTGGGAGGGGTGCGTGGGGCACAGGGAGGGCAGGGGAGGGAGGTGTGGGGCACAGGGAGGGAAGTGGGGGGCGGTGCCCCCGATATTCTCTCCCCCTTCCCAACCAGAATCTGGGGGCCCTGGCAGTGGCCACTGTGGGCGGACGGGACCCCGGGCCGGAGGGACCCCAGCTCTGTCCCCACCTGGCCACTCTCCTGTTTGTAGGTTGCAATAAAAATCATTGACAAGACGCAGCTGAACCCCACGAGCCTCCAGAAGGTGAGTGGGGGGGCAGCAGGCCGGTGCCCCCGGGGCTGGAGCGGGGGGACCCTGTGGCTGCCCACAGCGCAGCGCCCCCGGCTGGGTTCCCAGGCTCCACAAAGGGCCCACTGGACTCTGGGCCCGGGGGGGGCTCGGGTCCCACCCCCAGCACCCCCTCATTTCTGCACCCCAGGGCCCCTCCCATCTCCCCCCCCACGGCACTATCCTGCCAGCCCCCCACCCGTCCCCCTCCCTCAAATCCCGGCTCTAATTAGCGCTCAGAGGCCCCGCTGGTCACTGTGGGAACAGCTGCTCGGCATCTCCAGGGGCGGCTAATTAGCTTGGGATTTGGAGGCCTGAGAAGTGGATTGGCGCCAACCCCGGCACCGCCCCTCCCCTGCCCCTCGGGGACCCCCCCCATCTTCCCAAGCCAGCCCCTCCCCCGGGATCGGCGCGGGTGCCCCACCGAGGGAAGGGCCCCACGGGCTGGGGGTGGTGGGGCGGGTGAAGAAAATCTGTGAAGCTAATACCACCCCCCCCCCGACTCTCTGCCCCCTCCAGCTGTTCCGGGAAGTGCGGATCATGAAGGGCCTGAATCACCCCAACATTGGTGAGCCGGGGGCCTGGCTCTGGGGCCCAGGGGCGATGAGGCCCTGGATGACTGCCCCTCCCCCCAGCTTCAGCTGCCCCGGCCCAGGCAAAAGGACCAGCTGTGTGGGCACTGCCTCTGCGGGCCCCTCCGCTGCAGGGGGGCAGGCGTGGAGGGAGGAGGGGCAAGTCCTTCCCATGGGCTGGATCGGGGCCATTCTGTGAGGCCATACGGGCAGGCAGTGCGGGGGGGGCAGGCCTGTCCTGTGAGGCTGTTGGGTGGGAGTCAGGCTGCCCTATGGTGTTTGGGGCTGTGAGAGGGGGTTAGCCCTGTCCTTGGAGGGTGTTTTAGGGTGCTGGGGGGTGGGGGTTGCAGGCGCCATTCCAGGAAGCTCTTTGGGGGGCTGTGACCCATACATTTCAGGGGCGGTCTAAATTGCATAGGCAGCAAAGGCTCTGCCAGCCTCGTCATGGGAGAGACCCGGCCCCTGTGGGATGGAGGGGGGGCGGGGGGGGGTTGACCCTGGGGAGTTGGGTGCTTGACCGTGTCCCTGCGTTACAGTGAAGCTGTTTGAGGTGATAGAGACGGAGAAAACGCTCTACCTGGTGATGGAGTACGCCAGCGCTGGTGAGCACCCCCCCCCCCGACTCCGGCGGCCCCCTGCCCCCCTCCCCACAGCCTGGCCTGACCGTGGGCCCTGCCTGGCATGACCCCTCCCTCCCCCCACAGCCCAGCCTGAGCAGGAGCCCCGCCTGGCGTGACCCCCACCTGGCCAGGTGTGATGCGCCTCTCTCCCCCTACAGCCCCCGCTGCCCGATGACAGGCCCTGCCCCCCCCCCCCCCGCTAAAATTATCCTCGCTCGGTTTAAAATAAGCTGAGCCACTGGGCTGCCTGCAGGCGCTGCCCAGCTGGTGGCTGACTCGCTGCTGCAGACTGGCACAGGCTGCCATGCGGGGGGGGGGGTGCCCACCTGTGCCAGGGGCGGCTCCCCTCTGCCGCCGGGGCTCCGGCTCGTCCCCGAGCGGCCGCCGTGGGCTGGTGCCGGTGCCGGGCGGGGGGCACGAACCCCAGCACCTCCAGCCCAGTTCCGGGGGGTCTGGCGGCCGCTTGGGGGGGAATGTGCGGGGTCTCCAGGCCCCCCGTATCCGGCTGTCATGGACCCCCCCCCCCCCCAGCAGGACAGCTGCCGTTGGGGGTGGGGCTGCCCCGCAGGACGGGGGGGCCCCCTTTGCCCCAGCCTGGCACCGCCCCCGGCAGCCGGCTCCTGACCGCGCTGCTCCCCCAGGCGAAGTCTTCGACTACCTCGTGTCGCACGGACGGATGAAGGAGAAGGAAGCCCGGGCCAAATTCAGACAGGTCAGGGTGGAGCCTGGCAAGGGGAATGGACGCGAGCCCTGGGAACCCCAGCAGGGGGCGCTGTGGGGAGGGGGCAGGAGCTGGCGGGGGGGGGGGGCAATGCCTGGTTACTCCAGCCCTGGCCTGTTCCAGCAGGGGGCGCTGTGGGGCACAGGGTGGGGGTTCTCTGCCCCCTGGCTCCCACCCTGGTGGGCCCGTCGCTGTAGCTCAGGGCGGGGTCTCTGGGTTGGCCCTGGCTCCTGGCGGCGAGGGCTGGGCCGGGAAGCTGGGAGCAGCATGCGGAGCCCTCTGCTGCCAGGACTGGTCGTCCCCCCCCACCCCCCACTGCAGCCTGAGGGAAGGGGGGGCTGCCGGCCTTGCCCTTGGGGGGGATGACTGTGTGCTCTATGGGGAGGGGCTGTACACACTCTGAGGGGGAGGTTTTGTGCTCTGTGCGGGGGCGGTGGGGGGCTCCTGGCTCTGCATGTGGGGGGGGGGGACTGGGCTGCTGGCTCTGGGGGGGCTGCATGCTCTGCCCATGGAGGGGGAGCTGTGCTGTTAGCTTGGGGGGGGGGGGCGTAGGTTCTGCACGTAAGGTGGTAGCCATGTTGTGTTGCTGGCCCTGGTTGGGGGGGGCGCTGCTGTCCCTCTTGTGTGTCCTGGGGGGGGTTGAGGGCTCCCTGCTGGAAGCCAGCCGGGAAACCCGCCTGGGCGCTGCCTTCCCAGCCTTCGGTCCTGGGAGGCAGGGTGGGGGGCAGAGTGTCGGTCGCTTCGCTGCCCTCACTGCCGCCTCTGCCCCCAGATCGTCTCGGCCGTGCACTATTGTCACCAGAAGAACATTGTGCACCGAGACCTGAAGGTGAGTTGCCCCCGCCCTGGGCACCAGCACCCAGGCCCTTCCTCTCCCCTGCCCCACACTAGGCACCACCCTGCCCCATGGGCATGTCCCCTCCCCCACCCAGGGCCTTGCTCAAGCTTCCCTCCTGACCTCAGACCCACTTTCTGCCCTGGCCCAGGGCCTCCCCCAGCACAGCCTCTCCCCCCCACCCCCCCCCCCCACCAGGGTAGGGATGCGAATGGGAAACCGGTTTTCTAGTGTCCAGGAGCAGGCCCATCAGCCAGGATTTTACATCCCTATTCTAGGCAGGCCTGGTCCCCCCCCCCCCCGCGCCCCTCCCTTCGCTGGCTGTGTGGGCAGAGCCTGACCCTGATCTCCCTCTACTGTAAGGGCCGGACCTCAGTGTACCCCTCCCCTTCCCCCCCCAGCTGTGGGTGTGTGGCCATCCCCTCCCGCCTGCTGTGCTCCCCTGCCCCCCCCAGCTGGGGGGGGGCGTGGCAAGACCCCGCTGTGTCTCCTGCCCCTCCCAGATGTGGGGGCATGGCCATACCCTGCTGTGCTCCCCTCCCAGCTCTGGGGGCGTGGCCAGACCCCTTTGTGCCCTCTGCCCCTCCCAGCTGGGGGGTGTGGCCAGCCCCTCCCCCCTGCTGTGCCTCCTACCCCTGCCAACTGGGGGGCGTGGCCAGACCCCCCCTCCGCTGTGCCCCCTAGCCCTGCCAGCTGGGGGGGACGTGGCCAGACCCTGCTGTGCCCCCTGCCCCCAGGCGGAGAACCTGCTGCTGGACGCTGATGCCAACATCAAGATCGCGGACTTCGGGTTCAGCAACGAGTTCACGCTGGGCTCCAAGCTGGACACGTTCTGCGGGAGCCCCCCCTACGCCGCGCCCGAGCTCTTCCAGGGCAAGAAGTACGACGGGCCCGAGGTCGACATCTGGAGCCTGGGGGTCATCCTGTACACCCTGGTCAGCGGCTCGCTGCCCTTCGACGGGCAGAACCTCAAGGTGGGCCAGGCCGGGGGCACGGGGCCGAGGGTGTCCTGGGGGGACATCCAGGGGCATAGGAGAGTCCTGGGGGACACAGGGATGGGGTGTCCTGTGGGGACACGGGCTGGGGACATCCAGGGGCACAGGGATGGGGGTGTCAGGGGGGACATGGGATGATGGGGTGTCCAGGAGCAGGGGGTGTCCTGGGGGGCACAGGGATGGGGGTGTCGGGGCGTGGGGGACATGGAGTGGGGAGATATGGACGTCGGGGGTCCTGGGGACCCGTGAGTATGGGGGTGTCCTGGAGGAACATGGGATGGGAGGCCTGAGGAGGACATGGGGATGGGGGTGGGGAGATATGGCCATGGGGGGTCCTAGGAAAACAGGGGGTCGGGAGATGGGGGTGGGGCACACTGGGTGTCCAAGGAGGCATGGGCAGTGAGGGGGTGGGATGCGAGGGACGCCTGAGGGGAAGGGGGAGAATCTGGGGGCTGCGGGTGCCCCAGGTGGCGGTGGCCGGGCCAGCCCGTAGCCCAGTGGAAGGGCAATCTCTAGGTCGGATCTCGCCCCTGCATCGCTTTGGGCCCCTGGCGCCAGAGCCTGGTTGTCTGGGCGCGCAGCCCGGGGCCTGTACAGCCCTGCTGGGCCTCGCCGCAAAGCAAGCCCCCGCTTTGTATGGGGAGGGGGACCCTTTGGGGCCAGCTTCTAGCCAAGGCCCTGGCGATGGGAGTCCCTGGCAGGCGGGCTGGCTGGGGGAGCCCTGCATGATGCGCCCCCGCGCCCCCCCAGGAGCTGCGGGAGCGAGTGCTGCGAGGCAAGTACCGCGTCCCCTTCTACATGTCCACTGACTGCGAGACCATCCTCCGGCGCTTCCTGGTGCTCAACCCCGCCAAGCGCTGCACCCTGGAGGTGAGTGCCCCCCGGGGGCGGGGGGAGGGCAGGGGGCCCCCCCCAGGAGTGAGGGGGGCAGGCAATGTGCCCTCTCATCTTTTCCATCCATGTGCAGTTATTTTCCATCCCCGTGTGGAATAATGTTTCTTTGTGCACCAGGGCGCGTGCGAATGTGCACCGCCACTAGAAACACCCACCGAGTGCTGGGCGCTCCGCTCCTCAGCTGGGCAGCATTGGAATCTCTCCTGAGCACCCGCACAAGCATACCACTTACTGGGAACATTGGTGGCAGGGTGCCCCCTGGCAGCAGGGGATGGCAGGGTGCCCAGTGGGGGTGGCAGGGTGCCCCCCCAGCCGGTATAGGGACCTCATAGCATCCCCCTGTCCTGTAGCACAGGGGTTAGTCTGTGCCCCGTCCCCTGGCAGTGCCCAGCATACCCGGCTCCCTGCGGCAAGTCCAGCCCAGGCAGCCCCCCCGGCACCCTCCCCTCCTGGGGCTCCCCCCAGCTTTCTGGACCCTCCGTGGATCTCAGTGTGTTTCTTCTTCTCTCCATTGGCAGCCCCACCCCTGGCCCTAGAGGGGCTGTTTAACCCCTTACACCCCATGCAGAGCAGGGCTGAGCCCAGAGGGAAACTGAGGCACGCATGGGGCTTCATAAAGATATTACCAAGGTTCCCGTTTCCTCATTGCCCCCCTCCTGTGCTCTGTGGCCCCCTTTACCTGCCCCCCGACTCGGCCCATGGACCTGGGACCCCATCCTTGCCCTCAGCTCTGCTTGGTGCCCCCCAAGTAGTGGTAATCCCCCCTGGGGGGTGAGCTTTCATTAAGCTGGTGCTGCCTGTGCAAGGCCCTGCCTGGCGCTGCCTCCCCCAATGACTGTAATTAGTGTAATTGACTCAGGGGATAATTACAGGGTGTCTGGGACCTAGGCAGGCTCCATGCAGCCCCCACAGAGCTCGGCTTCCTGGTGGGCGGGGTCTCGGAGCTGGCTGGGAGCACCCGGGGCAGGGTGCAGCTCCCAAAGGCCCATGGGGGCTCCCCTGGGGGGCAGAGTTGGGCTGCTGGGCTCCCTGGGTGGGCGGGGTCTCGGAGCTGGAAGGGAGCCCCCCAGGAGGGGGGCTGTAGCTCCCACAGGCCCATGGGGGCTCCCCTGGGGGGGCAGAGTTGGGCTGCTGGGCTCCCTGCCCCACAGCGGGGCAGGGGCTCGGGGGCACTGGAAGGAGGGTGCTGGGCCCTTCCTCGCTGCGCCCCTCTGCAGCCCTCTTGGGATGGGGGGGTAGGGGGGGAGACACAGCCTGAGTCCCAGCAGGAAGACTCAAACTGCGTTCGGGGGAGGCGGCAAGGCAGGGAGATTCAGCACCTGTTCGGGGGGGGGGGGGTCCTGGTGGGGAGACTTGCCCCTGTCTTGCTGTGTATGGGGGGAGGGGGCAATGGGTGTGTGGGCAGACACGGCCTCTGTGCCAGTTGTGGGAGACAGGTGAGGGGTGGTGGGTCTGTGCTGGCTGAGGGGGAGGGGTACTTTGGGGGCAGATGCGGCCCTGGTACCAGTTGGGGGGAGGGGGGTCTGTGCCAGCTGGCGGGGGAGGGGTACTTCGGGGGCCGATGCGGCCCTGGTGCCGGTTGTGGGGGGATTGAGGGGTGCCCAGTCTCGAGATGCGCCCCCCCACGCCAGGGGGGCCCGACCCTCCTCTCACCCGTCCTTCCTTCCTCTCCCAGCAAATCATGAAGGACAAATGGATCAACATCGGCTACGAGGGGGACGAGCTGAAGCCCTACAAGGAGCCGGAGGAGGATTTTGGAGACACCAAGCGCATCGGTGAGGGCCCAGGGCTGCTGGGCTGCATGCCCTGGGGAGGGGGGACCCCCTGCGGGGGCAGCGCCGGAGGCTGGGCTGGACGCGAGGATGCCAGTTTTGTGAGGGCTCACTGGCGTGGCCCAGCTGGCTGGCTAGGGGAGGGCAGAGCAAAGCCACGGCCCCATGGCCTGGATCTTTGGCCTCCGCCCCACCCGGGCCAGGACATGGCCCCTTCCTCCCAGCTCCCAGAAGGCTCAGTAGTACCAGGGCACCCCCCAAAGGCTCGGGGGCTTGCTTGGCGGGGGCTGGGCGCTGGTGTCTATGCTGGAAACAAACCCAGCCCCTCTCTCCCAGAGGTGATGGTGGGGATGGGCTACACCCGCGAGGAAATCAAGGAAGCCCTCAACAGCCAAAAATACAACGAGGTCACAGCCACCTACCTCTTGCTGGGCAGGAAGAACGAGGTGAGTGCGGGCCCGGGGTAGGGGAGACTCGTGGGGGAGCCGGGATGTAGAGGGGAAGCCCGTGAGGGGTTTGGATCTGGAACGTTTGCTGAATCCTCTGTCTCGTGCACCGTGCTGCTGCGGCAGGCAGCCGAGCGCTCCTGGCCAGCTCTCTAATTGCTTCCAGCCATGGGCGGAATTTTTTTGCATCCACGTGCGGAATAAATTTGTATGTGCACCGAGGCAGGTGTGAATGTGCACCATCAGGAGACACACAGGGCACCAGCGGGCACTTTGCTAATTAGCCGGGTGCTTGGGGATACAGGGAGCACTGCTCCCAGGCCTGCACTCGCATGAACCTTTCCACAGGCAGCTACAAGCCGAACGAAGGCATTTCCACAGCCCAGAGCTGTCCCATCTCGTCCTGGTCCCAAGCCTGACCCCTGTAAGTTTATTTCCCAGTCCTGCCCTCCCTCACTGTGGAGAGGACAATGCCCCAGCCTCTGCCTGGGAGCAGCATTCCCACGCACACAGCAGAGTTCTAGGTAAAAGGTATAAAACCCACGTGTTACCTACAGAAAGACCCATTTTCGGGGTCATAGCGTGTAGACCCACGTCCTATAGCTTAAGAAACCAAGCCAAACTGCAGTGTGAATTCTCCAAACTGCATCACATTTGAATCCGGCCGTGCCTCCCCCGGGTAGATAGTACAGTCACCTGGCTTCCATACGCAGGCCTGGGACCCTCTTCCCTGCCTCCGCAGGCGGCGTGCTGTGCGGGATGGTGTCACTTTCCCCTTTTATACTTTCGTCCACGTGGAGAGAACTTTTCTATTCCACACCAGGCCCCCAAACATTCCCTCCAATCTTTCCCATCCACGTGCAGATTTCTTCCCTCCCACGTGCAGAATATTTTTTATGTGCACCGAGGCAGGTGTGAATGTGCACCACCAGGAGAAACACAAAAACCAAGCGGCTCTGCCAGTCGGCCGGGTGGCGTTGGAATCTCTCCTGAGTCGCCGCACAAATGCCCGGCTTCCAGGGTCACCCGAGCTAGCCCCATGCCCTTGCGGGCTTCCATGAGGCAGGGCAGAAACGGCTCGTTCTCTTTGTTGATGGCCCGTTCAATCTGAATGCACCTTTCACAGACCAGACTGGGTGTCCGGCTGGGTGGGTGTTACTTGGGAGGAGACACGGCTTCACAGTCAGTTTTTATACTCCAGCTTGCGCCGTGCTCCATGCTTATGAATCGGATAATCGCACTCCGCAACCCGTTGCTTTTCATAGGATCACAGAACCATAGAGCTGGAAGAGACCTCAGGAGGCGATCAAATCCAGCCCCCTGCTCTAGGCAGGACCAACCCCAATTAAATCAACCCGGCCAGGGCTTTGTCAAGCCGGGACTTAAACGCCTCTAGGGATGGAGACTCCACTGCTTCCCTCGGGAACCCGTCCCAGGGCTTCACCACCCTCCTAGGGAAAGAGTTTTTCCTCATATCCAACCTGGACCTCTCCCCCCCGCAACTTGAGACCATGGCACTAAAAGGAGGGGAACCGCCAAAACTCTCTCCCGGGGGTGGCGGTGGTGTTGCCAGAATGGGGTGTTTCCCTCGAAAGTTGCACTGCAGTGTGCCCGCTCCCGCTGGTTGGGCACCAGAAGGGCGTTTCCGTCCGGAAAGCGTGAGGGCAAGGCCAGAAAGCAGCTGGCGCCCAGGTGCGAGGCTGGGGTGACAGATGTGCTCTCGGCAGGTGGAGGGGAGCGAGTCGCGCACGGGGAGCAGCCTGTCCCTGGCCCGGGTGCGGGCCCCCAGCGAGGTCTCCAACGGCACCAGCAAGTCGTCCACCCACGCCAAGGCCCAGCGCAGCTCCTCCACCTACCACCGGCAGCGGCGGCACAGTGACTTCTGTGAGTGCCCGGCCCCAGCAGCCGTGGGACCGCAGACCCCAGTGGGGCCAAGGGCAGCTGGGGGGCCAAAGGGCAGAGGTTTGAGGGCCAGTGGGGAGTGGGCGGAAGGGTCAGGCCTGTGGGGGGGCTGAGGGGCATTCAGGGGGAGGGGAGTGGGCAGGAGGGAGTGTGGGGGAGGAGTCAGGGCAGGGGGCGTTGTGGGGAGCAGGGCAGGAGCTGGGGCTGTGGAGCTTCCGGCTACTTCAGCCCCAGCCTCTCCCAGCAGGGGGCGCTGTGGGGAGGGGGCAGGGGCTGGCTGTGGGGGGAGCCCCCAGCTACTCCAGCCCCGGCCTCTCCCAGCAGGGGGCGCTGTGGGGAGGGGGCAGGGGCTGGCTGTGGGGGGAGCCCCCAGCTACTCCAGCCCCGGCCTCTCCCAGCAGGGGGCGCTGTGGGGAGGGGGCAGGGGCTGGCTGTGGAGGGAGCCCCCAGCTACTCCAGCCCCGGCCTCTCCCAGCAGGGGGCGCTGTGGGGAGGGGGCAGGGGCTGGCTGTGGGGGGAGCCCCCAGCTACTCCAGCCCCGGCCTCTCCCAGCAGGGGGCGCTGTGGGGAGGGGGCAGGGGCTGGCTGTGGAGGGGAGCCCCCAGCTACTCCAGCCCCGGCCTCTCCCAGCAGGGGGCGCTGTGGGGACGGGGCAGGGGCTGGCTGTGGAGGGAGCCCCCAGCTACTCCAGCCCCGGCCTCTCCCAGCAGGGGGCGCTGTGGGGAGGAGGCAGGGGCTGGCTGTGGGGGGAGCCCCCAGCTACTCCAGCCCCGGCCTCTCCCAGCAGGGGGCGCTGTGGGGAGGAGGCAGGGGCTGGCTGTGGGGGGGAGCTGTATGAACTGTGACTGGGGAAAGCCCAGGGGGGAGGGAGGTGCCAGCTCTGCCCACTGCACCGACTGGGTGCTGCCTGGCAGGATGTCAGAGCCGTGCCCCCCCCCCCCCCCGCAGGTGGCCCCTCACCCGTCCCCATGCACCCCAAGAGGAGCCCCACCAGCACGGGGGAGACGGAGGCCAAAGAGGAGCGGATGCCCTCCCGGAAGGCCAGCTGCAGCGTGATGAGCAGCGGGCGCGGCATCCCCCCCTCCAGCCCCATGGTGAGCAGCGCCAACAACCCCAACAAGTCGGAGATCCCCGACCGGCGAAAGGACAGCGCCATCAACACGGTGAGACCGGGGAGGGGTTGGCGGGGGGGGGGCAGGGCCAGGAGTGGCGTGTGCCCAGGGGCCGGGCCCACGCTAAGCCCCGCTTGGCCCCCCCGCAGAACAACATCCCGTCGAGCGTAATGACGCGGAGGAACACGTACGTGTGCACGGAGCGGCCCGGCACCGACCGCCACTCGCTGCTGCACAACGGCAAGGAGAACAGGTAGCCGGGCGGGGGCGGGGCTCCCCGCTGCGCTGCTGTCGAGCTGGGGCGGCCCCAGAGCTGAGGCAGGGAGCCCCCCTCAGCCCCGTGGTTGCTCCCCCAGTGGCCTGCGGTGCTGGGTCCAGCTCTCTGGCAGCAGGGTGGGGCTGCTGGGGGCACCGAGGGGCGAGTCGGAGGCCTGGGCAGTGCTGGGCAGGGGAGAGCCAGGCACTGGTGGGGGAGGGGAAGCCTCCCCCCCCCCCCCAGATTCAGTCATCATTGAGCTGCAGTCAGCCGCTCCCCCTTCCTTCCCAGGGGTTCTGGCTCCCGCACCCGTTTCCACTTGCCCTGCTCCAGTGCCTGCGCGCAGTGCCGGGACAGACCCGGGATAACCTCACAGGGCCCCCATCCCACGCTTAAGCCCACCCCCCCCCACCCCCCAGTGCCCACAGGCAGCGCCGGGACAGACCCGGGGTAACCTTGCTGCAGGAACCGAGTTCCTTGCTCAGTCTGGGCAGGGTTGCCCGGAGCTTGACCCTGTTTCCGAAGCTCTGCCCACCCCCTGGGGTGGGGTGGGGATGAGTGTGGGGAAGGGGGATGGGAGGTGGGGGGGTTCTGTGGAGCAGGGGAGCCTGGGGAGCTGTCATAGATGATACAGATACTGGGATTGAGGGGCGCACGGGGGTTAATAGAGCAGGACGTGCTTGGGGTGCAGGTTATGGGGCAGGGGGGGGCGGGAGGAGAACAGTGTGTGGGGCTCACACTGGGGCTCTTCCCCCTCCCCCCCAGCTCCATCTCCAGCCGGGTGCCCCCCGCCTCGCCCTCCAGCCACAGCATCGCCACCTCGTCCTCAGACCGCACCCGCCTCTCGCGCGGCAGCACCATCCGCAGCACCTTCCACGGGGGCCAGGTGCGGGACCGGCGCGGGGCCGTGCAGAACGGGCCGCCCGCCTCCCCCACGCTGTCCCACGAGGCCACGCCGCTGCCCCAGAGCCGCAGCCGGGCCACCTCCAACCTCTTCAGCAAACTCACCTCCAAGCTGACGCGGCGGTGAGTGCCCCCAGCCCGCCACTCGGCATGGGGCAGGGGCGCTGGCTGGGGGGACTTCCCGACCCCTCCACCCTCAGCCAGCAGGGGGTGCTATGGAGAGAACAAGGAGCTGTCTGTGAGGAGGAGCCTCCAGCTACTCCAGCCCCGGCCTTCTCCAGCAGGGGGCGATGTGGGAGCGGGCAGGAGCTGGTTATGGGGGGAGCCCCTGGCTACTCCACCCTTAGCTTCATCCTGCAGGGGGCGCTGTGGGGAGGGCGCAGGTGCTGGTGCTGTGGAACTCCCAGCCTCTCCCAGCGGGGGGGAGCCCCCGGCTACTCCAGCCCCAGCCTCTCCCAGCGGGGGGGGAGCCCCCGGCTACTCCAGCCCCCAGCCTCTCCCAGCGGGGGGGGAGCCCCCGGCTACTCCAGCCCCCAGCCTCTCCCAGCAGGGGGGGAGCCCCTGGCTACTCCAGCCCCAGCCTCTCCCAGCAGGGGGCGCAGTGGGGAGGGGGCAGGGGCTGGCTGTGGGGGGAGCCCCCAGCTACTCCAGCCCCGGCCTCTCCCAGCAGGGGGCGCTGTGGGGAGGGGGCAGGGGCTGGCTGTGGGGGGAGCCCCCAGCTACTCCGGCCCCGGCCTCTCCCAGCAGGGGGCGCTGTGGGGAGGGGGCAGGGGCTGGCTGTGGGGGGAGCCCCCAGCTACTCTGGCCCCGGCCTCTCCCAGCAGGGGGCGCTGTGGGGAGGGGGCAGGGGCTGGCTGTGGGGGGAGCCCCCCGCTACTCCGGCCCCGGCCTCTCCCAGCAGGGGGCGCAGTGGGGAGGAGGCAGGAGCTGGCTGTGGAGGGGAGCCCCCAGCTACTCCAGCCCCAGCCTCTCCCAGCAGGGGGCGCTGTGGGGAATGGGGCAGGAGCTGGCTGTGGAGGGGCGCCTCTAGCTACTCCGGCCCCAGCCTCTCCCAGCAGGGGGCGCTGTGGGGAATGGGGCAGGAAGCTGGCTGTGGAGGGGCGCCTCCAGCTACTCCGGCCCCAGCCTCTCCCGCAGGGGTTGCTGTGGGGACCCCAAGGTTGGGGTCCGGGTGCCAAGTTTTCCTGTCTGAATTGTGTGCCTGGTGCGGGCGCCTGCTACCTCTGGTCTCTCGCTCTCTGCTCCCCCTTCACTCCGGCCTTCTCTGTTTCAGGGTCACTCTTGACCCGTCTAAGCGGCAGAATTCTAACAGGTGCGTCTCTGGCGCCTCTGTGCCTCAAGGAGCCAAAATCAGTAAGTGCCGCTGCTTCTGCTCGCCCCGGCCCCCCCTCTGTCCCCCCACCCCTCCCCCATCGCTCTCTCGCTCTCTCTCTTCCTGCCTTTACTTTCTAACTCCAGGTCCTGGATTTCACCTGCCCACCCCACAGCCTGGAACCCCGGGGACGGCTCAGGGCCCTGGAGCACCATTCAGGGGGTGGGGGTGGATCTGACTGGACGGCAGGGAGCTGTGTGCTCCAATCCCCAGCCAGGCCCTTCCCGAGCAGCCTTCCTTTGCTAGCTAAGGGCAGGGCTGGGGGCATAGGGCCTGTGCCCAGGGGCTGTGTGGTTAGGCTGTGGCCCATGTCCAGGGATGGCACGGTCAAGCCACAGCCATCGGACCCATGCCTGGATGCAGTGTAGGCCCTGCCCATGGCGCTATACAGCTGTCTAGGGCTCAGATGGTGGGGGGTCTGCGCATACGCGGAGTTCTCTTCAAAAGCCCCTCGCAGCCCAGCCCACTGGCAGCTCTGGGGCCCAGGCCGGGAGCAGCCCTGTCTCTCCGTGCTCAGCGCCTGCTGCTGCCCCCTCTGAGCATGGTGCAGCACCTCAGCTCTGCCACTAACTGCAGCTCCGTCCCTACCATAGGGTCGCAGACGAACCTGAGAGAATCAGGGGATCTGCGCTCACAAGGTACGTACTGCTGCCTGCCTCCCCCCCACCTAACCTGATCCCGTGGCCCGCCACTGCCCAGACCCCAGGGGCTGCCCCCCGAGCTCCCATCACCTATTAACCTGCTGGGACCACCCTGCCCCATCCCATCCGTCCGGGACCACCCTGCCCCATCCCATCCGTCCAGGACCAGCCTGCCCCATCCCACTTTACTCTGCCTGCCCTGCTGCTTCCCAACCTGCGGAGGCAGCTCCAGCCTCACCCCATATCAGCCTGCTGGGTCCACTCCACCCTGTCGAATCCCATCCCATCGGGACCGGCCTGCCCCATCCCACTTTACCCTGCTTGCCCTGCTGCATCCCAGCCCATGGGGACAGCTCCAGCCCCACCCCATATCAGCCTGCTGGGTCCACTCCACCCTCTCGAATCCCATCCCATCGGGATGGACCTGCCCTGCCCCATCCTGTCTCATCCCAGCCTGCTAGGGCTGCCCTGCCCTGCCTTACCCCTGCCCCTCTTGGGATCCCTTTGTCCTGCCCTGCCTCTGCCCATCCACATCCCACCCTTTTGGGGCTGCCCTGTGCCATCCTGCTCAGCCATCTCGGCCGTGCTGGGACTGCCCCGAAAGGTCTCCACACAAATTCATCCCCCCCTTGCTTTGACAGCTCCTGCCCCCTCTCAGTGTCTCGGCAGGAGCTCTGCAGCCCCCTGCCCGCCCGGCTGACGCTCCCTCTCTTCCCTCCGCCCACAGTTGCAATTTACCTTGGAATCAAAAGGAAGCAGAACCCCGGCTGCTCCGATGTACCGGGCATGTGAAGGTGACCAGCGCCTGCCCCCCCGAGGCCATGATGGCCGCCCTACGCCAGGCCACGGACTCCGCCAGCTGCCGCTGCCGCCAGCTGGAACCCTTCCTCCTGTCCTGCACGCACGCCAAGGGCGCCAGCGAGCACTTCTGCCACTTCGAGGCCGAGGTGTGCCGGCTGCAGCGCCTGGGCCTGACGGGCGTGCTCTTCCGGCGTCCTGGCCGGCACCTCTCTGGCCTTCCGCACCGTGGTGACCAGCATCTCCAGCCAGCTGCAGCTCTAGCGCCCTGGGCCGTGCCGGTGCCAAGCCCCAGCGGCCTCCCCTGCCAACCGGAACCCCGAGGCTCCCCGGCCTCAAGTGGTCATGCCCTGGCCCTGTTGGGCGCAGCCTTTCCTCTGCTCTGCTGGGCCCAGCCCTGCCCCTCCTAGGGGCCCCTGTACCCCTCTGGGCTGGGGCTGGGCTGGACTTGGCTGGGCTTGGGGCAGGCCCGGCTTAGCCCAGGCCAGTGGGGGTGGAGCTGAACCATTGGCCCCCGCATAGAGGGTCGTCCCCCCTTGGCAGTTGCGGGCGGGAAGATGCTGGCAGGGGTAGGTCAGGGTCCCCCTGGGGCGGGGGGGGTGGATCTAGACTAGGCCCAGTGCCAGGGAGCTGAAGTCGGAAGCGAGAAGGGTGCGAGTGTTGCCATCGGGCCCAGAGGGGAGCCCCTGTTGCCCTGGGGGGTGGAGAGCAGCAGCTGCTGGGGGGCAGCCCCCAGGAGCAGGGGGTGGCTCTGTCTGGGCCCAGCAGTGCTGAGCAGGGGCCAGGCACAGGCCTGGCTCTGGCCTGGGCCCTACATCCCCCTTGGATTGGGGTGGAGTGGTCGATTGGAGGTGAGGGGCTGGAGCTGGGAGCCAAGAGGCAAGTAACCCCTGGGCTCGCAGCCCCCCCCCCCTTTACTCCACAGCGAGGGCAGTGCCAGGGCCTGTGCCCCCTTCCTGGGAGCAGTTCTGATCCCAGCCCTCCCTCTCCCCCCACCCTTGGCCACCCCAGCCCAGGGCCGGGACCAGGAGGGGCCAGTGGGTGGCCCTCGGGGAGGCTGGACCTCCAGGGGCAATCAGAGCTGCCCCAGGCGCGCCGGGGCCTGGCACAAGCGGCTGCATCTCCCAGGAGGGGCACCGCCTGTCCACATGTGCCTAGGGGGGAGGTGATTCCATGGGGAGGGGGGGTTGGCCTGGCCTCTGGCCCAGCCTCTGAGGGGACAGCTGGAGGGGGCGAGGGTCTGGAAGCGGGCAAGGAATAAAAGACGGAAGGTCTGTTGGCTGCCTGGCTGGGGGCGGGGAAGGGGGGGGCAACAGGGGCCCCCGCTGGGCTCTGCTGACACAACCCCCCCTTTTTTTAAGAGCAAAGCAGCAGGCAACACCTGGGGCCGCCCTGGTGGGTCCCCCCAACCTCTGCCCCAGGCCCTCCCCTCTTGTACAGCCCCTGTAAATAGCCCCGAGTCCCTTAGGGTCGTGTAGCGTAACGAGCCAGCTCGTAGCCTTGGGACATTTTTAAGTTATTCCAGCCCCGTGCGCCAGTCTGTATCGACCCCCAATAAACATAGGAAACCTCTGGCTCCTGCCTCCGCCCCCCGCGGGCCGCGCCAGTCTGGCACCTCCGGCCAGCCCTGGACCAGCAACCCTCAAACCCCAGCCGGGGGCTGGCTGCCCTGGGCTTGGAGCCAGGCGCCCTGCTGCCCGAGAGAGCTGCTCCTGCACGCGGCAGGCTACCTGCAGCCCCCTGGCCGATGTGCGTGGGGCAGAATGCAGGGGGGGGTTGCGGCAGGGCCTGTAAGGTTTGTATTTAATGCCTGGGTGGTTTTAAGGGCCCACCTAGCCCCTGTCCTGCAATACAACGGAGGGGCCGTCCACCCAGCCTGCCCCACGTGCTGGGGCGAGGGCGGGACTTCCTGTTTTGCTCGCAAGAGGCGGGTGGATGTGTGCGGGAGCTGGGCCAGCACTCCCAGCGTGCTGTGGGGCGAGGCCCAGGTTGGCACTGGGGGGGCGGGTCCGCTGGCCCCTGGGTGCTGCGCTATGACCTTGTATTGCTCAAGGTTAATTGGCCGCGGGGACCTGGCACCTGGATGCCAGCTCCAGGCTGAGCTGCTTTGCCAGTTGTGACGGTTCCCTTGTCCCTCCAGGGGCAGGCAGGGGCCGGGTGGAGTGGTAGGTAGCCGGGGGGGGGGGGGGCAGATGGCTGAGCTGAGGTGGGTGGGCACAGGGAGGGGATGGGCACAGGTGGGGGCTTGTGTAAACGCAGGCCCAGCTGGGGCCTCCCAGAGGGCGGGTAGCCCAGGTAGCAGGCGGGCACGGCTCAGGGCTTGTGTGGGATGGGCTGGCTGGCGGGGCCTGGGGCTTGGGTGGTCACAGGGCCTTGGGGAGCACAGAACTGGCTGGCACAGCCAGTAGCTAAGCTGGGTGGGGTGGGCGCAGGCTGCTGGTGTGTACAGCTGGGGACTTGCTGGTGGGCACAGAGCTGGGCAGGCACATGGGGTGCTGGTGGGAGCTTGTAGGCGGTACCCCCTTTTTGCTGGCACCTTGGCCCCAGGCGTCCCTATGGTGTCAGCCCTCTGGGAGCGAGCAGGCAGGGCCCGGGGCACTCCGCCCTGATCGTGAGCCCCACAGGGCCTTGAGCAGCCCCGCCAGAGCTGGGATGCCCCTGGCTGAGCTGCTGCCCCATGGCACGGGCCCACGCTGGCCTACAGCCCTCTGCCCATGGGTCGCTGGGCGGGCAGAGCCCGGTGCACGTGGCTTGGAGCCAGAGGGGGACCAGAGGCAGCAGCTCCCAAAACCTCACCCTGACCTGGCCCGGTGGGGCCCCACAGCAAGGGGGCGGTAGGGGCTCTGGGGGGAGGGGGACTGAGAGGCTTTTGGGGGCAAAGCACCACTGGCCAGCAGGCTCCAGGGGGGCTCGGAGGCAGGGGGCTGGCTCAAGTGGAGTCCCCCCTCCCCTCCTCCCCCCCATTGGGAGTCTGGAGGGGCAGCTCCTGCCCATCCCTCCCCTGCCCCGTGGAGAGTGACTGCCCCTTGGGCTGGCACCCTCAGCTGGCACCGGGCCGGGCTGCGTGCTGGGGACACCAGGCTTGCCTCCCCACCATGCTACCCCCCCCCACACACACAGCAGCTGCCAGGCAGTCATGGTTCTTTATTAGACCTCAGGGGCCCCCAGGTGGGACCAGGCCCCTACTTCTGGGCGGGGACCATGTCGTCGATGGCCTGGCCCTTCTCCAGCTTCTTCTCCATCTCCACCATGAGCTTCACGCCGTCCACCACCATCTGCACTTGCTCCACCTCCGAGAAGCCCAGCCGGTCGGCGTTGGAGATGTCAAACACGGCACCCACGGCCTCGGTGTCCACGCCGCCTGCGGGCACAGCCCCACGCCGCTCAGGGCCCACGCCGCCTACCCCTCAGCCAGGCCTGCCCCCTGACCCCACCTGTCCCTTGGCCCCCCCACCGGCCACCTGCCCCTCGACACTCCCCCCCTGCAGCCCTGCCACCTGCCTGGCCTCAGCCCTGCCCGGCCTCTCAGAGCCCCCAGGCCACGGTGCCTGCTCCGGTACCAGGGTCCAACCAGGCCTGAGCCTGGAGTCTCTCTCAGACGCCCCACGGTGCAGAGCCATGCCTGGCCCAGCCGGCCTCAGGGCCCCGAGCTGGCAGGTGCTGCCCTGAGGGCACCCCAGCGGCAGGCTCGCCCCTCAGTCCCGCAGAGCCCCAGGGGGGCAGCGCCTGGGCTGCTTCGGCCCTCCCCACTGTACCCCTCGTCCGCCCCTCCCCCGAGCCTGTACCCCCCCCCCCGTCCACCTTCCTCCCCTCCCCTGACCCTGTGCCCACCTGGAACCCTCCCCTGCCTTGTGCTGCCCCCACCGGCGTGTACTGCCTGCCCTCCGCGCCCCGCCCCCCTCACCTGTGCCGCGCTTCTGCAGCCGCAGCCGCTTGAGGGTCTCCTCGAACTTGGGGTGCTTGCTGAGATGGGGGAGCTTGACGTGGACGCCGCCCCGCAGGCCGGTGCCCAGGTTGGAGGGGCAGGTGAGCACATAACCCAGGTGCTGGTTCCACATGAAGGGGTGGCCGGCCTGCTTGAAGATCTCCTCAATCTGCCGGGGAGGGGCAGGGAAAGCCGGTCACCCCGCGCCGCCTGCTCGGCCCCATGCCCCTGCCCCCCGCTTGGCCCAGTGCTGCCCCTGTCAGGGCCCGGCACTGGAAGTGGCTGGGCCCAGGGCCCCCCTGCCCCAGCTGCATAATAATTGCCCCAGCTAGACTCAGGGATGCCTCTGCCAGCCAGGCCCAGCACCCCCCCCTTCCCATGCCAGGGATGCCCCCGCAGCTGACACCAGAGCTGGGCGAGGGGGGGGGGGGAGGGAAACAGATACTCGGAGGTCCCAGGGCGAGGGGTGTCCACCACCTGGGAGCGCTCTGGCCCTCACCCCAGCATCAGGGCGGGCAGTGAGGTCTAGTGGTTAGAGTGGGGGGGGGCACTCCTGGGTTCTCTCCCCGCTTGGGGGGGGGGTGCTCACCTTCTGCAGCCCCACACAGAAGCGCCGGAACACCTCCTTCATGTTGCCCCCCTTCTCCATGGAGATGACGCGCAAATGGTCTTCCTCGTTCACCCACACCAGGAAGGTCTTGTTATCGTTGTGCCTGGAACACAGCGGGGGGGGGTGATGGCCCCGGCACCGCCCCGCTGTACGCGCAGGGCCGGGGCCCTTCGCGAGCCCCCCAGCACAGTGGGGGAAAGGGCCCTGCCTGCTAAGCGGGTAGGTCTGGGCCCCGCTGGCCAGGCCGGGCTACGGGGCATCCTCTCCCCAGAGGCACCTGGCGTGTTCGCTGTCGCCCCCCCATCCCGATGCATGGCCAGAGGGCCCGGGGGAAGGGGAGGAGCATGTGGCACCACCGGGAGGGTAAACTATGTAACAGGGTCCAAGGACCCCTCCCCGAGTTGGCATCAAATCCAGGGGTCCTGGCTCCCAGCCCCCCCTGCTCTAACCACCAGCCCATACTGCCCTCCCCGAGCTGGAATAGAACCCAGGGGTCCTGGCACCCAGATCCCCCCTCCCCACTCTAACCACTGGCCCCCACTGCCCTCCCCGAGCTGCCGAGTAGCCCAGCCCCGCCTGGCGCTCACCAGATGCCCCGGGCGTCGGGCCAGTCGCGGGCCATGCCAGAGGCCAGCAGCAGGGGCGAGACGGGCTTGTCGAACAGGAAGTGGTCGTCAATCAGCTGCTGTTGCTCCTTGTCGCTCATGTCCTTCAGCGGGTAGTACTTGCCCTTGAACTCCCCCGTCAGGCTGTTCAGTGCTGGGGGGCAGCAGGGCTCAGCGCCGGCCCAGCCCCACGACCCCTCCCCCACATGGCTCCTCCGCCCCACGGCCTGACCCTCAGCGTCCCACTGTCCTGCTCTCCAGCCCTGTGGCCCCTCTGGCCCAGAGCCCTGCTTTCCAGCCCCCACACCCCAGCCCCATGACACCTCCACCCCCAAAGTCCTGCTGCCCTGCTCCTTGGTCCCACCGCACTTCTGCCCTGGAGCCCAACCCCTGCAGGGGGCCGTTGCCCTGCACCCGGTGCCCAACTCCCCCCCCAGTGCACAGCCTGTGGGGACCCCCATCCTGCCAAGGACCCAGCCCGTGGGGAACCCCCCTCCCCACCAGACAGGCCTGGCCCAGCCCCCTACCGGTGACGGAGAGCTTCTCGATGGCCCGGCGCTCCCCGCGGCTGCAGTGGGGGGGCAGCGTGTACCCCTTGATGCTGCGTCCCGTGCGCACCCGGCTGCTCAGCACGTAGTTGGGGTCCAGGTCGTCGCCACCCTGCGCAAGCCAGAGGGAACCACCATCTGCAACAGCCCGGGACGGCTGGCGTGCCTCCCTGCTCCCCCCCGAGTCCTGTCCCTGCGCCCAAACCTCCCCCGGCCCAGCCCCCGCTGCAGGCCCCCCCTCCCACCACAGCCCCCCAGTTCCCCCCAGCTCCTGCTCCAGCCTCCTCCCATCACAGCCCCCCCAATCCCCTCCAGCCCCCCTCCCACCACAGCCCCCCAATTCCCCCCAGCCCCTCTGCCCTGCTCCAGCCCCCTCCCATCACAGCCCCCCAATCCCCTCCAGCCCCCCTCCCACCACAGCCCCCCCAATCCCCTCCAGCCCCCCTCCCACCACAGCCCCCCAATTCCCCCCAGCCCCTCTGCCCTGCTCCAGCCCCCTCCCATCACAGCCCCCCAATCCCCTCCAGCCCCCCTCCCACCACAGCCCCCCAATTCCCCCCAGCCCCTCTGCCCTGCTCCAGTCCCCCCTCCCACCACAGCCCCCCCAATCCCCTCCAGCCCCCCTCCCACCACAGCCCCCCAATTCCCCCCAGTCCCCCCTCCCCACTCCAGTCCCCCCTCCCACTCCTCTCCTCCCCCCGCCCTCACCTTCAGGTTCTCATGGTTGAGGTCGGTCTTGTGTGAGTCGGTGGGCTTGTAGCCGCCGTGCCGGTCCTGGATGACAGGGTCGAGCAGGTCCTTGAAGACCTCATAGGTCTCCTCGTCCCCGGCCACGCAGCCCACCGTCATGATGAAGGGGTGCCCTGTGGGCAGCCGGGTGTCAGCCTGGGCAGCTGGCGAAGGGCCCCAGGGCCCCCCCTTGCTGCTCCTTCAGAGGGGGCAGCCAGACTCCTGTGGGACCCATTGCCTACCAGTGGGGGGCAGCAGGAAGGGTTCGGCCCAGCTGCCCGAGGCCCCCTCGCCCTGCCAGGCCTCTTGCCCCTTTGCCAGTGGCTGTGGGGGGTCCCAGGGACATGGGGTGGGGGGGCAATTCTCCCTTGGCCACAGGCTGGAGCCCAGCTATCAGTGACTGGGGGGAGGGGTTCCTAGGATCCTGGATGCACTGTGGGGGGGGGGCTCCCCATAGCGCCCCCACCCTGGGGGTCAAGGACGAAAGGTCAGGTGTCCGCAAGGCCCCAGCCCTGCTCAGTGACAGGCAGCTCCTGGCCCAGGGGCCCCCATTCTGGCTGGGCCACGGTGGGCAGGTGGCGGGGAGGGGCGTCAGGGCTCAGGTGGCGGGAGGGGGCTCCCAGGCCGGGCTCGACTTGGCTCCAAAGCAGCACGAGACCCAAGGGGACTGGGGTCCCCGGGGGGGGGGGGAGCCCTGCCCCCGCTCACACCCACAGGGTGATGCTGGGCAGGGGAGCGGGGGGGGGGGGCGGGGCTCGGCCAATGCCCACCTGGGTTGTCCACCCCGGTCTGGATGATGTCATCCAGGGTGAAGCCGCTGGGGGTCTCCTTGTCACGCAGCTTCTTGTAGATGTCCAGGGTGAGGGCCTTGGCCATGTGGTTGTTGTGCTTGCTCAGGTCGGGGAACTCCTCCTCCGCCGAGAAGTTCAGCTTGTACTTGTTGTGGGTGTTCCCGAACGGCATGGCTGCGGGGCAGGGGCGAGTCCTGCGGGGAACAGGGCTCGCTGAGGCCGGGGGGCAGGTGCCAGCTGGGACGAGGCCGCCCCCCCCCTCCCTTCCCCGCTCCACCACGCCCGGGGGGGCTCATCCCACCCACCTGAGCCCCACGACAGAGCAGCCCCCAGACCGAGGGGGGCACTCCAGGCATCCCACGTGGGCTGCGCCAGCCATGGGGCAGCCTAAAGTCCCCAGGCGGGGACGGGGTGAACCCATGTGACAAAGGGGGGGGTTGTTCGTAATGGTTGGTCAGAACACCGGGCGTGCCTCGGTTTCCCCTGCATGTTGGGAGCAGGGGGCATGGTCGCTGCAGAGACCCCTGGTGGGCAGGTGGGTCCAGCCTCTGCCAGGCGCCATATGCTGACTGACTGCCCTGTGCCAGGTTCCCTGCTGGCTGCGGGGTGGGGTGCAAGCCCCTGGGGGGGGGGGGGGAGCTCCCCAGGTATCCCAGGGACTCCCTGTGGGGAGCTCAGGGCAGGAACCAAGAGGTCAGACCCCCACCAGGCCCTCGGGCCAGCAGGGGGCGCTCTCCCCAGGTGAGTGGGGGGGGGCAGTGAAAGGCTTGGGCAGAACCCCGTGCGAGGGTAGGGCGGGGGGGGCCTCTGCTGGGCCAGATTAGGGGGCAGCTGTTGGTGGGGGTGCCCATGGGGCAGCAGGGGCAGGGCAGGTGCCGCGGGGGGGAGGGGAGGTATCTAGTTGCTGCGGGTGGAAAGTTGGGACCGTTTTCAGCTGCTCTGGGAGGGCTATTTTAAGCCCCTGCCCTCGTGCCGGGGGGCAGGCACCTGGCCGGAGCTGTGGCAGCTGCCAGCTGATCCCACATTCCCGGGGCTGCGTTTGCAAGGAGCCAGCTGCCTGCAGCCACGGGGGCCCTCTCGGGGGGGCGCTGGGCTCTGCCCAAGGCTTCAGGGGCTCCCTGGCCACAGGGGCCCCACACCGGGCACCCCCCCATCTTCCCCCAGAGACCCAGAGAGGCCGCCAGGGTCAAACGGGCCGGCGGCAACACAGCACCATCCTGGGGCCTGCCCCAAGCACCAACCTCCGGCTCTGTGGCCCCCCCGACCTTCATGGGGGCACCATGCCCCCCCAACCCACCAGGAAGCCAATGGGGCATTGCCCTTGGGTACCCCATGCACGCTGCACCCATAGGGCCCCTCCACCACTATGCCCAGCCCCAGCCCCAGCCCCACAGCTCTGGGGGGCTCCCAGCTGCCCCCTGCCCAAGAATGGAGCAGGGGAGCTCACGGGAAGCGCAGCCCTTGCCCCTGCCCCGTTCCCCTCCCGGGCTCCCCCAGCGGCTGCCTCGCGGGTCCACGCCGGGGTTACCGGATCAGCAGAACAGCGGGGACGGCACGGCACTGCCTCCTCTACTCGGACGTGACAAGTGACCCAGGACCACAGCGGGGGAGCTGCCCATATATATACCCTGTGCCTGGCTCCCATTGGCTGGCCCGGGCCTCTGGCCGGCCCTGATTGGACACGGCTGCCACCAGCCCAGCACAAAATTTGGGGCTGTCTCCAGCTGGCCTGGCTGGGGGCCCGGCGGGCACAGGATCTGGGCCCAGCTGTATCCCGGTGACCAGCAAAACAGACAAACAGCACGGGGAGAAATTCCACCTGCCGCTGTGTGACCCACTGGGTCCATCCCACCCCCCACCCCCTCACCACCATGTGGGTCCGTCCCATCCCCTCAGGCCATGACCGGCCGTGTCCGTCTCACCCCCCGGGCCATGACCATCTGGGTCTGTCCCATCCCCCCAGGCCACGACCGGCCGGGTCCATCCCCCTCCGCCCACAGGCCATGACCAGCCAGGTCCATCCCGTGCCCCCCAGGCCACGACCATCTGGGTCTGTCCCATCCCCCCAGGCCACAACCGGCCGGGTCCATCCCTACCCCCCCAGGCCACGACCGGCTGGGTCCGTCCCACCGTCTCCAGGCCATGACCGGCCAGGTCCATCCTCCCCCGCACCGGGCCACAACCATATGGGTCCGTCCCACGCCCCCCCCGGGCCACGACTGGCCGGGTCCATCTCCCTGCCCCCACAGGTCATGGCCGGCCAGGTCCATCCCACCCCACCCCTGGGCCATGACCATCTGGGTCCGTCCCACCCCCCCAGGCCACAACCGGCCGAGTCTGTCCCACTCCATAGGCCATAACCAGCTGGGTCCATCCCCCCACCTGGCGGGTCAAGGCCAGCTGGGGCCATCCCACCCCCCAGGAATCAACCTCCTGGGTCCAGCCCACCCGTCCCCTGGGCCATCCTCACTAGGCTGTCCTGGGCCAGAGCCATTCCTGGGGCCCCCTCTGAGCTGGCTTGCAAGGTCCTGGTTGAGGGAGACCCAGAACAAGGGGTTACATCCCTGCCCAACCAAAATGATTCGGGGGCTGGAGCACATGACTGACGAGGAGCGGCTGAGGGATTGGGGCTTGTTTAGTCTGCAGAAGAGAAGAGTGAGGGGGGATTTGAGAGCAGCCTTCAACTTCCTGAAGGGAGGTTCCAAAGAGGATGGAGAGAGGCTGTTCTCAGTAGTGACAGATGGCAGAGCAAGGGGCAATGGTCTCAAGTTGCGGTGGGAGAGGTCCAGGTTGGATATTAGGAAAAACTATTTCACTAGGAGGGTGGGGAAGCACTGGGATGGGTTCCCTACGGAAGTAGTGGAGTCTCCATCCCTAGAGGCGTTTGTCTCGGCTTGACAAAGCCCTGGCCGGGTTGATTTAGTTGGGGTTGGTCCTGCCTAGAGCAGGGGGCTGGACTTGATGGCCTTCTGAGGTCTCTTCCAGCTCTATGGTTCTATGATCCTGGGCTCATGCTGTTCTGAGCCCAGTTATACTTGGGCCCTTCACAACATCCCCCGGCAGTGAGTTCCACAGGTCTTCCCTGCTTTCCCTGGCTAGGCTGGGTCAGGACTTGGTGGGGGACCCCCCATGGAATGCTCCCTGGGTCCTGGGCTGGCCCCATGTCCCTGGCGAGGCAGGAGCCAGGCCCCACCACCTTCCCATCAATTCCAAGGCCACGGTGCCCAGACCCCGGGGACCCACGTGACTCTGGGTTTGGCACACAGCCCAGCTGGATTGGGACCCCTGGAGCCCCCATAACCATGGCCCCAGTGCCAGCCCCCTGGCCCGGGCTCAGTTCCTGTCTGCCCAGCCCCCCCGCCCCAATCCCTCTGCCTGCCAGCCCACCAAACCCTCCTGCCCCCCAGCTAGCCTGTCCTCCCACCCCCAGCCTCCTCCCCCCACCCCATCCTTTCTCACTGCACCTCCAGCCTGCCCCCCCCCCACCTCCGCCGTGCAGCCAGCTTGGAGCCGGGGCCCCGGCAGCTGAGCTGGGCTTGTCAGCACATGGTCCCCGCCCGCAGCCGGCCAGGCAGCCTAGCTCTTTATATAGGCAGCAATGCCAACCCTCCGCTTGCTCTGCAGCTGGCCCGGGCCCAGCGCCGCCTGGCAGCCGCCCGCACGCCAGCCCCGCGCCCAAAATGGCTCGGCTCGGGTTTCCCGGCCCCCGACGCCTTCCTAACGGGGAGAGGAGCCGGGTGTGCACGCAGCAGCTGTCCCTGCAGTGATTTATGGGAGCGTGCCCCACGGCTGGGCCGCGGCAGGGCGAGTGGGGGGGCAGGGCCAGGGCACACCTGTCCCCTCCCCTCGGACCTGAGGCATGGCCCGTTCCTGGGCTCCCCCTGCCGCCACGAGGGGGGCTGCCAGGACAGCAATGAGGAACCCAGCTTGTGCCCAGAGCCTGGTCCAGGGAGGGGGGAGCAGCTCCGTAGCGGGGGGGGGGGCGGATTTGTTCCGGCAGCACGTCCCTTCCTACCGCCGCTCCCATTCAGCGAGGGCCTGGGCCCAGCCTAGACCCTCAAGTCACTTTCATGTGCTCCAGCCCTGGACTGCATGGGAGTGGGACGGGTGTTGAGGACGCCTCCTGTCTTGTTGGGGAGGCGTCAGTTAAACTCAAGGGTGCTCAAGAGAGCCAAGCGGCCACCAACCTGAGGAACGCCCTGCTGCAGGATACTGGGCCAACGTGAGAATGTTTTGCATTATTTTAGGTGCCTGATGCATGCCTCAGTTTCCCCCTTTATGTTTCCCCATGGGGAGGGTGAAGTTTGCTTCTGGGTCCCCCTAAGAAACACAGGTGGGAAGGGGTGTCACTTCCCGGAGAGGGGGGCTGAAGAGACCTAAGGACCCAGCAAGACAAGGCCAGGCCCAGTGACCCTATCATGGACACGCCCAGTAGGGAGTGAGCAGAGCCCCCCCACTCGACAGCCAAAGGGGGCTGGGCGGGGGAAGAGCTGGCTCTGGACGGCCAGACAGACACACAGAGCCCAGCCTCGGGGGTCCCTCCAGCTTGGCTGGACCTGGGCCACTTTAAGCCCCGAGGCTCGGCGCAAACCTGGGCCCGTCCCAGGCTGGGCGCCAGGGCCAATTCCCCTGCCTGCCGGGTGCCCCGCGGGGGGACGCGCCTCTCCCAGTCTGCCCCCCAGACACTGCTCACGGGGGGCGGCAGGAGGGCTGGAGGTTCAGGCTCGGAGGCGGGGAGGCCGCGTGGCCGGCCCTGGAGGAGGCGTGGGACCCCTGGGGGCTCCTTCCAGAGGCTGCTCCAAAGCGGGGGCCGTAGCCCCAGCCCTGGGAGCCCCCGACAGCTGTTCCAGAGGCCAGTGAAGGGGCCGGTGCACCCGAGAATGGCCTCCGCGGAGACGCCCCCGAAGAAAGGGGGGCAGGGCCCGAGTGGGGTCGGGGGGCCCGACTCTCCCTCTGGGGCCAAGGGCAGGCAATGCCGCCCCCTCCCTCCACCATCATTGCTGGGATCTGGGGGCACCTCCCCTAAAACTAGGGGAGGTGGCAAAGCCCTGGGGATCCGGTTCCCCACCCCCGCCTCACCCAGGCGCCCTTAGGGGGCAGCCTGGATCCAAGGCCGTGGGGGGGCTGCCAGAGTTTGCTGAGAGCCTGGGACTGGCTCCGGGAGGAGTTTACAGCTACTTCTGGCTCGGCCCCAGCAAGGGCTCAGGCCTGCCAGGGCTGGGAGCCGTGGGGCCTGGGAAACGCACATGCCCAAGAGCGGGGCTCATGAGGCTGCAGCCAGGTCCCGGGGCCCTGTCGGAGGCTGGGGAGAGGATGCCGGGGGGAGTACCCAGACACCAGCCCCCGGCCTCAGGCAGATCTAGGCAATTCCCACAGGACGGAGGGAGGGGCCTGTCCCGCACTGGGCAGCCCTGCGGTGCCCTCGGCTGGGCGGGGGAGACCCAGGGCCAACCCCCCGCGGGCCGGAGCGGAGAAAGGCCACGAGCTGGGGCCGGGCCTGTGGGGTCCTTCGGGCTCTGCTGGTGCCGCTGGCTCCCTGGGGAGCCAGGGTGAACGGGCCGGAGCAGGAGAAGAGCCCAGCCCTGCTCCTGTTGCGCCGGCCTGCCAGGGACCAGTCCAGCCCCCAGAGCGTCCCCGCACCAGGCGTTAGCACTGCCCTGCGGAGGCGCAAGGCCCCCGCTCAGCCCCCTTCTGTCGACGGGACCTGGGTCGCCCCCCACTGCGCCGCGGGCGGCAGCATCCCTTCCTCCTCCGGGCTGATCTGGATTGGGCAGGGCCCAGCGGGGGGCGCTGCTCTGCAGGGGATGGGGAGGCTCAGGGGGGCACTGGCCTGTGGGGGGTGGGGTAGGGCCCAGCAAGGGGTGCTGGGCTATGGGGGATGGGGAGGCTCAGGGGGGCGCTGGGCTGCGGGGGACGGGGACGAGGAGGCTCAGGGGGGCGCTGGGCTGTGGGGGGGTGAGGCAGGGCCCAGCAGGGGGCACTGGGCTGTGGGGGGTGGGGCAGGGCCCAGCAAGGGGCGTTGGGCTGTGGGGGACGGGGAGGCTCAGGGGGGCGCTGGGCTGCGGGGGCTGGGGCAGGGCCCAGCAGGGGGCACTGGGCTGTGGGGGGTGAGGCAGGGCCCAGCAGGGGGCACTGGGCTGCGGGGGCTGGGGCAGGGCCCAGCAGGGGGCACTGGGCTGTGGGGGGTGAGGCAGGGCCCAGCAGGGGGCACTGGGCTGCGGGGGACGGGGACGGGGACAGGGAGGCTCAGGGGGGCGCTGGGCTGTGGGGGACAGGGGACGGGGAGGCTCGGGGGACTCTGGGCTACGGGGGGTGGGGCAGGGCCCAGTGGGGGGGCTGCGCTGTGGGGGACGGGGAGGCTCAGGGGGGTGCTGGGCTGCGGGGGGGCAGGGCAGGGCCCAGCAGTGGGCGTTGGGCTGTGGGGGGATGTGCTGGGCCCTCCTGCTGGGTAGCAGGAAGCGTCCTGCGGTGTCACCTCTGTCGGATCCGCTGGCTCATGGGAACTGGATCCGGGCGCCGGGGTGGGCTATTTATAGAGCCCTGGGAGGCAGAGCTGGGCAGAGACCCCCCCGGCGGGGGAGTGCGACATGCCAGCCTGCGGCAGGGAGACCCCAGGGGGATGCCGCCAGCTTAGGGGACCACCCCCAGCTTCCACCCTGCCCTCGTGTAGCCCAGCCCCCAGCTGCCCCCACCACCGCTCCTCCCCCGCCCCGCGACATGGCTCACACAGCCCATCCCCCGCCCTTAGCCCCTCCCCGCACTCACACAGCCCATCCCCCAGCCAGAACTCTGCGTCCCCACACCCACCCCCTGCTGGGCGATGCCAGGGCTGGAGTAGCAGGGGTTGCCCCCCAGCCAGCGCCCTGCCCGATGCCCCCCAGCACCCCCTGCTGAGCGAGGCCGGGGCTGCAGGAGCAGGCGATGCCTCCCAGCCAGCGCCCTGCCCGATGCCCCCCAGCACCCCCTGCTGAGCGAGGCCGGGGCTGCAGGAGCAGGCGATGCCTCCCAGCCAGCGCCCTGCCCGATGCCCCCCAGCACCCCCTGCTGAGCGAGGCCGGGGCTGCAGGAGCAGGCGATGCCTCCCAGCCAGCGCCCTGCCCGATGCCCCCCAGCACCCCCTGCTGAGCGAGGCCGGGGCTGCAGGAGCAGGCGATGCCTCCCTGCCAGTGCCCTGCCCGATGCCCCCCAGCACCCCCTGCTGGGCGAAGCAGCCCTGGCAGTTGCTGGCTTTGTGTCTCCAGCAGGTGACAGGGCAGGTGCCGTGTGCTGCCAGCCCTGCCCTCCTCCCCGGCCAGCACCTGTCACTTGGCTCTGCTGGTGCCCGCGCGGCTGGGCTGCAAAGCGGGGGGCACGCACGACGGCAGCCTGCTGAGACACCGCTGGCCTTCCCTGGCCACCTCACAGCCTGACCTTGGTGCCTCCTTCTCCCCCAGGGAACGCCCAGACCGTGCCCAGCTGTGACGCAGTGCTGCGAGCTTCTGCCCAACAGTGCCTCGGCAGCACGTAAGGGAAGATGCCAGGCAAGGCAGAGAGGCAGCATCTTACCCAGGGGCATGGGGGGCAGGGACCGAATGGCCAGCAAGTGCCCTGCTGGGGGGGCGGCAGGCACAGGACAGCCCTGGCTGGGTGCCCTGGGCAGCCTCTGGACGCCACCCCAAGGTTGGGCGCTCACAGCCCTACACGGCTGTCTGGAGGGCCCGGTGGCTGGGAGCCAGGACTCCTGGGCTCTCTCCCAGCTCTGTGTGTGACGCTGACTCCGTCCCCACCTGCCTCTCCGTACAATCATGGGGGGGTCAAGGACCCGCTCGCGGGGTGCCCTCCAGAGGGTGACATTCCTGGGAGGCCCAACCCCCCCCCCCCGGGCACGCTGAGCCCACATGGAGATTCACATCCTGAAGCCTCCCTCACAGGGCACTGGGTGACCCCCGTGTCTCTCTGACCCCCCCCCCCCCACACACACACATCCCCCTCCATGCAGGAGCGGCAAGGCCCAGCCCCGCCCACCCCCACCGCTCAGTGGCTGGCAGAGTTGTCCCCCCGCCAGAATTCACAGGGTCATGCATCTCCAGGAATGAGAGAGCGTGTCCAGGAAGGCTGGCTGCTCCAAACTCTGCCAGCCCTGGCACTGCCCCCCAAGTGTGGGGCTCAGGAAGGACACGTTACCCCCAGTCTCTACCACTGACTGTGGGAGCTGCCTCCCCCCCCCCCACGGTGGCCCTCGACAGCTGCCCCCACACCTGGCCTTGTGCCTGCCCTGTCTGGCTCATCAGCTATGTTCCCTCTAATTTTTTTTCCATCCATGCGTGGAATAAATTTTGCTCGGCGCACCGAGGCATGGGTGTGCATGCACCACCAGTAGCAACACACGGTGCCGGCTGTGGGTGCTCTGCGAATCAGCTGGGCGGCAGTGGACTCTCTCACCTTGCAGGCAGCAGGAGCTGAGCACTGATTAGCTTGGTGCCCTGGCAGACGGTGGCTGTACTTGCCTCCGTCCCTCCCCCAGCCCTGACCCATTTTTCGCACCCCCCCGGAGCTCGTAGCTCATTAGCCAGGACCCCCGAAGAGCCGTGCTCGCTGCCCGCAGCTTCGGAGCATGAGGGGCTGCAGGATCCCAGCGCCACAGCTCCAGCCCACGGCTCCAAGCTTCCTGCAACAAGGGAGTTCTGCAGGGTACCACTGCGAGGGTCAAATCAGGGGGGCTCACAGCCCAGAGCTGGGGGCCCCCCCCCACTCTAAGGCACCCCAAACCAGTCCCCCAGAGCAGAGCACGTCAGTTTGCCACATGGGCTAGTGAGAAGTCACACACGCAAATCCCCTTAGATGCCCCAGTTCCCTTACGCCACCCCCAGTCCCCTCCTGGCGCAGAGGAGAGGTTATGAAAACCCACCTCATTAAATAAAACAGTTCTTCTGATCCCAAAGGACCAACCGTGTTCCCACATCCCTATCTCAGCGCTTATCCACAAAGCACGCCAGCCGCGGACAAGCCTTCAGCAGCTAAAATGCAAAGATGGATTCCTACAAGGAAAGAACAAAAAGGTGAGCGTTTACATGGCGAAAGGAATCAGGTGCATATACCTGCTACCGGAGTATCCCGAAATAGCCATCTCGCCTCTTCAAAGCAAGCCTGTTACTTCAGAGGCGCTATTCTGACGTCCTTGTAAACCTCATTCCACGAGGAGCGAGGGGCGTTTCGGAATAGCGGGTTATTTTGAAATTTGGCGCTGGGTAGACAGCGTCACATTAGGAAATAAGCCATTTCGAAATCAGATCGAAATAAGCGATGCTATTAGCGCAAATGGCATCTCTTATTTCGAGCAACGGCGCAGCGTGGACGTGGCCAAAGGGAATACACTGCCG
Organism: Pelochelys cantorii; assembly: GCA_032595735.1. NCBI lineage: Eukaryota > Metazoa > Chordata > Testudines > Trionychidae > Pelochelys > Pelochelys cantorii. The sequence continues at coordinate 3,397,115 of CM064358.1, read as the reverse complement.
GCTGACATCAAGTCTCCGCATCGAGCTGCAGCTGGGACGGGTGGCCGGTGTTTGGTTCAGCGCCTCAGTTCAGAGCAAAGCTCCTGCCACGGTGCAAAGCAGCTACTCCGCGGGTGTTACCCCGGGAACTCACAGCTCAAAGACAGGCCGTCCTCACTATGCGTCCAAGAGACTTTCCAAAAAACTTGGACTTATACGAAACAACGTAAAGCGGGGAATTTTTTCCCCACAGCTGACTTCTATTTGTGTCTCTTTTTTTTTTTTGGCACAATTTACGAGCGGGAGACAGGAGGACTTACAATGCTCCTACAAGCGTCAATGACGTCAGCCCAGTGGCTGAAACAATGATCTATATGGTTCTAGCACAATCCAATAACATCCAGGGATGGATTAAGCTCTTCGGGACCCCCAGGTGTTCTCAGACTCATAGGCCTTTCCATTCGATTATAGATAAATATTTGGGGGGGAAATGCCCCATCGCCGACACGCCGAATAGCGCCCACTTGCATTTTCGCTCTTGAAAGTGACGCACCGGATGAGCAATTCATGGCGCTTCGTTCTAAAAGAACTGCCACTTTGATGTACATGACAATTGTACTTAGGATGCACCTGATAGTTAACCGGCTGATGAGGGGACGTGAGGAGAGGCTGCCGCTCCGACTGTATAATTTCCGACTGTAAAATTGGATTTAGCAGTTTTCTTATTTTCGAGGCAATTATGAATTTTGTGTAGGCCCTCGGCACTGTGCCCGTTGTGCTAATGGATAATCCAGCCCTGATAACAGCATACCTCCATCCCAGCCTGGGCACAGCCCAGCTCCTCTGGAGAGCAGGGGGCTATCACGGAGTGTGGGGGGTCCCCAGGTCCTGCACCCCATCCGCAGTCAGATGTGACTCAGCCGGCAGGTAGAACAGAAGGTTTATTGGTTGACAGGGACACAACCTAGCACAGACCTGTTGTTACAGGAACCAGGAGCAGCCAGTACAATCCATCTTGGGGATAAGGGGGCCCAGAGCCAGGACCGGCCCCCCCAAGCCAACTAGACTCCCTTCTCCCTAAGCTGGCTTTAAAACTAACCCCCCCAACTGGGCCCAGTTTCTCTAGACAGCCCCACCTACTCCTTTGTCCTGCTTCCTGGGCACCAAGGTGTTATCAGCGGTCACCTGGTCCTCAGGACGGAAGAGGCTGCCTGTACTTCTGCAGTGAGTCATGCCCAGCCTCCCCCTCCTCGTCCAGTGTCCAGAGAAACTGAGGCACACCCACACGCAGAGTTACCACAGAACAGCCCAGGACAATAGACTCACATATGACACAACAAAGCAAGCAGTGTGACTGCACAACAGAGTGAATACAAGCCCCACTACCTCACAGGGGCAAAACCCACCCACACCTGCCTGACCCCCTCAAGCACTCACCCCCTGCAGCCACGTTGTGGGCACAGCCATGGCTGGCATCCAGCACTGTTTTGCCCCCCCTCCTGGGGTTGCACTGCCCTCTTTCCTGCCCCCAACAGCTCCGGAGTGAACCAAGGCTGCCCCAGCCCATTTAGTGCCCCCCGCCCACACCCCCACCTCAAGGCCCAATTCACCACCCCTTCCATGCAGCTGTGTAACCACCACCAGGCAGCTTTGAACCTGGGACCTCTGAAGTGGACTATAGGAGCCTCTCCCCTCTGAGCTAAAAGCCAGCTGGCTCCCAGCCCCTGCCATAGAGGTTTCTTGGTCTTAACTGTTGCTGTGGCCTAGGTGCCACTGCATGGTAACCACGCTAGGTGTGTGGGTTACAGCTGCACCCACCCCAACCCTGCTGCTGGACTGACGTCCCCATGGGGCAGGGTCCCTGGGGCCTAGGGGCTGGGTGAGGGGGGACTTCAGTGGCTGTGGAAAGCAGCTTTGGTCTGCTCGGCTTGGTCCAGGCCCGCGCCTGGCCCTGTCCAGCCCTTATTGGGCCCAGCTGGGAGCGGCACCACCTCATGAACCAGCTCTCAGGCGGGTGACTCCTCCAGGGCCTGCCAGCTCTGCACTGCTACCCCAGAGCTGCTTCCTCTGAGTGTGTGTGGGGGGGAGAGGGTCTCCCCTTCCAGCCCCGCCTTGGGCCCAGGGCCAGCACCTCAGCCCCATGCACCCCCGGGGCTCTCAGGGCTCCACCAGCCAGCTTGGACTCCTCTGACCCCTGTGGGAGGGCTATGGCCCAGGGGCAGGCGTGGGCAGCACACCGACGCCCTCGCACCGTTCGCCGCTGCGGAGCCGGCTCTCCCACCACAGCCTGCGGCAGAGGTTCTGGGCCCCAGCTGGGCTCGGCACTGAGCTCCATGGGCCACCCGGAGGAGGTTTCCCGGGGTCTGTCACTGCTGGATGCCCCGGGGGCCCATCGGGCTGCGAATCGAACCCCCGAGCGGCTGGGCACAGGGCCAGGCCCTAGCTGTGGACCCATCATGGGTCTGAGGTCACCAGAACCGTGCAGCGCAGCCGTGCGTGGGGCTGGGCGTGGCATGCTGGGTGCACAGCCCCCCCAGTAATTCAGGCCCTGCTGTGCCCAGGGGTTCCCTGATAGAAAGGGAAATCACTGATCAGCAGCTTGGGCCTGTGAATTTGGGGGGGGTGGGAAGCTGCCCAGTGTTCCCTGAGCCCTTGGGCAGCCACCCAGGAGAGATTCAAATGCCACCCAGCTGATTAGCAGCGCGCCCACAGCCTGTGTTGCTGTGGGTGGTGCACACCTGCACATGCCTCGGTGCACAGAACAAAATTGATTCTGCGCATGGGTGGAAAAAAATTAGAGGGAACGCCGGGTTGCCCTGGGTCCTCTGCCAGGCATTTCCCTCTGCTCCTGAGTAGCTCATCTCCCTGCCCCTGGGCAATGCAGGCCGGGAGGGTAGGAAATACCAAATTAGCCTGTGAAATAATTGGTGTGGCGTGTTCACTTCCTTGCAGCGAGGAAGTGCCTTAATTAGTGTCATACACACTCACTCACTCTGACATATTCATTCACACACTCACTCTCACATGCACATACACTCTCACACCCACAAATTCACACACACACTGTCTCTCACACACACACACACACACACACACACACAGAGTCTCACACACTCACACTGAGCCCTACACTTAGGAATTTTGTGCTGCTATCTGGCAGGGGCCAGTCTGCTGATTGGCAGCGCCCCCTGCTGGCTGGTGAGGGGCGCTCTGCCTAAAGGGCACAGTATCAAGCTGAGCAACTCCGCTGGGTGGGAGGTGCAGGCGGCCCGGAGGGGCGCAGGGAGGGGCGCTGATGTAGCCCGGGCCGTCCGGAGCCAGCCCAGGAACCCAGCTCCATTTCAGAGCCAACCACCCAGTGGGCGCTGAGCCCCTGCACGGAGCTGGCAGGCAACAGGGGGGGGCCAGGATGGGGCCTGTCTTGGCACCAGGCCGGGTAGCGGAAGGGGAATCCCCCAGGGGTTTCGGACCCTCCACTCGCCTTGTCGAGCCCGTGGCCAGCAGCGATTGCCGGGACCCAGAGAGATGGTGGCATTGGGCCCAGGCAAAGCTGCACCCTGATGCCAGCATGGGGGGGACGAGGGGCCTCCCCAGGGGTGTTGAGCATAGAGACCCCCTCCAAACTGCCCTGGGGAGGGAAACGCCAGAGCCCCGGACAAAGCAAGCAGCCCCTAGTTGGTATCCTCCGTCCAGGGCCCAATGCTCCAGTGCCTGCCAGTGCCCCTGCCTTTAAACGGGGCCCTGGGAAGTGCCCCCCCCAAGGGCCAGGAACCTCTTTGCCAAAGAATTCTGAGTTTGCACCCCCAGAGGGCCCAGCTGTTTTCAAGCCAATCTGTGTCAACCAATGGATTGTCGAGCATTTGGGAGAAAATAACTTAAATACCAAGTTCATCTTAACCTGAACTCTGGAGGACCCCTCACCATGGCCTCTGGGCACCTCCCAATCCTCAGAGGCTATCACCACAGAGGGAGGTACAGAGCTACATTCCTTTGAAATGATGGGGGAAACCGAGGCCCAGGAGCCCTAAAAAGACTTACCAAATGCTCTAAAATCCATCTGACAACTCAGATTGTATGATCCATTAGGGCAGCTCTGTTTTGACCTCTGGACAATGCTCCAGTCCCATTTTAAAACCTCGCTCATTTCGTGGCCGCAACCACATACTGCTGCAGGGAGTTCCACAGGCTAATCGCACGCATTGACTGAAATGGTACTTCCTTTTCCTGGTTTTTGAATTTCCTACCATTTAAACCCCTGGTGATCTTATTGGAAGAGACCTCAGTTGGCTATGGAGTCCAACCCCTTGCTAAAAGCAGGACAGACCCCAATTAAATCATCCCAGCCAGGACTTTGTCTTCCGTCCTTTCTTCCTTCCTTCCATAGATTTTAAATTCTAAAGGATTGACATGGAGTGTTTTTGGGGTCAGATCTGAGGTATAAATTGAGCTGGGACTGCGTCTGGTCCTTTGGGACTGGGAGAACCTGTTTGGATTTGGTGGGATTGGTTTTCATCCCCTCTCATCTGGGTAAGGAGGGGTGCCGGTCATGCACAGGAAAGTTGGGGTGTCTAAGGCCATGGTGTCCGACACCCTAGCCACATGTGGCTCTTTGGCCCGTTGAGTGGGGCTAGTTGACTTGAGTACTGCGGCTCGTTTGCTATAGCAGTAGCCCCCCACTATGCGGGCTACTGCTTCCGAACTGGTTGGACACCAGGGGCGTAAGGGGGATGCTGGAGGGGCTGCTTGCTGGACAGCGGGATGAACAGAGGGGCTCTGTGTGCCTGGTTTGGGGTGCCTTCGAGTGGAGGAGGCCCCCCAGTCTTGGGCTGTAAGTCGCCCTGGCTCTTAGCAATTCACTTCTCAGCAGACACCCCCTTGTTACATCTCCTGGAAGGGCAGGGTGCCTGGGAACGCCCAGTCTCCCCCATCCCCCAAGAGGGCAGCACCTCCAGACATCTGCCCTCCCCTCCCCAAGCTCCCGGCCTGGCTGGCTCAGGACCTGCGGGGGAGCCCCAGCCCACCCCAGGGCCACGGGGGGCCGGCTGGACAAGGCAGCAGGCTGGTGTCAGCAAAGCGGGATCAGGCCCATCTAAGCTCAGCCTGTTCTCTGCGGAGCCCTTTTCCCGCCACCCCCGCCCCAGCTGTCAGCGCTGGAGCAGGGGGGCGGCCGGAGGGGGGGCAGGCCTGGTGCATTAAACAAGCAGCCCAGAGGAGGCCAAGCGCTGAGCCCCGTCTGGGTGACTGTGCTCCCCATGGCACAGCTGGGCACCACACCCCAGGGCGGCACTAGGGGGCACTGTGCCCCCCCCCAGCAGGTAGGATCCCTGAGCCGCCTGGTGGGGGGGGGGGGAGCTGGTTGGGGCTCCGGGACTGTGCACCAGGCCTCCCCCATAGGCCCCAGGCTCTGCCCCCACCTGCAGCCTGGAGGTGGCTCCGCTCGCCCCCGGCGGGGTCCCCTGCAGCCCAGGATCGGGTCCGAGACGGGACCCCGGGGCTTCACCAGTCCCTGCCTGCGACACAGCCCTGCCTCTGCACTTACAGCCCCAGAGCTGGGGGGCAGGGGCAGGCAAGCCAGCCTAGGCCCTTCCTGAGTCCCTGGGATGCCCCCACCTCTGTGCACGGGGTCCCACTGCCCCCCCACCAGGGCTCCTCATCCCCTCCACATGAGGTCCCAGCACCCCTCAGCTGGGTCCCTAAACCCCCTGTTCTAGGCCCAGCACCCCGAGCTGGGTCCCCAACCCCTGCTGGCCATATTGCCCATGCCGGCTGGCCCTGGGGTGAGGGGGGGTTTTCAGTGGGTGAGGAAGGGGGCCCCGACTCCCACCAGAGCAAGTGGGGGGGGCTTTGCCCCTGAGGCACCCTCCCCCCCCGCAGGGCGCGAGCGCGACTCTGGGAGGGCCCCGCTGGTGCCAGGCTGGGGCTGGAGACCGGCTGGTTTCTAGGGGAGCTGGGTGGGGCTGCTGCCCCCCCAGGCCTGGGCGCAGCTGGCACCGGGCCCGGCGCCGTTGCCGAGGCGACGTCATCCCGGCAAGCTGCGACAAAGGCTGCTCTCCGGCTCGGCGGGCGGCGCCGCCAGCTCATGCCGCGGCCTGCCCCACGCAGCCTGCTCCCTCCCCGGGCACCACCTCCCTGGCTGGCGCTTCCTCCCCCCAGCTGACCAGCCCCCCCCCCTGCACCCAGGGCTCCCAGCCCTGCCCCCCTGGGCTGCTCCAGCACCGTGGGAGGGCTGGGGGAGGGTGTGCCCTGCAGAGGAGCCCTGGCCCCGAATCTGTGGCAAAGAGCACGGCGGGGGGGGGAGGGGGGGGCAGGCAGGAGCCCCGGGGGCGGCTGGGTCCTGCCGTTACCAGAGCTCTGTGTTCAGCGTCCGAAGAAAGCGACGCGCGCGAGTCCGTCCCACAGCCCCACGGGCGACGCGTGGGGCAGGGGGCACGGGCCCCACACGCCACAGCGGGAGAGGGGCGAGTGCAGGAGTGACAGTCACTTGCCTTTCTTAGAGGTACCGTCCTTGGGGGGAGGACCCAGGGCAGGGGATGGGGGGGGGGTTGCCCTATGCCAGCACCCGTAAGAAATGTAAGTGGAGGGTGGAATGTGGGGGGCAAAGGGCAGAGATTTGGGGGCATGGAGGATGCAGGAGTCAAGGTTGGGGTGTATGAGGCGCTCAGGGCAGAGGTTTGGAGTAGGGGGGGGTGTGCAGGAGTCAGGGCCGGGGGCTGGAGGTGTGTATGAAGCGCTCAGGGCAGAGGTTTGGAGTGGGGGGGGTGCAGGACTCAGGGCCGGGGGCTGGAGGTGTGTATGAGGGGCTCAGGGCAGAGGTTTGGAGTGGGGGGGGAGGTGCAGGAGTCAGGGCCGGGGGCTGGAGGGGTGCATGAGGGGCTCAGGGCAGAGGTTTGGAGTGGGGGGGAGGTGCAGGAGTCAGGGCCGGGGGCTGGAGGTGTGTATGAAGCGCTCAGGGCAGAGGTTTGGAGTGGGGGGGGTGCAGGAGTCAGGGCCGGGGGCTGGAGGTGTGTATGAGGGGCTCAGGGCAGAGGTTTGGAGTGGGGGGGGGAGGTGCAGGAGTCAGGGCCGGGGGCTGGAGGGGTGCATGAGGGGCTCAGGGCAGAGGCTGGGGTTGGTGTGTGTAGGGTGGAGTGTAGGACAGGAGGGTCGGGGCTGGGGCCGTCCCTGTTCAGTGACCCTGCCCTGCGCTGCTCCTGTTCCCAGCCAAATGGGAGCTGCGGGGGGCGTTATTAGGCACAGGAATGGAGCTACGGGGGGCTGCAGCACCTCTGGGACCCTGGCCCAGCACCTGGGGGCTTGCCTGCCGGCCTGCATGCCTGGGGTTCTGCAGCCAGCCCTGTCCCTCCCTTCCCCCGGGCTCTGCAGCCAGCCCTGTCCCCCCCCCCCTCGGGTTCTGCAGCCAGCCCTGCCCCCCACATGTGCTGGGGCTTCCTACCTGCCACCAGCCCCGTGCACCCGGGGTCTTCTGGCTGCTGCCCTCAATATTGGTTTGAGTGAGGGGGGCTCAGGCCCTGTCCCCAGCCAGCCAATTTCTTACCAGGCGCGCTGCTCACTTTCCCCTCTGAAACGCCCCCCGCCCCCATGGCTGGGCAGTGAAGCCGGATCTCCCGCAAACCTCCGCCGAGCTAGAAGCAAAACACACGTTTCTCCTCGTCCCGCCATTGCACCGCCCCTCTGCCCCTGACACCGACACCTTCTCCAGGTGGATGGGGCGCCAGCGAATTTCCCATTTTCACATCCATCGAGGGAAGCCGGCAGTGGGTGAGGACCACGTAGCCCCACGTAGGGCTAGCGTGTTGACTGACGATGGTTCCGTTCCAGGCAGGTCCCCTTTGCTATATTACCCAAACCCAGTCTGACAGCCAGGAACTGCATTGCCCACACACAGGAACCCGGCTGTGAGCGCAAGTCATCACCAGCATCGTTCAAAAGCTGGGTCGCGAGGGCCTCCGAGTCACAGCCAGCAAAGAGGCGAGTTTAAAAGAAGAGTTTGTTCCTCCGAGCCTAGGGTCTGGATACAGCCAGTAATGCCGTGGGTGATCCATGGTCCTGGGGACTCTGAAATTGTGGATTTTCAGCCACAAGTGTTGCTAGACCGGAGCAGCTAGCCTGGCACAGACACTATCTACAGTGAAAAAACAAATTGACAGAGCCAAAAAAGTACCCAGACATGAACTACTTCAAGACAGACCCAAAAGAGAAAATAACAGAACTCCTCTTGTTACCTACAGTCCACAACTCAGACCACTCCCGCGCATTATACACAATCTACAACCCATCTTGGAAAACGATCCCCTCATTCTCAGGCCTTGGGAGAAAAGCCGATTCTCGCTTACAGCCAGCCCCCCCAACCTGAAACGAATTCTTTCTGGTTACCATGCCACACAACCACATCATAAGCCTCCAGGAACCCAGCCCTGCAACCAAACACGATGCCAACTCTGCCCACATATCTATACTAGCAAATTCACCACTGGAGCCAACAACATCAGCTACCAAATTGAAAGGTCATTTGACTGCACATCCAGTAATTTGATCTATGCCATCAAATGCCAGCAGTGCCCCACTGCTATAGATATTGGACAAACTGGACGGTCTCTGCGGGAATGAATCAATGGACACCAAGCAGATATACGTAAAGGAAACATACAGAAACCTATTAGGGAACACTTCAATCTTCCACATCACACTTTAAAACATGGGTTCCCAAACTGGGGGGTATGCCCCCCTGGGGCTCATGAAGAAATTCTGGGGGGGGGGGGTGCAAGGCAACCCAGGTCCCCCCCCTATCAATTTCCCCCCCCCCCCAGTTTTGCTGCTATTTTTGTTTTTTGGCCAGTTAGTTCCTTTTCTTCTTTTTCTTTTTGCTCAACAAGTTTTGCTGCTATTTTTTGGGGGGGGGGGGCATGAGAGTTTCTCAAAAATCAAAAAGGGGGCATGATGCCAAAAAGTTTGGGAACCACTGCGTTAAAAGATCTCCAAGTAGCTGTCTTGTCACAAACCAGTTCTACAAGCCAGATCCACAGGGAAGCATTGGCATTAGAGTTCATCTGCAAATTCAATTCACATGCTAATGGACACAATCGTGATGAAAGTTGGTTGGGACACTACCAATTTAACAGCCATTGAAGGTGGAAACAGCTCTTTGTGTAGTATCCTTCCTGACATGGGAGTCTATCTATTGACTTTGATTCTTATCTGCTTCCGTTTAACTACCCAATCTTCAGATAGTTACTGTCCACAAAACCTTGTAGTCTAGACACACCCTGTCTCCTACCGCCTCCCATTTTCTTCCCTCCCCTCTCCCCTTCCCCTGTCCTATTTATTTTGGGTGTACACATCCTAAACTCGTAACTCAGGTCATCTGAAGAAGTGGCCTGTGCCCACGAACGCTCATGATACCATCAACATGTTTTGTTAGTCTATAAAGTGCTACCAGACCATTTGTTGGTTTTTTTGGTTTATACCTGTCGTGCATAATTCCAGTGTACACGAGGCCTTAAGCTTTTCATTTAAAAAAAAGAGACTCGATTTTTCAAATCTGGGTGCATAAAACAACTAAATCCATATCTGAGTCACCATACGATTTGCAGAGGTGCTGCAAATGTGAGTCATAGCGACGTTACTGACATCCCCCTTGGTGCGTGCTAAGGGTGTGAACGACTCGCTAACTAGTCGCTCCCCCCACCCTTGATGCCTCTGTCACAGTGGTTCCCAAACTTTTCGGCATCACACCCCTTTTTGATTTTTGAGAAACCCTCACCCCCCCACCAAAAAAATAGCAGCAAAACTTGAGCAAAAAAAAAAAAAGTTGCCCTTTTAAGAGCAGAGCAGGCTTTGCCCTTTTAAGGTGGCCATTTTGAAGTCTACCTGGGACATTCCATCTTCCCCTAAATTTTTTTACCCGAGGGACCGGGCTCTTTCCTGGGGGGAATTGACAGGGGAGGGTTGGGTCGCCTCACACCCCACCCCTGGAATGTTTTCACGCCCCCTCCAGGGTGTGCGGCCCCCAGTTTGGGAACCTATGCTCTATCAGAAAGAGGCAGCCTGTGGGGGGAAGAGGTGGGGGTGCTTCAAAGTGGCAGTGCCATGTGGAGCCGGGGTCAGCTGGGGACTCCCCTGCTGACCCCAGGCTCCATGCGGCGCTGCGGCTTTGAAATGCTGCAGAGAGCACGGGGCCAACAGGGGACAGCTTGAGTCCCCCGCTGGCCCTGTGCTCCTGCCAGCACTTTTGCCTTTGAAGTGTAGCAACAGGCCTGGGATGTAAATTGCATGGACTATTCAATCAGCCAATTAATCGAAATTTTACATTCCCTAGCGTGAGGCTTATTGGCAGAGCAGGAACATGTTAACCTTTTCAATACTGCCCCCTCGCACGCGTGCAGTGAAGCTAAATGACACATTGATTCTATATTTTGGAGAGTTTGATGGCTGTGGATTTGCACAAAATAAAGTCCTACTTCCCGATTGGCACCAGACACCCCATTTTGCATTAACAATCCTGCCACTGAAATGAGCGGAATGCGCTACTTTTGACACCGGCATATGCTGGGCGAAAGGTTTAAATCGTGATTTTTGTGTTTCGCCAGGAAAAAAAGTCCCGACAACTCCGATGAGAGTTTGTGAAAAAGATTTGCTAACACGAAAATGGCTTCGCCCCTTCAACTGTCATTCCCATGCAAGGAACACGTGTACGGTTATGAATCCCAAAATCAATCATTTACGGAAAGTAACGGCAGCTTTACGTGTTTCGGATTCCGCTGTACCACGACTGGGTCATTAGTCCACAAAACGAATGATAGTTGAAGGCGAAATCCTACAAGCTGGAAGCGGTTCTTTTACTCCCCTTTTGCAAGCACGTGAATAAAAATTCTAGGGCGGCTGTTTCATCGCTTGAACTTGCCTGTCAGTGTAATTGACGCAGAACAGCTTTGCCGGGTCAGGCATGCGCCTCTGCGGCTAGTTTTCAAGATTTATCTGGACAACCGTTTCGTTTCTGATCATTGTAGTGGAAACACCCAGTTTAGGAGAGGCATCCAAAAAGGGCACCACGACTCCCTCCTGACCTTTTGGCAGGGTTCACTGCCTTTGCCCCCAATGAACATAGATACCCCTCTGTTAGGCAGTGACAGACACGTGACATTTACCAGTGCTACCTATGGCAATCCAGGACCCTGCCAGCTCTTTCACCCGCTTGCTTTCACCTCCGAGTGGGTGGCAAAGGGTTGGCCGGCAGCCGGAAGGGCCTGGGCGTCCGGGGGGAATACCAGGCGTCTGGGGCCTGCAGAAGGGCTCCAGCCCCCTCATTCCCGTGGGGAAGCAGAGAAACACAGCCCCAGCTCTGCTTTTGGGGCAGCCACGAAGACAATTGCCCTGCAAACCAAGAAGCCAGCCACGGGCCCTGGTGTTCCAGCACCGCTGAGATACCCCTGCAGGTACCCACGGTGCTGCAGTTGGCAGGTGAGGTGCCCTATGCAGCCCTGCCGTGCCACACGGGGGGGCTGAAGCTGTGGGGGAAAGGGGCTGCCGACTCTCCTGCATCGGTCGGACGGAGGTTGGGAATGGCCGGAACAGGGGCAGCTGGACTGGCACTGAGCTGGGGGCTGGTGGTAGCCGGACTGGTGCTCCCTTCCCCCATCACCCCCACCCCCTCTCCCCCAATTTCCCCCCCCCCCCCACTCCTCCACTTCTCATCTCCAACAGCAGCCTCTGCCCTTCAGGGGAGTCCCGGAGCAGCAGGTCCCATGGCCAGAGGTCCCGGTGAAGGGCATGGTCTGGCCGTGCAAAGGAAGCAGCCCCCCAGAAGGGGCTTGGCCAGAGAGCTGGAGGATCATGGGGGGGGGGGGTCACCAGATTGGGGCTGAGCTGGGGGCTGGCACCCAGGTGGGCCCAGGCCTGTTCCATTTGGGCCCCTCTAGGCCTCTCTGCAGTCTGGCAGGATGGAGCTGGCACAGGAACCCGGCTCCCAGCCCCCCCACCATGGGCAGAGGGGCTTGTGGCCAGAGAGCACAGCCCTGGGGCTAGTCCCTGCCCCACCCCCGACCCACAGCGGCTGAGGAGGGCCCTGGCCAGCCTCTGCGCTGCGGCCCCGGGGGGGGGGGGCGGGGGTGCTAGATCGCACGATGGCAGGATGTGGCCGGTCCCAGGGCCATACTGGGGCCGCCCTAACTCACAGCAGCTCCTCGTGGGCCCCCGGCCCCCGCAGGGAGAGCAAAGGCTACTCCGAGCCGCTGGCGCTCGGGGGAAGGGGGGCCTAGTGGTTACGGCCCCGGGCTGGCGCTCGGGGGCAGGCGCTCTTCAGGGGGGCGCCGCCACGGTGAGGAGTGCAGGCGACCCCGCCCTGCGCCCGGCTGCCCGTGGGGGCCCCACCCCAGCTGGCCCCGCCTGGGGGGGAGGGGGGGGCGGAGCCCGGTGCATTGTGGGTGCCGCCCATGGCAGCTGCAGGTGAGCGCGGAGCCAGGGGCGGGCGGCGGCTCCGGGCGCGGCGCAGACATCGGAGGTTCCGGCCGGCAGGTGGGTCCCAGCGGGGTCGGGGGCTCCGCGGGGCGAGGAGCCCACGCGCGTCCGCGCGCCCTGCCGGGGCTGGTGCGTGTTTGCGCGCGGGAACCTGCCCACGGGGACCCCCTGTGCGCGCACCCTGCGTGTGTGTGCACGGGCCGCGCGCGTGCCCTGCTGGTGGGACATAGGATGCGTGTTGCACTTCTGTACGTGCGTGTGCACACCTGGGGAAGGGGGGGGGTGCCGGGCCTGTCCCGCTTGCACTCCCCTGCCCGTGTGCACCAGGCTGTGGGTGCCCTGTTTGGGTACGTGCGGGCTGGGAGTGCCAGGTGCCTTGTGCATTTGGGCTTGTGCACGGGTGGGGCGTGTTGTTCCCGCGTGGGCAAATTTGGTTCCGTGCCACAGCAGGCGCCCTTGCTCTGTGCCAGGCTGGTGGGACTGGTGCTCCGGGCAGGGAGGGAACACAGCATCCAGCTGGCACCCAGGCTGGGGCCTTTCCTCCCCTGCGTGGACTCTGCCTTGGGGCGCCCCTGTCCCACCCGTCTGCGCTATACCTTCCCTGCTGCCCCCTATACCTTCCCTGCTGCCCCCTGTGCCGCTGTCAGCCCCGCGTCCCACCCTTGGAAGGATCAGCACTCACATCCTGTCCCACCCTGGGCGCCCCCTTTTGGGTAGGTCCCCTGCCCGCTCCAGGGGCGGAGGGGCACCGTGCCTGGCTCAAGGGAGCTGGGAGGGAGACAGGCGCAGGGACCGCCCTGGTGGGGGAATGGCCGTGCTCAGGGCGCCCTCTCCCCGCAGGCTCGGCCGTGCCATGTCCGTGGTGGTGGAGGCCGCCGAGAGCCAGCCGGGGAGGATGACGGCCGATGACATCGTCGCCGGCACGCGCCAGGTGCTGAAGGGGCTGGAGGCGCTGCAGAGCGAGAACCGGGCCATCGCGCGGCGGCTGGAGGCGGCCCTGCTCCAGGGCCCGGGGCCGGAGGGGCCCCCAGCGAGCCAGGAGCTGGAGCTCCTGGAGGAGAAGTACGACCTGGTCCGCAAGTCGCTGGAGGGGATCGAGCTGGGGCTGGGCGAGGCAAAGGTACTGGCGGGGCTGCAGGAGCCGGGTCGGGGAGCCCCTGCTGGTTGCAGCCCCAGTAGGGGGCGCTGTGGGGAGCAGGGCTGGGGCACTGGCTGTGGGGGGTGCTCCCGGCTGCTGCAGCCCCAGCCTGTCCCAGTAGGGGGTGCTGTGGGGAGTCCCAGCTGCTCCAGCCCCACCTCCCAGCAGGGGGCACTGTGGGCAGCAGGGCAGGGGCACTGACTCTGGATGTGGGGGAGCAGGAGTGATGCCCAGGGGGAGAGGGGGTAGGCAGGGGGTACTGCGGGACAGATGACCAGGGGAGGGGGGGTAGGCTGCTGCAGCCCCACCTCTCCCAGCAGGGGGCGCTGTGGGGCAGGGACTGGGGGTGGGGAGCACCTGGCTACAGCAGCTTCGGGGGGGGCCAGCCTGGCAGGGGAGAAGGTTTCCCTGCTGAGCCCGGCCCTGCCCTGGCCAGATGCTGGTGGCGCTGGCGTCCCACCTCGGGGCGCTGGAGGCCGAGAAGCAGAAGCTGCGGGCGCAGACCAAGCAGCTCTGCCAGGAGAACCTGTGGCTGCGGGAGGAGCTGGCGGGGACCCAGTGGCGGCTGCAGCAGAGTGAGGAGATGGTGGCACAGCTGGAGGAAGAGAAGAAACATCTGGAGTTCATGAACCAGCTGAAGCAGTACAACCCCAAGGAGGAGCAGGTGAGGCCCAGACTCCCTTAGGCTGGGGGGCAAGGGACAAGAGCAGGTGGGGCCGCTCCCCCATGGAATGTGGGGAGGACCCTGGGGGCACTGTGGCCAGGCCCCCCTCTTGGCTGGCCGAAGCTCTGGGCAGGGAGGGGCCGGGCCTGGGGAGTGGGGCTAGGGCTGTGGTGAGGGAGCCCAGGCATGACCCTGCGCGCCCCAGCCGCTCCCCTGTACCCACAGCCGGAGGAGGAGGCGGCCCCGCGGCGGAAGGACAGCCTGGCCTCCCTGTTTGCCAGCGACGAGGAGGAGCAGCGGCAGGGTACGTGCCGGGGGGGCCCCGGCAAAGGGGCTGCGGGGCGGGGGGCTGTCGTGGGGCTGGCTCACTGCCCTCGGCTCTCTGAGTGCACCCTCGGACTCCTGCGCCTCCCCCCTGCGGCGCTCAGCCCCTCGCTTCCACCCTCGGGTGCCTGGCCCTATTGGCGGGATTGTTACCGGTGCCAACCACTCGGCTAGAGCTTTGAACCAGGCTGTGCACCCAGCTCACCTGACCAGCAATACCCCCTGCCTACCCCCCCTCCCCTGGTCATCTGTCCCGCAGTACCCCCTGCCTACCCCCCCTCCCCTGGGCATCTGTCCCACAGTACCCCCTGCCTACCCCCCCTCCCCTGGTCATCTGTCCCACAGTACCCCCTGCCTACCCCCCCCCCCCCCGCATCTGTCCCGCAGTACCCCCTGCCTACCCCCCCTCCCCTGGGCATCTGTCCCACAATACCCCCTGCCTTACCCCCTCTCCCCCTGGGCATCACTCCTGCAGTACCCCCTGCCTGTCCCACCCCCTGTGCATGTGTCCTGCGGCCCTGTGAACCCCCCCCCTCCCGCCCGCCTGCCCTCGCACCCCAGCCCAGCCTGGGCCAGGGCACAAGGGGTGACATTGCTGCAGAGAAACCTGGGCAACTGGCCCTGCTGCCCATCACAGAGCACCCTCCATCCGCCCCCAACCCTGGGGCTCCTGACCTGCCAGGCCACAGGGGCAGATGGGCCCCATGATGCCCCGGGGCTGCCCACCCCCCTGGGGACAAGCTGCTTCCTGGCACCGAAGGGGTCAACATTTCCACTGCCCCCCCCCCCTTGTAAAGTCCCTGGACCTGCAGTTCAGCCCAGCCCCAGACTGGAGTTGCTGAGTGGGGGCAGGGAGGAAAGGAGGGCTCATGGGGGGGGGGGGGAAAAAGCAGATGAAGGGGAGCTGTGGGGGGAACCCAGAGGTGGGGGGGATCTCGGGATCAGAGTAATGGGGGAAGGGAGCTGTGTGAGGGGGGGCTCCTGGGGCATCCCCTTTGGTTCCAGGCTGGGGGGCGCCTGCCAGCTGGGCCTTAGCCCCCGCTCTCCCATCCCCTGCCGCGCTGGGCCCAGGGGGGTGGATCCCAGCTCTCTGCCAGGTGTGTGGGGGGGGTGGGGGGCCTTGCGGGCACCTCCCTTCACTGGGGCTCTCGGCAGGGGGCCGGCTAAGTGGCCCGGCCCTGGCGGCGGCGCAGCGGGGCGGCTACGAGATCCCGGCCCGCCTGCGCACGCTGCACAACCTGGTGATCCAGTACGCCGCGCAGGGGCGCTACGAGGTGGCCGTGCCGCTCTGCAAGCAGGCGCTGGAGGACCTGGAGAAGAGCTCTGGGCACAGCCACCCCGACGTGGCCACCATGCTCAACATCCTGGCGCTGGTGTACAGGTGAGGGCCAGGGCCAGCCCTGCCCCCGCCGGGCACAGGGCAGCACCAGGGGCGAGAGAGGGGCAGGAAAGGCTGCCCCGGGTGGCCCCAGGCTCCCGGCTGACCCCCCTCCCGCTGCAGGGACCAGAACAAGTACAAGGAGGCCACGGAGCTGCTGAACGATGCACTGGACATCCGGGAGCAGGCCCTGGGCGTGGAGCATCCGGCGGTAAGTGCCGGGGGGGGGCGGCATCAGATTCCCTAGGCTCCCCAAAGGTGGCTGAAGCCACATGCTCCCCCCCAGCTCCGAGCCCCACAGCGCTCCCTGCTGGGAGGGGCGAGGATAGCCAGGAGCCCTCCCCATGGCCTGTATCGGCCCCTGGTGGGCTTGGCTCTCCCAGAGCCTGTCCCTGCGCCATCCACCGTGCCCCCCAGGCCGGGGCTGTTCCGTGGGGGGCGGGGGCAAGGGGCAGTGCTGGTGTGTCTGGGGCTTAACACTGCCCCTCCCCTGCCAGGTGGCCGCCACCCTGAACAACCTGGCGGTGCTGTACGGCAAGCGGGGCAAGTACAAGGAGGCGGAGCCGCTGTGCAAGCGGGCGCTGGAGATCCGGGAGAAGGTGAGACCACCCTCCGCGGGCGCTGGGAAGGGGAGCCCCCCCCACACACACACACAGGCGCTGGGGATCAGCGGGAAGGGGAGGCCGCCCCCCGTGCTCCCTCTGCAGGGCCCCGGCCCTGACCCTGTCCCCTCCCCCCCCCCACCAGGTCCTGGGCCCCATGCACGCTGACGTGGCCAAGCAGCTCAACAACCTGGCGCTGCTGTGCCAGAACCAGGGCAAGTTCGAGGAGATGGAGCGTTACTACGCCCGGGCGCTGTGCATCTACCAGAGCCAGCTGGGCCCCCGCGACCCCAACGTGGCCAAGACCAAGAACAACCTGGTGAGGGGGCTGGGGAGAGGGGACAGACCCACCTCTGGGGGGATGGGTTGGGACACTGGGACGGGGGAAAAGCCATGATTGCCCTGGGGGCAGGAACTGTGGGGCTAGGGGTGGGGGAATGGTTCATGACTGCCCCGGGGGGAGGGGTTGGGCGCTGGGGGTGGGGAAGGGCCCACACCAGGGAGAGGGGTTGAGGCTGGGGGAAGGGCCACAGTCACACATGGGGGGAGGCTCCGGGGTGTGGGGACTGGCTGGGCTGGGATTCTGCAGCACATGCAGCTGGCTAACCACACCCCCCCGCCCCTGTCCCAGCTCCCTGGCCTTTGGCGGGGGGTCTGGCCTGGGGGGCAGGGCACGGCTGGGCCACCTCCCCCTAACGCCCCCCCCTCCCGCCAGGCCGCCTCCTACCTGAAGCAGGGCAAGTACCAGCAGGCGGAGGAGCTGTACAAGGAGATCCTCACCGCACACGACCCGGGGCTGGCCGCTGCCCGGCACGGTGAGACGCTAGGCTCCCCGGAGGCCATGCACTGGGCGGGGGGGGGCCGCGCTGAGGGCAGGTCTCAGTCCAGTCTGTCTGTCTCTCCTCTCTGGTCCAGGTGAGCCCTCAGGCTGGAGCGGCACAGAGCCCCTGCACCAAGTAAGTGCCGGCTGGGGCGGGGAGGGCAGGGGGTGGCGGTGGCCCCGGCCCCCAGCTAGGAGCTCTGCCCACCTCGTTCTGCTGTCGCCCCCAGGATGCCTGGGGCAGCCTGCGCCGGAGCGGCTCCTTCTCCAGGCTGCGTGAGTCCCTGCGCCGCGGTGGCGAGAAGCTCGTCTCCCGGCTGAAAGGCGAGAGCAGCCGGCCCATCGAACCCCACGCTGGGTAATAGCTCCTCTGCCCCGGCCCCGCCCCTGGGAACAGGCTCCGCCCAACAGGGTCCTCCACCCATCCCAGCCCCGCCCAAAAGGGTCCTCTGCCCACCCCAGCTCCAGCAAGGGCCTGGCCCCGGCAGCCTGGGGGCTCTTCCAGCAGGTCCCACGTCCTAGGATGGGATTCCTGGGTCCTGCGGGCAGCGCCGCCTTGGCCCGGCCTCTTGGCCCACACGCAGCAGCCCCGGCCCACCTCTGGTTACAGCAGCAGAGCCCTGCAGGGGCCCCCCACCAACCATGCCCCAGGGGAGGGGTGACTGCTCCCCGTTCCCAGCTCTGCACGATCCGGCCGGCCCGGGCAGGGTGCAGGGGCCCTGGTCTGTTCTGCCAGGGGTTACCTTCAGCACCCTGCTCGCCACTCGCTGGGTGATTTGACCCGCCCTGGTTCACTGGCCCCGGCTGGGCAGGGGCGCCTAGCCCCTGGGCCAGAGCCGTGGGCCAGGTTGGGCTCAGCAAACTCTCTCCTGCAGGATGAAACGCGCCAGCTCCCTGAACGTCCTGCACGTGGGCGAGAGGCCGGAGGCACCCGCAGCCTGCCCAGCGGTGAGAACGGGCCCGGGCCCCCTGGGGGAGGCTCTGCCTGCAGCCGCAGACCTGGGGCAGCTGGGAGCCTGGCCCAGCTCCCCCCTAACTCCCTGCCCCCTTCCTTCCTCTCCACAGGTGCTCAGCTCCAGCAGCCAGAACCTCGCCCCCAGCGGCTCCCTGTCCAGCGCGGGCTGAGGCTCCAGGGTCCCCCTCTGCTTGCTGCCAGCCCCCCCCAGGACTCCCCCAGGGTGCACAGAGCCAGGGGCAGGGCGGGCTGCCACCCAACCCGTGCTGGCTCAGCCCTCGCTGGAGGCAGTGAGCATGCCCCGCTAGGAGAGCCGGAGCCGGTTCCGCTCCGTGCTGGGCCACTGCTGGCTCCATCGCACAAGCTGCTTTCTCAGGAAACCCCTGGGCTCGGCCGGGCCCTGCTCCCGCGGCCTTAACTCCTTCCTGCCCGGCTGGGACTCGCTATTTATTCTATTTATAGGCGGGGCAGGCGAGAGCCGACCCAGCACAAAGGGAATAAAGGTGGTTTGGTGGCTGCCGGCTCCGTGTCCGTCACCCCCCAGGACCGTGTCCCCATGGAGGGAGGGGGAAAGCACCCCTGCCCCGCAGCAGCAGAGGCTGGACTCTGTGAGGGGGCGCACACCCCAGCTGGGCCGGGTCCCCACTGTCGGCGGCTGAGTGATCACACGGCACACGGGCTCGGTCCTGTTCTTTATTGCCGGGCCCAGCCCCCGCAGTAGAAAAGCTCGTCTCTGGCCAAGCCCTGGCACCGGGGCCAGCCCCCGTCCCCCGCGGCGGCCGCTCCGGCTCACACCTGGTGCGCGATCTGCTCGACTTTGCGGCGCATCTCCTCCGACTGCAGCTGCTCCAGCGTGAGCAGGGACAGGCCCAGCTGGTCCTCCTGCCAAGAGCACAGAGCGGGGCTGAGGCCTGGCCCCAGCCCACCCCCGGGGCCCCGCTCCCGGGCTGGGGCTCGCACCCCCGGGGACAGCGCTCACCTTGTGGAAGGGCTGGGCCATCTGGCGCAGGAAGTACTTGGCCACCTGCACGGCCTCGTCCACCGTGAGGTTGAGGTTGGCGTCCGTGATGTGCTCCTGGATCCACCGGGGCAGCTTCCCCCGCTTGTCGGCCCGGGCAAAGCGCTGCCGACGAGAGACCCGGACCCCCTGAGCCGTGGGGAGGGGGCAGGCGCCCGAGGAGAGAAGGGGAGGGGAGCAGGCTGGTGCCCCGAGGGCAGGTCAGCCCCCCGACCCAGGGTGCCCCCCGGTTAGCAGCCCCCCGGCCCAGAGTGCCCCCCGGTTAGCAGCCCCCCCACCTTGTCAGCAAACACCATGAGGCCGTAGTCCGTCTTGCCGCGGATGGCCCGGCCCACGCACTGCGCCGCGTGCCGCATGGCGTCGAAGGTCAGGAAGTCGTTCTCCCGGATCTGGAACTGGTCCCGCAGGTACTCCAGCCGCGCCTGCGGGGGCGAGCGCAGGGCCGTGGGGCAGGGCTCCTGAAGCCGCTCCCCGCCCACCGGGCACTGCAGGCGAATCCCCACCCCCCAGCGAGGGGGCAGGGCCCAGCCCCCACTCACCTTAAGGATGCGGCTCTGGGTGTAGACGTAGGGGACGCCGAACATGACGACGGCTCGGCCGTAGTGATGCACTGCAAGGCAGAGCGGGGTCAGGCCAAGGGTCCCGGAGCAGAGGCGGGCGCTCCTTACCCACATGGAGAATATAGGGGGGGCGCTCCCTGCAGGGCACCCCTGGATCTTAACGTCCACCCACCTGCCGCCTCCTTTCTCTGCTTCCTCTGAGGAGCTAGTTACGGTCCGAGCGACCCAGCCGGCCCGCGCCAGGCGCAGGACACCCAGACATCGGCCAGCCCCAGGCCGGTGCTGCCCGGGCGAGGCGGCAGGGCCTCCCTTTAAAACGTGCTGTACAACTAGTTCATTCCTGGCGTCAGATGATCAAAATCACAGGGGATCGTCCTGGGTGGGGCCCTCGAATTCCTGAGGCCAGGCCTGGGCGCAGGACACCTGGTCCCGGCCTCGCCCACCAGGGCAGGCCCATGGGGCACAGCCCCACCCGGGGCTCCCCAGCTGGCACACTCACCGAAGTCGATGCCTTCTGACACCTTGCCCCTGGCCACGGACAGCAGGATGGCGCCCCGCCCGTTCTCGCAGGCCTGTGTGCAAAGGGGTCACGCCACGCTGGGACCTGCCCCCTGGCAATGCCCAGCCAGGGCTGCGGGCAGAGCCAGATTCAACCCCGGAATCTCCCTCCGCTCCCACTGGGCCCAGCAACCCTGCTGCTGTGCCCCAGCCTGGCAGGGTCCCAAGGGTGCAGAGCCCTCGGGAGATGATGGAGAACTAGCATGGAGGGGGTGTGTGTGTGTATGTGTGTGGCTGGGCCCTCCGGAGCCAGCAGGACGGGGCTCAGGAAGTGCCAGGCAGCCTGCGGGGGCCAGCCCCTCCCTTCCCCAGCACCAGGACAGGACTGAGCGCACCCCTGGGCACTGCCCCGGCTCCCACCTCCTGGTACTTCTCCAGCGCCATGCTGGTCTCGGCCCCGTCCTGCGTCTCGATGAAGATCAGCTTGTTGCGCTGGATGTTCTCCAGGATGCCCTAAGGGGAGAGGCAGCCGGGGTCAGGCAGTGAGGCCGCAGGAACCCACGGCAGGTCCGGGTTTGTGGCAGGGGGGAGCCGCACAAGCCCCTTGGGTCAGGGGGCCCGGCAGGAAACCAGCCCGGTCGGGGCAGACTAAGACCCAGCACCCTCCTCTCCTGGGGCCCAGCCGCCAGAAGGGCCAGTAGCAAGAGAGGAGACCCTGCAGGGGAGGCCTGGCCCTTCTCTTCTCAGCGGGGTGGGGTTGAGGGGGATGCAGCCGGGCACCCTGGTGCCAGGCCAGGCAGGACGCAGCAGCCTGGCCCCTGGGCGAGGCAGAGCCCTGAGAGCTGTGCCAGGAGAAACTGCTCCCCCCACGTCCCTCGCTGCAGCTCAGCGCCCAGCCGGGCTGCTACAGCTGCCAACAGGCTGGAGCCCAGGACACACCCTGTCGCGCCTGTCCCACCCGGGGCCCTGCCCGGCCACGCCCTGCGAGATCCTTTTATCAGCCCCGTGCCCCTGCACTCTGCACCCAGCTGGCCGGGTGCCGGAGACACGCGTTGAGCTCCCCCCTCTCGGTGAGGGGCCAGTGTGAAGCCCGGACGCTCGTGGCGTTAACACAGCTCAGCCTAGGGATCCCCCAGCGGGGCAGGTGCCCACAGCCCCCCCGCTCCCCACAGGCCCCGTCATGCTGCCCCTACACTGGCAAGGCCTTTTTGGCAGGGCAGGGCCGGGCCAGCAGCCAGGGGGGCAAGGCCAGCAGCCGGCAGGGCCAGGCCAGCAGCCGGGGAGGGCAGAGCCAGCAGCCGGGGAGGGCGCAGAGCCAGCAGCCGGGGGGGCAGAGCCAGGCCAGCAGCCGGAGCCCTCCCCGCAGACAAGCTGGATTTCTGGCAGTCAAGCAGAGCGGGGAATCCCCGGACACACCTCCCAGGCCACCCTTTCCAGCAGCGCTGGGCCAGAGCCTGGGGCCCTCTGTGTCCAGCCGAGGGGGTCCCACGCCCCCCTCCCAACACACCTGCTCGTACCACGAGGCCACGATGTTCTCCATGTACTGGTAGCTGGTGAAGAAGGCCACGATGCCGTCGGGCACGATTGCCGACATCTCCAGCAGCAGGTTGCCGTAGTTCCGGATCACAGCTGCCAACGGGCAGGGAGGGCTTGTGGGCCCACAGCCGGCAGAGGCGGGGCCAGGGGGGGCCTCGGCCCTGCGGCTGAGATCTGGTCCCCTACTGGCCATGCTAGGGGCCACCCCACGGGGAGGGGGGTGTTCAGCTCGCCGCGGGCCAGGAGAAGGGCCACAGGCCTGGAACCACCCTGGCCAGGCCACCCGCTCAGGCACCACATGGCCTGTGGGGCAGCCCATCCCTACCATCTCAGCCCTGCAGAGTAGCTCCTCCTCCCCCCAAGCCTGGCAGAACAAGGGGAGCTATGTCCCCAGCAACAGCTCCCACCACCCACGTTGGCACCGGGGACCCCAACTCTACTCCAGGGCTGGGGCAGCCGGGGCAGGAGAGGGAACGCCGTGGGGAGCCCATGTCCTGGGATGACCCCTGCCCCCCCACCCCTCTGGCTACCGCCCGGTAGCAACCCTACCGATGTCCTCGCGGGTCTCGAACTTGGAGCTAATGGTCACCTGGTCATTTCCTCGCCCCACAATCTGAAAGGAAAAGGGGACGCTGGCGAGGGGGCCACCCAGGGGTACCCAGCAACTGCCCAGGCAGGGAAGTATGGCACCCGTGGCAGACCCTCCCCCCTCCCTGCAGCTTCCCCCACCCAGCCCTGCCGCCCACTCACCATGGGGCACAGACAGGTCCTGGCCAGGGTCATGGTGAAGGTGGCCATGGTGACGGGGTGGAAGTCCAGGATCTTGGGGTAGATGTCCAGCGGGGACAGCGTCTACCCAGGGAGAAGGGGTGCAGCATGAGCTGGGGGCCGGTCGCCAGGCATCCCGGAGGCCTGGAGATGGGGTGGCAGATGCCAGCCATGGGCACCTCCAGGGCCTCTGCTGTGCCAGAGCTCGGGGTGCCCCCACCCTCCGACTCCTGGGAGCCACAGTGGGCTCTCAGCACTGGGTGCCCAGCCCACAGGCCCCCGGCAAGCTGGGGCAGCAGAGGGCGCCAGCAGAATTGCCCCCTGTGGAGAAGCCGGGCTGGCCCAAGTCACGGCCAGCCAGGGGAGTAAGGGCCCGTTGCAGGCCCGCCTCCCCCCCCGCTCCCCCCCGGCTGCCCCTTACCCCCGACGTGATGATGACCGACTGGAACCTCTCAAAGACGGGCTTGATGGCGATGGAGGCGTCCATGCAGCTGGGAGGACAGGACAAGCGTTGGGGGAGGGGAGCCCTACAGCAGCTCCCCCCCGCCCAGTGCCTGTGGGCCCCCCCCCTCACCTGAAGTGCAGGATGGGGTTGGCGATGGTGGGGGTCCTGTCGTCGAAGGGCTCGATGATGATGGTGAAGCCTGCAGAGGAAGGCCCCCGGGGTCAGCCAGTGTCGGGGGGCTGGGGGGGCGTCTCGCCTGCCCCCTCCAGCACAGACCTGGCTGCTCCCCAGCACCGCTCGCAGCGGTCCCAGCCGCCAGGCTCCGTGTCGGGCTAGTGCAACGGCTCCCCCACCAGCACCCCCACCAGCACCGGCCCGGGGCACCCCGGGACTCCCGGCCCCCCCGGCCCGGAGCTCTGTCCCCGCCTGCGGGACCGTCAGAAAACCGGCACTCGTCGGTCAGGAAGAGGGGACCTGGGGGCCGACGCAGGTTTCCAGGGCAACAGGCGACCTCGTAGTGCGAGGACAAAGCCGGGGACTCCCGCGCGGACGGGGCCAGGCCTGGCCAAGCGGCCGTTCTTTGGCCAGGCCGCGGGCAGGAGCAAACGGGGCTTCCACGCCGCCCTCCTCGGCGCGGCCCTCGCGGGGCGCGTGAGCTCGGCTAGGAACCCCGCTGGACAAAGGAACCGAGGGGCAAAACCTCCCCGACTCCTTGGCCACGGCTCTCTCCCCCGCATGGCGGTGGAATGGAAAGCCGCTGGACTTGGGGGGCTTGGTCAGCAGCAACACAGGGAGCGTAGGGCAGGGACCCTGGAGGAAGCGCTTTGTCTCTGCCCTTTGGCATTGGGCCGGACTGTGCGCGGGGGAACAGCCCGGGCTGGATCCCCTTGCAATGGACCCCAAGGCAGGTGGGAGCCCGAGGTGCTGGGGTTTGCGGAGAGCCGGGGGGTCAGAGCTGCCAGATCAGGGCCGGGACCACACATGTACTCGGGGGCGAGCGGCAGGCTGGCCAGGAGCCCCAGCTGCTCAGCGTTGGGCGGTACCCGGGTTTGCAGCCCCCCTCTCTGGATCCCGGGGGGGGGCGGCGGGCTGCAGACCAGCCCTCCGGGGCTCAGGACAGGGAGCGCCCAGCTCAAAGCTCTGCCGACTGCCCCAGCCCTCCCAGGCCCAGGGTCGGGGCTGGGGTGCGGCGGGCGTTTCCACGGAGCCCCAGGGCCGGGAGAGCAAGGGGCAGCCGGCTGGCAGGCCTGGGGCGTTGGCCTGGGCGGTCACTGTCCCAGGCTGGCAGCAGCGTCGGCACCCCCCATTGAATGCTGATGGCCGCCCCCCAGCCCCACTCGCCCTTCCCCCCCACCCGACACGCACTGCCCAGCCCCGCTCCCAGCACTAGGCCCCCCGCCGACCCCGCTGCCTTGTGCGGCTGAGCCCCCAGGCAGGCTAGCTGGAGTGCAGGCCCCAAGCCCCGTGCGCGCTGGCCGCAGGCCGGGGCTCGTGGGGCGCGAGCGGCTTAGCGCTAAGAGGATTGGCGCCACGGCCGACGGCTCACGGGGCTTAGGGGTATTTATATTCCGCTGCATCGGCGGCACGCCGGCCGGGGGAGACTCCTCGGCCCCTGCCGGCTAACGCGGCCCCGGCCCCCGCGTGCTCCCCTCTCCCTCCAGAGCCACGAGAGCCACAGCGGCATCCTGCAAGGCAGGGGGGGCCAGGCGAGCCCTGGGGCGCGGCTCCTTGGCTCGGGGTTCTGGCCAGGCGCTGGGCGTTGGCACAGAGCCAAGGGGCACCCGGTCAGGGGCCAAAGCCTTCTCGGGCTGTGCTGACAGCAGGGGCATGGGGAGCCCCCCACGCTCGCCAGGCCCAGCCGCACGCCTCGGCATCCCTGTCCACCTGCGCCCACCCACCGGGGAGCAGCAGCCCTGTCGCCAGGAGGGACGGTCTAGGCCCTGTTTGCCTGGCAGCCACCATGGCACACGCTGGCAGCCCGGTGCCCCCGCACCCCCCAGGGACTCTGGCACCCCGGCAGGACAGCCAGCCAGACTGGGCAGGTTCTCCAGCCGCCGCCGCCACCCCAAGCCCACGTGCGGCGCTCGGGGATGGGACATCCCCAAAACCCAGCCCCTGGCACCGAGGGACGGAACCTGCGCTCCCCTCAGACCGGCAGGGAAAGCTGGGGGGGAGGGGAAGGCGCCCCATGCCACGGCGCCCGGGCCCACCTTACCCTTGGCGTAGGTGCTGACCAGCGTGGCGAAGTTGGCGAGGAGGGTGATGGGGGAGAAGTCGGCAAGGTCCACGATCTCCAGCGTGCGGAGCAGGGAGCGCAGCCGCTCGGCACAGAACCTACGGCAGCGCGAGAGGCCCGGGGGCGTGACTGTGGCGGGCACCGGGGGAGATGCCCCTGGGTCTGCCCGCCAGAGCCACCCCGGGCCGCTGCCACGCCCATGGGCATGGCCCCCTGCCTAGCCCCACTGCAGAGGCCACCTGCCTAACCCCAACATGCACAGGGCCCCCCATGGCACCCCACATGGGCAGGCTCAGAGCAGCCAAGAGGGGCCGAGAGACCTGCCAGCGCAGAGCAGAGAGATCCCTGTTCACGGGGAGAGTGCAGCACAGAGCAGAGGGGCAGGGGCACAGAGCGGAGAGGTAGGGGGCCTCGGCCGGCCGGGGGCGCAGAGCGGAGAGGTAAGGGGCCTGGAGGGACGGGGGCGCAGAGCGGAGGAACAAGGGGGCCCGACAGGGCAGGGGTGCAGAGCGGAGGGGCGGGGGCCTCGGCCGGCCAGGGGCACAGAGCTGAGAGGTAGGGGGCCTGGAGGGACGGGGGCGCAGAGCGGAGGGGCGGGGGCCTCGGCCGGCCGGGGGCACAGAGCTGAGAGGTAGGGGGCCTCGGCCGGCCGGGGGCGCAGAGCGGAGAGGTAAGGGGCCTGGAGGGACGGGGGCGCAGAGCGGAGGAACAAGGGGGCCCGACAGGGCAGGGGCGCAGAGCGGAGGGGCGGGGGCCTCGGCCGGCCGGGGGCACAGAGCGGAGGGGCGGGGGCCTCGGCCGGCCGGGGGCACAGAGCGGAGGGGCGGGGGCCTCGGCCGGCCGGGGGCACAGAGCTGAGAGGTAGGGGGCCTGGAGGGACGGGGGCGCAGAGCGGAGGGGCGGGGGCCTCGGCCGGCCGGGGGCACAGAGCTGAGAGGTAGGGGGCCTCGGCCGGCCGGGGGCGCAGAGCGGAGAGGTAGAGGGCCTCGGCCGGCCGGGGGCGCAGAGCGGCGCGGGAGCGGGCCTCGGCCGGCCGGGGGCGCAGAGCGGAGAGGTAGAGGGCCTCGGCCGGCCGGGGGCGCAGAGCGGAGAGGTAGAGGGCCTCGGCCGGCCGGGGGCGCACAGCGGAGAGGTAGGGGGCCTCGGCCGGCCGGGGGCACACAGCGGAGAGGTAGGGGGCCTCGGCCGGCCAGGGGCGCAGAGCGGAGGGGCGGGGGCCTCGGCCGGCCGGGGGCGCAGAGCGGAGGGGCAAGCCGGTCCCGCGGGCCAGGCCCAGGCCAGCCGCTTACCGCAGTGGCTTGCGCTCGATGCACACCTTCTCGAAGACGTCCTTGAGGAAGGAGGGGGGGCTCTCCTGCACCATGTGGTGCACCCGCAGCCGCGCCTTCAGGTACTCCAGGAAGCGCTTCATGAAGCCCACGAAGTGCTCGGCCGTCCGGATGTTCCCAGGCACGGCCTCTGCAAGAGCACGGGCTCACCCTGGCTCCCAGCCTGCCCCGCCCCAAGGGGCCACCACCAGGGGGAGCCCGCCACTGGGCACTGCTGCTGCCCACCCCTCCCCGTGCCCCCAGGCCCAAGTCCAGACTGGGCATGCCGCCCACGCCTGCAGGGCTGGACTCGGGCTCCAAGGGGAGCAGGAGCCGGCAGGGAGGGGGCTGAGAAATGCCAGCTCCTCAGCCTGCCCCGGGGCCGGGGAACAGCCCCCGAGCTACCCCAGCCCAGGCTGAGGTGGGATCCAGCTGCTCTGTAGCAGCCAAAGGCCCAGCACCCCGGTTCTAGCTGCACTGGGAGTGCTGGTCCCAGCCACGCCCCCCCTCCCTGCCCCGCCGGCAGCTGGCAGGGCCCCCACCTTGGAGAATCTCATCGGGCAGCACCGGGTTGGCCAGGTAGATGTCAGTTTCCCGGGCAACGTTGGCCTCTCTCAGCCCTTCCACCAGCCGCTTGTACTCCTCCTTCAGCTTCTGGGCATCCGTCTCCTTGATCCTGGAAGGGGAGCAGGGCCCGTGAGGCGTGGAGGGGGCAGACGGGGGGAGCAGGGTGCAGAGAGGGCCCAGGCTGGGGGGGGGGGGTGTGGGGAGCAGGGAGGGCGGGTGGGGAGGCGCAGGGAGGGAAGCACCGGGGGGGGGCAGCAGCAGCACAGGGGGGGCAGGGAAGGCAGGCTGGGCGGCTCAAGCCAGGGAGGGGGGGCGCCGGGAGGGCAGGTCGAGCCGAGGGGGGCAGGTGGGGGGCAGGGCACTCACTTCTGGACGGTGGCCTGCAGTGTGGCGACGTTGGCCTGGCAGCGATCCAGCGTACGGCGCGTGATGTTCACCCCCATGGAGTCGATGCAGACGTTGTCTGCGGGAACAGGCACCTGTCTGCGCAGGAACCCGGGGGGCAGGGGAGGACATGGGGCCCGGAGGGAGGGGCCAGGCGGGGCAGACGCCCCTGGGGCGAGAGGGCAGGCGCTGGCCTTTGCACGCAGGCGCAGGCAGGAGCGGCGAGCGGCTGGGACCCGGATGGGAGCAGCGTCCCGCCCCGAGCGCCGGCAGGACAGAGGGCCGGGGGGGCTCGGGTGTGGAGGCCGGGCGCCCTGCACCGGGCTGGTTCCACGCTGCAGCATGGCCCCATGGCGCCGGATCCCAGCAGCCAACAGGCCCCGCGCAGGGCGGGGCAGCCAGAAGCGACCGGGCCCCGCCAGATCACAGAGGGAGGTGAGGAGGGGTCCGCTCGCCCTCTGGGGGCTGGGAGCCCAGGACCAACCCCACGCCTGGCCCTCCGGACCCGCACCAGGTGGGGAGGCCTTCCCGGGGGGCTGCTGGGATCCTCCCCTTGGCACGTTCAAGAACAGCTGGCACAGTGAGCCAGCCCCACAGTGAAAGGGGCTCAGCCGCTCGCACCAGGGGCCCTTAGCGCAGAATGGCAGGAACGGGGCACATAGGGCAGGAAGCCTGCCCCCCCAACCAGGGATTCCCACCCATTCCCAGTGGCAGGAAGCCCCACGTCAAGGGCTCCCGGCCGTTCCCCCCACTCAGGGTAGGAAGCCCCGCCCCCAGCAGCTCCCATCCACTCCCCCCACGTAGGGTCAGCCACCCCCATTACCAATGTTGTGAGCTTCGTCAAACACGACGACGGATTTCTTGGCCAGCTCCTTGGAGACCAGGTCTGCGATCTTGGGGTCCAGCAGGTAGTGGTAACTGTACACCACCACGTTGGCGTGGAGGATCTGGCCGGAGGACGGGGAGGGTCAATGCCCGGAGGCGGCCTGCCCCAGACGGACGCACCTCCCTGGTGAGCCCTGGAAGGCCACGGGCCAACAGCCCTGGGCGAGGGAGGCCCTGCCCCAGCCGGACAGGCTGCACGGCCCCCTGGCAGCTGTGGGTGGGACGGGACGGGGGGCTGCTCTAGCTGCCTAGGCCCGCAGGCAACAGGAGAGCCTGGACCCCGCGGGGGAAGCCGAGTCACTCCGGGCAACGGGGCAGCACGGCAGTGCCCAGCCAGGGGGGCAGAGGAGGCCAGAGGACAGGCTGGCATTGCGCCCAGGGGGGGCGGGATAGGGGGTCCCAGGCAGTGCTGAGCCGAGCTCTCAGCCAGGCCACCCCGCGCCTGCCAGGAAGGGGGCGTGCAGGGAGCCCCCAGCTCTCAGGAAAACGCCCCAGCCCGTGGAGGGGCCCACAGGGCACGAGGGACCCGCCCCGTACCGAGTAGCGGGCGAGGAAGTACGGGCACCAGCCCTTCTGCCGACAGTAGCCTTTCAGGTCGTCCAGGTTGTACACGCCATAGGGGAGGGGCACCTGCCGCCCGTGGGCGTCAAACTCCTGCAGGGGAACAGCACATCAGGGCCTGCCGCGGGCCCCCCTTCCTGCCTCCGCCGTTCACCCGCTCGAGATCAGCTCCTCCCTCCCTTCGCTTCCCGCCCTGCCCGTGAACCCCCCAAACGGGCCGCAGGGACGCTTCCCGCCAGCGTTCATGGCAAGGGCCGGGAGCCTCCCCCCCACCCTGTTGGTGCCCCCTGGCGGAGGGCAAGAGGGGTGCAGAGGCGTCCGATCACCGCTTTGTTCTGTACCAACGGGTGGTGCGTGAGGTCTCTAAGAACGGCCACACTGGGTCAGACCAAAGGGCCATCCAGCCCAGTGCCCCGTTGGCCGACAGTGGCCAATGCCAGGGCCCCAGAGGGGGAGAACAGAACAGGGAAACATCACGCGATCCCTGCCCTGTCACCCATTCCCAGCCCCTGACAGAGGGTAGGGACCCCATCCCTGCCCAGCCTGGCTAATAGCCATTGATAGACCCGTCCTCCATGCATCTAGCTAGCTCTTTTTTGAAGCCAGGTAAAGTCCAGGCCTTCACCACATCCTGTGGCGAGGAGTTCCACAGGTCGACTCCTAGGGAGAGCCCGTAGCCGGCTGCTCGCAAGACAGTGTTGGCATCCGGCCTGGGAGCGAAGACCAGGGGATGCACAGGCGCTGCTGGGGCAGCGGGTAACCGTTTGGGGGATGAAGGCCCAATGGGTGGGACCCTGGACCCCTGGGCCATATTTGCCCAACGAGGTGGCGGGGGGAGGTGCCTGGTGTTGCCAAGGACCAGCAAAGGGCCTGGAGAACAGAGCCCCCAGCCACCTTGTGAGCAGGACCCAGGGGCAAAGTCAAGCCGGTTCTGGCCCGTGGCGGGAGGGGAGAGGAGCCTAGCACCTGACCAGCCATCGGGGGAACAAAGGGCGCAGAGGAGCTGCTGGGACCAGGGATATAGGAGGGGAGAGAGCAACCAGAGCCCCCCGGACAGACCGAGCTGTGCTGAGAGAGGCGAGGCCGGATGCCCCAAGAGCTTCCTGTGCTCCATAAGCCTCCTGTTTCACGGCCGAGAGCCGCTCCAGCCTAGAGCTCGGGGCGGCGCGAGTCCCTAGGGGAGCAGGGGCCCCCAGTGTTTAGAGGGGGCCTTGGCAAGAGACAGGAGCGCGGACAGCTCAGAGGGGCCTACGGCCTAACCCCCAGACGCGGGGCCCCAGAGGCCAGTCGTACGCACGCTTGAGCCCTGGGACACGCAGGGAGAAACCCAGGAGCCAGGCCCCTCAGCCAGGCGCGCTCCAGCTGGGGACTTGGTTTCACACAGGGCCAATTGTTTCCAGCACCCCCCCCACCCTGGGAAAACCGAACAAGGGCTGAGCAGGGAGGTGGGACCGGGCAGCCGGGCTGGGCGCTTTGGGTCTCAGATCCGTGCTCACGCCCCCGCCCCACCCCCACTGCGGGAGGGGCTGCCCCCCGCCCAGGAACCCTGCTACCTCGAAGAAGCGGCACGAGGGGGCGGCCCTGTCCCACTGCTGCTGCGCCCGCACGTACGAGGCCGTCAGGCTCAGACACTTGCCGTCCACCTCCTTCCCAAAGCGCAGGGCGCTCACCTGCAACGGGAGCCGTCAGTGCAGCCCGCGCCGGGACAGGCCCTGGGGCCACGGAGCCGCCTGCTGCCTACTCGGCCAGGGGCAGCCGCTCCAGACACCCCCTGGAGCAGCCGTGGCCCCGGCCCAGGGCACACCCCAGAATGGGAGAGCCTGGGCTGGGGCAGCAGACCGGCCCGGGAGCCCAGCACACACTCACCTCGGGGTGGATGCAGAGGTTCTTCCTGGAGCTCAGGGCCAGACCGAGGAAGGAGAATTTCTCCCCCGTCTGCTTCTCGTAGAAATCCAGGAGCTTCCGCAGTTCCTCAATGACCTGTCAGAGCCAGGGGCAGTGAGGGCCGCGCCACACTCCCCCCCAGGGCAGCAAGGGGCCCCGCCGTGCCCCCCCCAGGGCAGCAAGGCGCCCAACCGCAATCCCCCCGCCGCGCTCCCCCCCAGGGCAGTGAGGGGCCCCGCCGTGCCCCCCCCCGGGCAGCGAGGGGCCCCGCCGTGCCCCCCCCCGGGCAGCGAGGGGCCCCGCCGTGCCCCCCCCCGGGCAGCAAGGGGCCCAACCACAATCCCCCCGCCCGCGCCCCCCCCCCCCCCGGGGCAGCAAGGGGCCCCGCTGCGCTCCCCCCTCAGGGCAGCGAGGGGCCCCACCATGATCCTCACCAAGCGCTCCCCTCAAGCACTCCCCATCAGGGCAGCAAAGGGCCCTGCCCCGATGCCCCCAATACAGGACTGTGCAGGCCCCACCACATACTGGCCCCTCTTGGTCACCTTCTCGATCTCAGGCACGGTTCTGGAGCAGTAGATCAGCTTGGTCACCTCCAGCGGATGGGCCTGGGGAGAGAGGCCAGGTCCCTGTGTTGCTGGGCAGGGTGGGGGCTTGGCTGGCCCAGAGGCTGCCACTGCAGAACCTGGAGCAACCAGGCCGCTTCCCCCCTTGCCCCTGGCCCAGCTGCAGCCCCAGGGAAGGGCAAGAGCAAGGGCAGCCCAGAGCAGAGGGGCAGAGCCTGCACAGAGGAGGCCTTGATCCCCCACCCCCAGGTCAGGGCTCTGCCAGCTCCAGCCCCTGCATGGGGCTCCGGGCCAGACCCACCCAGGAGGTCTGCGGGACAGTGCCAGTGCTGGAGCCACGCTGGACTCAGTGCCCCCCAACCGGCAGCCCCAGCCCCCAGCTCCGGCCCGGCACTCACCCTCTGGTAGGCCACAATGAGCGACAGGAGGGAAATGGTCTTCCCGGTCCCGGAGGGCATTTCCAGCACACCATGGCCCTGGGAGAGAAGAGCCGTCACCGGGGGGAGCCGTGAGGAGGGGCTAGAGGAGAGGGAGGGCCAGAGCAAGGAGGGGAGGCAGCAAGAGTCTTGCAAGCCGGCAAGCCCGGGGCAGAAGTGGGGGCTGCGGCAGGACCCCGCTGAGACTGGCTGGCGCAGCCCGAGCTGCGCAGGGACAGAGTCACACCTGGGGACAGGACGGCCCGTCAGCCTGGCACCCGCCACCAGCTCTCAGGCTCCAGGGGAGGCAAATGCCCCCCAACCTCCTCCATGCTCCCTGGCTGCCCAGGCTGGGGACCTCTGGGGCACCCTCCTGCCTTCCGGAGCAGCAGGAGGAGGGGTGGGCCAGCAAGGCAGTCAGCCCCCCACTGCGTATCCCTCCCGGCATACACCGCTTCACCCTGTGAATTCCCGGTGGGCCCGTGTGTCACCCAGCCCAGGGCACCTGAGCGGGTGACCAGGCCACCCTCAGCGCCCCCCCCCCCCAGCAGGGACCTTGGCATCCAGTGTCCGCTTGAGCTCCAGCATGTAGGAGTACTGCTCCGGGTAGATGTAGTCATAGGGGAAATACACCAGCAGCCCATCGATGTTCAACCTGGCAGGGAGATCGCAGCGCCGGGTCAAAGCGCAGCCAAAGTGTCCCTAGGAGGGGCAGCCTGGCACAGTGGCGCAGAAGAGGCTGGCCCAGCAGTGAGCAAGCGGGGTGAGCACCCATCCCCTGCCCCTCCCTCCCCACCTCTGCCCAGCCCAGCGGAACGCCCCATTCCACCCCGAATCCCGCTGCCCCTTCTCAGGCCTTTCCTCCACTTGTAAGCAGTGGGACTTTCAGCAGGAAAATGTCAGCGGCTACACGGTTCCAAGAACGACGAAAAGTCCAGAAAACATGAGCTAGGAGGGGAGGCTGAACAAATCGGGCTTGTTTAGTTTGGAAAAGAGAAGCTGGAGAGGGGACATGAGAACGGTTTTCAGGTACCTACAAGGGTGTCACAAGGAGGAGGGAGAAAAATTGTTCTCCTTGGCCTCTGAGGACAGGACAAGCAATGGGCTGAAATTGCAGCAAGGGCAGTTTAAGGTTGGACATTAGGAAAAACTTCCTGCCAGGGTGGTGAAACACCGGGATAAATTGCCTGGGGAGGTTGTGGAATCTCCACCTCTGGAGATATGTCAGAGCAGGTTGGACAGACATCTGTCCGGGATGGTCTAGATGGTGCTTGGTCCTGCCGTGAGGGCAGGGGACTGGATTCAATGACCTTTCGAGGTCCCTCCCAGTTCTAGGATTCCATGATTCTAAGACACCACATCTGTGGCACAAAGACCCCGTAGAGATCTGCACGGCCCGATTTTCCTTGGCAGGACTGTTTCGTGTTGTCATCTTCCCGACTGTTTCGTGTTGTCATCTTCCTGGTGGTGTTACAATTCTGTTACCATTCTCTGCTCCCCCCGAGCCTTTATTAGACATGCCTGCCCGCCAGGTGTGACGATTAGTCCCAGTTGCTCAGTCATTCCTGAACTGCCTGGGCCTTTTACTTCATCCCTTTGCTCCAGCATCTCCTCTTCCAACTCCAACAGAGCCCGAGCTCTGGTCCCAGGCAGAGCACACCGGGGCAGAAATCTCCCCAGCAAGCAAGGGTGCAAAGAAATTGCCAAGTGTCTCAAAAACACCCTTGTCTTCCTTAGTAGCGCCCCTTGCCAGTAATCCAGGCAGCCGGCCTTCAGGGGCCTCCTGCTCCCATGAATCGGGGCCGTGCTCTGTTAGGATTACCGTACTTCTGGGTTCTCCCAGACTTGGCCTCTTTCTTAAGCCTCCTTTCTCGGTCCGGGGAGGGTTTTAAATGCCAGGAAACGTCTGGAGGTTTTGTACTGCAGAGAAGGTGCAGCTCAGAAAGAATCTTGACTGGTCCGATTGCCGATCGCGCCATTCTCCGGCGAGCCACAGGTGCCAGATCCCACCCACCCAGGCCTGGAGGGGGGCCTGAAAGCACAGGGAGGTACTGCCCATGCACCAGCTGCTCTGCCACCACCACAAGGAGTCACTGCCCCCCAAGTGCCGGGAGCACCCCCTCCAACGCCCCAACATGTACCCCAGGGATCCTCTGCTGGGAACCTGAAACACGGTCACCGAAGCCCAGTGATGTCCCACCTTTACCTCCTGGGTCAGAAAGTCCCAGCTCTGCCTCCAGCCCTTTGCTGGCTGCGCCAGGGCGCAGTGCCAGGCCCTGCCGGGGGGGGTCTTCCAACCCACTGTCCCTGCCCCCCTCCTCATAGCGCCCCTCCCCCGCTGCCTGCGACTCCCCCAGCCCCCCATCGCCCCTTCTGCCAAGCCCACTCAGCCCCCCCACCCTCCTCACCCCCCCACTCCCTCCCCCCAGCCCCAGCCCCCATCACCCCTTCTCCCAAGCCCGCTCAGCCCCCCCACCCTCCTCAGCCCCCCACCCCCCATCGCCCCTTCTCCCAAGCCCGCTCAGCCCCCCCACCCTCCTCAGCCCCCCACCCCCTCCCCCCAGCCCCCATCGCCCCTTCTCCCAAGCCCGCTCAGCCCCCCC
Source organism: Pelochelys cantorii (assembly GCA_032595735.1). Taxonomy (NCBI): domain Eukaryota; kingdom Metazoa; phylum Chordata; order Testudines; family Trionychidae; genus Pelochelys; species Pelochelys cantorii. The sequence goes on along the minus strand of CM064358.1, from coordinate 3,362,571 downwards.
CACCCTCCTCAGCCCCCCACCCCCTCCCCCCAGCCCCCATCGCCCCTTCTCCCAAGCCCACTCAGCCCCCCCACCCTCCTCACCCCCCCACTCCCTCCCCCCAGCCCCAGCCCCCATCACCCCTTCTCCCAAGCCCGCTCAGCCCCCCCACCCTCCTCAGCCCCCCACCCCCTCCCCCCAGCCCGCTCAGCCCCCCCCACCCTCCTCAGCCCCCCACCCCCTCCCCCCAGCCCCCATCGCCCCTTCTCCCAAGCCCGCTCAGCCCCCCCACCCTCCTCAGCCCCCCACCCCCTCCCCCCAGCCCCCATCGCCCCTTCTCCCAAGCCCACTCAGCCCCCCCACCCTCCTCACCCCCCCACTCCCTCCCCCCAGCCCCAGCCCCCATCACCCCTTCTCCCAAGCCCGCTCAGCCCCCCACCCCCTCCCCCCAGCCCCCATCGCCCCTTCTCCCAAGCCCGCTCAGCCCCCCCCACCCTCCTCAACCCCCCCACCCCCAGCCCCCATCGCCCCTTCTCCCAAACCCTCCCAGCACCCGCCCCTCGCTCCCTCATCAGCCCCCGGACCCCTCACTTCCCCCCCCCCCCCCACTCACTTCATGGCTCCGACCCTTTCCCTCGCATCCCCTCATGCACCGCATGCCAGTTCCCACCTCGGTCCGACTCCCCCGCCCCCCTTCCGCCCCACCATTGGCTGAGTCCGCTCACTGGGTGAAGCCACCGCCAGTCAGGGCCGGGAGGCGGGGCCTATAGGCCCACCCCTCCCCGCCTATTGGCTGAGTCCGGTCACTGGGTGAAGCCACCGCCAGTCAGGGCCGGGAGGCGGGGCCTATAGGCCCACCCCCCCCCCCGCCTATTGGCTGAGTCCGGTCACTGGGTGAAGCCACCGCCAGTCAGGGCCGGGAGGCGGGGCCTATAGGCCCACCCCTCCCCGCCTATTGGCTGAGTCCGGTCACTGGGTGAAGCCACCGCCAGTCAGGGCCGGGAGGCGGGGCCTATAGGCCCACCCCCCCCCCGCCTATTGGCTGAGTCCGGTCACTGGGTGAAGCCACCGCCAGTCAGGGCCGGGAGGCGGGGCCTGGCCGCGGGAGCGGCAGGTTCGGCCAGGAGCCCGATGCGGGCGCCCGCGGGATCCGACCGCATGGGCAGGCCTGAGCAATCGAGCCCAGAGCGCTGCAGCGCCCGCCCGCCCTGGAGCGGGGGCAGAGGGGCCCTGGGGGCGGGGCCAGGAGGATGGGGGGCGGGGTTGAGGGGCGCGCGGGGGGCGGGGGGGGGAGGATCTGGGGCTAGGGCACGTTTCCCCCACTGCTGGGGCTTCAGTGTGGGAGCGGTCAGCGCCCTCCTCCCCCGCAGCATCACCCTCCTGGGGGGGGAGTTAACTCAAAATGATTGTAGCTCTACCCCCCCACTCCCATCTCACCACGATTAGAGGCCCCCTAAGTCCCCAGCGCCCGGAGTCCTGGGATTCCGGGGCAATCGCCACTTCCAAATTATCCCCAGGAAGGGGACCAGACCCTTGGAGCTGACCCAGGGTGTCCCTCCCCGATCGGTGCCCCCCTCCCCTGCCCTGCCCACTGCCCCCCTCCTGTCCCCCGCTCACTGCCCCCCCGTCCCCCGCTCACTGCCCACTGCCCCCCTCCTGTCCCCCGCTCACTGCCCACTGCCCCCCTCCTGTCCCCCACTCACTGCCCCCCCGTCCCCCGCTCACTGCCCACTGCCGCCCCGTCCCCCGCTCACTGCCCACTGCTCCCCTCCTGTCCCCCGCTCACTGCCCACTGCCCCCCCGTCCCCCGCTCACTGCCCACTGCCCCCCGTCCCCCGCTCACTGCCCACTGCCCCCCCGTCCCCCGCTCACTGCCCACTGCCCCCCTCCTGTCCCCCGCTCACTGCCCACTGCCCCCCCGTCCCCCGCTCACTGCCCACTGCCCCCCTCCTGTCCCCCGCTCACTGCCCCCCCGTCCCCCGCTCACTGCCCACTGCCCGCCTCCTGTCCCCCGCTCACTGCCCACTGCCCGCCTCCTGTCCCCCGCTCACTGCCCACTGCTCCCCTCCCTTGCCCTGATCCCTGCACCGCTCTCCCCCATGCCCCAGCCAATGCTCCCTTCCCTTTGTCCCACCCACTGCTGTCTACCTCCCTCTGCCTCGTACACTGCTCGCTGCGCCCCACACCCACCCCATCCCTGTTCCATTTGCTGCTTCCCAACACCTACTCCATCCACTGCCCACTGCTATTGCTCCCCTGCTTGGTTCACTGCACATTGCCCTCCTGCCCCCTCCACTTGCTCCCCTCCCACTGCCCCGTGTCACAGAGTGTGGGGGGTCCCCGGGCCCGGCCTCCCCATCCGCAGCCAGACGTGACTCTCAGCAAGCAGGGAGAACAGAAGGTTTAGTGGTTCACAGGGACACGGCGTAGAACAGACTTGTTGTTACAGGAACCAGGAGCGGTCAGCACAATCCGTCTGGGGGGGAGGGGGGTCAGAGCAAGGGCCCCGGGGCCCCTCCTGGCATCCCCCCAGCTGAGGAGCTCCCACACCCAGCAACTCCTCCCCCAGCCTGCAGGCAGCCCCGCCCCTTCCTTGGTTCAGATTCCCAGGCCAGGTATCACTTAGTTGTTCCTCCCACCCAGGCTCAGGTTACAGGACAGCCTGAGCTATTGTGTGCCTGCCGAAATGGGGCAGCCTCCCCTCCGTGAGAGCCACACCCAGCTGGGCACCGGTGCAGTGCCCAGGGAAACTGAGGCACACCCCCAGGGTTACAACAGAACAGCACAGCACAGTAGGAATCACACTGAGCACAATCCCCACTCCGTAGGACTGCACTGCGGGCGAGTCCCCGATAGAATTGAACCATCCACACAGTTTGCTGGGGAGGGGGGCACTTTTTTTTTGAGCATGGGGCTCTGTCAATCCAGGCTGAGATCCCTGTGGGGAAAGGGCCTGTGCCAGTTGGGGCCCAAACACCTCGGGGGGGGGGGGGGGACGGGACTGTGCAGACCAGGATCCAGACACCTTTGGAGGACGGGCTGTGCCGATTAGGGATGTAAAGGGCTAAGCAGTTACCCGGTAAGCATGCCCCTTGCCCTGGTAAACATGCCGGTAATAGGTTAACCGGCAGGGGGCTGTCCACAGGATCTCTGCTCACCGGTTAGACATTATGTTTAACTGGTTAACTGTAATCAGCATTTTATATCCCTAGTGCCAATCAGGGCCCAACCACCTTGTGGGGGGGGAGCTGTGGCAATGGGGCCCAGACACCGGGGGGGGGGGGCTGTCGATCTGTACCCGGACCCCCCCAGCTCAGTTCTCATCCTGACACTACTTGGATGCGGTCAGCAATGAGCGGGCACAAACTAGCCCCTCGTGGCTGGGACCCAGTGCACAGCGAGCCCCGGCCGCAAGCTGGGCACATGTTCTGACGGCGCAGTCGGGGTTCCCCCGATCCTGCACCCCCGTAGCAGCCGGAACAGTCTCCACCAGCCAGCAGCGCAGAGAGGGGTTTATTGACTTTCCAGAATACAGCCCAGCACAGACATGATGTGGCAACAGGAGGGGGGCTAGGATGCCCCAGACCCCTTAAGGCGGGGTGCCTGAGGCCCTAGTCTCCAAGCCCCCTCCCTAGGCTGTCTCCAGCATGTTTCCAGCCCCAGACTAACTCTTCCTCCCCCCACATACTTCCTTTGTTCCCACCTCCTTCCCTCCCTCCAGTCAGAACCAGTCAGGGTAGTATCTGGCCCCCCTGCTGGGCCTTGCTCACAGACAGGGCCAGTAGGGGACAGCCCAAGCCTAGTGACCAGCAAGATGCCCCCCTACATCACACATGCCGACAGGTGTCTGACCCCGCCAGGGGCTGGTAAGCGTGTGGGGCCAAGCCCCCCAGCACAGGGGCTGCGTCCCAGCCAGCAGGCGCTCGCACGGGGACGGAAAGGTCTCGGACAAGCAACTCCACACAAGCGCCTGTGCTGCTGCTGGTGCCACAAAGGGAAGCGTAGCCACCCTGGGCCCGCCCCGAGGTCCTCCTAGCCCAATAGCCTGTGAGTGGCTAGTGCCAGCTGCTGCACACCTCACAGGGCAATTCCTGGGGGAGCCACCCCCTGCCGCCCATTTCTAGTTGGAATCGTGGAAACCCAGGGCAGGCAGAGCCCGCAGGAGGCACCGAGTCCAGCCCCCTGCCCAAAGCAGGACCAACCCGACTCAATCAGCCCAGCCAGGGCTTGGTCACACCTGGACTTAAACACCTCTAGGGGTGGAGATTCCACCCCCTCCCTAGGGAACCCAGCCCAGCGCTTCCCCACCTGCCTAGGAAAATCGTTTGTCCTAATATCCAACCGAGACCTGCCCCACTGCAACTTGAGACCATTGCTCCTTGTTCTGCCATCTGCCCCCACTGAAAATAGCCTCTCTGGAACCCCCCTTCAGGTAGTTGCAGGCTGCTCTCAAATCCCCCCTCGCTCTTCTCTTCTGCAGACTCAGCCTCTCCTCGTAAGTCATGTGCTCCAGCCCCCGAATCATTTTGGTTGCCCTCCGCTGGACCCTCTCCAATGAGCCCACATCCTTTCTGTAATGGGGGGGCTCAGAATTGGACACACTCTCCATGTGGCCTCCCCAGCACTAAATAAAGAGGCAGGCAGAGGTCAGGGGTTCCTAGACTAGCCCCGCTGATCTTGGCGAACAGTCGCGGAGGGACCTGTCCTCTGGCCTGTGCACATCCCCGGGCCGACTGTGCACTGGGGGAAGAGATGCTGTTTCAAACCTGCTGCCTGTGCGTGTCATCGGGCAAGTCCAGGCTCTTGGGTCATGTGACGGGACGTCACCCCAGGCACAGTGTAACGGACTTTATCCCATGCCCCCTCGGTCTTCTGTCCCCCTCCGACTGAAGCTGTTCCTTCCCCCACCTCTGTGCCTTTTCCGATTCTAATCGATCTTGGTGTGGGCATAGCACGGATTCATATAGAGACAAGATATTTACTGTCTTAATAGCTAACCCTTTCCTAAGGATCCCCAATGTTCTGTCCCCCCTTATTTTTGTTTGACTCCCATTGCAAGGGAGTGGACGTTTTCAGAGAACCATCCGCTCTTTTTACATCTTTCCTCGTCATTTTTGCTGCCCTTCTCTGACTTTCCAAATTGCAGTCTATCTTTCTAAAAAGGTATTTGAGGTGTGGGCAGCGCATGGATTTATAGAAAGCCATGCTGATATTTTCTGGCTTATTCTCTATCCCTTTTCTAACTTCCTGGTAGCTTTTTCACCCACCACGGCACATCTAGCAAATGTTTTCAGAGAACTATCCACAATGACACCAAAATCTTTCTCGAGTAGCCACCGCTACTGTAGACCATTTTGTGTGTAGTCAGGTTTATGTTTTCTAACATGCATTACTTTGACTTTATCATCACATTTCAGCCATTGGGTTGCCCAATCCTGTTGTAATTCTCCGGCCAGCTTTGGATGTAATGATCTTGAATAATTTTGTGACATTTGCAAACTTTGCTACCTCCCAGTTCACTGCCTTTTCCGCATCATTTATGAATATACTGGCCGGCACTGGTCCCAAAATAGATCCCCACTATTGACTTCTCTTCATTATGAAGAACTATTTCTACCCTTTGTTTCCTGTCTTTTAGCCAGTTATCAACCTATGAGAGGACCTTCCCTCTTATCCCCTGATTGCTTATCTGGGCCTTGGGTGAGGGACCTTTTCCAAGGCTTTCTGAAAGTCCAAGCAAACTTATCCAGGGGAATCATCCTCGTGCACATTTCTGGACTCCCTCAAAGGATTCCAGTAGATGGGTGAAGGAGGATTTCCCTTTCCAGAAACCATTTTGACTCTTCCCCCAACAAATTGTGTCTATGTTTCTGCTCATTCTGGTCTTTTTTCAATACATTGTGCGTAGAACTGAAGTTTGGCTCACCAGCCAGGGACTGCTTTGGGATCACCTCCGGAGCCTTATTTAAAAATCAGCGTTCCCTTAGCATCCCCGAGCAGCTGGGACAGAGAATGATTTGAGCGCCAGGCCGAGTGCAGGAAATCCGCAGATACCGACAGGACAGGTCGAGATCCACGGCTCACTTTTTGCAGATAGGGACGCCGATACAAATTTTGATTCTGCCAATGTGCATGCAGGGTCCTAGGTACCCACTTTACATCCCCAGGCATCCGCATCCACGGGCTATCCGCAGATCATTTTTGCAGACCCGGATACCTATTTTGTATCCGTGCAGGGCTCTGGCGCAGGGGTGGCCAACCCGCGGCTTGCTTCACCCCTGAAAGTGCGGCTTGCAAAGCCTCCCACGTGGCTAGTGAAGTCACCCCATGCGCCCCTACAAACGGCCCCCAGCTCCCTGTGCTCACCAGGTGCAGGGGAGCTGTCAGGCGCGGCAAAATGGTGTTGGCAAGATGGCAGCGGCCAGCAGGAGCCTGATGTGGCCAAAAAGCCTAACCCATGGTTTTTAAAGGGGCAGCATCCTTTTTTTTTTTTCTCAACAACTCTGGCTGGTGGGGAGCTCTTCCTTTTTCTTTCCCCCCTCAACAATTCTGGTGCAGCTCTTTGCATTTTTCCCGCTATTTCAGCTCTCTTCGTTCAATGGGTTGGCCACCCCTGCTCTAGCAATAGGTTGCGTTCCAAAGTTAGTAGCACCGCGATTTCCCATTCGATTCCTTTAGAACTCTTGGGTGACACCCCCCAGCCCTGGTAACTTACTACCGTTTAATTGATCAATTTGCTCCCAACCTCCTCTGGTGACAGGCCTGAAACAGTTCCTCAGACGTGTCACCTAACACGGGCTCGGAGATGGGACTCTCCCTCACCTCCTCTGCCGTGAAGACGGAGGCAAATAATTCAGTTCGCTTCCCTGTAACCTCCTTGCCTTTGAATTGCTCCTTTTGCACGATCATCCCATGGCCCCCGGGCTCGCTTGCCAGACTTCCTGCTTCTGACGTGCTTACAAATATTTTGCTGTTCGTTTGGGCATCTTTTGCTAGATGCTCTTCAAACGCTTTCTGGGCCTTTTGAACCTCCTTTCTCCTCAACTTCTGGGCCTGTCTCTTTTCCTTACTAGGATTTAACTTCCGCTATTTAATATTTAAAAACTCAAGCTCATCTCAGCCGAGGAAGTGGGTTTTGTCCATAAAAAACCCACTTCATGATACTTGATACAGATATTTGTTAGTCTCTAAGTGGCCATAAGACTTTCCAATATTCAAGGGCGTCTTTTTGGTGCTAACCACCACTTTTACACCCTGTCTCAGCCAGAGCAACATTTCTTTCTCCCGTCCAGGGAACATATTCAGGTTAAGCCTCTATAAATGTGTTTGCAACGTTCTCGGAGCCGAACTCAGGCCGCTGGGTCCATCCTAGTGAAGACTGAGAGGGGACCCCATCCCTGTAGGCGAGCTGGGTACAAAAGAGCGCTTTAATCTACTGGCGAAAGCAGAGCAAGAACCGGCAGCTGCAAGTCGGAGCCTGACACATTCCAGTTAGAAATGAGGCATACAACGATTCACCAACTCCCCCAGGCCACGGTGGATTCTCCGCCGCCTGACTTCTCCCACGTCAGCCAGGCTGGCGGGCAGCACTTCCAGCACAAGCGACTGGGTCTCGATGGGGGTGACCTGGGGGCAGCGCCCCATCCTGCGATAGAAGAGGTCAGACCGGATGATCTAATGGGCACGTCTGGCCTCGGAACAGAGAAATACCTGCAAAACCAGCCCCTCCCATGGGCACAGCCACCAGGCCCCCCAGCAGGAAGGGCTAGAAAGGAGCACAGCTGGGGGGCCTGGCGGCTGCCCCACACCTCCAAACTACCCCATGGCTTGGAAAGCTTCTCCCCCATGCAGGGTCACGCTGACACAGCAAACAGCCCGGAGAGGAGTGGCGGAGAGGCAGGGCCCTTGGGGGGAGTTTACACGGCAGCAGGCACAAGCCGAGGTGACGCCGGCAGGGGGGCAGAGGGACATCCTTGGGGAGAGGCGAGTGAGCAAAGGACACAGAGAGGGGCTTAGCTCTCAGCTTCGTTCCCCACGCCCTGGCTGGGGGCCCCGCCCTGTGGCTAAGGAGGCCAGTGACACCGTGGTGCCAGACTTGGGCGGGGCGGGGGGAGCTGGGCCCTGCGTCCCCTCAGCCGGGGCCTCCGCCAAAGTCAAGCTCAAAGCAGGTGGCTTGCCGGTCCCCAGGCTCCTGTGAGGGGGAGCCCCCCAAGCAGCCCCAATGCATGCCGGGACACCGTCTCCATGGGCTGCAGGGCTGTATCGTGATGGATTCTCCCCCGTGTTGGGCAGGCAAGCGGCTGCATCTGGGCCAGCGATCCCCACGGCTGCTCTGGGGCTGGGCCAGGAAATACCCGCTCCCCGCTCAGGATGGGACCCGTGGGGCTGGGAAGGAGCAGGCTGCCACAGGGGGGCTGCCCGTGCCACACTCACCCACCCCGGGCTTTTCCCAAGGGACAGAGCGTTTCCTGTAACTTGACTTTGTCCCCCCAGCCCAAGTCACGCACGCCGGTCTGATGCCGAGGAGCCAAGAACGGGGTGAGACTGAATCCTGGGTAAGACCCACCCCCCACCCAGCGCACACCAAAGCCAGGACCCTCCCCATCCCACCTCTTTGCCAGCAGGACACCTGCCCTGCCCCCATCCACGCAGCCCCTTGGGGGCAATTGACCAAGTCCTTGGGGGGGAGGGCACTTCCAAGCAGCAGAGCCCCGGGATTCACGGTGCTGCTGCATTAGACCTTCTTCTGGTGCTGAGGCTTCACCCTGGGGAAGAGCTGAGGGGGGAAGAGAGAGAAAGCGCGTGAGCAGGGGGCAGACGCTTGCCAGCGTCCGCAGCTCCACCAGCGAGCCCGCCCCTCCCCCAGATCCTGGGCGGAGCGTGGGCTCCAGGGAGGGGCTGGCTCCCAGCTGGGGAGCAGGGCAGTGAAACTGACATCCTTGTCAGTTTCACGGCGGGAGCTCAAAGAAGGCTTGTCAGTTTCACACTTTGTTTCAGGTCTTTCTGAAGCCCACTTTTCAGGGATCCCTGGTTCGCCAGGGAATGTGGGTTCCTTGAGCTTATGAACCAGAGGCCAAAGCATGTGAGAAAATACTGAAACTTCAGGGGCACTAAAATTCCCGAGTCTTAGGCCAAACGCACCCCAGCCCGGCTAGGTCCCACACTGTACAATCTCCCCAGCGTGCAGAGCACATCGTTGGGGGAGAGGGTGTTCCTAAGGCAGCAGAACTGCTCCTATTGGTGGCATATGCTGTGTCAGCACCAGGGCAGAGGTCCCCAAAATGTGGGACGTGCTCCCCCCGCCCCCAGCAGGGTGTGGCCACACAGCCAGAGGGATGTGTCTGGGCCAGCCCCCACTGGGACAGGGAGGAAACGCCACCCCACCCCGCTCTGCTCCCAGCTCTGGTCTGGCCCCACCTCCAGCCACATCCTTGGCTCTCGGCCCCGCCCCCAGCCTCATGGCAGCCCCACTCCCTGCCCCACATCAGCCCCCAGGCTCAGCCGCTGCTCCATTCCCAGGGCCAAGGCTGGGAGTGGGGCAGGGCAGGCCTGGCAGGTGACCCCCCCCGCTGTAGCATGATGGGGGCTCCATCCGGCCTCCAGCCTCAGCTCCAGCCCCACTCCCAGCAGCGGCCCCCTCACCCCTGGCTGCAGCCCCCCCTCCCCAGCCCTGGAGGACTGGAGGCATAGAAAGGGGTAAGGGAGGTGGCCCTCCAAAGATGGGGGACCACCCTGCTGCAGTGGACCTAGGGCAGGTCTGTCCCTAGGTGGTCCCAGCCCTGGTTCTGTGCCCAGCCCTGCCCCGCTCAGGATGGGCGCTGCGCTCACCCCGAAGTAGTTCCTGGGCACATAGCCCTCCTGGCCGTAGAGCGAGGCCCACCACCAGCCCAGCTCCTCCGGGCCGTCGCGCCGCAGCACGGTGACCGGCTCCCCCTCGTGGAAGGACAGCTCGTCGCCGAACTCAGCTGCGTAGTCCCACAGCGCGTACACCACCCCGCTGTTCAGCCGCCCCGTGCTCTGCTCCATGTCTGCAAGGACAGCGGGGGGAGGAGGGGGTGAGCCAGCCAGTCCCATGGGGGAGAAGGGGGGGCAATGAGCTGCAGTGGGAGAGAATGAACTGGCGGACCCAGGCGTGGGGGGCACGGGGAGCGGTCAGCACCCCCAGAGGCGGCCCTCAGTGGAATCACTGCCCCCAGCTCCCTTCCCCATGGAAGTGCCCGCCCCATCCCCAAGGCAGGGGTCCCAGCCCCACAACCCCCCCACCCTACAAGGCTGGGCCCCCCTCACCAGCCAGGTAGCTGGAGCACTCGGTGTAGCCCTCGCGGTAGGGGTCGCACTTCTCCAGGGCCGTGCTGCCGTCACTGAAGGTGGTGGTGAAGATGGCGGCACCGTGCCGGATGAGGGCCATGCAGATGGCTGTGTCGTTGCAGGAGGCGGCGCAGTGCAGGGGCGTCCTGGGGGCGGGAGGGGCACGTTGGCGGGTGGGGGGGGGGTCTGCCGGGACCTGCAGCACGTGGCAGGCACCACAGAGACCCGGGACGGGCCAGCCCTGAAGCCTGGGCCAGCTGCCTCCCTGGCCAGGCACACAGCGCCCACCCAGGCACGTGGGGAGCTAGGCCCGGCCTGCTGGGAGGAAGGGGCTGGGCCAGGGCTAGCATCAGGCACCGGGGTGATGGGGGAATGTGGGGTCTAGGGCAGTGCACCAGGGACTGGTGGGGGGCCTGCACAGCAGGGCGCGGGCTCTGAGGTGCCAGGGCTGTGCAGCAGAACCCCAACAAGGCAGGGCTGAGGCTGGCACAGGGTAGGCACTGGGACGCAGGAGGCCGGAGCCGTATGGATGGCACAGGGTAGGCACTGGGACGCAGGGGGGCCGCGGCCGCATGGCTGGCACAGGGTAGGCACTGGGACGCAGGGGGGCCGCGGCCGCATGGCTGGCACAGGGTAGGCACTGGGACGCTGGGGGGCCGCGGCCGCATGGCTGGCACAGGGTAGGCACTGGGACGCTGGGGGGCCGCGGCCGCATGGCTGGCACAGGGTAGGCACTGGGACGCTGGGGGGGCCGCGGCCGCATGGCTGGCACAGGGTAGGCACTGGGACGCTGGGGGGCCGGCGCCCCATGGCTGGCACAGGGTAGGCACTGGGACGCTGGGGGGCCGCGGCCGCATGGCTGGCACAGGGTAGGCACTGGGACGCTGGGGGGCCGGCGCCCCATGGCTGGCACAGGGTAGGCACTGGGACGCTGGGGGGCCGGCGCCGCATGCCTGGCACAGAGCAGGCACTGAGACGCAGGGGGCCGGAGCTGGCCCTGCGTGTTTCTATTGGTGGTGCACATCTGTGCATTTGGTGCACATCACCGCATTTATTCCACACCCGGCGGGGAGAAAAGGGGAGGGACCCTGATCTGGGGGCCGCGGGGCGGGCGCTCACCAGCCGTGGCTGTCGGGGGAGTTGACATTGGCGCCCACGGCGATGAGGAAGTCGACGATGTTGTAGTTGGCCCCGCAGATGGCGTTGTGCAGCGCCGTGATGCCCTCGTCGTTGGGCTGGCTGGGGTCGTTGAGCTGCGGGGCCAGAGCAGGGGGAACTCAGCCCACGCCGCCCCTGCCCCGGCAGCCCTCCAGGGGCCGTGCCCATCCCAATGCCCCAGAGCAGGGCAGGACATGCGCCACCGCCACACCCGCTGCTGCCCCAGGCCAGCCGCCCAGACGCCCCCCGGCCCTCCCCTCCCACGCTCGGCAGCCTCACCTCGCTCACCGCCTGCTGTACCACGTCCAGCTCGCCCGTCAGGGCCCCGTCAAGCAGCAGCACCAGGGGGTTGAGCCGCACGCACCTGCCCGCCCGCCGCCGCGGGGAGGAGAGCTTGCGCAGCACCGAGCGCGTCTCCTGCAAGGGCGAGGGGCGAGGTCACGGCGGGCGGGCGGCCTGGGCCAGGGCAGGGGAGGGGCAAGGGGCAGACACCTGCGGGCTGGAGGAGGGGGAGGGGCTGTACTTATGGGGCTGGGGCCAGGGGAGGGGCCAAACTTATGGGGCAGGGGGAAGGGCTGCACCTAGGGAGCTGGGGGCTGGAGGGCTGGGGTCAGCGGAGGTGCCGCACTTACGGGGTTCAGGGCCAGGGGGCTACATTCATGGGGCTGGTGGCCAGGAGAGGGGCTGCACTTAGGGGGCTGAGGGGCCGGGGCCAGGAGGTGAGCCACACTTACGGGGCTGGGGGTCAGGGGGCTGCACTTATGGAGCTGAGGGCTGGGGGGCTGGAGCCAGGGGGAGGGGCTGCACTTACAGAGCTGGGGGTCCGGGGCCCAGGAGAGGGGCCACACTTACAGGGCTGGGGGCCAGGGGGTTGCACTTTTGGGGCTGAGGGCTGGAGCCTGGGGAGAGGCCGCGCTTATGGAGCTGGGGGTCCGGGGGCTGGGGCCACACTTACGGGGCTGGGGGTCCGGGGGCTGGGGCCGGGGGCGGTCTCGGTAACAGCCAGCAGGGGGGTCGCCACGGGCACCGAGGGGCTCTGGGAGGCGGGCGCCAGGGCCGGGCTGAGCGAGGCGCCTTCCTTCAGCTCGGCCGCCTCCGGGATGGGCGTCATGTCGGCTGGGGCGTCCGCCGGCGGCAGGGCCTCCTCCTTGCGGGGCCGGTGGTGGAAGAGGCGGCTGATGAGCTGCTGGTATTGCTTCTTGTGGGTGGGCGGCAGGGCCGGGCCGGGGCTCTGCTCCATGGAGCCGCGGCGCTTCAGGGGCCGGGGGATCTCAGCCAGCACCCGGGCCACCTCCTCGAACTCGGGCACCTTCTGCGCCTCGGGGGGCAGGACGGGCTGCAGGCGGGTGGGGCTCAGGGGCCGAGGCACCTCCTCTGCCTCCGCCGGCTCGCCGCCCCGCAGGATGCTCTCCAGCTCGGGCTCCGCGTCGCCTCCCGCTGGGGCCCCTCGCCCGGGCTCCGCCGGCACCTCGGGGGCCGGGGCCCTTCCCGTCACTAAGAGACACGCCTGGTCAGTGCCCCCAGGGCCCGGGCAGCACCCCCAGACCCAGGGCAGCACCCCCAGACCCCGGGGACCCAGGGAAGCGCCCCCAGACCCAGCACCCCCAGATCTCAGGCAGCACCCCCAGACTCCAGGGAGCCATGGCAGCACTCTTAGATACAGCACAGCACCCCCAGATCCCGGGGAGCCAGGGCAGCACCCCCAGATCCAACACAGCCCCCTCAGATCCCAGGGAGCCAGGGAAGCACCCCCAGACCCTGGAGTGCCAGTGCAGCAGCCCTGGACCCAGCACAGCACCCCCAGACCCCGGGGAGCCAAGGCAGCACCCCCAGATCCAACACAACACCTCCAGATCCCAGGGAGCGAGGGAAGCACCCCCAGACCCAGCACAGCACCCCCAGACCCAGTACAATACTCTCAGCACCCCCAGACCTAGGGCAATACCCTCACCCCCAGACTACAGTCAGCGCTCAGACCCAGAGCAGCCCCCAGGGGGAGCCCCCAAACCTGCCCATTGCCTCCCTTAACCCAGCCCAGATCCCCCTGCCGCCTATGCTCACCCCCAGCCCCGCCCCCAGGGCTCCTCCCTCCCCCCTCCCTCTGCCCCATAGCGCCAGGGGTCTGACCTCACCCCGGGAGGGTGGGGCGAGCGTCAGGCTCCAGGTCCCTCACCTTCGCCGCCAGATGGGGCCAGTCGCGGTGGGGCCTGGGCCGCAGGAGACAGAGGCAAGGGCTGGGGCTGCTTCTGTGGGGAGCGGAGGAAGAGGGGCGAGCCCGGGGGCCCCTGGGGCTGGCTCTTGGCCCCAGAGGCCCCGGAGGCCCAGAAGGCGTTTTGCAGCTTGAAGATCATGGAGAGGGGCAGCGGCTTGTGGGGCTTGGCCCGGAGGCCCGGCAGGCTGGGGGGCGGCACGGCGATGCGGGAGACGGGCTGCTGGGAGAACTGCCAGCTGCGGGGCAGGGTGCCCGTCTGGCTGGGGGGCAGCAGCCGGCGGAAGGAGCCGTCCTGCCGCTCGTCCGCCAGCGGGGACACTTTGTAGTTGCGGGGCAGCGTGGCGCTGTGCGCGGCGTAGAGCTGGGGGGAGTCGTCCTGGGGTGGGGGGGGAAGAGGATGGTGTGAGCCGGCAGGGGCTGGGGACCTCCCCACTCCCCCCGCCCAGGGGCCAGACTCCCCCCACAGGCGGCTTCCGCACCATCAGCACAGGCCTGGCCAGCCCCAAACCCGCCACCTCCTACCAGACCAAGGGGACCAGCTGACCCCAAATCCGTCACCCCACACCAGACCCAGGGGGCCAGCTGACCCCAAACCCGCCACCCCACACCAGACCCAGGGGGCCAGCCAACCCCAAACCCATAAGCCCACACCAGACCCAAGGGCCCAGCCAGCCCCAAACCCGTCACCTCAGACCCAGGGGCCCGGCCGGCCCCAAACCCGTCACCCCGCACCAGACCCAGGGGCCTGGCTGGCCCCAAACCCGTCACCCCAGACCAGACCCACGGGCCCAGCCAGCCCCAAACCAGTCACCCCAGAGCAAATCCACAGGCCCAGCTGGCTGGTAGCCCTGGCTGGCACTTACCTTGCCTTTCCCTGTGGCCCCGTCCAGGCTCGACTCCCTCCAGAGAGCCAGCTGCAGCCCCGCGGGCGCCTGTCTGAGCCCCAGGGGCACGTCTCCTCCTGCGGGAAGGCAGCTGGTGAGGTGTGGGGGGGCAAACCGCACCCTCCTGGCCTTGCCTGCTAGGACGGGAATTCGGGGGGGAGGAGGGGGGGGCTCTGTGTGGAAATGCAGCTGGCACCCATCAGTGGATAATGCTAGGAGAGGTTCCTGCCGCAGCCAGCTCCCCCGCAGCATGCCAGGGACCCCCGGGCGCGGCCAGCTCCCCCGCAGCCTGCCAGGGACCCCCGGGCGCGGCCAGCTCCCCCGCAGCCCGGGGCTACCCAGAGACAGGGAGGGGGAGAGAGGAGTCTCTCCGTCCCCCCCAGGCCCTCCCCACGGCCCCCAGGCACTCACGCTCGAAGGCAGCCGAGTGGGACGATTTCTTCTCGTACGCCACGTCCAGGTCCGACTCGTTCCAGCTCCGCTGGGCCCTTCGCCTGATCACCAGGTCATCTGGGGGCAGGGATGCTCAGTGATCACAAAGCTCCAGCCCCTGGAGAGCCGTGCAGGGGCCAGGCCCAGAATGGGGGGTGGGCAGGGGAGACCAACCCCCCGGGGGCTGCCTGTCTTAGCACCGCAGCCCATTCCTGCTGCTGAGCCAGAGGCTCTGGAACGGGGGTGGGGGGAGCCAGGAGTCCATTCCCCTCACCCCCGCACACACACGTTTTACTGTCTGTAAGGGTGAGCAATGGGGAGGGGCAGAAAGGAGTGAGAGGCAGGGCCTTGGAGGGAAGGGGGTGGGGCCTCGGGGAGAACAGATGGAGTGCGGGCGGAGCCTCAGTGAGAAGGGGTGGGGCCTTTGGGTGATGGGGCAGGGCCTGGGGTGGAAGGGTTGGTGCGAGGGCAGAGTCTTGGGGAGAAGAGGTGGGGCCTTGAGGCGAAGGGATGGAGTGAGGGCGGAGCCTCAGGGAGAAGGGGTGGGGCCTTGGGAAGAAGGGGCGGAGCTCAGGGAGAAGGGGTTTGGTCTTGAGAAGAAGCAGTGGTGGAAGGGCAGAGTGTCTGGTTGAAGGGCTGGAGGGCGGAGTCTCAGGGAGAAGGGGTGGGGCCTCAGCATTAAGGGGTGGGGCCACTGTTCAGGCACCCATGGCCCCTGGAAGGGGGGTGACAAATTCTCTCTGGCGCCCCCTAGAGGATCAGGCCCAGCACTGCACTCTGCTAGGCTCTCCCCTTGCGCCCCTCAGGCCACATGGGGAGGGGGGCTGCTTACCTTGAGCTCGGAAGGGGGCGAAGGAGCTGGGCCCCACGGGGAACGCGCCGTGGCTCTCATAGGCTGCTGGCCGGGGAGACGGCGCACGGTCCGGGAAGAACATCTGCGGTGCCGGGCCCTCAGAGGGGGCGGGGGCCAGTCTGGGGGAGCCGGCGCGGCCCACTGGCCTGGCGGAGAGGTGCTCCGGGGCGCCGGCCGGCCACAGGGGGCGCGGGGAGGGTGCGCGCCCCTTGGGGCCGGGCAGGGGCAGCGAGACGGGGAGCACCTTGGGCCGGGGCGACTGGGCCCGCTCCGGCGGCTCGCCCGGCAGGTAGAACGGGGATTGGGGCGAGGCGGGACGGCCCAGCGAGGCCTTGGGAGGCTGGCTGCCGGCAGGCAGGGTCTCGGCGCGGTAGGAGACGTAGCCATCAGCGGTCTCCAGGGACAGGCTCTTCCTGGCGTGCTGGAGCTGCGGGGACGTGGCCATGCGGAGCGGTACTGAGGCGTTCATGGGGCTGGCGCCGTATCGGTCCACCTGAGCGTGGCAGAAAGACGGGCGGGGCTCAGCGCCGGCCTGGCCACTGCAGCACGAGGCCCCTGCCCCATCCAGGGCAACCCTGACCCCAGTTATGGCACCGCTGCATGGGACACTGGAGGGGGGGGGGGCATTTCAGCCCCACAGCTTCACGTGAGCGGTAAAGGGGGCGCATGGTCAGTGCTGACCCCAGGGCAGTAGCAGAGGCCGCTGTGCGGCCAGGAGAGGGGCCAGTTCCCAGCAGGGGGCGCTGTGTGGCCGGGAGTGGGACGGGAGGCTGGCGGGGGGCGCTGTGCAGCTGGAAGCGGAGCCGGGTCCCAGCAGGGGGCGCTATGCGGCCGGGAACGGGGCCGAGATTGGGACCGGGGCGGGGGGTGCTGTGCGGCCAGAAGCGGAGCCGGGTTCCAGCAGGGGGCGCTATGCGGCCGGGAACGGGGCCGAGATTGGGACCGGGGCGGGGGGTGCTGTGCGGCCGGAAGCGGAGCCGGGTCCCAGCAGGGGGCGCTATGCGGCCGGGAACGGGGCCGAGATTGGGACCGGGGCGGGGGGTGCTGTGCGGCCGGAAGCGGAGCCGGGTTCCAGCAGGGGGCGCTATGCGGCCGGAAACGGGGCCGAGATCAGGGCTCGGGGGGGGCGGCACTGTGCGGCCAGGAGCGGGGCCAGGGCCCAGCAGGAGGCGCTGTCCGTTCAGGACGAGGGCCGCTCCCACTGGCCCACCATGGCCCCAGGAGACGCTGCGCGGCAGGAGGGGCCGTCTTGGGGAAGAGAGACCTGAACTCCTGCCCACCTGACTCCTTCGCCATCCCAGGTTCTAGCCTGGGGGCCTAGCCGGCTCCCCTCCCTCCACGCCACGGCCCGGGGGCCCTGTGCGGTCGGGAGCGGGGCCAGGAGCCGGCGCGGCCCACTGGCCTGGCGGAGAGGTGCTCCGGGGCACCGGCTGGCCACAGGGGACGCGGGGAGGGTGCGCGCCCCTTGGGGTCGGGCAGGGGCAGCGAGACGGGGAGCACCTTGGGCCGGGGCGACTGGGCCCGCTCCGGCGGCTCGCCCGGCAGGTAGAACGGGGATTGGGGCGAGGCGGGACGGCCCAGCGAGGCCTTGGGAGGCTGGCTGCCGGCAGGCAGGGTCTCGGCGCGGTAGGAGACGTAGCCATCAGCGGTCTCCAGGGACAGGCTCTTCCTGGCGTGCTGGAGCTGCGGGGACGTGGCCACGCGGAGCGGTACTGAGGCGTTCATGGGGCTGGTGCTGTATCGGTCCACCTGAGAGCGGCAGAGAGAACGGGCGGGGCTCAGCGCCGGCCTGGCCACTGCAGCACGAGGCCCCTGCCCCATCCAGGGCAACCCTGACCCCGGTTATGGCACCGCTGCATGGGACGCGGGGGGGGGAAGGGTCATTTCAGCCCCACGGCTTCACGTGGGCGGTAAAGGGGGCGCATGGTCAGTGCTGACCCCAGGGCAGTAGCAGGGGACGTTGGGCTGTAGGGAGGGCAAGGACTCAGCAGGGGGTGCTGTGTGGCCGGGAGCGGGGCCAAGGCCCCGCGGGGGGCATTGTGTGGCTGGGAACGAGGCCGGGGCCCCGCGGGGGGGCGCTGTAGGGCTGGGAGTGGGGCCAGGGCCCAGCAGGGGGGTGCTGTGCATTTGGGAGCAGGGTTGGGGCCCAGCGGGGGGCGCTATGTGGCCAGGAACGGGGCCGGGACCCAGCAGGGGGTGGGTGCTGTGCAGCTGGGAGCGGGGCAGGGCCCAGCAGGGGGCGCTGTGGGGCTGGGAGCAGGGCCGGGGCCCAGCAGGGGGCACTGTACGTCCAGGGCAAGGGCCGCTCCTGCTGGCCCGCCATAGCCCCCGAGACGCTGTGCCGCCGGGAGGTGCTGTCTGGGGGAAGAGAGACCTGAACTCCTGCCCACCTGACTCCTTCGCCATCCCAGGTTCTAGCCCAGGGGCCTGGCCGGCTCCCCCCCCCCACTACGCCACGGCCCGGGGACATGAGTGGGTTCCGTCAACCACCTCTCACCCCAGAGGTGGCTGCATCTGAGTGGTGGGCGCCCCTCCCGTGCCCAGGTGCCAGGACCAGCCGTCTGCCCTCCCCGCGGTACCTTGGGCGGCCCGGCAGCCGGGCTCAGGCTGTCCGTCCACAGGGATTCCAGCTGCCTGGACAGCTCGTCCACCTTGGCCACAGCCGTGTCTAGCTCCACTTGCTTCCGGTCAATGTGTTTGGTGGCCAGGGCTGGGGGAGAGGCACTGTGAGGCCTCCGGCACCTCCCTCAGCCCTGCCGGGGGCAGGGAGGGGAGCTGGGCAAGCCCCCCAGAGTCAGGACAGCCTGTGCCCCACCCTGAAACCTCCCAGCACTGGGCCCCAGCCCTTCCCCAGGGTGATTCCAGCCGGATCGGTCCCCATCAGTGAGCAACTGGGTCCCTGACCCCCCTCCCCCGATTTCTCCCCAGGCCTCTCCCCGGGGATCAGGGGGAGCTAGGGCCTGTCAGTGAGAAGTCTGGGCTGCCAGATCAGCAACAGCAGCCCAAGAGCTCTGGGAGGCTGAGACCAAATAGCTGAGAATCCACTAGCGACCCCCCAACTCCAACCTACCCCACCCCCACCTCCTCTACACCCCCAGAACCCCAATGTACCACCTCCCACCCCCACTGCACCCCCAGAACTCCACCTACCCCACCCCCACAACCCCAATGTACCATACCCCCACTGCACCCCTGGAAACCCCCCACCACCCCCACTGCACTCCCAGAACCCCAGTGTACCACCCCCTCCCACACTGCACCCCCAGAACCCCAGTGTACCACATCCCCGCTGCACCCCTGGAACTCCACCCACCCCACCCCTACTGCACCCCCAGAATACCAACGTGCCACCCCCACTGCACCCCCAGAACCCCACCCCCACTGTACCCCTGAACCTCAATGTGCCACCCCCACTGCACCCCTACAGTCCCAATGTAGCACACCCCCACTGAACCCCTGGAACTCCACACTCCACCCCCACCCACACTGCACCCCTCCAAAACCCCAAACTACCTCACCACCAACCCGCACCCCCAGACTCTTCACACCTCTGCCAGCCACCCTACCCCCTCTGCAGCCCCAGAACCCCAACCTACCACACCCCTCCCAGCCACCACCCACCCTCTGCACAGCCAAAGCCCCCACCTACCGCACCCCAACCCCCATCCCCTCACACGTCTGCCAACCACCACACACCACCCCCAAACTTCCACCCCCCTGCCCCCAAATTCCCACTCACCACACATCTACCAACCCCCCTCCCCCCATCACAACCCCCATCTCCCAGCCGCCCCCTCGGGCCTCCCCCCCGCACCCCCCTTACATTGGAAGCTGAGCTCCTGGCTCCTCTCGCTGGCCATGGTGCAGGGGGCTCCGGGCTGCAGCCTCGCAGGGACCTGGGGAGGGGAAGCGTTTCCATGGGACCCACAGCTGCCTTCTCAGCCAGGGCCTCCCCCTGGCTCCTGCCCTGGGCGCTGGGGACGCGCCCCGGCGCTCGGGAGGGCTCCCCTGCCTTCCCCAAGGAGCCAGGGGTGTGGCGGGGAATGCGGGCGGAGCGGCTGACTCAGGGCTCTTGGGCAATCCGAGCCAGCCGAGACACCTGGCTGGGCCACGCGGGCCCACCCCCCAACCCAGGCGCATGGGACAGGCTTGGGGACAGCCCCCCTGGCACACACACATACATCCCCGCCCCACGGCCTGCCTGTGCAATTCGCCAGCCTGGCCCACGGACTGGGCACGACAGAGGGGAGCAAACCCCCCCCCACCCCCGGCCCCCGCCTCCGGCCAGCGTGGGCACAAAGCGCACGCCCAGGGGCAGGCAGAGCAGTGCCCCCAGACCTGCTCGCCAGGCGCCTGTAGAGCCCCAGTGCCCGGAGCACTGCGCCCCCGGCCCAGTCCCACGTCCTGGGCCAGGGAGGGCAGGCTCCGGCCCCCAGGGAGTGTGTGGGGCACCTGGGCACGCTGAGGGACCGCCGTGGGGGTCAGGGGACTCCCAGCTGTAGACGCCCCACGGGACCTCTCTCACCAGCCCTCCCCCGAGCCGCGGCACCCTCCACCAGAACAGGGCTGAGGCCCAGCCGATTGGGGGACCGGGCTCCGAGGCGAAGGGAGAATGAGCGAGCCAGGAAGAGGGGAGCAGGACTGGGGCCTTCGGGGGAGACAGGAAGCAGGGACAAAGCTGGGGTCGAACCTCCCCAGGGAAATTAGAAAGTCGGGGCCTCCGGCCTGGGGGGTGGGACAGCCAGATCCCCTAGCCTGGGGGGGAAGGGGGCCAGCACACAGGCCAGCTAGCGCCAGTGCCACCTTGCCCCTGCCTTCCCTGTTGCTAGGGTGGGGGCGGGCTCAGCTCTCGCCTGGAGATACAGCTCGGGAGGGTCCCCCCCAAGGTAGTATCCAGATGCGACTTACAGCGGGGTGCCCTGTACAGGCTGGGCCTCTCCAGTCCGGCACCTGACCGGTGCCGAACCGGAGAATTTGCCGAACCAAATTGTCTCGCGGCATCACCAAGACTTCCGCGGCTTGCCGGGCTGCTCGAGGATGCTGAGGGGTAAAGTCGAGCTAAGTAACGGCCCAGAACACAGAGCTGGGACGGGGGGGCCGTAAATAAACTTTATGGGACCGCGGGAAACTTGGCCACACCCACGATAAGCGGGCATCCGGCTAACTCACACCCTGCCGGACCAGAGAGTGCCAGACCAGAGAGGTTCCACCTGTGTAAACCCCTTCCCTGGACTACCAGCATCCGCACAGGGGCGGGGGAAACACTCGGACTGGGTCTACACCAGCCCTTTTATGGGACGGGGTTTGTCAAACACACAACCCCCCGGGTAAGGTCGGGAGCGTCGTGTGGACCCGCCGGAGAGAAGCCAGCAGAGAAGCAGCCTCGAGACAGACAGGACCCGGATCCTGGTGCCTCTAGTATCTGCGGGGCGGGAGAGGGAATTCCCCAGGCCAGGGTGGGAATCAGAGGAGGCTGGAGCTGCAGCCAGGCGGCTCCGTCTGCCTGTCGGGACAGAACAAGTCCCGCCGGGGGAACGGCTTTGAGCTGCTGCAATTTGACTCTGAACAGGGTCAGAGCCTTGCTCCGGAGGCTCCAGGCCAGAGAACCAGGCTACCAGCCCGGGGGGGAAGGGGACGGGCCTGGAGCCAACCAGCGAGCCCTCCCGGGGGGCTAGAAAACCACAGCCCGGGAGCCTAGAAAGCTGGCCCTGGGCTGAGAGATGTCTGAGATGCCAGTAGAAGGGGAGGGTGAACACGTAGGACAGGCTGGGAGGCCCCGTCTCTCCCCGACAGGGACAGACCCGGCCAAGTGGGAAGGCTGGGGGCCTGTCGCCAGGGATATGGCAAAGGCCCAGGGCCAGACTGTGAGAAGGCGGCTGCCGTGGCCATCTACGGACAGCCCAGACAGGGCCTTGCTAGTCAGGTTGCTGGGACTTGGCCCCCCTGCGCTCCACCACGCCGGTGCCCAATGCCCACGCGTCTCTGCCCTCGGGTGCCCCTGCTGAGCCGAGCTGCCCTCACGCAGCCACGGCCCCCGGAGGGCTCTGCCCTGGCGCTGCAGTACGAGGGGGCCCTCCCGCGGCCACGCCACCCGCCAGCTGGGCGACCCCAAGAACCCCCCGGTGGAGCAGGGTGAGGGTCAGCACAGGCAGGGACTGCCACCATCACGGGAGAAGCCACGGCTGCTGTCGAGTGCTGATGTGGCATCTTAGAAGCATAGAACCCTAGAGCCGGAAGGGACCTCGAGAGGCCATTAAGTCCAGCCCCCGGCCCCCACGGCACCGTCTAGTCCATCCCTGGCAGGCGTCTGTCCAACCTGCTCTTCAATATCTCCAGGGGTGGAGATTCCACAGCCCCCCTGGGCAATTTATCCCAGTGTTTAAGCACCCTGACAGGAAGTTTTTCCTAATGTCCAACCTGAACCTCCCTGGCTGCAGTTTAAGCCCCTTGCGTCTTGTCCTGTCTTCAGAGGCCAAAGAGAACAATTTTTCTCTCTCCTCCTTGTCACACCCTTTTAGGTACTTGAAAACCGCTCTCATGTCCCCTCTTAGTCTTCTCCTTTCCAAACTAAATAAGTCCAATTCTTTCAGTCTTCCCTCACGGCTCATGTTTTCTAGACTTTGAATCACTGTTGTTGCTCTTCTCTGGACCCTCTCCAATTTCTCCACATCTTTCTTGAAATCTGGTGCCCAGAACTTGACACAAGACTCCAACTGAGGCCTAAATCAGCACAGAGCAGCGCGGAAGAACGACTTCTCCTGCCTTGCTCACAACACTCCTGTTCATGCCGCCCAGAATCATGTTTGCTTTTTTTGCAACAGTATCACACGGTTGGCTCATATTTAGCTTGTGGTCCACTCTGACCCCTAGATCCCTTTCTGCAGGACTCCTGCCTAGATAGTCTTGTTTTTCATTGTCTGGGCATAGCTCCACATTTTATGAACATTGGCTTATGAGTAAGAATAGGCAGAACTCGGAGACGCGTTAGACAAAATCCCTCTTGTAACGTTACAATTGAACTGTTACAGTCTGCTGAATGGGTACAGCCTGGTGTTGTGCATGAACCATACTTGTCTGTGAAGTTAGAAATACGCAGCGTGGATCGGCTTACCGTTCTAAAGGTGCTATTGAGGGCCAGGACTCAGTATAGGCTGAACCTCTCTAGTCCAGAAATCTCTGGTCCGGCAACTCCCATGGTCCGGCATGATTTTAGGGAGCTGGGTGTCTGTCCACTTATCATGGGTGGGGCCAAGTTTCCTGCGGTCCCATAAAGTTTGTTTACAGCCACCAGTCCTGGTGCTCAGTGCTCGGCGCTGTTATTTAGGTCAAATTTCTCCCTAAAAATCCTCTAACAGCCCAGGAAGCAGTAGAAGTGCTGGTAATGCTGCTGGACAATATTGACTCCCATGGTCTGGCAAATTCTCTCATTTGGAACCGGTCAGATCTCGAGGGTGCCAGACTAGAGAGGTTCCACCTGTACTTGAATGGCTGTGTTTGTCTTGTCAGCCCACACGGTGGTTGGTTCTAGAAAGACGCGTGACCGTGCCACCTGGTACTGAAACCCATCTTGAACCTGGCATTTTTCCAAGGGGATGGGGGGGGAATGCTGCAAAAAGGCTTCCCGCCCTGGGGAAAGTCTATTTAAGCAACGGGAAGCCACCAGTCCTCTGTCTTCAGCTGGCGTCTGAACCTGCCTGGTCCATCCGGAGAGGCTATTGGACAGCAAAGAACACTGGAGAAAAACCGTAGACCCAGGCCAGAGTGGAGATCAATTCTGACCCTTAGAACGAGCTGTCGCTTTTTATTTGTTTTAAGTTAGTAACTTACGTTGCCCTGTCTGTTTTCACTTGCAACCACTCAAATCCTACTTTACATACTGAATAAAAACACATTCATTATCCGGCCCAGGGTCAATAATTGTTACCGAAGCTGAGGGGCGGGGGGGGGACCTCTGTGCATTTCTTGCTTTCATTGATAAGGGGGTGGGCTTTGTCTGTGTAACATTTTGACACAGGGTAAGACGGATTTGTTCTCTTTGGGGAGTTGGTTTCCTGGGTGCTGGGCCCTTAAAGCTGAGTCCTCCTGGAGCTGAAATGACTCAGTGTCTGTGTTGGCGGTTACCCCAAGTCTGTGCCTTGGCTGGGGGAGAGCAGGACTCCTGGCCCAGCAGGACAGGGTGGTGGGGAGTCCCGGAGAGCAGGAAGGCAGGCATCAGTGGCACCGTCAGCACATCGGGGGACAACCCCCAGGGGACTTCCTTTGATCTAACCTGTCACCCACACGCTGCAAGCACAGACACGACCGGCAGGTGCGCCCACGCCATAGGCACGTGTGATGTTACCGGATTGCGAGGCGAACACACAAGCCATTGTTGCAACCGCTGTTCTACGTGGGCACCACGTCTTGTACAAAGTGGGCCAAGCGAGGTGTCTGTGAAAACCTGATGATTCACCGACTCTGTTTATACTGCTCACAGGCGTGTACCATTGTTGCGGTGGACGTTATGAGCGGTGGCTCTGTCCGGGTGTTGCAAATGTTTGCTTCTGGGCGGTATCAGCAGGCTTAAGCAACATACTGTGAGCAGGCGGCTAGTCAAGTGACAATGCACCTGGGTGGTGCTGCTCCACATGTGAGGAGCTGGGCTGGGAACGTCCGGACCAGAAAGGAGCAACAGCTGCTGCCTAAAAAGCACTGAGTCCTGCCTGGACAGGGGACTGGCTCATGTGACAGACCCCACCTTGGGAAAGACTTTTGCCCAAGGAGAACAATGGGATTCCCGCCACATGGGCAAGGCCCTGGGGGCTCTTCCATTTCTGTCTTCATTTCTGCGTCTCGGCTCAGGAGGATCTCTGCTAGGAACTGAAACCTAAAGGGACGGATCATAGACCCAGAGAGCTGGAAGAGACCTCAGGAGGTCATCAAGTCCAGCCCCCTGCCCTAGGCAGGACCAACCCCAACTAAATCAACCCAGCCAGGGCTTTGTCAAGCTGAGACTTAAAAATCTCTAGGTTTGGAGACTCCACTACTTCCCTAGGGAACCCATTCCAGTGCTTCACCACCCTCCTAGGGAAATAGTTTTTCCTAATATCCAACCTGGACCTCTCCCACCGCAACTTGAGACCATTATTCCTTGTTCTGCCATCCGTCACTACTGAGAACAGCCTAATGGAGGATGGATTCCAGAGACTTGCTTTAAACAAGCAAATTATTCCACCTCTTGCTCCATGCCTACGCTAAGAATTAATTCCTTCCTTCCTTCCTTAATTCCTTCCTTCCACCCACTTTTGCTATGCCCCATGCCAGTGCGGGTGACAGATTTGCCTAGGCAAGGGGTGTGTGGGGGGGGAAGCATCTCTGTGCTCTCGGAAGGGATGGGGCCTCGGCCAGATAGGATGGGGCTGGGGCAGCCAGCCCGCAGCACTGCCCTGCCCCCTCCACCTCCCAGCCAGCCCCAAGAGCCGCCTGGAGCACGCTGTGTGGTGCTCCAGTGGCAATTTAAAGGGCCCAGGGCCCGGGCCACCGCTGCCCTTTTGAATTGCTGGGCCCCAGGACAATTGCCCCCCCCCCGTTGCTCCCCTTGGAGCCTGCATGGGGTGTATCAAAAGCAGCTTTGAATCAAGAGACGCTCTCCATAGAGCAGGCAGAGGGAGCAGGCAATTGCCCCCTTTATCTGCCCCCTCCCCCCTGCCTGGGATGGGGGTTAAGCAGAACTGTAAGCATTGCCCTTAACAGGAGAGGCTTACAGATCTGGTTAACCACGGGGGCCGGGGGCCTGGAGCAGCACCCTGTCTGTCATGAGGGGCACACCACAGACAGGGCGCGCTCAGGTCAACCGGAGCAGCTCATGCCTGAGGCCTAGAGGGGGGGCGCTCCAGGCCAGCGGGGCTGGAGTGGACCCCCCTGCTCAACGCCCCCTTTAAATCGACTAACCAAGTAAACATCGTGTTTAACCGGTTAACCAATGACTTGGGACTTGACAGCCCTGGCAGGTCCAGCGAGCAGCCTGATCAAATCTGCCGGTGCCGCACAGCCGGGGAGGGGAGGCTGCCGGCCCCGCGGCAGACGGAGCTGCGCTTCCAAGGGACCCCGACCCACAGGAGAACCGGGTGACAGCCACACAACGAAATTCCACACCGGCCCACGGAAGGCGCAGCCAAGCCGAGCTCCCCCATGCAGCCCCGGGGGGGTCGCGGGCACAGCCGGGCTGCGAAGGAGCTGGGAGGGGAGCATGCGGCTCTGCTGGGCGCTGGCCAGGCCTCCGGGGCACTGCGTCCGGTCTGGGTCCCCAACGCCCGGAAGGAATGTGGCGGAACTAGAAAGGACCCAGGGACGAGTCATGAGGATGAGCCCAGGGAGGGAATGCAGCCGGGCGGGCAGAGCCTGAAGGAACGGGGGCGTGTTTCCTCTGGAAAAGAGGAGCTTGGGGGCTGGGGAGAGGAGGGGAGTCGTGTTCAGCTACTTCAGGGGTGGGGGCCACTGACCCACAGGAAAATCAATCAGGGGCCACACACAAGTGAGAAGCAAAAAAAAAAAAAAAAACACCTCACTGCGGCCCCCGACTGGGAAGGAGAAAGACTCCCCCCCACATGTCTCTTGCACCCCAGAGCCTAGGGGGGCCCAGGCTAGTCGATTTTGTGTGCTCCAGCCCGACGGCGGGGCAGTGGAGGGGGGTTGGAGCACTAGTACAGACTCCCCAATGTTGGGGATGAGGCCTGAGCTTCGGGGGCCGGATCCAGGCAAGCCGGGGGCCACATCTGGCTCCCAGGCCTGAGGTCCCCACCCCTGAGCTACATGAAAGGCTGCTGTACAAAAAGATGGAGGGAAGCTGTTCTCTTCTGCCGGGCAGGGCGGGACAAGAGGAAACGGGCTCACACGGCGGCAGAGCAGACGGAAATTGAATCTCTCCGGGAGGAAGGGTGAGAACAGCGGGAAGATGGAGCACGCGGTCCAGGGAGGCCCTGGAGGTTTTCGAAAGGAGGCTAGAGCCGCCTGTCTGGGGTAGTTTAGACACAACGCACCCGGGCAGAGGGTTTTAGATGGCCCTGGCCGGCCCTTCGAACCGTATGGATTCTAGGTCATCCTCGCTAGCCCCAGCGCCCCTCGTGGCCTCTCCCTCTTTGGCAGGGTAGGCCCAGCTCCTGGCGTGAAGCAACAACCCGGCAACCGGGCAAAGGGGCAGGGCAGCTCCTGCCACCTCATGGGTGTCAGAGCGAAACCCAACACCCCAGCACGGGGCCAGCGGGCTCCACTCTGCACCGGGGCATCCGGAGCACAGTACCGGCCAGAACTGCCGGAGCTAGGGTAGCATTACCGGCTCCAGCGGCCATGGGAGAGCAAGGAACCGACAGGCAGGGACCTGTCCTTGGGGCAGGCGGCGAGATCCCCTCTCCCAGCCCCTTCTCCGCTAACCACTAGACCCCACTCCCCTCCCACAGCTGCTGGTTCCCAGCCCCTCCTCACTCTGACCACTAGACATCACTCTCCTCCTAGAGCCACAGACAGAAGCCAGGAACCCTCCACCCCTCCGGGGCAGCAGAATGCCCCATGCATCCCCGCTTGGCTCTGGCTCCCGGCGGCGCCGGCGTGGGTGTGAGTAATGCACAGCACTGTGCACACCCCGACACTCGCTCTGCCGCTGCTCACCCACCAGGGAAACCTGCTCTCCAGCCGCCACACCCAGGTCCATAAAACTAGGCCGTGTGCTGCCAGATGTACCCCGCCCACGGGATCCGCCAGGCAGGCCAAACTGCCCTGCAACCCCCAGCCCCCTCCCTCACCAGTCCCATGCCCCAAACACCCCCATGGGGAGATAACCATCCTGGAACAAACTGCCCCCAACCCAGACTGCCAGCTGAGCCCCTCTCCTGAGTCAGCGTGCCCCTCTCCTGCAGGGCCTGGGTCCCCCTTTCCCCGGCTTGTCCCTGGAGCAAATTGGCACCACCTCATGGACCCAGATTCGTGGCTCTGAGCAGAGGCTGCCCCCCCGCATGGAGGGCTACACGTCAGTGGGGCCCCCACAATCGACATGATTGGCGCTCCCGGCCCAGCCTCCACCAGCAGTATCACAGCTGCGGCGGACAGAAGTTTTGCAAACCTGCCTGTGCGGCCTCCTGCTACACCCCACCCGCGCACGGCCCGCTCTGCAACTGTTCGGATTGTTCCTACAGCCCAAGTCCAGCTCATCTGACTCTCAGTTGTCCCCTGGCCCACGTCCTAGGGGTCAGACAGGATGATCCCGGGCCTGCCAGGCCCAGCCGCCTCTGGTGGAGCCAGAGAACAACAGGTCTCGGCGCACATAAAATTTATTCCGCACATGGATGGAAACCATTGGCCGGAACGTTGCTCACCAGTGGCGTATGCTGAGGCGATCCCTCCCCGCATCCTGCTCCTACTCACGCACCCCGGGATCATGTTCACCCTCCTAGCCAGCTGTCCCCAGGGCAGCTCAGGGGCTGCTGATGTCCGCTGTGACCTCAAGTCCCTGCTCCCTATCCTTGGTTCCCAGGCGCAGGGTGCAAGGTACTGACGCTACACCACACAGGGCATTGTCTTTAGCTGTATTAAAGCGCAGGTCCCTCTGGGGCGCCCGAATCCCTCCCACGGCCCTGGGCCACTCTCCTGGCCTGTGGTGTCAGGAGCCCGGGGTCTCTGGCAATATTCCCGTGAATCTTTTCCATCCGTGTGCGGAATACATTTCTGTCTGTGCACCAAGGCAGGTGCGAATGTGCACCACCAAGAGCAACACAACGCCTAGCCGGGCGGCACTGGGATCTCTCCTGAGCAGCCGCACAAGTGTTCACCTTACAGGGAGTGCTGGTCTCTGGGGCGGAGGGTGGCTCGCAGTGTCCTACCAAGGGAGAGGGGAGGCCGTGACCCCAGGGACGGCTGAGGGGCAGAGGCACCCAGCTCCCCAAGGACGGGAAATGCGGATGCTGCTGACACGGGCAAGGTTCAGCGCGGGCCCCGAAGGCCACAAACACACTTGGGGTGGGGAGGAGCGGGGTGGGGGGGGGCTGCAAAGGACCAGGAAGCTGCTGGGAGGGATGAGGCGGGGAGGAGGGGGATGTGCCAACGGGAAGGCGGATCCTGTCCCATCCCATGGACTTTGCTTCCCAAACAAAACGCATTTACACACCAGCAGGCCGACGTCGCCGTGACGGGGCTCCACGCCAGCGCCCCCTGCTGGCTGTACGCCCCCCCCAGGCACGCGGCAGCAGGAGCCTGGGGCGTCCGAGGTGCCCAAACCCCGCTGAATTTCAGGCTCCCCTCGGCTCCGAGCTCTCTCTAGGGCCCAGCCATGGTGGGAGAGCCGAGGCCACGTTCCCCTCTATGGCCAGAGGAGGCTCAGCCGAGAACCCTGGAGAGAGCATGGCACCTGCATAGCCTGGGTGGAGCGTGCCACTCAGCCAGACTCCCAGCTCTGCCTGGCATTGGCCGTGGCGCCCTCCCTCATGGCGACAGGCAGGGAAAATCCGTCCCGGCTGCAGCCCCACCGCCCGCCTGCCAGGGACACTCCCAGGAACGTGCCAGCCCCGCTCCTGCTGGAATCACCATGCGAGACCCCAGCTCCAGCATGCTGGGGCCGCAGGGTGAATCCCACGAGTGAGCAGTGCCCCTGCCCTTCCGGTCCCCACCGCCGCAGTACCTGGGCACCTCGCAGCCCCAGCTGCCTCCCCGCAGCACGGCTGGGACACGAGACCCAGGGAGGCTGAAGGACGCGGCCCACAGGCAGCTTGCTGCACAACAGGGACTGAGGAACGGCCGCTGAAACTGCAGACAGACACACGCCTCGGCGGTCGGGGTGGGGACCAGCGTTCCCGGGAAGCCGGGCCCTGCGGCGGCCGCCCAGACAGATTCCAACGCCGCCCGGCTGATCAGCAGAGCCCCCACAGCTCAGTCTTGTGTTTCTAGTGGCGGTGCACATTTGCACAGGCTTTGGTGCACATAAACATTTATTCCGCACACGGAAGGAAAAGATTAGAGGGAACACTGGTGGAGACCCCAGTGGGTCTGTGACCCAAGGGGGGTTGGGGGAAGCCAAGGGGCCAACCACGCCCCCCTGGGGGACACAGAGCTCGCCAAGCACTGGCTCTGGTTCCCCAGGCAGGGGTGGGTCCCGGGGCCAGGTCTGCAAGTGGAGCAGCGCAAGAACAGAAGTGGGTAAATCAACCCATGCACCTGTCCATGTGCGCCATTCCCCAGGGGTACCTCTGCTGCCAAGCCCTGTGCTCCGGGGGGGGCTGGCCAGGCCCAACGGGGCCCGTCTCCATGCCCATGGCTCCCCCCCCCCCTGCACAGGAAATGGTGCTAAGAACCTTTCCAGAGCTAGCAGCTCGTGCCAGCCAGGCGCCGGGTTGGCATGGCCTCACAGGCGCTGCGCTCCCAGCCCCATAGACACAAGGCTGGGACCCCCCCCCAGCCCCCCAGGTGCCCATGGGACCCGTCCAGTCCCAACCGTTCCCCACCCCCGAGGCAGGCCATTCCACAGTGCCAAGCCCAGACGGGTGCTAGCGCCCCCTAGAGGGGAAAGGTCCCCTGTCCCACCCCGTGCTGGCGCCCCCTAGAGGGCAAACGCTGTATCCCACTCCCCAGAGCCAGCAGGGCCCCTGGCCAGGGGCCAGATCCAAGAAGACACTCTGCTTGGGGTGGGGCTGCTGGTCTCCAGGCACTTTCCCACGGGAGCAGGCCTGGCATGGGACGGGGCACCCCGGGCACCGAGCGAAGCGGATGGAGCTCGGGGTCTGCCACGGAAGCCGTGCGGAGGCAGAGGCTGCCATTGCACCAAGACAGACCCTGCAGGCACCCCTCCCCAAGCTGGGGGAGCAGGGAAACAGGAAGGGCACCCCTCCCCCCCCACCAGCAGGAGGTGGAGCCATTCCTAGGGAGGGAGAAGGCGCTGCCAGCAATTGCCTCGCGTGGGTGGCTGTGTGCTGGCACTGCCCGGGCAGGCGCGGCTGTGCATCTTTACAAGCAGCAGCCAGGGCCGGGAGCCTCCCAGCTTCCTGGCCCGGAGATCAAACACTTCCAGCAGGGCGGAGCAGAAGAGCGGGCCATGCCCAACATCTGGGATTGACTGTCCCAACCAGCTGCCCACCCCGGACCCCTCGCCCCCCTGCCTGACGCAGACATCCAGCGCCGCGGTCACGGCTTGGGTCCACCCCGCCCGGCCCCCGCAGCGGGGAGTGCAAGACCGGGTGGGAACGGCAACCCAGCGGGCACAGCCCGGGAGAACTGGGCCCAGGGGGGGTCATTCCACCCACCCAGGGAGCGCAGTTGGCAAAACAGGCCACACAAGCGGCACTGAGACGGGAAGTGAGCACAGGGGCCTTGAACAACGGGCACCACAGCCTGCCCCCCATGCTGCCAGGTGTGGTGGGTCTGCCTGGGACTGCCCAGACCCCCAGGATTTAGAGCAGGGACGCCATGGGGACTAACCACACAGCCAGCTCTCGATAGCCCGCTGCCCTCGGCCAACAAGTCCCTGGGATCGGTAGCACCTCAAGGCGACTGGGCTTTGATTCAGCATCTTTCCAAAGATGGCAGCTCCGCCCGACCCCGCCCCACCCCATGGGAGCCGGCATCGACTGCGAGGCGACAGCGCCCCCTGCTGGGCCCTGCCTCGCCCCCTGCAGCCCCCCAGAGCCCTGCCCCCTGCAGCCCAGTGCCCCCTGATGGGCCCCGCCCCACCGCCCCCCCCCCCCCGCGCCCTAGCACCCTCTGCAGCCCAGCACCACCAGCTGGGCCCCCACCCTGCCCACAGCTGGGCCCCCACCCCCCGCAGCCCAGCACCCCCACTGGGCCCCGCCCCATTCCCTGCAGCCTAGCGCTCACTGCAGCCCAGCACCCCCAGCTGGGCCCCCACCCCCCGCAGCCCAGCACCCCCACTGGGCCCCGCCCCACTCCCTGCAGCCTAGCGCTCACTGCAGCCCAGTGCCCCCAGCTGGGCCCCTGCCCCCTGCAGCCCAGCACCCCCACTGGGCCCCGCCCCACTCCCTGCAGCCTAGCGCTCACTGCAGCCCAGTGCCCCCAGCTGGGCCCCTGCCCCCTGCAGCCCAGCACCCCCTGCTGGAACCCCCCACAGCCCAGCGCCCCCTGCTGGGCCCGCGCCCCCTGCCAAGCCTTCCCACAGCTCCCTGCAGCCCATTAGCACTGCACGGGGGTTGGCACTGCCTACAAAGGGAGAGTCCTCCCCCCTCCCCTTCAGCCCCCCCATGCCACTTCCTAAGCAGGGGGCCACATTCGCTGTGCCTGCTCCACATGGAGTTTAGCACCAGTGCAAACTGGGTGTTTAACTTGCTGGGCTTGGCCCTCGCTTTTCCCTGGCATCAGTGGCTCTGCCCAGGGCCGGACACCAATGAACTGAGCTGGGCCCCAGGGGGTTCAGCTACCGGCCGGTGCTGCCATAGCCACCCCCCGGGAGCTGGGCTGCCCACACTCGCCATGCGCGGCCCATGCTCCTGAGCCCCTGGCCAGGGGGAGCCATTCGCCTGCAGCCACTTCACCGAGCACCAGCCGCCGCCCGTGAGCTAACAAGGTCACTGAGCGTCCGTCAGCATTAGGGTCCAGAGTGAACACGCCACCAGGGCTGCTCCTGCCTCTCCACACGGCTGTCTCCAGCTCTGGCCGACGCCGCTCAGCCACTCCAACGGGCACAGTGGGCAGAGCACCGTCCCCTACAGCCTGGCAAGGCCGCGACACCAGGGGAACATGCCACCCGGGCGCAGCAGGAAGGCACAACCCCAGCTAGCCCAGCACCGCCGCTCGGCTCCATTTCAGGGTAAGGCAGATCCCAGCTGGCCACATGCCAGGAAGCAGCGCCCAGAGCCCCTGGCTCGGCAGCTGAGCCCGATAAGCGGTATCAGCCGGTGATAAGACCGCAGGGGGCCAGAATGCAGCCAGCCTCCAGCCCCGGAGCCTTTTATGGCCCTGGCCAGGCCGGTATGTTGCCCTTATCTCCGCCATTCATTCCAGGCTGGGAGGCTAATCCCCAGGGGTTCCCCGAGACTGCTCCAGGCCCCGAGCCCTGGATCAACAGGGAGTTCGGTCCCCCGGGGCTGAGCGAGGTCAGAATCAGCCCTA
Organism: Pelochelys cantorii; assembly: GCA_032595735.1. Taxonomy (NCBI): domain Eukaryota; kingdom Metazoa; phylum Chordata; order Testudines; family Trionychidae; genus Pelochelys; species Pelochelys cantorii. The sequence continues at coordinate 3,329,666 of CM064358.1, read as the reverse complement.
AGGTGGGTGTTGCTCCTTGTCCACCCACCAATGCCCACGGTGCAGGGAAGCAGGACCGGGTGTTCCAGACAGAGGGTGCATGGCTGATCTGTGCCCATGGCTGGACCTACTGAGACAAGGCACCTCCTGGGGCTGGCAGCCCCCCACCCCTCGTCCGGTGCTGCCTGGGTGGGGTTGGAGCAGGGTCCCAGTTAGGTGGGCTCTCACAGTCCAATGCCAGCTGGGAGCAGAGCCCCAGCAGGACCAGACCAGCACCATGCCCTGACCCCAGGCAGCTCGGGCTGCTGCAGATGGCAGACCCCCGCCAGAAGGAACCATGTCCTGCAGCCCACAGCCAGACCCTGCCTCCCCCAGCTCTCTGCTCCGACGGGACTCACCCCACCAGGGCTCAGCACAACTGCCAGCCACACAAGCCCAGCAGGGCGCAGGGCCCCTGCCATCACCGGGGACACGCAAAGCAGGTCCCGGTCTCTGGAGCCTGCAATGCCCCGAGAGGCCTGGGACCCTTACCCCACTGGGTCTGGGATCCTTTCGGTCCAGTTCCTGCTGGTCTCAGAGGGGTGGTTAGTCACAGACCCCAGCAAGCCCCATGGCAGACCTGGGTCCCATGACAAGCCCCACCCATGCATCCGAGCCCCACGATCCCCAGGGCCTGAGCTTGTGCAGCAATCTGGGGATGGTTCAGTATTGTAGCCCCAGCGACTGGCCCACCCCAGCCTCACACAGGTACCCCACTGACAGCCCTGCCCAGCCTAGCAACCCACCCAGGGCCACTTGGCACGAGCCGTCACTGAGCTATGGGAGTGGAGCCGCCAGGAGAGGCACCCTGCTTTGGGGCGTTCACGCCGGAGGGGCCCGCAGCCTTGGCCACTGAGGCTCGGCATTTGGCTCACTAGCACCGGCCTGAGGCCAGAGAACCGGCCCCTGCCGGCACCGCGGGATGGGCCAGAACGCAGCCGGGACCCCCAGTCTGGACTTCAGGCTCAGCCAAGGGGTTCTACCTGGCCAGAGCAGGAACAATGCTCTGTGGGTGGGAGAGGATGTGCTCTGCTCCCCAGCCCCTCCCAGCAGAGGGCACCATGGGGGGCAGGGCAGGAGCTGGCTGTGTGGGCAGGGCACCAGTCCCAGCTTCTCCCAGCAGGGGGTGCTGTGGGGGCAGGGCACCTGCTGTGGGGGGAGCCACAGGCTGCTCCAGCCCCAGCCTCTTCCCATAGGGGGCGCTGTGGGGCAGGGCACCAGCCGTGGGGGGAGCCCCAGGCTGCTCCAGCCCCAGCCGCTTCCCATAGGGGGCGCTGTGGGGCAGGGCACCAGCTGTGGGGGGAGCCCCAGGCTGCTCCATCCCCCCCATGCACCTCTCGCAACAGGGGGTGCTGTGGGGCAGAGCCCCAGGCTGCTCCAGCCCCAGCCTCTTCCCATAGGGGGCGCTGTGGGGCAGGGCACCAGCTGTGGGGGGAGCCCCAGGCTGCTCCAGCCCCAGCCCCAGCCCCAGCCTCTTCCCATAGGGGGCGCTGTGGGGCAGAGCCCCAGGCTGCTCCAGCCTCTCGCAACAGGGGGTGCTGTGGGGCAGAGCCCCAGGCTGCTCCAGCCCCAGCCTCTTCCAATAGGGGGTTCTGTGGGGGCAGGGCACCAGCTGTGGGGGGAGCCACAGGCTGCTCCACCCCCCCCATGCACCTCCCGCAACAGGGGGTGCTGTGGGGCAGAGCCTCAGGCTGCTCCAGCCTCTCCCAGCAGAGGGCGTTGTGGGGCAGGGCACCAGCCCTGGGGGGAGCCCCAGGCTGCTCCAGCCCCAGCCTCTTCCCATAGGGGGCGCTGTGGGGCAGGGCACCAGCTGTGGGGAGAGCCCCAGGCTGCTCCACCCCCCCCATGCACCTCTCGCAACAGGGGGTGCTGTGGGGCAGAGCCCCAGGCTGCTCCAGCCTCTCCCAGCAGAGGGCGTTGTGGGGCAGGGCACCAGCCCTGGGGGGAGCCCCAGGCTGCTCCAGCCCCAGCCTCTTCCCATAGGGGGCGCTGTGGGGGCAGGGCACCAGCCGTGGGGGGAGCCCCAGGCTGCTCCAGCCCCAGCCCCAGCCCCAGCCTCTTCCCATAGGGGGCGCTGTGGGGGCAGGGCACCAGCTGTGGGGGGAGCCCCAGGCTGCTCCAGCCCCAGCCTCTTCCCATAGGGGGCGCTGTGGGGGCAGGGCACCAGCTGTGGGGGGAGCCCCAGGCTGCTCCAGCCCCAGCCCCAGCCCCAGCCTCTTCCCATAGGGGGCGCTGTGGGGGCAGGGCACCAGCCCTGGGGGGAGCCCCAGGCTGCTCCAGCTCCAACCCCAGCCTCGGGGGGGGAGGGGGCCGGGTTCAGGTTTCCCTCTCCCCCTGCAGGAACGTCCAGCCCGACTGCTCCGACCCCGCGTGTCCCAAAGCTCAGACGCACGCGGGGCCCGCGCTGAGACACTCGCCGCCCCCTGGCCGGAGCCTTAGTCCCCGAGCACCCGCCGGCCGCCCCCCAGCCTGGGCAGCGCCGCCCCCCAGCCGCGAGCAGGCGGGAGCCCCGCGGGGCGCGGGCACTGACCTGGCGCCGGGCGCTGCCTCTCAGAGCGGCTCCCTCCGGCCGCGCCGGGACTGGGGCAGGTCTGGGCGGCTGCACAGGTGGGACAGGCGGGCGGTGCACGCCGGGAGCTGTAGTTCCCCGGCCGGGCCGGGCCGGGACCGCGGGGCGGCCTCTGCCGCGCGTCCCCCGCACACGGCGAGGCTGCGGGGGCGGGCGGGTGTCTGGTGCCTGCAGCGCCGAGCGCCCGGGGAGGCTGCGGCAGCCCCTGCCGGCTAACCAGAACCGGTACGCAGTACCCGCTGGGGGTGGCGCTCACTGGTTAACCGCTTCACCTTTCGCATTCCTCGTAAAAAAAAAAAGGCTTCAATCAGGGGTGGGAACCTCTTTTGGCTGCTGAGCCACAGGAAAAGAAATGCGGGGGGGGGGGCACACCAGAGCCTAGAGGGGGGTGCTGGCTAGTCGATTCCCTAAGCTCTGGGGTGGGGCCAAAAAGGAGGGGGTGTATGCGTGGGGAGGGGGCTGCCGGGAAGCAGGCTTGGGGGGGGGGGTCTGCAGAGCCAGCTGGGAGGGGAGCCCCGAGCCTTGGGGCCAGAGCCAGGCAAACCAGGGGCCATGTCCAGCCCCTGGGCTGTAGGCTCCCCACTCCTAGTTTAGGGGTAGCTCAATGGTTTGAGCATTGGCTTGCTAAACCCAGGTTTGTGAGCTCAATCCTTGAGGGGGCCATTTAGGGACCTGGGGTAAATCTGTCAGGGATGATATTTGGTCCTGCCCTGAGGGTAGGGGACTGGACTTGATGACCTCTTAAGGTCCCTTTCAGCTCCATGAGATAAGTTTAAGTTCATCTCCATATGTTATAAATGGCCACTGGGAGTGATTGTGACATTCTCCATTGTAATCTCCCCTCTCTCACTGCTGGTGGGAGAGAGTCACACTCCCTTCTCTGGATTCTTTTCTCTTCAAGCACCCGAGGAAGGGAGGTGTCGCTCACAGAAAGCAGACGCCCCTAGCCACCGGACTCCTTGTTTGTGTTGCAACAGACAAGCACAGCGACCACTTGGAAAGGAATAATTCTGTGTCCCTCAGAAGCAGGGCTGGGGAACTGTTTTTGGGTCTGGGGCCCACTGACCCACAGAAAAATCAGTCAGGGGCCGCACACAATAGAGAGGCAAAAAACCCCAAACAAAACCAACCGAACAACCCCCCCAAAAACAATCCTCACTGACTGAGAGAGACACACTGGGGGGGGGGGCATGAGCCTTCCTCTGAAGCAGTAGTTACTGCGCTCTCGCTCTCGCTCTCACACCCCCCCCAAAGTCTGACACACACACACACACACACCCCACCCCACCCCACCCCACCCCATTACCCAAAGTCTGAGATGGTTTGGAGCAGGGATTGGTAGACTTTTCAAACCAAAGAGCCAAACTCCATCAAAACCCACCCAGAACCAGGGGTCAACAAAGAACCGCATAAGAATGCCCATTTGCCTGACTGAAAATACACAACTTAACCTTATTGATTATTGACATAATGAGCAGAAATGAAACATTGCCCTCCCAGCCTTTATGTAATGGGACTTCGGCTGCTGTGTCTTTTCGCACATTTCTTGGACGTTTTCATCCTAACGGGTCAAATCCAGCTTCCCGCACGCGTTCAGGCTCCGTGAGTAATGGCGCGTTTTTAAAATTTGAAATTAATTTTTCATTTTAATTTTACAAAGTTGCCTGCATTTTTGGGAATGACAAAAGAGCCCTGTTTGGTTCCATGCTGAGCCATAGCTCGCAGACCCCTGGTTTGGCGTGATCACCAGCTGGAATTCCAGGGGCTCTGCTGCCCAGCTGATGGAGGGGTTAGGTGTCCGCTCCTTACCCAAAGAAAAGCTCCCTTGGACTGCTCCAAGGTGTTCACTTTTACTTCATCTTTTGTAGCTCACTCTAACGAAACACATATCCCCTAGCAATCCCTCCTGGGTCAGCAGTTCTCCTACCTTCCACAGGTTGCCCACGATCGCTGATCGTCAAAGCATTTTGGATCAGAACAGCACAGAAAACGTGTCGGTCAGGGCCCTGAAAACCAAGGTGGCTACCTCCTTACTCTGCCATTCTCATGGTCCGTTGACTCTCCTATGCCATCCTCCTGTTCTGCTGAGCAAAACTGTGATCCTGCCGCTGTTTGGCCTTCTACACGGAGTGCATCTACGTAGCACTCTTTGCTTGAAGTCAGCTCTGCCACTGTAGTTATTCAGGAGGGGTTGGGATTTACTGACGTGATGGCCGGACAGGTCTCTGGCTCCATTGATGATGAGAACCAGAAGGCTGCTTGCATGTGTGCTCGGTAATGTGGGCCCAGTGACCACGACGGGCCCCAAGAGAGCCCCCTAAAGTCCACAAACCAGATAAGAATCGAAGGCGCCTGGCCAGCTTTATTGTTAAACGAAGTACAGTCATAGCTGTCAGTAGACGCTACTGAACTGCTACACGTGTGTGCCTGCCACAATTGCCTCCGCTCAACCAGTGGGAATCTCCCACTGTCCCCTGGCTGGACAAAGACAATCCCCCCAAGACAGGAGCGGCCTGAGACGAGCTGCCAGCAACTGGCACCCCAGGTGGATTGTGCGATCGACGCCCCCGCCTCCGACACGAGCTGCCGGCAACTGGAGCCCCAGGCGGAATGCGCGATTGGCGCCCCCCGCATCCAAAGCCCTCAACGGCGGAGCATCATCATTGGGCGCCCCGTTTAACACGGCGCCCTAGGCGACTGCCGAGTCTGCCTATATGCATGGGCCGCCCCTGCCCCAAGACACCACTGTATATACAGGTACAAACAAATTACACATCACTGCTAACGGGTCAGGTTGCCACCCTCTGATGCTACCTAGATACCACCCATCGCCCTGTGCCTCGTGGTTTGATTAGACCATCTCCGTCCATCAGGCTGTCTGTGTAGACCCTTTCCTGAACCTGGGTCAGTATCCATGGGGAGTGGGTACCAAAGTCTTTTTAATGAACTGGTGGTAACCATGTGCTTTCAGCTTATGCCCAGTACCAATGACTGTTTTTGGGTTGCCAGGTGTCCGGTATTGACCTGGACAGTCTGGTATTTTTGCCTCCTGTCCGGTAAAAAAAAAATCAGAAAATAGCGGACACCTAAAATGTCCGGTATTTTCTGATTTTTTCCCGGCCAGGAGGTGAAAATCCTGGGTGCTTACCTAGTTCTGCAGGGGAGCTGTCTGGCCCGGAGCAGGAAGATAAGATGGCAGACGGCTGCCAGCAGCCTGTTAGGGCCAAAAGCCTCAAAAGTATTTCTTAAAGGGGCCATGCTGGGTTTTTTTTTTTTTTTTGCTCAGCAACTTTGGTCTCCCCCTTTTTTTTCCTCAACAGAATTTTTTCCCCAGTGGTTCTTTTTTGGGTGGGGATGGGATGGCAGTGTTCGGTATTTTTGGTTAAACCATCTGGCAACCCTACCTATTACCAGTTAGTGTTTTGCACTCTCAGCCCTATTTGTCCCACGTTCTGTGAGCTGGGGCCTGCCTCTTGCTCACAGCTTGGGTTTGCTTTATGTTAGCCACGATTTGTCCATTGTTAGCTAGGCCTCAGACCAGGCCTGTGCTACATGGGCTTTGTTTTAGGCCTTCATCTTACTCCGGCCATTTGAGCTACGCAAATTGCGTAGCTTATTTCGAGTTAACTTCAAAATAGATTATTTCGAAATGTCCTTTAATCCACGTGGAGTGAGGGTTACAGGGACGTCGGAATAGTGCACCAGAAAGCTATTTCGAAATAAGGGGCACGCTGCCAAGATGCAGAAAACGCTATTTCAGGACACCAGAAGTATCCTGAAATAGCACCACTGTCTAGACGCACCTTCAGAGTCCTAACAAGCATTCCTAGCTCTGTGGTATTTCATTTTTAGCTAACAATGGCCGGACACCAGTGTTTCCTGGAGGCTGGACGCTCATGCAGCCACTCAGGAGAGATTCTCATGCTGCCCAGCTGATTAGAAATGCACAGCTTGGTTTTTTTGTTTGTTTGTTTTTTTCCTTTGGTGGTGCACATTCGCACCGGTCTTGGTGCACATTCAATTTATTCTGCACGTGGGTGGAAAAACTCTGCGCATGGAAGGAAAAGATTAGAGGGAACATTGCTGGACACCCAAAATGGCTCCCATCCAATCTGATCAAGTTCTGGAGTTATAACGAGGCTGGAACTTTCACCTACCTATTTTTATCCCCCAGGCTTTGAGCCACTTTGCCCGTCACTGTAGCTGAAATGACTTGGCCAGCCTGCTGCGCTTTGCTTGTGCTTGGATTCCGGACAGCCAGGGGGCAGGGATCCAGCGGGCACCTCCGACTCCTTGGGGATTTTTTCCTTGCACGGTGCGTGTATTAATTTTAAGCAATGAGTGTGGGGCAGCCCGTGGACTGAAGGAGGGAAATGGTTGCTTAAGAAAGAGGGGGGAAGAATAAAAATGGTCCACAAGGATGAGGCAAGATTAGCAAGCTGTTGCCATAACTACTTGGCCACTGACGGGTTTGTTGTGATTTCATTATTGTGATGGTCTCTGCTGCTTGTAATCTCCCCCCTCAGCTCCCCTCCCCCCCCTCCCACCAGCTGGCTATAGACAGTGGGGGAGGCTCGGGCCATTGAAAATTCTCTGTGGTATTGTAAAAGACAGCGACCGTGTCTGTCCTAGAGAGCTCACCGCAGCACGGTTTCTCATGGCCCCGCGGCTGAGTTCTCATTGGAAAGGCATTTCGCTGACATACCCTTCCCAATGGCCGGCTCGGACTAGCGCCCCATCACGCTCGCCTCTGGGCCCGCGGCTGACTTGCCAGGTTCCCTGCTGAGTTCCCATCCGTCCGGAGCACACGACTAATGGGCGTGTGGTTCATGGTGTGGTTGGAGAATCGTTCGTTGTCCGTCCTGGCAGTAGAACCTGGACTTTTCCACTGTACCTCCTGCTGTCCAGCGAGTCTAGTTGCAGGGCTCAGGTTTTCCCTGGCCAAGCTGAGCTTTATTCGGGGGCTTGCTGGTTCTTTTCTTTCCTCCCCCTTCCATTCCATCCCTGGAATCCCCCCGCTGCCCAAAGAAAGAAGAGCATGAGAATGGCCACACTGGGTCAAGCCAAAGGTCCATCCAGCCCAGTGTCCTGTCAGCCGACAGTGGCCAATGCCAGGTGTCCCAGAGAGTGTAAATAGAACAGGGAATCATCCAGTGATCCCATTTCCAGCCCAACACAGAGGCTGGGGACACCATTCCTGCCCATCCTGACTAATAAGTATCTATGAACCTAACCTCCATGAATGTATCTAGTCTTTTCTTGGACCTAATTAAAGTCCTGGCCTTCACAACATCCTCTGGTGAGGAGTTCCGCAGGAGAGGAAACATTTCACTGTCAGAGATGAAGGTGTCTACTTCCCCTCTGTTTCCCGCTCCATTTTCCGCTGCAGCGAGGAAAGGGACTTCACATTTCTTACAGGTGCTGTCCTATTGCAACCCGGGGCCCTGCCAGCTCTTTCACTAGCTGCCTGCTGGCTTTGGCCACAGCTCAGCCAGCTCACACGCCCGTTTGCTTTCACCTCTGGCTGCAGGAGAGGTGGGGTAATTGGAATTGAATGCCCAGGCTCGGAGAAGAGACCCAAGAAGATTCTGCTGCACAGGTAAAGGAGCTTGTGTGTCTGTGTGACACTGAATAAAATGTCCCCCTGGTGATGAACAGTGTTCCCTGTAAGTCAAATGTTTGGGTGGCCACTTCGGAGAGAGTCAGATGCTGCCCAGCTGATTAGCTAAGCACTCACAGCCAACATCATATGTTCCTATGGGTGGTGCACATGCCTGGGTGCACACAACAAAATTTATCCCACCACACTAGGGCTATGTCTACACTCGTGGCTTTTTGGGCGAGAAATATGCAAATGAGGCTAAGTGTGGAATATCGCCGAGCCTCATTTGCATACCTAACGAGCCGCCATTTTTGCAGACGAGGCTCTTGCGCCAGAAGGCGCTGTCTACACTGCCCCTTCTTGCGCAAGAAAAACCCTCTTGCACAATGCCACTACACCAATTATTTTCAGGAATAGCGGCACTGCGCAAGAGGGTTTTTCTTGTGCAAGAAGGGGCAGTGTAGACAGCGCCTTCTGGCGCAAGAGCCTCGTCTGCAAAAATAGCAGCTCGTTAGGTATGCAAATGAGGCTCGGCGATATTCCACACTTAGCCTCATTTGCATATTTCTGGCGCAAGAAGCCGCAAGTGTAGCTATAGCCTAGGAGACTGGGCAATAAAAGGGCAAATGAATTTTCATGTTGATAAATGCAAAGCAATGCCCACTGGAAAACATCATCCCAACCTGCCGTACAAAATGGTGGGGACTAAATTAGCTACTACGGCTCCAGCCAGAGATCTTGGAGTCATTGTGGAGAGTTCATTGCATCCACTCCGTGTGTAGCAGCCGTCAGAAATGCAAACAGAATGTGGGAATAATTCAAGAGGGATAGAGAATAAGACCAAGAATATCTTATTGCTGCTCTATAAATCCATAGGACACCCACAGCTTGAATACTGCGTACAGAGGTGGGTGCCTCATCTCAAAACAGAGATATTGGCATTGGAAAAGATTCAGAAAAGGGCAACAAAAATTATTAGCATTTGGAACAGTGGCTATATGAGGAGAGATTAAAAAGACTGGGCCTTTTCAGCTTAGAAAAGAGGAGCCTAAGGGGGGATAGGATAGAGGTCTATAAAATTCTGACGGGGGGTGGAGAAAGTGAATAAGGAAAAGTTATTTACTTGTTCCCATAACATAAGAACTAGACATTAATAGGTAGCAGGTTTAAAACAAACAAAAGGAAGTACTTTGTCATGCAACACAATCAACCTGTGGAACTCCTTGCCAGAGGATGTTCTGAAGGCCAGGACTTTACAAGGGGTCAAAAAAAGAGCTAGACAAATTCACGGAGGACAGGTCCATCAATGGCTGTTAGCCAGGATGGGTAGGAATGGTGTGTCAGAAGCCAGGAATGGGTGACAGGGGATGGATCACTTGATAGTTCCCTGTTCATTCCCTCTGGGGCACCTGGCATTGCCCACTGTTGGAAGACAAGATACTGAGCTAGATCTGCAGGAGAGCTGGCCATGCCCGGGGGTCCCTGGCAGGCTGCGGGGGAGCTAGCCGGGGAGCTAAAACCATGCAGAGACTGCCCAGTGTGGGTAGCCAGGAGGAGCAGCAAAGGAGCAGCCAACAGGGGGCGGCAGCAGAGATCCCACAAGCGGCCAGAAGGGGGCAGCGGCGAAGGTCCCACAAGCGGCCAGCAGGGGGCGGCAGCAGAGGTCCCACAAGCGGCCAGCAGGGGGCGGCGGCAGAGGTCCCACAAGCGGCCAGCAGGGGGCGGCGGCAGAGGTCCCACAAGCGGCCAGCAGGGGGCGGCGGCAGAGGTCCCACAAGCGGCCAGCAGGGGGCGGCGGCAGAGGTCCCACAAGCGGCCAGCAGGGGGCGGCGGCGGAGGTCCCACAAGCGGCCAGCAGGGGGCGGCGGCAGAGGTCCCACAAGCGGCCAGCAGGGGGCGGCGGCAGAGGTCCCATAAGCGGCCAGCAGGGGGCGGCGGCGGAGGGCCCACAAGCGGCCAGCAGGGGGCAGCGGCAGAGGTCCCACAAGCGGCCAGCAGGGGGCGGCGGTGGAGGGCCCACAAGCAGCCAGCAGGCCGTGGTAGCGTGGACACTCCACTTATTATTTCTAAACAAGGGTTATGTCAAAATAGCTCCCCAGTGTAGCCATGCCTAAGGTGCCACAGAACGACTCGATTTTAACGTTACAGCCTATCAACCTCTGAGTCCCTCTTGCATGGTCACAGCTAATTTAGTCCCCCCCCTATTATATGTGGAGTTGGGATTATAATACGTGCGTAACACTGAAAAAGTTCCCCTCTCCCTCCAGAACTGCCTCAGGTTGGCATTGCCTTGGCGGCTGAACCTCTGGAGAAGGAAAAGAACGTGTGGATGGAAGAAGCCGTTTTTCAGAGAAGGCCGTGGCCTACATTGGCCACAGGGTGGCTCTGCACCAGCAGCAATGAAAACCCGTCTGCGCATTGCTGGTGGCAAGGGATTGAGCAGGACCTGCTCCGGTCCAGAGTGCGATTTGTTTGTTTCTCGCGAAGTGCAATCCCATGTCTAGAGCTGCCTGGTAGCTGGTTTCCCGTTGCAGTCGGACAAGCTGTGTAAACCGCCCTTTGCGGGGTTGTGTGGCTGGCACAGCGCGGCCGGTAAACCCGGTGATGCCGTGAACAGCTGTGCAGTGCTGTGGCACAGAGGGCTCATTCCACCCCCGGCGGCGGTGCAGGGAGAAGAGGAGTGAGTTTCACATGCCTATCATCAGGCGGTAATCTTGTAGGGCCGGCCTTAGGGGTGGGCCAGCTGGCGGACCACTCAGGGGTGCCATGGTCAAGAGAGGTGCCGTGTGGCAGTCCAACCGAAGCAGGGTTCTCTTTAAGCGGCGCGCTTGGCTGGCCACCCAAGAGAAAGTCAAATGCTGCACAGCTGATTAGCAAAGGTGCACTAGTGGTGCACATGCACCTTGGTGCACCGAACAAAATTTATTCTGCACACCCTTTGGCCCAATTAGAGGGAACACCGTTCAGATGCTCCCAGCTATCATGCAGGAGGCAGGGAGAACTCAGGGACCCTGGGCATTGCGGGGGGGGGGGGAGGGAGATTTACCCAGCGTGCAGTGGTGATGCAGCAGAATGCAGCAGTGTGCTGCTTCTCCCTGCTATTTCTCCTTCGCCCCTTTCTACTCTCATCCCCTCCTCTAGCGGGGGGCTGGGTCTCTCTCCTGGTCGGGGGGGAGGGGGAGGAGAGAAGACTCACCCTCCTGCAGCTGGCCTGGTAGGGTGGCTATGGGAGGACCAGAGAAGGGGCCAGCTTCTGCCCAAGCAGTGCCAGTCCCTGGGAGCAGGTCGGTGCAGTGGGGCTGGGGCAAGCTATGTGGGGGAAGGGAACACACGGGGTAGCAGCTGGGGGGGGGGGGGGGCGGGTCGCTCTGTAGCCTCTGGGGAGCTGGGCTGAGCAGTTGTTCTGCTCCCACAGGGCCTGTTCTAGGGCCAGCCCCTCACTGAGTCTTTGTGCACCCAGCCCAAGCCAGGGGGACTTTCTCCAGCCCCAAGCTCAGCTGCCTCCAGACCAGAGCCATGGGTGCCAAGCACTAGGGAATCCTGGGAGCCGCTGGTCTTGCAGCCCTGGCTGGGGGGGGGGGGGGAGGGGGCAGGGATGGAGCCAGAAATGGGCTGGATGATTCCCTGTTCTGTTCCCTCCCTCTGAGGCCCCCGGCACTGGCCAATGTCGGCAGACAGGACACTGGGCTAGATGGGCCTTTGGTCTGACCCCGTGTGGCCGTTCTTCTGTTCTTATTCTAAGCAATGGGCTTAAGTTGCAGCCAGGGAGGTTTAAGCTGGACACTAGGAAAAGCTCCGACCAGTCAGGGTGGTTTAGCACTGCGCTAAATTGCCTAGGGAGGTTGTAGAATCGCCAGATCTGCCGCCATTGGGAGAGATGGAGCAGCTGCCCTGGGCCTGGTGATTCAAAAGGGCCTGGGGCCCCTGGCCACCATCACTGTTACCGTGGCTGTAGTAGCAGCAGCTAGAGCCCAGGAGGACATTTAAAATCTTCAGTCATAGCTCAGCCCTTGTTTGCATCAAAGGATCCATACAGGAGGGAGACCCTACAACTGCTGGGACTGTGGGAAAAACTTCATTTACAGCTCAGACCTTATTAAACATCAGCAAATCCACACGGGGGAGAGACCCTCTCCTGAGCCGCATGTGGCTCTTCTCCCCCAAAAGTACGGCTCGTGAAGCCGCTGCTGCACCCGCCCCCCAATGACCCCCCACCCCGTGCCACCTGGGGCAGTGATTCAAAATGGCACCCAAGATGGCAGCCTGATATAGCCAAAAAGCCTAAGCTTGTTTCTTAAAGGGGCAGCCTCTTTTTTTTTTTTGGCTCGACAATTCTGGTGCGGCTCTTCATTTTTCCGCCACGGTTTTGGCTCTCTTTGTTAAATGGGCTGGCCACCCCTGCTCTAGAGTCACTGCAATGAAAAAGAGAACCCAACATCAAACACAACCCAGCCAACCTTTCCATCTGTAAACAATCCCATCTTAATAATAAACTCCTAGAAAAGGCTTTGCTAACAGTTGGGAACTGGGATTTCAACGCCAAATGAGGACACTGTTGGATTCCCATTCAAATTCCCTTCCCAGGTCCCCAGCAATTTCATCTCAGGCACTAAATTACTGTTTCAAGATCAAAGAAAACCAAGTGTGATTCCCAAGCAGAAGAGATAGTGAACACTGAATCACAGGACACATCAAGAAGTGAATAGGCACAGACTTCCAGGAGGAGCTCAACCCTTCCTGCCCCTTCCCCCAAGCCCCACTGCCTCTTCCTACCCTTGCTTCACCCTGGCCACAGTTCGCCCCTTTCCCCAAGTGTGCCATATCCCTGTTCTTCCCCTTCCCTTCTGCAGCTATTTTCGGGGGGGGGGGGTGGCGATATTGGGAAGGGGAGGAGTTGGCCAGTGTCAGGGCTGTTCCCCACTCCGGCACTCCGAGTGCAGAAGGTGCGGGTCCGCAAGACAGCTTCAAAGCCTTGTCTCTCCAGGCACTGGTTATAAAACTGCCTCTCAGAATCCTAATAGAAAGATTTTGGGAAATTTGCTGCCACCATCGTGTGCTTTGATCCCTAAAAAAAACAGGGGTGAACACTTGAAACCACCCCCGGGGTACCCTTGCCCCAAAGAGCTTGGAAAAAAGAGAAAAGCAAGCTGCAGTCTCTGGTCGCTAACCCCTCAGTCAGAGGCCTGCAGATACACACAGACAGACCTTCTAGGACACAAGAATCAAATCATCCCCTTGAAATAAGTGATTTTTATTGCAAAACAAAAGATAAACTTGATAAAATATTCTTGGTTGCTAGAGGTTACAGAGCAACCAAGGAAAACAAATAAAAACAGAGAAAAGTCTTGGCACAATGCTTAGATGGTCATAAATGGGGAGGAGAGTCAGAGATTCACACAGAGCAGTTCAAACCAAACCACAAAATAAAGAAAAATTACCCTGAACGCGACTGGACTCATATTTCCCTGCTACTCACTTCTAATTTTTTCCTTGTTCTGTCTGCTACCATGCCCTGAATTCTGGGGGGGAGGGAAGGGGGCATGGTAGTACTGCCTGGGTTTAAATCATTGTGTGTCAACTCCCAGATTAACTCTCCCACACAAAGAAAGCAGGCAGGGAACTTACATCCAATTCAAATTTCAACCCTCTCTCTTGATTGGCTCTCCTGGCCCGCTGGCCAACACCTTTGCTAGGTACCTGAGTTAACCCCTTAGTCACCCTGTGGGTGCACGAGCCCCAGAGCACCCACAGAGTCGGCACCAGTGGTGGAAGATGATTTGAGCCATGTTGAATTTAACTGCTATTCAGCACTGCGGAGACCATTCTGAGAACAACTCAGTCACGAGACAATTTGTCCCTAATGGAGGACCTTGGTGACTAAGCTACTTTTGCAGTGGGATGAATGACATGAATATGATGCTCCAAATTTGTTTCACCTAGGAGAAGTGATGGAGATTGTCAGGTCTTGAGGAAATTTGCTAAATTTCCCTGGTTGCTATACATGGGCTATTTTCTTTATTGAAAAAATAGTTATGTTTTTACAGCAGGATAGCTAACTCAAGCTACCTAACTCCACGAAAAATCCGAGTGCAGTCAAGGCCCAGGTAAATTTAACTTCCATGTACCTAGCTAACGTGATTCCCAGTTCTCCCACAAAGGGCTGATATGCTCCACGACAAAGGAGTTTGTGAAAAAGATTGTGGGATTCATCCCATTCTCCCTTTGATTTTCCTTACTCTTCTAGTCTGGGATAGTGTGGTGGCATATGCACACCCCATCCTAGGGTGAGGGTACCCAGTGGTTTTTTTTGTTTTGTTTTTTAAACAAAAAAAAGTGCCAGTACTCCAGGGGAAAAGTTATTGAGGGGGGGAAAAAAAAAACCCGGCAATGGGGCCACCATTCCCCTTTTAAGAGACGCAACCCCTTTAAGACGCGCAGCCCAGCCAGCTGTCGGCCATATTCATTATAAAGATGCCATCGGGCAGTACCATCACAAAAAAAGCACTGAGGGTACCCAAGTGTGTAGACACCACCTGGCCAGCTGCAAGGTTGTCAGCAGTCTCTCTCAGTCTGTAAACCACCACCCTTGGTTTAGGGTAGTTTAGCTTAATGGCCAGAGTCAATAGTAGCAAGCGTGGCAGCCCTGGTAGGGAGACCCAGGCCCACCGTTCTCCACCAGGTCCCAACCCAGGGCCCTGCAAGTGGCAGAGAATTCCACCACTCACTCAGCGGGGACTCCAACCGAAACATGCCAAGCTCACATGGGTGGGAGATACCACTCCGACATGCTCCCTAAGACACTTCCTACCAGTGCAGGTGGGGTGGCGTTCCACATGGTTCCTGGGTTCTCTGGTTCCCCAGCAGCTGCTTCTCCCTGGGGTTGCTCTGGGGCTGCATGGCAGCGGTCTCCTGAGTCTCTGGTTCCTGCTGGCTGGTGCAGCTCTGAATCTCCAGTTGGAGGTCCTTAACCTTTGGTGGCTCACTCAGACTGAGCTGCTCTCCTGCCTTTTATGTTGCCCCAGCATTTGGAGCATGCCCAGTTTGGGTAAAGGGGCGGGACTTCCTCCACCCACAGGGTTTTAACCCCACCTGCTTCAGTGCAGGGTGTGCACACCCCACCACAGATAGAGTAACGGGATCAACTGCAGAACGATCTGCAATTGATTTAACAGGTCTTCACTCGACCCACTAAATCGAACCCTTGCGCATTGATCTCTGGAGTGTTGATCCTGGCTGTAGTGGAGATGCAGCCTCAAAGAAGTCACAGGATTTCTCTTGTGCAGATCCTTGGATGCCCAATAAGGTTTAAGTGAAGTGAAGGTTTTCCTGCACCTGCACCATCACAGGATTTCTTTCTTGTGTGGATTTGCTGATGTGTAATCAGAGTTGAATTCTGCGTGAAGGTTTTCCCGCACTCACAGCACTCGTAGGGTTTCTCCCCCGTATGGATCCTGTGATGTATCATAAGGATTGAGCTCTTAGCGAAGGTTTTCCCGCACTCGTGGCATGCATAGGGTTTCTCTCCTGTGTGGATTCTCTGGTGGCTAGTAAGGGATGCCCTTTGCGAGAAGGTTTTCCCGCACTCACAGCATTCATAGGGTCTCTCCCCCGTGTGGATTCTCTGATGGGTAATAAGATTTGAATGCTGAGTGAAGGTTTTCCCGCACTGGCTGCATGCGTAGGGTTTCTCCCCTGAGTGGATTCTCTGGTGGCTAAGAAGGGATACCCTTTGCGAGAAGGTTTTCCCGCACTCACAGCATTCATAGGGTTTCTCCCCGGTATGGATTCTCCGATGGGTAATAAGGTTTGAGCGCTGCGTGAAGGTTTTCCCGCACTGGCCGCATGCGTAGGGTTTCTTCCCCGTGTGGATTCTCTGATGAGACATGAGGGTTGAGCCAAGACTGAAGGTTTTCCCGCACTCACAGCACGTATAGGGTTTCTCCCCTGTGTGGATTCTCTGATGCGCAATAAGGTTTGAGCTACGAGTGAAGGCATTTCCACACTCACCGCATTCATAGAGATTCTTCCCTGCGTGGACTTTGTGATGTTTACTTAGGGCTGAGCAATGAGCCAAAGTTTTCCCGTACTCTCGGCATTCACAGGGTTGCTCGTCAGTATGGATTCTCTGATGGCTAATGAGCTGCGAGTGCCGACCAAACTTCTCCCCACACTCAACGCACGTGTTATTTCTCTCTCCCAGGAGGAATCTCTGCTGGGCAGTGGTTTCCTTGAGGTCTTTGTGAGTTCCCTGACAACTAACAGACTGACCACGTTTCTGTGTTGGCTGGTTTTCCTGCCACTTCTCTGGCTTGCATTGACTCTCATAGGCTTTTCCCTGCTCACAACTCCTGGGTACATTGCCTTTGCCAGGTTCCAACAACGTCCCACGTGGTTCCCCTTGCTCGTCATCTTCCGGCTTCTTCCTCAGCTTCTGCTCCATGGTCTCACTCACCATCCCATCACCTGCTGGGACAGAGAAAGAATGGAAAAGGGGAGAAATGAATCAAAAGAACGCCCACAGATGGGAAAAAAAATCCCCAAAGAGGAGAGAATCAATTCTGCATCCATCCAAACACTCCGGGAGAAGGAGTTCAGGGAAGGAACTAACGGCAAGAGTGAGTCAGGATGGGTAGGAAGTGGTGAGCAGTGTCTGCCCTGAGGATTTGACAGCTGGTGGAGACAACCCTGAAATCAGAGAGCTCACAAGGTCTGTGTTGGGAATCCCAGCTGTTTCCTTCAGCTACTGACTGTTTCAGAGTCAGTTTAATGATTGCTCACCTGTGCAGATGCCTCTCAGAATCTCTCTGTCCTCTGAGCCCTGGAGAGCTGAGGCCCACGGCTCTTCCCCTTGTTCCATCTGGGAGATGACCTCAGGTCTGGAAACTGGTAACCCTGCCCCAGGGAAAGAAAACAAGTGGGATACAGTGAATTTGTGGGACATTCGTCACACACACAGAAAGTTCTCTTATTTTAACTCCAGAGCATATTAATTGAGTCAAATCCTGGGGCCAGTTCCCAAGGTGCTCAGAGGCACCGGACTCTATTTTTATGAGGGATTTAACTGTGCCCATGTCCATTGGGAACACACACAGCCAGACACTCATGATCAAAAGGGCTCCCAAAACCCAGACCAAGCACCTCCATGTCCCAGACAGGGAAGACTCCAGCCAGAGAGGAAGTCCCCCTGGAACTGCTGTTTACTGATGGATCCGGCTCTCAGACACTGCAGGAGGGGAACAGACATGAGGCCTGACACTGAAGAGGGACACTCAGAGAGACACGGATGGGCACAGAAATGCAACACAGGCATCAGCTCACTACAGTGACAACTGGATGAAACTGTATGGCCTGTGTTATACAGGAGTTTGGACCACATGACCTTGGCATTTATCTATAGGCACTCCAGCTACATGCACTGTATCAGTTGTAGCTTTAAAAGAAAATGGCAGAGGGAATAGTCGGAGCTGTGATTTGATATGAAGAGGCGCATGTGGCCTCAGTCGGAGTCTTGTGTCCAGTTCTGGGCACCACGTTTCAAGAAAGATGTGGAGAAATTGGAGAAGGTCCAGAGAAGAGCAACAAAAATGATGAAAGGTCTGGAGAACATGAGCTATGAGGGAAGACTGAAAGAATTGCGCTTGTTTAGTTTAGAAAAGAGAAGACTGAGAGGGGACATGAGAGCAGCTTCCAAATATCTAAAAGGGTGTTACAAGAAGGAGCGAGAAAAATTGTTCTCCTTGGCCTCTGACAATAGCACAAGAAGCAATGGGCTTAAATTGCAGCAAAGGAGGTTTGGGTTGGACATCAGGAAAAACTTCCTATCTATCAGGGTGGATAAACGCTGGAATAAGTTGTCTAGGGTGGTTGTGGAATCTCCATCACTGGAGCTATTGAAGAGCAGGTTGGATAGACATCTCTCAGGGATGATCTAGATGGTGCTTGGTCCTGCCGTGAGGGCAGGGGACTGGACTCAATGACCTCTCAAGGTCCCTTCCAGTTCTAGCGTTGTATGATTCTGTGAGAAACTTGAAGGAACAGGTATTCCTCAGTTCAATGAGCGTTGTAAGTAGCATCAACGAAGGTCCACAAGGTTGTGTTCTTGTCACATCAACTGTCAGCAGACTGGTGGCACACGTGCGAATGGTTTCAGTAAGGGGTAAGTGGCTCAGAAGGACCCCTCAGTGCTACAGGAAAGGGGTGGTAACACTATGAAAGTCTGACACAGATTGTGTACAGTCGGCTGAGCATCTGAGTGTAGGCTGGGGTAGGTTAGGTAGCTCCTGTTCATACACTGGACTGCCTAAGGAGCACCTTCGCATTGCTGTGCTCTGTTCCCAGAGAGCTCTGCAGTGGGGAGGACAGAGGGCTAGTTTGTATCATTGGCCTGTCATGACGCTGCTGAACCGGAGCAGAATTGAGGTTGCACTGTGGGATGCTGTGCACCTTAACTCTTCTTTTCCCTAATAATCAGGGGGACAGACTCCTTACCCAGCGAGGTCACAGTCTCGTAGTTCTCCTGCATGACGTCTCTGTAGAGGGCTCTCTGAGTGGGGTCCAGCAGAGCCCACTCTGCCCTGGTGAAATACACAGCCACCTCGTCAAAGGTCACCGGCCCCTGAAAGAGCAAGCGGAGGAGGCAGTGGTGGTCACAGTCGCATCACTCACTTAACTAGCCAGAAGCTGGTACAGAAGAGGGAGCCCCGCAGAGCCCAGGGACAACTGCCTGGAGGGAATCCCCACATCGTCCCATTGCCAGCAGCTGGAGGGGAAGGGTTGGGGTGTCCTCCCTGAGCTTCATTAGTGGGTGCCCCTCCTGTCTCAAAGCAGCATTGGGCTGGTAGGTTCAGGCTACAGCATCTGGAACGGGTGTGTGTTTTCCCAGCTCAGTTCACAGGGGTCGTTTCCTGTTTAATTAGGCAATTTCCACCCACAAACCCCAGGAGTTTGAAGCCAGGATCTAGGCCTCTATCACAGCATCCTGTCCCCCTCTCTATCTCCTATCCCCTCCCACCTCCTGACCAAAGCCCCAGAAGCCTCAGCTTCCTATATTTATCACCCTTTTCCCTCCAGCAGGAAACCATCAGCAACTCCCTGATAAGCCCTACCTCAACTGACTCCTCTGTAGCCATTTTCCTTCCTTGGTTTCTGAAAAAATGGAGCAATCTGGAGCAAAACATGTATGTTACGTCGCAGCCTGTTACGGCAAAAAGGGGAATGTCAGAACAGGAAACCATTCCACATCACAATTCTCCCTCTAGGCCCTTTTCCTGCACACTGGTGTCTACATTATTGTCCAAATAAGAAGAAGTATGCAAAACAATGGGGAGGAACATGTTAGAAAAGGAATTCAACCAAACACAAAGTGTCTAATAATTTCTTGAAATCTACTAGGGACACCTGTTTCTTTCAGAAAATAGAATAAGTAACAGCCATGTTAGACCTGATTCTGACTAAGAAAAAGGATTTTAGGAGCTTCAGGGGATAGCCAAGTTAGTCTGTTACAGAAAAAAACAACAAATTGTCTGGTAGCACTTTATAGACTAACAAAACATGTAGATGGTATCATGAGCTTTCGTGGGCACAGCCCACTTCTTCAGATGACCGGAGTTATGAGTCGGGGATATGAAAACTCAAAATAAATAGGAGAGGGGAAGGAGAGGGGGGAGAAAAAGAAAAAAGGAAAAAGGAAGGGGTGAGAGAGACAGGGCATCATTAAGTATCTGGAGAATGGGTACAAAGTAGGAAGCAATATGAGCAAAAGTGATCATGATATAAGAGATTTCATGATTCTATGAGAAGGAAACCCTGACTTCAAAAAGGCAGACTTCAGCAAACTTGGAAAACTGGTAGGTGAGCTCTTATTGTTATTCCCACTGGTAGGTGGGAATAACACTGAGGTTAAAAAAATTCAGCAGAGCGGGCAGTTTCTCTGAAACAATACTAAAAGAACAAAGGCAAACTGTCACAATATGATGGAAAGGTAGAGCCATATTGCCACTTACTGTTCTTTCTGTCATGAGTTCTTTAATACCAAAAATTAAAAAGGAATCCTAAAAAAGTGGTGTCACGGATAAATTGCGATGGATGAGTGCAAAAATGTAGCAAAAGCATGGGGGAAAGATTCAATCATCAAATGAGTTACACCAAGCAAGTGATATCAGACAATAAGATAAGGGCTCTGTAAATATATTTGGAGGAAGTAACAAGTGAAGAAAAGCTAGGTCTCTGCTCACCAGGAAAGGAGAGCTAATAACAACACATCAAGAAGCGCTTAATGCCTTTTTAGTCACTAAAAAAGTTTAACTCTGACCAGATATTTAAAGTAATAACTCTTAACCAAGAAGAGGAAGAAATAGAAATCACAATGGGAAAATAACAGGTTAAAATATGTAAGTTAGATGTAATAAAGTCAGCAGGGCCTAATGAAACTCATCCTATTCATTCATACTCGAGGAATTAGCTGAAGCAATCTTGGAACAGCGGATAATTAATTGTGACTGAGGTTCCCCCATGCCTTTGCACAAGAAAACTGAGGAAATGTGGTGTACATGAAAGAAGTATAAATTAGATGAACAATTTCTTGAAAGAGGCTGAGGGAGTTGGGTCTATTTAGTCTGCAGAAGAGAAGAGTGAGGGGGGATTTGATAGCAGCCTTCAACTTCCTGAAGGGAGGTTCCAAAGAGTCTGGAGAAAGGCTGTTCACAGTAGGGATGGATGGCAGAGCAAGGAGCAATGGTCTCAAGTTGCGATGGGAGAGGTCCAGGTTGGATATTAAGAAAAACTATTTCACTAGGAGGGTGGTGAAGCACTGGAATGGGTTACCTAGGGAAGTAGTGGAGTCTCCATCCCTAGAGGCGTTTAAGTCTTGGCTTGACAAAGCCCTGGCTGGGTTGATTTAATTGGGATTGGCCCTAACTTGGGCAGGGGGCTGGACTTGATGGCCTTCTAAGGTCTCTTCCAGCTCTATGGTTCTATGACTGTACTCAAAGAACAATTATTAATCGTTTGCTATAAAATTGGGAGAATGTAACTAACAGGGTCCCTCAGGAGTTAGTCCCAAATCTGGTACGATTCAATAGTGTAATTAATGGATGTGAATAATGGAGTTGAGAGTATGCTTATAAAATTTGCAGATATCAACAAGGTAGAAATATTGTCCCTAGCCTGCGTTTCTCTGGCGGTGGGTGACAGGGGAGGGATCACATGAGGATTACCTGTTGTGTTCCCTCCCTCTGAGGCATCTGGTATTGGCCACTATCGGCAGACAGGATACATGGCTGGATGGACCGCTGGTCTGACCCAGTATGGCCGTTCTTATGTTCTTTTGAATAGAATTAAAAATGAAAGTTATAAATTAGAGAATTGATATGAAAGAACATGAGGACACTCAATAGACAAGTGCAAATTACCATACATAGGGAAGGAAAAATCTAATAAACAACTACAAAAGGGGGACTAACTGGCTAGAGGGGCAGCATGACTCAAAGCGATCCGGGGGTCACAGTGGCATACAAATGGCATGCGTGTCTCAGTTGTGAAAAGGGCTAGTAAGTACTTGAATAGGTTATCAAGGGAGGAGGTGAAATCACCCTCATTGAACCTTGCAAGGGCAGGCTGGGCAAACACCAGTGTGGTTTAGATCTGGATTAGATCTCTCAAGGTTCATTCCAGACCCACCTTTCTGGGGCTCTAAGCAAATGTTTGGTCATTTTATTTCAGCCCTGTCCTAGCCCCTCCCCCCCACACTCAACCACTGACCTATTTTGAAACCCGCCCAGTAACACAGTCTGGGGACCCCAGCCCTTCAGTGGCCCTGGCTACAGACACAGGTCAGTTGAGCCCCCCCCCCGCGCATTTCACACTGCCTGCCTACAATCCTCTGGCTGATTTTCAATCTCCCCCAAAGGGGAACCTCTGCCCCCCCCCACTCTCCCCCCCACCAGTGCTGCCCCTGGCCCTCCCCCACTCTGCCCCTCCCAGTGCTGCCCCTGGCCCCCCCCCACTCTGCCCCTCCCAGTGCTGCCCCTGCCCCCCCCCCCAGTGCTGCCCCTGGCCCCCCCTGCCCCTCCCAGTGCTGCCTCTGGTCCCCCCCACTCTGCCCCCCCCAGTGCTGCCCCTGCCCCTCCCAGTGCTGCCCCCCCAGTGCTGCCCCTGCCCCCCCCAGTGCTGCCCCTGGCCCCCCCTGCCCCTCCCAGTGCTGCCTCTGGTCCCCCCCACTCTGCCTCCCCAGTGCTGCCCCTGGCCCCACCCCACTCTGCCCTCCCAGTGTGCCCCCCCAGCGCTTCCTCTGACCCCTCCCCCACTCTGCCCCTCCCCCCAGGACAGCGCGAGGGCGCCGGCTCCAGTCCAGTCGGGCCTCGAGACCCGGGGCCGCCTCTCCCGCCCCTCGCGCGCGCCAAGCCCCTCTCAGCTGCACCTGGTGCCCGCGGCTCCCTCAGCCCCGCCCAAGGAAGCGCACGCGGCTGCCCCGCCCCCTTCTGACCGTGGCCGCCAATCAGGGAGCGGAGAGGGGCGGGGCGCGCTAACGCTCGCCCCCCTCCCTCCACCAATAGTAAGCCGCGCGAGGCGGGGAGGCGCGAGAACTACGCTTCCCAGCCTGCCTCGGGACGGGGGCGGGTGGGGGGAGGCACGGGCTGATTGGAGACGGGCGCGCCGTCAACATCACTTCCGCTACGGGGAACGCCTGGAACTACGACTCCCAGCCTGCCCTGGGGCGCTTCCGTCCCCTTGGCCGCGCGGGTGCGGGAGGGGAAAACTCATCGCACCTCAGCCCGGTGGGTCCCTGCCTGGCCCTGCTTAGGAACGCCCCCCCCCCCCAGAGAGGGGTCAGATGTCCTGCTGGGGGCTGAGGTACAATCTCCTGCACCCAGGGCCAACCCTCCCGTACAGACACACCCTCCCCATCCTTTGGCGAGGAGTTCCACAGGTTGACGGGTGCGTTGGGTGGAGAAAAACGTCCTTTGGTTTGTTTTAAACCTGCTGCCGGTTCATTTCATTGGGTGACCCTTAGTTCTTGTGCTATGAGGAGGAGTAAATAGCACCTCCTTATCTATTTTCTCCACACCAGTCATTTTATAGACCACAATCATCTCCCCCTTAGTCATCTCTTTTCCAAGCTGAAAAGTCTTAGTCTTATTCTTTTCCCGTTCCAATATAGCCAGTATCTTCTTTTTCAGATAGAGTGACCACCTCTGCACGCAATATTCACGATGTGGGTGTATCATGGATTTACATAGAGGCAGTAAGATATTCTCTGTCTTACGATCTATCCCTTTCTTAATGATCCCCAAGATTCTGATCACTTTTTTCTTGTCCACTGCACCTAGAGTGGCTATTTTCAGAGAACGCTCCACAGTGACTCTAAGATCCGTCTCTTGAAATGGTAACAGCAAATTTAGTTCCCATCGTTTTAGGTGTATAGATGGGATTATGATTTCCAATGTGCACTACTTTGCATGTATCAGCATTAAATGTCACTTGCCATTTTGTCTTGAGGGGGTCCATTTGTAGCTCTTCAGAGTCCGCCTGGGACTTAACTACAGGTTGCACCTCCAAAAACTGGCATTTTTCTCACCCAGCAACATCCGTGGTTCAGCAAGACCACAGATGCTTCTGGACCGGAGTGCCCAGGAGCCTAATAGCAGGAATGCTGGCCAGAGCCCGAAGCAACAGGGTCGGCAGCCCAGCCAGGGAAGTGCAGGGCTGGGGCTGGAGCCCCATGGCCATCCCCAGCAAGCGGGGCTGGGGTTGGAGCCCCATGGCAGCCTGGTCAGCTGGCAGCAGCTGGGCAAGCAGCTTGGCTAGGCTAGTGGTGGTGGAAGGCAAGGTTCTGCTGGAGCAGTGCTAGCCGGCTGCAGGCAGGGCCTTGGCTGGTGGAAGGGGACCTCTTCTGATCCAGCAAATCCTCTCCTTCGGAACTGCTCAGATCCTGAGGCTTCCAGACCAGGGAGGTCCAACCTGTATCTTGAATAGTTTTGTATCATCTGCAAGTATTAGAGTTAGAAATCTGCTACTGGTATCTCAGATGTCTTGGGAACAATACCTTGCAAGCAGAGAGTTGGGCTGGTGCCTCTGTCTATTACAAGGCTCATCTTCCCTCACACACTTTGCCAACTGGTGTTCCTTTCTAGCCTTTCTTTGAGAGGCCAGAGAAGGCCGAGGCCAGTACAGGGAGCTGCCTAGGGCAGATTAATATGTCTCCCCCCTCTATCCAAATTAAGTGTTCTCCCCTAACACTGCTCCCCTGGAGGCAACCCACTAAAAACAGCAATGTGAATACTGCAGACAACCCCATATGAACATAAGAACATAGGAATGGCCGTACTGGGTCAGACCAAAGGTCCATCTAGCCCAGTATCCTGTCTGCCGACAGTGGCCAGCACCAGGTGCCCCAGAGAGGGTGGACCGAAGACAATGATCAAGCGATTTGTCTCCTGCCATCCCTCTCCAGCCTCTGACAAACAGAGGCCAAGGACACCATTTTATCCTCTGGCTAATAGCCTTTTATGGACCTAACCTCCATGAAATTATCTAGCTTCTCTTTAAACTCTGTTATAGTCCTAGCCTTCACAGCCTCCTCTGGCAAGGAGTTCCACAGGCTGACTACACGCTGTGTGAAGAAGAACTTTCTTTTATTAGTTTTAAACCTGCTACCCATTAATTTCAGTTGGTGTCCTCTAGTTCTTCTATTTAGGGAACTAATAAATAACTTCTCTTTATCGGCCCTCTCCACACCACTCATGATTTTATATACCTCTATCATATCCCCCCTCAGTCTCCTCTTTTCTAAACTGAAAAGTCCCAGTCGCTTTAACCTCTCCTCATATGGGACCCGTTCCAAACCCCTAATCATTTTAGTTGCCCTTTTCTGAACCCTTTCCAAGGCCAAAATATCTTTTTTGAGGTGAGGAGACCACATCTGTACACAGTATTCAAGATGTGGGCATACCATAGTTTTATACAGGGACAGTAAGATATTCTGGGTCTTATTTTCTATCCCTTTCTTAATAATTCCAAGCATCCTATTTGCCTTTTTCTTTTTTGGGGGACACCACTAGTTACCCCTCTCCATTCTGAAAATTTACCATTTATTCCTACCCTTTGTTTCCTGTCTTTTAACCAGTTCTCAATCCAAGAAAGGACCTTCCCTCTTATCCCATGGCCATGTAATTTACACAAGAGCCTTTGGTGAGGGACCTTGTCAAAGGCTTTCTGAAAATCTAAGTATACTATATCTACTGGGTCCCCCTTGTCCGCATGTTTGTTAACCCCTTCAAAGAACTCTAATAGATTAGTAAGACAGGATTTCCCTTTACAGAAACCATGTTGACTTTTGTCCAACAAATTATGTTCTTCTACATGCTTCACAATTTTATTCTTTACTATTGTTTCGACTAATTTGCCCGGTACTGAAGTTAGACTTACTGGTCTGTAATTGCCCGGATCGCCTCTAGAGCCCTTTTTAAATATTGGTGTCACATTGGCTACCTTCCAGTCATTAGGTACAGAAGCCAATTTAAGAGATAGGTTACAAACCACAGATGATAGTTCAGCAATTTCCCATTTGAGTTCTTTTAGAACCCTTGGATGAATGCCATCCGGTCCCGGAGATTTGTTAACATTAAGTTTTTCTATTTGTTCCAAAACCTCCTCTAATGACACTTCAATCCGGGACAGTTCCTCAGATTCATCACCCACAAAGGATGGTGCAGATTTGGGAATCTCCCCAACGTCCTCAGCCGTGAAGACTGAAGCAAAGAAATCATTTAGTTTCTCCGCAATGGCTTTATCGTCCTTGATTGCGACTTTTGTAGTTCGATCGTCTAGGGGACCCACAGGTTTTTTAGCAGGCTTCCTGCTTCTAATGTACTTAAAAAACATTTTGTTATTTCTTTTTGAGTTTTTGGCTAGCTGTTCCTCAAAATCTTTTTTTGCTTTTCTTATTACATTTTTACACTTGATTTGACAGTGTTTATGTTCCTTTCTATTTATCTCACTAGGACTGGACTTCACTTCTTAAAAGATGCCTTTTTGTCCCTCACTGCTTCTTTTACATGGTGGTTAAGCCACGGTGACACTTTTTTAGGTCTCTTGCTATGTTTTTTAATTTGGGGTATACATTTAAGTTGGGCCTCTATTATGGTGTCTTTAAAAAGTTTCCATGCAGCTTTCAGGGATTTGGCTCTAGTCACTGTGCCTTTTAATTTCTGTTTAACTAGCCTCCTCATTTTTGTGTAATTCCCCTTTTTGAAATTAAATGCCAGGGTGCTGGACTGCTGAGGTGTTCTACCCACCATAGGAATGTTGAATGTTATTATATTATGGTCACTATTCCCAAGTGGTCCTGTAACGGTTATTTCCTGGACCTGATCCTGCACTCCACTCAGGACTAAATCGAAAATTGCCTCTCCCCTTGTGGGTTCCTGCACCAGCTGCTCCAAGAAGCAGTCATTTAGGCCATTGAGAAATTTTATCTCTGCTTCTCTTCCTGAGGTGACATGTACCCAGTCAATATGGGGATAATTAAAATCCCCCATTATTATAGAGTTCTTTATTTTGGTAGCCTCTCTAATCTCCCTCAGCATTTCAATGTCAGTATCACTGTCCTGGTCAGGTGGTCGGTAATATATCCCTACTGCTAATTTCTTATTATTGGAGCATGGAATTACTATCCATAGCGATTCTATTGAGCATGTTGATTCACTTAATATTTTTATTTCATTTGATTCTACATTATCTTTCACATACAGTGCCACTCCACCACCCACCCAGCCTGCTCTATCCTTTCGATATATTTTATAATCCCATCTCCACAATATCCACACCTGGCTATTGTGAGCACGCTAGCTTGAATCTCCTAGGGCGCGTCTCTCTGCCTGAATGTGGCAGGCTCAGTCCCGCCTGTGGTGTAGCCTTCCGAGGCTCCTGCCCCATCTCCTGCCTGGCCAGTAGTAGTAACAGGTGTGTTGAAAAATCCTTCTCCGATCCACAAGCTCGCGGTCACCAGGGCACCAGAGTCTACATTGTGCCAGGGTGTGCCAGGGCGCTGCAGGAGTCGTGTCTCAGGCAAGACATCATGCAGAACACATGGGCTCACCCCGTCACCAACGATCCCATCCGTTTTCCTGAGAGGAGCATTGCTTTCAGCCCCGGACTGGGGACCTGCATTCTGCCCAATGAGTTACCCTTCACAACCTTCCCAAGGAGCTGCTGGTAGATGATGTGAGTCCCACGGATTCGTGTTGGGTGGTTCTTGAGAAAGGAACAAGAGGCATGATAGGTTGAACCTCGATAGTCCCAAACTCTCTGGTCCAGCAATACCCGTGGTCTGGTATGATTTTAGTTACCCGGATGTCCACTTGTCATGGGTGTGGCCAAGTTTCCCGCAGTCCCATAAAGTTTGTTTACAGCACCAGTCCTGGCTCTGTGTTTTGAACTGTTATTCAGGTCTAATTTATCGCTAAGGCTACGTCTACACTGCAGGCTTTTTGCGCAAGAACAACTGTTCTTGCACAAAAATGTGCAGAGCGTCTACACTGCATGCGCGTTCTTGCACAAGTAAATTTACAGTACAGCATTGGAGAACAGGGCTTCTTCCAGAAGAGTTATTCCTCTCCCCCTGAGGAATAAGCCCTCTTGCACAAGAGCTCTTCCACACGAAGGCAGTGTAGACAGGCAACAGGGGTTTCTTGCGCAAAAAAGCCCTATGGCTAAAATGGCCATCAGAGCTTTCTTGCGCAAGAAAGCATCCACACTGCCATGGACGCTCTTGCGCAAAAGCACATGGCTGTGTGGATGCACTCTTGTGGAAGACCTTTTGCACAAGAACTCTTGCGCAAAACAGTTCTTGCGCAAGAAGCCTGCAGTGTAGATGTAGCCTAAATGTCTTCTAATACCCAAGTAAGCAGTGGAAGTGTTGGTAACGCTGCTAGAAAATGTTGACCTCCCATAGTCCAGAAAATTCTCTGGTTCGAAAACGGTAGGTGCCGGACTAGAGAGGTTCAATTTTTATTTGTGTCTCCTCTAGTGCCTGAGATCAGTGGGGGGAGGCAGAACAATACAAACCAGGCAGCAGAAAAACACATGTTTATTTCTTGCAACATGAGATAGAACAAGCCACGGGGCCAGATCCTAGAGACCTCAAATGGACAATTTCCCCACTGAAGCCAGTTGGTTCTGGGCCAAAATAAGGGCTGTATGACCTGGCTGACATTTTAGACTTGTTCTGAACACCCTGCATCCGCTCAGCTTCCTGCCCCCTTTCAAGTCATGCTTTAGATTGACAGATTTTAAGGCTAGAGGGGAACACTGATCGTGTAATCTGACCTCTACCACCACCCAGGCCACAGAATTTCCCTCTTTTACCCATTCTTGAGCCTAATAACTTGCGTTTGGCAAAAGCAGCTCCCAGAAAAGCATCCAGCGAGGTCACCAACACTTCAAGAGATGGAGATTCTGCCTCTTCCCTGGGTGATTTCTTCCCATGGCTTGTTGCTGGGCCATTTGGGCCCGTGAGTCCTCACCTACTCCTGTTTCAGGAAGGGCCTCTGGGACACAAACTTCCGCCACATGGCCCGGGAGAGTTTTAGTCCCAGGGGGGAGAGACGAAGCCACTCGGGCAACAGCAGCGTGAACACGAAGCTCTGAAATGAGCCAAGAAGGGACAAGTCACTCAAATGGTACCCACTGCGAAGAGACAGAGGGGCGTCTGGGGGCAAAACCCCACGTGTGGGTCCTGACTCGTGGGTTCGGAACTCCCGCGCTTGGCCACGTTACAAGGCTTAGAGAGCTGCAACCAGGACCAGTTTCTGGAGGAAGGCGAATGGCATATTAGGGTGCATTAGGAGGAGCGTTGCCAGCAGATCCAGAGAAGTGATTATTCCCCTTTATTTGGCTCTGGTGAGGCCACATCTGGAGTGTTGTGTCCAGTTCTTGGCCCCCCGCTACAGAAAGGATGTGGACGCATTGGAGAGGGTCCAGTGGAGGGCGACCAAAATGATTAGGGGGCTGGAGCGCATGACCTATGAGGCGAGACTGAGGGATTTGGGCTTGTTCAATCTGCAGAAGAGAAGAGTGAGGGGGGATTTGAGAGCAGCCTTCAACTTCCTGAAGGGAGGTTCCAGAGAGGATGGAGAGAGGCTGTTCTCAGTGGTGATGGATGGCAGAACAAGGAGCAATGGTCTCACGTTACATTGGGGGAGGTCCAGGTTGGATGTTAGGAAAAACTATTTCCCGAGGAGGGTGGTGAAGCACTGGAATGGGTTCCCGAGGGAGTGGAGTCTCCATCCCTTGAGGTGTTTAAGTCTGGGCTTGACAAAGCCCTGGCTGGGTTGATTTAGTTGGGGTTGGTCCTGCCTTGGGCAGGGGGCTGGACTTGATGACCTCCTGAGGTCTCTTCCAGCTCTCTGATTCTATGAGGAGGGCAGGCAGGGGAATTACTCTGGACACCAGCTTCTGGATCACTGTGCCACTTGACTTCGTTTTTTTCTTTTCGCTCAGGAACGTATGAACCCATGTGCTCTGCCCTGGTTGGCAAAACGGCTCAGGCTGTATCTCCCCGGGGCTTCTCCACAGGGGTTCTGCGACCCGGGGGTCTCAGGGGACTTTTCCAGGGGCAAGGGGCTTGTTCCTGGGAGAGGTAGGTCTTATTCCTCAGCACTGTGCCTGGAAGCAAAATCCTCATTCTCACCATTCCCTTTTACAGCTGAGATTTATTTGGCTTATTCCTTCGTTGTGAACGTTTAGTGGCTGCTGTCAGAGGTTTCTCTTCCTGAGCTGACCCCCACCCCTCCATGCCCAGGCCTGCTGATGGGGGCGGGAGAGGGCAGGACAAAGGGGGCAATTGCCCCAGGACCTGGCTGCTGCCCTGGGCCCTTTAAATCGCCGCCGGAGCACCATGCAGAGTGCTCCGGGCAGCTCTCAGGGCTGGGAGTGGAGAGGTGCCCAGCCGCCTGGGCATTGCTGAGGGCTGTCGGCTCTTGCTCCGCCCCTTCTGTCTGAGGTCCCGCCCCTTGCCCGGGGGAGGGGCTGTGCCCTACCTGCTAAACTGGCCTGTGCAGAATGGGACAGGCGGGCAGGCCAGATGGGCACCCCTGTCTGCCACACTGACCTGCAAGCAGTGGGAAAGGCAGCCAGAGGTCCTGTTGCTGACGCCCACAGTGTTCAAAGCCTCCTGAACAAAGTCGTCTGCTGTCTTCACGTAGCGGCTGGGGCAGATGTTGTGGGTCATGTTTGTGGACACGAGGAGCGGCAGGACACTCTGGCGGGGGCAGAGGGGAGGGAGTTATGGCAGGGACCATGCTAGTCCCAGCCCATCTTGGTCTTTCCTGGTTGGAGGGGCCGCTCTAGAGCCATGGCTTTCTCCCCCACCACAGGGCAGAAGGCAGCAAAGTGGGGATTTTAGTCACCTTGTCATATCGCATACGAGTTCTGCTGCCTTGTAGGAACCCCGTGTGTGTGCCTCAGTTTCCCTGGGCACTACACTAATTCCTAGAGAGGGATGGGAATTTCGGTGGGACAGCCTCCCCCAGGTCCACGGCGGCTGATGCCTTCATAACCTGAGCAGCGAAGGGGTGTGGCCAGGTGACACCTTTTGCCGGGAAGTAAGATAAAGGCTGGAAGAGGAGTCTTGCTAAGGGGGCTGAGACAAGCAGCTGGACGTGGGTCAGCCTGGGCTGGCTGGTGAGGCAGGGGGAGGGCCAGGACCGTGGCGCCGGGCTCCCCTTCTCTCCCCAAGATGGGGTGTCCTGGCTGCTTCTGGTCTCTGGGCTGACAAGTATGTTCTACGCTGTGTCCCTGTGGCCTGATAAACCTTCGCCCTGCCGGCTGAGAGTCACATCCAGCTGCGGATGGTGGTGTAGGGCCCGGCGACTCCCCCACCCCTCGGTGACACAGAGCATTAATGGCCAGATTTTCAGAACTGCCCCACACCCCGCAACCCCCATAACCCTCCCTGCCCAGGGAGCGCAGAGTGCGGCCTGCAGGGGGTGCAGAAGAATGCCGAAAGAACAGCGCATGCTGCACCCCCACTCCCGCCTGCTGGAGGGGGAAGGTCTCTTGGCCCTGTACCTGCACGACAATGCCCTGGGTGCGGTACTCGGCCTCCAGGCCTCTCGAGAAGAAATCGACAAACACCTGCCACGGAGAGGGAAGGGAAATGAAGCCACGGGACCGCAATGGAGCAGGAGAGGGGCACAGGGCCACTTGCAGGGGAGCGGACGGGGACAAGTCCCAGTGAATGCCGACAAGGGAGCGAAGAGGGGCAGATCCTGTAAGGACAGGTGGCCATTGCTCTGGCTGTCCTGGGGAGCTGGTAGGGGGCAGGCAGGGGAGCCGAGCTACCCTGGATCCTTGGGCAAAGTGGGAGGGGCCGGCTCCACACTCCTGGAACGTGTGGGGCAGGTCCCCCCACTGTTGGGACTGAAAGCCTTGACTTTTTATATTTGTATTTTAGGTTTGGTAATATAGTTTAATGATGTAGCAATAATGTAGTAATTATATTTAATATTGCAGTAAGTCAAATCCTTTAGTTAAGTATATATCGCCTATTATTTCCTTGTTCTAAAGTTTAGTAAGTAAAGAGACATGATCTCATATTGTGTCTATGTTAATGAGATAAGAAATATTGAAGGCCCCGGCCTTCAGTGTGGATTGTTTTGATTTTGCTTAATTTAAAACAGTACTGTTTACTTTTGAAGGATTTTGTGAAAGACTGTTTGTATGAATGAGATATGGTGTGAAGGTCATCGTTAGAGCCAGGTGGTCAAGAGAGAAGGGGGAGAATGTGGGGTGAAGACAAACTGTAAAAGACAGACTGTGAAGAAACATATCAATGTCAGAAAAACCATCAGTGCGTACCCATGGTCAAAAACTGATTAGATTGGCAGAACTGACAGCTCTAAAGGTGAAGGGCGGGCACCCCTGACAACAACTGATTAAATCCAGGGCAAAATGAGCCTCTTGGAGATGTTTTGGGAATGATTATCAACAGTAACTGGTTACAGACTTCAACAGAGAAAAGGATTATAAAAGCAGGGTGCTTTGCTATGGAACTTTGGGTTCGTCTTGCCACGAACTCCAGGAGCATCGGATCGACCGACCGACCGACCGAGGCCCTGCTCCCCCTCTGTGTTCAATCTAGCTGGCCACTAGATGGATACAGACTCTGGACTGGTAACTATGACATCATCTGGCGGGACTGTGCATGCATGATGTTTGTGTGTGTGAGTGACTGAAAAGCATGTGCAACTGTTGTATTCTCAATAAGTGCGGAGTACTGCCTTTTCCCCTATAAAAGATCTCGTGTGCTTCATTTAAGTGGATAACACCGCCCCCAAGCCAGTGACGGGAGAAGCAATTCCCCACCGAGAGCTCGCTGCAACTCTTGGGATCTCGCGGCATGGCGGGGTGGAGGGGAAAGTGTAGTCAAGAAGGCTCATGGCATATTGGGCTGCATTAGGGGGCGCTTTGCCAGCAGATCAAGGGAAGTGATTATTCCCCTTTATTTGGCCACAGCGGGGCCACGTCCAGATGGCGGTGCTATTTTGGGATATTGGCGGTAATCCGAAATAGCTAGTCCGTGTCTTTTAAACCAGCCCGTTATTTCGAAATGGATTAAAATCACGGGCTCGCTATCCCGACGTCCCTGTAACCCTCATTCCACAAGGGTGAAGGGACGTTTCGGAATAGCACTTTATTTCAAAATGAGATTGAAATAAGAGACGCAATTTGCGTAGCTCAGACTGCGTCTCTTATTTTGGCCCACGGGTGCAGAGTAGGGGCACCCTGGAAGGGTTTGGGGCTTTTCACTACGGAGAAACTGGAGAGGGTCCAGCGGAGGGCGAGGAAAATGATTCGGGGGCTGGAGCACCTACAAGGAGCGGCTGAGGAACTGGGGCTTGTTCAGTCTGCAGAAGAGAAGAGCGAGGGGGGATTTGAGAGCAGCCTTCAACTACCTGCAGGGGGGTTCCAGAGAGGATGCAGAGAGGCTGTTCTCAGTGGGGGCAGGTGGCAGAATGAGGAGCAATGGGCTCATGTTGCAGTGGGGCTGGTCTAGATTGGATATTAGGATATTTAGCAGGTGGGGAAGCACAACTGGGACGGGCTCCCTAGGGAGGGGGTGGAATCTCCATCCCTAGAGGTGTCGAAGTCCCGGCTTGACCAAGCCCTGGCTGGGCTGATTGAGTTGGGGTCGGTCCTGCTTTGGGCAGGGGGCTGGACTCAGTGACTCCTGAGGACTTTGCCTGCCCTAGGCATCTAGGGAAGGGTGCTAGGGACAGAGAGCACAGGGTGGAACCTTCCTGACCTTGGTAGCACTGTACATGGTGGCCAGTGGCATGGGGTGACGGCCCGTCTCGGAGGACAAGTTAATGACAACCCCCTTCCTCCTGCCATGAACAGAGAGAAGTCCGTGTGAGGGTGGCCCCAGGGAAAAGGAGAGAGGCGTGTTCACTGCCCATGCCCTGCCCTGCCCTGGCTGTGGGGGAGAGAACCCATGCCCTGGAGGGGGGTTTCACTGCCCGGTCCCTGCCCACCACCCAGGCTGCAGGGGGAGGAGAGGAGAACCCATCTCCTGGGGTGGGGGGTTTGCTGCCTGGTCCCTGCCCCCCCACCCAGGCTGCAGGGGGAGGAGGGGAGAACCCATCCCCTGGGGTGGGGGGGGGGGAGAGCTGATTGCCCAGGAAGGCTCCTGATCAGGGCAGTGGGCAGCCAAAGGGGGACACCACGCAGAGTCCTGCAGCACGTACCTGGCGACCATCTGGGGCAGGACGATCCTGGTCATCTGTCATGAGAGGGGTGGGTGAGATAGGGGAGGAGGCCAGGGCAGGGCCTAGCAGCCCGTCATCCCCCCCCCATGGCAGAGTCTGGCTCCCCTACCTCACCATCCCCTCCAGCCACACCCGACAACCCCCATCCTGCTGCCCTGCCCCCGCCAGATTCCCTCCCCCAGCAGCAGGGTCTGTCCTCCCCCCACTCAGCCAGAGCCCCAAAGGGCAGAGACAGCCCTTCTCCCCGGCTCTCCCGTCCCCCGCCAGCCACACAGCCTCATCCTCCCAAATCATCCCCCCTTCCCGGCACCCACTTTCCCAGCATCCCCGTCCCTCTCCCGTTAGCGCCCAGGCTGTCCATAGAACCCTAGAACTAGCAGGGACCTCGCAAGGCATCCAGTCCAGTCCCCGGCCCTCATGGCAGGACCAGGCACCGTCTAGTCCATCCCTGACAGGCGTCTGTCCAATCTGCTCTAGAATATCTCCAGGGATGGAGATTCCACAGCCTCCCCAGGCAACTTAGCCCAGTGTTTCACCACCCGGACAGGCAGGAAGTTTTTCCTAATGTCCAACTTAAACCTCCCTGGCTGCAATTTCAGCCCATTGCTTCTTGTCCTAACATAACAGGTCCCCCCCCTCACTCCTCTTCCCTTTCACCCACCAGCCCTTCTCTACCCAACACGGGAACTGCACCCCCCGTTCCCTCCTGGTTTCCCAGGCGTTTCTCAGCTCCTCGCGCCAGGCCCCGCGGAGAAGAAGCAGGAGAAAGCCGCCAAAGCAGGCGAGGGCTGCCGGCTCCCGTTTGCTCACCTGGGCCACGGAGAGCATGTTGCAGTTCACGATATCCGACACCCTCTGAAGGGAGAGGGGGCGAGAGCAAGACACACGGTGACATCACCAGCCCCACCGTCACGGGCAGCCCCGAAACTGCCATCCCCTATCCTGGCCCCGAAACTGCCACCCCTCATCCTAGCTCTTGTACCACCCACACCACCAGCCCCGTGCCCTGAACGATCCGGGCAATGCCGAGAAAGTTCTTCCTGTAGGAAAAGACTCGTCACGATAACTCTGCCCGTTCCCTGAGCTCTCTCCTGCGCGGGGACCCACCCGGGCCTGGCAAGGGGAAGCCGGAGGTGTCAGGAGGTGGATCACAGCTGCCCAAGTCCATGGGCTGGTCTTTCAACTCAACTCGCTTCCCATGTCTCAAGTGGATGCTTGGCTGTCCTAGGCACCTCCCATGCTTGCAAACCACCCACTTCTACGTCCTCGCTCCAAGGGCACTAAAAACCCATTGGCCCCACTCCACCGAGACCCAGCCTCCCTCCCGGGTTCCCAGGGAGCCTAGCGCATCAGCAGCTTGTGAACCAGACAAACCTTCTCAGGGTTGGGGACATCCAGGAAATTCACCGGCCCTAGAGCATAGGTCATGCCAACGTTGTTCACTGTGGACAGAACCGTGTGATCAGGCCCAGTGCCTCGGAAGCAGGAGCGCCGGGGGGTAGAAACACAGGACACTTTAGAAACAAGATGAGTCGGCCCCTGGGACCCAAAGAACCAGGCTCAAACAGGCCCAAGCTGGGAGGTTTGGGTCTGGATCCAGCTACTCCCCAAAATGGGAAGGGGCTGATGGCTTCCCATGGCTTCAACAGCCTCTCCCGCGAGGTGGGAATCTTTTCTTTGGCATCCCCCTTCCCAGGGAAAAACAAACAGTGCCAGGTGGCAGGGGCATGTGTCGTCCTAGGCCAACCACCTTCTGGATGTACAGGACACACAAGGCTGTTTGCAAGTCGCTGAGTTGCTCACGGAGCCGTTAGGGAGCACCAGCCATAGGATCGTAGAACCCTAGAGCCGGAAGGGACCTGGAGAGACATCAAGTCCAGTGCCCTGCCCTCCCAGCAGGACCCAGCAACATCTACACCATCCCTGATTGATGTCCGTCTAACCTGCTCTTAAATCTCTCCAGGGATGGAGATTCCACAACCCCCCCCAGGCAATTTATCCCAGTGTTTCACCACCCTGACAGGCAGGAAGTTTTTCCTAATGTCCAACCTAAACCTCCCTGGCTGCAATTTAAGCCCATTGCTTCTTGTCCTGTCCTCAAAGGCAAAGGAGAACAATTCCCCCGCCTCCTCCCTGTGACACCCTTTTAGATGCCTGAAAACAACTAGCATGTCTCCTCTCAGTCTTTTCTTTTCCAAACTACACAAGCCCAATTCCTTCCGCCTTCCCTCATAGCTCCTGTTTTCATCATTTTTGTTGCTCTTCTCTGGACCTTCTCCAATTTCTCCACATCTTTCTTGAAGTGCGGTGCCCAGAACTGGACACAAGACTCCAATTGAGGCCTAATCAGCGCAGAGTAGAGCAGAAGAATGACGTCTCGTGCCTTGCTCACAACACTCCTCTGACTGCAGCCCAGAATCATGTTGGCTTTTTTTGGAATAGCATCGCACTGTTGACTCCTATTTAGCTTGTGGTCCACTCTGACCCCTAGATCCCTTTCTGCAGGGCTCCTTCCTAGACAGTCGCTTCCCATTCTGTGTGTGTGAAATGGATTGTTCCTTCCTAAGTGGAGCCCTCTGCATTTGTCCTTATTCAGCTTCATCCTGTTTACCTCAGACCATTTCTCTAGTTAGTCCAGATCAATTTGAATAATGGCCCGATCCTCCAAAACACTTGCAAGCCCTGTCACGACCTTCATTAGCGCATTTAAAACTGCACAGAGTCACACTTTATATTTCTAACCTCACGTACATGGTGCATGCCCCAAAACAGGCTCTCCAGACCCTGCAGATTGTCACATGAACTCTGATGAGCTACATGAGGTAGTTTATTTAAAGCATCACCATGTTATGCACACTCAGGTATACAAGCCACGTTTTCTAAAACGTGGCGTGGGGCGGGAGGTGTGCCACAAGGGATGTCTCGGACCTTGGCTACTCAGCATACTTCCGCACTGCAAGCTGTGGGATATAACTCCCAACTCAGGGAGACATTAAAAAAATAGGGAGCAGCCACGGTGGGAAAAGCCACTACGTATCCATACGAAACCACAGGTGGCGGGCTGGCTTTTTTTTTCCCCACCGCTGCCACCACCACAGCTACACACTGAGTGCCCTTGCTCAGAGCCAGCAGGAATAGAGCTCCCCGAGCTGAGAATTCAGAGCGAAGGCCCCCATGAGAGGCAGCCCCCTGGAGCAAGCACTTTAGACTGGTGAGGGCTGCCCGCCCGGTGTGGGGAGGAGCTGTTAAAAGCACATGTGGCCGGAGCCATCCCGGCATGTCCCCGACCAGGCCAGCTGCACAGCCCCAGAGAACAAACCCCAAGAGCCAGTTTACCCAGAATGCCAATCTCCAGGCCCTGCAGCGCGGCGTTGATGGAGGCATAGATCTCTGAGCCCCGGGTGAAATCCGCCTCCACGACCCTGGTGCTTCGGCCATGCTGCTCTTCTGAAAGGCAAAGGCAAGAGCAAGGCTAGACCCTGGGCAGGGGCAGGCTCTGAGCTCCAGGTGACAGAGCCCTGGGGCAGAGGAAAGGGGGCAGTGGATCCCTGGGAGAGGGAAAGGCAGGGAGGCTGGGGTAGGGGGGTAAGTCCCGAGTTAGTGGTGACAGAAGTCGTGGGGTGGCAGCTGGCAGGAGATGGGTTCCCGGCACAAGCCAGACTCCACCTCCATGGTCTTTTACTCACCCCAAGCTCTACCACCATGGGCAGTAGGTGAAGCTGCCCAGGCCCCGCCCCCTGCGAAGGCCACACCCCCTGCTCAGGCCCCGCCCCCTGCCCACTGTTTCCCTCCTCTTTTCCCTCCCCTTCCCTGCACATCCCGGGTGCCTGCTCACTGCCTGCTTGTCCCCTTCCAGCCAAATCCCTGAACTCAAGCAAATTATATTTGAAAAAAGCCCTCCATTTTCCTGCAGCTTCTCTCTCAACATAATGGAGCAGGTTTTGGACCATGGGCCAGACATGCAGAAGGTTCCTACTTAAACGCACTAAGCTTGGGAAAAAGAAATGTCAGTCGCAGGTTTATTAGATACCCTGATTGCTGACATGCAGGCAGCTTGCAAATGCCCCCAACTCCATTGATCCTGGGGAACGCTAGCACCAGTGAGAGTGAATTGAGAAATCTCTGTCCTTTCTTCCCACAATCAAACCAGGTGTCAGGCCTCCCCCTCAGCTGGCATTTGCTCCAAGGAAATAACTGGAATCAGACAGCAAAAGCTGCCACCTCCTTTTCACTTCTTCACACAAACAAGCTGAGGGCTTCTTATGTTGATTGTTTCAATAGCAGAGAGCACGTCAGAGAAGGGATAAGAATTGCCAAGGGACCTGGATCCTGTCAGTCCAATACAGGCTGGCTGCTGGGAGTGACTCCAATGCTGATAAGCAGAGTGCCCACAGCTCGGCTGGTGTTTCTCCTGGTGGTGCCTCAGTGCACATAAATTTATTCCGCAGCCCATTTTACTCACCAATCTCGGCAGCCACTTGCTTCAGTTTCGGCATGGAACGGCTGATCAGCACCACGTTGAGGCCTCTCTTGGCAAGCTGGAAAACAGTTAAGGTGGGAACTCAGAGCAGGAGAATCCGGAGAGCCCCACATCCACTCCGTGTGCCCCACAGCAGATCCGAGGCAACGCTGGTTATTACCTCACGGGCATAGGCTTTCCCAATCCCTGATGTCGCTCCGGTCACCACTGCAAGAGGAGAAAGACACAGGGGGCAAATGCTTCCATAGGCCAAAGTCGCTGGGAACGGCTCCCCTGGGGAATCTGAATGCCTTGCACACCTCCCCCGCCTTGCACACACCTCCCTCCATGCAGCACGGAAGAAGACACCGTATACAGCAGGCATGTCAAACTTGAAGCCTACTGAGGGCCACACAAATGAAAACTGATCGCTTTCAGGGCCACCAATGTACTTCTATC
This sequence comes from Pelochelys cantorii, assembly GCA_032595735.1. Taxonomy (NCBI): domain Eukaryota; kingdom Metazoa; phylum Chordata; order Testudines; family Trionychidae; genus Pelochelys; species Pelochelys cantorii. The sequence continues at coordinate 3,290,793 of CM064358.1, read as the reverse complement.
GGAAAGTTGTAATTATTTATTATTATAGATTATGTTGTAGGTATATCGTATAATATTTTTTCAGTTCTTGTTTGAATATAATACAATAATTTGATGTGTAAAATTGTTTTTATTTGCCGATATATACTTTTTAAAATAATTTTTAAATATAAATGTAAGGTACTTTTTAATTATTTTGTATATGATACATATCTTGTTTTGTTAAAATAAAAACAAGTATAGACCAAAACAATAGGGAGAGACTCATATTTCAGAATAATTGCTTCAGCCTGGCAAACACTAGCCTTTGAATTTTCTTTAAAGAAACACAGTGTAAACCAGGTACATGCTGATTCTTTTTTTGCCCTGGAATTTAAATATGATATCTGTGTTGGTTGCCTTATTCTGCATCTACACTCCCTCCCTCGCTTGCTCTAAGTGTCTATTTGTCCCCACAAGGATTACCAAAACGAATTGAGTGGCTTGCAAAGCTGGCCTTCCTACTATCCCTAGGATTTCTTAAACTTTGCACTGTCAAAGGTAGATGTACTATTCTTACACAGATAATCCATACAAGACTAACAACTTAATTGCCCTTTGGCTGACTGATGTACAAGTGCATATTTATTAGCAATATTGGTATGCCCCAGTTACCCTTGACTGGCTGGTATTTCTTAGATCTAAAACTAGATAATTTCCTTTTCCTTTTTTATTTTTTAAGCAGATGTTATTTGAGCCAAATGGGTGTCCTTCAGAAATTGGAAACCCAACCCAAGTCTATAGAGCAGAAACTGAAATAAGGTTAGGTAAAATGTGAGATAGATATCAGGTGTGCCAAGTGAGGATTGATGAGCAAACAGCCAAAACATGACAACAAAAACTGATAAAAGGAAACTTTTTTTACTCAATTCATCTGTGGAACTCACTGCCATTAAACAGCAGTGAGGTCAAAAGTTTGTAAGATTTTTAAAAGGATGAAGGCTTATTGATAATGAAAACATCTAAAGTAACCATAGGTAGGATAAAAAACAGATTAAAATCCACTCATGTTTCAGATCATAAGCCAGCCACGAACTGTTGGGAGTGAAGAAGAAACATTCCCTGTCCAGGGATAACTGTCCACTGTCGTTTCTTCTGGGAGCACACTTACACCCATCCTGAGACACATCTTGTATTGGCCACTTTTGTAGCTACAAGACTGGACTAGACTAGAGAGTTCCATTGGCTGATTTGGCGATGCCTACATTCCAAGGAAATCCTATGACAAATATTAACACCGTACAGTTAGGTATTTAAAAGTCAGGACATATGAAAATTAAACTGGGAACCACAAATCAGCCCCTGGTGTGTGTGTATATATTACAGTAGTCTTGATTCCATTCCACTCCATTCAGTGGAAAAAACCTGTATGCTATCATATTATTTGAGAAACAGTATGTGACACCATGCAATTAACACTGAATTGTATGCTTGTACAAGGGGAAGAGCTTAAAGGGCTGTGGTCCAATGCCTCCTCCCTCCCCCAGAGCCAGGCACTCCCAGCCCCCCCAAACTAATGCCTCCCTCTCCCCCAGAGCCAGGCACTCTCAGCCCCCCCAAATTAATGCCCTTCCCTCCCCCAGAGCCAGACTCTCCCAGCCCCCCCCCCACCTAATGCCTCCCCCCTCCCCCAGAGCCAGGCACTCCCAGCCCCCCCAAACTAATGCCTCCCTCTCCCCCAGAGCCAGGCACTCTCAGCCCCCCCAAATTAATGCCCTTCCCTCCCCCAGAGCCAGGCACTCCCATCCCCCCCAAACTAATGCCTCCCTCTCCCCCAGAGCCAGGCACTCTCAGCCCCCCCAAATTAATGCCCTTCCCTCCCCCAGAGCCAGACTCTCCCCCCTCCCCCCGAGCCAGGCACTCCCAGCCCCCCCCCCAACTAATGCCTCCCTCTCCCCCAGAGCCAGGCACTCTCAGCCCCCCCAAATTAATGCCCTTCCCTCCCCCAGAGCCAGACTCTCCCAGCCCCCCCCCACCTAATGCCTCCCCCCTCCCCCAGAGCCAGGCACTCCCAGCCCCCCCAAACTAATGCCTCCCTCTCCCCCAGAGCCAGGCACTCTCAGCCCCCCCAAATTAATGCCCTTCCCTCCCCCAGAGCCAGACTCTCCCAGCCCCCCCCTACCTAATGCCTCCCCCCTCCCCCAGAGCCAGGCACTCCCAGACCCCCCAAACTAATGCCTCCCTCTCCCCCAGAGCCAGGCACTCCCAGCCCCCCCAAACTAATGCCTCCCTCTCCCCCAGAGCCAGGCACTCTCAGCCCCCCCCAAATTAATGCCCTTCCCTCCCCCAGAGCCAGGCACTCCCAGCCCCCCCCCAACCTAATGCCTGGGTCCCAGAGCCGCCATCATCACGGCACTTCCTCAGGGGCTGGGGTGGCGTGAGTACAGCGGCAGCTGTGAGCAGGCGCTTGATGCCTGTGCTAAGAATGGAAGGGAGTTCTATTCAGGCTGCTTACAATGTTGCATTTCCTGTTTCAGCTCATGTAACTCCAATGCCTAAGAAACACTTGGGAGAAAAATTCTTTTTGGTAAGAACCCAAGGAAGGGGTTCCCTTCCGAAGAGGTGGGAGAAGTAGCCCTGCACTGGAACTCCAGGCAGAAAGGAGATTGTGTGGGTGGAGTAAGCGGGGGCAGGAACACAAGGTAACACAAGCCTTCTGGAGAAGGGATACCTGTGTTATGCTTATAAGAAGCACACGGGAGTTTTATGGTGAGGGGGAAGCAATGCGCTGTGTTTACTGAGAATATAATGGGAAAGCAATTAACATATGCTTACCTAGAAAGACAGACACACACGCACTGTCCCACCAGTTGATGTTATATTTATGTTTATGGTTTGTGGAGAATCAGATTGATTACAGGTGGAGGAACGGGGGTTTGTTGGTTTGGACCAATGCTTTAGTGATGGCAGGACATTTTTGCTTTTAAGGCAAAACGGGTTTTTAGAATAGTTTTTTTTAATTAGATTAGTGAGTTTTGCATTGTTATGCTGGGTTTTTTTGGGTGGATGTTTGTTATTTGTAGATTTTTGTTTTTGTTTTGTTAAGCTGGTTTTGATTATGAATACTTTGTTTTCGCTAATAGGTGCTTTTTTAAAAGCTGTTAATGTGCTTACTGCTTATGTTTTGATGGGGCTATATACCAATTTTTTGGGGCACATTTATGTTTGTTCTGGGCTTTTTTTTAAGAACATTTGACCTGGATATTTATTATTTAATGTATATATTTTTGATTTATCTAAAACTGGATTGATTTTTGTTGCAGAGCCACAACCTTTGTTACAGAGAAGCAATATACACATTTAAACAAGGGCGTTACATCACAATTTGAAGAGTGATGCTTATGGTAAGCTTAAAACAGAACGGTGACCATAAAGGTCTATTTTTGCATTGGAATCAGCTGAAGACACAATATTTGGCCAGTGTGCACTTTTTCCAATGGCAAGGGAAAGGTGTTTTTTGCATTTTAGCTACCTCACTACACCTAATAAGAACATAAGAAGAGCCGTACTGGGTCAGACCAAAGGTCAATCTAGCTCAGTAGCCTGTCTGCCGACAGCGGCCAGCACCAGGTGCCCCGGAGGGGGTGGACCGAAGACAATGATCAAGCAATTTGTCTCCTGCCATCCTTCTCCAGCCTCTGGCAAACAGAGGCCAGGGACACCATTTCTATCCCCTGGCTAATAGCCTTTTATGGACCTAACCTCCATGAATTTATCTAGCTTCCCTTTAAACTCTGTTATAGTTCTAGCCTTCACAGCCTCCTCTGGCAAGGAGTTCCACAGGTTTTTGGGCACATTTATGTTTGTTTTGGGCTTTTTTTACGAACATTTGACCTGGATATTTATTATTTAATGTATATATTTTTGATTTATCTAAAACCGGATTGATTTTTGTTGCAGAGACGCAACCTTTGTTACAGAGAAGCAATATGCATATCTATACAATATGCACCTCATTGTGGAGTTTAAGGCAGGGCCAAGTTCTACAAGTCTGTAGTGTCACCAGCATGAAACCTTCAAAAATCAGGAATAAGCCCTCCCTCCTCCCCCCCCCCCAAATAACAATTTTTTTATGCTTGTGATTTGCCAGCCATAATTACTTTAAACGGTCCCTCTCACTTTGACTTCTGGTTTGTGAGCGTTAGACCGTTTTCCCTTTCTCTGTAACTGTAAGGGTTAGAAACCGCATTGTCATTTGAGGAGCGGGGACAATTTCCGGTGCTCCCAGGACTCCAGGAGCAGGGACTTTGAGGAAAAATAAAAACAGCCCATGCGACAAGCTTTGGCAGCGCTAGAAAATTTTGCTGGGGAAGAAATGTTGACTCGGGGTGGGAATTTAAAGCAACCCCAGCAAATGCCTCAGGTGCAGCTACTGTTACACCAGCCTCAATGCGCTTTCCCGCGATGGCTTATTTTGCCGAGGAAGCACATTGTTGGCTTTTGTTATCTGCTGAATCTGCAACAGGAAGGTTTGCCAAGATAGCTGGCGGAAAAACCTGCCGCCCTTTGCTCCCAGGCTGGTACCATGGTAAAGGTCAGGGGGAGTCATTTGATAGCCCCCGGAAGGAGAAAGGGCTGCGTGAACAGGAAACTCTAGGAGGCTAGCTGGTGATCTCAGCAAGATAGAGAACGTCACCTAGGGTATGTCTACACTACAGCGTTATTTCAAAATATCTTATTTCAAAATAATGCGTTGAGACACAAAATGCATTTCGAAATAGCGTGCGCATCCACGCTGATTGGACGCTGAATCGCATTTAAGGCCAGCTGGAACTGGTTCCGGCAGGGCATCAGGTCAGAAGTTTCCTTGTGGCCAGAGCGGCCAGCAGGGCACCCTGGGAAGGGCTGGAGGCCCTCTACTTCGAAATAAGCATCTACACAGTGCTTATTTCGAAATAGCAATTTCGAAATTGGTCCTATTCCTCGTGGAATGAGGTTTACCAATGTCAAAATAAGCCCGCCGCTATTTCGATTTAATTTCGAAATAGCAGTTGGCTTGTGTAGATGCTAAGAAAGTTATTTCGAAATAACTTTGCTGTGTAGACATACCCCTAGGGATTTTCAGCACCAGGCCCCGGACACTGTCCTCTCCCCAAGCCCAGCATGGCTCTTTGGCCTTCTCAATTCCCAGCCCCCCCGGGGACCCTTCCAGCTGCAAGGGCTGGGGTCTAATGGTCTCGGCCGTCTCTTCGTCCTTCTCAGATTCCAGTTGTTCTGTGTGCCTATGGGCAGTAGAGCCGGCGTCCGTCTTGGAGGTCAAGAGGAGCTGATGGGACGCAGGTCAGCAGGGATGAAAGCAGACAACAGAACTTAAAAAGGGGGGCGGAGCTAGGCCCCTGAAAGGGGCGGGGCCCCAAGTGGATGAGGCGGGGTTTGGGTGAACCTCTAGCCAGGCCTTCGCGGCCAGCAGCCGGGAGCCCTAGGGCTCTGGTGGTGCCATGGCAACCTGGAGACCTGGGCCCTTTTAACGAACAGGCCTCAGGGCAGCTGTTCCTTCTGCCCCCACCCTGTCAGCAGCCCTGCCTGGGGGCAAAAGGGGCTGCCGACGGGGGGCAAGGAGGAAGAAGCTGGCCGCGTGTGGGCCGGGCCGGCAGCTGGTTCTTGCTGGCATGCCGCACCGTCCGATACCCACTCACTTTCACCTCTGCCAGGAGCCTGTCTCTGCACCCAGGCCTGGCGGGCCGCCAGCCAGCAGCATCTCCTCCTGCCCCACAGAGGGAAACTCAGGGCGACTCACAAAACTGCTGCTCTCCCCTCGCCCTTAAGAACGGCCAGACTGGGTCAGAGCAAAGGCCCATCCAGCCCAGTGTCCTGTCGGCCGACAGTGGCCAATGCCAGGTGCCCCAGAGGGAGGGAAAAGAACAGGGAATCATCAAGTGATCCCTCCCCTGTCGCCCGTTCGCAGCCTCGGACAAACAGAGGCTAGGGACACCCTCCCTGCCCATCCTGGTTAACAGCACTGATGGATCAATCCTCCATGAATGTATCTAGCTCTTTTTTGAACCCTGTTAAAGTCCTGGTCTTCACAACCTCCTGTGGCAAGGAGTTCCGCAGGTTGGCTGTGCGCTTAGGGGGGGTGTGTGTGTGTGTGTATTAAATCTGCAACTTATTCATTCCATCCAGTGACCTCTAACGCTGGTGTTATGGAAGCAAGGAGAGATAACAGTTTTGTGGTGGCAAGTGGCCAAGGTAAACAGCACATGGGGAGCACTCTCCTGTCCGTTCACAGGCTGAACCCTGCTGGGGGGTGCGGGGGGGAGGATAGTTTGTCTAAGCAGACAAGCAGCGTTCCCACTGCCAGACTTGTCGCCGTACAGAAGCTGTGGGGATATACAGACCCTTCTTCACACCCCACAGCTAATCACACCCCTCATCTTTGGGTGGAGAGCAAGGCTAGTGTGTCCAGACCTGCAGCCCCACACCTGCCCCAGGTAGCCTTGGGCCATCAGGATCACCCAGCACAGCCTCACTCCCGGGGGGGGAGGGGAAGAGGTTCAGCACCCCCGGAAGCCTACCTCCCTCCCTCCCGCCTGTTGGGGGGGGCGCAGCACAGTCCACCCCCCATGCAGCCTCCCTTCCCCTAGCCCAGGGCATCAACACACTCCAACCCACTTCCTTTCCCCTACCCCGACAGGAGGGGCTGAGCAACCCCCCCCAGTTAGCCTCCCTCCCTCCAGCCCATTGGGGGGGCTCAGCACAATCGGTGGGGGGGGGGAGAGGCATCAGCACCTCCCCCCCAGGCAGCCTCCTTCCCTCCAACCCAGGGCATCAGCACCCCAACCTACCTCCCTTCCCCTAGCCTGGGGCGGGGGGTACTTAGCACCGCGTGGGGGAGGTTCAGCACCTCCCCCCCAGCCTCCCGCCCGCCAGCCCAGGGCATCAGGACGCCCCAACCCACCTCCCTCCCGCTAGCTTGATGGGCGGGAGGGGTTCAGCACCTTCCCCTACCCCGATGGAGAAGGGGGGTTCACCCCCCCCCTCCGGTAGCCTCCCTCCCCGTGGGGGGGGGGGGCTCAACCCCGCCCAGAGCCACCAGCCTCGCAGCGGCCGTCGGGGGGTCACGGTCAGAGCCCCCCGCGCAGGGGTCGCGCTCACCCGCCCAGGCTCCGTAGGTGGCGAGCTCCGCTCCGCGCCCGCGGGCGACCCGCAGCGCCCAGCCCAGCGCCCAGGCGGCCCGCAGCACCAGCAGCAGCACCACCAGGACGCCCAGCCCCGCAGCTGCCGCTTCCAACGCCATGGCCCAAGTGCTGCCGCCGCGGCCCCGAGCGAGCCTAACCCGGGCTCCCCACCCCGCCGCCCTCGCTCCCGGCTCATTGGCCCCGCCGCCCAGGGGCGGGCCCGGCCCGGCCCAGCCCGGTTCGGGTCCCGTCCCCCGCCAGGCTGCATAGAGACGCCGCGGGGGCTCAGGAGAGGCTCCGAAAAGTTGGTTTTGGGGGGGAGGGGGTGCAGCTCCCCCCAAAAAACTTTCAAGCGCCGAGTCAGAGCCGACCCCCTCCCCCAATAAACTACATCGGGTCGATTCTCACCGCTGCCAAGGAGCCGCCTCCCCCTCTCCCGGCATAGGAGTTGCCCCTGTAAGGGGGGGGGGAAGAGATTCTGCCCCCCCATGCCGGCTTGGGGCAGTTTTCATCCCTCAGCGCCCCTGGAGCATTGGGGGCAGGGGGCGCAACTCACCTACAAGGGCACCAAAAGAATCATCTCCCTGTTCTTGGGGTCCAAGGTTCCCTCTGATCTTTCCAATCCATGTGTGGAATCATTTTTGTATGTGCACCAAGGCATGTGCATGACCAGGAAAAACAGAGCCTGGCGGTGGGCAGCCTGCTAATCAGCTGGGGGCATTGGAATCTCTCCTGAGCGCCGCCCAAGCGCCCAGCTTCCAGGGAACGCCGCTGGCGCACCACCGGGTTGCTAACTTCCCCGACTAGAGGCCGTTCCCGGCAATGGTGTCCAGTCTGTCTGGTCAGGAAGCTGGCGGCTCTAGGTAGCTGGTTTAAAACAAACAGAAGGAAGTTTTTCTCCAGTCAACCTGTGGAACTCCTTGCTGGAGGATGTGGTGAAGACCGGGACTTTAACAGGGTTCAAAAAAGAGCTGGATAGATTCATGGAGGTTAGGTCCATCGATGGCGATTAGCCAGGATGTGTAGGGATGGTGTCCCTAGCCTCTGTCAGGGGCTGGGAATGGGCGACAGGGGAGGGATCGCGTGGTGTTTCCCTGTTCTGTTCACTCCCTCTGGGGCACCTGGCATTGGCCACTGTGGGCAGACAGGACACTGGGCTAGATGGACCTTTAGTCTGGCCGTTCCTATGTTCTTACGTGCACTGGCAAAGGGAGACGTAGATGCCTTTGAGAAGGTTTGTGACACGAACTAAACCAGGGGTTGGCCACATCCAACATGTGTGCTGTAAGTGGCATGCAAGATGATTTTCAGTAACATGCACAAGGAATGGGCTCCCCCCCCGCCCCCGCCCATGGGGATCCCTCGCTGGCGATCTCGCAGCACACCCCGCCTGCAAGACTGGAGCCAGCACTGGCTTGCTGGGGGAGGGAAAGCCCTGAGGCGCTGGCTGGCGGGGACGTGTTCGCTGCTCCTCCCCTCCCCACAGCAATGCACGGTCTGCCTTATGCGCCCCACCTTCCCCCTCGCTCCAGGGAGGCCGGACACAGGAGCTGCACAGCCTCCCCCTTCCGGGGAGCCCTGGGCAGGAGACCAGGTGGGGCAGGGGGTGGAGAGAGCCACTCCCAGGAGAGCAGCGCGGCTACAATGGGGCACGCCCAGTGCTTTTTTTGTTAAAAAAAAAAAAAGTGCCGGTACTCCAGGGGAAAAGTTGTTGAGCAAAAAAAAAAAAGGGGGGGGAGTGGGGCCAGCATTGCCCTTTTAAGACAAGCAGCCCCTTTAAGACCTGTTGAACATTTGCCTACAGAGAGGTGCAGGTATGCTCTGTTCTTTCCAGGTAAGCTCTGACCGGAGGTGCCGGTACTGCATACCGGGCAGTACCATCACAAAAAAAGCACTGGGCACGCCGCTTCAGAAAGGTTGCCGCCCCCTGCCCTGAACCCACTGTATTGAGGTCCTATTTGAGCTCCAGGGAGGTGGATGGGCACAAGACCCCCTCGTAACGGATGGTCCGTCCCCACAGGGTGTGAGGCGGAAGGCAGCCCGTCCTAAGGAGCGACAGCTGTAGCCAGACCAGGCAGACACGGCGGGTGTCTTCCTACCCACAGCGGGAGGACGTGGGGTGTGCGGCAGTCCCCTGGTCTCCCCCCCGCCCCCCAGAAGGCTGCCTGGAGCTCTTCTGGAAAGGGCGACTGAATTTCCAGAGGGAAATGTGAAGGCCTCCCCCAGGGCAGACTGTCAGAAAAGAGGGGAGACCGCCCCCCCACCCCCACCCCAGGACTTCACCAAGCCAATAACAAATGTGAAGTCCCGGATCACGACCCAGGTGTAGCCACAGGCCCCTTAGACCAGTGTTCTCCACCCTTTGTAACCACAAGATCACTTTTTCAATGGAAGTGATCCACCTCCGACCCAAATCCCCTTGCCCGGCTTCCTTCCCGCCCCTTCTCTGAGGCCCTGCCCCTGCCCTGTCCCTTCTCCGTGAGCTCACCCTGCTCTCTCCATCCCCCATCCTCACACACTCGCCCCAGGCTGGGGTAAGGCGTTGGGGTGCAGGATCTGGTCTTGGGCTAAGGGGTTCGGAGCGTGGGAGGGGCTCCAGGCTCAGCCCAGGGTGGGGGATTGGGGTCCAGGAGGGGCTTCAGGGGGCAAGCTGTGGGAAGGAGTTTGGGTGCAGAGGGACTCCCGTCTGGGGCAGGAGGTTGGGTGCGGGGGGGAGGGGGTTCAAGGCTGGGACGGGGGTTCAGGAAGCAGGCTCTGGGTGGGCACCGTTTAGCTGAGACAGTTTCCAGGTGGGGGAGCAATGGGGTGAAGGCAGCTTACTCCTGCCCTGGCCCTGCACGGCTCTTGAAAGCAGCTGGCATGTACAGCAATGGCTCCATGTGCTGCCCCTCATCGACCGGCACTGAGCCCACAGCTTCTGCTGGCCACGGTTCCCCATCACTGATCAATGGGAGTGGCAGGAGGGTGTCTGCAGGCAAGGCCAGGTTGTGGGGACCCCCTGCTCGGCCTCTCTCAGGGGCTGCAGGGACACGCCAGCCACGCCCAGGCGCAGCAGTTCCCATGGGGATCATGACTCCAGCCACAAGGGGTCCAGCGTCTGAGAACTCACTGCTCACAGAATGAAATGGACGCATGAGCGAGGGACGAAAAGGATGAAATGCACAGACCTGAACTAACCCACTTTGCCAGCAGGAAAAGAAGAAACAACAACCCCCCACATGTGTGTTGGTCTGGGAGCTGAGAGGGAAGGAGAGAGAGAGAGAGAGTGGAGAGAGAGAGAGTGTGTGTGTGAGAGAGAGATTGTGTGTGAGAGAGAGTGTGAGAGAGTGTGTGTGTGTGAGAGAGTGTGTGTGAGAGAGAAAGAGAGAGAGAGAGTGTGTGTGTGAAAGGGAGAGAGAGAGAGAGAGAGTGTGTGTGTGTGTGTGTGTGTGAGAGAGAGAGAGAGAGTGTAGAGAGTGTGTGTGTGTGAGAGAGAGAGAATGTAGAGAGTGTGTGAGAGAGAGAAAGAGAGAGAGAGAGAGTGAGAGAGAGTGTTTGAGAGAGAGAGTGTGCGAGAGAGAGTGTGTGTGTGAGAGAGAGAGAGAAAGAGTGTGTGTGTGTGTGTGAGAGAGAGAGAGAAAGAGTGTGTGTGTGTGAGAGAGAGAGAGAGAGAGAGAGAGAGTGGCAGAAACACACACAGGGTGTGTGAGAGACAGAGATTTGCGTTGCCAAGCTCCCTCCATCCCCTTCGCTCTGTGTGGAGATGGAGTACAGGAGTGGGGGGAGACGGGACACCCTGACATCAGCCCCTCTCTCTTCTCCCTCCCACACCCTGCACAGCAAGCAGGAGGCTGGGGGGGGGGGAGGTGAGCAACAGGACAGTGGGGGAAGGAGCTTCAAGATCGACAGATAGATCATGATCTACTGGTGGGTGACCACAGCCTTAGACTCTCCAGCCAAGGCTGCCATTTGGGGACAGCGAGGGGCCGAGGAACGCAAGACACAAGCTCTGGGCTTTCCTCTCCCCTCCTTGTCTCCCGGTCTATCTTGCCACCCAGCCAACCTGGGCTTTGGGATAAAAGGTCATTTCAACCAAAATTCACGTCTGCTCCGTGTCCCAAGAGCCTGGACACTCAGCCCAGCTCACCCTAGATCTGACACCAGAGCCAACCCCGGTGGACAACTGGGTAGTCAACGCACTAACGCTGTATTGGCCAAAGGACATGAGAGGGACTGAAGGTTAAAGCAGGTAAAATACACGTCCAGATGACTCATCGCGTGGAATTACAAATGATGGCGGTGATGTAAGAACTGCTGGGTTCCCAAACATTTTTTCAGGCTTCGCAGATTATCTCTGGGGATCTGGGTTTTTATCTAATAGTTTTCCTGTAAGTGTTTAAGCAATCCAGAGAGGAAGGGTTCTCCCCCAATCCATCCTGACAGCTGCTTCTCGCAGAAAAGCCGACCGAGTCGCTACCCGAGTTCTCTCTAAGCAACGCAGCTCTCCATTAAGCTGCTGCAGCCAGCGGAGGGTACCTGCTCCCCACGGCCCACCCAGGCCAGCCCCAGCACAAATTTCTGCCAGGCAAGCCACCAGCCTCCTGCCCCAGCACTGAGAACCGTCTTGCACTCAAAAGCCATCATCCATGGCCTCTTCCCCAAACCCACACCTCCACCCCCCTCCCCAACCCCTCCCTAACCCCCAGCGCAGCTCCTGGCCTCCTCCTGCACCCAACCCCCAGCGCAGATCCTGTCCCCCTCCTGCACCCAACCCCCACTGCAGATCCTGTCCCCCCTCCTGCACCCAACCCCCACCGCAGACCCTGTCCTCTCCTGCACCCAACCCCCAGCGCAGATCCTGTCCCCCTCCTGCACCCAACCCCCACTGCAGATCCTGTCCCCCTCCTGCACCCAACCCCCACCGCAGCTCCTGTCCCCCCTCCTGCACCCAGCCCCCAGCGCTGACCCTGTCCCCCCTCGTATAACATGGGTGCATAACTGGCTGGCTAACCGTTCCCAGAGAGTAGTTATTAACGGTTCACAATCCTGCTGGAAAGGTATAACAAGTGGGGTTCTGCAGGGGTCTGTTTGGGGGTCTGTTCAATATCTTCATCAACGATTTAGAGATCGGCATAGAGAATATGCTTATTAAGTTTGCAGCTGATTCCAAGCTGGGAGGGGTTGCAACTGCTTTGGAGGACAGGGTCATAATTCAAAATGATCTGGACAAACTGGAGAAATGGTCGGAGGTAAACAGGATGAAGCTGAATAAGGACAAATCAAAGTGCTCCACTTAGGAAGGAACAATCCGTGTCACACAATACAGAACGGGAAGTGACTGTCTAGGCAGGAGTCCTGCAGAAAGGGATCTAGCGGTCATAGTGGACCACAAGCTAAATAGGAGTCAACAGTGTGATGCTGTTATAAAAAAAGCCAACGTGATTCTGGGCTGCATTAACAGGTGTGTTGTGAGCAAGACACGAGAAGTCATTCTTCTGCTCTCCTCTGCGCTGATTAGGCCTCAACTGGAGTATTGTGTCCAGTTCTGGGCACCACTTTTCAAGAAAGATGTGGAGAAATTGGAGAAGGTCCAGAGAAGAGCAACAAGAATGATTAAAGGTCTAGAGAACATGACCTATGAAGGACGACTGAAAGAATTGGGCTTGTTTAGTTTGGAAAAGAGAAGATTGAGAGGGGCCATGAGAGCAGTTTTCAGGTATCTACAAGGGTGTCACAAGGAGGAGGGAGAAAACTTGTTCTTCCTGGCCTCTGAGGATAGAACAAGAAGCAATGGGCTTAAACTGCAGCAAGGGAGGTTCAGGTTGGACATTAGGAAAAACTTCCTCCCTGTCAGGGTGGTTAAACACTGGAATAAATTGCTTAGGGGGGTTGTGGAATCTCCATCCCTGGAGATATTTAAGAGTAGGTTAGATAAATGTCTATCAGGGATGGTCTACACAGTGCTGGGTCCTGCCATGAGGGCAGGGGGCTGGACTCGATGACCTCTCAAAGTTCCTTCCAGTCCTAGTATTCTATGATTCTATGATTCCTGCACCCAACCCCCACCGCAGACCCTGTACCTCCTCCTGCACCCAACCCCCACCGCAGACCCTGTACCTCCTCCTGCACCCAACCCCCACCGCAGACCCTGTACCTCCTCCTGCACCCAACCCCCACCGCAGATCCCGTCCCTCCCTCCTGCACCAACCCCCACTGCAGACCCTGTACCTCCTCCTGCACCCAACCCCCACCACAGATCCCGTCCCCCCCTCCTGCACCAACCCCCACTGCAGACCCTGTACCTCCTCCTGCACCCAACCCCCACCACAGATCCCGTCCCCCCCTCCTGCACCAACCCCCACCGCAGACCCTGTACCTCCTCCTGCACCCAACCCCCACCACAGATCCCGTCCCCCCCTCCTGCACCAACCCCCACCGCAGACCCTGTACCTCCTCCTGCACCCAACCCCCACCGCAGATCCCCTCCCCCCCTCCTGCACCAACCCCCACCGCAGACCCTGTACCTCCTCCTGCACCCAACCCCCACCGCAGATCCCGTCCCCCCCTCCTGCACCAACCCCCACCGCAGACCCTGTACCTCCTCCTGCACCCAACCCCCACCGCAGATCCCATCCCCCCCTCCTGCACCAACCCCCACTGCAGACCCTGTACCTCCTCCTGCACCCAACCTCCACCGCAGACCCTGTACCTCCTCCTGCACCCAACCTCCACCGCAGACCCTGTACCTCCTCCTGCACCCAACCCCCACCGCAGATCCCGTCCACCCCTCCTGCACCAACCCCCACCGCAGACCCTGTACCTCCTCCTGCACCCAACCCCCACCACAGATCCCGTCCCCTGGAGCTCTCACACTCCTGCACGCTTCCCCCAGCCTGAGCCCCTTCCCACACTGAGACCCCGTCGGCCCCCACCCCATCGTGAATTTGGTCACGTGCATCAATAGGAAGGCGGTGTGCCGCACATTCCCGCCGCGTGACATGTCCCCTGCACGGTGGTGCACATCAGAAAATTCATTCTACACAGGTGGGAAAAATGAGAGGGAAGACAGGTCACTCCCCATGTGGGTTTTTCCTTCGATGACGGAAAGCAGGGAATGTACTTCGAGTCGTTGCCCTCCTGCCCTCCCACACAGTGGCTACTTCGCTTTGAAACGAGCTCTTTTCTCCTCAAAGTCTTCATTTGTCGTCTATCGGCCTGCTGTCTCCTTCGCGTTAACTTGTTCCATGGGTATAAACAATCTAGAAATCTTTGCTACTGCACCAGAACAGGAGAGAGGTACTCGAAAACTTGCTGATCCACAAGGGTATGGCACAATACCCGTAACAACGCTGTATGTAAAATTACAAATGTAACCTGAAATCAGGGCTGAGCTAGAGAAGTTTAGGGTGTAGCTAAACCAGTTCCTCTGAGACAAAAGACAAGTTGACACCTCTGCCTTTCCCTGCGAAGGTTGTCTACCCTTCCTCCCAAAAAATACGAAGGTGCCAATGTAAACAGCGCTTTATTAGCAGAATCCCAGGGCTGGCAGAGACCTCTGGGGTCGTCGAGGCCAACCCCCTGCCCAAAGCAGGACCAACCCCAACTCAATCATCCAGGGCTTGGTCAAGCCGGGACTGAAAAACGTCTAGGGATGGAGATTCCCTCCCCTTGCCCAGGGAACCCATCCCAGTGCTTCCCCACCCTCCTAGAAAATCGTTTTTCCTAATGTCCAACCTAGACCTCCCCCACTGCAACTTGAGACCCTTGCTCCTCGTTCTGCCGCCTGCCCCCACTGAGAACAGCCTCTCTCCAGCCTCTTTGGAACCCCCCTTCAGGGGGTTGAAGGCTGCTCTCAAATCCCCCCTCGCTCTTCTCTTCTGCAGGTATCTAAAAGGGTGTCGCAAGGAGGAGGGAGAAAACTTGTTCTTCCTGGCCTCTGAGGATAGAACAAGAAGCAATGGGCTTAAACTGCAGGAAGGGAGGTTTAGGTTGGACATTAGGAAAAAGTTCCTACCTGTCAGGGTGGAGAAACACCGGAATAAATTACCTAGGGAGGTTGTGGAATCTCCATCTCTGGAGATATTTAAGAGTAGGTTAGATAAATGTCTATCAGGGATGGTTTAGACAGTACTGGGTCCTGCCAGGAGGGCAGGGGACTGGACTTGATGACCTCTCGAGGTCCCTTCCAGTCCTAGTGTTCTATGATTCTATGAGATAAGCCCAAATCCCTCAACCTCTCCTAGTAGGTCATGCGCTCCAGCCCCCTAATAATCATTGTTGTTGCCCTCCACTGGACCCTCTCCAACACATCCACAGCCTTTCTGTAATGGGGACCCAGAGTAGGACGCAATCCTGCCGACGTGGCCTCCCCAGTGCCTAATAAAGGGGAATAATCGCTTCCCTCGATCTGCTGGCAACGCTCCTCCTAATGCAGCCCAATATGCCTGTAGCCATCTTGGCTACAAGGGCGCCCTGTTGTTGGCAGGAGAGCGAATGTGACTTGCCTTGGGTGGAAGTATTTTGTCAGCAGAAGAGCTGCTATACTCCAGACTTTCCGCAACAGGTGGCTGAAAGCTGCGTGGTGTAGACCAAGCCTTCGTGGCCTTTCCCTGGCAAGGACAAACGTCTACGTTTTAGCAAAGAAATAACAGGGAGATCCCTTTCTTCACTGGATTGCCTGTCCTCTTGCTCCCAGCTGGAAATGCTGCTCACAGGGGGGAACAGGACTATAAAAAAGGGGCAGACACCTCTCTCTCGGCACCCCAGAAGACAAAAGGAAACATCCGCTGAACTTTATGCGAGCGGTCCTGACCCAATGTAGAGTTTGGTCGGTAATCCTGCTGGAACATGGGATGAGAAATTTGGCTGGAACATTATTATAGCTGGACAAGTGTTGTGTGTCTGAGATCTAAGATATGCGAGGCGCCAGTAGACATCCAGGACAAGTTCTGCCTCTAACTTTATTACGCACGAAATAGTAAAGAGAAGCAATGCAACGTTACATCTATCTATTGCAATAAATGGGACAGTTGGCACAGACAATATAACACCACCTGCCCCTAGGATGCTACCCCAGATATTTAACGTTAAGGGTGTGAATATACACATACTTATTTCCAGGGCTTGACAAACCGTGGCGAAATCTACTTGCCAGCCCCACACTGCGCATGCGCAAGACCTGCATTGTGCATGCGCGCGCCGCCAGTAAACGGGGCGACTGGCTGAAATCTACTCGCCACCGGCCAGTAGATTCACTGATTTGTCAAGCCCTGCTTATTTCTATTCATCGCACGCAGTTCCACCGTTAGCAGCCCTACGATCGTCAGACGAGAGTCGCGGCTGCTGTCTTTCCCCACACATAGAGATATCCACAATTCGGTTGCCAATATGAACTGGTCCAACTTCTGGCTGCAGCGAGTAAGGTAGTGGGAACCCTTCCCCAGTCCCTCACAGGCTATGTCTAGACTGCAGCTATTTTCGGAAGAATTTTTTTTTCGGAAGAGATCTTCTGGAAAAACTTCTGAAAGAGAGCGTCCACACACAAAAGCACACCGAAAAAGTGATCTGCTTTTTGGAAGAGAGCATCCACACTGAATGGACGCTCTCTCACATGTAGGCTGTGATTGCTATGGACGGAGCGGCCACCAGGGCACCTGTGATTTTTCCTCTTTCGTCTTCTTTCAAAAGAACTCCCTCTTCCCCGTCCACACGCCTTTTTCTGAAAGAGCTCTTTCAGAAGAAGGCTTCTTCTTCGTAGAAGGAGGATTACCAATGCTGGAAAAACCACTCTGTTCTTTTGATTTCCTTTCGGAAGAACGCAATTGCAGTGTTTACGTAATTCAGGTTTTGTTGGAAAAACGGCTGTTTTTCCGACAAACTCTGTAGTAATACCCTCTATACTACCCTCACCGATTATTTTTTCTACTCCTAAGCTTAGCTTGGTCCCCCGTGACTCTGACTGAGCACTCGTCACTTAGAACTATGGTGGTTTTTTTATTCTTTAACCTACGCTATTGATCAACTTCTCCATCACTATTTTTACTTAGGAGTTGCCACTTTGCGAAATCATTTACTTCCTCGTGGCTAGCGGTTTTTGGGCGGCCAGCTCGCGTCTTGTACATCTGCTGATCTTGTGGGAGTGCCCAGATTTAGTTTATTGGGTTTGTTCGCCGGGGTCACGCTTTGCCCATCTCCGGTACGCACAGGGAACCATGTTCTCATGGGCTTGCTTCTGGCCTTGCCCACGCACACGTAATATGCCAGACTTTATCCGGACCTGAGCTTGCCTGATCACATGACTGTACTTGGGTTAAGACAAAGGCTTCCCCACACCTGGTTAGGTGCTAGTAAACCTTTTGTTTTTATTTTCTCGTCTGTATTTGCATTATTGCGGACCTGCCTCATAATTACTGACTGAAAATCTGTAACGAATAAACTTGTTTTACTGTTTTATCTCATTCGGTATGTTTAAACTGACGTATCTAGTTAACTATTTGCCCCTCCGGACTGGGTTCTTCACCTTGTCTTGAGATAGGAGTTGATGCAGTCTTCTCTGGGCATGCAAAGTTCCTGTTCTACATGGTGAATTCCCCAGCAAAATCAGACTCACTAAACACCCCTGCTCTGCTTTTCCCCTCAGAGCCTATAAACCCATAGTTCTCAAAGTGTGGTCCGGGACCTTTTTGAGGGTGGGCTCGGGGCTCCCCCCGGCCTGCAGCAGGGAGCCTACATTGGTGCTTCAGCCCCGCGTCGGCTTCCTGCTGTGGGGGGGGGGGAGCGGGGGTGAGCCTTGCGGGCCAAATCCGGCGTGTGGAGGGAAGAAGCAGCTCTGTGCACTACCGCCCCCCCCCTCCACTCGGCTAGGGAAACGACAGCAAAGGAAACTGCTCACCTGGAGGCAGTCCCTGCTGCGCCCATTGGTCGGCATCACAGCCAATGGGAGCAGCAGGGGGTGGGGCCTGAGAGCAGCAGGAGGTGTGGACCCAGGTAAGCACCCCTCTACCTTTCATGCCCAGACCCCACACCCTCATCCCCCTTCCACTGAGACCCCACACCCCCAGCCTGCTCCTGCACACTCCCTCCCTCCCAGACCCCCCCACTTTCCCCCCTCCTTGCACCCAATCTCCTGGCCAAACCCCCACCCCACACTGCACCCATTTTGTCCTCATGGGTGCCTGGCTGGTGGGCCATGGAAAGGTCTGCATTGAGTGGGGAGGACCATGGACCAAAAAGTTTGAGAACTGCTGCTCCAAACTATGCAATTGCCAGTTATGCTACCCCACAGCCCTTTGTAAGCAAATACATCTCTCCTTAAGGGAAAAGCAT
Organism: Pelochelys cantorii; assembly: GCA_032595735.1. Lineage (NCBI taxonomy): Eukaryota > Metazoa > Chordata > Testudines > Trionychidae > Pelochelys > Pelochelys cantorii. The sequence continues at coordinate 3,272,353 of CM064358.1, read as the reverse complement.
GACAGAGAAGCCATTCACACCTGAAGCCCACAAGGGGCTCCAACCAGTCGACAGTGTTACAACCGCCATCCCTCCCCCTCTGCTCCACCACCCTGGGGTATTTCTGTGATCGCTAAGTTCATAACAGCTGTTTGTTCCAAACAAGCTGTTCTGAATCCAAATTGCTCTTTTATCTAGTTCGGGCTGCGGGACTGTCCTCTTTCACCAAGTGAGCAGACATGGTAAGGAGACAGACAAGGTAAGGAGACATGATAAGATCAGCAGACCACGCATTTCTCCTCTGGGCATGACTTCAAAAGGATGGGGCTGGAGGTGGACAAGTTGCATTCCTATCCTCCCTTGTCTTCCTTAGGAAAGCATCATCAGAAGTTTCATCTTGTCCAGCCCATTGTTTTACGAGTCCTCGGAGGCAGAGAACACTTCCCACGGTTCCTGCTAGAACTGCCTAACCCTTCCCCATGTTCCACACAATCCCACAAACATTTACATTGTTATTACAACGAATTCCCCTAAAACCCAAAATTAATTCCACAAGGTTTGTCCAGCCTGTGGCAGGTAATTGTGACATCTATCAGCATTCAGAGCAGCGTCTAACTCTGCCCACACTTTTGAATGTCACGTCGTAAGCAAAGTGATGCTCTTCAGATTTGAGACCTTGGACCAAAGCCTTTACAGAGGACCCTGTGAGAGTCATAAAAACCTAATGGCCAGACCAAAGGTCCATCTAGCCCAGTGTCCTGTCTCCTGACAGTGGCCAGTGCCAGGTGCCCCAGAAGGAATGAACACAACGGGGAATCATTAAGTGACCCATCCCCTGTCACCCATTTCTAGCTTCTGACAGAGGCTAGGGACACCATTCCTACCCATCCTAGCTAACAGCCATTGATGGACCCAACCGCCATGAATTTATATAGCTCTTTTTCTAACCCTTTTATAGTCTTGGCCTTCATGCATCCTCTGGCAAGGAGTTCTACAGGTTGACTGTGTGCAGTGTGAAGAAAAACTTCCTTTGGTTTGTTTTAAACCTCCTACCTATTCATTTCATTTGGTGACCCCCTAGTTCATGTGTTATGGGAAGGAGTAAATAACTCTTGTTTATTCTTTGGGAAGGAGTAAATAACTCGTTTATTCATTTGCCCCACACCAGTCATGATTTTATAGATCTCCATCATATCCTCCCTTAGTCATCTTTTCTAAGGTGAAAAGTCCCAGTCTTATTAATCTCTCTTCATATGGCAGCTAGGGATGTAATAGTGTAGTTGATTAACAGATAAGCAAAAACTTATGAGTTAATGCTGTAGACTACACGGATTTCCTTCCCTTGCCAGTAATATTTTAGCAGTCTGGCCAGCAGCCCGGCTCAGTCCTGGCTTGCACCGGGTTCAGAAGCTCAGACCCTGCCCCCCCAGGACAGGGCCTGCTGCCACCCTTGTATCAGAGGCAGCAGCACAGGGCAGCAGGCATCTGGTCCATGAGGGGAGCTGGTTTTTAAACTGGCTCCCCTCGCAGACCAGCTCCCGCCTGGCACCTGTGGAAGCCAAGAGATTTGTATGTAGTCATTCTGAGGTTTTGGTTAGTGTAACTCATGCTAACCTTGAGACTTAACAACGCAGAGTACTGTGAGAGATGCTGTTTTCGCCTCTCTCGTGCTTGAGATAAGGATAGAATGCTGACTCTAGTGAGGACCTTGAGATAAGGTGGCCTCTGAAGCGAATTGTTATGGAAAGGGAATAATTGTTTATTGTTATTATATATAAACAGACAGTATATATATTGGCTTCTAATTGTTTTGCATTTGACGATCTGCCTAGCAGCAGCTTCTTCCCTTGCAATATTGCTCGAATAAACTGTCTCTGACTACTTGTTGCTCACAAATGCAGAGTGAAGGCCTGTTTTCTTCCACACACCCCAGGCTGCAGCCTCTGACGCAGAGGCAGCAATGCAGGGTGGCAGAGGGCTCCTCAGGAGTGAGACCAGAGCGCACTGGCTGCCAGCCCCGCCCCGGGGACTACAGAATAGTCGAGTAACCAATAAGAATTCATGAGGTTACCCAACTAGTCAATTAACCGATATTTAACATCCCTAGTGGCAGCCATTCCAAACCCCTCCTCATTCTTGTTGCCCTTTTCTGAACCTTTTCCAATGCCAAGGTATCTTTTCTGAAATGAGGCGACCACATCTGCAGGCTGTGGGCATCCCATGGATTAAGAGAGGGGCAATAAAATATTCTCTGTCTTATTCTCTCTCTGTCCTGGGGAGGGACATCTCGAAGTGACCATGTGACAGCCACTCTACGTGGGCTCCGTTCCACGTCAAGGGACATAGCCACGTGACAGTCTCCTCAGTGGTTTCACTGACCAGCTGGGCCATGGAGATGCTTCAGAAATAAAGAACCCACACGTGCCAGACTGAGAGCTTTTTATTTACATTGGCCGATTTTTACAGGTTCCGGTTAGATTTCAGGACAAGCACTGCCCCTCACCTTTGGGCACGTGCCGGCCATGCTACTCTGCCCGCGTCACCCTGAAGCAGACCTTACAGCACACTCGCTGCACTTGCTTCTTGGGATCAGCTCCCGTATTAACGGCTGTCCTATTAAGCAGCAGCTGTGCGAGGCCTTTGTGACTGCTGGAAGCCAGGCTCTCTGAGATCTGGGTCATTAATTCAACTGAGGCTAGCTGAGCCGTATCGTCAGCACCCAAACGGACCCTTCTGGGCATCGGATTCCACATCCCCTCATTTGGACAAGCCAGGGCCCCTCAGTAACCAACCAGCTCCGCACACGGAGCTGCCAACCACAGGGGAGCGGCTCAGGCCCCCTGCTTCCGAGAGAAGGGAGGGGTTCACGCCGGTGGCAGCTCCATCTGGATATCAGGCAGCAGGCTGCAGCTGGTGATGATGTCCATCTTGTCAGCCACCGCGCGCAAGTCATCCAGAACGAGGCGGATGTGGTGCGAGGCGCAGATGATGCCGCTCTGCGAGGTGCTGAGCTGCGCCGTGAGGCCGGCGAGCTCCTTGGTGGCCGTGTGGTACACCTGCTTGATGGCGCAGCTGACGTCCCCGTGCAAGCGGGCGTTGCTCTCCGCCAGCTTCTGCTGCAGCAAGGTGCTGTAGCGGCCCTGGGGCTGGAGGCGGAGGGCGGGTTTCTCTTCTACTCCCACAGGAGACTGTGGCTCCTCCTTCCTGAGGACGATCAAGGGAGGCAGGTCCAGGTCAATTAGCTTAGACTTGGCTTCAGGCCCCGTTGGGCTCCCTTCGTCTTCGTCGTCGGTCTCCGACGCTTCCCCCAGGACTTTCACCCCAGAGAGGCTGGGACAGGGGCCCTGGGGAACGGACGACAGATACACTTCTTCATCAGAGTCCGTCTCCGACGCTTCCCCTTGAACCACCGTTTTGCACTGGAGAGCCGCCATCCTGGGACTTCAGCAACCTGCAAAACCAAAACCAGCTCCGTCACAGCAACAGAGGGGAAACCGCAATGACGGAGAGTAGCCTGGGATGGCTGGGAAGGTCGATGGGTCCCAGGAACCCGGAGGAAGCGGGCAAGAGGTCGGGAAGTTCCAAGGGGGAGTGGCAAGGCAGGCCTTTAGCTGAGGAGCTATAGGCCCAGCAGGTAGCCAGCCAGGAGAGAGGTGGTGAATGACCACAAGTGGGGGACAAACGGCATGATGGACACCAGTACAGGACAGAATACAGCCACGGGCAAGGTCCTGTCTCTCTTCCCTCTGGAGACTCTCCCATTTCCCATGCACATCCCTCCCCTCCCCCCCCCCCCCACAAAGCCTCCACCACAGCCCCTCTCCCAGAAAGTACCCGGCTTCCCCCACAATCCCCTCCCCACGCAGCCCCCTCCTCCCCCCGCCCCAGAGCACCCCTACATCCCAGGGCCCCCATACTTCCCTCCACACCCGTTACCCCCTCCCCTGTGAGCACCCCCACTCACCCCAGCCGTCCCCCCGAGCTCCCCCCTCACCTGCCCCCAGGGCACCACCCCCTCCTCTAGGGCCCCTCCCATAGTGCCCCCCACTCCCCCTCATTCCCCTCCCCCAGGGGACCCCCCCTAGCGCCCCCCACTCCCCTCCCCCAGGGGACCCCCCATTTCCCCTCTCCCAGGGGACCCCCCCTAGCGCCCCCCACTCCCCTCCCCCAGGGGACCCCCCATTTCCCCTCTCCCAGGGATCCCCCTAGCGCCCCCATCCCCAGGGGGCCCCCAAACGGCCCCCCCCCCACCCGCGTCTCTCCGCTACCGGCGGACCAGGAAGGGCCTAGGCGGCGTTCCGGTCACATGACCCAGCCGCAGGCCGGTCACATGATGCGTCACGAGGCGACCGATCCCGGAAGTCGGGACCCCGGCCATGGCTGACTCGCCCCTCTTCCAGGCGCTGCACATGGAGATGGCGCATGCGCTGTGCGCGGTGAGCGGGCGGGGTGGGAGTCAGCGGCGGGCCGGGCAGGGGCTGGGGCGGTGGGGGCGGGGCTGTGTTCCAGGGGGCGGGGCTCTGTGGCAGGGCCTGGGCGCGCTGGGGGTGGGGCTATGTGTCCCAAGGGGCGGGGCTCTGGGGGGGGCCGGGTGCAGTGGGGGCGGAGCTATGAGCCAGAGGGTGGGGCTCTATGGCAAGATTTGGGCGCAGTGGGGGCGTGGCTATGTTACAGGGGGCGGGGCTCGATGGCAGGGGCTGGGTGCGGTGGGGGGCGGGGCTATGTCCCAGGAGGCGGGGCTCTGTGGTAGGAGATGGGTGCCATGGGGGTCAAGGCACCCCACGGCACCCCTGCAACGCCCTCCCACCCAGGACCCGCACCGTCACACCCAACCCACTCCCCAGCAGCCCCCTACCACACACTGAATTCCTCCTTTCTGGTCCTACCCCACAACCTGGGGAGGGCCACAAAATCCATTAGTCCCAGGCGAGCTAATACAGCCCCGAGCCTCGGCGCCCCCCAGCCCCTCCCCAGTGGGAGAGCATATCTGGGGGGAGGGGAGGTTCCTTCTCACTGGGGCGCCAGGTCAGTGAGAGTTGTGGGGGTTTTTTTCTTTTCACTTGCATGTGGCCCCCAGCCCCAAAAAGGTTACCCACCCCTGCCCAAGGGGATTGGGCCGGGGCAGTTCTCCGACTTGTGCGATCAATCCCGATCCCATTTACAAAGGTCCCTTCGAGCACCAGAGTCCGAGAGCAGCACGTTCACGCTACGCCACCCCGTCCTATCCCACTCGTCAGCATCAGCCTCCCCGTGCTCCGCCTTGCTCACGGCTCCCGGCCCAGGGACCTGCTCCCACGCTTCCGCCCCCAAAGAAGGGCTGTGAGGCCAGGTTAATCCCAGCGCCTGGGGAACAGCTCCCGAGCACTGGCCCCATGCTGAGCATTTCCGTCTGCGGTGTTTGACAGGACCAGGAGAAAGGTCTCAGCGCCCTGGAGGGAGTGGGTTTCCGAGTGGGCCAAGGACTCTCGGAGAGGTGAGTGCGAGCACAGGAGGGGAGGGGCGAGAGCAGTGTTCCCTGTAAGCCGTGCGCTTGTGCGGCCAGTCTGCTGATCAGCAGCGCACCCACAGCCGGCTTTTTATTCGTATGGGTGGTGCACAGGCTTCGGTGCACATAACATTATTCCACACATAGATGGCAAAGATGAAAGGGAACACTGAATGGGACGTTCATGAAATTGACAGTGGGGGAGGAAGCTTGCCACAGTGGACAGCTCAGCAGAAGCAACTCCCAGTACAAAGTGATCCCCGTGCACTGGGAGTTTTCATCTGAAATGGAGCCCGCTGGCCAGTGGGGCGGGGGGGAGGCCACCTGCATTCGCACGTGTGAACATGCACCACCAGTAGAAACAAAACTCCTGGCTGTGGGCCTTCTGCTGACCAGCTAGGACAGCATCTGCATCTCTCCTGAGCTGCCGCACAAGCACGCAGCTTACAGGGAACACGGCTGTCGGCCCCTCCTGAAGCGGACGCCTGTAGGTTTGCAGGGCTCTGCCTGTCTGCCCTCCTGCCCACTGGGCAGCCGAATGAGCCAGGGAGTCCGTTGGCGTCACTGATGGGAGGAGTTTTGGACGCTGGGCGAGGCTGGGGTGGCCGATGCCGCGGGGGATGTGTCCTGACAGCATGCACGAGAGGACCCGAAGGGGGTGTGTGTGTGATTTCAGAGCCGAACACTCGGGGACACCAATAGACAGAAAGCGGACGAGCAGCTTTGAAAACGTTTAGGCGGTCTGTTTCCATGGGTCTGTTAAAGGAAAAACACGTCCAAACGCAGGACGGGTTCAGCCCCCACTCCCCTTTGCATGTGGTGCAGGGGCTCCCGGCAGGTCTTACCGAGCCCAGCCCTGAGTAAATCCATCTCCCGTCAGCCACGTCCAGCGCTCCGTCTCTTTGGACACATGCTGGAGGCGTAAGGGAGCTAGGCCCAGTGTCCGCACCGCACGGCTCTGAGCAGTGTCTCGGCTCCGGGTTCGCCCTCCCCCCGGGGCTATCACGCTGTCTGAGGCGGTAGGACCCGTTCAAAGAGACAGTGACCAGTGTTTCCCCCGTCGGCTGCAGGCTGACAAAGGAGATGCCATCTTTCAAGGACGAGCTGGACGTCGTGAAGTTCCTCTGCAAGGATCTGTGGATAAATGTCTTCAAGAAGCAGGTTGACACTCTGCGCACCAACCATCAGGTAAGAGTGGGGCTGCTCTTAGCGAGGGGGACGCTCTCCCAAGGGGTGGGGCCACCCAGGCACGTTGCTGTTCCTGCTGCCCCCTCCTTCCCCCCCGCCACGGGAAGGCGATACAGGGCTGGAGTGCCAACGCAAGCTCCCCGCTGCAGGAGGCGGCGGCCCACCGGCAAGATGGCCACAGACCACGCTTGGTGACCACTGGTTTGGTGGCAGGAAGTGGCTTCCCACTGCGCTCAGGTCGGGGGCTTGGCATCGCTTGAGCCTGTGGTGGTCCAGGAAGGATTTCTTAGCTGGTTGCTGATGCGGGGGGGGGGAGGGGGGTGTCTCCCGTGCTGTGCCGGGGCGCCCTGGTCCATGCTGCTCCCGTATCTGCCGCGTGGCCTCGTCTGTCTCACAGGCCTCGTCCTTGTGGTTCTGAAGCCCAGGCCTCTTGTGTCGAGTCCCGAACCCACAGCTCCTTCATTCCCCCAGGGAACCTACATGCTGCAGGACAATCAGTTCCTCCCCCTAAGCCGGCTGTCCAACGGGAAGCAGTACCTGGAGGAGGCCCCCAAGGTAAGCACAGCGAGGAGACGCCCTCTATCTCCTCCGGGGGCTTTACCCTCCGCTTTGTCAGGGACACAGGAGAGGCGCCGTGCGGGGACCTCCCTGCGGCTCTGTCGGCACCGTAGGCCTTCGTCCGTGCTCAGGTCCCTGTGGTGAAACCCAGTGGCGGAAAGTCCTCCAGGACGTGCTGTGTCCCGCCTCCGGTCAGGCACTGCCGGCTGTCTCGCGAGCCCGGAATCACAACCACAAAATCACAGGAGATTAGGGTCGGGCGGGCCTGCCAGCCGGGCTGGGGACCGCCACCCCGGGGCCCTGCCGTTCAAAAGGGCCCGGGGCTCTAAGCGGCTGTTGCCGCTGCTAGTGGAAGTGCTGATGGCTAGCGCCCCTAGCCCCGCCCCTTCCATCCGAGGGCCCGCCCCTTCTGGGAACACCGAGCCAAAGCCCTCCCTCCACCTTGCCCAGGGGCCCAGCAATTCTATTGGAGCCAATTCCACCCTGGCGAACCAGATCCGGCCCGTGTGCTGCTGTTTGCCCGCCCCTGCCCTAGCTAGACGGGGAGTGACTCTCTCTAGAACAAGGGCTAACCGCTGCTGTTTTGTTGCCCACCCCTGAGCTAGAGAGTCCCTGTTCGATCCCCCTCAATCTAGGGCAGGTATCGCGACTCCCGAAGGCCCCCCCCCTCCCCAGGCAGAACTGACCGACTCTCTGCCTTCCGTGTAGTTTCTTGCCTTTACATGTGGCCTTGTGAAGGGAGCTCTCTCCAACCTGGGCTTCGACAGCACGGTGACGGCCGAGGTGCCGGCGATGCCCTCCAGTAAGTAGCAAGCCTCTGCATGGGGCGGGGGGGCTGAGATCTCTCCTCGCTTTTCCCTAGGGAAAGGGGAGCAGCTAGCACCCTCCTTCCTTGCCCCTCAGGGTCCTGGGGAGCCGTGGGTCACAGCATGATCTGCTGGGCACTGCTCAGCTGTTACAGCACGGCAGCGGCAGCTGTTCGGGGGCCCTGAGTGGGATCAATGGGGCAGAAGGTCTGAGCCCAGTTTTTGGCCCTTGTCACAAAGCTGTCATCACCCCTGGCCCAGGCAGCTCCTCTGGCCGGCAGTGTTCCCTCCCATTTTTTCCACCAATGTGCAGAATGCATTTTGTTCTGTGCACCGAGGCAGGTGTGACTGTGCACCACCAAGAGAAACAAAAAACCCCAAGCTGTGGGTGCATTGCGGGCAACATTGGAATCTCTCCAGAGTGGCCGGCCGAGGGCTCAGCTTGCAGGGAATATTGCTGGCCAGTGGCATCCCGGAGAGGGGTCCAGGAAGGAGCAGACCCCGCAGGCTGAAGGCCCTGGAGGCGGAGGCATTGGAGGAAGGGGTTTTGCTACTGGCTCTGCAGTACAGAGTGGTGTGTGAGGGCGCCCAACCTTCCCCCTGCTCCGTTGTCACTGCAGACAGGGGGCATCTGGGAATGTGTCCAGGGAAACTGAGGCCCAGGGATTTGAGCTCATGGTTCAGTATGTGGTGGGGCTGCACGGAGAAGGCCAGGACAGTGATTTCCCAGGCACATTTTCCCAGGATCTCAGCCATGAGAGCTCACTTTTTCTGGGCTCTCTCCTTCATGAAAACAGACGTTTGTATCCAGATATAGAAGAACAGCCAGACTGGGTTGGAGCAAAGGTCCATCCAGCGCAGTGTCCTGTCGGCCGACCATGACTAATGCCAGGGGCCTCAGAGGGAATGAACAGAACAGGGAATCATCAAGTGATCCCTCTCCATCAACCATTCCCCACCTCTGACAAACAGAGGCTAGAGGCACCATTCCTATCACCCTAGCTAATAGCCATTGACGGACCTAACCTCCAGGAATGAATCTAGCTCTTTTTTGACCCCAGTAAAGTCCTGGCCTTCACAGCATCCTCCGGCAAGGAGTTCCACAGGTTGACTGTGCGCTGCATGAAGAAAAACTTCCTTTTGTTTGTTTTAAACCTGCTACCTATTCACTGCATGTGGTGACTCCTAGTTCTTATGTTATGGGAACAAGTAAATAACTTTTCCTTTATTCACTTTCTCCACACTAGTCATGATTTTATAGACCTCTATCCTGTCCCCCCTTAGGCTAAGTCTAGACTGCAGGCTTCTTTCGGAAGAAGCTTTTCTGGAAGACATCTTCCGAAAAAACTTCTTCCAAAAGAGAGTGTCCACACAGCAAAAGCACATCGAAAAAGCGATCTGCTTTTTCTGACAGAGTGTGTCCACACTGAATGGACGCTATGTTGCACGTAAGCTGCGATTGCTATGGCCACCAGGACACCTGTGCTTTTTCCTCTTTCCTCTTCTTTTGAAAGAACTCCCTCTTCCCCGTCCACACACACCTTTTTCCGAAAGAGCTCTTTCGGAAAAGGGCTTCTTCCTCGTAGAAGGAGGTTTACCCATGTCAGAAAAACCCCTCGGTTCTTTCGAATTTTTCCCGAAAGAACGCGATGGCAGTGTGGACGTAAGTGAAGTTTTTTCAGAAAAACACCTGCTTTTCTGAAAAATCTCTGCAATGTAGACATACGCTTAGTCTCCTTTTTTAAGTCCCAAGTCTTTTTAATCTCTCTTCCTATGGGACCTGTTCCAAACCCCTCATCATTTTTGTTGCCCTTTTCTCAAACTTTTTCCAATACTAAGATATCTGTTTTGAGATGAGGTGACCACAGCTGTATGCAGGATTCAAGGTCCCGTGGATTTATACAGAGGCAATAAAATATTCTCCGTCTTATTCTCTGTCCCTTTTTTAACAATTCCCAACATTCTGCTGGCTTTTTGGACGGCTGCTGCACATGGCGGGGATGTTTGCAGAGAACACCAAGCTCTCTCTTTCGTGTGGTCATCGTGAATTGAGTCCCCCTCGTATTGTAAGTGTGGGTGGGATTATGCTTTCCCAAGGCCTGCGTGGAATGCTCAGGGCTTTCTTTTTCTCCCAGGTAAATTTCAAGTGGTGATTCAGAAATCCTGACCTGACGCTGATGGCTGGGAATGGGTGGAAGAGAGTGGAGCAGGCTGCAGCCCTGTTTCAGTAGAGCTGGTTTCTTCGTACCAGGACATCCTCGTTTTGCAATAAAGCGCGTTTGATTTTCGTTCGTCTGTGCTGTCCTCTCTGTAACCACCCAGCTCCTGTCGGGCGGGTATTCAGGGGCTGGTGTTCTGGTGCTACGGACGTGAAGGAGCTTGAGCTGATGGGCTGTGTAGAATAGCCATCCCTCTCCGTCTGAGGGGCAGGAGCAGAAAAGGCCTGCGGTAACCTGAGGTTTGGGTGTGATTCTCAGGTCTCCGGGTAAGCAGAAGAACATAAGAGCGGCCAGACTGGGTCAGACCAAAGGTCCATCTAGCCCAATGTCCTGTCGGCCGACAGTGGCCAGTGCCAGGTGCCCCAGAGTGAGTGAAAAGAACAGGGAACCATCAAGTGATCCCTCCCCATCAACCATTCCCCACCTCTGACAAACAGAGGCTGGGGACACCATTCCTACCATCCTGGCTAATAGCTATTGATAGACCTAACCTCCAGGAATGTATCTAGCTCTTTTTTGACCCCTGTTAAAGTCCTGGACCTCACCACATCCTCTGGCGAGGAGTTCCACAGGTTAACTGTGCGTTTTGTGTGCAGAAAAACTTCCTTTGGTTTGTTTTAAACCTGCTGCCTATTCATTTCATTGGGTGACCCCTCGTTCTTATGTGATGGGAACAAGTCAATAACTTTTCCTTATTCACTTTCTCCACACCAGTCATGATTTTATGGACCTCTGTCCTACCCCCCTTAGTCTCCTCTTTTCCAAGCTGAAACGAGCCCCTTTTTAAGAGACTCTGAGTCCCCCGCTGACCCCGGACTCCATGCGGCGCTTCCGCTTTGAAATGTACAAGAGCCCCAGTGGAACGCCACCTCTGCGCCCTGCGCCCTCCCACGGAGCTGGAGCGGGGGGGCGGGGAATTGGTTTTTAAGCCGGCTCCCTCCTGCACCCCCTTCTCTTCCCCCCCCTTGCTGCCTCTTTCTGATAGAGGCAGCGAGAGTGGAGGGAAGCAACAAGTCGACGAGCGTCAACTATCTGAGAAGCTTTGCTTATCGGATAGTCGATTAGTCGCTTCCATCCCTCCTTGTCCAGCCCACCTGCCCCAGTGGCTAATGGGTTTGGCACGGGACACCCCTGGGCCCGAGAACACGGGGGAGCCGAGGGTTTCCCGTTCAAACCCTGCGTGCGCCGTGGTCGACCAGCTGTGAGCTTTGGAGCTAATATACACCAGGCCCCACCCCCCTCCCCGGGCTTGCTCACACACTGGCGGCGCTGGCCACTTACCAGCACTTTGATGACTGCGCCGAATGAGTCTGAGCTGGAGGAAGAGGCCAGTCCCGGCCCGGTTCTTCAAGACTCCAGGCCGGCCACAGGTGCCGACTCCGTGGGTGCTCAGCCACACCCCATCCTGGGAGGGTGAGGACGTGGGTGTGGGACAACACTTACCTTGCTGTGGGTCTGTAGGTGACGCGACTCAATCCGTCACCCCGAGGCAGTGTGGCCTAATGGCCAGAGCCACTTGGTTGCAGGGCAGCACAGCCCAACGGCCAGAGTCTGTCATGTAGCTCCTAGGTTACAGGGCAGCATGGCCTAATGGCCAGAGTCAAAGGAGTTGGGGGAACCGCCCTGGTGGGGGGCCCAGGTCCACCCTACTCCACCAGGCCCCGACCCAGGCCCCTGTCAGTGGGGGAGTGATCCGCTCCTCGCTCAGCAAGGAATCCCACCACAACATGTGGAGCTCACTCAGGTGGGAGATACCCCTGGTGCACCCGCCCTCTGTCACTTCCTACCCGTTCTGGCATTGGGGTGATCCACATACATGGTTTCCGGGCCCTCAGGTTCCACTGCTTCTGGAGGCTTGATGCCGCCTCTCAGGTCTCTGGCTGGGTTGCTCCTGTAGCAGGTCCCTCCTCTCCAACAGCCAGCCCAGACTGAGCTGAGCTGCTCTTTTTTATACTGCCCCAGCACTTGGAGCATGCCCAGTTGGGATGGAGGGGCGGGACTTCCTTTGCCCACAGGGTTTTAACCCCCTCTATCCCAGTGTGGGGTATGCACACCCCATCACAGGCACCCACAGAAAAAAACCACAGTGGGAGCCCACCCCCCCCCCCCGCCCCCCGCCCACCAGAGCTGTGTGACGGCGCCACAGATCAGCTGTGTGGCAGCTAGGGGCAGGTGGAGAGCAGCAGGCAGGCGGGGGCCTTGGGGGAGGGGTTGCAGTATTGGTTCTCATAGCCAGGTAAGGAAATGTTTTGCAGCATTAACGTGGCCCAGTGACATCTGCAGGGCTTCCCAAAGCAGGTTTCACCCCCAAATACGAGCAGGCAAGCTCGGCAGTTACTTACCGCAGCTTCGTTACACCCCATTTCACACCCCAGCCCCATTCCCAGGGCCGAGAACCAGGAAAAACCCAAAGTAAAGCTCCCATCCTCGTTTGGATACTTGCTCTTGGGGAGATTGCAAGTCTGACTGATGGCCACGCTTTGGGGGGGGGGATCTGTGTTAGCCTGTTTCAGCAAAACAGATCTGGAGTTCCCTGGTGCCAGAAAGGCTAATACATGTATTTATCTCTTTGGGCTGGAACCCAGCTTTGTCAGATGCATGAATACTTTGTGCCATTATCAAAGTCATGGAGGAAGACACCGAATAGGAACAGATGGACCCCCCCCCCTTGTGAGACCCTTCCAGTTGGACTGTGAACCACTCTTGGGGAACGGTTATCCAACCAGTCATGTGCCCACCTTATAGTCGCTCCACCTCGCTTGTATTTCCCTAGTTTGTTCGGGAGACGTTCATGCGAGACAGTGTCAAAAGCCTTACTACAGTCAAGCTATAGCACAGCTACTGCTTTCCACAAGGGCGTGTTACCTTGTCAAAGAAAGTTGTTAGCTTGGTTGGACACGATTGGGTCTTGCCAAATGCACGTCGTTGCCTATCACCTTTTTATCTTCCAGGCTTGGAGAAGCGGGTGAAGCTGGGAAGGCCAGCCCTGTGCCCCGCCTCTTCCAGCCATGGCCCCGCCCCCTCCAGCCAAGGCCACGCCCCCACATGCTGCTCTCAGCCACCGGTGGCCCTGTGCAGGACAGAGGGAGGGGCTGAAAGGTCTTCCCTTCGAGTTCCTGCCCCCCAAGCGCAGTCCCAAGACCAGAAAAGTTCTGTGTCCCCGCTGCAGTCCGGGGGCGGCCCGCGTTCCCCCCCACCAAAGGTTCTGTGACTGGTGTTAGAAATGCCAGTCCTTGCTCTTGCTCAGGTCCGCCTACATGGTCCGCTCGACTGAGCATGAGCAGGCAAGCCAGGCCTCCGCCAGATGCAATCGAATCTCCGTTGTTGTTGCAGAACCACCTATTGGCCCTGGCCAATCTTTCGTAGCAACGTAGCCTCCCGGAAGCTCTTGGGCTTTGCTTGGATCGTTAATCGCAAACCGGTGGTTTTTGCAGTTCTCCGCCATTCGCGCCGTTTGGTTTTCACAGCTTTCCTCCACCTCCTTATCCCATGCCTTGTTCTTGATTTAGGGCGGAGGCCATTTGCATTTTAAGGGCTTCAGTTTGTACTCTCTGTCCGGCTATCAGGGTCTCAGGATGAGGACGCTGGCATCTTGTTTCTTCCCTCCCTCTTTTGTAATTTGCTGGCATCTTTTCTCTTATCTACTCTCAGTCAACCTGTGGAACTCCTTGCAAGAGGATGTTGTGAACACCAGGACTTAACAGGGTTCAAAAAAGAACTAAATAAATTCATAGAGGATAGGTCCATCAAGGGCTACTAGCCAGGATGGGTAGGAATGGTGTCCCTACCTCTGTTTGTCAGAAGCTGGGAGGGATCGATCATTTAATGATTCCCTGTTCCGTTCATTCCCTCTGGGGCAGCTGGTACTGTCCACTGTCAGCAGACAGGGCACTGGGCTAGATGGACCGTTGGTCTGATCCAGTCTGGCCGTTCTTCACACACAGAACAGCACAATAACATCGAAAGGGAATTTCAAACAGGAGAGAACAATTCTGTCTAAGGCAGACTAGAACAAAGCACTCTCCAGTGTTACTATGAAATATCCACGTGTAGACAAAATTATTTTAATATACATTTAGTAAACTTACAATAAAGGACAAAACAATTTCATCCCAAATCAATTATTGCCATACACCCTTGTATTTCTGTGTCTGATTTTGTAAGCAAGTCGATTTTAAGTGAGGTGATTTGGGGTGGGGGGGGAGGTAGGCAAGATAAATCAAACTCCTAAAAGGGCTACACTAATCCGGACAGGTTGACTAATCACTGCTCTAATCTACGGTATCAGACACATATACAGACAAAACCAGAGGCAATGAGAGAAGCCCTCCCCTTCTCCATCCCTGGGGTGAAACTTCTGAGTTTTGGTCGGAGGTGAAATTTGGTGGCTGAGGTCTCTGGGCTTAGCAGTGGAGCTGTTGAATGGAGTCGAGGAAGGGGCTTTGGAGTGGTGGAGGAGATGCAGCCCGAGGGGTTGGGTCAAGCAGCCAGAACTGGGAGGGCTTCTCCATCAGTACTGCACGCTGGAGAGCGTCACGTCCCCCGCTATCTCCAGCTGATCCACCTGGTTGGCAGGGATGCGGTAGATATAGTTGAACATGTGCAGCCCGTTCACCGAGACCTGGTAGCTGTCCTTTGTGCTCAGGAGCTCCATCTGCAGGGGAGAGAGAAGATTGACATTGGTGTGGCCCCGGGTCTGCGAGGACCCCCATCCTGCTGGTACCACAAGGCCCTGGGGAGCTCTCACTTCGTCTGGCAGCACGTTGGCCAGGAAGAGGAAGTTGAACCCAAGCAAACCTTCTCCTGACCCGCAGGAACACTTCCTCCCAGAGCCGGCGTAATGCAGCCGCTGGCTAAGTGCCAAGCTCGCATCCTGCCACGGGTTGCCCCCACGGACACAGATTGTGGGTGCAGCCCACGTAGTGCCTAGAGCAGGAGTTCCCAACCTGTGGGCCACAGACCCCTGGCGGTCCACGACGGTATTGCCGGGGGTCCGTGGAAAGTTTTTAAAAGTGTAAGGTTGGCCAGATCCTCTCTTCTCTTCTCTTTTCTCTCCCCCGGTGTGTGTGTGTGTGGGGGGGAGTTCTGTGAAATTTTAACAGATTGAAAAGGGGTCCGTATGCTCCAAAAGGTTGGGAACCCCACTGACCTAGAGAGCTGTGTATGTGGCCCACAATCGTAAATACTTTGAGGATCGCTGCTGTACACCACCCCGGATAGGTGTTACTTCTCACCTGTTCTTAGAAACTTCCAATTGACAGAGATTCCACAGCCCCCCTAGGCAATTTATTCCAGTGTGTCACCACCCTGACAGGCAGGAAGTTTTTCCTAATGTCCAGCCTCAACCTCCCTTGCTGCAGTTTAAGCCCATTGCTTCTTGTCCTGCCATCATTGGTTAAGGAGAACAATTTACCACCCCTCTCTTGATAGCAACTTGTTTGTAGTCGAAGCTAGATACCCACGCTCACCCTCAGTTTTTTTCAAGTGTTTCCTCATAGGTCATGTGTTCTCGAACTTTCCTAATTTGTGTTGCTTTCCTCTGGGCTTTAGCCAATTGTGCACATCTTTCCTGACGCGCTGTGTCGTGCCCAGAATCGGACACAGTACTCCAACTGGCAGTTCGTCAGTGCCGAGTGGAAGAGTGACTTCCCATGTCTTCCTTTTCATATTCCTGCTAATCCCAGCATGATGTTTGCCTGTTTTATTGAGCTGTATTACATTGCTGACTCATAGGTCGTCCGTGATTCATTTTAATCCTCAGGTCCTTTTCTGCAGTACTCCTTCTTGGGCTGTCCTTGCCCATTCTGTATTGGTGTGGGTGAGTATTTCTTCCCTAGCGTAGGCCTTCGCACTTGTCCTTGTTGTATTTCATCCGGTTTAGTTCAGACCATGTCTCCAGATTGCCAGAAGCATTTTGAATTCTAACTTCCTCTTCCCAAGTGCTTGCAACTCCTCCTGGCTTGGTATCACCTGTGGATGTTAGATGTGTACTCTCTGTGCCATCCACATCATTTAAGAAGATATTGAATAGACTCACACCTCGGTAAGATCCCTGTGGGACCCCACTTTATATGCCCTTCCAGCTTGATTGTGAACCACTACTCCGTCACTAGATTGTGACCCACTATTCTGTCACTAGATTGTGAACCACTATTCTGTCACTAGATTGTGACCCACTACTCTGTCACTACTCCTGGAGTCCACTTTTCCAGCCAGATGCACATCTAGGCTCTGTTTCTCTGGTTTATCTGTGAAGCAACGTGAGACAATATCAAAAGCCTCTCTAAAAATCAAGATAAATCCCATTTGCTGCCATTCACCAGGTCTGTTACCCTGTCGAAGAAGGATGCTAGGTTGGTCTGACATGATTTGTTCTTGACGACTGCATGTTGATTGTTATTCTCTTCTAAGTGCTTATAAATGGATTCTTTGATTATTTGTTCCATTATCTTTCTGGGTACAGAAATTTAGCAGACTGATCTGTAATTCCCTGGGTTGTCCTTATTTTCCCTTTTTATAGCTAACTTTTACATTTGTTCTCAAAGGGTGCATCTACACCGCACCCTAAACTCGAAATAAGATACGCCATTTGTGCTACACAAATGGTCTCTCTTATTTCAAATCTATTTCAAAATAGCTTATTTTAAAACCTGGCATGTCTACACAGCACCAAATTTCAAAATAACGTGCTATTTCGAGACATCCTGGAACTGTCGTGGAACGAGGGTTATCGGGATGCCGAAATTGCGCGCCCGTTTTTTTTGAAAAATATTTTGAAATAACGGGAGGCTTGTGTAGACGGGGTAGCTATTTTGGGTATCCTGAAATAACCGTGCCATGTAGATGTACCCAAAGCTAATCGATAACGGCTCACAGATCTCACCAGCTAGTTCCTTAAATCTTCCACGAGGTATTTCGTCAGGCCCTGCTGACTTGAAAACACCGAATGTATTTAAGTAATTCTTACTTGTCCTTTCCCTGGTGTAGCCTTAGAACCTGCCCCATGTATGCTGATGTTTGCTGTTAGTCTAGCGATCACCACTATTGGTTTTTTTTTCTTGAATACCGAAACAAAACAGACATGCAATACGTCAGACGTTGCTGTGTTTTCTGTTATTGCCTTTCCCGTCCCCTAGCACATAGGGTTGGAAGAAACCTCAGGAGGTCATCAAGTCCCCTACCCACTTTTTCCATTTTCAGTGATTTTGTCAGCTGTTTCAAAAAAGGCTCCTCCATCTATTCTTCCTGGCTAGGTGTGTAGGGTAGACCCATGCCACCATTTCATCCTTGGTTGGTTTTTTTTAACACCTTTTCTATCTGTACCCGGCAACTTTCAACAGGTCCACCTCCCACTTCTCTCTCCGCCTCAGTGTATACAGCTTGGATACACAAGGCAACGCCACCTCCCTTCCCCCCCCTGCCCCTCCCGCTGGTTAATCCTAAACAAGCAGTACCCTTCTCTACCCATGTTCCAGGCATGTGATTTCTCCCAAGTCTCTGGGACGCCAATTATCTCGTCACTGTGATGATTCACGCGTATTTCTAGTTCCTCCTGTTTTGTCTCTCTGTGTCAACATGCAGTCGACCCACGATTTGCCGACATGCCTGGGCTTATTGGTTAACCTCATCGACTACACGCACTTCCCCCCCCCCCCACTGCCTTGCTGCCTCTGTATCAGAGGCAGCAAAGGGGCGGGGAAGGTGGGAGCCGGTGCCCGTGGGGAGCTGGCTTTTAGGCCCATGAGGACCGGAGCCACGGAGCTGCCCACCCCCCGCCCCCACTGCGCTGCTGCCTCCGATAGAGAGACAGAAGCACAGAGGATGAGGGGGCAGGAAGTTGGCTTTTAAGCCAGCTCTCCGAGCGCACCGGGTGTGCGGCGCCACCTCCCCCTTCCCCCTTCCCGCCTATATCAGAAGCAGCAGTATGGGTGGGGCGGCGGGAAGGCTGGGATGTCGGTGCAGCCCCTGTCCACAGGGGGCTCTGATCCCCCGTGGACAGGGGATGCTGCTGCCCCATGCTGCTGCCTCTGATACGGAGGCAGCAGCACAGAGTGGTAGAGGGCTCCTTGGGAGTGGGGCCGGAGCACACTGGCTGCCGGCCCCACCCCCGGGGCCTATCGAAGGATCACGTAGCCGCTACGTTTTGAGGCGGTGACACGATTATTCAGTTAATCGTTATCTCACATCCCTAGCTCAGACATCGGGGACATTCATCCGATTCCCCCTCTGGTCCGTTTTTCTCTCCATGGCGCCTGCTGCAATCGACCGGGCTCCCGCCAGACTCTGACCCCCCGGGCCGATCTAACGTGCGAGCTTTTGTCGCTTGCCCCCATCAAGCCTGAAATTCGGTGATGCTCATATTTCTTCCTACTCTCATTCCTGGACACAGCCGGGCTGGTTCCGCTGAAACGCAGCCGGAAAAAAATCGCCGTCCAAAGCTGCTACCTGCTTCGAGCAATTTCACCCTGAATTTCAGGCTCCGTTATACACAACTGAAAAGGGGGGTCTCATCACGGAAAGGGCCAAGCCACCCCAATAATCAGGGGTAGGGAGAATAAATGCTGCAGAGCACAGACGCTTCTGTTCTCCCTGGCTCCCAACGCAAGACGTTGGGAGTATCCCGTGATAGGCTGGGGTGTTGTTTTGTGGTGTTTTATTGCTGTCAGAGGCTTTCATCAAGGCCAAGAAATTAGCAAGATTCAACAAGAGATTGGCTGTCTCTGTGAATAAAAAAACCCTCTGGCATTGTACTAGTTCAGTCTAACAGCGGCTTGGGCCGGGAGAGAAAACCTCAGGCTTCAAGCTAAGCCACCGCTAATTAGTAGGCATTTCCTCGTTTGAAACAAAACCAAAACCCAACAATTGATCTCGACTCTTTCTGTGTCTGGACCACTCCAGTACAGGTAAATTGAAATTCTCGCCCCCCCTGCAGTGGCAAAGCCCCTCTCAAGATGAGAAGAAATATTTTCTTGGCCAGGATGCTGTCTCGGCATGAAACGGGGCTGAAGGATTTTGTTTCACCTGGGCCTGTGGCTCTGGGAAGTCCCTGATTCCAGGGGCGACCCATGGGGGGTAGGATAAAGGGTCACGTGCCCTCCCAAATGCTGTGGGGGGGAGGGTCGAGGGGCCCACAGCTGCGGGTAGCTTGGGGCCCCTCACTTTTGGGGCCTTCCCCAGGAGGACCTGGGAAGGAGGAGGGGACCTGGTGCCAGCAGCCGGGGTCAGGCCCACCCCTACTTTCATCGGCAGTGTGGGGGGGGGGAGCGGCACAACCTGGCCCCACCCCACACTGTTTCCTAGCCCCCAGCCGCATAGCTCAGGGGGAAGGGCTTGGTGGAAGGGGTGGAGTGGAATGGGGCAGGAAGAGGCGGGAAGGGGGCGGGGCACTAGAGCGGGCTTGGGGAAGGAGTGTAGTGGTGGCAGGATGGGGATGGGAAGAGGCGGGGCCTGGGATGGAGGACAGGGGGATGTCCTGGGCCCCGCACCCTCCTAGGGGCAGCACTCCCCGAGGTTAAGGGTGGCATGGGGAGGAGTCACTGCGGGGTGGGGGGTGGGGGGGCTGGTGCCCCCTTGTGTCCTTCCCCGCTGCCTGATTCCTAGCTGCCCAGCCCCCCCCAGCTCTGACAGCCGCCTCCGGGGCTCACCTGGAACGCTTGGCCTGGTGAGAAAGGCAGGGTGGAGACCTGCCGCTCCTCGGAGCCCCACGTGCCGTGGGTCTGGGTGTTGCGCACCAGCGCCCGCTCCTTCAGCCGGGAGTCGATGTGCAGGGCGATGTTGCCGGTCAGGCTGTGTTTCAGATTGACGTGGAATCTAGGAGGCGGGAGGCGGGGTTGGGTCAGCGCGGCTCACAGCGAGGCCGCCGGGCGAAATGGACCAGGCCAGGGCACAGCGGGGAGCGGGACGGACCCGTGTCTGGCCGCCCACCCCACCCGCTGGTGCAGGGCGCAGTCCCCCCCCCCCCCCGGGATCCTGCGTAATCGGTTTAGCCGGCGACCGGATTCAACGGGATTGGACCTCCCTCCAGGCGAATCTCCCCCTGCCCCCACGGCCGCTCCGATCAGCTGGGGGTGCAGAGCAACTTGGGCGCGGCCCCCTGCAGGCCGCGTGCGAAACCCACCTGTTGGCGTAGAAAGGCACGTTCCCCACGATGGTGATCTTGCGGCAGGCATTCCTTGGGAGGGCCACTTGGAATGGGATGGCCTGAAAAGAGAGCCCAGAATTGCCCAGGTCACAGTACCTGTGGGCGGGGAGGGGGGGCCGTCCCGACCCCTGGCTGGGTGGAAGGCAGATCTGGAGGCGGGAGGTAGGGTGGCGGAGCAACTGAGTTGCACAACCGGCAGCCTGGTGCACATCTGCCCAGGCCTCGGTGCACGCAACAAAATTTATTCTGCACATGAACAGACCCTCCACCCTCCCGCCCATCAGAGCACCAGGCGCTAATCCCCTAGCAGGAGCGGCTGAGAGGCACCTCCAGGCTTATCAGGCCCTGGAAGGACAGGGTGGCTGGGGGGAGTCATCACCAGCAGTCCCACAAAGCCGAGCGCTCGGGCAGCCACCCAGGAGAGATTTCGGTGCCACCTAGTGGATTAGCAGAGCCCCCACAACCGGCAGCCTGAGTGGTGCACATCTGCCCATGAGTGGTGCACATCTGCCCATGCCTCAGTGCATGCAACACATTTTATTCTGCACATGGACGGAACAAATTAGCGGGCACATTGGTTGTTACTGGCTCTGTGGATCTGTTGCCCTAACCAGGCTCAGCTAGGTGCAGCTGCCCGCACCTTGCTGCCGGGACGGTGGGGTGGGGGGGGCGGTTTAGGAGCTGGACCAAGGCTGGAGCCATTCGGGGCAAGGAGGGTGGGCAAATACGCCAGAAAACCCTGACTCTGGCCCGGCTCTGCCTGGCTCTTTGCTGTTTGGCTGGATACTCACGGGGTTTGTCACAATCCTAGGCGCCTGGTGCTGGGGAGAGACACAAAGACAGTCAGAACAATCCCCCATACATCACCACATAACCCCCCCACACACCCCCGGCCCGTCAGCGCCCCAGGGGCTAAGCCCCTAGCAGGAGGCCCCCACCGCTCACCGGCGTTTCTGGGTCTCCGACAGGCCTCTGGGCATGCACCCGCCTGGGGCTCAGGGGACGCCACGAGGGTCCAGGCAGCCCCACAAGACCCTCTTCCGGCAGCCACAAAGGGTCTCCATGGAGCTGGCTGTGACGTAGTGCGGGCGCTGTACACTCTGGTGGCCCTGGGTTCATTCTGGTTGGCATTCACTGGTTGCTGTGTTGTGCGGGTGTGACCCTTGCTGGTCTGCAGAGACTCTGTGTGTGTGTGTGTGTCCGTCCCAACGGGGATGGTCCCTGAGGGAAGGCAGATCGGCATGGCCCAGCTGGCCTGACACCTGGGCTAGGTGGAGGAATCTGAACAAAGCAAGCGGCGTGGCTGCCTGGGGGCTCAAGGACCGGTTGCTGGGGGTTGGGGCAGTCTGGGCGGAGGGCAGCATGAAGAGAGCAGACTAAGTCCAGGACAGGGGGGTTCAGGGGCCTGTGAACCCCTTTCCCCCAAGAGAACTAAGGCTCTGCCCTGGCTCTTGTGGTAACATTGAGCCGGTGCTGCGCCGTATCTCTGAGAAGCAAACAAACCTTCTATTCCACGGCCTGATGGAGAGCCACATCTGGCTGCGGATGGGGGTGCAGGGTGGGGGGCTCCCCAACACGCCGTCACACTGGCTCCCAAGAAGGTGCCTCTGGGCCCCACCCGGCTCCCGGCCGTGTCCCAGAAATGCTCCCTGTGGCCGCGGGCGGCCATTCCAGCCGGGCCCACCTCTCTCCTGTGCCGCCTGCCCCCGGCGGCGTCTCCTGAGCGGTGCCTCCCCGGCGCGCCCCTCTGACAGGCACATCCCCCCTTCCCCCCGGCCTCGTGAGCACCCCTCAGAGCTGCCAACGGTCGTGAGCGGAAAGGACCCGAAAAGCAGGGACGGGAGGAAACGGAACAGCCCCTTCTGCGGGAGAGCAAACACGACAGGTGAACTGCCCCCAGATCTGGTGGGAGCCTGGTGCCCAGTGTCTGTGGCCCGTTTGAGTCTTCGTCACCCTGGCAAGGCCACGGTGCTGGGGCCTGAGCCATCATCAGACTCACGGCGCTGCTGGGGTTGTTCTGGTTTCAAGAGCTCTGGGACGGCGCAAGATGCCGGGCCGGGGGGTTGGCGCAAGCAGTCAAAGGGGAAGCGCAGCCCGACAGCTACGGGCGGCCCGGGAAAGGGAAGAGAAAAGAGGACGGAAGCCTGGGGGAAGATGATCCCACTGCGGTAAAAGCCAGGAGAGGAAAGCCACTGCGGGGAAAAGAAAGCAGAAGGCAAACAATGGAAGTGGTGGGTGAGCGGCCCAAAGAAGCGGTCAGCATTACGAGCAGCCACTCCTCCATGTAACCAAGATGAGCTTTGGGATCGGCGTTCCGCGGAAGCGGAGTGCGTGGGCGGCCGCGCAGGAGAGGGTCAAATGCTGCCCGGCTGATGAGCAGCGCCTCCCTCCTCTCCCCCCGCTAGGCGTGTTGTTTCGAGAGGTGGTGCATGTTCTCACATGCCTCGGTGCACATAACACAATTTATTCCGCACACAGGTGGGCAAACAAATCCGCACAGGGATGGAAATGATTGGAAGGGAGCATTGATAGGGAATTCTGGGCGCTGCACAGAAATAACAGCTGGGCTTAACCACAGCAAAGGATCAACTTGTCAGTGAAGCTAGCCATGTCCCAGACAGACCAGGCAGCAGGAAACAGCAAGGAAGCCACCATCCCAGCGCTGGTAGAAAACAGGCCGACGGAAGAAGTTACAGGTGGGGAGTGAGTCAAAACTGGCTGGCAGAGAATCGGCAGCAAAGGGAAGGCAGGAATTAGTGATCCTAACACCGATGTGCAGGAGAGGCAAATTCCCCAGGGCTTCATATCCCCAGATAAGCACAAAATCAGGGAGGGGATGGAATCCAGATCTCCCACTTGGAAGGACGGAACAATCATAAAAACATCAGGGCGGCCAGACTGGGCCAGACCAAAGGTCCATCCTACCCAGTGTCCTGTCGGCCGACAATGACCAATGCCAGGTGCCCCAGAGGGAGGGAACACAACAGAGAATCCTCACATGATCCCTCCCGTCACCCATGTCCAGACAAACAGAGGCTCGGGACACCATTCCTACCCATCCTGGCTAGTAGCCATTGATGGACCTAACCTCCAGGAATCTATCCAGCTCTTTTTTGAAACCTGTTAAAGTCCTAACCTTCACCACATCCTCTGGCGAGGAGTTCCACAGGTTGACTGTGCGCTGGGTGAAGAAAAACTTCCTTTTGTTTGTTTTAAACCTGCTGCCTATTCATTTCATCTGGTGATCCCTAGTTCTTATATTGTGGGAATAAGTAAATAACTTTTCCCTATTCACTTTTTCCACACCAGTCATGATTTTATAGGCCTCTATCCTATCCCCCCTTAGTCTCCTCTTTCCTAAACTGAAAAGTCCCAGTTTTTTTAATCTCTCGTCATATGGGACCCATTCCAAGCCCCTCATCACCGTGCTTATAACTTGGGAGAGGAGAGCAATGCAGCGAGAGAGCTGGGGCTGCAGAAATGCAACAGCGACACCTTTATCACGGAGCAAAGGATGCCCATTTTTACCAGCAGCTAATCGATGTGTGGGACTCCCCGCTGCAGGACAGCATAGAAATTAGAGAGAAAAAAGACCGGCTAGGTTGGGTCCTTCTCAACAGTCTAGGAACTGAAGACCGCAAGGGGCAGCCTGGGTTCTGGAATCCAGTCCTGGCAACACGTCATAATCCCATTTCTGGATTTCTCAAGTGCCAGCTTAAACCCAGTGAGGTTTCTGGTCACTCCTTTGGAGGGCTGGTCCGGAACCTCCCGCCTCTGGTGGGTAGCCTATTCAAGGTAGGCTTGCCAACTCCCCAGACCAGACGGACTTGGTCTGGCCAGTCCGGGAGAGCCTCGTTACCCTAATTCAAGGGTGTAGTCTGGTCCAGTTGTAATGAGCTCAGACAATGGCCCTCACCCTGGGAAACTTTCACCATTTCGTAAATCTCATTAGCCCAGAACGCTTCCTGTTATTTGCCCCACTTTCACCCCGTTACTCCTGATTCTACCCTCTTTTTGCCCAACCTTAAACTAGGAAGACCATAAGAACGGTCAGCCCGGGTCAGACCAAAGGTCCATCCAGCCCGGTGTCCTGTCGGCCGACAGCGGCCAATGCCAGGGGCCCCAGAGGGAGGGAACAGAACAGGGAATTGTTAAGTGATCCCTCCCCTGTCGCCTATTCCCAGACTCTGACAGAGGTAGGGACACCATTCCTGCCTAGCCTGGCTAATCACCATTGATGGACTGATCCTCCATGAATTTATCTAGTCCTCTTGTATCTAGCCCTCTTTCTTGACTGATAGTGCACCTTTCTGGCCACTAAACCCCCCCCCCCCCCCCGCCCAGAGGCCTGGACTCCGTGCAACAGCCAGGGAGCGACAACGTGCCACCGCTTGACAGCCCCGTTTGTCACCCGTGCACTGAATTTCCCCCAGCAGAGCGGGCAGACGAAGGGGCTGGCTGTGCTGCAGCGGGGGGGTGCTGGGGGGGGGGGAACGCAGCTCTGCCAGGGGCAGCAGGGACTACCCACCGGAGTACAATCCTAGCTGAGAGGCTAGGCTACCTCGGAGCTGCCGTGGCTACACAGGTTAGCGCGCACGCGGCTACTCCAGGCCCGTCAACAAGGTGGGGAAAGGGGGCAGGTGCCCCAGGCCCGGTGATTCAAAAAGGCCCAAGGCCCAGGAGAAGCAGCAGCTGGTGCTCTGGGCCCTTTAAATCGCCATGTGGCACGCTCTGGGCAGCTCTCAGGGCTGGCTGGAGGGTAGAGGGTGGCCAGCGTGGCACGCTCTGGGCGGTATTGAAAGCTGGCTGCCCTAGCCCCGCCTCTTCCACCTGAGGCCCCACCCCTTCCACTGAGGCCCTACCCCTTCCACCTGAGGCCCCGCCTCCGCACCTTGCCCAGGCGGCTGGCAAGTCTGTCGGCCTCCCCTGGTCTACTCAAACCAGAAAGTCCACCTATGGAACTCCCCGAAGTCACACGTTTGCTGGTTTTGCTCAAGCCAGGCATGCCTGCCCCTGGCCCTCATGGGGCGTTGCTGGGTCTGTGGAGGGCTGGCTCCCCTTAGGAGAACTCCCTGCCCTCCTCGTGGCTTTTAAATGCCGCCCCCCCGGAGAGAGCAGGGCAGGGGACGGCAGCCGCACTGCATCGGGCTGTGCCCAGTACTGCGGCAGCTGGTACCTGTGTGGGGAAGTTCTTCACTTTCTTGCTCTGCAAAGACAGAAGAGAGAGTTCACGATGCAGGGATGGAACAGTGCAGCCGATTAACCGATAAGCAAAAGCTTCTAGGTTAATGCTGTAGACGACACTCATTTCCCCCCAGCCTCTGCCAGTACGTTTTTTAGCAGGCTGGCCAGCAGCCTAGCTCAGTCCTGGCTCGCGCTGGGTCCAGAACCTACCCCGCTGCGGCTCTGCATTTAAAGTGTATTAGGAGCCAGGCAGGCAGGCAGGCAGGCAGCCCGGCTCAGCTCCTACTCGTGCCAGGTGCAGGAGCTCAGACCCCCCTTAGACAGGGGCTGCTGCCACCTCGCGCTGCTGCCTCTGTATCAGAGGCAGCAGTGCAGGGAGACAGGCAGCCAGTCCACGAGGGGAGCTGGTTTTTAAACTGTCTCCCCTCGCAGACCAGCTCCCGCTTGGCCGCCCGCATTGCTGCCTCTGATACCGGCGCCGCCCCCGGGGACTATCGCATAGTCGACTAACCGATAAGAATTCACGAGTTGACTCGACTAGTCAAGTAACCGATATTTAACATCCCTGGGCTGCGCAGCTCGTCAGCTGCAGATCCCCGGCCTCTCGCCTTTCCTTGGTCGCCTTCGCCTGCTCTGCCAACAGACGCGGGACAGCCCGGCCTCCAGGGTCCAGCAGGGCCTTTCCAGCTCTGAGGGCTGGGAGCCCCCGCCAACCAGGCTTGATTTTGACCCAATGGAGCCGCAGGACCTCAGCAGGTCGTTCTTTGCTCCTCCCTTGTGTCTTTTATCTCGCTCCAAGCACCCTGCCTCCTGCATAGGCACCCCGGGGGAACCACTGGGAATAGATCTCAGCGCATTCTCGTAGCTTTCCTTCCCCGTCCAGGCTCAGCATCTGTCCCTTGCAGGGGCGGCTGGGCTGGATCCTCTCGTCTGTGCGACACACGAGATTGGACTAGCTCAGGGGTGGGAGATACTTTTGGCGGGGGCGGTGGGGCAGGCACTTCACAAATTTTGATGCACGGTCACGGGCAGGAAGGGGTGGGGTTGGGGCTACAGAGCGTGTGTGTGTGTGTGTGTGTGTGTGTGTGACAGTGACTGTGTTTGTGGCACAGACACTGGGAGAGTGTGTGGGGCAGCGATTGCGTACGTGTGGCACGGAAACCGTGTGGCCCAGGCTGAGCATGTGACAGTGACACAGAGGGTGTGCGCTGGCGAAGTGTCCGAGAGAAGCTACGCGCTGTCTCTTTAAGGGAAATCTGTCCTTCTGTTATCTCCCCCCTCCCCGGCTCTGAACCCCTCTGAGTCACACACTTTGGATTGGCGCATCTCTGCTGACTGTGTCTCTCTGTCTACGCCCCCTGCTCAGGGGCAGCTCAGAAAGCAAGAAAAGGAGTATAAAATGGCATAACCAGCACGCCAGAGACCAAAGCCAAGGGGTCTTCTGTGACCACGCCCCGTCAAGCAAAAATCCTCAGCTATGTACTTATGGAGCCAAATATCGTATTTTAGTGTTGCTATAAGAATATAAGTCTACTGATGATCATAGAATCATAGAATCTCAGGGCTGGAAGAGACCTCAGGAGTCACTGAGTCCAGCCCCCCACCCAAAGCAGGACCGACCCCAACTCAATCAGCCCAACCAGGGCTTTGTCAAGCCGGGACTTACAAACCTCTAGGGATGGAGATTCCGCCGCCTCCCTAGGTAATGATGATAAGGCCTATATAACGATTTGCTTATAAGTTCTGTCTGCTTCTATTTCACCCCGTCTCTCATGATTAGACAATATTTACGGTAAGGTCTTGCTTCCGCTTAACATTACAAATTAAGTTGTGTCTCCTGACTGCATCACAAACTAAGTTGAGTAAGATTGCTTTCCATGCATGGCTACAGCCGCCTTTCTAAAACGGAATCTTGTCTGAGGGTGCGCCTACACTGCACTGGAATAACTAACGTTATTCCGTAATAACAACCGGTAAGTCATCTGCAGGGGGTGTGTGTGTGTGTGTGTGTGTGTGCACACGCATGTGTGTGAATGCACATGCTGCTTTTCATACTGTATCTATCTATAACGTTATTCCAAAATAACTATGCGAGCGTCTACACAGCAATTCTGTTATTTCGAAATAACGGGGAGGCGTAGTCTGACTTCTGTAAACCTCATTCCACGAGGAATAACGCCTCCTCCAAAATAGCTACTTCGGAATAGCGGTCGTGTGGACGCACCACTGCTGCTAGTTCAAAATAGCGCCTCCCCAGGCCATTCAAAGTAATGACTCCCCAGTGCCTCCCGGGGCTCTAAATCGAGATAGCGCGTCCATATTAGGGGAGCCGGCCTTGAACTCATTTCGAGGCTTCCCTGTAGTGTGGACGTGCTATTTTGAAATAAGCTATTTCGGACTATGTCTTCCCAACGAGCTTATTCCGAAATAAGCGTGCAGTGTAGACGTACCCGGAAATGCTGCAAACGGAAATTCTCTGTAAATCGTGAGGTGGGAGTAGAGCAGCGTTTCCCAAAGTGTGGTCCGTGGCCCAGTACCAGTCCTTAGAAAAAAAATACCGGGCCTTAGAAAAATTATTGCACACGATCCTATTAATTTGTGTGATGGGGTAGCAGCACCCCGTACTGCCAAGTGCGGTGGCACGGCCCTCTTGGGAGAAAGCCTGCCATGGCGGGGTCTCTGCCAGGCCTGTTCCCGGGCAGCAGGGCTAGATCCGGCGGGTGCTAGGACCCAGGGAGAAGGCCGTGCGCCATGCACACTGACACAGAACACCTGGTGCCAGACACTGCTGGGGGAGCCAGCGCCGGCTGATAAAGAGGCCGGGATTGGAGCCTGGAATGGGGGGGGGGGGGGGCGGAACAACCGGCCATACAGGTAGGGCCAGCGACACAATCTATTTGCATATTCATCATTTGCTTAATGAATATGCAAATATGCAGATAAATGTTACCGGTCCTCCAAAAGCTTGTGAATGCGTTTACTGGTCCCCAGTATCAAAAAGATTGGGAACCACTGGAGTAGAGGATGTGTACGTAGTTAAGGAGAAGTGCGAAAGCCATCATGGATGTCCAGGAAGATGTGAGCCGCTTGAAGACAACCACGAAGCATCCTTTGTACTCAAGGAGGCTAGAATTAAATTGGCAGAACTGATACGCCTGGGAGACAGGCAGACACCCCCGAGAGCGAGACATACACAAGGGATAAGGATGGGAAGCTGGACAAGAGCTATCAGAGGAGAACTGGAAACCCCTGAGATTACTGCCAGTCAAGGATGAAGGATCGCAGCATGATGCTGCAAAACCCATCGACTCCCCTGGGAACGGACATGGATAAAAGGGGGGGCTCTGGCCACCAGACTCTGGGTTCGGTCCTGCAAGACAAGCCTCAGAGGAGCCTCAAACCACAACCGATAGACCCGACTCCCCGCTCAGGTTCAGTCTTGGCCAATAAGCTTGACTTGAGCCACGACTGATAAGTCATCTGCAGGACACGTGTGTGTGTGTGTGTGTGTGTATGTGTGTGAAGGCACGTGCTGCTTTTCATACTGTATCTATCTATAATATATAAAGGAGAATGTTTGTATGTTTGTGCTGTAATAACTTGGACACTATGGGTATATCTACACTGCCACCCTAGTTCGAACTAGGGTGGCTAATGTAGTCATTCGAAGTTGCAAATGAAGCCCGGGATTTAAATATCCCGGGCTTCATTTGCATCTTGCCGGGCGGGCGCCATTTTTAAATGCCCTTAGTTCGAACTCCGTGCCCGCGGCTACACGCGGCACGGAGTAGGTAGTTCCAATTAGGATCTCTAATTCGAACTACCGGTACTCCTCGTGGAACGAATTAGAGATCCTAATTGGAACTACCTGCTCCGTGCCGCGTGTAGCCGCGGGCACGGAGTTCGAACTAAGGGCATTTAAAAATGGCGCCCGCCCGGCAAGATGCAAATGAAGCCCGGGATATTTAAATCCCGGGCTTCATTTGCAACTTTGAATGACTACATTAGCCACCCTAGTTCGAACTAGGGTGGCAGTGTAGACATACCCTATAAGAGCTACCGCAACCAAACTTTCCATGGGGTAACCTTTCCTCCAGGAGAAGGTTTTAAGGGACTGTGGGAGGGAAGAGATGAGAGACCAATGCCTCTCCCTGGGGCTGCGCGGAGCTTGGCAGTGTGGGGAGAAGCGGCTTCCCCGGGGGAAGCGGTGGGGACAGTCGCTCACTAAGGCCAGCGGAGGGATAACCTGTCATCCAGGAGAAGGTTTTAAGGTACTTTTGGACTCGATCGGGCCCGAGCTCATGCTGTAAAAATCAGAAAATAACGCGCCACGCTGCACTGCAGGAGTGCCTTGACGCCCCCACACACAACAGCTCGGGCACCCGCTCTGCCCCCCGCAGCACCTGCAGCCCCGGGCACGAGCTGGGGCGCCCCTCCCGCATGTAACCGCCCCTCCACCCGGGCTCGCACCGCCCCCCTCCGGGGATGACGCGGACCTATATTTTAAGCCCTATAGAAATCAGTGCAACTTTTCTATCATTCAAAAAAAGATAATGGACTACTGTTTTTCTACATTTTGTTCCTCCTGTTTCCCAAGCAACGCCAGATAACTCCAGCTAGTTCCTAATAAACGCAGTCTATTGCCTTTTCCCCTGAAAAAGATCCCGTGTGCTTCTTATAAGCAAAACACTTAGCCAAGTGTTAATTGCATCACACGGACCTTCCAGATCAGCCTTTGCTCTGAAGCATGCCATGTACTTATCCCCCAACAGATGGTGCCAACATTGTTGGTGAAAGAAGACAATAACCCTGAGTGGTTAAAGCAGAGGTGGGCGGGGGAGAGGCGTAGCCGGCAGAAGTAGCTAGCTCCTGAAATGGCTTCCAGCCGGCGATGCTGTCTGAACCAAACGGAATCCTGAGCAATGTCGTGCAAAAAGGAGACCAGACAGGCCATTTCTGAACTGCCCAGTGCACTGTGGGATAGCGCCGGGAGGACTAGCGATACTGAAAGGCAGCCTTTCACGGGAAAACAACTAAAAGTGCATTAGGTGAAACTGGGTGGAAGTAGCTGTGCTGCCGTGAAGCAAATTCAAGTTGTTTTTGGGAGGCTAAGCCAGGTGGCTTTGGTGGGAGTTGAACCCACGCAACACTAGCTGGCTAAAACGACGGGAACACCGAGGGCTCGGAACCACCGCCAGAGGCGGCGTTTGAGCCGAGTGGAGCACGTAAGCAAGCGCAGCTAGTGCCTAGGTAGCGAACTTAAAGGGGGGATTTCGACACGTTTTCGCTTAGAAGACCCGTTGGACACCATGGGATGCCCGGTCAATTCGGTGGGTCTCTCTCTAGCTCGACGGTCCGTAATGGGCCATTGTTTACAGTATTAAGAAAGCATCATTGTAGTTGGGGGGTTCCCATTACATTGAGTACAGGGCACAGGGAATATTTGTTTTGGTAGAGAGAGGGACTTTGGGTGAATGGCCCACTCTTAGTCTGATTCCTAAAGCCAAGATTAGACCCAAAAATGCCAAGAAGGATCACAAGCAATGGCCCTATGCCTCCAGTATGGGATAAGAACATAAGAACGGCCAGACTGGGTCAGACCAAAGGCCCATCCAGCCCAGGGTCCTGTCTGCCAATGCCAGGTGCCCCGGAGGGAGTAAACAGAACAGGGACTCATCAAGTGCTCTCTCCCCTGTCGCCCATTCCCACCTTCTGACAAACAGAGGCCAGGGACACCCTCCCTGCCCAGCCTGGCTAATTGATGGACCCATCCTCCATGAATTTATCAAGTTCTTTTTTGAACCCTGTTAAAGTCCTGGTCTTCACAACCTCCTCTGGCAAGGAGTTCCACAGGTTGTCTATGAGTTGTATGAAGAACAACTTCCTTTTGGTTTTTTTTAAACCTGCTACCTACTAATTTCATTGGGTGACCCCTAGTTCCTTATGGAACAAGTAAATAACTATTCCTTATTTACCTTCTCCACACCGGTCATGATTGTACAGACCCCATCCTCTCCCCGCCAAGTCATTTTTTTTCCAAGCTGAAAAGTCCCCGTCTTTGATCCACTCCCCCATCCTCAATTCATCAGAAGCACACACCAAAGGGTTGTGTCCAATAACTCTTCTCTTTGCTGGGCAGTTTCAGCCTCTCTCTCCCTCTCCTTTTCAAGGAGCAGCTGAGCGCAGGGACAGTTTGTGTCTGCCACGACTAGATTCATACCCCAGCAAGACTTTGCCCCTCACTCCAGTGAGTGTCAAATTGCCTTCCGCTCCTAGCCAGCCTCTTAGCCAAAGCCTTTGGGCATCACCAGGTGAACAGGTGGACTTCAGTCGGAGACAGATGATTTTCTCTGCACTTCCTTTGCTGCCCCGGCCCTGCTCCTTCCACCCAAGGTCTGCCCCTTCCAAGCGTGCAGATCTGCGCTCCCCATACCAGGACCCAGATAAGAACACAACTGTAGGAACATAGAGACTGGCATAGCAGAGCAGGCCTGTAGCCATTTTGTCTGCATCAGTGAGTGTCCAGTTTATACCCCAAAGCAGGGGGTCACCTATTTTTTTTATGTCTCTCATATTTTTTATTCTCTTACTCAAGGTTGGGGTGAAATTCTGGCTCCATTTCAATCACTGGGATTTTTGCCAGAGACTTCAATCCAACCAGATTTTAATCCTGCACATTCGTTTCCTCCATGTAAGCAGCCCATCTTTTTTCTAAGTCTCTTGGGGAGATCATGCGGCAGTGAGTTCCGCAAGTCAACACTATTGTATAAAAAGGAGGATGAGAGACGTCGGACAAAGTCTTCAGAGGAAGAAGACTAAAAGAATGTGAGTTAATTTTTATGCCTCAAACAGCTGAGAGGAAACAGGGGGTTTGTGCGGGACTTTGGGGAGTAGGCAGGTGCAGATGAGAAAGAGTTTCATGTGAGCTGCCGTACAATCTCCGGAGCAGCCCCTCTTTGTACGGTCGCAGCGCACTGTGGATCCCGGTCAGCGTTTCTGCTCTTGAATGCTGGACCCTGTGATAGCTCCAGCTGCCCCCAGTGACTTGCTGAACCCGTATTTCACAAATCGTTAAACCCTCTTTGTCTGCACACCCGCCTGCCCATGAAGGCTCCAGCCATGGGCTGCCAGCTACTGCCCCACCCAGATCTGGGTTTTGGCAGCAGGAAGGCTTTTCTTCATGACCCTCCCTAAGGAGTGGTCCTTTAAGCATCGTGTGCCTCCCCCACACATCTGCACCCTCCCCTGGCACTTCTGTATAATATGCCCGGGATGATGTTGCCCTACTGTGCCTCCCTCCCTATCCTGCCCCCTCCCACCCTAGGGTCCTAGGGCTGTGAGTGACCGATGTGTGTCGTCTGTAGCAAAATACTCACTCTGGGACCTGAAGCCCCGAAGACCGGCTGGGCGAACACGCTGGAGATCTGCAAGGACAGGGAGGCCAACTAAGCAGAGCACCTGAGTGTCAGCTGCTAAAATGCCCCCATCTTGTGCTTAAACTGCCCCTTTGCCACTTGCCACAGCAGGGGCTGGGCTTCTCGGCCCACCGAGGCCCCACCGTGGAGCAAAGCCCTGCACAGAAGAGCCCAGACCAACGATTCCTGCAGGGAACGGGTCCTACATGCACCACCTCTTCCCTGCGTCTCTCATGCGCTGGGGTCTCATCTCTTCCCTAGTCCTCCCTCGCGCTCCCAGGACGTCCAGATCACCGTGAATCAGCTGATCCACAGCCCTCCAGAAGTGCTGGGAAGGAGAAGGGGGCTGACGGATGAGGAGAGGCGGAGGGATTGGGGCTTGTTCAGTCTGCAGAAGAGAAGAGTGAGGGGGGATTTGAGAGCAGCCTTCACCTCCCTCAGGGCGGGTTCCAAGGAAGGTGGAGAGAGGCTGTTCTCAGTGGGGGCAGATGGCAGAATGAGGAGCAATGGTCTCAAGTCGCAGTGGGGGAGGTCTAGGTTGGACATGAGGAAACACAATTTCCCTAGGCGGGTGGGGAAGCACTGGGAGGGGTTCCCTAGGGTGGGGGTGGAATCTCCATCCCTAGAGGTGTTGAAGTCCCAGCAGGACCAAGCCCTGGCTGGGCTGATTGAGTCGGGGTGGGTCCTGCTTTGGGCCGGAGGCTGGACTCGAACTCCTGAGGTCTCTTCCTACCCTGGGATTCTAAGGCATGGGGCATGCTTCTCTCCAGCCGGCTGCATGGCCTCCCACTGCTCCTCGGGAGTCCGCCGGCTCTGGCCTCCCTCCCAGCCAGCTCTCCTGGACCGGACATCCCTGCAGTAAATGGTGTCTGGCCCAGAAGAGTCAGCAACCCCATGCCCCACAACTTCAGCCCCCCTCCTCCATCGGGAGCACCATGGCGGGGAGGGGGAGGGGGACTGGTGCTTGCCTATGTGGGGCATCAGCACCGGTCAGGATGGCCCTGGGGGAACAGCTGGAGCCCGTCTACCACCCCCATGCAGATGCAAGCAGAGGTACTTACAGCGGCCGATTGAAATCTGTACGCCGGGGCGGCGTGGAATTGCGAGTCCTAGACCCAAAGAAACACACTCGGGTAAGTCATCGCCCCTGGGGTTTAGGGGCACTAGGGAGCGCAGGCCAGTGCGGTAACAGGCAAAGCGCTGCCGGCCGAGAAACTGAGAGGCAGCCACCGTGGGCCCCACACCCGGAACGGAGCCTTCTCCCCAGCTGGGACCCTCCCTCCTGGCTTGACAGCGTTCTCCCAGCATGCCTTTCTGCGGCTGCCCCTTTTAAATTGGCCGCTCTAACGGGGCCATCTGGCAGCTGGGGGCGGCTGGGTCTGGGACAGCGGAGCCAACTCACTCCCCCCTTGGGCACTGGGCCCCGGACATTGGGGGCAGCCCCGGAGGGCAAGGCATGCTGTCGCACCCAAGCGTTTGCAGGTGTCTCTTGCTGGAGAGGGGGTTCCCATGGGTTCCCCAGCTCCTCTGGCTGTCCTGGCCCATCAGGAGCACACACAAGTGGCAACAGCGAGACGCTCCGGTTTGACCCGGCCGCCCCTCTGGAAAGGAAGGGCCCGAGGTGATTGGCATTGCCCGGTATTACAGCGCCAGCCCAGATGGAGCGGGCTGGGACCCTGTGCCCCGAGTCACAATGCCACTCCCTTGGGGGCCTTCCCAAGCCACGGGCCAGCGGCAAACTGTCCCTTTCGCCCCTCGCCGCTTCTAGGCCGCCCGGAATGAGCAAACCATTCTCCTTCCACCAGGACGGGGCTTCTGGAGGTCGAGCAGGACCGTCCAGCAAAGCCTAGCACCAGGGGCCGCCTTGGGCAGACGCAACATGCACAGCTGCGTAAGGTGCCTGACCATTTGGGGCCCCACGTTTTTAGGCGCCCCTACGCAGCTGTGCGCGCTTGTTTGCCTGAGGAGGGCGCTGACTAGCATGGCTGGTTTCTCTCCGGCCTTTCCCCGTGGCTGCTGCAGGGCTTTCTCCCTGCGTGTGCGCCTCTTGGCCAGCAGCAGCCGGCTAGCGAGGGCTCCCTGCTGCCAGACGGGGGGCAGAGAGGAACCTCCTGCCTCTGCAGCTCCTCTCCAGACCCAGGGAAGATCTCAAGTCACACCCCGAGCCCAGCAGCAGTTGCATGCAGGGGGCGGAGGGAAGCCCCAGGCCCCTGGCAGGAGCCACACGGGAGAGGCGGAGGGAGGATACGAGGCCAAAGCAGGTACTCACGCTGGGGCTTGTGAAGCTGATGCAGTTCACGGTCACGTCGCCATTGATCTCCAGGTTCTGGACGGTATAAAGCGGAAGGCGGTGTTTGTACTCCAGGAAGTGCTGACCATTCACAGAGACCTAGGGAAAGAGCCGAGGGAGGGAGAGGTGAGGACCAAGCTAGGAGGAGTAAGAAGAGGAGGGTATCCGCAGGTGGGGGGGGGGGGGCAGCATCACATCAGGGCTGCAATATGCAACACCCACCCCAGTGTTCAAAAAGTAAGTGTCATGCCCAATGTTCCCTCTAAGTTTTTCCATCTGTGTGCGGAATGCATTTTGTTACATGCGCCCGGGCGTGTGCAGATGTGCACCACCAATAGACACACATGCTGCTGGCTGTGATCAGCTGGGGGCGCCCTGCTAATCAGCGGGGAAGCTCCTAAATCTCTCCTGGGCGGCCACACAAGCGCCTGGCTTACAGGGAACACTGGTCATGCCCCATCAAGTCATCAGACTGGCTGAAGTATAAAGAATACTTGACTCTGTCTCTTTGCCCTCTGGGTTTCCCGGCTTTGGGGGTCGCAGTTTCAAACTCTTCTCCTCCGCTGGGACCTGGGTTTGGTTTGTTTTAGGGAAAGCCGAGAGGCTGGTGTAATCACATGAGTCCAGGAGCGTAGGCTTGAAGAAAACCAGCAAGATGGTGGGGCCCCCTCGCCTTCGCTTGCGTCCTGGAAACGTCATTTCCGGGGCTGAACGTTCCCCTATTATCCTCAGCCCAAGGGGGAACATTTTGGAAAGTTTCAGCAAAGTCTCTTCAATGACTCTTGGGCCTGGTCAGCACTTCACACCTCGCTTGGACCCTCCTGGGGGCGCAAAACCCACCCCCACGCCCTGTGGCCGGGCTGAGCTCAGCCCCAGTGGGACGATGGAGGTCAAGGGGAGAATGTTTTGGAGAAAGGATGTGGACGCATTGGAGAGGGCCCAGCGCAGGGCAACCAAAATGATTTGGGGGCTGGAGCACATGGCCTACGAGGAGCGGCTGAGGGATTGGGGCTTATTTAGTCTGCAGAAGAGAAAAGTGAGGGGGGGTTTGAGAGCAGCCTTCAACTTCCTGCAGGGGGGTTCCAAAGAGGCTGGAGAGAGGCTGTTCTCAGTGGTGACAGATGGCAGAACAAGGAGCAATGGTCTCAAGTTGCAGTGGGGGAGGTCGAGGTTGGATATTCAGAAAAACTCTTTCCCTAGGCGGGTGGGAAGCACTGGGATGGGTTCCCGAGGGAGGGGGTGGCATCTCCATCCCTAGAGGTGTTTAAGTCCTGGCTTGACAAAGCCCTGGCTGGGATGATTTAGTTGGGATTGGTCCTGCCTTGGGCCGGGGGCTGGACTCGATAGCTCCTGAGATCTCTTCCGGCCCTGGAATTCGATGATTCTATGACTTGGGTACCATCATTCGGAGAGGGGGGAATTGCACCGCGTTGGCCGTGTCTCCCCGATGGCGCTCCGGCGACACTGCTAGGGCACTGGGACGGGGCAGGGCTGGGCCCCGGCGTGTAGTCGAGGCCAGAGGCAGATCTGCCAGGGAAACTGAGGCTGGCGCCCAGGGCAGGCCTTTGTGCCCCGAGACAGTGGAGCTCTGCTCTCTGCAGCAGAGGCGATGCGTTGGGGGGAGGAGGGGGAAGGGTCAAATGCCCCCCACCCAGGCAGGGAGCAGAAGGGCAGGACCAAACCACAGCTGGGGCTCTGTCTGGGAGCGCATTGGCTGGGAGGCCAGGCCACTGGTGTGACGGGGTCTTTGACAATCGTGAGGCCGCACCCGGAGCCCATTGGTACCTGGGGATGTGCCCTGTCCGAGGAAGGTGACCCCTTCCCCCAGCCCTGCGGGGCTAGTGCCCCCGGGCAGGCTGGCCACAGAGCCCTGCACTCACCTGGTAGCAGTGGTTCCTGACGTGGAGGATCACCTCGAAGTAGACGCCCGGCTGGAAGGGCATGTGGTACATCCTCTCCTCCGCCCCCCAGCGGCCGCTCTGCTCCGTGTTGCACACGACCACTGGGCGGCTCTCGTTGAAACGGGGGTTGAAGTGGAAGGCGATGTCCCCGCTCCCACACCGCAGATTCACCCCGAAGCTGGAACACAGCGCCACGGCGTCACCTGGGCCACCCACGCCAGGAGGGAGGAGTGCAAGGGGGGGCACCCTCACCAGGAAGGTTCAGGGGGGCTGCCCCTGACAAGGAAAGTGGATGGGGGCTGCCTGTGCCAGGGGCGGGAGGATGGCCCGAGCCAGGTGAGGGGGTTGCTGCTTTTGACAGGTAGCAAGCATGGGGGGCTGTCCACGCCAGCAAGAGAAATGGGGGGATGCCCTGCACAGGGAGCGGGTGTGGGGGGCTGCCTGGGCAAAGGATGGGGGGAGGGGACTATGGGGGGACAGAAGGCTATGTGGGGCAGGTAGGTCTGGGACTGGGCTATGGGGCAGGGCAGAGCAGAGAGGAGATGGAAGGGGCCTTTCTTCAGGGAAATGCCCATGGAGGGAGGTGTCATGGGGCAGCCCTGCTGAGGTAGGGAGAGGGAGTAAGGCCGGTGGGGGGTAGCCCTGCCTTAAGGCTCCCCCCTGCTGGAGACCTCAGGGCTCTGCCACACCCATCCCAGGGAGGGAGCAGTGGAGAGGTCCTCCAAGCAGGCTAGAGTGACTGCATGGGCTGCAACCAATCAGGGCCCAGGAGGGCCATATAAAAAGGAGTGGCAATGCAGCACAGGAGAGAGTTGGTTGGTCTTGTTGGGCTGAGCTCTTTGTTGGAGCTGGAGGAGAAGGGCTGTGTGCAGACAGAGCCGGGGGAGAGTCCCAGGCGAATAGCATTTCCAAGGGGACACAGCCCCATGCCAGAGCCCAGGTTACTTACAGAGGGAGCCCCAGGGGGGGCTGGAGAAACTGCCCAAGAACCTGAAAAGGGGGTCATCAGGGGACCAACCGCACAAAGCAAGCAAGGGGGCTCAGGGCAGAGGTAGCTGGGCGAGAGGTGATGGGCTGTGCTCCCTGAGACCAGGCAACGGTGCGTTTTGGGTGACCTCAGCGGGGGGCCACCAGCCCTGGCTGCTT
Source organism: Pelochelys cantorii (assembly GCA_032595735.1). Lineage (NCBI taxonomy): Eukaryota > Metazoa > Chordata > Testudines > Trionychidae > Pelochelys > Pelochelys cantorii. The sequence goes on along the minus strand of CM064358.1, from coordinate 3,234,041 downwards.
CGCCTCAGAGACTTGCCGTGGCCCACCACGCGGCCTCTTTCTGTTTACCAGAGGCAGGCTAATCCATACTGGGGGGGGGGCACCCCTCTATAGTCCTGGCCTCCCTTTCTGGGGACAGACTCTGCAGTGGCGTGGGGAGGGTTTGGGGGCCCCCCTACTCTGGGTTCCGGCCCAGGGATCCTAAGACAGTGGCAACAGATGGAGTTTGTTCTACTACTTCCCCCAAAGGATCCCTCCCAGGGCCATTCCTCGGGGACCTGCTCCTCCAGCACCCGCCTTGCAGCTCCCAGCTCTGCCCCAAACACCTCTCGCACTGAAGAGGAGCCCTTGGAAACCAGTCTCAGCTGGTTCTTGATTGGCCCCAGGCAGTCTAATTAGCCCAGCTCCCTTTGCTCCGGAAGGCTCCTCATTGCCTCCAGGTGTTCCCACCGGCCTGATTGTCCAGACCGCCTCTGGAAAGTCCCACCTGGCTCCAGGCCAGCCCCTGCCCTGGGAACCAAGACTGACTTAGTCTAAGGCTCACATCCTGGCCTTCTAGCTCTCTTTTGTAACTCTCTGGCCTGACCCTGTGCCAGCACATTCACAATCATTTCATGACAGGTCGGACCTCCCTGGTCCGGCACCCTCGGGGAGTTTGCCAGACCAGGGGAGGTCAAGGTGCCCATCCTGGCTGCTAGCCCTGCTCCCCTGCCAAAGCTGCTCTCCACCGCCTGCCCGGCCCCTGAATCTGGCCAGCTGGGGCTCTCTGATCCAGAATATCCGTAGTCCTGCCGGATCATGGAGGTTGCCGGACCAGAGAGTTTAGAGGTTTAATCTGTATAGGGTGGGTTTTTCAGATTCAATAACAACAATGTATAATTGTCTCTATTCTTTACTGGCTGTCCACAGAATAGAAACGCAAATAAGTTGCTTTTCATTTTCTTGTCTTTTTTGTGTGGCGTTTCTTTTGGGGTTTTTATTTTTCGGTTGCTCTGCTGAAGAATGGCTAGCTAGCACGTCTGCTGCTGTGAAAATATCACTTTTCATAGCCGCAGACTAGCTAGCTGGCTGGGCAGAGAGAAACAGAATATCAACAAAAAAACACAGGCCACTTTTCATGGCAGACTTAACCAGGGGACAAATTAAGCCGTGAATCAAGAGGGGGTAGGGAGGCAGCCAGAGCTGGGATGGGGGGGTAGATGGGTCACTAGGCAGGCGGTGAGGCGCTGGGATGGGTTCCCTAGGGAGGGGGTGGAATCTCCATCCCTAGAGGTGTTTATGTCCCGGCGTGGCCAAGCCCTGGCTGGGCTGATTGAGTCGGGATTGGTCCTGCTTTGGGCAGGGGACAGGATGTGGATGATTCCTGAGGTCCCACCCTAGGATTCCACGGGTCAGGATCCGGCGAGACAGTGAGAACCATGGGGGATAAGGGGGGTGCTGAACTCAAAGCCCAGCAGCTGGAACCTGCCAGCCCCCCACTCCAGGGCGGAAGCCAGAACCCTGAATCCGACTGCCCATGGGGACCTCACACGGGCTCTCTGCCCCCCTGGCGTTTGTGGCTCCAGAGGGGGGCGGGGCCCATCCCGTCCTGGCAGACCCAGGGGCGGGGCCACTGCTTGGCCCCACCCCCTCCCTTCCAGATCACGGAGCAGGAGGCTGTGGCCTGGCGGCTGCCGCATTAAAAAAATGCTGGAGCACAGGGTCAGATGGTTCCCTTCCGACCTGACGCCGTGAATCAGCCTGATTGAACTGTGGGCACCACGCGGGGCCGGCTCCCCGCTCTGTCCCCAGTCCCTACCCTCGCTCCACCCCTACCCCTTCTCTTCTCCGGAGCGTGCCCCATCCCTGCCTCTCCCCCTCCCTCCTGGAGCATCCTTAACGCTGTGAAATGGTGGTTTGTGGGAGGTGCTGGGAGGGAGGCGGGGGAGGTGGTCGGGGGGGGACCCCGGTGGGCAAGAGGCACTGGGGGGGGGATGGGGGAACTCCAGCCCCGGCGCACCCCAGGAGCTGGTGGGTACCATAGGCAGGGGGAGGCGTTGCCTTCCCAAACCAGCAGCCTGGCCCTGCCCAGACTCTGCCCCCAGAACGCCAGCTGCTCCCAGCACCTGCCCCTCCCCGAGTTCTGGGAGGCTGGGGCCACGTGGCACATTCCTCCCCATGATACAGGAGAAGGGGACTGGGGCTGCATGCCACGCCGCGCCGCCCCTCTGTGGTGCTGGGGGAGTGGCTTGGCTCCTGGGGGCGTGGCCTGGGCAGAAGGGGCGGTTTTGAGGACAGGGCTGGGGGCTTGCCTCCCCCAGCCTTACCTTTTTCCACCGCCCATGAGTCTGTGTGCCTATGCTCTCATTGACACCCTCTAGAGGTGGCAGTGTAGCCCTGTAGCCAAAATGCAGCCTTGCGCAATGTCCTGTGCCTCAGTTTACTTCAGCAGCCATCCTTGCTGACTTACAGAAAGGAGCAGCCTACTGCTGCTGGTAAAGATGCCTTAATTAGGTTGTTTGTGGTTAGTATTCATGTGAAAGCAGGAATTGCCCAAAAGGGTCTGTTTGTCACTGTCACTATTGTCACCCTTTTAGTGTTAGGATTGTTTTCTTCCGCAATGGGAGAGTGCAAGAATGGGTTTTTGGACTAGATCTGATCTTACAGAAGGAGCTCTGGGATTTTGTGTGTGTGGGCGCAGCAGGGGCAATGTGCGTGAGAGGATCGCCCGACCCGACGTGCGAGGGAGGAGCCGTGGGCTGACGCAGAGGCGCCAGGAGATTGCTGTGTCCCACTCACGAGATGTGGCTGAAGGGCAGGTCGGCGGAGCCCCAATCAACTGGGCCACGCAAGCAACGTAAGGAAACCAAGCGGGGACTGATCACAGCACGATGGTGCAAAACCGGCGGATCCCAAGGCAGGAAAACGGCGCCGAGAAGGGGCTGCTTTGCCATGGGCTTGGGGACTCCAGAACTCGCCCCACCTCCCTACCGTCAGGGCGTCCCTTATCCTGCCTTCCTAATGGGGGAGCCAGGCCATCCCTGGGGCAGCTGGTGCTGGCTGGGGCATCGGTCCGGACCGATAGACACGTCCTGCTCCTCCCTCCCTGAGATTTATCTGGTTGGCCACTAGAGGGATCCAGACCCACTGGTAGCTACGACATTGACTCTGTGTGTGTGTGTGTGTGTGTGTGTGTGTGTGTGTGCGTACACTATCTCTGTGTGTGTGTGTGTGTGTGTGTACACTCTGTGTGTGTGTGTGTGTGTGCGTACACTGTCTGTGTGTGTGTGTGTGTGTGTGCGCACACTGTCTGTGTGCGTGTGTGTGTGTGTGTGCGCACACTGTGTGTGTGTGTGTGTACACTGTGTGTGTGTGTGTGTGTGCGTACACTGTGTGTGTGTGTGTGTGTGTGTGTGCGTACACTGTCTGTGTGCGTGTGTGTGTGTGTGTGTGTGCGCACACTGTCTGTGTGCGTGTGTGTGTGTGTGTGTGTGTGCACACACTGTCTGTGTGCGTGTGTGTGTGTGTGTGTGTGCGTGCGCGCACACTGTCTGTGTGCGTGTGTGTGTGTGTGTGCGCACACTGTCTGTGTGTGTGTGTGCGCACACTGTCTGTGTGTGTGTGTGTGTGTGTGTGTGTGTGCACACTGTCTGTGTGTGTGTGTGTGTGTGTACGTACACTGTCTGTGTGTGTGTGTGTGTACATACATTAGCTTCTTTACTACTGTATTCTTCATAAACGCGGTGTGTCGCCTTTTCCTGTAAAAGGATCCCCTGTGTTTCTTATAAGCTAACCCCCGTTGGCCCCTCCAAAGGGGCATGCTCGCCCTGCTGGCCACTGCATTGCTCCGGGAGCCCACGGGCAGCTGGGTTTGAGGGGACCCGTGGAGTGGGCGGAGGGCTGGGGCAGTGGGTGTAGGGATCCCGGCGGAGGAGGGAGAGTGGAGGATTTTGCTGGGAGGCAGGTGGCTCGGGGAAGTGGTTTACCCAGGGGATCTGAGTCATGCCTGGTGCGGCGAGGCGGGTGGGACGAGGGCCGGGGAGAGAGCAAAAGCCACGCCAGGAGGAGAAGCCAAGCTCTTGAAGGGGCGCAGGGGAGCCGAGAGCCACTGGGTGGGCGGGGTGCGGCTGAGTCCCGAAGGAGGGCTGGTGGCAGGAGGGGGCGAGACGCACCAAGGGGGGAGGGTAAGTGGCACCCACCTTTTCACGAAGGGCTGGACTATTCCGTGGATTAACACCATCTTCCCTTCACTCAGGCCTCCAGAGATGGGCCCCGAAAAGGGGAGGCTCTGGAAGAAACCAACCGCCCAAGTTTCAGGTCCGCGGGGGAACCATACACTGGGGCCAGGCTCCCAGCTGCATGAGGCCTGGCCAGTTCAGTGGGGGGCAGTGAACGTCACAGGGCCCTACTGCTGAGTCTCCTACGATTGGGCTGCGGGAACGCAAGTCTGCTTGGGGGTGAGTGGCCAGGGGCCCTGAAAGCTGGGTACTTGTGCAGCCGCTCAGGAGAGATTCCAACACCACCCCGCCGAGGTGCAGCGCGCCCAGAGCTAGGGTGTGTTTCCCCGGTGGTGCACATTCACATGCGCCTCGGTGCACATAAAAAATTATTCCGCATGTGGGTGGGAAAAAATCTACGCATGGATGGAAAAGATTAGAGGGAACACTGGTGACTGGGATGTCCCAATATTATCCGGACTTTCCTGATATGAGGAGCTTTATCTTATATAGTCTGCTATTAACCCCCTCCCCCGATTTTTCACACTTGCTGCCTGGTCACCCCAACCCTGACAGAGAGAAGACCGTGGGAATCTCCGGGTCTCCAGCTCGTCTCACTTACCGGGTTGAGAATAGGCTGCTGGGAAGCCATGCTGAGCTGCTCTGAAGCTGAACGCCAGAGCCACAGGTAGCTGGCTCCCTGTGAACCTTAAGTTTCGTTTTCTGAGCTGTAAGCAGAGCGGGTGCAGGCGCTCTCTGGCCCCGCCTCCGGCTTGATTAAACCCTGCAGGAACGGCTCCCTGCGGCTGGGGTGTGGGCCCTGCTGCAGGAGGGGAAGTCATGAGCCCTTGCCGTGGCGGGAGCAGCATGGCTGGGCTCTCCCGCACCCCGCTTCGTATCTCGGCCCCCGGTCCTCTGTGCAAGCGGGGCTGCGTTTAGTTCCCGCCGGCACCCAGCTATTTCGCGGGCTGCTTCGGAGCGCAGCGAGAAACTCTCCCCCTCGGCAAAGCCCCCGTGTCTTTTGGGAACCCACACCTTGCCGGCTCGCCCCGGCCTACGGACGCCCCTCTGCGCTCTCTGGCTGGCCTGGATCCAGGGAGTGCAGGATCCGTTCTCCTGCACCGGACTTGCTTGGGGAGTGAGATCGGAAGGGTTAATACCTTTGGCCAGGCCTGCCTCTTCCTTTAGCTGGGGCTCAGCTTGGCTCTGGCTGTGCAGAGTCCCCACACCTAGTCCCCCACCTGGGCATCAGCTGTTCTGAGCCATCTCTTCCAGCCGCGAAGTGTGCCGATCCCTCGAAGGATCGTGTGGCGGAGGGCGGGCCTCCTGACCTGTCCAGGGGCTCACGCAGGATGCAGCAGAGTCCCCCACTGAAAGCCAAGTGCTTCCCAGGCAGGGGGGCCACTGGCCCCCGCACGGATGAAACTGGTGTGGTGCCCATGAGCAGCGTGCACCGGACGCTGGGTGCTCGTGCGGCCACCCAGGAGAAACGCCAGCACCACCAGCTCCATTGCGTTCCACGTTCCCGCACGTGGACCGCACGCTTGCTTACTGGGTCAGTGGCCGGGAGTTCAGGACAACGATGCAGCACATTCAGGTGTCCTTGCTGTGGCGTCCAGACCGGTCTCCTGCTCCGGCGGGATGATAAACGTTTGGCTGCCTGCGTTCTCGTGCGCGCCCTCAGGCGATCCTGCCAGCTCGGTGCACGGAGCTCGCCTCAGCTACTTCACAAGGGCCCCCCCAGAGCACAGACTCACATCCGACACGAAGGCACCCGAGGCAGGTGTGTTGTCGAACGAAGTACAGTCATGGGTGCCGGTAGCCAGATAGCCTCCGAGCCCCTACGTCAGGGCTACTCAACACACGGCCCGTGGTCCATTCGTTTGTGGCCTGCGGGGCAGTTTGGGTTTCCACAGGGCTCAACACACGGCCCATGGGTGGGATCCTTTGAACAGGGCCTCCACTGGGAACACGCTCCACGCCGGCAAGGCCTCTCCTGGGGGGATGAGCATTGGCAGACGCAATCAGACAGACTGGCTGGAACAGACGGGGCCAGGGTGTGGGCGGTTCTACCCCCAGGAAGGAGGTGCCCGGAGTGCCGGGGCATTGTGGGAAAGAACCTATTTGCATGTATTTGCATGTAGATTTGCATGCACATGCCCCCACACGTAAGTTGCGGCCCTCGGCATGTGCTGTGAGTATCATTGCGGCCCCCAGGGGTCCTAAGTTGAGTAGTCCTGATCTACGTATTTGTACCTGGGACAAAGGACGTGGCTCTACCGATAGTACGGATTTCACTGTTGCCCCCTAGGCTGGCCAAAGTGTTAAGTCGAGGTTCCCCGATATTTATAGACAGAAATGAGCCATCTAGGATACCTACCATACGTATCATCTTACGCACCAATGACACGGTTGGTGCGTCCCCATGGACTTCCCTCCAGAGCGTCACTGCCCCTTGATCTGTTTTCACTCTTGTTCTGCCCAGCTATTTTATCGTGTACTCAGCAAGGTGCCCCTGTCCTGTTCTGTCCTGGTGGAACGTATTTACCTACTTCATGTGCTGTTAGTGCCAAGAAACACTGACTTGCAGGCAAACATCTGCTTTTTTCTGCAACTCACAGCATAACTCTTGCTTACTTTGGTTCATAAGAACAGCCATACTGGGTCAGACCAAAGATCCATCTAGCCCAGTGTCCTGTCTTCCCACAGTGGCCAGTACCAGTTGCCCCAGAAGGGGTGGACCGAAGACAATGATGAAGCAATTTTTCTCCTGCCATCCTTCTCCAGCCTTTGACAAACAGAGGCCAGGGGCACCATTCCTTACTCCCTGGCTACTATCCTTTTATGGACCTAACCTCCATGAATTTATCTAGCTCTTTTTTAAACTCTGTTATAGTCCTAGCCTTCACAGCTTCCTCTGGCAAGGAGTTCCACAGGTTGACGGTGTGCTGTGTGAAGAACTTTCTTTTATTAGTTTTAAATCTGCTACCCATTAATTTCATTTGGTGCCCTCTAGTTCTTATATTATGGGAACAAGTAAATAACTTTTCTTTATCGGCCCTCTCCACACCACTCATGATTTTATAGACCTCTATCATATCCCCCCTCAGTCTCCTCTTTTCTAAACTGAAAAGTCCCAGGCACTTTAGCCTCTCCTCATAACGGACCTGTTCCAGACCCCTAAGTGCCAGGCCCCTGCTTCTGGTTCCTTCTTTCTCCTGCACCTTGGTGCACATAGAAAAATGTATTCCTCACATGGGTGGGAAAAAATCCGCACATGGCTAGAAGAGATTAGAGGGAACCGTGGTGCTGCCTGGCAACAACCACTTACTTCTAAGGCAGGGGTCTCAAACTTGCGGCCCGGCTATTGCCCGAGCATTTCCCCATTCTGGCCTGGGAAATCGTTTGAAAAAGGGATTTAATCAGGTCCACATGGCTGCTGGCCTGGGGGGTGGGGGGGTGGGCAGCAGGTGGGAACTCACACCCAGTATCCGCCACAATGCATCATGCTGTCCCCTGGGACGGGGGGGGGTGGGGGGGGGGGTGATGTAGTGTCAGTACCTTGCTAGTTGCGGTGCTTGGGCTGTGGGCTGTGGATGACCCCTACTGGCCTCTGTCTGTAAGCACAGCCCAGCCCCCCCGCTTACAGGGGGGCATCTTGAGGGCCCCCATGACAGTGACCGAACCGGTTCTATAAGGGAAGGGATGGAAAAGGAAGTGAGCATGTGGGGGAAGGGTCAGTCTGGGGCTGGAATCATGAAGGAACCAGTCTAAGGAGGGGGCTGGAATCTAGGGGCCCAGGGACCCCAACTCAAGGGGTCTGAGGCATCCTGGCCCAGACTCTTGTAGACACATCACGTCTGTGCTGGGCTGTATCCTGGAGAAGCAATAAACCCTCTGTTCTACTGCCTGGCGGAGTCTGTTCTTGCTGCTACAGGGGTGCAGGATCGGGGGGAACCCCGACACGTCGTCACAGGGGGGAGTCTCCATTACAGGCAGTTTTTATTCCAGACCGGGGGGGGGGTGGGACAACACAAAAGCCACTTGCTATCAGTGGCCACCAGTTTTCAAAGGGAACTTCCTCACTCCCAGCCCGGAGAGCCCTGCAGACCTGCTGGGTAAGGATTTGATACACAGGGCCCTGTAGCCCAGGGCCTGGCCTGCGAGTGGGAAAATCATATGATTCCCCTCGAGAGACGATCCTGGGGAGACCAGGTGCATTCAAGAGACCAGAAAGGGACAGACGTTTGGCCCACCCCGATTAGCGACACCGGGTTTTCAAACGCCTAGGGGGGAGAGGTTTGAAAACACGCCGCATCCCTAGCAACGTTCCCTCGGCGTTTTCTTTCCACGCATGGATTTTTCCATCCATGTGCAGAATCAATTTTATGTGCCCCGAGGCATGTGCGGATGTGCACCACCCGGAGAAACACACACCGAGCAGCGCAGGGCGCTGCTCATCAGCCGGGCAGCGTTGGACGCTCTCCTAAACACGGCTTGCAGGGAACGCCCTTCCTCGGCCCTGAAGAGACTGTTTCGGCTGAACTCATCGCAGGTGGACCGGGCCGCGAACGTCCTTGATTGCTCAAAGGGGAGGAGGAACTTAGCTCCCGGACTTTGTTCTCTTTAATGGTTCCTGGTTGCTCTTGACAGCTTTGTTTATGGTCTGGATCTGCTCCCAGGAAGTCCGCTTTTCTAGGGCTCCATGTCCCTATTTGACAGGGCTGCTCCAGGGAGTGCCGAGGCAATCAGCTTCTCAAATGCCAGCTGGCTTCCCTGCGCGTGGCTGGAGAGACTGTTGGTTTCCGAAGGGCCCGCTGGGCCACGCTTTCCCTGCGTGGCCTGTGCATTCCCACGGGGACAGGGCAGACCGACGAGCCCAGAGTGACATGCACAGCATTTACAAATCCATCGGCCCGGAGGATCGGCAGGTCTGCCGGGAAAGTCCGGTTAAAAAGGGGACTTGATCGGATCAAGCACAGCCGGTGGGGGGAGGGGAAAGAGACTTGCTGGATCCCTGGACAAGGGGGAGAGGCTCTATCCTGCCAGAAGGGGCATGGCCTCAGGCGAACCGGGTGCTGACAAGTGCACACCATACCTAACCCCTTCCCCCCTCCGCCATGATCTACCTCCCCCTGATCTACCTGCCTGGAGGCAGTTTCTGAGAGTCACCCCTATACACTCCAGACAGACAGACAGAAACCTCACAAGAGCCAGTCTTGGGAGCTGACAACCATACTGGGTCCATAAGAACATGCGAACGGCCAGGCTGGGTCAGACCAAAGGTCCATCCAGCCCAGTGTCCTGTCTGCCCACAGTGGCCAATGCCAGGTGCCCCAGAGGGAGTGAACCGAACAGGTAATGATCAAGTTATCTCTCTCCTGCCATCCATCTCCACCCTCTGACAAACAGAGGCTGGGGACACCATTCCTTAGCCATCCTGGCTAATAGCCATTTATGGACTTAACCGCCATGAATTCATCTAGTTCTCTTTTAAGCCCTGTTCTAGTTCTAGCCTCCACAGCCTCCTCAGGCAAGGAGTTCCCCAGATGGACTGTGCATTGTGTGAAGAACGTCCTTTTATTTGTTTTAAACCTGTTGCCCATTAATTTCATGTGGTGGTCCCTAGCATTGAGTGTGTGCGGGGGCAAAGTGGGGGGTCCCCGCGCTGCTGGAAGGGGCAGGGCCTCAGGGCGTAGTAAGATGAGGGCCTGAAATACAAGCCCAGGTATTCCAGGCTTGGTGGAGGGCCTGAGGCAGGAGTGGCAGGTCTCAAAGGCAAGGGAAGGCTCTGCCTTCCCAAACCACCTGCCTGGCACCGTCCAGACTCTGCACCCTTCCTACCATGCCGTGCTCTCCCAGCTCAATCAGTGGACTTCCAATGCCCCCCCAGGCTCTCTGTACCAGCTCATGCCTGGAACAGGTGCTGGAAAGTAGGGGACTGTGCTCAAAGAGCTTAGCCACTCAAAGGCATTGAAGGTGCAAACGGGAGAAGAGATGGGGGAGTGGAAGACAGAGGGAATTATTATAAATAGCTCACATGGACAATAGCTGTAACCAGTGCCACGCTGGCTAGCTCGTGCCATGGCTGCCTTGAACCCTGGCAATGGTGTACCTGGAAACCAGCCCGGTTCCTTGGCATGTAAGTATTGGTCAGATAGACTTTATGAAATGCCCGGGGAAGACAGCAGCTATGGATCTCGCTTCTAGCAACTGTAGCCCAGAATATAAGGAAAAATTATTTACTTGTTCCCATAATATAAGAACTAGGGGCCACCAAATGAAATGAATGGGCAGCAGGTTTAAAACAAATAAAAGGACGTTCTTCACACAGTGCACAGCCAACCTGTGGAACTCCTTGCCTGAGGAAGCTGTGAAGGCGAGGACTATAAAAGGGTTTAAAAGAGAACTAGATAAATTCACGGAGGTTAAGTCCATAAATGGCTATTAGCCAGGATGGATAAGGAATGGTGTCCCTAGCCTCTGTTTGTCAGAGGGTGGAGATGGATGGCAGGAGAGAGATCGCTTGACTATTTCCTGCTCGGTTCACTCCCTCTGGGGCACCTGGCATTGGCCACTGTCGGCAGACAGGGTACTGGGCTGGATGGACTTTGGTCTGACCCAGTCTGGCCGTTGTTATGATATAGAGCTACATCGAGTGTTTGCCTCCTCTCTGTACCTGGCACTCAGCCACCCGGAAAGAAATACTCATGGAAGAGTGCTGTTCCTGCAGACCCGACAGCCCACTCAAAGCAAATGAGCTGTTGCCAAGCATCAAAAGACAAAGGCTTTGTTGAGTGCCCCCCCAACTCAGACTCCTCACTGTGAGGAGGAAAAAGGCACCAACGTGTCCCATGAGTGTGCAGGGACTAGCCCTGCCCAGGCAGAAGGAACTGCATCTCCCTGCAGCTCGAACTTCAGAAAGGGCAAAATTGCAAAGCATAAGCCACGGATTCCCAGGCGGCTTATTTTGGGCTAGCTTGTGACCCCCCCTCCCAACTCCTTTCTGGGTCAAGATCTCCACAATTACCAAACTGTTCATAGAGCCGGCTGGGTTTTCGGAGTCTGACTCGTGGTTTTTGAACCTTCGCTTTGGCCAGCTGGCTCAGTTTGGTGTGACGTTAGCGCGTCTCCCCTTCGTCCCCTCTTTTCCACCATCCCTTCAGCCTCGTGCGGCCTGCATCCCCTCCTCTTCGGTCTGGGAGCTTTCCGCTTTGAGCGCCCCAGGCTGTGCGGGGGGCTCCAGGATTGGACAGGGCGGCGGAGGGCAGGGAAGTCCCACAGACCGGCTGGTGTGCTCCTGCAGGTGTGTCCCAGTCTGTTGGGTTACATCTCCACTGGCTGGTGAGAGGACCCGAACGCCACCCTTCAGCCGTCCTGGGAAAACAGCCCAGGCCCTTGAGGGAGAAATCGCTGCCAACCCTACGTTGTAGAGAGAGAATCGCAGAACACTAGAGCTGGAAGGGACCTCGAGAGGACATCAGGGCTGGACCAAGCACCATCTAGACCCTAGGTTCCCAAACTGGGGGGTGTGAAGAAATTCCAGGGGGGGGCGTGAGGTGACCCAGCCCCGCCGTCAACTCCCAAGAAAGAGCCTGGTTCATCCAGTAAAAAAAATGTCAGAAAATACCGGACCACATGTAGCTCGAGCCTGGTCTTTTTTTTGCTCAAGTTTTGCTGCTATTTTTGGGGGGTGGGGTGGGGGGGGGAGGGTTTCTCAAAAATCAAAAAGGGGGCGTGATGCCGAAAAGTTTGGGAACCACTGCTCTAGATCAGGCCTGCACGACATACAGCCCGAGGGGCTCACTGTGCGGCCTGTGATGACTACGGGCGGCGCAGCCCCATCCGATCCGCTGGCCGGGCGGAGGAGCGGAGCGCCGCCGGGGAGGGGGAAGTGCGGCCATTCTCACCGCCGGGCTGCCTGCGTGCAGCTCCGGCGCGAGGAGGCGGGGCGCGAGCCAGAGGGCGGGATGCCGGCAGATGCCAGGACGCTGGCGTGACGTGACGTCGTGACGTCACGGCCAGAGACCGCCGGATTCAAAAAGGCAGAAGCTAGGTAGGGGAGGGGAAGGGGCTTGTGCTGAGGGGAGGGGGGCAGGTCAGGAGAAAGGGGAAGGCACCGAGGGGCAGGGTGAAGGAGAGACAAATGCCAGGGGGCCAAGTGGAGATACGCGGGGTTTGGTTTTTTTTTGCTCAACAAAAATTTTTCGCCATGTGTTCAGTATTTTTGGGGAGAGTATCCCTACTTGCGACCCGCAGCTGTTTTCTTTGGAGTAATATGGCCCTCACCGCTTTCTGAGTTGTGCAGGCCTGGTCTAGACCATCCTGGACAGGTGTCTGTCCAATCTGCTCTTCAATACCTCCTGGGATGGAGATCCCACAACCCCCCTAGGCAACTTATCCCAGTGTTTAACCACCCTGGCAGGCAGGAAGTTTTTCCTAATAGCCAACCTGAACCTCCCTTGCTGCAGTTTGAGCCCATTGCTGCTTGTCCCATCCTCAGAGGCCAAGGAGAACCATGTTTCTCTCTCCACCTTGGAACAACCTTTTAGGTGCTTGAAAGCTGCTGTCATGTCCCCTCTCAGTCTTCTCCTTTCCAAACTGAACGAGCCCAGTTCTTTCAGCCTCCCCTCCTAGCTCATGTGTTCTACACCAGGGGTGGGGAAGCTTTTTTGGGTTGGGGGGGCCACTGACCCACAGAAAAATCAGTCGAGGACTGCATACAAGTGAGAAGCAGAAAAAAAAAAAACCCTCATTGTGGACCCTGACTGCGAGAGAGACACCCCCACATTCCCCTCGCATATCAGAGCCTAGGGGGACCCAGCCTAGTAGATTTTGTATGCTCCGGCCCCCCGGGGAACAGCAGGGGGGCAGGAGCTCCTGCAGGGGCTCCCCGGTGCCGGGGTGGGCCCTGAGCCTCGGGAGCTGGATCCAGGCATGCCGAGGGCCGCATCCGGCCCCCAGGCCTGAGGTTCCCCGCCCCCGCTGCAGACCTTTAATCATTTTTGTTGCTCTTCTCGGGGAACCTTTTCCAATGTCTCCACCTCGTTCCTGAAACGTGGTGCCCAGACCGGGACACGCTCCTCCAACGGAGGCCGAACCAGCGCAGGGTCGAGCGGAAGAACGTCTCCCCCTGGCTGGCTCACCCCACCCCTCTTCAGGGCCTTGGCTTGAAATTTGTTTTAAAAATATTTCGTTAGCGCGGCACTGCAGAGAGCGAAGGGGGACGGGTCAGCGGGTTCTGTGTGGTGCAGAGAGAGCGCCACGCCATCGGTATCTGCAGCTCAACCCCCTGCCTTCATTGGGCATGTTGGGAAGGCCCAGTTCCTCACTACAGATTATTCACAGGGGCCTTTGGACTCAGGGGCCAGAGTCAAAGGCCTAACTTTTGGCTTCAAAGGAGCCCCAGCTGCCTTCCAGCACTGCGAGATTGCTGGGAGGTGGGGGTGGGGTAAAGAAGATATTTGTGTCTTCAGCCAGACGTGAGTGCGTGAGCCCGTGACAGGCTTCGGGCGGCAGGCCAGACTCTCGAGATGAAGAAATGCTGGGTGGAGGTGGCAGCAGTGAGCTCTCTTGGCTGCGGGGTGGCAGCGGAGGTGAAAGTGCAGCCTGGTGCATGCTGGTGCATGCTGGTGCGCCCTGGTGCACCGCTCTGGTAAGAAGGAGCCGTCCAGCTGGGGCGCTGGGCTCCAGGAGGAGGTGGGACGCCCTCCCCGCCGGGCTCCCGGCCGGCTCTCCAGCAGGCAGCTAAAAGAGTCTGACTGCCCCCTTCCCCCCCCCCCTCAGTCCAGGACTGCCCCAAGGCCCCCCACCCCCCGAGCCATTTACAGAGGGTGGGGAAAGTCCGTCAGGGAGTGAGAGGAAAGGAATGGTTTGCTGCACTCCTCACTCTGGCGGGGCAGGGGGCTGATGAGCTGGGCACCTTCCCCTCGCTCCCTGACGGCCTGGAAGGGGAAAAGCAAGCAGCATTCCGGTACGAATCATGGGGGGCGGGGCTTCAGCCCCTCCCTGCCCACCCCACGCCCACCCCCACACACACCACAACCCTGCCCTGAGCCTCGCCCAGTCCCAACTCTGAGTCCTGCACTCCCTCCACGCCCCAACCCTCTGCCCTGAGCCCATCCTCAGCCCTGATTCCTGCACCTCCCCGCACACCCAACCCCCTGCCCTGAGCCCCCCACACCTCCTAACCCCCTGCCCTGAATCCCTCCTCACACCCTCCGCCTCACCCTCTGCCCTGAGCCCCCCCCCACACCTCCTAACCCTCTGCCCTGAGCCCCCCCCACACCTCCTAACCCGCTGCCCTGAGCCCCCCCACACACTTCCTAACCCTCTGCCCTGAGCCCCCCCACACACTTCCTAACCCTCTGCCCTGAGCCCCCCACACACACCTCCTAACCCTCTGCCCTGAGCCCCCCACACCTCCTAACCCTCTGCCCTGAATCCCTCCTCACACCCTCCGCCTCACCCTCTGTCCTGAGCCCCCCCCCACACCTCCTAACCCTCTGCCCTGAGCCCCCCCACAGCTCCTAACCCTCTGCCCTGAGCCCCCCCACACACACCTCCTAACCCCCTGCCCTGAGCCCCCCACAGCTCCTAACCCTCTGCCCTGAGCCCCCCACACCTCCTAACCCTCTGCCCTAAATCCCTCCTCACACCCTCCACCTCACCCTCTGCCCTGAGCCCCCCCACACACACCTCCTAACCCCCTGCCCTGAGCCCCCCACAGCTCCTAACCCTCTGCCCTGAGCCCCCCACACCTCCTAACCCCCTGCCCTGAATCCCTCCTCACACCCTCCACCTCACCCTCTGTCCTGAGCCCCCCCACACACCTCCTAACCCTCTGCCCTGAGCGCCCCCCACACGTCTCCTAACCCCCTGCCCTGCATCCCTCCTCACACCCTCCACCTCACTCTCTCCCCTGAGCCCCCTCCCACCTCCTAACCCTCTGCCCTGAATCCCTCCTCACACCCTCCGCCTCACCCTCTGCCCTGAGGCCCCCCCCACATCCCCAAGCCTGTGCCCTGACGCCTGCACCCCTGAATTCCCATCCTCTGCCCTGAGCCCCCCACACCCTGACATGCCACACTTACATCTCTGACAGGTCCTGTTGAATCCCAGGCCCCCAAAGCCTCCGGTCCCGAGGGGCCTGTCCGCAATTCAAGTGCCTTTCCCCCCGGGGTGGGAAGGCTGCATAAAACAAGAGCCTGCAAAAGTGGGGGGCCTTTAAGAGCTGGCCGACTCCCCAGACAAGACGACAGAGCTCTGACCTCCCCAGCTGCCACGGGACGCGCGCACACCTTGTAAACCTGCACAGCTCCCCTCTCTCTGGAGACAAACTTGTCAGCCCCTTGGCGCTTCCTGGCTACTGCCCTCCCGCTGGGCCCTGACAATTCAGATTCCCCCCCTCTGAAGTGCCTCCTTGCCCAGGCCACTTGCCCCAGTGGCCTAATGGGGTTGGGAGAGGACCCAGGCCCACCCACAACCCTGGGCCCCTGCAGCTGTGTGGGCTTCACCCTGCCGTGTCCCAATCATAGGCGTGCGCACGGGGTGTGCCGGGTGTGCACAGGCACACCCTAATGTTTCAAAGGGCCGCCCGCGGTGTGGGGGCACAAGCCCCCGCACTAGAAGGTGCGCTGTCGCGGCGCTCTGGGGCACGGGTGCCGCGCCGGGTTTGCCGCGCATGCACGGCTGTGCCGTCAAAACCAGCAGGTCTTAGGACCCCGTGGAAAGAGGCGGCAGGGACGCAGCAACGTCACCCCGCCGCCCCATCAAGCACGGTGAGTTTAAACCCGGGCAGGGTGGGGGGGAGGAAAGAGAAAGAGAGGTGGGGGGTGCCCCGGGCAGGGGATCAGGTGCAGCGTGGCTGGCCCGGGGAGGAGGATGAGGGGTCGGGTCGGGAGCAGCGCGGCTGGCCCACGGGGGGCTTCCCTACTCCATGGGAGGGGGGGGTCAGTCCCAAGGGGGTCGCATGCGCGGCTTCCCTGCTCGGCGGGGGTCAGCCCCGGAGGCAGCGCGTGGCGGAGTCTTCCCTCCGAGGCTGGTGTAGGGGACTCCCTGCCCCCACTGGCACCCTGCCCCCGAACCTTGTCCCCCACCCCCATTCCCTCTCCCCTGCCCCCAGCCACAGAACTGTCCCCTGTCCCCCCTCTGCAGAAACCTGGCACCCTGCCTCTCGCTGCAGAAACTTGTCCCCTGCCCTGCCCTCCCCCTCCTCGCACCCTGTTCCCTCTCCCCTGCCCCCAGCCACAGCACCCTGCCCCCACTGGCACCCTTCCCCAGTACCATGTCCCCTGCTGCCAACTGACTTTTCTGTGGGTCAGTGACCCCTGCCTCAAGACAGGTTTCTTGCCCTTCTTGTAAATAAAGACAATGCAGACACTTTTTGTGTTTGACATAGTATTTTATTTAAAAATGAAGCCTCGCCAACAAACCCCCAGTTGGGGCCAAGCCCCCATCTGGCCACAGCCACTCCTGCACTCCCCCTTGCCCCACACCCTATATCTGTACACTGGAACCCCCTGCCCTGAGCCCCTCACATACCCCAACCCAAATTCCTGCACCCTCACATCCACAAACCAGTGGCTTGCTTAGTACCCCAACACTGCCCGGCCTGGAGCCCCCTCCCCGAGCCAGCATCCCCTTCTCCACCTCCTCCTGCATCCAGATTTCCTCCCAAAGCTTGCACCTCTCACCCCTTCCCATCCCAGAGCTTACACATCCTGTCCTCAACCCAGCGAGGGTCCGGCTAGACTGCAGGAGTTTTTCAGGATTCCGGCGATATCCCAGAAAAACTCTTCTGCATCCAGGGATGCGTTTGTTCTTCCGCTTCTTTTAGTGGAAGAGCAAACATGATCTTTCGGTCACCCCTATATTCCTCTTTCCACGAGGAATAAGGGGGCTTCCAAAAGAAGGGGTTTTTCTGACATTTGGTCCAGTCTAGACAGGCCAAATATTGGAAAAACTTCTTTCTACAGAAGAATTGGGGAACAAAAAAAAGCAGCAGTATAAGGATTGGGGATAGCAAGTGATGGAGAGGAGGAGAATAGAGAGGGTGGGGCTTCAAGGAAGGGGCGGGGCGGTAGATCTTGGCTTGGTCTGTCATTTAAAAAGTGATCTTGGGTGTAAAAACAGTTGGAGACGCCTGGAGTAGGGGGAGCACCAGAAGGGTGAAAGTCAGGGCGACCCTAGAACTCTGTTACAGACCAGCTGGCAACTGCTGGAGGAGGAGGGAAAAATAGGGGGAAGGGGTCGGAGAGGAAGGGGCTTGTGCTGAGGGGAGGGGGGCAGGTCAGGAGAAGAAAGGGGAAGGCACCAAGGGACAGGGTGGAGGAGAGAGACAAATGCCAGGGGGCCAAGTGGAGACAATGAGGAAAAGAACAGGAGGGGAAGTGTCAGTGAGCGGGGGCAGGACAGGATAATGCTGGGAGAGGAGAGGGGAAAGGCCTTGGAGGCTAGAGGGGAGAAGGGGAGGTGCCGGGAGAAGGCTTGAAAGAAGGGGTGGGCATGAGGAAGGTGGGGATGGAGCAAGTCATGTGTGAGGGCACAGGGGCAGGAGGGGAACGGGGGCAGAGAGTGATGAGGGGGTGGGCATCAGGGAAAAAGAGGGCAAAGGGGGCAAGGGCAGTGAGGGAAGGGGGAGGCACCAGGAGGGTGAAGGGCTAAGGGAAGGTGCAGGTGCCAGGGGATTCTGGGGGTGAAGCAGAAGGGCAGACACCTGCAGGGGAGGGACCAGCACCAGAGGAGAGAGGCAGGGCAGGTGTGTAGAGGGAGGTGTTGGAAGAGGGGATGAGGAGGGGTAGCTCACATGACCAGAGTGGGGCTCCTGGAGGAGTGGACACAGGGGGGAGAGAAGGGCTGGTGGAGGGGGGCAGGTCACAGGAATGCTGAGGGCGGTGAGAAGGGCAGGAGTCAGGACAGCAGAGGGGGGTGAGGGGTTGGGGGACAGCAGGCACCAGGAGAGCTGATGGAGCAAGGGGAGGAGACAGGGCAGCAGAGGGAAAAGGCAGAGGTTTATTAGATATTTATTAATAACTTGGGTGCCACAGTGGCACATCCAAACAAGCCACAAACTCAGTACTAGTGCACAATACAAAATTTATTCTGCTCATGGGAGGAAACTCTGGGTATGTCTACACTAGCCCCCTAGTTCGAACTAGGGTGGCTAATGTAGGCATTTGAAGTTGCAATGAGGTGTAACAGTTGCACCTCGTGGAATGAGGTGTAACAGTTAACTCGAACTAAGGACTTAGTTCGGATTAACTTCTGATGGCCGTGTGTAGCCGCAGGCAGTCAGTTCGAACTACGGGGCATTTAAAAATGGCGCCTGCCCGGGAACATGCAAATGAAGCCTGGGATACTTAAATCCCGGGCTTCATTCGCAAGTTCGAATGCCTACATTAGCCACCCTAGTTCGAACTAGGGGGCTTGTGTAGACACACCCTCTTAGAGGGAACACTTCCCCCAGCCTGTCCGCCCCCAAGTTAATGTCACACACATTGGGTTAATGCAATTGCAGGATAGTTGCATAAGGGGGGGTTTGGTGGGGCCCAAACTAATCCCTATTGGTAGGAGGATGGTGGGAAAAGTCCTTGGGGGGGTCACATGACACCTTTTACTTCTGGTCATGTGTCCATATTGCACCGAGAGTGTTACCTCCAGAGGCATGGCTAATGGGGGCGAGGGGGTGTGGCTAATGGGGGTCAGAGGGTGTGGCTAATGGGGGTCAAAGAGTACATTCTAAAAAAATTCTTTGGGTGCACACCCTAATGAAATGTGCTGCGCACGCCTATGGAACCAATAGAGTCCCCGCAACCAACCCAGGGCTACTTTTCACTTTCCCTGGCTTCTGGAAGCTCTGTCAGCCAGCTACACACCATCCATCCTCCCTCAGCTCCAGCAGGGAACTGATCTGCCACTGCCTCCAGAGCTCTTCTTATACGAGGCCGCTGGGCCCTGATTGGCTGTGTCCCTCACAGCCACTCTAGGCAGCTTGGAGGTCCCTCTCCACTGCCTTTTTTGAGGGCAGGGTGTGGCAGAGCCACCGGGCCTCCAGCAGGGGGCCTCAGAGACTCTGCCTAGCATTTCCCATCATTCCTCCCCTCTCACTGAGCTATCTAAAAAGGGTGAGCCAGACACGGTTGTCGGGTTGGAACAGTGTCGAGGGGCCCTCTGCAAACTGAAGAGAGCCTTAAGTACTGACCTGGTTCTGGTACGCCCCAACTTTGACAAACCATTTAACATGGGGATTGGGGTTGTGCTGATACAAAGGAATGAAAATTGCTTCCCTGATGCGCCGATTGAAAGAGAATGTTTAGCCAGGAGAGGGGCCCTCAGTACATTACGGCCCTCTCTGTTTGGACATTTCACTGTATATACGGCCCCTCATCACTTACCTGGCTGCATTAAATCCAAGGACTAATGCCAAGTTGCTAAAATGGAACCCAGTGAGCGAAGGCGATGTTGCTGACATGATTCATGTCAAAGGGAATGCAAGTTTGGCCGCAAGCACTCTGTCCAGGAAATAAGTCACCCCGTGCGTGCCCACCTGCCGCTTTTGCCAATACCCCCTTCTGTAGGGCTGAGATGTGCCAGATTTAAGAATGGCCATATTGGGTCAGACCAAAGGTCCATCCAGCCCAGTGTGCTATCTGCCAACAGTGTCCAATGCCAGATGCCCCAGAAGGAGGGAACACTACAAGTTATCCTCATGTGATCCCTCCCCTGTCACCCACCTCAAGACAAAGAGAGGCTCGGGACACCATTCCTACCCATCCTGGCTAATAGATTCCTGGAGGTTAGGTCCATCAATGACTATCTAGCTCTTTTTTGAACCGTGTTAAAGTCCTGGCCTTCACACCATCCTCTGGCAAGGAGTTCCACAGGCTGACTGTGCGCTGAGTGAAGAAAAATTTCCTTTTGTTTGTTTGAAACCTGCTGCCTATTTGGTTGCAGTATGTTTGGCAGATCCGATTCCACTGGGTTTATGAACAGTTGAAATGTACCGTTGTTGACCAGGGATTATATGCAAATCCTGGGAGGAACACTTACCACACCCTTATCAGGAACTAAAAACTTTGGTGGGGGGGTGTAGTGGGGTCTATTTGGAAACATGGGAAGGTGGGCGGGCGAAGCTCACCCACATTCTAAAAGCCCCTCCCTAGCCTTACGGGAGGGACAACTGGACCCATGGCCAACTGATTACGGGGGACAAATAATGACGAAAGGATTAAGGAGTGTGGGTCACAGGTTTAAAATAAGGGAATCAAATGGGGACACTGAGCAGAGAACCCCGAACAGCGCCCACTGCTCCTCAAAACTATTGATGGAGCCAGTGGACGCCGCCCAGAGGAACTCTGCCCGGATACGTGACACGAGGGAGGAACGGAAGTAGGCCCCACAGTCGCAGAGAACCCCCTCGCCCAACATCCTCCTCCTGGTATTATAGATGGCCGCTTTTGCTAAGGCCAGGAGGAGGTTGACGAGGAGGTCTCACGACCTTGTGGGGCCATGGATTGGGTGTGCAAAAATGAAAAGGTGAGGGGAAAAGTGCAGCCAGAACCTCAGTAAGAGGTTCTGGAGGAGCCGGAATAGGGGCTGCAACCCGGCGCACTCGAGGTATGCGTGCGCCAGGTTTTCCCTCACGCCGCAAAAGGGGCAGGCTTCCGGGATGGGGGTGAACCGCGCCAGGTACACGCCTGTGCTCATGGCTCCGTGAAGGAGCCACCAACTAATGTCCCTGATGGGCCGTGGGACTAAGGTGGAATACACACTGGCCCATCGGGGTCCCCCACCCTCAACGGATCTTAAATAGTCCCGCCATTTAGTATCGGGGCGGGACATGAGGATGGGGAAATACAAGGTGTGGAGCACAAGCGTGTACAGATGTTCCCTAGGCGCGGTTCGGAAACAAACCGGTTGCAGATTTTGCAGCCAGCTGGGAGTCCAGGGATGGGGAGGCCGGGGGGACCTGCGGAACAGGGGCCCAATAAAAAGGGACAGAGGCTTTGCAGGAAGGGAGGGGCAGGGCGTACTCTCTCGCAGGGCTCTCTGTAGGAGGTTGAGAGCGGGCCACGACAAAGCCACCTCCACCTCCTGGAGTAGGCGCAGGGGGGTCCAGAGGATAGAGAGCCCCATGCACCGAGCGAGCGCTCGGGGATCCATCCGTCCCCCCTGTCGTAGTCCAGGAGGTCTCTGACCTTGGTGGTTTCTGCCAGGATCAACCTCCGGCGCACCGCGGGAGACTCCGCCACCTGCACGCACAAGGCTGGATTGTGGAGCAGGGGCTTTGCGAGGAGGTCTGCTCCCTCGGTGGCCAAAGGGGACCTGCTCACCGAAAACAGCTTCCAGGTCCGGAGGACTTCCTGGTAGAATTCCGGCAGCTCTGAGAGGTCTCGCGGAAGGCCCCTCGGGTGGATAAAAAAGAGCTGCCAGTCGTATCGGATCCCTCGAAGACGGCGGAGGAAAGCGCACCCCAAAATGCTCCATGCCGGACTACCTGCACTAAAGAGGAGTCTCTGCAGGGCCTGGAGGCAGAAGGTCCGGACCTGGCTGCGCACGCAGACCAGGCCCTGGCCCCCCTCCTCCAGGGGGAGAGACAGGACCCCTGCAGAGACCCAGTGCAGTCCTGGCCAAAAGAACTCCAGGGCTGTCCTCTGGATCTTGGCCAGGACCTCCGGGGCCGGGCGCAGGGTGTTGAGCCGGTGCCAGAGCATGGACGGGACCAGCTGATTTAGCACCAGCGCCCTCCCTTGAAGGGAGAGACACTGGAGCAGTCCTGTCCATCTCCGCAGCCGCTCAGCCACCCTGGCCTCCAAACCCTGCCAGTTCTCCGGCGGAGAAGGATGCGTGGCAGATAAATAGACGCCCAGATAGAGCAGTGGACCCGCGCTCCACCTGATGGCCTGAAGTGCGGGTGGGAGGGAGCCGGCCCGCCACCCGTCCCCGACCACCAGGCCAGAGCTCTTGACCCAGTTGACCCGGGCAGAGGAGGCCGCCGAGTAGACGGCTTGGCAGGCCTCCACCCGCGCCAGGTCGCCCGGGGCCTGGACCACGAGGAGCACGTCATCGGCGTACGCCGATAGCACCAGCCACAGCTCCGGCTCCCGAAGCACCAACCCTGTCAGCCTCCTACGGAGGAGACAGAGGAAGGGCTCGATCGCCAGAGCGTACAGCTGGCCTGACAGCGGACACCCCTGATGTACCCCCCGCCCGAAGCTGACCGGCTCGGTCAGGGTCCAGTTGAGCCTGACCAAACACTCCGCGAGGGCGTACAGCACTCGGAGAAAACCCACAAAGCGGGGCCCGAAGCCGAAGGCCTGCAGGGTGCCCAGGAGATACCCATGATCCATCCTGTCGAACGCCTTCTCCTGGTCCAGGGACAGGAGGGCGAACGACAAGCCATCCCTACACCCGAGCTCCAAGAGATCCCGGACCAAATACAGGTTATCAAAAATGCTACGGCCCGGGACGGTGTAGCTCTGGTTGGGATGGATCACGTCCGCCAGCACGGATCGCAGCCACAGCAAGATGGCTTTTGCTACGACCTTGTAGTCGGTGCTGAGGAGCGAGACGGGATGCCAATTCCGAAGGTCGCGGAGTCTCCCTTCTTCGGTAGCAAGGCGAGCACTGCTCACCTGCACAACAGAGGGAGGACCCCGCTCTCCAAGGACTCGGCCCAGACGGTGACGAGGTCTGGGCCGAGGACGTCCCAGAACATGCGGTAAAACTCCAAGGTCAGCCCATCCATGCCCGGGGTTTTATTGTTGGGCATGAGACGGAGGGCTTCCGAGAACTCGGCCAGAGTGAGAGGCGTCTCCAGCCGGTCTCGGTCGCCCGCGCTAACCGTCGGGAGCTCGGTCCAGAGCACCTTGCAGGCATCGGCTTCAGTCGGATCCGGGGAGAACAAACTGGCGTAGAAGGCCCTGGCCCTTCTACGCATCTCCGCTGGATCCGTGAGGGGGGTGCCGTCCTTCGCCAAAAGGCAGGTGACGTGCTTTTTCACCCTCCTCCTTTTCTCCAGGGCGTAGAAGAAGCGGAAGCTGTGATCCATCTCCCAAAGGAGATGGATGCGAGATCGAACAAAGGCGCCCTGGGCCCTGTGATCTTCCAGGGCCTGGAGCTCCTCCCGCTTCTCCTGGTACGCCTCGCGGAGGGGTGGATCCTCGGGGGAGGACGCCAGGCGCCCCTCAAGCTTCAAGACCTCCCGTTCCAGCTGCTCTATCGCCGCATCCCTCCGCCAGCTGGCGCCCCGGGAGTAGTTGCGGCAGAAGAGCCGGGCGCGCACCTTCCCCACGTCCCACCATCGCCGTGCTGTGGGAAAGGTGGGCCGCTGCCCCCGCCAGGCCCGCCAGAACTCCCGGAAGGATGCCACAAAGCCCACGTCCTCCAGCAAGCTATTATTGAAATGCCAATAGGCCAGCCCTAGCCTCTCCGAAATCAGAGAGGCTTTCACGGCCACCAAATGGTGGTCCGTGAACGGGGCCGGCCGAATGCTGTAGGAGTGGGCCCATGCCAGGTGGAAGCGGGAGAAGTAGATCGATCCAACCGGGAGTGGCTCGACCGATCGCCCCCCACCCGGACATAGGTGAAGGTGATATTGTCGTCCGGGTGGTGGTCTCGCCAGACGTCCATCAGGGAGTGATTGTCCACGATCTCCCTGAGGACGCCTGCTGCGGCCTGGCAGTTCGCGCATCCTACACGGTCCCAGTCGTCGAGGGTGGTGTTAAAGTCCCCGCCCAGGACGAGACACTCGCGAGGATCCAGTGTGCCGAGGAAGGTGGCCGCCTGCCGATAAAAGGTGACCTGGTCCGGGCCCGCGTTCAGGACGTAGACGTTGACCAAGTTCAACGTCAGCCCCTCTACACGGGCCCGGACATGCAGCAGGTGGCCCGGGACAACCTCGGCAGTCCCCAGCACCTCGGGCTGTAGGTCAGGGGAGAACAGGGTGGCCACCCCGGCCGAGCGAGCGCTGAGGTGGCTAAAGTACACCCCGTCCCCCCACTCCAGCCGCCAGCCAGCCTCGATGGCTGGAGTCGTGTGGGTCTCCTGCAGGAAAGCTACCAAGTACCCCCCCCTCCCTAAGGAAGGAGAGCACCCGGCTCCTGCGGAGACCCGCCCTACAGCCCCGGGCGTTCAATGTTGCTATGATGGTGTATTTCATAGTGAGGGCTGGGGTGGATCCTCACGGGCAGGGTGATCGTCGGCCTCCCGCAGGCCCCGCAACAGGCTGCTCCCCGACCCGAAGGCGAGGAGGGCGTTGTGGAATTTACGGGCCCGCCGGTAGGCCGCGATGTCCAGCTTCTTGGTCCCTCTCCCCTCCTGCAAGAGGGCCCTTGTGGCCCTCAAGATGGAATGAAAATCCCCCCAGGGCTGAAGGGCGAGCTCCACCTTTCCCTTAGCCCCACGCATATCCGTGAGGAACTGGAGGAGCTCGGCCCCCAGCGCCGAGGCGGTACTGGACGTTTCCTCCATCTGGGCTCCCTGAAAGGCCTCGCGGGCCACAGAGACAGGCAAACCGGGGTCCGAGCCCCGGCGTGGCGCCAAGAGTGACAGCGCTGCACTGCCCGCCCCCGAACCCTGAGGGAAAGGGGGCGGCGGAGGGAATAAGGCAGCCCCTAAAGAACTAGGGACCGGGGACACAAATACCACCCCCTGGGGGCCGCTCACAGTCAGTGGGAACGAGACGGCCCCCGTGGGGGTGGCAATAATGGTGGTTTGGGAGGACGGTGAGGGCGGGACAGGCAGCATGGTAGGCGTGGAAGGGGGGGCGGGCTCACGGCCAGACGGTGGGGGTGGGAAGAGAGGGGGCGGTGATAGTAGGAGAGGGGTCAGGGACAGGGGAGGATTCGGGGCTGGAGATGGGTTCATAAAGGGTAGGGTCGGGGCCAAGGGCACATGCAGGGGTGAGGGAAGGATCGGGACAGGGAAGGGAACCAGAGATTGGGGCGGGGTCTAGGGACGGGTCCCTCGTTTGTGCCACCGGGCTGTGGCTCCTCCCGCATGGGAACCGAGGGGGCAGGAACAGAAAGGGGGCCCGCGCCGACGCCAGGCTCAGATGGAGGAACAGGAGTTGTTGCCACGGCGTCGGCTTGAATGGGGTCTTCCACTGGGCCCCCAATGGAAAGGGGAGATGACCGCCCCGCCTCAGTTGCTGGAGAGAGGGCGCCCCCAAGCTCGGGACCTGGCCGCTCGGCGCCAGCCGCCGCCCCGGAGGGCTCGGCGGCTTCAGCTCTGGCGCCCGAGTCGGCTGGGCCAGTAGGTAGTACCAGCGGCGCCCCGAGTGTGAGGACGGGGTCAGCCACTTGGGACATAGGGTTAGGGTTGGGGAGAGGAGGGGGCGGCGCCACAGAGTCGCCGCCCAGACCGAGGCCCACTGGCGAAGGGCCGTCATCCCCCTGGGTAAGCGGGGTCAGACCCAGGGCCTCGATCTCCTCGAAGATGGAGCTCAGTTCCATCCCCTCGACCCTGGAGCCTTCCCCACCAGCCGCCGAGGCGACACTTACCTCGACGGCGACTGCGGGGGGCTCAGCTGTTACCAGGGCCGGGGGAGCTCCACCCGAGGCCTCCTCACGGATAAGCTCCGCAGGGGGGACGGCATCGTCCCCCCTCGCTGCCACCGCTTCCTCGGCCGGCGCCTCCTGCTGATGCTTGTCGGGGGCGATCTCGGCAGCGCTGGCCCCCCTCGGGATCTTTCGGAGGGGGGCCTTCCCGCCCTCCTCATCGGAGGGGGAAGATTGAGCCCGCAAAGGGCGGGCTTTGTGCTTTCCCCCGACGAGCGTCCAGCCCTCCGAGGTGGAGGTGGACAGCTGGTCAGCAGGGGCAAGGCCAGGGGGTGCAGTTTGTTTTCGGGGGACGGGGGGGCGTTGAGGCAAGGGAGGGAGAGAGGAGAGTAGGGAAACCTCCACCTGGGGGGAGCCCTCTCCCTCGCCCGGCAGCGACCGCGCCACCCTCTCCTCCTCGGGCCCTGCAGGAATGGAATGAGTAGAGGCGGGGCCCGCCTGCTCGCTCGGGCACGCCGGAGGGGACGCCTCCGGCTCCCGAGCAGAGCCGTCGGTTGGAGGTGGGGCAGCCGCGGAGGCCGGACTACCAGGGGGGCCAGCGGTGGCAGGGCCGGTGCCCTCCCGGGCCCCGGGGGTCCCGGACATCCCCTCCAACCGGGCCAAGGGACAGTCCCTCCGGACGTGCCCCATCGCCCGGCAGAGGAAGCACCGGGCCTCCCCCGAAGAATAGTGGACCCGGTAGAGGGCCCCCTGGTAGGGCACCATAAAGGACCCCTCGAGCGCCACCCCGCCACGCGCCGCCGGCGGCATTTGCAGTTGCACCTGCCGGCGGAATGATAAAACGTGGCGGAGGGCGGGGTCCTTACAGCCCAACGGGAGAGGGCTGATGATGGAAATTGGCTTCCCCAGGGTGGAGAGGGAAGGCAGCAGGGCGGCACTGGGGAGGAAGGGCGGGACGGAGGTGAGAACCACCCGTACGCCCAGGTCCTCCAATGGCTCGAGGGGCACATGCCCGCCCCCCACCGCCAGGCCCCTCTCCACCGCCTCCTGGGCGGCGGCCTCCGAGGCAAGGAAGAACACCCCCTTGCCGTACATCTTGGAGGCCGCCACCACGGCCGAGGCCCCCACCACCCTCGCCAACGCCCGCACGTAGGTCTCGACGTGGGGCGAGGCGGCGACCAGGAGGCAGCGGACGCCATGCCTCCTGGTCAGGGTGGGAAAGGGGCCCCGGCCACCAGGGACGGAGCCGGAGGCGGCAGTAAGGGTGGATGACGCGGCGCGTGGGGGGACGGCAGCGGCCACCTGGGCGTACGCTCTGGGGGCCGTGGTTGAATCGCCCCCAGAGCTGGTGGAGGGAACAGCAGGGGAAGGAGGGGCTGTGGCGGACGATGGGGCCACAGCGGGCAGGGCAGTCTCGGCCGTGGGGGGTTTGGCCTTCGGGGCCGGGTCTTGGCCCTTCTTCCCCCCCCCCCCCCCGGCCCTTTTTTCCGGCCGAGGTGGAGGCTGCTCCCGGATTTGAGGGAGCGTCGGCCGTGGCAGCGGCGGAGCTCGGGCCTGGGGTCGGGAGGTCAGCCGTGGCATTCTTCGGGCCCGGTGGCAACGGGGAGACCGTGGGATCAACAGGGGCAGGGGTTTCCTCCATCACGTGGGGAAGGAGGAGGGAGGCACAGATGGCAGGAAGGGGAGGCAAGGGTTAACCGCTCCTCCCCACCGAACAGCAGGCAGGGGAGGAGGGTGTCCGGGAGGGAGAGGGCAGGAAAGAGGGAGGGCACTGGTTTCGGGGAGGGGCAACTGAGGAAGGGGGGGTTAGCAGCCTCTCCTCCCTGCTGCGGCTGTGGCAGAGGAGGAGGGCGCTATTGCGGAGGGGAGGAACGTGAGGGAAGGGGTGCGCGATTGGGGAGGGAGGGAGAAGGGGAGAGACAACCACTCCCTCCCGCCGACTGACTGCAGGGAGGGAGGGAATCAAGAAGGGCAGGATGGAAATGAGGGGAACCGAGAGGCCAGCAACCACTCCTCCCCGCAAGGCTGGAAGCAGAGGAGGAGGGCGCTGGCAGGGCAGGCAGGGGGCAAGGTAACAGGTGCAGGGCGGGGGCCGGCTCCTCCGGCTGCACTGGGGTACCAAGAGGGACTATGGGGCTGTCGAGGGGGGGTGCGATGTGCAGGGGGGCTAACTAAAAAGGGGAAGGGGAGGGACACAAGCACTCGGGGTGGGGACCGGAACTCTGGGTGGGGCTAGAGGACTACTGGGAGGCTGGGAATGGGGGGGGGGGGGGAGGCACTGGGTGAACAAGACGGGGCAGGGCAAGGCGGGGGCCGGGAATCAAAACGCTAACTGAATGCGGGTGGGGCAGGTGAAACAAACTGAGGCTGGGCGGGGTCGGTCAGCAAACTGAGGGAGGGAGGAGGAAAGAGAACTGGCTAACGGGGCGGGGTGGCCAAGGCTTCTGCAGTGGGGGGGGTAGGGCGGGGAGAGCAGGAGTGAGGGGGGCCCCCCAACCAAACAAGTCCAAGGGCGGGGTGGAGGCACACCCACGAGCGCTTGTGGGAGGCTCAGTCCTCGCCCACTACTGCAGCAGGACAGTCCCAGGTGGCAAAAGGCGGGGAGGAACAGCCAGCCCCACCGAGGGGCGAGTCCTGATGGTGCGAGGGTTGGTGGAGGGGGGGCCTGGGGGCGGTGGTATGGGGGGGGGGGCAGATGAAAGGCTCAATCCTAGCAAACAGACTCCCCTCCACAGTCCAACTAACTTTTCTAGTCTCCCTCGGTGGGGTGCAGGTGGTACGGCGGCAGCAGCGGGTGGGCAGCAGCCAGGTGGGAAAGGCCTCTGGGTGGTGGTGCCGGTGGGGTCCTCTTCCTCTAGAGCGGAGGAAGGGAGGGCGGGGGCAGCTGGCAAACCCCCCTCCTCCCCTCAGGCAGCAGCAGCAACGGCCGCAGGTGGTGGCGGTGGTGGTGGTGGTGAGGAGTGGCAGCTGAAGTGGGATCCAGGGGAGCAGGCAGGCAGGCGACTGGGCGGGGAGGGCTCCGGCTGGTGCAGGCAGCAGGACCAGGAACAGGGCAGGGGGGAGAAGGAAGAGAGCGGCCCCTGCACCCTGCTCCCTCTCCTCCTTCTCTGCAGTGGAGCAGGGGGGAGAGGCACCCACTACCAGCGAGTGGAGTCGGGGGGAGATGTCCCCCACTACGAGAAGGGAGAAAATACCCCTCCGGAAGCCATTTTGGGCCCCGCCCCCTCACCGGACAGGAAGCCAGGGGGCGTGGCTAGGACTATAAGAACGCTGCCAGGGAGCTCAGTCGGGGCCCAGCCTCGGAGGGAGACAGAAGCCTGCCCGGAGCTCCCGGCTGGGACCTGGCCTGGGCCTCCCGCCGCTGCCTCCCCTAAGGCCAGCCAAGACTTCCCTGCCAGGGCCGCCGAGGCCTGGCCAAGCCGGCCAGCAGAGCTACCCTCTGACCCAGAGGAACCCGGGGCTCTGCTGGTGCCCGGGGACGCGGAGGACTGGCCCGAGCCTGAGGTCCTGCTCGAGCCCCGAGGCCTGCGGAAACCCCTGGACCCCGAGGGCTTGCCGGAGCCGGGGGACCGGCTGGAACCCCGAGGCATGACGGACCCCCTGGACGCTGCAGAGCTCCACCCCACTGAAGCCTGGATTGGGCCGCCCGGACCCTGCTGGGACAACACCGCCCTTGACGCCCTGACTGACCTGCCGGAGACACCGGTGCCTGCGAAGGGGGAGACCACCACCCCATAGGTGGGGGGCACAGGCCCACCCACTCCACTGCGCCCCGGCCCAGGGGCCCTGGATGCAGCTGCTACTGGTTCAGCAGGGCTCCAGCCCGCAACGTGCTGGCCTAGGGCTGCGATCGGCCCGTGCTACCCCCTGGGCCAATCTTCATCTCCCCCTTCGCGGGTCCACCCCACTACACACCCCCACTTAAGTCCAGTTCCCGGCTTCTGGGACTGGGCCCTTCCTTGGCCTTGCCTAGGAACAGTGTCTTCGTTCTCGCCCTGTCCCTTCTCTTCTGTCGGCTTTCCCTTCTCTGCGGTGGCCTCCTCCCTTTCTCCAGGGTCTGGGTCCCCGCACTAAGTGTCCCTGTTGCAGTCAGGCGGGTTCCTCGGCAGGACCCCCAAGTTGTCTGAGGCCTCTTGGCCGTCGACTCTCCCTTTTCCATCCCCTGCCCCCTTCCCTGGGGGCAGTGCCTTCTGATGTGGCCCTCTGCGTGGCACCGGAAGCACCGCTTGTGCCTTTCCTCAGCGCCCGCCCTCCTCCAACCCCTTGTCGGCCTTGCCCAACCTCCTGAGCTAGCTGGGTTAGAGGGGGCAGGGCGGGGCCTACTCGCCTGAACCCCTTTTACAGGGGGACACGCTACCTTGCGTCTCAGGCGATGCCCTCCCCCTTTCACTTGGGCCGGGAGCGTCTTAAAACTTTTTGCCCGGAGCAAGTCCATAAACGCGGGCCAGTCTCGCCCGAGAATGCTGGGCTGTGCTAAAGAGGTGGCTACCCCCACCACCATCTCCTCCGTTCTCACCCCTATGGTCAGGGGGATTCGGGTGCAAGGATACACTTTGACATTACCATGTACGCACTGCAGGCTCAGTTCCTCTTCCTCCAGCCCCGGGGTCACCAGGAGGTCCCTGCAGACCAAGGTCTGTCCACACCCGGAGTCTAGTAGAGCAACCACTTCCTGGGGACCCTGTCTCACAGGGGTGGTTAACTTGGGGGTGCCCAGGCAACGGCCTCGACGATCGTCGGTCCCCACCTGGCCATATTGGCAGTCCACTTCCCGACAGCCCCCTTGCTGGAGCAGGCGCGGGTCTGTCGCCTCCTGGTTCAGGCTCTCCGTCCTTAAGAGTCCCGCCCCTGGAGCGATCCTGGACCTAGGTAATGGCGTAGGCACGGGCCCGAACATCCTGGGCCTGGGTGTCGGGGTACGAGATCCCAGCCCTGTAAAGTCTCCGGACTCCCGACTGTCCATCTTCCACGGGCAAGTCTCTGGTAGGCTTTCGGGCTCTCCCCTCAGGAGTTGAGTAGACTTGGCAGGGTTGGATGGTCCTCCAACAGGTCCCAATTGCAGCCCTTTGGGCTAGGACCTGGAGCCAATCAGCCACTGGAGCTCTTGCCGTTGTAGCCCCTGGAGCTGCTGAAGCGGAAGGCCCAGCTGTTGCACCAGCTGCCAATGCTGGGTTGCCACCCACTGTGCCACCTGCCAATGTTGGATTACCAGCTGCTGCAGCTGGGGGTGGTGGCACTTAGCCACAGCTCTCCAAATCCTGTCCCCATCCCTGCTCACTTCGGGAGTAGGAAGGGGAACTCACAGCAAACAAGGGGAAAAAAATTCTCTCGGTTTTTTTGGGTTTTTTTGAACAACTGAGGCACACGCTCAGCCCCTTACATCAGGGGCGGGGTCGATGTACCCACATTCTCCACCATATCGTACGGGGGTACATTCACCGCCACAGCGCCACCAGCCGTCGGTCCTGGGAATTAGCTCGGACGGCTGGTCACGGGGTTGTTTTTGGGACACTGCCCTCCGGCAGTGCCCACAACAGCCTCAAAGCTTCCCCCCTGCCGGGGGCGGGGCTGGTTGTAGGTCAGTAAGCCTTCGGGAGGGGGTTCCCCTGCCTCCGGCGCAGCGGGCGGCCAGGCCGCCCCACTACGCCACCGTGACTTAAAATAGTCCAAGTCAGTGAGTCTATCGCCGGCCTTGCTTCAGGTCCAGGTCTTACGGGAAGAAGTTCAACATATACTCCAGTCTCTCAGCTCACAGTTCCGGGCAGGGCAGCAGCCCCAGTCCTGCCCCTTTAAGAGGTCCAGCCTGGATCCCGGCCGGGCACGAAAGCACAGTATGTAAGCAGGGCCGGATTAAGGGGTGGGCGAGCCGGGCAGCTGCCCAGGACGCCAACCGATGGGGGGCACCTGATGGCAGCTGTAAGGGGTGCGCGGCGTCCCTTATAGCTGCCATCAGGTGCCGCATGCCTGGCTCCCGCGGCGCCGGCCCGCCCCCATCCCCACGGCGCCGGTCAGCAGCGCCCTCCCCCGTCTCCCCCCCCCCCCCCCCCCCACGGCTGCGGGGCCCTGCACGGCCCAGCGCGTGTGCCGGCAGCGACAGCCGGGCCAGACTGGGCCGCGCTTGCGCCGTGTGCCCCAGGGGCGGGCCCCCGGCTGCGCACCAGCGGCCGTAGCCAGGCCGCGCATGCGCTGTGCGCCCGGGGGCATGCCTGGGATGCCAAAATGCCTCGGGCCAGCCCTGTATGTAAGCCCGGGCCCTTGAGCAGGGCAGGGCACCAAACACAGGTTCAGATAAGCCCAGGCCTTGGGGCAGGGCGGGGCACCAAACACAATAAGCAAGCCCTGGCCCTAGAGCAGGGCGGGGCAGCAAACACAGTCTATAGGCCCTGGCCCTGGGGCAGGGCGGGGCAGCAAACTCACAGGCTTGAGGAAGCTCCTGGTTCAGGAGCAGGGCAGGTAGCACACCTGCAGCAGTGGCGAGGGGGAGGCTGCCACCCCGCAGGTGAGTGGCGGGGGGGGGGGCGCAGGCCCACCCACTCCACTGCGCCCCGGCCCAGGGGCCCTGGATGCAGCTGCTACTGGTTCAGCAGGGGATCCAGCCCGCAACGTGCTGGCCTAGGGGTGCCCTCAGCCCGTGCTACCCCCTGGGCCAGTCCTCGTCTCCCCCTTCGCAGGCACCAGTGTCAGTCAGAGCGTCGAGGGCGGTGTCGTCCCAGCAGGGTCCGGGCGGCCCAATCCAGGCTTCAGTGGGGTGGACCTCTGCAGCGTCCAGGGGGTCCGTCATGCCTCGGTGTTCCAGCCGGTCCCCCGGCTCTGGCAAGCCCTCGGGGTCCAGGGGTTTCCGCAGGCCTCGGGGCTCGAGCAGGACCTCAGGCTCGGGCCAGTCCTCCGCGTCCCCAGGCACCAGCAGAGCCCCGGGTTCCTCTGGGTCAGAGGGTAGCTCTGCTGGCCGGCTTGGCCAGGCCTCGGCGGCCCTGGCAGGGAAGTCTTCACCGGTCTTAGGGGAGGCAGCGGTGGGAGGCCCAGGCCAGGTCTCAGCCTCCTCAGCCAGGAGCTCTGGACAGGCCTCTGTCTCCCTCCGAGGCTGGGCCCCGACTGAGCTCCCTGGCAGCGTTCTTATAGTCCTAGCCGCGCCCCTTGGCTTCCTGTCCGGTGAGGGGGCGGGGCTAGGCTGGGTCCAAAATGGCTTCCGGAGGGGTATTTTCTCCCTTCTGGTAGTGGGGGACATCTCCACCCCACTACACGGGGGAGTTGGTTAATGCTAGTAATTGAAACTGTAGACCACCCCAGAGAAGTACCACTCCAAGGGGTGGTTTGCAAAGATTGGCTCGTGTTGGGTCCTCCGAGAGTAACCGACAAAGGAAGGGTTTTCGGTATGAAAAGGCTATTTGGACTGACACACGACCTTCTTCTGATGAAGCAAACAGGCCCAGCCCTCTTAGAAGGGCTGGAAAAATTTTGGCTTACGAAGGCCCCATAAGACCAATGGAGGCTCTTAAGAGCCGGCCGACTCCCCGGACAAGAAGACAGTAAGGGTTTAGCAGGTGTACAGGAACGTTTATATACTTCCTCTGTGATGCTTTTGTCCTAAGAATAAATGTATTATGCCACATGCTCTGACTTTCAACACCTGACTCTGTCCCAGACCCCCCTCCCATTCCACCACTTTCCTCCAGGCCCCACCCCCACCTTTCCCACCCCACTCTACCCTTTCTTCGCCTTTTCCTCCCTGTTAAGAACATAAGAACGGCCAGACCTAAGGTCTGTCTGCCGACAGTGGCCCATACCAGATGCCCCAGAGGGAGGGAACACAACAGGTGATCCCTCTCCTGTCGCCCAACCTCGCCCTGCCTCTTCCTGCCCAGTTCTGCCCCTCCCCCTGAATGTGCCACATCCCTGCCCCTGCTCCACTCTCCCCCACCCCAGTGCCTTCATGCCCCAGCTGATCATGTGGGGCTGGAGGAGTCAGTGCTGATCTGTGCAGCCCACCATCAGGTGGGAGGCACTAGTCAACACCCACCAATTTTTCTTTGTGTGTTCTCCAGCCCCAGAGCACCCACAGAGTCGGCACCAATGTAGCTGGCTTTGTAAAGGATATTTGGTGCAACCCCTGGAGAAAGATTACCCACAGGCACCTCGGCCAGGCCTGCTGGGGACATTACAGTGAGGTGGAGAAACCCATCCTGGTGAGACAGACCGTGTGAGTGTCTCCACCAGTGTTCCCTGTAAGCTGAGCGTTTGTGCGGGCGCCCAGGAGAGATTCCAATGCTGCTGGTGGTGCACATCCACACACACCTTGGTGCACATGACTAAATTTATTCCACACTTGGATGGAAAAACTTAGAGGGAGCATTGGTCTCCACCTGGGAGAGGTGATGGTTAGGAAGCCTGAATCCTTTAAGCTAGTGCCCTGAAAGAAGGCCAGGCTGAGAGTCAAAAGTCCAGTTAACCCTGAAACGCTAACAGGGACAGTCAGCCCTGATCATGTCTCCATGCTGAGGTAACCAGAGTTCTGGCCAAACGGAGACAGGAAGAGACGAAACTGCTGACACCACCACCCCTAGGTGCTTTAGCCCCTTGGCGAGGGCCCTCGCCTAAGATGTGGGAGTCCCAGTTTTAATTCCACCTCTCGGCCGGATGTGACAAAGCAGATAACTGCCCATGCAGGCTTATTTGCAGACGATGACATAAATCGGTGGGCGGATCCATTCGAGTCAGGACCCGGGGCTGTGTTGCTGCAAGAATGGAAGCTGGAAGGTTAATCAGCGAAGGAAATAAATTCTGACAGCTCCAACCAGCAGGAAGAGCGACGGTGGAGTTTGTCGCCTGTCTTTGGAGGGAGTCAGAATAAAGCACCTCCCAGGACCAGGGTGTAACCCCCCCCCAAAAGGAGACACCAGCCATGGGGACCTCCCCACCTTAGCCCCTCTCTTCTCCCTCAGGCAGCAGCGGGCCACAGGCGACCCATCGGAATCGTCCAAGTCTGGGCCACCAGACATCAGCTGTCGGCAAGCACAGCCTCCCGCAGCAGCCATGGGCCACGGTTTGCCGTTCCCAGCCACTGAGAGCCGTGGCAGCAGCAGCCAGCAGGTCCCTGTGGCCTGCAATACTTCCCATGGCTCCTGTTGGCTCGGAGCGGCGAACCGCAGCCAGGGAATCAGCGTCGTTCCTTCGAAGATTTTCCAACCACGAGTGAAGGGAGTTTGGGCAGGTGCACCACTACTGAGGGCATGGGTGCTGGTTTGGACGTGGGCCACTGTGGTGCCCAATTTATTAATACACACACGGTCCTGGCCGCTGGAGCAGACGCCACACCCCTCCCCCCCCACCGCATGGCAGCCCCGGCCACCGGAGCAGGCCTGCCCTACCCCAGCAGCGCTATCACCACGCCATCTCAGCCGGCCCGCGTGACTTTCAAGGTGATCCACGGATGCAATAAAAGCACCATTATCACTCCGACGGGGGTGGAAAGTGAAACTCGATGTAAGCGAAAAGACGGCAGATTTCTCGCCTCTGAAGTGGTGTTCGTATTTTTCTACACTGCGACGGGGGGCAGTCACAGACAACCCCTCGGGGGGGCCTCCCGGGGTGCTGACGTGGCCACTGTCGCTCTCCTTTCTGCTCTCTGGGGCTCCTCACTGCCCGGTCCTGCTGGGCCATCTCCGCTGGTCTCCCCCAGCCAAGGCCCCACGCTGAGGTCCCTGCCCCCACCAAGAAGCAGTAACACACTGAACTTCTTCAGGTCCAAGGAGAGTGCAGTTTAGGGCCCAGCCTCCTGACACAGCACTCCCCAGATGGGATCAAACCCCAAGAAATTAGGTAAGCCACCTTTAACGATGAAAGGGGGAATGTGCACACTGGTTGCCCCCTCCCCCCCCAGGTAATAATTATTTACACTGGGTTTGATAGAAAATAAAAAAGATTTTATTAAGCGGCAGCAGTAGTATTGAAGTGGTAATAAGTGAGACCAGGCAGAGCAAAATAAGTTACAAATCAAAAGAAACAAAATCGCTTGGCTAATTCTACATGAAACCTCAGCACAAACTCTTCACACTCACCCTAAAACCTCTTTTCTAGCTGCCCTTCCAAACCAGGGCTGTCTCCCCACCCTGGGAGTCAGGCGCCTTCCTTCCAGTGCAGCCCAGCCAAAAGACCAAGGCCTCTGTTTTCCTATTCTTTTTGTTGAAGAATTGAGGCCACTCTCTACCAACCACTGCTCAGACTGAAGGACAAAAGCGATAGTTTAACAGTTGCAGGTAACACCCTCAATGTCTCTCATTCACACATTTGAAACCCACAAAGTATTCCCCACTCCATGCGTCTCATTTTACACCCTAAAATGATACATACATCAAAGAAAGACAAACAGAACCAGCAGATTGTGACATGAAGGTTGGTGGGTTACACAAAATAATTCGCTCAAAGCACCTTTGAGTTATGTATATTCATGTCCAGGGGATGACAAATCGCAGCGAAATCCACTCGCCAGCCCTGCACCGCGCATTCGCCAGACCCGCATTGCGCATGCGCGCGCCGCCAGTGAACGGGGCGATCAGCTGAAATCTACTCACCACGGGCGAGTAGATACACTGATTTGTCGAGCCCTGTTCATGTCCATAAGTCCATTTCATAAAGCATGGCGGGGGGCGGGGTCCGTCACATACACCATCCCCCAAATATTAAGAATCCAGCCTAGAAATCATGAGTCTCGCTGAATATTTATCGTGAGATTTTAAAACAAACCCATGGTACATTTGGGGCTTTGTTTTTTCTCAGATACTAGAACCAGAAATACGTCTTAAATGCTTCCTTCCGCCTTTTTGGGGGGAGGGGATTATTATTCATACGTCGACCTTTTCTCTTAGTTCCTTCTCAGGGGGCCCTCATCAGTTCCTGCCCTTAGCACGAGGCAGTCTTGTCTGGCCCTGCTGTGTGTGGATCAGCTCCCTGAAAACATGTGATGGGCAAACCTCCAGTCCCGCTCCTTCTGCCTGAGGCCCCACTCCTGCCTTCCTGCAGACCTCCTTGCTCTCTGCACAGGGGGTGACAGACACACATCCACCCCTGAATACCTCAGAGCATTGCTGGGGTCTCCGGGCCCTTCCTGACGGAACCCTCCGAAAATTCCCAGCTCTGCCGTTTGCAAAAGAAGAGCTCCCGGCGGCCCGTCAGCCTCAGCTCCCAACCTTTCCTCCCCACCACAGCACTTGTCTGTATTTACAGTGGCCGCCGGCATACGTTCCCTATCAGACATGCATGTGAAACAGGAAATAAAGGGAGATATGCAGAACCAAGTCCTAAGGAACACTCCCCTCCCAGCTAGCCGGAACGGGAGAGAAAACCTCCTGTGTCAATGCACTTTCCTCCTGCGTTGCGAGCGGCGTTCGAGGCTCAGCCGATGGGGGAGCGTTTGGCTCATTGGAATCAACCAAATTTGAGACCCAGCGCCAGTACGAAATGCAGGCAGAGCGAAAATATGCCTGCCAAGGTGGGTGGCGTGGTGGGAGTACGGAAAAGCAGGAGTGTGCTACCTTGTAACAAAGGAAAGGGCGCACAGTTAGCAGAAAGAAACTTGCAAATGCAGGGGCTTGACTTTGCGAGGAGAGGGATGAGGGACCCTAAGAACGGCCACACTGGATCTGACCAAAGGTCCATCTAGCCCAGTGTCCTGACTTCCAGTAGCAGCCAATGCCAGGTGCCCCAGAGGGAGTGAACAGAACAGGGAATCGTCACGTGATTTTTCTCCTGTCGTCCATTTCCAGCCTCTGACAAACAGGGGCTAGGGACACCCTCCCTGGCTCTCCTCCATGAATGTATCTAGTTCTTTTTTGAACCCTGGTAAAGTCCTGGCCTTCACCACATCCTCTGGCAAGGCGTTCCACAGGTTAACTGTGCGCTGAGTGAAGAAAAACTTCCTTCTGTTTGTTTTAAACCAGCTACCTATTCATTTCATTGGGAGACCCCTAGTTCTTATGTTATGGAAGCAAGTAAATAACTTTTCCTTCTTCGCTTTCTCCACCCTGTCATGATTTTATAGATCTCTCTCCTCTCCCCGCTTCGTCTCCCCACGCTGGCACTCCAGCCCCCCTGCAACCTCCAAGTGATTTTTCTGTGGGTCAGCGGCCCCCAGCCCAAAAAAGGTCCCCCCCCCACTATAGCAGATGGCAGGAAGCCGTTACCCCACACTCAGTTTAGGGGAAACACTCCATCCAACACTAAAATGGAGGCCCCCATGTCAAGTGGCCTGGTCACATGCCTTTGCAAAGCTTGCGGAATCAGCAGGCTGCCTGGGGCCCTCACGGGAAGGCTCACCAGGAGCAGGGGGAAGCTACTATTGTTTTTCCTAATGGCCCATTACCGTATAGAATCCCAGGGTGGGCAGGGACCTCAGAAGTTCGAGTCCAGCCCCCTGCGCAACGCAGGACCCAGCCCAGCCAGGGCTTGGTCAAGCTGGGACTTACAACACCTCTAGGGATGGAGATGCCACCCCCTCCCTCGGGAACCCATCCCAGCGCTTCTCCACCTGCCTAGGGAAAGAGTTTTTTCCTAATATCCAACCTAGACCTGCCCCACTGCAACTTGAGCCCATTGCTCCTCGTTCTGCCGTCTGCCCCCACTGAGATCAGCCCCTCTCCACCCTCTCTGGAACCCCCCTTCAGGTAGTTGAAGGCTGCTCTCAAATCCCCCCTCACTCTTCTCTTCTGCAGACTGAACAAGCCCCAATCTCTCAGTCTCTCCCCATAAGTCATGTGCTCCAGCCCCCAAATCATTTTGGTTGCCCTCCGCTGGACCCTCTCCAATGTGCCCACATCCTTTCTGTAGCGGGGGGGCCCAGAACTGGACACAATACTCCAGATGTCGCCTCCCCAGTGCCAAATAAAGGGGAATAATCAGTTCTCTAGATCTGCTGGCAACGCTCCTCCTAATGCAGCCCAATGTGCCGTTAGTCTTCTTGGTTACAAGGGCGCCCTGTTGTCACATCTCCAGCTTCGCATCCGCTGTCGTCCCCAGGTCCTTTTCTGCTGAACTGAATAGGTCCCTCCCTGCCATCGAGACAGAACACTCCTTGTCTAGTGGGTGTTCCCTAGAGGTAGCTGCATTTGACATAGAGCTCTCTCGTCCCCCTCAGGAACGGCACACACAAAAATGAGACACACCTCCAAATACGATCATCACTGGTGGCAAATCAGAACATTTCTAGTGAGCAAGATGGGGTGCTGGGGTGCACACACCTCTGGTGTTTCTAATGCTTATGATACCAGTGCAGAGCTGGGCGCCTACCAGCAGTGGCAGGCAGAGACTGGTCCAGTGTGGGATCATGGGAAATTGAAAATAGGCACAAACATGATGAGAGAGAGAGGATACTATGGGATGGGAATATTGCATTATGGGAAGCTGACCCTTCACTCTCAGTTGCCCTATCGGCGACTCATTTATGCCCCAAGAGGCGCTGTCCAAACGACCCCAACACACCAGTGTTCTGAACAGAGGGGGGGTCCCCCCGTGTTGCCCCCCCACACACACACCCCGAATGACAACTCTGCAGCTCTTGTGATAGGAGCTGAGGGGGCAGTGCCTGCAGGCAGGGTCAGAGCACAGAACCATCTGCTCCCCTCCCCACCTCAGGGACACGTGGGCTATCTCTGGGAGCAGCATGGGATCTGGGTAGACCATGGCCCCACTGTGCTTCCAACCAGGCCTTGAAGCTGTCTGAGATCAGCACCGCCTGGCCAGACCCTGCACCCCCAACCCCTTCCTGCACCCCAACCGCCTGCCCCAGCCCTGAGCGCCCACCTGCACCCCAACACTCCGCCCCTGCCCTGAACCTCCTTCTGCACCTAACCTCCTTCCCAGAGCTCATACCAACTCCTGAAACCTAACCCCCTGCTACAGGCTCAGCCCAGCCCCCACACTTCACACTCCCAACCCCTCAGCCCCAGCCTGTAGCCTGCACCCCCCCACACACCCGTGCCCCCTGCTCTGTCCCAGTGAAAGTGAGAGGTGGGGAGGAAGGGAGGAGGTGAGCCAGGGCAGGGGTGGGTCCTCAGGGAAGGGGCGGAGCAGGGAATGGGGCAAGGGCATTTGGGTTTGTGTGAGGAGACAGTTGACAACCTAACCTCTAATGAAGTGATCTTAAACAATTACCAATCATCACTGACCATCTTCCCCATTCAGTTCATCCTCCCAGCTGATCGGGCATGTAACTTTTTTCCAGCTTTGTGCAACTGGCCCTTTTAAAATACCCAAGTGTCTCTCTCTGGGTGTGTCTCCACTGCACCCTTATTTCGAGATTTTGAAACAACAATGCGAGCGTCTGTAACCCACACACCTAGTGGGGTTCACTGTCCCATGCAGTGGCACCTAGGCCACAGCAACTGATAAGAACAAGAGACCACTGCAGCATGAGCTGAGAGCCAGCTGGCTTTTAGCTCAGAGGGTAACGGCTCCTATACTAAGCTCCAAACGTCCCACATTCAAATCCACTTGGTGGCGTCTACACGGACATTGTGTTATTTTGAAATAATTTCAAAATAACAGGGGGCTTGTTCCGAAGTCTGTAAACCTCATTCTACGAGGAATAATTCCTCTTCCGAAATAACTATTTCAGAATAAGGTGTGTGCAGACACTCCACTGCTGCTATTTTGGAATAGCCCCTCCCCAGGGCCATTCTAAGTTATTCCTCCCCAGTGCCTCCTGGGTCTCTAAATCGAGAAAGCACGTCTACATTAAGGGAGCCTGCCTCGGGCTCACGTTGAAGCTTGCCTGCAGTGTAGATGTGCTATTTCAGAATCCGAAATAGCCGTGCAGTGTTAGACGTACCCTCAGTGGTCTTGTGTCCCTTCTGTTTGCTCATTATAAATACGATTAAAGTCAGGATCTTTCCCCGAGTGGCCACTAATTCTTAGTTCCATGTTTGGTTCCTCTTCCCCTGTCCAGAGAAAGTCTAGGAGAATTCCCCCGCCCACTCTGGAACAACTCCTCTTGGGTTAGGAAATCGTCCTCGAGGAGATGTCGAAATTCCAGTAAATTTCCCCCCCCCCAGCCAGAGGTGACAGGGGGTAGATGTCCGGAGGGCAGGGAGCAGGCCGAACCAGGCACCCAAACATAGCAGCGTGCTCTTGATCGCAGGTCCCCTAATGGCCACATTTCTGTCTGCTGACTCAAGTTCAGGGTTTGGTGCGCCTGGCTCGCTCTGCCGGAATTTTGACCTGCTCCCCAGTTCTTTCCTGAGGATTCTTTTCCTTTGAGCGTTTGCCAGCTGTGTGTCATCGAATTCCCCAGGGGGAAAACAAGGCGTGATAGTAATTAGAAGAAAGAAGCCAGCTTGCGAGGATATAGTCATTCAGAAGAGCAGCCAGAACATGAACGGAACCAGAAGAGAAGAAAGCGGGAAGAAAAAACTGTGAAGAGACGCACTGACCACTCCACTGAGAGGCACAGAGACGTCTAAGACCAGAGTTTAAGGTAAGGACCCACCACGGCGACTC
The DNA here is from genome assembly GCA_032595735.1 of Pelochelys cantorii. Taxonomy (NCBI): domain Eukaryota; kingdom Metazoa; phylum Chordata; order Testudines; family Trionychidae; genus Pelochelys; species Pelochelys cantorii. The sequence goes on along the minus strand of CM064358.1, from coordinate 3,192,880 downwards.
TGTGGAAGAGTCCCTGCTCATTTTATAACTCCATTATTTGGAGGAGAGGGGGTTGAGAGAGAGATGAAACTTTGCTCAATGAGCCAAGAAAGATTCTTCGATGCTTCCTACCCCGCAGCTTCTCCTGGGGGCATCTTGGGGGCCACCTCCCGGTCCCTGCTTGAGGAACCAAGCAGAGGCCATTTTTAAGTGATCCTGAAATGGGTTAGATGCAGTTGGCAGCGTCTTAAGCAGTTGTAACACCTCCCTGCTGAACAGGGCTTTTTGCCCACGCCAACTTATGCCCAAAGAAACCTGGTCATCTTTCAGGGGCCCCAGGGGTATGTCTAGACTACATCCCTCTGCCGACAGAGGCATATAAATTAGACTTCCCGACGTAGTCAATGAAGCGGGGATTTAAATATCCCCCGCCGCATTAAGATAAAAATGGCCGCTGCGTTGTGCCAGCTCAGCTGATTGTTGGCACAACGGGGCAGTCAAGACGCGGATCGGTCGACAAGGAAAGCCTTTGCCAACCGATCCCTTATGCCTCGTGCAATGAGGTTTACAGGATCGGTTGGCAAAGGCTTCCTTTGTCGACCGATCCGCGTCTTGACTCGCACGCTGTGCCGACGATCAGCTGAGCTGGCACAGCACGGCGGCCATTTTTATTTTAATGAGACGGGGGATATTTAAATCCCCGCCTCATTGACTATGTCGGGTAGTCTAATTTACACGCTTCTGTCGGCAGAGGCAGGTAATCTAGACATACCCCAGGTCAACCGGAAAGGTTGGGCGAAAGGCGTCGAAATCCAAACCCCCTTGCGGGGTCACGGTGGATGCTGTTTCTAGTCAGTGGCCTTGGCTGGCACCGAAGTGTCTGGGGAAGTTTTCATCCGATGGCCGTAGAGCTTTTCTGTCTCGGTTTGGGCATTTTCTTTTTAGAAGTGGTTGCTCGATAAGGGGCAGCTCATGCTTTCCAAGAACGTTCGCCATGGAAAAGTCACCACTGATTAGAGAGCTACTGAAACACACAAGCTGACGAGGGGCGGGCGGAGATGGCCCCAGAGCCTGAAGATAGAAAGACACCCGAGGCTACTGGGCTTTGCTGTTGTTATTGTGATAGTAGAGGCAGCCAGGGCCCCGGGCCCTTTGAATTGCTGCCAAAGCACAGCTCTACACAGCTCTTGAGGGTTGGGGGGGCAGATGCCACCGTCTGGGAGGCACTAAGGATTGACTGCTCTCAGCCCCGCCCCTTTTCTCCAAGGCCCCGCCCCTTTTGGGAGCGGAGCTGCCCCCCACACACACCTTGCACTGGGGCCTTCTGGTCACAGGTCCATCAACCACCTTGGTTTAGCATGGCCCGTTTTCCCCGCTCGGCCCTGCAGAACAGGGTCCGTGAGCGCACTTCCAGCACTGACGGAAGGAACAGGAAACGGGTGACAGAGGGCTGCAGGATGCTGACGCAATGGACACACCCCACAGGGCGTAGAGGCCTCCAGGAGGCATGTGTCACCACAGTCCCACGTGTGAAGCACCATGGGCCAGCTGCCTGGCTTTGGGATGGACAGGCACTCAGAGCCGGGCGCGGTAATGACACACGTGGGAGGCCAGCGTGGGGAGGGCAGCGCCGCTCCTGCGGGCAGGGCCTTACGCCGACGGGGTGAGGTGATGGAGTCACGCCGGAGCAAGAGGCGAGCCAAAGGGGATGCCCTGCATTGTAGGGATGCATCAGTGGACTCCCTCAATCCAGAGGGGTAACAACCCTGCACCACCGGCCTATCCGTGTGTCCCCCAGCCCAGCACCCCTCCTCCCCCAGCACTGTCGGCCCTGTCCATGTGTCCTACAGTTCAGTGCCCCCCCTCCCCCCCCAGCACTGCCGGCCCTGTCCGTGTGTCCTACAGCTCAGTGCCCCCCCCCCAGCACTGCCGGCCCTGTCCGTGTGTCCTACAGCTCAGTGCCCCCCCCCCCAGCACTGCCGGCCCTGTCCGTGTGTCCTACAGCTCAGTGCCCCCCCCCCCCCAGCACTGCCGGCCCTGTCCGTGTGTCCTACAGCTCAGTGCCCCCCCCCCCAGCACTGCCGGCCCTGTCCGTGTGTCCTACAGCTCAGCACCCGCCACCTGCCAAAGATATGAACAGGATGGGCCATTATATTCAACACCCAGATGACTTCAAAAGCTGCGTATGAGACCTTTACAGCCCACTCAGCCTCGTTAGCATCCGCACTACAACGGACTGATTTTTCCCCTCCTCTCTCTTCTTTTTCTGTCTTAAATTGGGAATTTTTCCTTTTTCCTCCACTTTCATCTGAGGAAGTGGGTTTTGCCCACGAAAGCTCCTCTCTCTCGATATATAAAAACTCTTTTTCTGTGGGACGACAGAGTGATGTCATCATGTCACTCTACAGCCACAGGAACAAGCCCCACCCACTCCCAGCCTGGGCGCTGCGGACCCAGCCTAGCCGGCCCCCCCTTCCCCTCCCCAGTGGCTGGGAGACAGCCCTAGCTCCCCCAGCTGGCTTGGCCCCCGGCTCTCCTCTGGTGGCCAAGAGACCATGGTCTGCACCCCTCCTCCTGTGGCTGGAGGAGGGCTGAGAGACCACAGCCTGTGGCAGTGGGGGGGGGCGTGGTGGGCCGAGAGTCCCAGGCTGGCTGCGGCCGGGGATGGGGGTGGGGCAAGAGGCTGAAGGGACCGGGAGGGCAAGAGACCCCTCATCGTTTTTGTTGCCCTTTTCTGAACCTTTTCCAATGCCAATAGATCTTTTTTAAATGAGGCGACCACCTCTGTACACCGGATTCAAGCTCTGGGCATCCCAGGGATTTATACGGAGGCAGTAAGATGGTCTGTCTTGGTCCCTACCCCTTTTTTAATGATTCCCCACCTTCTGTTGGCTTTTGGGGGGATGTTTGCAGAGAACTCTCCACAGTGACTTGGCCTGGAAAAGAGATCTTGGAGGCAGCACAGAAAGCAGGTTGGCAAGTTTGGGATTTCCCCCTCCCCGCAACAACTCTGCCATCCTCCCCCGCAGCTGCTACTATTTTGGGTCATGACCCCCAGGGTCACCACCTCGCTTTCAAATGCAAACCTCTGACCTGGTGAAACTGACCCATTTTAAAGCCCTGCGGCTGTGAAATTGACCAGAAGGGAAGGTGAGTTTGGTAGGGCCCCATCTCTCTCTTCCCTTGTAACGCTACTACTGCTCCTTCAGCTCACCGACCTCTCGTTCCCACACATGCTCCCTTACGGATTAGGGACGGAGCCAGCTACTAAACTAACCGCCAGGATTGTTCTTTCCCCCAGTCCTCGGCCCCCCCTGGAAAGTCTGCTTGACGGATCTCCTGCTCCAACCCCCATGAGCTCCAGTGACGAAGAAACCTCCTGCTTAGAAGATGTTGAGGGACCAGGTGGATTTGGATGTAAAGCTTCAAGGGAGCAGAGCTACTCCCTGGACCAGGAAACCAGCCACAAAGGTACATTGCCCAACGCAGAGACACTGCCTCTCGGTGGTGGGGGGCGGTTGTGCTGATGAGAAGCACACGGGGTCTTTTTCACCTTGTGCGCCCACCGGAGGGCCGCAAAAATCTACTGTGGCCCCTGAGACTCCAGTCTGAGATAAGCCACCAAGTCTATGTATGGCAACCTGTGCTCAGGGCAGTATAGCCTAGTGGCCACAGAGTCAAAACATCACCCCCTTGCATTCAGGGTCACACGGCCTAGCAGCTATAGGACTGATACACAGCACAGCATGACAGCCTCAGTCCGTATGCACGCCTCCTGTATTCAGGGTAGTACGGCCCAGTGGCCTCAGTCCGTATGCACTCCTCCTGTATTCAGGGTAGTACGGCCCAGTGGCCTCAGTCCGTATGCACTCCTCCTGTATTCAGGGTAGTATGGCCCAGTGGCCTCAGTCCGTATGAACTCCTGTATTCAGGGTAGTACGGCCCAGTGGCCTCAGTCCGTATACACTCCACCCGTATTCCAGGTAGTACGGCCCAGCAGTCTCAGTCCATATGCACCCCCCCCCCCCCCCCCCGTATTCCAGGTAGTACGGCCCTGTGGCCACAGAGTCCATACATAATAAACAAAGCTCCCCCACATGGGGGTATCTGTGGAGGGGGATAGGGGGCCCAAGGCCCTGTAGGCAGTGGTGCGGCCCACTGCTAGCTTGGCGGGGAATCCTACCACAACACGCCGAGCTCTCAGGGAGCAATTCCCTCCCTGGGCTACTTCCGACCCACATCCGGTAGGCAGCCCTCTCCGTCCCTCCACTCCAGTCTGGGGGCTTCCCCTGCTGTCCCTCTCAGCCTGGCCCTCGCTGTTTGATCCCTTGGTGCTCCCTCCCAGGAGCTCCTGCAGCAGGTCCTTCCCCAGCAGCCGGCGGCCCTAACTGAGCAGCTCCAGAGGCTTTTATAGCTGGCCTCCAGCTGGAGCATGGCCAACAGGGCTGTGGGGGCGGGACTTCCTCAGCCAGCTGAGCCAGGTTAACTCCATCAGGCCCAGTGCGGGGTTGATCCATCCGGTGACACAGGGGGAAAGGCACAGTGCCGCGGTTATTAAAAATACAGTATGAAAAGGTAGCAGATGCATTTATACACCTGCACCCCCCTACATGCACACACACATCACCACACACACACACCATCACACACACAAAAACCTGCAGATGATTTATAGTTACTGGTCTGTCGTGGCTTAAGTCAATCTTATTGGCCTAGTGAGACAGAGCGGGAAGGAGGAGCTGAGGTTCACTGGTCACAATTCAAGGCTCCGGTGAGGCCTTCCTGGCAGGACCAAACCCAAAATGTCACGGCAAAATCACCCCGTCTTGTCCTTGTGAGAGCCCATGGGAGTCTGTGGGTTTTGCAGGGTTGTGCTGCAGCCTGTGCGTGTTTGTTTGGGGGTCTCCCCACCGCCAGTGATCCATTGATGTTTATGATCAGGCTTCATTATCTTTTGTTTGTGGTCTCACCTTTCGGAGCGCCCGTCTGTTTCCCAGGCTGGTCTACTCTGCTAATTCATTCAGCCTTGGGCACCAGGGATGTGTTCTCATCCTCTACATCTCTTGAGCCTTTTTGCCCCTCTGGGCCTTTCGGGATGCCTCTCTCCCACGTTCTCCACTCCTGCCAAACAATGCCCCGAGCATCCCAGACACAGGGTGAGACCGTGCCTGCAAGACACAACCTAGCTGGCAGTCCAGACAGTCTAATTAGGAGAAACAGGGTGACAGGCCCATAGAGAACTCATGTACAGGCAAATCATTCCACATCAGACTCATGTTCTCCGACCAGTGCTAAAATACGACATATGTTGGGTGCAATAGGAGCCCAGGAGAAAGCTGAAGGGCTTCACGGTCTTTGGAAGCCACGTGCAAGAGCTGATCCATTAGCATCAACGTTTCAGCCTCTTTGTTCCGTCATAACCCAGAGGCGCTGAGCCCACTGAGAAATGGAGAGGAACGCGGGCACTGCAGCCTCAGCTAAGTGTCTGTGGGCTTTCCGCTCATGCGCTAGATCAGGGCTACTCAACTTTGGAAGCCCTGCAGGCCACAATGATACTCACAGCACATGCCGAGGGCTGCATCGTCAGTGGGGTTGCATAGACGTGCAAATATATATGCAAATATATGCAAATAGCTTCTTTCACAGAGACGGGCATGAATACAAAGATGAAGGCAAGACTACACAACACACAGGCCCCATTTCAGTCTGTTCTGCCGATATTAATAAAATGCAATAGTCACCTGATTTCCACCCGTATGACAGCACTTTTAATGAGCAAGGACAGTCCAGGAATGTAACTACTAAAACACATCCCAACAGAAGACCGTTCTATTGGCTGCTTTTTGGCTTTGGCTCCCACCTGCAGGTCGTGTGTCAAGCCCCGCGTAAATTCAAACTGCACCACAGGCTGCAAACAAACAGGCCACGAGCTGTGTATGAAGTCACTCTGCACTAGAGGCTGGTGGCTACAACCCCCTAAGGTCTCAGGTTCAAGTCCGATGATCGGGGTTGGTCGGCTTACTGCTATTTATCTGTATTGTCCCCACCCAGGCCACAAGGGTACAAACCCTGTGGGAACAAAGGCACAGGTTGCCTCCAGGATAAGGGGGCAGATGATACGAATGGGTCCTTGCCCGGGAGGTGTGTCCAGGGCGTTTTCCTTTCTTCATGTGTGGAGCGCAGTCCTCCGAGCCGCCCAGAGCGGACGGCGCGGCACTCCAGCAGCAATTGAAAGGGCCCAGGACTCCAGCTGCCAGTGCTAGGTTTGCCAGGTGTCCAGTTTTCACCTGAACAGTCCGGTATTTGTGGCCCCTATCCAGTAAAAAAATGTCTGGTATTTTCTGTTTTTCTTGGACAGAAGACTGGTAGGGACATTCTTCTGGCAGGGAGAGCGGGGAGTGTCATGATTTAAAGGCCCAGCAACCTTTTTTTTTTTTTTTTCTCTCAACAAGTTTGGTCCCTCTTTTTTTTGCTCAACCAATTTTTTCCCCGCCATGTTTGGGTTTTTTTGTCAAAGTTTCTGGCAACCCTAGTTGCCACTGCTCCTGTGGTAACAGCAGCCAGACGCCCCAGGCCCCTTTGGAATTGCTGGGCCCCTGTGCACTCCCTTTGGCAGGCTGTCTCAGTGCAAAGCCCTCGCATGGACGCGCTTCTACCAGTGGGATCCCCCCACTCTTGGTTTGCGAGCTGAACGGACAATGGGAGTTTTGTTCGGGATTAAGTGCGTCCAACCCCGCTAGGGATCTCGCCCTGTTTACCCGAGTTGGTTTGGAAAGGATTTGGTTGAATCGGTGCCAGCTGTGCACGGCCCAGGTCTCAGGCTCTGGAGCAGATGTGCCAGCCTGGGCTCTGACGATCGATCGGGGCTCTTTTCCTCTCCGGCTCGAGGGGCGCTTGTCCTCGGGGGCACAGATCCCACTAAGATGCGCGGCTGCGTGGCCACGCCCCAAACAGTTGGGACCCACCCAGCCCCGCCCACTGTTCTGCAGCACCTGGAAAGTGAGTGGCAGGTGGGTCCTCGCTCCTGGGGCAAGTGAGTGGCGGGCGGCTGCTCTGGCCGGCCTGGACCGGGGCCGCGTGGCGGGTGACTGCTCCAGCGGCCCAGGCCACGTGGCTCTTTTGCCGTCAGAACCCCCTGCCTCCCCCAGCCCTCTGTCCCCTCCCCTCCACTCCCCATGTCGCTGCCCCTCCCCAGCACCTCACTCCCTGGGCACTGGCGGCAGATTCCCTCTGCCCCAGGCGGGGACTCCCAGCCAGCCCCGCGAGGAGCAGCCCGGGGCAGGAAGCCTGCACACAGGCTGCCCTAGGAGCAGCGCTCCTTGGGGGGCACGTCGCACCTCCCCACAAGGTGGGGGGGCTACCTGGGAGCAGGGCTCGGGGTCTGTGCGCTGGGGGGGGGGGTTTTCTCAGGGGTAACGCCCCTGCTGGTGGGGCCACGGTGGCCCCCGTCCGAACAAGAGCCTGTAGCCTCATTGTTGACGCACAAGCCAAAATTCACTCGGCTCGGGGATGGCTCATCCGAGAGGGACACAGCGCAGGGGGGTTGCTCGGGGGTTTATTACCTGTTTACAGCCTTTGCTCACCTCAGTAACAGCTGTCTGCCTAGGCAGGACCCAGGGATCAAAGTGCATCCTGTCCCTGAGGGCAAACAGGGCTCCTTGGAGAACCTAGCGCCTATTCAATTCACAGCTCGGAGGCAGCAGGTTTAAGCAGAGCGGCTGCGCAGCCATTGCCTACCCGTGCCGGGTGGGGAGAATCCCCATAGAAAACGGGAAGCGACTGTCTAGGAAGGAGCCCTGCCCCCGGGGAGCTGAGCCTCACAGTGAACCACAAGTGAAACAGGCGTCAGCGGTGGGACGCTGTCGCCAAAAAAGCCAACATGACTCTGGGCTGTATGAACAGGAGTGTTGTGAGTGCGATGCGAGAAGTCATTCTTCCGCTCTGCTCTGCGCTGATTAGGCCTCAGTTGGAGTCTTGCGTCCAGTTCTGGGCCCCGCGTTTCAAGGAAGACAGGGAGAAATTGGAGAAGGTCCAGAGAAGAGCAACAAGAATGGTGAAAGGTCTGGAGAACCGGAGCTAGGAGGGGAGGCTGAAAGAACTGAGCTTGTTTAGTTTGGAAAAGAGAAGACGGAGAGGGGACATGAGAGCGGTTTTGAAGTACCTAAAAGGGTGTCACAAGGAGGAGGGAGACAAATTGTTCTTCCTGGTCTCTGAGGACAGAACAAGCAGCAAAGGGCTTAAACTGAAGCAAGGGAGGTTGAGGCTGGACATTAGGAAAAACTTCCTCCCTGTCAGGGTGGTTAAACACTGGAATAAGTTGCCTAGGGGGGTTGTGGAATCTCCATCACTGGAGATATTTAAGAGCAGGTTGGACAGACACCTGTCAGGGATGATCTAGACCAGGGGTTCCCAACCTTTTTCGGTCCCCATACCCCCTTGGCTTTTAGTAAACCTTCCCGTACCCCCTATTCAATATGAAAGGAAATAAATTCTAGACTCTAGAATCCACAACTTTTTTCACTAACGCTACTACTTTTGGAATATTTCAATTAGGATAATCTAGTTATTTACCAAATATTCCCCGTACCCCCTTGACAAGCTTCTCGTACCCCCTGGGGGTGCGCCTACCCCAGGTTGGGAACCCCTGATCTAGATGGTGCTTGGTCCTGCTGTGAGGGCAGGGGGCTGAACTAGACAACCTCTCATGGTCCCTTCCAGCTGTAGGATTCTATGATTCTGATTCCCACAGAGCCTCATTGACCTCTGCCTCCATTTACGCAGGACACACCAGCCTGGGGAGCTGCCAATTTTAGTGCAGCCCCATTGGCCACGCCCCACGTAGGGATTGCCACGCCCCTTTGTGCTCCTGCCCCTCTCCTTGCCTGCCCCTCCTTGCTACTGGCACATCTCCTGCGCTGGCGGGGGGGAGGTTCCAGGGCGGGAGGGGTAGGAGCCAGCTGTACCTACTCTGCCACCTGGGGGTGTCGCCAAAGGTCTCTCCTCCCATTGCCCTGCATGTGGGCGTGGCGGGGGGGGGCAGACACGTTTATTCCTCTGTGCTCACAGATGTCTCCTCCTCCCCAGATTTTCTGACCGAAGATGACATTTATTGCAACTGCCTCTCCAAGACCCTGCTGCACACCTCCACGCCGGTCACCATCGGCTTCTACTGCCCCTTCGGGAGCCGATTTCACTCGCTGCTGGACCGCATTACAGGTGGGCTCCCCGGGGAGGCTCTGGGGTGTCCCCTGGCAGGAGAACGGGTGCTAGCAGACAGGCCAGACCCCCCAACGGGACAGGCCACTGGGGCCTGCAGAGCGAGGGGGCCGGGCAAGTCACTAGAGGGACAGGATGGGGTGTGAGGAGGAGCCCTAGGAAGGTAAGAGTTGAACTGAAGATCCTGACAGCCCCAGCAGCCCTGCGAGGTCGGGAGTGATGGTCCCAGCAGTCCTGTGGGGCCGGGAGCCACTGGGAGCCCCGTGGGGACAGGAGTGATGGTCCCAGCAGTCCTGTGGGGCCGAGAGCCATTGGGAGCCCCGCGGGGCCGGAAGCCACAGCAGCTGTGGAGCGGTTAACCATGTAGCTGATAAAAAGTTGCACTGGTTACACGGTTAATATTTGTTCCCCATTTTTCCATCCCTAATGCACCCCCATTCGCAATTCAGATTTTGGCAGGGTGCCGGGGAGGGTGCACCTCCTGGGTGCTACCACGTGTTGCCTATGGGTGGAGCATGGCACGCCGGCACCAGGCAGGCTGCCGGGGGCGTGAAAGGAACCCCTCACCTCCTACCAACCCAGCAGGGAGCCAGTTGCTGTGTGACCAGTACCCGATCCCCTGCAGAGGCCAGCTCCGAGGCACCTGGTAGCGTGCTCAGAAGCAAGTGCCGCAGGTCTTCCACGTATGGGGCTTCGCAGGGCCCCGGTCCTCAGTGAGTCTCCTGCTGCAGTCGGAGGAGGAGTTCACAAGGCGAAGTGCACACACTTTATTTTCTTATTCTTATTACAAACATTGGCACTGTAGAAACAAGAAACACGAGACGTTTCTACTTCGCCTCCTGCAAGTACGGCGGGGCGCTCACTTTCCTGTGACAGCGCAATGTGCAAATGGAGAATTTATTTTACATCGCCGCACACAAAAAACCAAATCAGCGCGACGCTTTACAGATAACGCCGCCTGCTTCTTATTTACAATGCCACCGGAAAGTGAGAACAGGCGTTCATAGGGCCCCGCGGAGAGATTTAAATGCCGCCCAGTTCATTAGCAGAGCACCCACGGACAGCAACCTGTGTTTGTATAGGTCAGGTGTGACCAACCCATTCTGGGAAAAGAGCCAAGATAGCAGTGGATCCAGCATGAAGAGCTGGGGCAAAGCTGTCGAACAAAAACAAAAAACCAAAAACCAAAACTTTTTTAAAAAGGCTCTGCCCCTTTAAACTCATTTTGAGGCTTTTCGGCCATAGCAGGCTCCCGCCTGCTGCCACCTGCTGCCATCTTTATTTCTGCAGCTTTCATAGCCGCGTGGGACGGCTCCCCTGCCCAGGTCAGCACAGGGAGCCGGGAGGAGAGGGCCGTTTTTGGGGGCGCGGGGATGGCTTTCGAGCCACGGGGAGGGCTTCGCGAGCCGCACCCGGGGGGGCAAGGAGAGCCGCATGTGGCTCGCGAGCCTCGGGTTGGCCACCCCTGCTATAGGTGGCGCACATCTGCACACGCCGTGGTGCACATCAAAATTATTCTGCACAGGGGGGTGGGAAAAAAATTGGAGAGGACGTTGGTAACCAGTTGGGTTTTTTTCTGCTTCTCCAGCCTACATGCTCGAAGAATCCATTCGGCGGGAAGAAGCAGAGCAGAGAAAATCGTGCCAAAAGCCAAGACGACCTGAAGGCTGGGGTTACGTTCTTCTCCTCTGGTATCTGATCTTCTACCAGCCTGTGATCACCGAGGTCCACCTCCAGAGGGAGAACATTCAGTTCATCTTCATCCGCTTTAGCGCTTGGCAATACGCCGGCAGCGACAAATTGTGGGCAGGGCTGGTCACCACGCTGTGCCACAGCATCCGCATGCACTTCGGGGCCCTGCCGCTGAGCTTTTACCACGTGATGGGGAAAAGGCCCAGATTCGCCTCCGGCTTTTGCCAGGAGGAATGGCTCCTCAACAAGCGGACCTGCCTGGTGTTAGGAGGCCTCATTTTCGTCCTGCTGATCGGCATCAGCCTGCTGTTGGTGGCGGTCCTCGTCCCGGGGATCAAAGACAGCAGCACGCTCACGGCCATCGGTAGCGCCACCACCACCCTGTCCGGCTCAGGAATCTTGATGACTGTTTTCTCGGTGGTGAAGAACATCGTGGTCAGCCAGAAGCAGAAGATCGAGAGGATGACGGACAGTGAGAAGTTCAGCACTCACTTGGGCTTCATGAGCGAAGTGAAGAAGGAAATCGAGACGCTGACCAGCTTCGTGTATTACATGGAGATCTATCAGAGGCGGCGGCTACGCATCGTCCTGGAGATCACCAGCCTGGACATGTGCTACCCGGAGCGGGTGGTCGGGGTACTGAACGCCATAAACACTTTGCTCTCCGACAAGCACGCCCCCTTCATTTTCATCCTGGTGGTAGATCCCAGCATCATCGCCTCTTGCCTGGAGCAAACCAGCTGCATGAAAGGGATGGCCGACAACGGGTATCTCTTCCTGAACCGCACGGTCACCTTGCCTTTCTCCATCCCCAAGATGGGCACCAAGTCCAAGCTGCAGCACCTGCAGGACGCCGTGCAGAGCCGGGAGGACCTGATGTATAAGATCATCACCCGAAACGCGGAGCGGGGCATCTGGAGCGTGAAGGGGAAAAGGATACAGCCGGTCGAGATGGAGTCGCCTGGTGAGCGGGACCAAAGCCAAATCGACGCCCAAGCAGTGAGGTACATTCACGAAGCCTTTTACTCCCTCCACGATGATGCCGATTGCCTCCACAAATACATCCCCGACAGCATTATCCAAATGAGGAGGATCGTCAACACAATCCCCATCACCATCCGGCTCATGCTGCAGCAGAACATTATGAGACATACCACGTCTCCCAGGGCCATGGCTGCCTGGGTGGTCCTGGCGAACCAGTGGCCCTGCCGCTTGAGCTGGGTGCTGCAGTGTCTTGAGGACCGGCAGCAGATGCGGCCGTGGGAGGAGGAGTTCAGGAATCAGCCCCTGTGGGGAGTCTTTGTGGAAAACTGCAAAGAGCTGTACTCCATGTACAAAGACCTCCAGAACATCCTCGCCTTGGACGGGGACTCGGAACTCTTTCAGATGTTCTTGGCTAAGGATTTCCCGTTCACGGTGCAGGAGGCCAACATCTTTCTAAAGGCCACCATCAACCTGGACCATTCCATCCGGCACAAGCTGGGACTCGTGCGAGGGCTGAATTCGCTGAACAAGGCCTACGAGACAGCCGGTGCTACATCACCCGCGTAGTCTGTCACCGTGGGTAAGGGGGTGCAGTGTTCCCACGTGGAGGAATGCAGTTAAACCACAGGAAAAGACTTGGGTTGTTGACCTTGGAACGGAGGAAAGGAAGACGTTATGGTCTATAAACCATGGGGTAGCTTGAGGAAAAGCAGTGTGGTGCTTCTGTGTCTACGCCAGCTGGGAGTGATGCACTGAGACCACTTCCAGAGAGAATAAGGAAAATATGCTCTCTAGCCTTAATTAACAGCCAGCTCTGGCTATTAGCTCATGAGGGAGAGCAGGGCTACTCAACATGCGGCCTGTTTGTTTGCAGCCTGAGGGGTGGTTTGGGCGAGCCCACGGGTGGGATCTGTTGAACGGGGCCTCCACTGGGAACACGCTCCACAACGGTGAGGCCGCTCCCAGGTGGGGTGAGCACTGACAGACCAAAGCGGACAGGCTGGCTGGAACGGACGGGTACAGGGGGTCAGCATTTCTAGCCCCCAGGGAGGAGGTGCCAGGAGCACCGGGGCATCGTGGGAAATGCTTTGTATTCATGCCTGTCAGTGTGAAAGAAGCTATTTGCATATATTTGCATGTATATACAACCACACTTAAGTTGTGGCCCTCGGCATGTGCTGTGAGTATCATTGTGGCCCCCCGGGCTTCCAAAGTTGAGCAACCCTCAGGTAGAGGCTCATGCACTAAACTCCAGAGGTTGCAGGTTCGAGTCCACCTGCAGACTTGCTGGCATTACGTATTGACTAAGTTTTCAGCCAAGTAGTTAAGTCGAACCCTACTTAAATCAGGGGCAGGGAATCTTTTTCGGCTCGGGGGTTGCTAACCCACAGAAAAATCAGTCGGGGGCCGCACACAAGTGAAAAGAAAAAAAATCCCTCCCTGCCGTGGCCCCCGACTGAGAAGGAGAAAGACGCTCCCCACATTCCCCACGCACCAGAGCTTAGGAGGGCCCAGGCTAGTAGATTTGGGGCACTTCAGCCCCACCGAAGAGCAACATGGGGACTGGAGCACCAGCACAGTCTCCCCAATGCTGGGGGGCAGCCCTGAGCCTCGGAGGCCAGATCCAGGCAAGCTGGGAGCCACATCCAGCCCCTGGGCCTTCGGTTTCCCCTCCTCAGACTTAAGTGGTGCCAGCTCTGTGTCTGAGAGTACACAGTGCTCCTCTGAGCCCAAGTAACAAACTAAGTCGTCATTTTTAAGCGAGATGGCCCAGATCATTGTGGGTTCAGCTTAGCCCCATAGTTCTACCCCCCTGCTTGCCAGCCACAGCCACATAGCAAAAGCCGGCATTAATTCCGATGCTCACTTTCAGGTGTTTTTAGCTGGGCACCCAAAACTTGAGGCAGCAAAAGTCAGGACCCACTTTTGAAAACATGTCCCTAGCTATTGATGTGCAATAGTATTTTGCTCACAATCCTTGTAGGGGATTGCACATGTGTGCTTGGAAGCAACTTTTCAAAATCAGGCTCTGGACAAACACCAAGTTCCTTATCGTATTGTAAACACTGAGCCAAAACCGCTCCCTTGGCCGCCTCTCTACAGCCTGGCTCTCTTTGATCTTGTATTAAGTAGAACTTGACCTTGACCAGATGTGAGGTGTGCACATGGGCAGTAACTGATCCTAATTCTCATGTATACTCAGGCCAGTTTACAGGGCTCTGGCTGGCCAGGTCTTCACTAGACGGAAGATCGACAATGCCACGATCAATCTGCCAGTTTGATTTAGTGGGTCTAGTTAAGACCCGCTAAATCGAACTCAGAGGGTGGCCCCGCCGGCGGCCGATAGTCCTGCTTGTGTGAGGAGTAAGGGAAGCCGAAGGGAGCGATTGGGAGCGATTGCTCCCGTCGGCCTCCCACAATGGGGACTGTGCCAAGCTTGGCTTAAGCCGACCTTCCAGGTCTAGTGTAGACCTGGCTGCAATGTAACGGGGCCTAAACTGGGAAACGCTGACCAGGCCCCCTTTATACTGCCAGAACAGTATGTCAATGAAAACCCGTTGCACTGGCGACCGTGTTGGGAGCCATGAAGCAGGGAAGCAGCGATCCTGGTATGCACAGGCAAGGAGAGCAGTGAGCCAGTCTGTGACCACAAAGGCCGGTACGCTGGAACAGATGCTGGTGTGCAGCGGCTGTATGAAGGCGCAAGGTGCTGTATTTTATGGTGTGTGTTGGCGGGGGGAGGAGAGGGGGGAAGAGTGCACGCGCCACAATAAGGTACATAAGCAGACATCTGTGGTTTGCACAGCCTGTCGGCAGGAGGTGTTGTACTGACATTAGATGCACTCTACAGGTTTTCATATTACAGTCGCCTATTAGCTCCATCTCCACACCCCTCTCCCTTTGCGTTTAGACAAACGGAGGGGAACAAGTCTCAGTCAGGCGCAGGAACACCTCCCACACTGTCGCATTTCTTGCCATCACATGGCCAGGTGATTCTGATTTCAAGCAACACAAAGCTTCATCCACAAGTAAATGTCATGTTGGCAGCTATTTACATCGGAAATGTCACAGGTGCTGTAATTGGAGGAGTCCTGACCCAAAAAGGAGCTGGGGTGGGGCTGCAAGGGGAGTCATGGTATTGCTACTCTTACTTCTGCGCTGCTGCTGCTGCTGCTGCTGGCAGCGGCACTGCCTTCAGAGCTGAGAAGCTAGAGAACAGTGGCTGCTGGCCAGGAGCCGAGCTCTGAAGAAGGATCTGCTACCAGCAGCTGTGCAGAAGGAAGGCTGACCTGGTAAGGTATTGCCACCCTTATTTCCACACTGCTGCTTGCAAAGCTGGGTCCTCCATCAGCAGCCACCATTCTCGCCACCCAGCTCTGAAAGCAGCAGTATAGAAGTAAGGATGATGTGGGTATGGAACTGCCACCCTTACTTCTGCCCTGCTGCTGGCGGGGAGCTGCCTTCAGAACCGGGTGCCCGGCCAAGATTCCAACCACCGCTCTCCAGGTGCCCAGCTCTGAAGGCAGCAGCGCAGAAGTAAGGGTGGCAACACCGTGACTCTCCTAAAATAACCTTGTGATCAGTGTTCCCTGTAAGCTGAGTGCTTGGGCGGCTGCCCAGGAGAGATTCACATGCTACCCAGCTGATTAACAGAGCGTCCACCACTGCCCATAGCCAGCAGCATGTCATTCTACTGGTGGTGCACAGCTGCACATGCCTTGGTGCACAAAGCAAAATGTATTCCGCACATGGATGGAAAACGTTAGAGGGAACATTGCTTGTGATTCCCTGTCATTCCCTTTTGGGTCAGGATCCCCAGTTTGAGAGATGCTGGTGTCCCTCCTGAAATCTGTACAGAAGAGGGTAAAAGCACACACAAAAGGCCAGATTTCATGGGAGGACACCAGATTTCACAGTCCGGGATGTGTTTTGCATGGCTGTGAATTTGGTAGGGTCCTAGTTATACAGGAGACCAGAATAGATCAGCTAATCATTCCTTCTGGCCTTGGAATCTATGAATCTACGGAAAGTCTCGCAGGGTGAAATACCAAAGGCAGCGTCTCAGCTTACACCTGCCCTCTGTTGTTCAGCTGGGCTGGGTGAGAAGTGGCTGAAGACCAACGCTAAGGCAAGAACGCATAAGCTGTGAATCCCAAGAAGAAAACTAGCCACAACAGCAAATGGAATATTAAATGTAAACTATGAAGCATGCTGCCATCAGGAAGGGCAAAGTTAAGGTTAAACCATCAGCCTTAACTCTCCCCCAGTGAGCGCGTACGTTCACATAAAGACGCTCTTCCTTTCATTGCACGGAGCTGGGGAGGTGTCAGACTAACATCGCAGCCAGGGAAAACGGACACTTTTTAAGATTTCCAAGTGCGCAGATTTGCGCACATGCATTCCCGGCACCATCCTGGGGCAAGAAAGCTCACGCACCCCTGCGCTGTAGTAGAAGGGGGAGGTTTATATGAAACCGGCAGGGAGAGCAGGCCTAGACAAGTTTGCCTAATTCTCATGCCCACGCTTGAGACGAGGAGGGTGGAAAGGGAGGGAAGAGTCTCAGTGGGATGCCAAAGGGATTTGCCGCACGACCGCGGCCTGTGTGGGAGGAGAAGCTACCAAGCCCAGCAGGCAATCAGTACGTTGATAAATGCCTATCGATGACATCTTTATGATCTGGACGCATGGCCAAGAAACACTGGAGATATTCCACAGAGATTTTAACAACCTACACCCCACCATCAATCTCAGCCTGGACCATTCTACACGAGAGATCCATTTCCTGGACACCACAGTACAAATCAGCAATGGAAAATTAGACAACACTCTCTACAGAAAACCCACTGACTCATACAGTTACCTACATGCTTCCAGCTCCCATCCAGAACACACCATACGATCCATCATCTATAGCCAAGCCCTTCGATACAACCGCATCTGCTCTAATCCCACTGACAGAGACCAGAAACTTCAGGATCTCTACCAAGCGTTTATAAACCTCAACTACCCACCCTGAGAAATAAAAAAGCAAATTGAAAGAGCCAGACGAATACCTAGAAACCATCTACTTCAAGACAGACCCAAGAAAACCAACAATAGAACACCACTTGTCATCACCTACAACCCCCAACTCAAACCTGTCCAACACATTATCAATAAACTACAGCCTATACTGGAACAGGATACTAAACTCCAAGAGGCTCTGGGAGACAGACCCATAGTCTCCTATAGACAACCACCTAACCTCAAGATGATTCTTACCAACAACCACAGGACATACCACACTAATACCAACCGTGGTACCTTCCCTTGCAACAAACCCCGTTGCCAGCTTTGTCCACATATTCACTCTGCTGATACCATTATTGGACCTAACCAAGTGAGTTATAAGATCAAGAACACATATTCCTGCGCATCCAGAAATATAATTTATGCCATCATATGCCGAAAGTGTCCGTCTGCTATGTACATTGGACAAATGTCTCAGACACTTCGCCAAAGGATCAATGCCCACAAAACAGATATTAGACAGGATCACAAAGAAAAAACAGTTTCTTGCCATTTCAACCAGAAAGGACACTATCTCAACGACTTGATTACCTGCATCCTGCTTCAAAGGCCTTTTAAGACTACACTTGAAAGAGAATCCTCTGAACTGTCATTCATGCTTAAATTCGACACTTTACACCTAGGTCTGAATAAAGACTCTAATTATCTCACCCATTACAAAGATAGCTTCCCCAATTATCACCTCTAATATCATTAGCTCACAGACATTTACCTCCCCCCCCCCATCCCCCTTCTGTTCTGAAATTTGATTTGTCCTTTTCATATGTGTTCATTTTTTTGGATTGTATCCTTTGGTATATATGGTTGTGACAATTTTCTTCCACTATTTGATCTGAGGATGTGGGTCTGGCCCACGAAAGCTCATCACCTAATAAACCATCTTGTTAGTCTTTAAACTCCTACGTAGCCCTGTTTTTTGTTTCAGCTAGACCAGACTAACAGGGCTACATTTCTATCACTATGTGACTTAGGAGCCTGCAGGAGGTGGGAGGGGCTCCTAAGTCACCTGGGCACGGCTGAAAATGTCCCTGTAATTTCATTGCAAGTGGGATGCAGGCTGCTAAGTGACACCCCCTATCACGCCCCCCCCCCGGAATGACCACCCGGAATGCCCCCCATCACTCCCCCCCGGAATGACCACCCGGAATGCCCCCCCCTTGGAATGCCCCCCGAATACCCCCATCACGCCCCCCCCTTGGAATGCCCCCCCGAATGTCCCCCCATCACGCCCCCCCTTGGAATGCCCCCCCCGAATGTCCCCCCATCACGCCCCCCCCTTGGAATGCCCCCCCGAATACCCCCATCACGCCCCCCCTTGGAATGCCCCCCCGAATACCCCCCATCACGCCCCCCCTTGGAATGCCCCCCCGAATACCCCCCATCACGCCCCCCCCTTGGAATGCCCCCCCGAATGTCCCCCTATCACGCCCCCCCCTTGGAATGCCCCCCCGAATACCCCCCATCACGCCCCCCCCTTGGAATGCCCCCCCGAATACCCCCTATCACGCCCCCCCCTTGGAATGCCCCCCCGAATGTCCCCCTATCACGCCCCCTCTCTGGAATGCCCCCCCGAATACCCCCCATCACGCCCCCCCTTGGAATGCCCCCCCGAATGTCCCCCCATCACGCCCCCCCCTTGGAATGCCCCCCCCGAATGTCCCCCTATCACGCCCCCCCCTTGGAATGCCCCCCCGAATACCCCCCATCACGCCCCCCCTTGGAATGCCCCCCCGAATACCCCCTATCACGCCCCCCCCTTGGAATGCCCCCCCATCACGCCCCCCCTTGGAATGCCCCCCCGAATACCCCCTATCACGCCCCCCCCTTGGAATGCCCCCCCGAATGTTCCCCCATCACGCCCCCCCTTGGAATGCCCCCCCGAATACCCCCTATCACGCCCCCTCTCTGGAATGCCCCCCCGAATGTTCCCCCATCACGCCCCCCCTTGGAATGCCCCCCCGAATACCCCCTATCACGCCCCCCCCTTGGAATGCCCCCCCGAATGTCCCCCCATCACGCCCCCCCTTGGAATGCCCCCCCGAATGTCCCCCCATCACGCCCCCCCCTTGGAATGTCCCCCATCACGCCCCCCCCTTGGAATGCCCCCCCGAATGTCCCCCCATCACGCCCCCCCTTGGAATGCCCCCCCGAATGTCCCCCCATCACGCCCCCCCTTGGAATGCCCCCCGAATACCCCCCATCACGCCCCCCCTTGGAATGCCCCCCCGAATGTCCCCCCATCACGCCCCCCCTTGGAATGCCCCCCCGAATGTCCCCCCATCACGCCCCCCCCTTGGAATGCCCCCCCCGAATACCCCCTATCACGCCCCCCCCTTGGAATGCCCCCCCCGAATGTCCCCCTATCACGCCCCCTCTCTGGAATGCCCCCCCCCCGCACACCTAGCCCCGCCCCCTCCGGCACCTCCCAGCGCGGGGCGCGCGGCGCGGGAAGGGTTAACACCATCGAGCGCGGCCGGCGGCCACGTGCCAGAGCGGCCATGGCGCGGGCCCCTGCCCCCTCCCTCCCCACCTGGGGGCACTTCCGGCCTGCGCCGGAAGCCGCTGCGCCGGGCCGCTGCCGGGACCGTCCCCTCAGGCCGCCTGCCCGCGCGGTGAGTGGGGGCGGGGCCAGCGGCGCGAGGGGGGGGGCCGTGAGGGAGCGCGCGCTGGCGGCCTCCTGGCGGGGGGGGGGGGAGAGGAGTCGCGGCCCCCCCCCTCTCCTGCCGCCGCCCCGGCCCGTCACCCTCCCCCGCAGGGAGCCGCCCCAGGCACCGGGGGGGGGGGCTTTGAAGGGCCCCGCCAGGGAAGAAACCCCCCGAGACGGTCCTGGGGGGGGGGGGAAGAGAGACACCAGCCTCTAAGCCGGTTCCGGCCCCCCCCCATTGCAGCAGCGGGGGGGGGGGGGGGAAACTAGCCGAGTCAGCGCTCCCCTGGGCGGGGGGGGGTCCCGGGGGGGGGGTAAAGAGCAGCAGCGGGGCTAGGCGCTGAGGTGGCGAACGGGTTTGTATCCGGCACGTAGGGCTCCATGGGGTGCGTGAGAACCAGCTGAAAACTTAAAAAAAAAAAAAAACTTTTTGGGGGGGGGGGTGTTGGACGGAGAGAAGAACGGCCATACTGGCTCACAGCAAAGGGCCATCCAGCCCAGTGGACAAATTCAGGGGCGCACAGAAGAATAGCACAAGCACCCCGGGAGAAAATCCGCTAAGGCATAAAAATGAGTGATGTTGAGCCCCGGGGAACGAAAAGGTCAAAAAAGGCGTTTCTAAAAGTACATTTAAGAGCAAAAGAAAGGTGAGGGAAAGCGAAGGTCGCATAGCAGAGAAGCAGCACTAACAGGAGACGACATCAAGAAGGCTGGGGGTGTTTGTTAAGGATGTTAAACAGCGACTGTTTGACTAATCGACTAGTTGATGCATTTCCTATTGACTGTTCCATAGGGTGAAAGCGCCACGTGGAGCCCGGGACTCCAGCTGACCCTGGGCTCCCCACAGCGCTGCCGCTTTGAAACGCCGCGTGCAGCCTGACACCGGGCTCCCCCCAGCGCTGCCGCTTTGAAACGCCGCGTGCAGCCTGACACCGGGATCCTCCCAGCGCTTCAAAGTGGCAGCACCACATGGAGGCGGGGGTCCCACCCCTGCTTATCGGCTAGTTGACTAGTCTGTCACATCCCTAGTGTTTGTTTTGCTTCATTCTTCACTAAGACTAGATTGTCAGTTTCAGGGTAACTGCACCCATCTCTTAAGGCACCCACTTAAAAGTTTCTGGTTCTGAGACATCACCTCCCTTGAGTGGAGATACATCTTACTCCCTCTTGACCAGTAATTTAAGGCTGCACTGCTCCCCTGCAAACAAGTCTGCCTGCCTAACTGTCATAGTCTTGAAGAGAGAGCCATCACATGGCACTTTCTAAGCAAGAATATTTATTCTTGAGATAAATGTAAAAAAAAAAAAAAAACATTTTTAAAAATAGGTTCCTGGTTATTGGGCTATTTATCCAGAAGTCTCTTTTTTAGTTTGTTGGTGGCTGTAGACTCTGGTTTGAACCAAAATATACAAGTTTCCCTAGGAGGTGGTACCTCTCTGGAGATGTTATAACCTGAATGATTTGCCTTGACCATCTCCTACTGTTTTCACTTGGGGGGAGCTGTGGTAACCATAGCTCTAGCAGGGAGTGTATAGAATACCTGGCCTGCAATGATACAATAGCCTGCCCACCCCCCCCCAAACACACACTTATGTTCTACCATCGATATTGAGACAGTTAAGGCACCATCGTCCCTGATTAAGGGGGTGTAACTGTGGTGCTTGACAGGCAGGCTGGAGGAATCCAAGGTTTATTCCCTGGCTATGGTTTAAGCCAGTGCCTTTCGTAAGTTAATATTTCACCTATGCATATAATAAACATTCTTCTAGCAAGGCAATAGACATTCTTCAAAAAAATCTGGACAGAGTTGTTTAATAATCATACTATATGATTAAACCTTATGAACTTGAGACCTGGTCCTCCCTCTCCCACCTTCCATCTGGGTTTTAGGAAGTGGGCTGGTGTCCCTTTGTCCCTCCAGGTATCAGCTCAAGGAAGGGGTTGAGGTTCCCCATACCCACATTTCAAGAAACAATTCTTTCGACAAGAGAGAGAAATAAAGCGAGAGCAGCTCTCAACCAGGCATTGCTGTAACAGCACAGGCAGCAGGCAAAATTGATTCTTAAAACATCCCCTGGAGGCAAATTCCTTTGGGCCATCTCCACAGAGGTTGGGGTGCAGGAATTCTGGTGGTTTTACCTAAAATTTGCTGGGGGAATGGGAGGAGCACTGAACCCCCACCACCATAGGGTGGCCCTTTTATCTCTGTATATTGAATCAATGCGTGCAGTGTTTTTTTCCTCCACCAGGCTCATAAGAACATAAGAATGGCCGTACTGGGTCAGACCAAAGGTCCATCTAGCCCAGTAGCCTGTCTGCCGACAGTGGCCAGCACCAGGTGCCCCAGAGAGGGTGGACCGAAGACAATGATCAAGCGATTTGTCTCCTGCCATCCCTCTCCAGCCTCTGACAAACAGAGGCCAAGGACACCATTTCTATCCCCTGGCTAATAGCCTTTTATGGACCTAACCTCCATGAAATTATCTAGCTTCTCTTTAAACTCTATTATAGTCCTAGCCTTCACAGCCTCCTCTGGCAAGGAGTTCCACAGCCTGACTACATGCTGTGTGAAGAAGAACTTTCTTTTATTAGTTTTAAACCTGCTACCCATTAATTTCAGTTCGTGTCCTCTAGTTCTTCTATTTAGGGAACTAATAAATAAAGAGAAGTTATCGGCCCTCTCCACACCACTCATGGTTTTATATACCTCTATCATATCCCCCCTCAGTCTCCTCTTTTCTAAACTGAAAAGTCCCAGTCGCTTTAACCTCTCCTCATATGGGACCCGTTCCAAACCCCTAATCATTTTAGTTGCCCTTTTCTGAACCCTTTCCAAGGCCAAAATATCTTTTTTGAGGTGAGGAGACCACATCTGTACACAGTATTCAAGATGTGAGCGTACCATAGTTTTATACAGGGGCAGTAAGATATTCTGGGTCTTATTTTCTATCCCTTTCTTAATAATTCTGAGTATCCTATTTGCCTTTTTGACCGCTGCTGCACACTGTGTGGAAGTTTTCAGAGAAGTGTCCACGAGAACGCCAAGATCTCTTTCCTGATTTGTCATAGCCAAATTAGCCCCCCATCATACTGTACGTATAGTTGGGGTTATTTTTCCCGATGTGCATTACTTTACACTTATCCACATTAAATTTCATTTGCCATTTTGTTGCCCAATCACTCAGTTTGGTGAGATCTTCTTGGAATCCCTCACAGTCTGCTTCTGTCTTGACTATCCTAAACAGTTTGGTATCATCTGCAAACTTTACCACCTCACTGCTTACCCCTTTCTCCAGATCATTTATGAATAAAGTTGAACAGGATTGGTCCTAGGACTGACCCTTGGGGGACACCACTAGTTACCCCTCTCCATTCTGAAAATCTACCATTTATTCCTACCCTTTGTTTCCTGTCTTTTAACCAGTTCTCAATCCAAGAAAGGACCTTCCCTCTTATCCCATGGCCATGTAATTTACACAAGAGCCTTCGGTGAGGGACCTTGTCAAAGGCTTTCTGAAAATCTAAGTATACTATATCTACTGGATCGCCCTTGTCCGCATGTTTGTTAACCCCTTCAAAGAACTTTAATAGATTAGTAAGACAGGATTTCCCTTCACAGAAACCCTGTTGACTTTTGTCCAACAAATTATGTTCTTCTATATGCTTCACAATTTTATTCTTTACTATTGTTTCGACTAATTTGCCCGGTACGGAAGTTAGACTTACTGGTCTATAATTGCCCGGATCGCCTCTAGAGCCCTTTTTAAATATTGGTGTCACATTGGCTACCTTCCAGTCATTAGGTACGGAAGCCAATTTAAGGGATAGGTTACAAACCACAGATAATAGTTCAGCAATTTCCCATTTGAGTTCTTTTAGAACCCTTGGATGAATGCCATCCGGTCCCGGAGATTTGTTAACATTAAGTTTTTCTATTTGTTCCAAAACCTCCTTTAATGACACTTCAATCCAGGACAGTTCCTCAGATTCATCACCCACAAAGGACGGTGCAGATTTGGGAATCTCCCCAACGTCCTCAGCCGTGAAGACTGAAGCAAAGAAATCATTTAGTGTCTCCGCAATGGCTTTATCGTCCTTGATTGCGCCTTTTGTAGTTCGATCGTCTAGGGGACCCACAGGTTTTTTAGCAGGCCTCCTGCGTCTAATGTACTTAAACATTTTGTTATTTCTTTTTGAGTTTTTGGCTAGCTGTTCCTCAATCTTTTTTTGCTTTTCTTATTACAGTTTTACACTTGATTTGACAGTGTTTATGTTCCTTTCTATTTATCTCACTAAATAGAAAGGCTCAGGGTCCTTTACATTTTCCCAGTGCATCAAGCAGTCCTTGACTATGGGAAACATTTCCCCTACTTTCCTGGCTGTAGTTACTGTTGTCCTCTCCGACACGTGAGCATTTTCCACTGTTGGGTGAGTGTCAGATTGAGCAAGCGCAATGCAGGTCACTCAGCAGCCCTACTTTTGGCTGGACTCTGTACCAGGCATGTAAAATCCAGTTTAAATGGTTAAATGTAGTGCTTACACTTGGATAAGGAAATGGAGAATGTGCTTATAAAATTCACAGGCAACATCAAGCTGGGAAAGGCTGCAAGCACATTGGAGGACAGGATTAGAATTCAAAATGACCATGACAAATTGGAGCTGGAAATCAGTAAGATGGAATTCAATCCAGTGCAGAGTGTTACATTTAGGAAGAAGAATTCAAATGCACCAATACAAAGAGGGGAATATCTGGCTAGGTGGTAGTACTGCAGAAGAGGATCTAGAGATGGTAGCCGATCATAAACTGAACAAGAGCCACCACGGTGATGCCGTGGCAAAAACCTCTAATCTCATTTTGGAGCATAGTAGCAGAAGTGTTGTAAGACATTGAAGGCAATTGCTCTGCTCAGTTGAAATAGCGTGTCCAGTTCTGTGCACCATACTTGAATTGGAGATTGTCCAAAGGAAAGCAACAGAATGATTAAAGGTTTAGACAGTCTGATCTATGAGGAAATGCTAACAACAATAAAGAGCTGGGTATTGTTTAGTCTTGGAAAACAGACAGTGGAAACGCCAGAAAACAAATATAAAAGGGCTGATATAAAGAGGATGGTGATCAATTGTTCTCCATCTCCCCTGAAGGTAGGATAAGACGTAATTGGCTTAATCTGTATCAGGGAAGTTTTTGGTTGGATATTAGGAAAAACCTCTCTAACAATAAGGATGGCTAAGTAGGGGAATAGGCTACCAAGGTTGGTTTTTAAGAAAAGGCTGGACAAATGCTTCTCAGGATGGTCTAGGTATACCTGGGCCTGCAGGGGAAAGGATCTGGGCTGAACTAAATGAGCCCTTGAGATGCCTTCCAGCCCTACATTTCTAGGATTCCGTGAGGCCTGTTCGAAGGCTGGGGGCAGATTATCCTTTATCTGCTACTGTGGAGTTCTTACACCATCTTCTGAAATCTCTCCACTGGTGACTGTCATGGAAAGGGAACTGGTCTAGACGCACCTCGGCTCTGATCCAGATTAGCAGTTCCTAGTTTCTGCATCCATTTCCCCATTCATGCAAATACATACCAACATCCACCCACATGGACCACCGCAGCTGAAATCTATTTGGGGAGCACTGAATGGGCCTCTTTGCTTTGCAGCGAGTGCAATTGCTGACTCCGCAGCGATCATCCAAATGGCAAAATGGGAAGATCTGTGGGTCCCAAGTTTCAAGGACTTGAAGGAAAGAAAACTTTCAAGAGACAGCCACACAGGTGAGTAATAAGTTAAACCAACTGAGAAACCATCTCCTTCTCAAGTATAAAGCTGGCATAGCATTCCAGCAGAGCCATTGCAAACTCTCTCAGTTCTGTCTCATTTCACCTGATTCATAGATCCTAAGGTTAGAAGGGGTTAAAAAATGAAATAAATAAATCCAGACAAGGAAGGGAAATGACTGCAGCTGTAAAAAAGTAAAACAACAAAAGAAAAATGGGTAAATTGCTGGTAATGAGTCAATTTCCAGATAGGAAATGCAGATAAGAGAAATTAAAGGGATCAGTGGAAAAATCTATAGCCAGGAGAATAGTAAAAAGTGTCTTGTCAGGAACAAAATTCCACAAACAACATAGATCTGGTAATAAAGAATCAGGATACAGAAGAGGCAGCCGTATTCAATAAGTATTTCTGTTCCATATTTGGAAAGGAATACAATGAGGCATTCATTTCTTACAGTGACAATGTTCTATCAGCTTCAGAGGGGCAGCAGAGGTAGTCTAACTGGAAAAACAAGTAGTCTTGCAGCCCCTTAGAGACTAACAAAACATGTCGATGGTACCATGGGCACAACCCACTTCTTCAGATGAATGGAGTTGTTAAAGGTCCAGTTTCTAAATAAGGGATGGGGCAGGGGGGAGGGGGGAAAGGGGGAGAAATAGTTAGTGTGTCCATGTTACATCAGCTTCATGTGGCATGGACACTAGCTATTTCTTCCCCTTTTTTCCCCTTCGCATCCCCCCTCCCCCATCTCCTATTTATTTAGAAACTGGACCTTTGATAATTTCATTCATCTGAGGAAGTGGATTGTGCCCATGAAAGCTCGTAGTACCATCAACATGTTTTGTTAATGTTCTATCAGTAACTAGGGAAGATATTGAACAGCAACTGTTAGACATGTTCACACCAGCAGGACCAACAATTTGTAATTCAGAGACGAACTCTGTGACTCATTAATATTGGCTGGAAAAAAGCGTATATATTTTAGACTTCCTCTGTCTGAGTCCGTTTGTTCAAGGACTTAACCATAAGAGATAGGGGCACCAAATTTGGTATGCAGCTTTGAAGCAAGATCAGGCTTTGGTTGTATCAGGACAATCAGAAGCCCTAGGAAAGGGACTGTTTTCCGTAACGTGCAAAGGGTGGGGCTACTGTTCGGCAGGACACCAGAGTGAGAGGGGCAATGGGAGCAGCAAGCCCACAGGGGAAGAGCTGTCCTGCAGTGTGTCCACTGAGGGAGTGTCCGCCCTCTTGCCTGCCAGCACACTGGGTAAATAGCCACCCTGCCCCAAACCCTTTCCCCCCTCCTGGCCCTTGGCTGCAGTGCCAGGACAGGGGGAGAAAATAGGCCCCTGGAGGCTAGGGGGAGAGAATGCCCCAGCAGCCATGGATGGGGGCTGCGAGAGAAGAGAAAATGCCCCGGCGGCCACGGGGAGCGATGACCAGAGGAGGGAAAATGGCCCGTCAGCCGTGGAGGGAGAGGTGGGGGTGAGGATGCCTGTTTCAGATGGGACCCCCCCACCCAGAGCCCCTTCTCAACCCCCAGCACCCACTCTTGCAACACTTCCCCCAGCATCCTGCCCTGTCTCTCCCCACCCCCACCCCCCATCCCCAAGGCCCAGTCCTGACTCCTGCACCTCCCAGACGGCCAGCCCCCTCCCCTGAAGGCTCCAGGGTAAGTCTGCTTGTGTAACAATATTTTAAAAGAATAGGATGACTTGGGTAAAATACGGTGTCTTTTAATATCGCTAAATGCAAGTGGACACAGCTCGGAATGGAGAATGTAAAGCCACATTTACAGCATAGGGCACTCTCCCCCAGGGAGCAGAGACTCCAGAGCAGATGATAATCAACTGAACATGAGCTCCCACTGCAATGCTGTGGCTAAACAGGCCAACGTGATCTTGGGATGCACACACCAGGAAATCTCAAGCAGCTGTCGGGAAGCTATTTTATCTGGGTATTTGGCGCAGGCGGGACCGAGATTTGTTCCAGTGCCCACAAGTCAGGGAGCCTGTTAACTAGGAGAAAGTCTAGAGAAGAGCCAGAAGAATGAGTAAACCCGCCTCACAGTGACACACTCAATCGACCAAGAGCATCTAGTACCGTGGCGTGGCCAAGAGGGTGAAGACAATCCTGGTATTGGGAGACTATCAGTGAGGAATAGAAAGGGTCTCCTGCCTGTGTACATGGCAGTGGTGAGATGAGCTACATTGCCTCTGAGCTTTGCGGCCACGCAGCAGCCTATTAAGCACCGCAAAGGCACTAAGGGCTGTGGTGGGGAGAGAGGCCTTTCCTCCAGCTACAGTGGGGATTGGTGCCTCTCTCTGCTGGGCCCAGCACAGCCGCGGACCTGTGGTAGGTAGGGGAGAGGCTATTGTGGGTAAAACCACTTGGTTGCACGCATGCATCTGACCATGTTTTTTACCCATGAAAGCTTATGCCCAAATAAATCTGTTGATCTTCAAGGCAGGGGTGGGGAACCCCTTTTGGGTCAGAGGCCACTGATCCACAAGGAAAAAAAAAAAAAACCTGTCAGGGGCCATACAGAAGTGAGAAGCAAAACAAAAAACAGAAGAACCCTCATTGATGTAGCCTCCCCTGACTGAGAAGCAGAAAAAACCCCATTCCTCTCATTCCCCTCACACACCAGCTCCAGAGCCCTACGGTGGCTGGGCTAGTAGATTTTGTGCACCCCAGGCTCTGAGGTGGGGCCAAAATATGGGGTTCTCCTGGGAAGCGGGCGTGGGATAGGGTCTGGGAGGGAGGATGCAGGAGTAATCTGGGGACTAGGGGTATCTGGGCAGGAAGGGGGTGCATGAGCAGGCTGGGGGTGCGTGGCTAGTATGATCAGAGCTCCCACTTAATTACAGCTCAGAATGTGTAGTTTGAAATGAGAGAGACTGACATTTTGAAGACTGCTGCTTGCTACTCTCAGGGACTGGTTGGGGGAAATTATTCAGCTCTGTGTTCTGGCAACAGCCTGGGTGGGAGATGTGCTGAAGCGGGCTTGGGCATGGGGTCTAGGCAGGAGGGAGGGTGCAGGAGCAGGAGGAGAGGTGCAGGGTCTGGGCAAGGGGGGAGCTTACCAGGGGCAGTTCCCCAGGGACACTCAGGGCTCCTTGTCCCCTGATGCTCCCAGGCACAACCCCCTGGCTACTCTTATTGGCAGCAATTCCAGCCAATAGGGATCCAGGAATGCTGGGGGCCAGATCTGGTCTGCTGGCCTTATGTTGCCCACCCCTGCCTGAAGGTGCCACAGGGGGACTCCTACTTCATTACTATAATTAGCAGCTGTCATGCCCTCAGGGCAGACTGCTGCATTCCACCAACCTGCCCAATTCCTGCTAGGAGTCTGACGACTCCTCTCCCATGGCCTCCGGTCTCTGGGCTCTCAGACGAGCAGGCAGCTCTTCTCCCCTTCCCTCCACTGGGAAGGACCCAGAGTCCTGGCTCCCAGTTGCTAGATTGATCAGCATGGGTTTATTTCCTTTTCCCCGGGTTGGTTTTTCCTGAGGGCAGCCAGTTACTCACTCTCTCCTAGCAGATGACGAGATTGCCAGCGAGAGCGAGGATGACGACCACAGTCCTCAGCTGGAAGAGCCCGAGAAAGTGGAGCCTCACGAGGCATCAAGAAAATCCAAATCAACCGTTTCCCAGAGTCAGCAGAGCTTGGAAAAGCAGCCGCCAAAGCCAGCGGGGAAGAGACGGGGCAAGTCAGCTCCCCCCGAGAGCACTGCAGGGAAGCAGCAGAGAATCTGCAAAGGGGAGGTGCCCAACGCATGTCTGGAGTGCGGGAAGGTCTTCGGCCGGAAGTCCCATCTCGTGAGACACCAGAGAACTCACCGGCGCGAGAAGCCAACCATTTGCAACGAGTGCGGGAAGAGCTTCAGCCGCAGCTCAACCCTTGTGGAGCACCAGCGAACCCACACGGGCGAGAAGCCCTACCGGTGCACCGAGTGTGGGAAGCACTTCAGTCAGAGTTCCCACCTCATCACGCACCAGCGGATCCACACGGGCGAGAAGCCCTACCAGTGCAGCGTGTGCGGGAAGCGCTTCCACCAGAACTCCCATCTCCTGACCCACCAGAGAACCCACACAGGGGAGAAGCCCTACCAGTGTACGCAGTGCTGGGAACGCTTCAGCCGCAGCTACACTCTGACCAGGCACCAGCGGAGCCACACAGGGGAGCGGCCCTACCCCTGCCCCGACTGTGGCAAATGTTTCAGCCTCAACTCCACCCTCCTCAGCCACCAGCGAACCCACACGGGCGAGAAGCCCTACAAATGCACAAAGTGCGGGAAGAGCTTCACGCGAAGCTCCACGCTCGTCCAGCACCAGAGAACGCACATAGGGGACAAGATCTATACCTGCCCCTGCTGCAACAAGGTGGCCTGCTCCAGCCTCCTCTTCTGAGCTGGGGGGCCGGGTTCATTCCAGCTGGCCCTAAGCTCAGGCACGGGACCAATCCAGCCAGCCAGCCGATTCCCCTTTTCCTGTCTGAGTGGATCCTAAAGAGCAAGGACTGCCAAGGCCATTTGAGAGGCCTTTCCTATAGGAACTGCAGTGAGCTCAGCTTCTCAACAGGGGAAAACTCACTCGTCGTTTTACCTTGGGTTCTAATTCAGAGAGACACTCTTTTGTGCGCACACACTGGGGAAACATCATGCCTCCCTTCCATCTCCTGCTGATTGCATAGTACTATGCACTTCAGTGGTGCTGGTCATTAAAGGACACGCTACAGAATAGATTTGAGGGGGGGAAATGTAATCCTCCATTTTCAAAAGAAGGGAAATGAAGTGAAATCACAGACAAGTGGTCGTGTTCCCCAGCCAGAATCTCTCCCTTGCCCTATAGTGCTGTTGTGTTCCCCATACCTGGTTCCCTGTGAGAGGCAAAAAGCAAGGATTAAAATCCCTGGTGATCTGCAAGCTCTGCCAAAAGGCATTCCTGGGGCTCTTCTGCCGATGAACCTCCCAGCTTTGAATGAGATGAATGTCAGTCTGTATGACCTTCACACAGGGAAAGAGTTTCTGTTCCTTGGTGGAAGAGCAGTTACTCTGCCTTTGCGAGCTATTGCCTATGACTGGCTTAGAGGGCCCTAAAGAAAGTAGACCAGACCAAAGCAAGACAGCCTTCCAGACTTAATACACGTGGGGTTTGTTCTAGGAATGCAAATAACTTCTAAAACATTAACTGTGGCCACAGCTTCACTTGCAGCGCTGGAGATTGATGTTCTGGCATTCGATTTGGCAGGTCTAGTTAAGACCTGGCAAATTGAATGCTGAGGGCAGCTCCAGTCAGCACCGGTACTTCTCAGAGTCGGAAGGCGTAAGGGAAGCTCCTGTCGGCCTCTCTGTGAAGACGGTGCCAAGCTCGGTTTAAGATGTGTTGACTCTAGCTACGTATTTTATATAGCTGGAGTTGCAAACTTTAAACACAACCTTCCAGGTATAATGTAGACCTGGCCTGAGTAACTGATTAAAATTTATAATCAGTTACATGGTTAAATGAGCTCCGCCAACCACACCGGCCCCCACAGGCTGCTGAGTTCACTGGCTCCTGGCCCCACCAGCTCTGGTCCCCGAGGCCTACCAGCAGCCCACCAGAGTTTAACTGTTAAGCTGATGCTTATCGGTTCTGGTTAACAGTTAAACTTTTACATCCCTAGTTTGTTTTCTGTTGTCTGGGTAGCGGCGAGAAACCTTTTCCTTTTTGTACATTGTACCCCTTTCAATTGTTGATAAAGAA
Organism: Pelochelys cantorii; assembly: GCA_032595735.1. Taxonomy (NCBI): domain Eukaryota; kingdom Metazoa; phylum Chordata; order Testudines; family Trionychidae; genus Pelochelys; species Pelochelys cantorii. The sequence goes on along the minus strand of CM064358.1, from coordinate 3,161,779 downwards.
ACCTGATAATTTCAGGAGAGATGCAGCTGTGTTCAGATGTCTGAGAATCTGTCTTGTTTGACCCAACGTGTATCGAATAGGAATTGTCCGTTGTTTCTTTAAAGCCTAAATGAATTTTATGGCCCCATAATATCAGAGAAAAGGCCCAGAAAAGAACCTGATTCACTCAGCCTGCAGGAATGAACCTCAGACTAAAAGTTTGAGCCAGTCTACAACAAAGTCCTTGTGGAGCAAATAAATCAACTCTTTCCTCTGATCTGCAGCTTTTGGAGTCTTGCCTTTGCTGCAGAGTTAGCGCTTACTGGGTGTTGGCCCTAGTCCTCCTCCCATCTCCCACACAGCCCTTTCACACAAGTTAATTGTGCTTAGTCCCAGCCAACAGCCTCTTTCACTTGGGTGCACCCACTTTGCAATGAAGGTGCAGGCTAAATCATTCAAGTGCTGGCAGTCTTCCCATAATTCCGTGTGGCCAGGAGTTCTCCCACAATTCACCAGGAAAAAGTCAACGTAGCTGAATTTAATGCAGCACGAGCCTACGAAGACATCCTCGTGATACATACACGGGAGCAACCAACCAGTGAGGACACTTAACTTGAGCATGGATTTAGAGCAGACACGCCCAGCTACTGTTCACCCAAGCCAACTGCAGTGAAGAGTTACTCAGGATTTTATGAGCTGCGTGTTAAACCAGTGGCTCACAACCTTTCCCAACTGCAGTACCCTTGAAGCGGAGACCTGCCACATGGGGCTGAAGCATGTAACTCAGCTTCTTGTGACCCAAGGCACTCGCCCTGCCTCCTGCCCCTTAGTGCTGGCTCTGCACTTGCAACCCTATAAACCTATCCCATGGTCCCCCTAATTGAGGAACACTGATCTAGTTGAGTTGACGTACACCCTGGAAGACTCTGCGTACTGCCTGACATGCATCTGACAAAGCGGGTCTTTGCCCATCAAAGCTTATGCTCCAATAACTCTGTTAATTTATAAGGTGCCACAGGACTTCTCGTTGAATCTGAAGATAGTACATCAAGAAGATCTCAAGTCGCTACAGAAACTAATGAAAAATGTAAGTATTTATAGAAATTATTGTATAAAGGAGGTAAACACTTGCTTCGGAGTGAAGTGCGAGTTGCCTCTTCTGCTTGGAGGAGCTGAATATTAAAAACAACTTTTCTGTGTATCTTCCATTGAAATGTATATTGTATACAGTGAGACATTAAGGTTTGTTTTTTTTAAAAAAGGAAGAGATAGAAGATGACTCAGTGTTAACAAGCATAAGAATTTGGAGATGGTCCCTAAGAATTATTGATGAAAGGCAAAAACCTTCCCTGAATTCTACACCGTCCCATTCCTCTAACAGCAATGAACGGGGGTTGTCAGGACAGAAAATGATTGACTTTATTATTCAGCTAGAATTCTGTAGCTGCATCATCAAGTGCTTATTCTCACTCACAACTTCAATATTTAGAGAATGAAATCTTGTCACACTCGTTTACAAACACCTCCACATCACAGCAGCCAGTCCAGAAATGACCTCTGCTTACACCCCCTCTGTAGGCATTTGCCAGTCACCCTGCAATAACTCATCCTGTGTGTGCGCGCCTCCTCGCAATCTCACCTCTATCCCTGCAACAGCCTTCACCCTCGAAACGTCCCACTAGAACAGCCATTGTGTCTCCCTGAAAATCACATCTGAAGAAACGTGTTTGATGTTATAGCTTTGGCTTGCTGCACAGGAATAACTATGAAGAAACCACATAGGCGCAGCACATTTTCAAATCATTCGCTTTTCTCTATAGACAAACACACTAGGTCTTGCTATGTACACACAGTCAGATTTTTATAGATTGCAAGGCCAGATGGGACTACCGTGATCAGGTACAGTACAGGCCATTGGACACCCCCTCCCCCCCCAAAAAAAAATTCCTAGAGAAGACTTTAGAAAAGCATACAATCTTGATTGAAGAATTGTCAGTGATGTAGAAATCCTTCATGACCCCTTGATAAATTGTCCCCATGGTTAATTATGTTCACCATTTAAAACTGATGCCTTATTTTCAGTGTGAATTTTAATAGCTTCACCTTCCGGGCATTTGATTGTGTTACACCTGCCTCTGCTAGACTGAGGAACCTCAGGTACATACTTCTAGACTGTCATCATTAATCTTTCCTTTAAGCTAAATTAGAAGAGGTCCCCTGAATCTCTCACTAGAAGGCAGGTTTTCTAGTGCTTCCTCCAGTGGCTTTTCTCAGCTTCTAAACACTCTTTGAATTGCAGGCACCAGAACTGGACACAGGATTCCAGCAGCAGAGCAGGGACATATATAGAGGTGAAATAAATTCTCAAATAAGAGAGTCCTCTGTTCCTGCCTCCGAGGATCACATCAGCCCTTTTAGCCACAGTGTCGCACTAGCTGCTGTTCTGCTGATCATCTGCAGTTCTTTATCCCGGGAGGCAGTTACTCGGAAAGAGTCACCCACCCAACAAATATGGCCATCTTAGACATGTACATTGACAAAGCATTTGGCCACACCGTGCCCACACCACAAAGGTGGATGAAAAGCGTACATTTCCATTAAAGCACGTATCCTGCCAGCTGATCCAAACCGTGACCTGTCCGCTTTAGCATGGACCAGTCGAGTTTGTGAACGATGATTGTGTTTTCTTCCAGAGCCGAGAGGGGAAAAAAAAAACCTAAATAGCACAGGGCCAAGCACAAATCCCCGTGAAGTTGGAGAACGATTCCCTGGTTATGTGTTACATTTTGAGACCGGTCCATTAGCCGATTTTAATCCATTAATGTATGCGCCAGGAAGGTGGGGGTGGAGCCAGAGAGGAAGTGAACTGATGGCTTTCTGGTTCCTGGCTTGAGTGAATGTGTGTCAGGGACATTGTGGGTACAGCAATCATTTTTCAAAGTTCCTAGGGTCCCACCCTAGGAGGCAGAAGGTGGAGCTGCTGGGGGATTTGTGCGGTGAGCAATTGCACCTAAATGTGCAGGTCCAGCTGTAGCAAACACACAGCATCAAGAGTCCGCACCACAGATGCCCCCAAGCCCATTTCTAACCCCAGAGCAAAGTTGAGGCCAGCCCCCCCCCCCCCCATAACCAGGGCCAGCCCACATTTTGGCACCTGCGGCAGGGAGCTCAAATGATGCCCCAATGCCCCCTCGCTTGGGCCAAAACTTTGAAAGGTCTCTCATGCCCTCCTTCCTCCAGCACAGCACTCCCCCCATCTCTGTGCATCTAGAGCAGAGAAACTACAGATGCACCAGCAGCAGACAATTTTCTACACTCTGGGTCCTAGTGGTGCCCTACCACAGTCCGGCACCTAAGGCGGCCGCCTCAGTTCGCCTCATGGTAGGTCCAGCCCTGCCCGTAACACTAAACTAGCACAACAGATTCCAGGCACTGTTTCTTAGCAGGCTCCATGTCACATGGGAAAGTGTCCGTACCTAGCTGTATTTCAAGGGCTTTACCTTGCTCTGGCAGCATAAAGGGCCCTTAAAGTAGGTGGAAATGTCCCCCTGCTAAAGCCCATTTGCCCAAGGGCATCGCTGGCTGGTGCTTTACATCCATTCTGCCTCTAGCCCCAGGTGTAGGAGACAAATTGGGAGTAGGGGTGACGGGAGAACAGTGGAAAGGGCGTGAGGAGCTGAGACACTGTTTCTAATTAATGCCATAGAGCAAGCAAGCCCCTATATGACTCCAGAATACAGGGAACACCACTAGTAGCAATTTCCCCAACCCATGACCCCAGGCAGTGAGACTTGGTCCTGAGGCTCAGATCCTGCCTGCCCTGTTCACGCTAAAACCCCATTGATTTCTGGGTGCCCAGGAGCACAGGGAGGGATACTAAATCATGGCAGAGTGAACGTTCCCTCCAATAGTTTCTGGACATGTGCGGATGTGCACCGCCCCTAGAAACAAAACCTAGCTGTGGGCACTCTGCTAATCAGCTGGGTGGCATATGAATCTCTCCCAAATTGCTACAGCCTCTTTCTGGACGGGTGACAGCCACACATTCCTCCTTAGGGACCGTTCATCTCTCCAGCCAGATGAACGGCTGATGAGAGCTGAGGCTACTGAGCTGACAGCACCAGCCTCTACGTATGCAGCACATGGCTAGTTTTATTCGGTAGCAACCATATTGACAGCCCGCTCGCTCTGTGCCTTCCATGGAGTGCCACGGGACGGGGCCCCTAAGGTAGCTATGCCATGGTGGGGAAAGGAGGCAGGATCTGGCTCCGCCTGCCCCACCCTGCTCTGGCAGGCACGCACCACCAGCTTGCCCATGGCTGGACCCAGCGCCAGCTGAATGCAGGGTGGTGGTGTGGGTCCTCTGTACGGTCTTGGGGAAGCTGGTTCCTGTCTGGGGATGATACCTCGCCTTTGGGAAGTGGTTGGAGCTCTGATGGGGACAGGCACAGCAGTTGTACCAATAGCAGCATGTCGGTCCTCCCCACGAAAGGGCCCTCATCAGCGCATCTCCTGTGCTTTTGAAGGAATTGGCCTCTTCATAAACAACCTCAGAGCAGAGGGATTTTCACCTATCTTTCTTCCCATGGGCCATGGGGCTCCCCTGCTGCTGCCACCATGGCTTTCATGCCAAGATGTGCGAAGAGGAAGGATGGAGAAAGTTAGTCTGGGCCAGGCGACCTGCAACGTCGTCCTTTTTGAACATGGGAAAAGAATTTACCATGGACAGCCCCGGACTAAATTAGGAAACCCTTTATTTCAACCAAGAGTATTACAAGAAATCCATAAATGCGGTAAAACACACATCATAGTTCTCTAGGGTTGGATAACAAAGCAAGTACTGGCCTGGTACCAGCCTAATAAAACAGAAATGAAATATATTAACTCTAATACCCAAAGGCTAGGTTACAGGAGATGTCAACATTCAGTTAAAGGCAGGATACATGGTCTTTCCGAGTCTTTTGGTACCTAAAAACCATCCACATGAGGCAGTTGGTCAGTGAGAATGGAGGCTATCAAGAGCAAAGCTCTTTGCTACCAGGCTCCGGGCAGAGGTACACCACCGTTCAGCTGGCATTCTAACCACAGAAGAAGTCTAACTGGTTAGTGGAAAGGGCGCATCATGGATCCTCTCTATTTACTCAGTTATAAAAGATGAAAGAACCCCGAGTTCTTGCATTGGCAGGGCTGCTGCTACATGCTGTGTCCTCTCTCCCTTTTAGAGCCATGCTCTCTTTCTACGCTGGGCAGAAGGTTCTATGTAACAATCTATTTGTCCACCACGGCCCCATGCAGGCTCAGACACGTCCCTTTACTTTCCTGATTTCACTTTCCAAGACTAAAGGTATCAATCTGACGGAAATCTGAGTCACGGGCTCTGTTCCAACGGGACAGCTGTTGGTGCCTGCTTGCATTTGTTCTTTCGATGAAGTGGGCTCAGTTTAAAACCAAGGAGTCTTCTATCTCGACTTCCCACACTGCCTGGAAGAGCCTGGATGGAGCTTGACCCCCTCAACTCCAGAGGTCAAGGGGAGGTCTGGGATCCTGTGAACCTGGCAGGAGGCATTCCCTGCCTTCCAGACCTGCCCCATCCCCATTTGAAAATTGGCTCTCTGAAGGAAGCATCACTAAGCTAGTGAGATCCCTGCTCACTCCTAAGTTTCAGTGAGGTTCAAAAAGGAGGCGCGCAACAGCAGCTTAAACAATCAGGTTGCATCGCACAAGGTCACATCTTCGGATCCAGGAAGGCATAAGGCAATTTTCCCACTGCCACAGACAGCTTTGCAATGCACGTCAGGGCTGGTTCAGAAATAGGACAACAGACAGGAGGCTTTTGCCAGTTTGGGGGGGGGGGGGGGGGGGGGGGGGGGGGGGAATGACTAAAAAACAGCAGCTGCATGCGTCCCGTAAGACACCTACCAAAGGTTTCTCCAGGATAGGAACGACATGTCCTGGCCTCATTTCAGTGCACATCAAGGGAAGTTAACAGGAGAGGCACACACTACTTCCACAGGCAGTTAGGCCTTCTCGAAAGCAGTCTCGGGTGCCAGAGCAAGTTCTGCTCTACTTCAAGAAACATGGCAGACCCTTCCTCCAGGCGGAGCCTAGATTTCTGCGCTTGAGAATGTGCCGCCGATATTCCAAGCCGATATTCCTGTGGAGTTACCACAGGTTACAGTTGGCCAGAAAGTCCAGGCTAACATTTGACAGAAACCCAAGTGCAATCTCTCTGGTAGGTGTCTTGGAGAAGAGCATATGGGAGAGAAAGCAGGAAAAGGAACACGACAGTAAGTCTCAGGATTGGTCTAAGAGGAATCTTCTGGGGGGAGGGGGGGGTTCCCTAGTTTTAAGTCTCACAAATGATGCATATTATTCCTTTCAGAAGAACTGACAAAACTTCCTTCAGAGTTAGTAACGAGAGGAACTAGGCAAACGGGTCTCAGACTTGGGTGCTGCATTTTTAGGGGCTGTCTTCCTCATATGCAGACTGCTGAGCTAACTGGGTCAAATGCTGGAGGAGCGTTTCTTTGGCAAAACAGCCTCATTCTTGTAGGTTTTCTAAGCACAGGAAAAGATGCCCAGCAGCTGGTGGCTCCGTGAGCCCAGGAACAGCTTCAGAGATCCCTGTGGGTACGAAATCTAAGCCACGAAGGCTGCGGTGGGATGCTCTCAATTAAGCACAACTGGTTTGCACACAGTCTTGTCTGCTGCTGCTTGTGTAACTCACCACCTACGGCTACAGCCAGCCACTGGGCTGCCCAGATCTGAATAACGCGCACTAAACTACTCAAACTAGTCACCCACGTCAGAAAGGCCCCGCTCCACATTCCTACCCGAGAACTCTGAAGGGTACGTTGTTGCTTGTCAGCATTAAGCTTACCCACAGGGACAAAGCCATGCCAGGGCAGCATACCGAGGGGGAAGAAATGAGGGATGTAAATATCGTTTTAAAAGGTCACTGTAAACAATTAAAATGGTATGGTTTAACCGGTTAACTGATGAAAGGAAGAGGAGAGGGGGCTATGCCAGCCGGCATGGCTAGGGTTATTCCAGCTAGTGTGGATTAAGAGTAAGGCTAACGCTTACCACTTGGCCATGTCAATATTTTACTTCCCTAGAAGTGGGGACCAGTGTTTTTGATGAAGCTCAACTTCCTGTCACACACACTGCCGGGAATTGCCTAGCACTGCACAGTGACCATCACCATGAGTGTAGGCTTCACTACCTGACAGTTGTTTCTGCTCATAAACTACAGATATTTATCAAGTCTCAGTTTTGTCACTTGTCCTATTTGAACATTTCTCCTGCCGCCCAAGTAATTCCTTAGCGCTGAGTAGCAAAAGAGCTCAGAAAGATCACTGACAACTTTCCCACAGACCGCCATGGAATTCCCAAAGATGGGCAAATTACCTGGAGCCTTCAGACAGTTTTCTTTATCCCGTTACTTTCACTTCTCTTCCAAGCAGCCTGGGTGGGAAGTATCTAAGGACCTCAGCCCAGTGACAGCCAGTGAGACCTGAGCACCTGAAAATCCTCCCATAGCACAGTAGGGGTTTGCCTGACAGGTACTTTGCACATCAAAGTGAAAAGCAAAAGGGCAAGAAGATTCTGAACAGAAATATCGGAGAGACACACAAGCATTTCAGAGTTTAAGCCACTGGGCGGAGATGTCCCCATCATGCTCACACCCATCGGTCCCACCCAGAACTTCAAGCCACTGTCTGGTTTTCCTAACCGCTCTTCCTCACTAGGGGGAGTGGATTGCAGGATTAGCTCTGCAAAGTTGCTTTGAGAAGGGTATTGCTTCAGTTCTATTGAAATCTCACATTCTCTTCTCTGCCATGGATAAAACCAGTGTCATTTGTAGGTACCAAACAGACAGGAGGAGTCAGTGATGAATGCAGCTTTAATAGAAAACAGTGTTAACGAAAAAAAATACGCAACAAAGAAATGACAAACATTAGCAAATAAATCACCATCCTTTGTATGTAGTGTTAATGCAGCAAATTCCTTATGTGATTCAGTTTCAGTGCATGAAGAGCTAAAATTTCTGTCTCTCCAGCCTTGATTCCCATGCAGCGAAGTGCCCTCACAGCTCCCTGATAGATTTATTGCACTTAAGAAAAAAATAAAATAAAAAGCTTGAATTCTACCCAACAGCCCCCTCTCCAGGCTGTTTCTCTGGTCAGTTTATAAGTTTTTGTTAAGTTACAGATTAGTACCATAGTTGCCTTCCAAAATTTCTCTTCGCCGCACAGCAGTAATCCTCATATACAGAAATCTCTCTTCCAACAGCAATTTTTGGGCGGGGGAAGGGGGGAGCATGCCTTTCCTCCTGGATTTGAACCAAAATGGTAGTTCAAGATGTAATTTACCCCACCGAGTCTTCCTTCCTCTCCAGTTCAAGAGTAACAGTGCTTGGCTCTCTTAGGGCAACGTCTGACTGACATGCGTTGTAACAGACCTTGCTACAGGATAAAAAAGGTTCACTCCATAACTTTGTTTCCCTTCCTTGATTGTTCCTCTTGCGTGTGCTATACAGACACCCGCTGCCCAATGCTTCCTTGCTGCTTTAGGACTGCTGGCTCTTCCCCAAGAGAGGCCAACTCCTCTCTCGCTGTTGATGTAGGGGGCAGGCGTTCCAGCCACGGGGATGACCAGCGAGGTGGTTTGCACTCTACCAAGTGTAGTTTTTACTGTGTCAGTGACTTTAGAACGAGGGCCTCTTTGGGGGCCATGCCTTGTGCAGGGCATAGCATGTTGTCGTGGGCCTGTGCAGACTAAAACAGTGACCTATTCCATGTGCTCATTACGCAGTGCTCAGCCAGCAGAACCTCACAAGCCCTGGGACATTGAGAGAGGACCCTCCCTGAGAAAAATGAACATCTTTTCCAGAGCCACCGGATTCCTTCCCTCGGCAGGAAGAGTAAAGGAAAGGCACCTCTAATGGTAAATTCATCCTATCAAAGGTGTGACAGCCTCTTGGATTCTTGGCCTTAAGCCCGATGTATAGAATGGAGCACGTTCCAATGCAGAATTGAAAATTCATCCTGAAAAAAACCTTTGGTAAAAAGGGGCAAATATTCCCTAACGCAAGATTTTACACTGAATCAAAAGTCCCACTGACCAGCTAAAGGAAAGCTATTACACAATGGTGAAGAGTCCAATTCCTGTTCACCTTTTAATGGTGTAACATGCCCCCGACTCTCCCTCATCACATACAAAAGGAGTTGGAAAATCCAAAACAGAAGGAGGGCAGTAACTTGAAACAAGCCAGGTGATCCTTTAATATAACAGAATGTAGAGGATCCGGCTACTTCTACAGCATAGTTGCCTCTGGCTCAGCATTAGACTGCTGAAGCTGAGTCAGCCTCATTTCAGCCTCTCTCTCACCGTCAGTTCCATACTATATGGCTTTGAGAAAACCTGGCAAAAAAGGGGGAAATTTGTCCTTTGAAGCTTATAAAGTTAGGAAACTAGATTAGACTCAGCCATGAGGATTCCTTCCCCCCCGAGCGACACACGCCAACGTAAAGAATTCCACCTGACCCTCAAATGGCATCAGCCATGCCTCGACTGCATCACAGGCCAGGAGCCCTCTGAAATGTAGCTCTCGCAAGGGCATGTCACAAGCACGCAGGCTAGCTGTGTTCATTGTGGTGTGCTGTGTAGGGGTGTCTGATGGTGCTTTTTGGCAGAGTTCTGCAAACCAGGAGTAAAAGTTCCAAAAAGGTTGCAGGTGAGACTACAAGTAATTCTACGGTGGTTTCTAAGTTAAATCCTGGTCGGTATTTTGAAGCTCATGATAAATATATACCCAAAAAAGGGGGATTTAAAATAAATAACCATTGTGGCTGTGGACGCAGCTTGTCTGGTGAAAAGTTTCTCATGTCAGTGCCACTCTCTCCAGGGACACAATCATGTGCAACCATTCTGCTAGCAGATTTCCATGTTACAAAACAGTTATCAAACTAGCCTTCAGAGACCTGGGACGCTTGTAGTGTGGGGCAAGCAAATCCAGGCCTGACCCATGCGACTCTGGGTTTTTAATCTCCCATCTGAATTGGAGAATATTCCTGCCCAATGCCCGTTCCCCAGGACCGACGGCATCTTCTCCTTACAAATTACTCAGCAACAGTGGTAATTCCAGAGAAATATAGAAAGAAAAATGTAAATGCATCAGCTAGTGTCTAGAGAAGGTCAGAAAATAGTGCCATTTCCATCAGGTGCCAGAGCTCACCTTGGAATCAGGTGGGGGAAGGGGGGGAATCACTTTTGGTAAAGTTTTTTTTCCCCCCCTCGGTTCACCTTCCCTTCCTGATCATCTTGAAAATATCAGAGTCCTTCCTCATAGGACAGGTAAGTCAAGAATGCGGGGAAAAGTATCTAGGGCAGGAAATATCACGTTGTTTTGAAAAAATAAAACCTCTGTCCTGCAGACCAAGGTTCTTCTGAATCATGAGGGGTGGGAAGGGAATAAAGCTACACAGACCTTCCCCGTGACAGTCTCAGCTCAAATGTAGATCGACGCCGAGGACCTGTGAAGGAGAACACACACGTCAGACATCACAGGAGTTGCCGCAGCGGATCAGCCAATCTTGTGGCCTCTTTTGTACGCCGGGTCAGTAGCAGATACTCCCAAGAATCTTCATTTTAATAGTCCACTGCTACAGGCGACACAGCCTGCAGGGGCAGAGTGCTGCTAACCCTCGTAGTCAGGCTTGTGCCCCGAGACAAGAGGGTTTATTTTCCTTATAAATATATTCCTGGTCTTACTTTATCCTAACGAATACAAAGCACAGACCGGAGCTGGAACAGCTTCTTTGCCTGAGGCTGCTCCGTCTCCCACCGGAGTTTAATAAAACCTGCTCTCAGGATCTATTTTCAATAATAATCCACATCCAGTTTGGAACCCCGCATTTCCTGTTTACACTACATCCACACACTCACTTGGAGCACAGCCCCTCGCAAGAAAGCCTCAAAAAAAAAAAAAAAAAACACACAGACTTAAAGGGACAATAGATAAACCAAATCTCAGTGTTTGCAGTATTTCCCCCACTTCATACAGGAAACCCCTATGGAGTACAGCAGTTACCCTGGCAATGGTATTTAGGAACTAAGCCCCTTGAAACGTTTTTAAGAGCAACTGCCGTTAAAATGCACCATTTCTGTGACCACCATGTCCAGCACGTGTGTAAAATCTGAAGCGACACCTCTGATGAGGTCTCGATCTGCAAGACATAACAAATCATGAAGGAATTTCATAGGTTCCTAACGACCAGGGTTTAAATGACACTCTCTTTGTAAGAACACTTTTGAGGAAGATGTGTAGCATATTGGATCAAACCACCAGGGGGGCGGGGGAGCCCAGCAAAAAGGTCCAGAACTGGGAGGATGGGCCCTTCCAATGCCATCTGTGACAAAGTGGAAATCTTCTGTCACATGAGAAGGAACTGATGCTTGGAAGTACGTGGTGTACGTGTAGCCGTGTTACTCCCAGGATGTGAGAGACACAAGGTGGGGGAGGTAATACGTATTGGACCAGCTCCTGTTGTCTCTCTCACCAACAGAAGTTGGTCTAATAAAAGATACAACTTTACCCACCTTGTTGCTCATGCTTGAAGTGACATATTTGACTAGGATTTAGGGATGTAAACGACTAGTTGACCACCTGATTAGCCGAGGCTTGTCGGGTCGAGTCACTACTCAACTGGTCAATTCCCCCAGTCTTGCTGCCTCTTTATCAGAGGCAGCAACAGGGGGGAGCAGGAGCCGGTGCTGGGAGGAGCTGGCTCAAAAGTCGGCTCCCCCCAGCACGGTCTCCACAGGAGGTGGGATGGAGAGGCAGAGGCACAGGGGAGGAAATGGCGCGAACCAGGACTCAGATGTCCTGGCTCATGCTCCGTCCACCACTGCGCTTCTGCCATTTAAATGTGGCAGGACCCCTACAGAAGCGCCGCAATCAGGACCAAGCACAAGCAGGGACTGTTTCAGTTCCGCTCACTGCGGTTCCCGCTGCACCTGACTTTTAAATGTGTAAGAGCTGCAGGCGGTTAAATTAATAGCCATTTTTAACACCGGGCTCACCTCCTGGCTTACTACCCAGACCCACCACGGCCGTGGGGTCCTGCCATGGTCATAGGGGTTCCCACCAGCCCCTCTGCAGCCTAGGCTGCCCCGGCCAGCCACACTGGACTACCACTGGACATCACTGGTGGGGAGCTGCGTGCTCAATGGTTAACCATTTTAACATCCCTACTCAGAAGGTAGGAAATACCTCCATAAACGCCTGTGCAATTCTAACATTGCTGCCTCCTTAGGTGTATGCATTCTGACAATGACACGAGCACATATTTTCCCTGTGCCAAAAAAAAAAAAAAAAGTATTTGGGGTGTGTGAAATCAGGTTGACCTAGGTCTAGAAGTTGTGGAGGGATGTGTTTTTGTTACAGGCACGCTTGACTGTGTCTGAATGAAGACAGCACACATTTTCCCGCCTGCCTCAGACCGTAGCACTTCTGGCAACCAGGACTTTGTAGACACAACGGTAGAAGAAAAACAACAAAAAAATCACAGTCGCAGCTGTCAGACATGTTCATCTCCTTCCATCTGGATTCTGTCATGCCCCTGACCAGGAGAGTGTTCAAACCTAGCAGAGCTTCCTTACCTAAAGTGTCACAGTGGCTCCTGCCCTGTCTCTTGACTGGCTTCGAGGAGCAATTCCTCCAACTCCTTTTCATTCTTGGAACAGTTTAATTCTGAAAACAAACAAGAAAGAACCTCATTAATTAGCAGCCTGAAGGCCAATTCATCTCCATTAAGCAACCAGCACTAGGTCCCTCTCCAAGCTTGGGACGAGCGGGGTAGGAAAGTCAGGAACCCAGGGATGGACGGGGAGTAAGTGTTCTCTCTCCTATTATATTAATTTTATAAGAGAGACTGGTGCATAGACACGAACCAATCAAAGCTTCTGAGTTTCCTAAAGTTTAATGACAGAAGCAACATCATCTCATCTACATAACACAAGCCCCACAACTTAGAATCCTAGAACAGGAAGGGACACCGAGAGGTCATTGAGGTCAGTCCCCTGCCCTCACGGCAGGACCAAGCACCATTTAGACCATCCCTGATGTCTGTCCAACCTGCTCTTAAACATCCCCAGTGATGGAGATTCCACAAGCTCCCTAAGCAATTTATTCCAGTGTTTAACCACCCTGACAGGTAGGAAGTTTTTCCTAAAACAGGCGACCCCCGACTTGCAACGCGATTGGTTCCCGGGGAAGCGTTGCAAGTCGGGGGTGTCGTAACTCGAACCCTCATTGAGGATAGATGCCGTGGGCTTCGTAAATCCAGGCCAAGGACATAAGTCGGGTTTTTTCAGCCCCTTCGGCACTTACAACTATTTTTTAAAGTGCAGGGGGTCGCAACTCGGGCAGTAGCAACTTTAGGGTTTCCTGTATCCATCCAAAACCTCCCTTGCTGCAATTTAAGCCCATTGCTTCTTGTCCTCTCCTCAGAGGCCAAGGAGAACAATTTTTCTCCCTCCTCCTTGTAACACCTTTTTAGACACTTGAAAACTGCTGTCATGTCCCCCCTCAGTCTTCTCTTCGCCACACTGAAAAAGACCAATTCTTTCAGTCTTCCTTCATAGCTCATGTTTTCTAGATCTTGAATCATTCTTGTTGCTCTTCTCTGGACTTTCCCCAATTTCCCCACATCTTTCCTGAAATGTGGTGCCCAGAACTGGACACAATACTCCAACTTCACTCAAAATACCCTACATGGAGCCCACTTACTCTCACTCATTCAACAAACATACCAATCCCTTCCGTCAGACCTGAAGGGTCTGGTCTTTGAAAATGCTTAATAAACTTTAAAAAAAAAATCTTGTTGGTCATAACAAACCTACCCTGTTCTAGGCACTGTGCCAACCTATAACACAAGCACAAGAGAACAGATTCACACCTATGAACTGCAGTAGTCTGAGCACAAAAAAAGAAAAAACAAAACAAAAGACCAAACAACTGAAGAAATCAAAATCAAGAGGAGGCGGTGGGGGGAAAGAAAGGTAGTATGGAGAGAAGAAAGCAAGAGGAAGTGTGTGGATCTATACCCTTGCTTTCACATCTAGGCCTTCTGCAGGGATCTGTAGTTGACCCACTTTAGAAAACTGGCCCAAATAGACTCAAATTCCCCCATCCTTTGTACATGATCCTTTTTTTCGCAGCCAGGTCTGCCAGTCCATTGCAACAGACTTTGTGCCTAGGGAGAGGTATGGGGAGTACTTTCCAAGGTAGCAAAATTGGACAGTAAAGTTGTGTAGTTATTCCCTTTGGTATGCGGATAACCTCCAAATACTAGGCATGCGATTGAGGACACAAGTACCAGCTTTAAAATGAAGTCTCCACAATCACTTTTATTCTAGTTTCAGTGCCACCCCAGAAATTAAAACGGGACATGGCCAACACATCTCCTTCGCCTCCACATCTGCGTTATCAAATCATTTGGGGTAGCTCGTGTTATCTAGGAGGTCTGTTGAGATGAGGCTGTAAGGGATGCTTCTGTCATTAAACTCTAGGAAACTCTGACCCTAGGACGGCTTAGACTAAAGATGATTTTGGAGGAGATAGAATCCGAGGTACACGGTTGCTCCCTTGTTCTGTTCTACTGCTGGTGGCCTGAAGTGGGGGAGAGATTTGACAATTCTCGGTTACATTTTTGCCTTTGTGTTAATACTTTGGTGAGTCTCATACAATGTAGCTTCCAGTCTGGGGAAACAGCACAGCTCTCTGAGATCTGAAGAGTTCTGGTGCTTCGACAGCACGAATGCTTCCAGGCCAAATTCAGAGGTGGGCTTTATTGTAGTAGGAAAGAGTTTGATATATACAGCATGGTGAATGCCATTAGTTTTCCCACATTATGGTTTTCCTCCCCAATTTTTTAGCACGGAAGTCTCCAAGACCGGGCCTTCTACAGGAGGGGAGATGGAACGTGTGCTGGCGTGCCGTGGTGGCCCATCTGTACAGCGCTTTAACACGGTAGAAGCAGCACATGGGGAGGGGAATGGGAGCCAGTGCCCGTGAGAAGCAGGCTCAAAAGCTGGCTCCTCACAAGCATTGGATCCGCCTGCCCTCCCCCCCCTCCCCCCCACTGCCTCTGATAAAGAGGCAGCAGCGCAGAGGGTGAGGGTGGGCAGGCAGGAGCGGATACGTGTGGGGAGCCAGCTTTCAGGCAGGCTCCCTGCGTGTGTGACTCCACAGACCCACCTGCCTCCCACCCTTGCAGCAGGGAGGGAGGGAGGGGGCGGGTAGAGGCAGCAGTGTGGCAGGGAGGGGGAGATGGGGGACAGCCTCTGTCCACAGTGGCCCAGGCTCCCTATGGACAGAGGCTGCTCCACAGCAGCAGCCTGTCTGTGGGGGTCCAAGCTTACAGATGGACTCCCAGGTGTTGGATTGGAGCACACTGGCTGTTGCCCCTGGGGACTATCGAATAGTCATGTAACGGCTGAAGTGTCATGCGATTGCATGACTGTTCGATTACACACTAACATCCCCAAGGAAAAAACTGTTTAAGAGGACACAATCAGTAACCACTGGAACAACTTACTGAGGGTCATTTGGAGTCTTTAAATTACATTAAAACCAAACAGCTTCCTAAATGAGGGCTCAACTCTCAGGGTGACTGAGCCAATCAAAGAGGGATGGGAACACTCTTCCCTTCGGGTTAGATGTGAGGGGATCCCAAAACTTGTGTCTCTTGTAGACATGGAATGCTACTGCGCTAATGGTGGAGGACCGCTGGCCTAGTTCCCAAAACAGAACGTCCACGTCAAGTTCTTGGGATTGACAGCATTCACTCGCACAGAAGGGAAAAATCATCTCCTGCGGGAATCTCTGGCCTGTATTATGCAGGTCAGACAAGATCATAGTTGTGACTTCTGGCCTTAAAAATACATTACATGAGTATAACTAGGAGTAACACGATGCAATTCAGGCTGAATTAGGAAAAACCTTTTGACCATGAGACCTATCAGACTGCGGGAATAAACTCACAGAATAGTGGTGGATGAAACTTGGAATATTCAGAATTAGGCAAGCTACAACACTGCAGAAAATAGTATAGGGAAGAATCTTGCACTAGCCCCAAGAGACTGAGGGCAAGTCCACACAGCAGGGCGAAAGTCAAATTAAGCGACATAACGTCAATTGTGTAGCCAAAGTCGAAATAGCTTCATGTGGCTTTTGGCACTGTTTAAAGCGCGGGAAGCTGAAGGAAGAACACTCTTCCTCTGACTTCCCTTACTCCTCGTGAAATGAGGGTTACAGAAGTCGGAGTAAGTCGTCCTCCCGCTTGACATTATTCCAAAATAACACTGCTGTGTAGACACGCTCAGACTTTTGAAATGTTTTTTATTGGCTATCAAGAATATGAGCTGAGGAAACAGAGGTCAGAAAACCACTTTGTTTTGGAGATCCAGCACAACAAGGGAATAAACGCAAGACCAACATAAAGCATTCTTACCATGCTCGACAGCACAGCTCCCCATTTTCACATCACACCCTGAGGACGTGTCCGGTAGCACACGCACAAATTCTGCCTTTAGCCCGTTAGGGAGCGGAGTTCCATGGACTGCATTCTCGCACGGCCCCGAGTTCATCTTTTCTGAAACCGATCCAGGGGGTCCTGCCGATGGCACATTTTCCAAGATGGCTGTCAGCTTAGAAACAGTCCCATTTGCCTGCAAGTCTAAGAACTCAGTTTTTGTAGGTAGGGTTTGAGTGATCAGTTTAGACTGTTTCCCTGCGCTGCCTTGCAAATCACCAACGTTCTCCGTCGGCCACGTAGTGTTTTCTGCTGTTTTCTCGGGTAGATTTTCCACTCGTGTCACTACGAAGATTTTATGGCCTCGCCCAGGACTGGAAACAGAAATTCTCCTCTCATTTCCTTGAGAGTTAGCACGTGCCTGAGTGTCTGGTACAGTCCCCATGCTTTCCCCTCCCTTGGGCTCACCCTTTGTGTCTTCAGCAATGCTTGAAGGAGAGGTTCTGTCCTCTGAGCCAAGTGCATCCTTTGTCTTTTCAGCACAAAGAAATGTGACGGGCACATTAGCTGCATGAACAGAATCACTCTGTTCTTGTGACTTACTGAGATCTTTAATTTCCAACCCAGTCTCTACCTCATCATCTGTGTCAGAGTCTGAATAGGTCACCCCATCTTTGTCAGTGTTTATTGTCTGGTCTGGATGCCTGTTCTCTTTGGACACCAAAGTCTCCTCCACTTCTCCTTCAGAAGTGGCCAACGGGTCATCCGCTTGGCTGTTTTCCACAGGTCCTTCTTCAGTTGGCTCGGTGATGGTGATTTCTGGCATAGAGGCAGATTGCTGCAGTTTCTGTTCTTTCTCCTCTTTCTCTTTGGCCAGAATAAAATTGCGTTTGCAGCCATTTTGGATTTCAGCTAAAAGAGCCTTCTGTGTTTCAATAAAGCTCTTCACCTAAAAGAGAGAGAGAGAGAGAAAAAACACTGCTGACACTGCAGAAAGACTATTCACAGCTCGCTTGTCCTGACTCAATCTTACAGCACCATGATTTCTGCCTTAGTTTTACAGGCTTTCCAATTGCTTACACAGAGAACATAGGAACAGCGATAAGCCTTTAACTCCACTTGGGTGGGTAACTAGTAAGTAAACTTAGGAATAACCTGTCCATGTATGGTATTTGAATGTAACTGATTTTTGTTTGCAAAACCAATAGGTTCTGGCTTAAAAATAAAACTCTTCTGACCAATGTGGGGGACCGGAGAGGAGGGGGGGAAAATCAGTCATGGGCCACACACAAGCAAAAAAACAACCCAAAAAACATCACTATCACACTGCTCCCAAGTGAGCAGCAAAAAATAAACCCTCCTCATCTGGTCCCTGGAAAGAAAAAACCCACCCTTCACTCAGACTTAACTTGGTGCCAATGTTTAGGGTTTCCATCCCATGGTAGATTAAGCTAAGCTGGGGGCTGGATCTGGCCCACAGGCCATATGGTCCCCAGTCCTGTAGTAAAGCTCTCTCGTTAAGCGACAACCACCAATAGCCTGTTCTGTCTTCCTGCCTTGATGCAAAATGGAACGCGAAAATTATGCGTTTGTAACTGATTTTGTCTGAGAATGCAAGTCTGAGTCCTTTTGGAATTGTAACACTGAGGAAGGGATCGTCTCTTACTGTGTTCAATACACAATGCAATGGGAGGACCCACACCCATCCTGAGCTGGAGTCCGATTTGAGGGCTATCAGAATGCAAATATTAAAATGTAACAGGTCAAAGCACTAGGTACAGAAAGGCCCGATTCAACTCTACGGAGTGACTGCTGAGGAAGTGATGTCATCGATACCCTTAGAGATCAATTCTCACCGGTAAGTAAGGCTTTCGCTACACTGGCAATTGAGCGACAAAGCTTGTGTCGTCCCCCCAAATGTCAGCAAGGACTAGGGTAAACAGTAGAAGTGACTGGTGACAGGGGCGACCTGTGACAGCTCATTTACTGTGTGAGCAGAGTCAACACCACCAGGAAAAGACTCGAGCTGAAAGGCATCGAGGACTCAAAGAGGAGCTTAGTTAGGGCCCCATTAACATGCTAGGATGCTGGGAGCTTTCTAATGGGAAGTTTCAAAGCAACAAGCCCCTGGAGAACGTGACAAAGGACTGATCTGCCTTCAACATGTTGCTACAGCGGATGAGGTAGCCAGGCACAAAGGCCCTGGGGATGTCCAGAAGCATCTGTCTGCTGGAACCAGCATTAGGACCCCGAGTTTGGCAGGTTCCTGCTTTGATTGTTTATAGGAGCAGGCTTGATTGCAGTGGGTAGCTTTATGTACTGGAGAATATTTATTGCCTCTCTAATGTCAATCCAGAACCACAGGGAAAGTTCATCTGCCCCAAAAAAATGCACTGCAACTTACAGACTCCTTTTTTGGTTCCCGGTCTAAATCCAGCCTGAGCAGAGAATGATTGACCTTCAGTGCCAAGGACAATGCCATCAGACCCCCTGTTTTAATCTCATTCTCTCGCAGGTCTAGTCGAAGGAGCCTCGGGCTCTCTGCGATGAATTCTGCCACCGCCACAGCACCTGGAGGGGAAGAGACACCTCCGATGATGAGCCACGACAACAGAAATGAGGAACAGTTAGGAAAGGGATAGACAGCAAAGCAAAATATCATAATGCCGCTTGGTGATGCACCCCCTCCCCTTTGAACAGCGCATGCATACTTCCCATCAGCCCACCTCAAAGCTATTGTACAGCCGGAAAAGGTGCAGAGACGGGCAACAAGAACTGGTGAGGGGCTTGGAGCAGCTTTGCCGTGATGAGAAATTGAAAAGGCTGGGGCTGTTCAGCTTACCAAAGAGAATAGGAAGGTGGGCGGACATGACAAAACCCATTAATGCAGTGAGAAAGCCCACAGAGAAGTGCCGTTTACCGTAAGGATCGCCAATGAAATAAATAGGCAGCAGGTTTCAAACGAAGTATTACTTCACAGTACAGAGTCAGCCTGTGAACTCACTGCCAGAGATGTTGCGAAGGCCAAAACTATTAGTTCAGAAAAGAATTTGGTAAATCCATGGAGGGCAGGTCCCTCAATGACTATTAGCCAAGGCGATCAGGGAAGTAACCCCTCATGCTCCAGGTGTCTCTAACTCTCCAATTGTCCGAAGCGGACGCTGGATGACCGGGGACAGATCACTTGAAATAGCCCTGTTCTGGTCATTCCTCCTGAAACGTCTGGTGCTGGCCATTACCAAGACAAGATACTGGGCTAGACAGACACTGCATCCGACAGCAGACTGACCCAAAGCGCTGCGCTTATGAAGGGAAACAGTCAGGTGCACAGTTACCAAGTGGGGAACAACTGGCTTGGTGGCAGTACAGCGCAGAAGGATTTGGGGGTTAAAACGGACCATACGCTGAACGATCCAGCAATGTGATGCAGCAGCAAAAAAAGGCCAATATTCTAGGGCAGTGGGCTGCACAAGGGGCCCTCCATCTCAGCAGGCCATAAGACTGTTGTAACCAAGACAGTTTCCCGGGGTGGTTTTGCCAACTGCATTTGCGTACCTAGCGTTTGTGGGGGGGGGAGGGGGGGTGCGCCAATGGAACCCTAGCAGCGCTGTGATTGGCTGCACAGGGCATGCGCGGCTCTCTCAGTCAATGTATCCAATCAGCATGCACCTCAATGTGCGCCCTGGCTTTAGTCGGGTGTTATTTTAGTAATGCCGGCAGGAAAGCAGCAGAATCTGGCAGCCCTGGGGCATGGGCAACAGTAAACAAAGCGCCTTGCGGAACCCTGATGACTCTCAGGCTGCCAGCTGCTGACTGCTGTTCTAGGGCATAAACAGGCATGTCAATATAAGATACAGGAAATAACTATTCTGCTCTACTTGGCACTGGCAAGGCCTCACCCCGTGCCCTGTGCCACACTTTTCCCCTGGACTCTCCAGTTGCTAGAGGACAAAGATTTTTAAAACCTCACCTAGGAAGAAAGATTAAACACACCTGGCTTGTTTAGTCTTCAAAAATACAGGACAAGGACACTGGCCTGCAGAAAGGCAGATTTCATCCAACTTAGCCACGTGAATAATGTAGCTGGAGTCAACAAACCTTACGCCGAGCGTGGCACTGTCTGCACAGCAGATCAATGGGAGCAAACACTCCTGTTTGCTTCCCTTAGTCCTCGTGAGGATTGGGAGCACTTGCACCGACCGAAGCGCCCTTAGCATTCAATGTAGCGGGTCCTTAACTGGACACGCTACAGCAAACACTAGAAGATCAATCTCCGGTGTGGCAAGGAGAGACGTGGCCTCAGAGAAATAATAGGTGAGGCCCCACAGAAAGACCAATCGGAAAGAAAAGGAGTCACAGGGGGGCAAGCAGATTCTAAGTGATGTAAGACTGGAGGTTCCACATCAAACTGATACAGAGGGAAGAGAAAAGCCACAGGAGGGCCAATGTGACAACCCAAAGAGCTTTTTAGCTACGGATACATACAGGAGAGGGAAGAAACGAAACGACACGACACCAGGGAAGCAGACACACGAATAGCATGAGTGTGTCTGGACAACATCAGGAGAGCCAAGGCAAGGAATGAGTTACCCTGGCAAGGAGTGTTAGAAACAAGAAGGGGCTCTGAAAATAGGCCAAACAAAAAGAGATCAGGGACGTTATGGGCATCACTGCTCAGTGGAAGATACTCAGAAGGCAGAACCGCTCACCGCCTACTTTGCTTCAGTCATTGCCCCAAAAACCAGCACGACTGGAGGACTAGAGAAGTGACCGTAGGGACAGTCTAGGTTTACTTGGCCCTGCCTCAGCACAGGGAGCTGGACTAGAGGGCTGCTCTCAGCCCCTTCCAGCCCTACATGTCCGATATCACAAGAACAAAAATCACTCCTGTAATTGTCATTCGCATTCTCAGTAGTGACCAAAGGGCTGGGGACTTCCAGGACCGAGAACTCTGCGCGTAAGGGTCCTTCGTACTACGGGCAGTCTCTTACCCTCGCATGTGAGTTTAGTAGAAGCCAAGCCTAACCGGAGCACAGAGCGGTTTCCAATGAGTCCGTTCTTCAAGTTACGAACGCCTTCGTTCCCGATGGGATTGTGACCAAGGTTCAGGGTCTCCAAACTCTGCGTATGAGGCTGTGGACACAAGCAGAGACATGAGGTGAAAGAGGCACATTACCATAGAGCACCAGCACAAAAAACGCCAACACCCAGCAACCACCGCTCCAAGATGGACTCTCTCACGCCCCTTCTGAGTTCAAAGCAGGCATTTCTCCGGGCGGCCCTGAGTTCCTGAGCATCAGGGACACTGCTGATTTCCAGGGCTGCGGTGTCTGTAAAACCAACACTTCTCCATGGCTTTTTATTTTCAATCCCTGAAGAGCAAAGGAGCCCTGGGTCACTGAGCTGGTGAAACAGACATTGGCTTGGTAGAGCGAGCGCACGTGTGCCTCAGTGACCAGGCCATTTCTTCAGCCAGTCACAGGCAGACACTGCCCTCCTGACATCCCCCCACATTAGCGCTAGAGCCCGCTCTTCCAGCATCCACTGTCCAGGCTTGTGCTGCCGTTGGAAGTTTGCAAGTAACTTAAGCCACACCACAACTACCTGCTGAGGCTGGCAACCTTAGGTCTCGCCTTCCCTGCGTCCGAGGAGGGCACAGGATCTTTGCGGCGAGGTGTGGGTAGAAAGGAGAGTCAGTGTAGGTGGCAGAGGAGTGAGGGGAAACGGCAAGAGAGAAGACAAAAAGAAGACTTCAAACACAGGAGGGCAGGGAAAGAGAAAGCGAAAAGGTGGGGCTGAGAGGAGGAAGAGCCAGGCCTGCTGCTACTAAGAACATACCGACAGGGCTGGGGTGAACAACACAGGACAGCAGATAAATGGCTCTTTCATCCTGCCTTTTATTGTAACAGGCCCCGTTTTCCATCCTGCAGCTATTCCTGATCCCTTGCAAATGCTGCCCCTCCAGTCTAGGTGTCCTTTTCCTCTGAAAGGCTGCGTGCCCTGACCCCGCCAATACGCAATATGAATTCTCTTGATTTCTATGCAACAGAAATGCCCTTTCATGCAGTCGCATGAGAACACTGCATCCACCCACTCCGCAAGCACTCAACTGCCAGTGGTTTACTGGGCTACTGCAGAACAATTCCACCCAGCTCTCATATCAGAGAGAGATAAGAAAACGGGACAGTTGAGATCTTCCTCCCTTCTCCATAGGCTCACAGTTAGGGCCTCAAATTACTCTGAAGGTACAACTACACTGCACACTTATTTTGGAATAAGCTATTCCAGAAGAAATACTCCAAAATAGCTTATTTTAAAATAGCACATCTACACTACAGGGAAACCTCAAAATTAGCCCTAGGCAGGCTCCCCTAATGTGGACGTGCTACCTCGATTTAGAGCCTCAGGAGACACTGGGAAATTATTACTCTGAATGACCCTGGGGAGGAGCTAGTTCGAACTAGCAGCAGTGGCGCGTCCACACGACCACTATTCCGAAGTAGCTGTTTCGGAAGAGGCGTTATTCCTCATGGAATGAGGTTTACAGAGGTCAGAATAAGCCGCCCGTTATTTCGACTTTACTTTGAAATAACAGAATGCCTATGTAGATGCTCGTGTTGCGATTCCGAAATAACGCTGCTGTGTAGACGCACCCTATGTGAGCCCCATTCAAAAGCCGCTTCTCCCCCCCCCCCCCCCCCGAGAGCTACTCACCAGCGTCATCCCCATGTAAGCCATGCCAGTGTGAGTCAGCTGGTTATTCCACAAAACCAGAGTGACCAGCCCTTTGCGTTGCTCCTTTAGGCCCTCACAGATGTACGCCAGGCCTATAAAACAGTATCAGAGAGGAGTTTTTTCAGCTGCTTGCAGCATTTCATAGGCCAACCCTTCCAACGGTCGTGATGCCAGCACGGCCTGATGTGAGCACACAGATGCAGTCAGCTCTCACGGCTTTTTTTTATTATATCTTATCCAGTCTTTTGTATGGGCTTTGAACGTCGCCTTCAGTAAACCTCCTGCCTGGAGCTCTCAGCACGCCAGGCTGGATCCGAAAAACGTAACCAGCCATGGCATGCAGCCAGGTCTCATTCAGTATAAGCAGCAAGGCAGACGCAATGAACATTGCTCTCAATACAGAACCATTAAAAGTTAAAATCTTTATCCTCTCACGAGAGAGAGGACGAACTTAAGAACAGCCAGCCAAAAGCCAATTTCTGATTAAAATCAGACCATGTAAAGACATACATAATAAAGTAGGCTGGGATACTAGGACAGAGCAGAATCTAAGTACGACAGAGAACGTTTCTGCTACAGCTTTATAAAACACACTCAATTTCTTCGTTAACAGTCCTACCTATGGCAGGACCCAAATTCTTGTATCAGAACAGAGTAAATGTTGAAATGGTGGCATATCCTTCACCGACCAGCAAGAGCTGGATTACGCGCCCCCCCCCCCCCACACACTCCCAATTCCTCTACTCCCAGGGTGGTGGGGGCACCGGGGAAACCAGACACCCTAAAGTCAGCCACATCTTAGAGAATCCTTTGGGGGGAGGGGGAGGGGAGGGGAGGGGGGTAGCACTTTGAGGGCTCCCTGCCCTAGCCCCATACGCATCAGGAGGCAAAAGCTCCAGACCCTGCCTGGCCCCATTCATTAGGGCCCACCCACAACTGGTGACATGGTGAGCTATGGCAGGGGAGTGTTTGGAGGCAGAAATGAGGACTGGGCCAAGGAGGGTTGGAGAAAGGTTTGGCAGGGTGATGACTTACGGGAGCGAGTAACTGAGTGGGCTGTGCAAAAGGGGGGGCTTTGTTTGGGGGAAAATAGGTTGGTGTGGTGGGGAGGAGCCTGTGGCAAGAGGGGTTTATGGGGGGAGGGGTGCTGTCACACCCCCGAGCAGTATATGAGAGATGCGCTTTGCTGACATAGGGGTAGCATAGACATGGCCTTACCCTGCTATTTAAAAATGCTTACGCCGCTTTAAAAAAAAAAAGTTTTAATTTCAACTCTCAACTTGAGATCAGATTTGGAAGTTGTTTAGCCACCCCCTCTTCCTCTCCCCCTTTGACAAGGGGGGGGCTGCCTGCCTGCTGCTTCACTGTGCAGGGCTCCTCAGAAAAGTGCAGGAAGCATGCCAATAAGCCAGCCTCTTAACTACCTTTCCAACAAGGCATTCCAGCAGCCCTCGGCCTCAAAGTCACCTCACGCCAGCTCCTGGCCTGGTGGAAAGAGGAGATGGCCCATACAGAGACAGAATTTCCATGGAACGGGGAGGACTTTTCCTTCCAGCCTGCCGGTACAGCTCAGTTCCTGAATGGGGCTTTTGTGCTATTACCAAGAAGTTGTGGTTCAGAGAGAAGAGCAGGATCAGCTGTCTCGGCAGGAAGCAGAGGACGGGGGACTCGAACTTGCAATACTCCACCTCAAGTTCAACAGTTCAAATTAACATCTTCATTGCTTAAAGCCTGAGAATACACTAGCCATCCACTGTCTTTATTAAGACCGTATTTTGTCCTCTGTCCCCTCCCCAGCCACTCTTTAAAAGCAAGACAAGCAAAACAGTCAGCATGAAAAGGGAGCGAAAGCTTAGCTTTCTTTTAAAGGGCAAATTTTCCAGCCTGGGTGGAGCGTGCCACAGGATCCAATATGATTTTATGGTTTCAGCGGAGAACATTTAAAATGTCGGGATCTCTCAGGCCACATTTCTCAGAGCAACAAAGCGGGACGACAAAGGAGGCTCCCCCACCTGAATCTAGGATGTGGTTGTTCCTCAAGTCCAATATGTGGATGTAACAGTTAAACTTCAGCAGGTTGCCAAGCTGAGCGGAGTCCTGCAGCCCGTTCAGTTTGTTATCAGCTAGATACAGTTCCCGCAGGGTCATGTTCATTTTCAGAGCCGTTGCTAAAAAGCAAAGGAACAGAAAATTACACTTCAGCCAATATAACAGCTACAGAGCAAAAGACCACAGAGACCAGGGTGCCTGTCGAGAGGCCTGCAAGACACCTTGGAACAGCATGTAACCCAAGGAGATGTAATGTCAGGATTAATTCATTATTTCTTTAGGGCTCTCTGTACATTTAGCCTGCTACTAACTGCTCACACATGTCTCCTGTATGGCATGCAAAGCCACCTGTCATAGGGCTTATTCCAGCCACAGATGAACATGTGCCATCAGCCTCTTATATTCGGCAACTTTCTTACTCACAGATTACACCAACCAGCTGTAGACTGTCTCAATATCAGCACAAATTAACAAGGCAAAAAAAAAAAAAAAGTCGCCAGCAGGACAGGAGCGTGGTTGTGGAAATGCTTTATCTCAAGGGTGGGAACCTTTTCTGGGTCGGGGCCACTGACCCACAGAAAAAAGAAAAGTTGTGGGCTGCACACAAGTGAGAAGTGAAAACCAAACGCTCACTGATGTGGCTCCTGACTGGGAAGAAGACATTTAACTCCACCCTTCCCTCGCACCCCAGAACCTAGGGGGCCCAGGCTAGTAGATTTTGTGCACTTTAGTCCCGCAGTGGGGTGGGGGCTGGTGCGCCAGCACGGGCTCCCCAATGCTGAGGGTGCGCCCTGAGCCTCAGGAGCCGGATCCAAGCAAGCTGGGGGCTGCAGCCAGCGCCCGGGCCTGAGGTTCCCCACCCCTGCTTTATATGGACAAGACATTCACGGGGCTAAGGTGGATGTGGGAGGCAGATCCCCTCTGGAGCTTGGTGCTACAGAGCCTCAGCAGAAGCTGCCAGAGACAGAGGCCCAGCGTCTCCAGGGATCCATGTCAGGGGAAGCATCCGCTACCACGTCCTTTGGAGAGAGCAACGCTAGCAGCACACGAGTCCTGAGCAGTCCTTGCTCTGCTCAGCTACAAGGGCTGCTACCGTACAACAAGAGGCACAGTGAGGCAACCCCTCATGTGTGGCCACAACCGCCGTCGGCAACCACCTCGCCCTTAATCAGCAACGGCGCTTCCGCCAGCGGCAGCAAAGCAGATCAGAGGAGATAAAACTTCAATCTTTCCATCAAGTTCTGCACTTCGCACCAAGATCACGACAACCTTGTGTGTGGAACCTGCAGCACTTGTGAAAAATCTCTCAAGACTCCCCGACAGATGGAAGAACATGGTTCAAGTGTAGCACACAGCAGAGAAGTTACACCAATGGCCTATTAACGGCCAAGCCACCTGTCTGCAACATGCCTGCACCTGAGGTCTGATGGGACCACAGATGCCTAGCTCCAGTCTAGCGGGGATTCACTAGCAAAGAGCTGCCGGTGCTGCCTTATCCCCTTCCAGAACACTGACGGGGCTGAACTGAAAAGTTCTGAAACCCAGGAAATGGCTCCCACAGTGCTCCCAACTAACCTTAACTCTGCCCTCCTTCCTTCGTTCTTCCCAGGGAGTGCTCAGCGCTGTACCCGCCAAAGACTTGGGGCCAGCAGAAAGGGGGTAGGGGATGGGAGAAAGCAGCAAGATTAGTGGATTTTAAAGCCAGGAGGGACACTGTGAACCTGCAGTGCGACATCCTGCGCCGCGCAGGCCAGCGAACAGGTATCTGAGCTCTGCAGCAGCAAACCCTCTTCGATGCAAGCCCGGGTGCACCAGCCACTCTGCTCCCCGACTGACATGGCTGCACTTAGCCCACGGAGCGGCACAGGGAGCATGGGAATAGGGTGGGGATTTGGAACTGGGCTGAACACACAGACAAGGGCAGAGGCCAGGGTCAGCTCTATGCCCCGTGCCAATGGCCATCTTCGTGGAGGGCAGGGTAGGAGAGAGGTGGGGTGGGTGACATTCCTTTAACTCTACACTTCCTGGGTTCATAGTCTCCTCTCCCCCCATGCACACACACTTTGCAGAGTTCAGGTTCCTACGTACTCTTCCCAAGTTTTTCACTGAGTTTCCCTGGTTTCCACAACACTCACAGGACCCCCATGGGTCAGAGCCCAGTTCCCTCACCACATGGGCCCAGTCTTCCTTGCTATAGTTACTCCAGCTATGGAAGGCTCCAGCTACTTATTAACCCATTCCCTGCATTACCTGCCCAGCTCGTCCTGTCCAGGAAGGGGTCAGCAATAAAGGGGGAGGCGGCCCATAGCTTGAGGAGCCGGAAGAGGCTTTGGGGACTGACACAGACAAACGGGCACAGCTGCAAGAGGCTGCAGCACCCCCCTACATCCCTCCCCCACTCCACTGCTTTGACCTCCTCTTTCCTCAGAGAGCAGCATCACAGGGAACGGTAAGGCAGGAACAAGAATTCGGGGGTCCCGTCCCTCTACTGTTCCCTAAGGAAGGGAAGGAGAACCTCCGTGCCCCTCCCTGAGGAAGGATTTTGGGAAGATCAGAGTAGTTAGAAAGGAGCAGACATACAGCCTCAATTCTTGGCCCCACCCTCAATTCTGCCCCATGGCGTCAGATCTAAGCCCCCATGCAATGATCCCTTATCCACCCGGAAAACCCAGCTCTTCCCCCTTCCCCCCCCCCCCATGGGTGCTGCTCTCAGTTCCCCCTAGGAAGAGGGGGCTCCCGTGGAGAAAGTCCCATGCCACATGTGGCAGGACTTTCTCTTACCAAGAACTCCTCCCACCAAGGGCGGGGCTTCATTAGCCCCAGCCTATAAAGGGCCAGGCTGGCATGCGCCAGTGTGCACAAGCCTAGACCCCACCATGAGGTAGGAGGACAGAAGCTCTGTCCCTGAAGACATCCCCTTGAACCAGGGGGGCGGGGGGAATCAGGGGCCCTCTCTGGTGACCTCCCCCTGTGAAAAGCAAGATGGGAATAAGCTGGTGGGGTGCGCCCATAAGCCAAAGGGAGCGTGAGGATGCGCCTCAAGGACCCAGCCAGCCCAGAACTCCAGGGTGAGTCGGGGGGGGCAGGAAGGGCAGGGGAGAGCACAGGGGCTATTTGGAGGGGCACACCGGGGGGGGGGGGAGCATTGAGGCTGGAGTGTCGGGATGGGAGGGCTCCCACTGCCTTACGGCCTGACTCTGCTGCCATGGGGTGCAAGAGCTTCCATTGACAAGGGCCCCACCCGACTCTCAGCCCTAAACCACAAGAATGCAAGTCAGAGCTCCCCCGTGAAACCTAGCTCTGCAGCCAGACAAGCTTCACAGCTGCAGACCCTGCAACAAAGACTGGTGCTCCATCGTGTGAGCAGCCAGCCAAACAGCATGGAACGGACATGCTGCTGGGGGAATGCTAGTCCGCTCCAGTGGCTGAAAGGTGCCTTGGAACGAGGTGGCATCAGCTTGTATCAAATTCTCAAGTGGGGGCACCAAGCGAAGTGCCTACAGAACTGGGGGGGATGGCGCCATAGCTCCCCAGGGCACAGGATCGTCCTGGAGCGAGGCAACAACCATCCGATCTCATTGTTGTCGGTCCCCAGAAAGGTCTTGATGCGTGTTCTTCTTGGGGGGAGGCAGCGCCTCCTTTGTAGGCTGGACAGTCAACAGTGGACCCTGTTCTGAGCCTCTGGTTTCAAGAGCAGGACAGAATTTCACCCCTAGCTTCACGGGACGGGTATTCTCGTCAGCATTCGAACGGGTCACCAGGTCAGCACTTTGGCTTGCCATGGAAGAAGTCGGAGTTCTGCATGTTCTGTGGCACCCGGTCTCCAAAACAGCTGTACCGCAAGAGCGCGCAGCGATTCACGGCTTGGGTCGCGTTGCTACACAACACCAGGTGTGCGGCAATGATCCACTCAGCATCCCAGCACTAGTCTGTCAAGCTGCTGTCTGGATCTCAGCGCTCGCCACGGCACGTGGCAGAATCAAGGAGGAGGACAAAGCGTTTGCTGACCAAGGTGACTCACAACCCTCCCTTGTTTGTTGAGGAGTCAGGGAGTTTCAGCCCTGCCCACAGACATCTCCAAGACAGCCTCCACACTGTGCTGCTGAATGTCTTGTGGCAGAAAACTCAGAACTGGGCCACCAGAAGCCTCCAGTGCAGCGAGCACTGAAGCGAATGCTGAGGAGTTTCTCGGTAGGGGGCAAGCAGAGTTCAAACAGCCGCAGCAAACTCCTCATTCTTCAGTGGCTGGAACTTGCTGCCTCCCACACCAAGTGCATGTCTCACCTGCGGATGCAAGAACGCGCGTGTGTTGACACAAAGTTCAGGATTGAGCAAACCTGCGTGTGTTGCTACAGGCTCGGAAACCCGGACCCTCCTGCAGGCAGATTTGGAGCAGCAGGAGGCATTCCCTAGATCACAGGTAGACAGTCATTTTAGATGCGGGACCACCACTCATTTTTGAAGGGGCGAGGCCTCTGGTGGAAGGGGTGGGGCTGGGACACTTCCAAGCTCCCCTTCCCACAGACCCTGATTGGCCTAGGGGTGGGGGAGCACTGAAGTCTTTGCCCCCTTCCTCCCCCCACCTACAGAGAACTGCCAGTTGTTCAGAACAGCTGGCGGTTCCCTCTAGGCACCCATCCCAGTGCATGGCAGGAGGAGACTTCACAAGCTGGCCCTGCTCCCCCGGACAATCAGGGCCTGGGGGCAGGAGGAACCCGTGAAGTCTCACTCCCTGCCTCCGCCCTGCAAGGGGCGCACAGTGCTTGCAGGGCGGGGGCAGGGAGCAAGAGATTTTGCGCGCTCCTCCCACCCCCAGACCCCGTTTGGCCTGGGGGGTGGCAGGGTGTCCTCGGGCCAGATCCACCCACTTGGCAGTCTGGATCTGGCCTGCAAGGCCCCTTTGCCCATCCCTGCCATAGATGCTGGCAATGCTCAATCCTGAGCATCTCCTCAGAGACCTAGCCTCCCTTCAATCCGCGCTGCACGCTTTAGCCATTTCACCACAATGGACACACCCATTAACACGCTGAGCTCAAGTCCTCCATCAATACGCCAAACGGGTGCTTGTTACACCGCCACCTGGCACCCCCTACAGGGCCCACTGCAAAGATTCATAAAATGATAGGATGGCGCCAGGTCTGGGAACTTCACTACCAAACGCCTGTGTGTGCCACTGGGTGGCACAACCGTCCTCAGCGGGCTGGCCGCTGGTTGAGGACAGCTACTGCTTACCTGGTGAAAATCCTTGCTGCTGTAAGACAGACAAAAAGACAGAATTCTGTCTCGGCACTAGGATGCTCCTGACACCCGTGTCTCATCCATGCACTGAGACCGTACACTTCTGCCTGTCGAATTGCCATGGAGCAGAAATCATATCTGAGCATGCTACCACGGAGGTCTTGTACGGCTTAAATATTCTGCACACGGCTAAGTAACATCACAGTTTGTGCCCAACAGACACGGAAGGGATTTCATCTCACTGCTATGGGAGGTAAGTAGTGACCGAGGGAAAGTTGGGGCCACCTCTTCCCTTTAGACCCTTGGGTGGGAGGGGTGACCGCAGAGCCAGCGGACCCGGCTGACGGAAAGAAGGGACTCTCGCATGCATGGGGCACACGTACACCAACCGTGGAACACGTCTGGACAAACACTTGGAGTAGAATAGTTCATCCTCTGTTTTCAAGGCATTAAAAACGGAGAAGTGACCCAAGGAAATAGAGGGGTTTGGAAGCACAGCACAGACAGCCCCTTGGGACGACTCCAGGAAACAGACCCTGCCCCGTGAACAAATCTCCCCAGGTTATTCACCTAGCAGCATGAGCGGGCGCCCAGAGAGGCCGGCGTTCTCCAAGTGTAACACAGCCAGCGTGCTGCTGATGCGCAGGGCCCGAGCAACGAAGGGCGCCGAGTGATCCAGCAGCGGCGTGTTTCGCGCATCCAGGTACTGCAGACAGTTCGTCTGGAAAAGGAAGGCAGAGGGGGGTGAGAGGGCAAACAAGCAAACCAAAACCCGGAGCTACGGTGCACGTCCTGCGCACGGGTACGGTCTCCTCAAGCCAGCTGAGCGCTGACTCTGCCTCTGCTGTGCCCTTACCTCTGAGTCTCTTGCAAACATTCACCTCCTTAGGAAAAATAGGTAGGCAATAGATCATGGGTGTGACGGTAAAAAAAAGCGAAGGCACAGAGGAGCAATATCTTACTCAAGGTCATATCATGAACCTGGGACAAAGAGGGGGGTAGCAAGCCACCCTCCCTGCCTTAACACCTGTGTCTTAACCCTAAGGGGCTGTAATGGGGTGGCAGACCAAGCCCAGAAAGGCCATAGAGAAGTCCTCCAAGAGGCTAGCATGGGGACAGATGAAACCAGCCGATCAAGGGGCCAGGGAGGCCTACAAAAGGGGCTGCAAAGCTCCGCAGCAGCTCAGTGTTCAACCATCCAACCAGCTGTAGAGAACACACACTCCGTAAAACCATACAGGAAACCCCCGCGTCACAACGGCCTGAGTTGCGACCCCCTGCACTTACAACCATTTTTGTAAGTGCGGAAGGGGCCAAAAATCCTCGACTTACGTCCGCAGCCCGCATTTATGACAGCGCACAGTGCCTATCATAAATGTGGGTTCGACTTGCAAGTTGGGGGCTGCCTGTACAGCATTCCAGAATTCAGCCTGCCAAGAACAGATACAAGAGATAGGAATGACAAGTTTCTTCTCTAGTCAGGAATACCTAGTGCCTCGGACAACAGCCGATTGCCAGCAAATGCTGCGTTATGCAATTCAGCCAATTGAGGGCAGGGCCGTTGCACCACTTGAGAGAAGTGCCTTGGACAGAAAGGAAGCAATGGAGTTTGCTGGAGTGAAGAGGTCAGAATGGTTCTCCAGATTTTCCAAGTCAGTCAGATAACGGATTTCAGACAACTCTGCTCCTTTTGCTAAATCCCCATATAACTATTAAGATGCAACTTCTAGAGTTTCTCCTTTTAGGCTAAGTTTGTATTGGAGCAGTCACCTGCTCTTCTTCTAGCGGCTAGCTGGCCAGGGAAAGCATCTATAAGATCTCAATGGTTTGGAGCCCAGTTACTCAAGAAACGTTTTCCATCCACCCATGTTCCACCACAGCAGCTGACACTAACATGGACTCCTAGGATTTTTTTTTTTTTTATTTAAAATCTAGTGCTGGTAGCAGGACATTTTCAGTTAATGGCTCATGAAATCAGTGTCCTCCAGGGGCCTTCTGCACACTTTCTAAGCTGCCAGTTAGGCAAGGTTTGAGGAGAGGCGCACACAGTAATGAGCCACGTGCAGTCCTGATTTTAATCGCCTGTCTTAAAATACTGAGCAACCGGATCATCATGGGAAGAGCTTGCATAGAAAGGCCTTTATAAATAAGTAGAAAGGAAATTCTCAGGCAAGAAACAAAATGATGCCCATCTTGGAACATCCATCTCCTACCATCATACCGCATCCCGCCTGGGTGGGGGCAAAGAATGAACCTTTCCAGTTTGGGATAGGGCTAAGGACTGGATTTAGGTTGGGTAGATTTGCCTGGAACATCTCAAGTGGGAAACGTCAGAGCATCCTGAGGAGGTGCTGCCGTACCTAGTGCTAATAGCTGAGCCTGAACTGAGCCAGCATCCTTGCATGCCAGCTCCCCCTTTCCCTAATAATGCAGAGCCACAGCAGGGTTGATGCTGTGATCAGTGTTCCCTGTAAGCTGAGTGTTTGGGCGGCCACCCAGGAGAAATTCAGGTGCCGCCCAGCTGATTAGCAGAGCGCCCACTGCTGGCAGCATGTGTTTCTATTGGTGGTGCACATGTGCACATATCTTTTAATCCGCACATGGAAGGAAAACATTAGCAGGAACATTGGCTATGACCCAGAGCAAGCCGGGACTGAGTGCTTTCAACTGCTTTCCCTTAACAAAAATTGTTGACTAAACAATTAATTATCGACTACACGATTAACAAAATTACCCGCTTAACACCCCTATCGAAAAGTTCTGCTGCTTAGGTGCGGACGTGACTACCAGCCTCTCAGTGGATGAAGAGCTAAACGTTTGCATTGGAGACTGTCGCCATCCTTGCCAGACTCACCAGGAGAGCACGGAACACCTCAAAGCTCACCGTCACGATCATGTAACTAATTCTGCTTGCTGGTCTGTGCACATCATGACAATCTAATTACATGATCATATTTTTTCCACAAAATCCTTGCCTTGCTCAGGGAACAGGTTGGATGCAGGCGGGGGTAGAAGTAAAGCTGCCTGGCAACTCTAAGAATAGTATTTCTTAACTTGAAAGCCTGATTTTGCAACCTAATTAACTTTCTTTTTAAAGTCAGAAATACAAGCTTTAGATGGTGTGAAAAAGGGCAGAACAAAGAGATTACCACGGCACTTTTCATCGATGCCACGTCAGTTATTTTGTCTCCCTAAAGTGTACAGCATGTAACTGGGGAAATATTGAAAAAAATATCTGCTATAAAAATAGATACATCTGTTAAATCATGAGACTTCCACTGAATAACCGAGGGACCAAAAAAAGCCATAAATAGACTACTGCTTTCTGCTAAGATTTGGCTTTTCAGTGTCCTGGTGTCTACTGCAGACACCAAAAATGCAGATACCAAAACAAAAAGAAAAAGAAACTGGATTATTATCATGTGAGAATTTGCTGTGCTTATAACAAGGGGACTGAAGAAAACCACTGCAAAGCTGTTTCCCTCCATTACTCTGTAAACACGTCTACTTCCCCATAATACAATATTTTAAAGGGAGACAACTTAAACAGTACAAATAATTAATGTTTGTATGGTGTTTTGAAACTGTAAAGTTCTCAGTGCTACGTATTAAGTAATATAAGGGTGGAATGTGATTTCTTATGCAACGAAGTAGAGCACTGAGCATTTTTGCAAGGCTCATTTACACCCAATTAGCTGAAGACTGCTATAACGGAGAAGATGCAAGTTAGTTCTGTGAACCTGAATACTTACACTATTGAGCATAATAGGTCCCTTCTCCTATGGTCTAATCTCTGCTATCCATCCAAGCAAGATTGGTGCAGGAGAGGTTTCATGAATCACACTAGACGATCATCTCTGATTTCCAAAAAGTAAGGGTAGCCACATTGCAAGCCCCCCTACAATAACCTTTGCCACTCCCCCCACTCCTTCTCAGGCCAGGACCCCTACATTTACAGCACCCTGAAATTTCAGATTTCAGTAAGTGAAATCATGACATTTATAATTTTTAAAATCCTATGACAGCGAAATTAATCAAAATAGAACGTGATTTTGATAGGGCTCTAGCAACGAACATACAGGCACTAAAGCAACTCCAGGTATGCACAGCAGATCAGCCTCCCTATTAAACACAGGTTTAAAGGAAGAACTTCACTCTGACTTAGCATTGATGGAGACTCAAGGACTTGGCAACCTAACATAGGTACTCTGGTAAAGCTGGCAACAGAACCTACATCTCCTAATCACAGTCCAGATCCATATACACAGGACAGTCCTTTCCTCCTTCTCAGCAGCCCAGCAAAGCTACTAGCTGAAGTTTCCCACTAGCTGGAAAAGCTACCTGTGACGACTTCTATGCACACCCCTCCCTTCCCATCACACACAGTAGTTAGAGGAAGGGCATCTCCTCACTGAGCACCAGATCAATGGGCAGTGATCAATCCAGCAGGGGGGGGGGGGGGGGAAGGGGCACGAGGGAGGGGTGTTGATTCATTGCATCTAGAATAGACATGATAAATGGACCTCCGAGCACTCTCCCGTTGACTCTGGTACTCCACCAGAACGAGACAAGTAAGGAGAGTAGACAGGAAAACGTCAGCTGTTGACTTACCGCATTAAGTAGATCTATGTATATCAACTTCAACTATGACCGCCCACGGTAGCATAAACTAGGCCTGCACTAACTTGAGATCATGTTAGTATTACTGAGTATTTACAAGCAGCAAATTAAAAGCAGATGATCAAAATATTTAGGAACTAACACAAACCTTTCTCATCATATGTGCAGCTGCCTGCCAGCCTCGGGTACCAATGTGTTTATTGGATGAAATGTTGAGGTGCGTGGCCGACTCATAATACTCAATCATGTCAAATAATGCTGAGGCACCCTGGGAAACGGAGAGAAAGGAAAAGACAAACTGTAAAGTTGACATAACATTGTGGATGCATTCGGCAACAGATCTGGGAAACAGACATCCGCCTCTCCTGTCCTGTAAGTGACCAGCACAGAAACAATCCATGAAGCTAGTAGCTTGCTAATAAATAGAGGGAACCTGGGGAGGGGAGGGGAAAAGACAGTTACTAACCTTCCGTAACTACCATTCTTTGAGCTGTGTTGCTCATGTCCATCCCACTTGCACTTCTGGGGTGCAATTACTAAGTTCAAAGAGTCAATTCCACGGGCGTCTAGGGCTGAGGGGCCACAAAAGCATCCCTGCAAGCACCATGAGCTGTGGCAAGCTCTCCTGCAGGAACCACAGCCTTGGCTGTAGTCATGAGGAGGTGCACACAGCTCCAGGCCTCTCATATGAAGTACAGCTGACTACTCGGGGCCTTCCTTTCAAGGGCAAGCCTCTCTTTTCAGAGCAAATGGACACTAAGTCAGAGCAAGAAGGACTCAAGGGCTCCTCAAATTAAACACATCGGCCCCATTGAGAAAGCACTTGAAGCCCCAACCATTGCCCTGTTCCTACCAGTCTCAGTCGAGGCAGAATTACAATAAGAGACGGGCTCTAAGCAAGCCTTTTGAGAGCGTGCCTGAGGACAGCGTATCTGGACAGCGTCTGCATCCACTCCCCAAATTTTATGAGCCAGCTATCACACTACTATTGAGCAGAGTCACCTCAGACCACCAAGTCACCTCAGACTCACAATAAAATTGGGATAAACTCTCATGTTCAGTTCTTCCCCTCCTTGCTATCCTCACCTCTCTGTCCCTCTCCAGAGACTCTTCTCATGAAGATGACATCTCCTGTCTTGCTCACAACACTCCTGTTCATGCAGCCCAGAATCACATTTGCTTTTTTCGCAACAGCGTCACACTTTTGACACATTTAGCTTGGGGTCCACCATGACCCCCAAATCCCTTAGCCAGCGGCATTGCTAACACACACCTACGCACCATAAAGAATGCACTGTGCAGAGGAATTTGAGAATATAAAACCTGAACTGAGGTCCCAGCAGGTGAAAAACCCATCCAGTGAACAGTCCATAGAACCTTAGAAAGGTTGCTGTCTACACCTTCAACGGATTTTTAAACCTGTTTAAAAGACTTCTGGGTCTCTTTGAATTATGGCCATTTGGCACCGGGATATCAAGGGTTCATTAATTTTTGAAATAGCAAAAATGCAAAGGAAGACCTAAAGCAAAAAACGTGCTCATGAATGGAGAGGGGACCAGCCAGTGTAGGTCAGAAATGGAGCATGTCTTACTAACTGCTAACTAACCTGAGTGCATGAAGAGAAAGTTCAGAAGAGAAGGCAAAACCATACAAGGCAGAGAAAATAAGAGCACTTTTGTTAATCTTGGGGAAAAAAGTCATGTTAAATCATGTAACATGAAAATGAAACTTACATCTTCATCCAGGTTTGTTTGCTCCAAATCTACTATTTTAAATTGGACCCTTTTGAAAATCTCTTCCAGTGCCTCACAGGCCTTGTTGTCTAGTTTTTCTCCTGGGGGGATGGGGAAAAAAAAGTGAATTCAGAAGACCCAGTGTTAAGTATTTTCGTGGCACATAAATATGCACAGTATAAGAGAAATACATTTCTGTGAGTTCTAGAAACCTAAGTACTGGCGAGGGAAGGAGGCTAAACTAAAAATAAATACAGCCAAGATTTTCAAAACCCAGAGCCTAAAGCCAGCCCACAAAATCCATATTTACACTTAACAATAAATGGCCTGATTTTCAAAACTGTGATCACCCAATTGCTTGTGCCAATTAATTTTAGGCTGTAGTGTTTCCAGTGGGATCCCACAGGGATTGGGTCTTGGCTCTATGAGGTTTGAGATTTTTATCTATGACCTGTAAGAAAAACAAAAATAACTTCTTAAAGTTTGCTGCTGACACAAAGATTTATGGAGTAGTAAATAATGAAGAGGGCAGGTCACCAACACAGATTAATCTTGATTGCTTGGTAAAATGGGCACAAGCAAGCAATCTGTGTTTTAATATGGCCAAAGGTAAAGTTATATAACTTTATCCAGCAGGGATGTGAACGACTAGTCGACTATCCGATAAGCAACTTATTGGATAGTTGACAGGCTAGTTGACGAGGTCACTTCACCCTCCCCCTTGCTGCCTCTTTCTGATAGAGGCAGCAAGGGGGGGGGTGTGAAGGGGGTGCTTCAAAGTAGCAGGGCTGTGTGAAGCCCGGGGTCTGCCACTTTGAAACGCCACGTGCAGCCAGGGACCAGTCCCCAAGCTGGTCCCTTTGAAATGCCACTGGGAGCACGGGCCAGTGGGGGACTGCTTGAGTCTCCCACTGGCCCCGTGCTCCCTGCAGCGCTTTTGCCTTATCCCTGGGGCTGCTGCTTCACTTCAAAGGCAGAGGCACCCTTACTGCAGTACTCATCGAATAGTCAATGCAAATTGCATCAACTATTCAATTAGCCAATTAATCTAAATGTAACATCCCTAATATCCAGGGACAAGGAATGCAGCCCATTTTAACAGGATGAATCCATCTACGACTTCCCTACTTTTTTCAGAGTCACTGCTTCCCAGGATCATCAGCTCCCAGTGCGATGCTGAGGCCAAAAAGGCTTAATGGGCTCCTGGGATTCAGACAGGGTAATATTGAGCAGGAGTGGAGAGAGAACATAATATCTCGGTCGGGCACCTAAGAGACCACTTCTGCAATAATGTGCCCACAATTCCAGCAGACTCTCAGTAACAGGACTACTCAATATGTGGCCCATGGCCCATTTGTCTGCGGCCTGCGGGGCGGTTTGGGTTTCCGCGGGGCTCAACACGTGGCCTTCACTGGGAACATGGTCCACAACAGTGAGGCGTCTCCCAGGCGGGGTGAGCAGCGAAAGACGTAAGTGGATGGACTGGCTGGAACAGATGGGAACAGGGTGTCAGCGTTTCTAACCCCCCCCCCCCCGCCCCCAGGGAGGAGGTGCCAGGGGTGCAGGAACATTGTGGGAAGTGCTTTGTATTCATGCCCATCAGTGTGAAAGAAGCTATTTGCATGTCTATGCAACCACACTTAAGTTGCGGCCCTGGGCATGTGCTGTGAGGTTCATTGTGGCCCCCAGGGCTTCCAAAGTTAAGTAGCCCTGCTCGATAAACTGGAGAGGGCTCAGAGAACAGACACAAGAATGGAAAACCTATTTAGCTTAACAAAGAGAAGGCGAGGGTGTGACTTGATTATGATCTACAAGTACCTGAAAAGTGAACAACTATTTGATAATGGACTGTTCAATCTAGCAAAGGAAGATAGAATAAGATGCAATGGCTGGAAATTCAGACTAGAGATAAGGCACAAGTTTGGTGGTTTTTTTAAAAGGGGGAAAGTAATTCAATGGTTGAAACCATTTAGTAGGGATTGTGATGGACTTTCCATTACTGGCAATTTTCAAATCAAGATTGGAGTTTTTCTAAAAGATACACTCTAGCAATTCTTTTGGTGACATTCTATGGCCTGTTAAAGGAGGCCAGATGTCATTAAGAAAAATGGTAATTGGAGAAGGGGTTGCAGGAAGTACCTCAAATAGAGGGGGTGGGAGGATGGAATGTGGGGGGAATGAAGGAATGCAAGAAGCCCTCAGGGGCATGCAATTAGTTTGGCCTAAAGTAGCAATAAAGTGCAACTCTTGAGTAATACCACACATTGTAGAAAGTCCCTTTAGCAGGAGCCCGGGCTCATTCAGAAAGAGCTGCTCAACGTGCTTATTTAACCAGGTTTTTTCTTAAGGGCAGGTCTACATTATGGGCAAAATGATCTGTACACAATTTGATTTAGTAGAGTAACTCAAGTCAACGTAGCGTGGATCTACTTACTCCAGGGTCCACACCATGCTGGGTCAATGGGAGAAACTCTCCCATTCCCCCCCTTACTCACCTTGTACCAGTGGAGTACCAGAATAGATATCCAAGTGATCGGCAGTCAACTGGATCTCCCAATAGTGGAGGCAAGCCCTATGTGAGGGCTCTGCCTCCCCTGTGTTTCATGCATCTCCCTCTTCTCCATAACTTTGGACTCTTTGAACCAAGATCCAAGAATATTCCAAGACTTGGTCTACACTGAAGAATTAGATGGAACTAGCTGCTTCACTCAGTTGTGGAAAGCATCATGCCCCGAGTGCCACAGTTAGAGCAAACTAACCCCAGCGCAGATGTAGCAAAATAGAAGGAAGCATTCTTCTGTTGACTTAGTTACCACCTTCCAGACAGGCCGATTAGTTACATCGATGGAAAAACCTCTTCCATCACTAGGAAGCAGCTAGACTATGGCACTGCAGCACCACAATATCGTAGCCTGAGCTACATCTACACAACAGGAAATCAACATAAGATCCGCAACTCCAACTATGTGAATAATGCAGCTGGAGTCAACATATCTTAAGTCAGGGTATACAGAGTCTACACTGCAGGGGTGGATACAGGAGAGATTCTCCTATCAAACTTCCCTTACTCTTCTCATCCAGGATTGAGTTACAGGGTTGAAGGGAGAGCAGTCTGTGGCTGATTTGGCAGGTCATCACTAGACCCGCTAAATCAACTGCTGATAGATCAATCTCAGAGCACGGATCCAGGCTGTAGTGTAGATGTAGTGATAGACATATCCTGAAAGATGCGCTGTAGTTCTGTATTAACCTCAATATAGTGGGAGAAGTGCCATGCCCTGAATTATGCAGCTGGTCAGCCTACTGAATTGCAAGGGTTCCTACTGGCCACATCAGAAAAAATACGACGAACCAGGAGAGAGTGACAAAACATCAGCTAAGTCCTGTCTATACCCACGGCCTGATGACTACCATAGCAGCCATTTTGTTGGCATTCCTGGACCACAGGTACAAATATTTCTCAAGCAAGATCAGCTACAGAATGTACTTTTCCTGTTTCCGCAGTATTGGCACTATTTGTACAGCATTAGCACAGCAAAGGCCCCATTCGGAATCAGGATATCACCGAGGTAGGAGCTATAGAAACAGTACAATAGGGTTTGTTCAAAGAAATTTCCTTTAAAAAGCTAAGTCATGAGTGTGATGAGAGAGGCGCTTACCTTTTAGATCCAAACACTCTATCCTGGGGGAGAGATCTTTAAATTCCTGCAAGAGAAATAGCAGCATGTTTATTACACACTCAGAAGACAAATCCCTCCTCCAGGATAATATAGAAGTGGAGGATATTTCAACTAGAGATGTAATAGTGTAGTCAATTAACCAATAGGCAAAAGCTCATAGGTTAATGCTATAGACTACACGCATTCCCCTCTCCCCCTTGCCATTAAAGTTTTTAGCAGGCTGGCCAGTAGCCAGGCTCAGTCCTGGCTCACGCCAGATCCAGGATCTACCCCCACTGCAGCTCTGCATTTAAAGCGTATTAGGAGCTAAGTGGACAGGCAGCCCGGCTCAATTCCAGCTTGTGCCAGATCCAGGAGCTCAGCCCCTACCCTGGACAGGGGCTGCTGCCACCCTGCGCTGCTGCCTCTACATCAGAGGCAGCAGCGCGGGGTGACAGGCAGCCAGTACATGAGGGGAGCTGGTTTTTAAACTGGCTCCCCTCATGGGCCAGCTCCTGCCTGGCACTCCATGCTGCTGCCTCTGATACAGAAACAGCAGCATGGAGTGGCCAGGGGCTCTTCAGGAGTGGGGCCAGACTGCACTGGCTGCTAGCCCCCCGCCCCCCCCCGGGGACTATAGAATAATCAACTAACCGATAAGAATTCATGAGGTTAATCGACTATTCAATTAACTGATATTTAACATCCCTAACCTCCACACATACAAGGGGAAAGCATTCTCCCCAGAACCCTTCCATGAGCTCACTAGAAACCTGTACATACCCACTGCGTTTCCCAGGGCTCGTCTAACTGAGGGGATTTAATCGCAGCTTTTTGCTGTTTGTGTGCATCAGGTAATGCCCATTATACAAGGTACAGCAATAGGATGTATGCAGGACGGTATGCCCACAGACAAGGCACATCACATGTACCCATAGCAGCAGTTTGCAGCAGTCTCAAAGCCTATCCTATCCCAATGTTCCCTATAAATGGTGTGTTTGAGCAGCCACCCAAGAGAGATTCAGGTGCCGCCCGCTGATTAGCAAAGCGCCCACAGCTGTCCAGTCAGCTGCATGTGTTTCTATTGATGGTACACATTTGCATATGCCTCAGTGAACAAAGTTTATCCTACACATGGATAGAAAAAATTAGAGGGAACGTTGTCCTATGCTCTAGCTTCATTGCCAAATGAAATGCATTCTGGGATTTTTCTTGCTGTGCACTGTGGGATGCATAGCAGCATGGCTAGTTCAAGGTGTTTAAAAATCCCATGATTCATCTGTATCCATCCCATACTTCAGACTTGTCTCCGCTTACCAGGAGATTGACACTGCAGAAATCAATCCCCCAGGTTTGATTTAGCAGGTCTAGCAAGGACTGGCTAAATCGTCCACTGATCAGTGGGTCATGAGGAGTAAGGGAAGTCGATGACAGAGTTTCTCCTACGGTACATTGACTCCAGCTACGCTATTCACATTAGCTGGAGTTGCAGATCTTAGTTCAAATTGCTCCTGTAGTGCAGACCTCTTTATGGGCAAACCAATGCCATTTTCAAATTGCTGCAAGCTAGCACAGACCCAGCCGAGCGCCGCACGAGGCTGGCAGCCTCAAGTACACAAAGGCTCCTTGGACACTATTTCAGCATCCAAAGTGAGGTGACTTTGGCTTGGGACTTGGAGACTGCCGCACCATCAAGCGGATGATGTGGCGGTGGCGGCAGCAGCTCCAACAGCAGAAGGTGCTTCGGCAGAGGGGAGATGGGACATTGGATGAGGAAGAGGAGGAACTGGCAGAAACTGACAGAGGGCCGGTTTCTGGAGCTGTTCTGCAGCACCCAGTGCTGTTTCTAGGCTCAGGAAAGCAGTGCAGGTTCATGGGAAAGAATTGACCTTCAGACCAGGGAGGACCAGCAGTGACGAGAGGATTCAAGATGGGGAAGGCAACTTTTCTGGAGATGCACGCTTAACTAGACCTGGAACTACAGCTGCAGGGTACCAACATGCAGGCCCCACGGCTGTGGGCAGGCACAACAACTGCCACCTGGAATCTGACCCGCCCTGAAAGCTGGTCCATAGCTAACCAATTCAGAGGTGAGAGAATGACCATGAGGGTCACTGCCATGCAGGTATGGGAGGCTGTGGAGGAGCACTGAGTTATAAAGTTTGGGGTTGCTCAGGGAGCTACTGGTGGTTTGGCACACATGGGATTCCCAGACCACAGTGGGGCCACTGAGGGGATTCCTGCTTATTCTGTCCAAAAGGAAGATTGCACTGTAAGAACATAAG
Organism: Pelochelys cantorii; assembly: GCA_032595735.1. Classification (NCBI taxonomy): domain Eukaryota; kingdom Metazoa; phylum Chordata; order Testudines; family Trionychidae; genus Pelochelys; species Pelochelys cantorii. Next base: position 3,118,940 of record CM064358.1, on the reverse strand, counting down.
AACATAAGAATGGCCATACTGGGTCAGACCAAAGGTCCATCGAGCCCAGCATCCCATCTGCCGACGGTGGCCAATGCCAGGTGCCCCAGAGAAGGAGAACAGAAGACAATGATCAAGTGATTTATCTCCTGCCATCCATCTCCTGCCCTTGTTATGAAGGCTAGGGCACCATACTTTATCCCTGGCTAATAGCCATTTATGGACCTAACCTGCAAAAATTTATCAAGCTCTTTTTTAAACCCTAATAGAGTCCTGGCCTTCACAGCCTCCTCGGGCAAGGAGTTCCACAGGTTGACTGTGCGCTGTGTGAAGAAAAATTTCCTTTTATTAGTTTTGAACCTACTACCCATCAATTTCATTTGGTGTCCCCTAGTTCTTGTATTATGGGAAAAGGTAAATAATTTTTCTATAATCACTTTCTCCACACCATTCATGATTTTATATACCTCTATCATATCGCCCCTCAATCGCCTTTTTTCCAAACTGAAAAGTCCCAGTCTCTCTAGCCTCTCCCCATATGGGACCCTTTCCAAGCCCCTAATCATCTTAGTCGCCCTTTTCTGAACCTTTTCTAATGCCAATATATCTTTTTTGAGGTGAGGAGACCACATCTGCACGCAGTACTCGAGATGTGGGCGTACCATAGTTTTATATAGGGGAAGTATGATATCTTTTGTCTTATTATCTATCCCTTTTTTAATAACTCCTAACATCCTATTTGCCTTACTAACTGCCGCTGCACACTGCGTGGATGTCTTCATAGAACTATCCACTATAACTCCAAGATCCCTTTCCTGATCTGTCGTAGCTAAATTTGACCCCATCATGTAGTACGTGTAATTTGGGTTATTTTTTCCAACATGCATTACCTTACACTTACCCACATTAAATTTCATTTGCCATTTTGCTGCCCAATCACTCAGTTTGCTGAGATCTTTTTGTAGTTCTTCACAATCCCTTTTGCTTTTGACTGTCCTGAACAACTTTGTGTCATCTGCAAACTTGGCCACCTCACTGCTTACCTCATTTTCTAGATCATTGATGAACAAGTTGAACAGGATTGGTCCCAGTACTGACCCCTGGGGAACACCACTAGTTACCCTCCTCCATTGTGAAAATTTACCATTTATTCCCACCCTTTGTTTTCTGTCTTTTAACCAATTCTTGATCCAATTGTGTAGCTGTGTATTTGCACGACTTTGGAAGCAAGAGGAAAAAAAAAAAAAACCATCCCAAAAGCAACAGCTGTATGTTGTGTGTGTGAGCGTTAGGGAGAAAGATTTGACATAAGGCGGATGGCTGATGAGCAGAGACTGGCTCACAGGTCTGTGTAGCCACCTAGATATCCCATACAAAACACAGACAGAGCAACAGTGTCCAGGATGAAATTGTGTAGCTGTGAATCCTGCTATTAAACCCTAACCCAAGCCAATGTATGGTTCACACACACACACTTCTAAGTATTCCCACACTTAAGACAGAAAGGGAACGTAGCATAAAATGGAGAGCAATACATAAGCAGCATTGGAAGTCTAATCAATCAATCTTAGTTAAACTGAGTACAAGAGAGTCCATCTGTACACACTGTACAGGAAAATAACCATTTAAGAACGAAAGGCAGGAAGCCAGACATCTGTAACTCTTTATTAAGTTATTTATGCATAGTATTTTGGGAACAAATACTTTAGATCTGAGCATCCTGCAACACTTTTCCATTTGCTAAGAAAAACATTAGGAACTAATGCTATTCTTTTTCCACGTTTGACTGGTACAAAAAGTATTTTAAGCCTCCACGTAAGGGAATGTTTTCAGATTTGTATTTTCAGTTCTGATATGGCAGCAGCTGACTTTTCTAGTGTTACCCTCTCAGTCATACTCCAGGAGCTAAAGCAGGTTTAATTTTTGTGCTGCATATGTAAGAACATCCACAATACCTGTATCTGCTTCAGTAGTTTGGGTATCTGCTTGCAGTTTAATTTCTGACAGGCTTGTTTGTAGGCAACGATAATTTCTTCAACAGTCACATTCTGGGCTGAAAATGTAAAGGGTAGAGATTAAGATTCCATTTACATTCACAAAAATCAAATTATTCAAACTCATCTGTGTCAGGCGCTTAAATTAACAAAAGTGTGAGAGCTGTGTATAATTAACTAAGGCTGTTCCCACCCAGAATTAATTTAAAATGGCCAGAATATCAAATAGGCAAATTATGTTCAAAGCAGGATAAGAGTCTAATTTGATATTTTTACTGTAGGAGTTGAACAACTGCATTACCATAACGCGTACATTGATCCTACAGATTTGGTCCGTGCACTATAGCATGCTTATGAACCCTGTTTTCTGTTTAACCATTTTATCCCTTTAAACACATTAGAACATAAGGATATATACAGTTCTAGTTCACACTGCCACCGACTGATATATATTTAGCAAAAATCTTGAGGTAACAACAAAAATAAAGAGGAAATTCTCAAGGCCGCTAGGCTAAAAAAAAATATACATATAACAAATAATGCACTGAACTAGAGTGCAGGAAAGAGTTTAGAAACCACATTCAACCAAGAAACGTAACTATTTCATAAAATAAAACTACGTGTAAGGACTTCATAGATTTCATTTCTCACAGTTATCTAGAATGACCCCTGCATTACACATGCCAAAGAACTGCAGCAGCTGATTTCATCTTACAAGCAGACTTAATGTCAGAAGTTAGGTTTAGACTAGACCATCATGATCATCTAGTAGTTTAACCTCCTTCAGGCCAGAGTACCCTCTCCGCCCCCCACACACCACTCTTGTAAGGGAAACCAGTAACTTTGCCCGAGGTTAGGTTAGAAGTCCTCAAATTATAAATTAAAAACTTCAATCATGTTTTAAAGTTTAAACCTGCAAGTGCCCTGTGCCCCCATGCTACAGAGAAAAGCATGAAACCTTATTGTGAAATTAGAGTTTATTTTAGAAAAAATCTAATCATTAAAGCTTTCGAGTGATGAGGAATCAAAAACATTCTTAGATAATATTTCCAGTGACTAGTTACCCTTACTATTTAAAAATGTGCATTTTGAATTTTGCTGACCTCAACTCCTATGGATCAGATTTGTCGGCTCGGTTAAAGAGCCCTCAGCTATCAGAAATCTTGTCCTTGTGAAGGTACTTTTAAGTGACCTCAACCTAAATAGACTAACTCCTTAAATCTCAGTGTGAAGAATGTTTTCTAGACCACACCCAAAAAACCAAACCAAACCAAACAAAAAGATCTGTAGTTCTTCTCTTTCCAACCCTTTCCAAGGTTCAACAGCCTTTTAAATAGACACAGTACTCTGCCGGGGCTTTCACCCATTTCACACGTAGAGGCAACAAGCATGTTATCTCTGGAGACAGTTTGAGAACCACAGAACTAAGCATCTCTGATGGCATCTTCTAGACTGAGCACTGAATCCCACTGGGTAGATAGAAAGATTAACCTAAATCTATATAGGAGCCTCTGGAATCCTGTAAGACTGGTCCCTAATTCATCACCTTTTGGAACTCGTTTACAAAAGTTCTTAAACATTACATGAACATATTGTCTCGTAATATAGAATTAATAATCCCTATTCCAGGATGAGATTTTTTTAATTATAATGTAGCTCTAATTAACACCATCTTTAGATATGTTTTTCCCCTCAAAAAGCATTTCATCAAAAAATCCCCTTTTTTAAAATAATTGATTTTTATCCATCCTGCCATTCAGGAGTCTGTTTCAGGTCTGTCACAGAAATCCTTTTCAGGTTGTGCCCTGATATGATCAAGCCACTGATGCCGCCTTCTTGCCCTCTGGGGTTCCCCATCACTCTGTCCTGCTAGGCCAGAAGCTCTGGGCTCCCCGGGCCAAGGCACGGAGTTGAAATAACCTCCACCCTGCAGAGCAAGATACTGAACCAGCTCCACTCTGGGATGATTCAGCTATAATAAATCAGTCTTACGCTGTGTAAAAGGGTTACACACAAAGAAATCTCCTAAAGATGTTCTTCCCACTTCATCAATGAAAGAGGGATATGCACAGTGGTTGCTCCCTCCCAGGTAAGAGTTATTTACACTGGGCTTGATAATAAAAACCCTTTTGTTTGTTAAGTATCAAAAGTAGGATGTAAGCGCTTGCAAGTGAAAGTCACTAAGCCAAAACCAAACAAAACACACCAGCTAATTCTAATCCACTAAGAAAACTGTTACATGCAAATTCTTACCCTAAACAGTTGCTCTTATCTCAGGCCACAGTGGATCTTTTTCTGACCCAGAAGCTTTATCTTCACCCCGTTCCCACATTTCTCCATGTCTATTCTCTTAGGGCAGGTGAGGCAGTTTCAAAGGTCAGTTGAAGACAAAGACCTGATTATTTAAGGAGTGGAAAACAGACTTTCCCCCAGAGTGGGAACCCTTTCCTTCCATCTCCCCATCCCCATGGAAAAGTACTAGCTTCAAGGTGGATACCCATACCAGGTGGCATAGTCACAAGACTTTCTAGAACCAACAACATTTTGTGCTTACAGGACAAACACAGCCATTCACAGGTCAGTGGTTTGGGTACTGAGTCATTAAGTATCACAAATGGCCCTCGTTAGCACATTTAAACCAGATTCACACTTCATATTTCCAACTTCAAATACAGGAATGATACATGCACAAAACCTGAATATACAGATTGAACAGATTGTGACTTTAAATTTAAAATGATATATTACATGACCTGTTTTGCATAAAGCATCTTCGAGTTATGCATATTCATAAGCCAATTTGCAGAAAGCACAAGAGGCCCTGTAACACTGTCAATAACTCGTCACAAACCATTATTTGTTTATAAGTGCTACCACACTCTGCCCTTCCTAAAATCAGTAGTGCAATCTATTGAGCATTTCAGGCATGTGAATCCTCCTCTCAAGTTGCAGAAGCATTTCCAATTCCTTTTTATTATTAGTCAAATGCTACCAAACTGTACACCAGCAAAATAAAAAGCATATTACCTTCATAGCCCTCGTCTCTTGAGGGCACCATCAAATAAGGCAAACTAAATGAAGAATTTAACATGTTCAGTGTAGAAGAATAATCTATAGAAGATCCTTCATAAACATACTCCATAGGATTTCGTGATTCTATATCCTATTAACATCTGTCTTCACAATATATTTTACATTAAAAATCCTGTTGAATTTGTCACTACATGCAGGATGGATTTTAAGCTACTGTTTGATAAAAACATTTACAAAGTTTGATCTACAGCTTTAGGAAAGGCACAACCTACAGAAGGCAGAGAGTGCAAGCTGATGTATGCGTATACATAGTAGGGATGTAAGCAACTAGTTTCCCCTGCTTATCAACTAATTGATGGAAATTCTATCGACTAGTCAATTAGTTGAGTAAACACAATTTAACATCCCTAATACATAGATGAGCCTTTCTGTGGTTCAGAAGCATCCTGGTGCTACATACCAGATGGAGCTTTCGAAGATTCATCGCCTGGGGGAACCACATGCGATCTAGGCATGTTAAATTTCAATCAATGGAATTTCCATCAACTATTCGATTAGTCAATGGGGGTGGGGGGTGCTTGCTATCCCACTGTGTCTCTCCCTTTGAAATATACAAGAGCTGCGGGTACCTGTGCCAGGAGCAAAGCAGTCCCCGCTGGCACGGGTTCCCCTCCGTGCCTCTTCCTTTGACATGTACACTTGTCGCAGGTGGCTCTTGTGCATTCCAAAGGGAGAGGATCAGCAGTGGGACCGGCACAAGCAGGACTGTTTCAATCCCCGCTCACGCCATTTCCCTGCTGCCCCCTGCCTCCCCTGTGGAGACGGTGCTGTAGGGGGGAAAAGGGGGAATTGGCTTTTAAGCTGGCTCCCCCAGCACCAGCTCATGCTCCCCCCCACTTGCTGCCTCTCTTGCTCCCCTTGCATTTGCTTATTGGGTAGTCAACTAGTCACTTTTCATCCCTAATGCAAACTTGCCATTATTGTCCCAAACCATCCCCTCATTATGCGCAACATCTTGACCACCGTTCATACTGGTGCCAATGCCGTATCTATAGAGGAAGTTTGCGCTACTGGAACTGTATAGAGGCAAAGCACTCGCCCAGGACTCAGCAACCTTTCAGAAGTGGCGTGCCAGGATTTAACTTATCATTTTACTTACAGAGCTGCATGCCCCCAGATCGAGTCCCCGTGCATGCAAAGCCCCGAAGGATCCCGAATCCCCACCTGCATCCTGTGTGTGCAGGGTCCTCAGCCCCAGCACCACCTGGCACAGCACAGCCTAACCTGCTGCTGGGGAAAGAGGGAGGGCACCGGCCACTTGCGCACCACAAGAGCCCGTCCCGCCTGGCCGGTCCCCATGCAGCCCAATCTGCAGTCTGCCCCACGGGAGCAACCAAGGCGGATGCAGCACCATCTCTGCAGGGGGGCAGAGGCATAGGAGGGGACCAAGTGCAAGCCGGGACAGCTGAATCCCGACTCGCACCCAACCCTCCCCCACCCCCCCAGTGCGCTTCAGCCTTTTAAATGTATTAAAAGGCAGAGCCGCAGCGGGGTTAGCTCCCAGCCCGGGAACTAACCCCACTGTGGCTCTGCAGTTCCCCCCACCTTTTCAACTAATCGACTAGTTGATTAGCTGATTAAATGCCATTTAACATCCTAAACGGAACACTAGCCACAAGCGCAAGTCAAGTTGAAGAATACTGAGCCTGTTCACTCGGTAAGCCTATGTACTGTCAAATGTCTTGGCCCCAAACATAGTCAGCACTGGTTTGAAGTTCTAACCTGAGGATGAAACACTTGTGGCTCTAATGCAGTGGTTCCCAAACTTTTCGGCATTATGCCGCCTTTTTGATTTTTGAGAAACCCTCATTGCCCCCCCCCGCCATAGCATCGAAACTTGGGAGAGGGAGAGAGGGGGGGGGAAAAAAAAAAAAAAAAAAAAAGGAACTGACCGGGACTGAAAAACAAAAATAGCAGCAAAACTTGGGGCAGGATTGAAGGGAGGGGCTGGGTCACCTCCTACCCCCGCCCCTGAAATTTCGGCGGGCATGCCCCCCAGTTTGGGAACCCATGCTCTAATGGTACCTCTGTATGTTTCATGTGCGTGAATAAGTCTGAGCTTTCTCGCTCCACAAACATTAGTGCAGAAGTGCAATTTAGAGAAGCACACCAGCAGTTTCTGGGAAGATTCTTGTTAAAGAAAGGCCCTCCACTTTCACCCTGCTGTTGGAGGAAACATTGCTAAAATAGCCAAGAATGGTTTTGATTTTAAATTTGTTTAAACACGTTCATCTGACAGAGAGCAGGTGTTTATTTTAAAGACCAATTCCTTTTAGCATGATTTGTTTTCTGGGTGTAGGCTGCTTAAAAAGAAAACCCTCTCTTATCACCAACTGTTTTGTTCCTATTGTAAAAACAAGCGGTGCTTTTGCCTTAAGAAGGGTGTCTCATCGCTATATACGGAAATGGTTACAGACTCCCAAAGGAAAAGCCAGCGCAGCAGAACCCAGCTGGACCTGCTGGATAACAACAGCTGATATGCCGAGCTCTGTAGCCTAGAGTTTGGTCAAATAGTCGAAGAACTACAGCAGACTTCCGATAATCCAGCACCTTTGGGACCCAGGGGGTGCCGGATTATCGGATATGCCAGAGTATCAGGAGGTACTCCGACAGGGGAGCTGACGGGTCTGGGGGGAGTCGGGCGGGGAACGGCACGGGGTGAACCGGGTGCTGGTGAGGGGCGGCGCTGCAGGACCAACCCGGCAGCACCCCAGCTGCTCTACCCCACAGCTTCCCCAAGTCCACCGCTGCTGAAACTGACCAGTGGCAGACTTGGGGAAGGGTGGGCAGAGCAGCTGGGGTGCTGCCCAGTTGGTCCCGCAGCACTGCCCCTCACCCCCTGCTCGGCGCCCAGCAGCACCCCAGCTGCTCTGCAGCTTTCCCAAGTCCGCCGCTTGTCAGTTTCAGCAGCAGCAGCAGCTGGGGTGCTGCTGGGTGCCGAGCAGGGGGGTGAGGGGCTCTGCTGCTGGACCAACCCGGCAGCACCCCAGCTGCTCTGCTCTGCACCGCACCGCTTCCCCAAGTCCGCAGCTGGTCAGTTTCAGCAGCGGAGGTGGAGAAGCTGGGCGGAGCAGCTCCAATTGTCTGGCTGGCCGGAGCACTTCCGGGTTCCAGTTGGTGCCGGACTATCGGGAGTGCCGGACCACTGGATGACAGACAATTGGAGTTTTACTATACATAATTCCATCTCTGGATCAGAAAAGGCACATGGCCCGACAGGAGGGGTTCAGAAGGGAGACAGAAGATCACCGCTTGTCCTGTAACTTTACCATTCACATCAGACTCATTTGGAGAGTCAGTTTCAGAGCAGGACTATGACCCATGAATGCCTGTGCTTTTGATTTTTAAGTCCAGACGTAGGAACCCCTCTGCAAACTAGACTGGGTTTTAGTGCACTGCAAGATACTTTCCCCCCCATTCTTTTCAGCTACTAATAATTGCTGCAACAGGTTTACAGATGGACATTTGGCAAAATGTTATTCGATATGGTCCTTTTACTCAGACCTTGCAGACTACTGGGCTTTTGCAAGTGTTTGGTAAATCTTCCATGGATATGCCAGTGACATTTCAGCAGCTGAGAAATAAACCTCTCTCCCACAAAAAACAAAGCCACACAATCCCATACAGACAATGCACCAGAGGATCAGTCCGAGTGCTACAAAACTGCTGTGATTTTAACTCTCACCTTTTCAACCCAAGTAAACAAGTCTAAGTGAGACCAGAAGGAAGCTTTGGGAGAGTTTTTTTTCCTGCAAAAGTTAAGAGTTCATGCAAAGGCCAAGCCATTCCCCCTCAGGCCACAACACTAAAGAAAACAAACACACATTTGCTTGAACAAGTCTACTACTGTCAAACCCACTTCAAGAGTTTATAACAAAGCGCATGAAGAATTTTTCTTGTATTTAAGGCTAAGCTACTTGAACAAAAAAATATTACAGGTAACTCTTGGAGGGGTCCCCTCTCCTCCACAGATTTTTGTTACTTTTAAGGGCTTCTGTTTACATGTAAAGCTACCTGTGAATGAATACATTTTCTATCTCCCACAATTCAGTCTGAGGTACCAATACAGGAAGAAGAATTTAACCAGGAAATATCTCGTGGCTCAATGGCAAATATTTGCCATGCCTATGTCATCAGTATTCAAGAACTTTAAAGTTCCAAAGAACAATTATATTCAAACGCATGTCCTTGTAGGACTTAAACTGAGCTACAATTAATCTTTTTGCCTGCTATAAAGCATTCATGGAGTGATTGTATTGTATTTCCTGTCTTAACAGCAAATAGATTAAAAAACCCACATGAACAACTGGTTAAGAAGCAACTTGAACAAAGTCAATAAATATCTACGTCAGAAGATTTCTGATCTCAGAGGGTACTTTAATCTAGCAGATAAAGACCTAAAATGTAATGGCTAGAAACTGAATATAGACAAATACACTCTGGAAATACAGTGCAGATGTTTAGAAATAACAATTAATCATTCATGCAACAACTGCCAGACTACATGGTCATCATGATCCCTAGATTAAAACTAACAGGGAAGCCTGAAACCATTAGCAGAATGTAATGCAATAAACTCTTGAACAGACTTAACTTTTTATACAGCTATATATTTGCAGGTTAAGTTGAAAGGTATTTTTATTCCAGAGACCCACATTTAGTATTTCCTGAAATAAAATGGCATCACTATATACTCTTTTGGGGCTGGAACACCCCTAGGTCAGTGAAAGCCAGGATATGAACTAAAAGCAGCATGTCTCAGACTTACTACCTTCCTGAACTGTGTCAGGTCTCAGGGAATGGTGTGCTGGAACATGGTCCAGTCACTGAGAAACAACAAACCAGAGCATGGGGAATGGAGAATGAGACCTTTTTTAAAAAAAGAATCAATATGTAATGCCCCCCCCAAAATGCAATGGAATAAAGACATTTCAGAGGCCTACTGCAAACAGAGGTATTAGATTGCAAAAAGATTACTTAAGCAATTGTGGAAAGCATTAGGAAGCAAATGTAAAGGATGCAGTCCCACTCCCCCTAGCTGTTCGTAACATTCAGAAGAGTCTCACTATTACACACTTTTGTTCTTGATTGACTAGTAAACCTGAGAGTGTCCTAATTTGCGTCACAGGCATTTGCAGCGGATGGTAGCCTAGTGGAGGGAGAGGAACTTACAGTAATTGCATTTGGCCATCTGCCCAGAGTAGCTCAGCCACAAAGCTTACTTGGAGGATCAATGCAAAAATGGGTTTGAGGGCTTAAACCAATGCAGGATTTCCTTGTAAGTCTCAAATGGTTCTCTTTGGCGGGCTTTATTAGGAAATATGTACACATACATATACACAGAGTTAGATGAGCTTGTCTGGCAAGCTTTAAAAATATGCCAGGGGGAGCTTTCATTCAATGAACGAGGCATGTATTTCTAACCTCACGTTCCCACTTCTCCGAAATCACCATGGCCAGTGTCATGGACGGGCCCTTCCTCATCATGAACAATCTCTGCTTCTTTTGACACTCTGGATCATTCCATCCCCCCCACCCCCACCCTCACCCCCCGGCTTTCATAATTCTGCTTTTTTGGATTCTCTTATGACTGATGCCTCCTTCAGTGTCCTCCCCCATCCTGTCCTCCATTCCCTCGCCTCCTCTTTATTAAGGAGATTGCTTGCTACCTTTACCCCATGCGTGGCATATGCCTGCGTTAGGTCTGCCAAAATTCCTGCCTACCTAAATCTCTGCTCTGATTTCCTCCTGCTCTTATACTTTATCATTCACTTTGGCTCTCACTCCTGTGTTAGACTCTCTCACATTGTCCCCACCACTGAATGCCTCATATCCTCCTCCTTTTCTGATGCTGTGCTCTCGCTACATCCTGTGCCTCCATAAATTGGAAAACAAAGCAGATGCATGAAGGTTGGGGAGGAGGGGGGCAAAGAAAAGTTAATCAGCACAATGCTAAGCAAAATCTCAGCACATTTTCTGTTTGTATTACCCCTCCCCCAAGCCCTTTCCTAGTTCAGACCATAAGTAAAAGGATGTTAAAAATTGGAGGAAGTATAGAGAAGAATCACAAAAGTGATGAAAAATGCCAAATAGCGAAACACATACTGTCGCAATCTGTTTCCATGTTCTTCTGGTAAGCAAGAGGTGATGGATTACAATGTTTAAGTACCCTCAAGGGGAGGAAATACCCTCTACTGAACCGCTCCTTAACTGAGTGCAGACACACAGAACAAGACCCAGACAAACTCAAAATTAGAAAAAGATATGTGCATTAAGAGCGAGGGTGATTAACTACTGACACAGACTATCAAGGTAAATAATGGTTTCTTCATCTCTGTACGTCTTCAGACCAAGTGTACCTAAAATGTAGTATTCGTATAAGAATATAAGTGTAAGATGATAGTAAGTCCTATATAATGATTTGCTTATAAATTCTGCATACTTCTGTCTGCCAGCCACCTTTCATAAATCAGACATTTGCTACAAATTAAGTGGTGTCTCTTGTCTGAATTGCAAATTAAGTTGTCCTTTATTAACGATATAATCCTTTCTAAAACGTAATCCCATCTGAAATGCTCTGCAAAATTGTTCAGTAGGAAACTCTGAATTGTTTGGTGCGTGCGGGGGGATGTACACGTTGTTAAGGATAAAAGAGTGAAAATCATCACAAATATCCAGATGGTCAAGCAGTAGTGAGAACCCAGACAACCACCAGGAAGCATCCATTGTGCTCAGTGCTAGACTTAATTTAGCAGAACTGACAAACCTTTGGGACAGGTGGACATCCCCCAAGAGTGAGACACACAAGAGAAACAATGGAAAGCCCGACAATAGCCATCAAAGATAATGATGGAAAACTGAGGATTAACCCCATTTAAGGATGAATGACGGCAGCATGACACTGCAAAACCCATGGGCTCAAGTGGGAACTTACCAATATAAAATGGGGTGCTTTTGCCATGGAGCTCTGGGTTCAGTCCTGACTCCCAGCTTGGGATCATTCAAGACAGACAGAACCCAGACCCTCACTCAAGTTCAAGCCAACCGGCCATTGGATTGACTGGAGCCGTGACAGACTGACAACTATAAGAACATCGGCAGTACATGTCTGTGTGAGTGTGCACGTGCAGGGGTCGTGTTGTATTTTCAATCAACGCAACCTACTGCCTTTTCCCCTGAAAAGGATCCCAGGTGTTTCGTATAAGCGTAACACAAGGCTGACTGCCTTTCTGGAAGCTAGGATTTAGTCACACACAAGTGTGTGGGTAAAGTGAGCGCAGTGCTATTCTAGAGGTGGAGGAGGAGGTGGTCTGGCTAGATCACGATCTAATATTTACTTCTAGTCTTAGAAAGTCTATGAAATCAGTTTCTACAGTGCCCAAAAATGGAGCATGTACCATACTGGTGATGCTACAGACCCCGACTAGAGCAACCTAAAGGAACAGGCTTTGCTAGCACATTTTGGAGTGATTATACACGTCAGCAACCCTAGAGAGTCCACCATCCACTGACTGCTGGCAAAGTCGGACGTCAACATAGCCACTGCATCTAAAACCAGGCTACCTGGACTAAGGCCTTGTCTCCATTTACCGGGACATCTATGCTGTGGAGATCGATCTCCCAGAGTTTGATTTAGGAGGTCTAGTAACGACCCACTAAATTGATCACTGATCACACCCCTGTTGACTCTGTACTTCACCAGGTCATGAGGAAGAAGGGAAGTTGACAGGAGAGTTTTTCCAGTCGACCTCCCACAGTGGGGATGCTGTGGAAATTCGAACAAAGGTACGTTGACTTCAGCTACGCTATTCACGTAACTGGAATTGCATATCTTCGTGCGACTTTGTCCCCCTGTGCAGTCCTGCTTACAGACCCTCTACATTGGGTGCATGGCTTCTTTTTCTGGCAAAGACAACAAGACCTCTGTGGACACAGGGTAGGCTCTGCAGTGAAAAACTCATTAATACCCAGTGTGAAATGTCCTCCTTCAACATCAGAACATGTACCACAAAGAGTATTTACCTCATGTGGCTTTGCCAACATCCACAGTACATATGCTTCGATAATTTTCTCCATCCCCACAGAGAAGGATTTGCTGTAGAAGCAATTTGCTAGCATCACCAGTAAGCTACCACCAGCCAAGCAAGACTCTCCTGGGACATTTCAATCAGCTCAGATCCCAAGTTGTGACTACTAGGCACAACCACCATAAGGGAGAAAAGCAAACAACAATGGCCAACGCAAACCCACTACAGACTGTGAATTACCAACATGCGCCTCCAGAGATCACTGCCAGAATGTCTCATGTACACTCCCGGAGCCAGACACTAGCACCAACTTGATTTAATGGTCAGCCACAGAAACCATGTACAGGACATTCTCCACACTTGCACTTTTCACAGTACAGACCATGCACTTGTTGACTGCAAAATAAGATTTCATTACAAAAAGTCTATCATAGCAAACAGAACTGTTGTCCACACATTTACAGTGAATTGTTAAATTGATGTTAATCTCCGGGAAGTGGTCATCAAGTACATCTCTTTGAATGCTGCATGGAACACACTCCAATAGAATATCCTAGCAATAGCTGGTTTTGGTTTTTAAAAAACCCTGTATGAGATAAAGATTGAAATGTAGCATATTCTGAAGAAATGCTTCCAGTGATTAAAGCAAAGCACACAGCATGTCCATCACAAATGAACCCCTCTTCAGAGAGATGTTCTAGCTTCAGGTGACTAAGAACACATTACCAAGAACAGCAAGACAAGGAGTTCAAATCATGCTGGCTTGATCTGTGAGATAAAATATAAACATCCTTTGAGGATGGAGATCTAGGAGGTATATATGAGAGACTCAAGAAAGCAACAGGTTTTTCAGCCAAAAAGACAGCCCCTCATCTCTTAATGGAGACCAGAGAGGATTAAAAAGATGCATCAGCTGATTTTTTTTTTTAGATTAACTTAAAACCAGAAGCATAAAATGATGCACATCAACTTCCACAATAAGCAGATATTTCCCTTTACTCTGTAATAGTACAGAGCTGATACTCAAACAGGTTTGAGTCAGGAAATACTTCCCAGTTGTGCTGGAAGGTGCTCAGACTAGAGATGTTAAATATCGGTTCATTGACTAGTCAAGTAACCTCAGGAATTCTTATCTGTTAGTTGACTATCCGATAGTCCCTGGGGGTGGGGCCAGCAGCAAGTGCACTCCAGGCTCACTTCCAAGGATCACCCAGCCACACCATGCTGCTGCCTCTATGTCAGAGGCAGCAGCGCGGGATGCTAGGCGGGGATGTCCACGAGGGGAGCCAGTTTAAAAACCAGCTCCCCTTACGGACCGGCTGCCTGTCACCCCACACTGCTGCCTCTGGTATAGAGGCAGCAGCCCCTGCCCAGAGTGGGGTTTGATCTCCCAGACCAGGCACAACCCAGAACTGAGCTGGGCTGGGCTGGGCTGGGCTGGGCTGCCTGCCTGCCCAGCTTCTAATACAGTTTAAATGCAGAGCCACAGCAGGGGTAGGTCCTGGAGCCGTCGCAAGCCAGGACTGAGCCGGGGTGCTGGCCAGCTTCCTAAAATGTTTACTGGCCTGGGGAGGGTGGAATGCATGTAGACTATAGCATTAACCTATAAGCTTTTGCTCATCAGTTCGACTACACTGTTACATCCCTAGCTCAAACAGTCACAGCTGGCAAAGCAGGTGCCTTGCTCAAGCCTTGCCATCATTTCCTGGCTTCTCTAATTCTCCCACATTCCCACTCAGCCTTCACATGATCCTTCAGTGTTTTGCTCCAGGAACAACTTCTCCAACTTCGTCCTCAGCGTCTCCTCTTCTCCATCTGCCATGGCAAATTCATTCAGAGACAACCTCAACTATTCTCTCTCCCCTAACATGTCACAGACCTAGCACTCAGTTCTGGACCCATCGCCTTCGGGCCAAATGAAAACCTTGACCTACCCTTCTAGCACCTCAGGCACGTCTAGCCAGGCTGTTTCTGACAACTCCTCAGACACTCTGTTCTCAGAGCTTGACCAAACCAGAGCTCTTGACCTTTGCTCCCCTGAAGCTCCCTTTCCTTTCTCAGCCACCATGGACAACCCATCAGCTTCCCTCTCACTTAGCCCACAGTCCGGGTATGGTCTGAGTGTTCCCTTTCTAGACACACACTCTACATCTTGCCTTTCCTCCCGAACAAAGTCAAAGATCCAGCCTGATTTCTCTATCCACACATCCAAAAGTCTCATCTGGATTAGGGATGTGAGCAACTAGTCAACTACCCAATAAGCAAATGCAACTCAACTAGTTGCTGTCCCCCCCAACTTTCTGCCTCTGTCAGAGAGAGGCGGGGGGGGAGGGAGGGGGACATGACCAGGCACCAGTCAGGAATCAGCTGTCCCAGATCGCCCTGGTCCCAGGAGGCCAGGAGCTAATCCCACTTCGGCTCTGCAGTTTCCCCCCTTATCAACTAATCAAGAAGTCAACTGAAATCCCATCGACTACTCAATTATCTGATTAAACGCAATTTAACATCCCTAATCCAGATTACCACCATTGTGACACCCCAACACCAATGCTTCCTCTAATTTTTTCCATCCATTCATGAAATAAGTTGTCATGTGCACAGAGGCAGATACAAATGTGCACCACCAGTAAAAACACATGCTGGCAACTGCGAGTGCTCTGCTATTCAGGTGCCACTCAGCTGATTCTCTACAGGGGGTCGGGGGGAGGCACCCAAGCACATAGCTTACAGGGAAACACCTCCTGACACCCCAATATTTACCACTATCCTGTAATTAGGGTATATTTTGTCCAAAGTACATCTTCTGAGGTATTCTAAGTGTCTTCACCTGCAAAACATTAAGATCTCAGAGTGTATGCAGGATCATTTTATGTGAAGTTTGGCCATGTATGTGTTACTCAACCATGTTGTGAGGTTCAAAACACCCACAAGCAGTCTTTGAGATATAGCAGTAAAAAGGCTAAACAACGTTAGTGGCTTATTGAGGAAATGTACACAAACACCAGGATTATCCCAGGAATTGTGTGCAATAGGGATGTTAAATTTCGATTCATCGACTAATCGAGTAGTGATGGAATTTCCATCTGCTAGTCGACAAAGGGGGCGCTCACTCTCCCGCTGTGCCTCTTCCGCGGCTCTTGTACATTTCGAAGGGAGAGGTGCAACAGTAGGAATGCCTCTGCCTCCCCTGCCCCCCTCGGAGACAGTGCTGGAAGGAACTGGCTTTTAAGCCAGGCCCCTCCCTCTCTCCCCCCCCCCCCCCCAACACCAGCTCCTGCTCCCCCCAGTTGCTGCCTCTTGCTGATAGAGGCAGCAAGGGAGTGGGGAGAAGCTACTCTCTGGAGTGACTACTCAACCATCCAATATACTTCTGCTTATCAGGTAGCTGACTAGTTGCTTACATGCCTAGTGTGCAACAGAAACCTCTCAGACAGCATGACACAATGGAAACTGTCTGACCCAGGTCACAGCAAAAGAGATTTCCAATAAGTGGAAAACAGGTATAAAAGGGAGGGGAGCAGGACCTCGCTCTGCCTGTATCACCACCTGCAAACACCTGAGGGGCAAAGACAGAACTGTGGGAAGGGACAGACCCAGGCTGGAAGGGTTTTTAGCCTGTGTGTGAAAACCTAGGAAACCCCAAGCAACTTGTGCCTTCATCTGCCAGCATGTTTATCAACTCACGGTGAGAATTTGCCAATGGCTGTCCTATCTAGAATGTTGAGCTCAGTTTGCAAGTTTTGTTTATTTACTCAGGGAATCGGCTCTGATCTGTTTGCGATCACTTCAAATCCTTATTTCTTGTTTATACCATAACCCAGTTTGTGCCACTGTTAACTGGAGGGGGAGCCAAACAGGGATGCAGATCTCCCTTCATATTGAGGGATGGGGAGAATTTCATGGGCTTACATGACATGACCCAAAATATAATCCTGGGTTTACACCCAGCATGCGCGCACAGAAGAGGGCTGGGTAATTCCCCGAGCTGATCACAACCCACAATTTTACAGCTGGATGCGTGTCTACGCCCATAGGTGTGCATGCAGGTGTATGCTGGGGGGCGGGGGGGGCTTGAGAACTGTCACAGAAGCACAGAGTAAGGGAGACCCAGGCTGGTAGGACACGTGGGCTCAGTGGCACCCCAAAAGGGGATCCAATCTGCTACAACCATCTCACCCCATCTCCTGCAACATCTTCTTCCTAGCTGGCTTTGACAAATGCCCTGTTGCCTCCTTGCATCCATACAAAAAATGCTGCTACAATGAATATTTTCCTGCTTCAACCACATCATCCCTTTTCTTGCATCCCTCCAGAGGCTCCTCCCTCACCACAAACAGAAGCCCCTTTTCTTCATTTACCTGACACTCCCTGGCCCTGTCACTTCATAGGCTACTGAGAGATCACATCAAGGCTCCACTGGCCAATTATGACCATTTTGACTATTTGTTTGGTTATCAGGCATGTTAAATTTTCAAACATTCCCATTCCATGTCAAAGTAATAAGTCAAATATCCAGAAGATCTACCAAATTGCCCTCCATAAAACTCTTCTCTGCCCTGATGCTTAATATAGTAGTTGGTGTGTGTCAAGGCTCCTTCCCCACTCTGGCACAATAAATGCAGAAGTGGGGGCCTGAAAAAGTACCCCAAAACCTTCTCTTTCCAGGCTTTGGTATAAAACTTCCCCCCAAAATCTTAAAAACCTAGATTTTGAGGATAAAATCCGCTGCCACCACCGAAGTAATGACAAGAAAATCAGGGGAGAGATCACTTGGGAAATCTCACCCCTAAAGTACAAACCAGGACACAAAAATTAACCAATACCAGGTTAAGAAAAAGACTTTATCACCACCACAATATTCCTGTTGCAAGCATAATGACTAGATGGTAGAGTCACAAAGTAATATACTCATGGGGAAGTCCACCATGGGCCCAAACTTAGTTGCAAAAGAAAGGAAAACCCCATTTTAAATGCAAACATCAGATCCCATTTCCCAAACCATAGAACAATAAAACCTAACAGATTTATCTAAAGTTTACCCTACTTACAGGCAAGTGAAGAGTCTATTCTTAGAGGGAGACATTCTGCCTGTTTCCCTCAGTAGCTGGAGAGAAACTGCTCCAGAGACAAAGGCAGGAAAACCCAAAAATTCCTTTGTCCCAGTTTGAAATTCCTACCTACATTCCTATTGGCCAACTCCACCTGGCTTAGGTGTAGTTAACCCCTTAGTCCCCAGGCTGCTGACTAACCCTCATGATCATGACAGTGTGTTTTGACCATAACTTGTTCATAACTGTGTCTCACTGTTACCTTGTGCTTCCCCCAGCCACCCATCTCTTTATTGTATCCATCAGTTGCACAAGAAAATGACAAAATGTATCTCTGCAGCATCTAGCACAATCGGGCCCTGAGCAATTGGTACATGCTACCACAATACAAGTAAACAAAACTACATCTGTCAGGGAAAGATGAACTGGAGTGGAAGTAACAGAAACCAAGATACATATAACAGCAGAAGTACCTGTCAATTGTAGGACCCATGTTATTGAGGCTAATTAAGGGGGCTGGATGTGCCTCATACATAGCATTTGATGTGGAAAGGCAGGGGGAGGTTGGCTATGTAATTCAACCACCTGTTAATGTCTTTAGTTATGTTTGACCAGTTAACCCCATTGGATCGGGGGCTGCTCCAGCCCGTTAGCCACTGACATCCTTCGTCCACACTCGAAGTAAAGTTTACTTTTTAACTAGAGTCCTTTTTGTTCAAGCTAGAAATTACAAGTTTAAAACATACATGCCAACGTGAAATAATACGTCAAACTGCTGCCTCTACAAAACTATGAATTAACAACTAGGAATCAGAAGCGGAAAAGATGTAAAGCAACAGCTCTGAATACACACCAAAAAAGCCACAGGTCGAGTCAGGAAGTTTCTCTTTTCATTTTGTTACGGAAACATATCACTTTCATTCACAAGTATAAATGTGTCTTTCAGAGCTTGAGTATAGGAAATAAACATGCCTCTCAATATGTAATGATGGTTTTCATAAAACCCAAGCTATGAAAACAGGAGGCACAAATCACTAGTCAAACTAGCAGAAGCATGCAAATTGTACATGCACAAACATTAAATACCTAGATTAAGCTGTGAGGTCATAACAGGTACCCAAAACTACACAGCACCAATCTGCCACAAGCAAGCAAGCTATTTTGGGCTTAGTATTTGCAAATTAATTCAACTGTACCAGATGGTTTCTTCTACTTAGTTTTTATTTAAAAAACTAAAAATCAATCACATTCCTGAGTATAATTCTACAGACAAACAAAATCTGTCAAGGAAGCAGACATTTACACATGAAATGGACAAGCTACATTTGGGAAGGCTGGCCATTTTGATTTACAGGGGCAGGAAACAAACATCTCCTTGTGTTGCCATTCAAATAGTGCCAAAAAACGTTCCTCGGCCACTAAATTAAATTAATACATAAATGGGGGAAAAAAGATTCTCAAATGCAACTTCACAGGGAGGGATTTGTGACAGATTATTTACTCAAGTGCTGGGTGCCAAACTCAAGTTACTGAAATCGAGTGTCCACATGGGGAGTTATTCTGCAAGAGCTTATTCCAAATCATTTCCCTGTGCAGACAAGACCCAAGTCATTGATTTCCCCAAGACAGAGAAACAGGAACTGCCCTGGGGAGAAGAAAATAACTTTATCAGTTTTGCCTCTTTCTCAGAGAGTAAAGACGCTGTTGGCTGTGGCACTATTCCTTTGCAATCAACAGAGAGTCAGTCTTCACAAGTGAAGACTCAGAATATGTAAAACGTTAGGGATCTATTTAGGGCAGGGATGGGCAAAAGGGCCTCCGCAGGCCAGATCCGGCCCACCAACCAGGTGGATCCGGCCCGCAAAGGCCCTGCTGCTCCCCCACCCAGGCCAATTACGGCCTGGGGGCGAGGGAGCACCCAAAGCCTTCTCCTCTGTGCCCCCACCTTGCAAACAGCATGCAGCGCTTCAAAGCGCCACGCACTGCTCATAGAGCAGGGGCAGAGAGGAGAAGGCTTCGTGCACTCTGCCGTCCCCAGGCCTTAATTGGTCTGAGGGCAGGGGAGCACGCAAAGCCTCCTCACTCCCTGCCAGGAGCACATGGCGCTTTGAAGCACATGCTTCCCCACCCTCAGGCCAATCAGGGCCTGCGGGCAAGGGAGCTACATGAAGCTTCCTTCACCCTGCCCCAGCCCTGGGAGGAGCCCACGGCACTTCAAAGTGCCACATGCTCCTCGCAGGGTGGGAGGAGGCTTCCTGCACTCCCCTACCTCCAGGCCCTGATTGGTCTGAAGGTGGGAGAGCGTGCCAAGCCTCTTCCAGGGCATGGGTGCCAAGTGGGAAGGGATGGCAAAGGGGCTCCCCCACCCCCAGACCAATCATGGGCCTTCCATTTCGGCCTCACCCCTTCCTGTTTAGGCTCTGCCCCTTCCTGGGTGACTCGGGGCTACTCCAAAAATAGTCGTAAACTATTTACTGACTATTTGTCACCAATATTGTTAAATACCTAGTCTTGCAGTGTTTCCCTTGCAAGTTTAAATGTCATAAATTGAACACAAAATATTTACAATTCCTATAAGGAATGTTTCATAGTGACACATTAAGACGTAAATTCTTTTTGCTTATAATTCTGAAAAGAATGATAAAGAATGATGCAAAATCTTCATCGTCACATTATGATTAAGCCACATTTTACCAAAAATGGCAATAATCCCAATCGAAATCCTGCATTAGGTCCATTCAAGAGAGACTGATAATTTATACAGTCAAAACTTTAAGAGTTTCATATAGAGGTATCCAGAGTTTTGAAGGTTTGCAGTATCAAGCTGGTTCAATGTATTAGTAGATTGGCAATTACGAAGACATATATTACCCTGAAAACCTATATTAAAGATGGAAAGGCATCACAGACTTTTGGAGTATTTTACAGATTCTCCCTTTTGGTGCTCAAATACCCTCCAGTTCGGATACTGATATTTCTTGAAGGCATTATTTACTGCATCAAGCACAGGGAAGCTGCTAGGGATGTTAAATTTAGATTAATTGGCTAATCGATACGGGTGCCTCTGCTTTGAAGCATAGCAACAGCTCCAACTTCAAAGGCAAAAGCACTGCAGGGAGCACAGGGCCAGTGGGGGACTCAAACAGTACCCTGCTGGCCTCATGCTCCCTGCAGCATTTCAAAGTGGCGATACCGCACGGAGCCCGGGGCCAGCGGGGGAGTCTCCTGCTGACCATGTGCTCCATGCGGCATTTCAATGCAGCAGCACCATGTAGAGGCGAGCGTCTGGCCCCAGGCTCCATGTGGCGCTGCCACTTTGAAGAACCCCTCTCCTTCCCCCCTTGCTTGCCTCTTTCTAATAGAGTCGACGAGTATCCGATAAGCATTTGCTTTTCAGATAGTCGACTAGTTCGCATCCCTAGAACCTGCACCTTTGAAACACCATTGGCCTCAGAAACAGGTCTACCTTCTTCTATCCTGGGGCAGAATCCCACAAGTCTCTCACTCAAAGTCTCTGAGCTACAGCATCACTGCTTACCCAACGGTGCTTGCTCAAAAGCTTCCGAGGGGTAGCAGAGTTAGTCAGTAACAGGAAAAACTTAAACAAATAGTCTGGTAGCACTTTCAAGACTAACAAAATATGTAGCTGGGATCATGAGCTTTCGTGGGCACAGCCCACTTCTTCAGATGACCGGAGTGTTGGGCGTGCTCAGTTAGGCACCTGCAGAAGCGCTTTCCAGCGAGTGAATATATGCAGTGATCACCAGCCAGTAAATCAGGATCTGCTGGTCGATCCTGGAGCTTCTGACAGGTGATCCTGACTGGTTTGGCCAGGATGCTATCACGTGCTGGCCCTTCAGCTGCCCCTCCTCCCACTGACGTGCTGCTCTCGCTCTCTGCTTTGGAGGAGCCTCCTGCTTGCTGTGCACAGTGGGGGAGGCAGAGGGGCATGCTAATGCTGGGACGTCCTCCTCCAACCCCACCCTGTACCCCATCTCCACAGAGAGTGGGGACGCAACAGGGCTCAGGGTAGAGAAAGCTTCTAGGCAGCTGCTCCCACATCTGTACGTGTTTGGCACACTTAAACACCATCCAGCCACCATGCCAAGTTTCAAGCGAAGCGCGGATCCTGTGGAATGAGCAGCATGTGATAATATTATGATGGGGTTGGTCACAGAGATCCCATTGGAGGCCACCTGATTACACCTCTGAGCCTGCTTACCTGCCCTCTGAGGTGCCCCACCACCCTGTCTTGCTGAGCCAGAGCCTCTAGTCCCCCCCAGCAAAGGCACAGAGTTGAGATTAGAGCTCGCATCAGCCCACCACACATACTGAGAGCACCTCAGCTCTGGGAAGGCTCAGTCACAGGGACTGGACGCGGCACCCACGTGCACAGCCTCGATAGGTCCAGACCTGCAGGTAAAACTGTCTTACTCTGCCCAAAAGTTTCACATGGAGCGAGCTCATAAGTTCTTGGCTCCCTTTATCAATGTAAGAGATGCACAGATGTTGCCCCTCCCCCGGTAGCAATTATTTACACTGGGTTTATTAATAAACAAGAGATTTAAGTATAAAAAGTATGATTTTAATGGGTGTGATAGCTTAGGAACATCCTTTGTTCTGTCCTAACCACACACCTGCTAAGCTTACCATGCTCAGAAAGTTGTCCCAGGCCATCTCTTACCTTACAGTAATTTTAACAACCTTTTCTCACAAGGCAAGCAGCCTCCTAGCTTGGGCTAGTCCAGTACCCTGTTCAGTCTTAGAGAGGTTTCCAGGAATCATCTCGGTGGTAAACTGGGGGTGTCTTGATGTCAGGCCACATGTCTTGGCAGGACCAACCATAGTCCACGCTTACAGGAAGAACAGGACTATTCACAGATCATTGTCTTGAGTACTGGGCCACTAAGTTCCTTGAGTGCTACCAATGGCCTTCATTAGCACATTCAGATATATAAACAAGTTTACTTATTATACATTTGAGAGAGTTTGACTGAACAAGTCCGTCTGTTTGTTCAAGAACTCCCTCTAAACAGTAAGAGCTAGGACCACAAAATTTAGTATACAGCTTCCTCTTATCATAATTTAAAGCAAAGTAAGGGTTTGGTTCAGGAGGGAGGGGCTAAAGCTCTCATTCCCATGCATACCACCACACAGAAAAAGAAAAAAAAAAACGACAAGTAAGTGAAACAGATTTGCTGGGGACACCACCACCACCACCACCACCACCACCACCCCCCACACCCCCCCCCCCACCATCTGGGAGTGCCCCAACTCTGAGTCTTCTGCCCCCCTTTAGAGATGGTGGGGGGGGCTGCAACCTTCCCCCCCACCCCACCCCCATTCATACAGGAACATTGCAGGCTATTCCCCTTTGTTTGGGAGTGAGGGGGGGATGTGCACAGTTTGCCCTATTCCTCAATCTGGCTGGAGAGAGCAGGGCACAGAAGAACCTGGACCTGCCCCACCCACAGGGACAAGCCCCTCTCCCCCAGTCATGCCAACTGGAGCTACAGCAGCTATAGAGAGGCTTTCTTACCTGGATCCAACCTACTGTGGCAAGAGGGCTGGGGTGATCCTCTCCCAACGGGGCAGCCAGCATTGAAACCCCTCATCCCCAGCCCCACTCCAGAGCAATGATTTAAATGAAGAAAAACAAAAAAGTTAATTTAGTGTAGTTAAGGACTCGAGCGACCCTGGGTAAGTCTTCTAGTACTTACTATTTCTAGCTTCAACTACAGGAATGATACATGCACAAATAGAATACACTCATTTAGGGGATCCAAGGCTCTCCAACGATAGGTTGCATGCCACAATTTACATAAAGCATTTTCAAGTTAGGCATAGCCATATACAAAAACATCTCATACACAAACTGAGCCACGGGCAGCAGCCCTGGCAAGGGCCGTGACTACAAACTAAAATTTTATACAGCCCTTGACTTCTTTATAATGCTCTATATACTGAAATGTGAGTATCATATTTATTTCATTGATTTATTTTATAAATATATAGTGAAAAAAAAAATCAGTATTTTTTTTCAGCAATTATGTCCTGTGACAGCAAGTAGTTTTTACATGAGGTGAAACCTGGGCTACACAAGACAAACCAGACTCCTGAAAAAGGTACAGTAGTCGGGAAGGGTAGAGAGCCAATGAGTTAAGCCAGGCCTGCACAACTCTAAAAGCAGCGAGGGCCATAATACTCCAAAGAAAACAGCTGCGGGCCGCAAGTAGGGTTGCCAGAGGCTCTCCCAAAAAATACCAAATACGCGGGCTAAAAAATTGTGTTGAGGAAAAAAAAAAAACCCCACACATCAGGCAGACAAAAAAAAAACCCCGCACCGCCCAGTAGAAAACTGGACACCTGGCAACCCTAGCCGCAAGGGTATGTTTGGGGGAGGGGTGATACTTTATTAAGAAAGTTTCAATTAAATCAGGCCTGCACAACATAGGCTACCAATGCCCTTACCCTCTCCTCTCCCAGCATCACCCTATCCCCCCTCCCACCCTGCCCTTTTCTTCATTGTCTCCACTTGGCCCCCCCCAGCATTTGTCTCTCCTGCACCCTGTCCCTTGGTGCCTTCCCCTTTCTCCTGACCTGCCCCCCTCCCCTCAGCACAAGCCCCTTCCCCTCCCCTATCTGGCTTCTGCCTTCCAGTTTGCAGGGCTGCTGGAGTCTTTTTGAATCCGGCGGTCACCGGCCATGACATCATGATGCCACGTCACACCAGCGTCCTGACATCTGCCGGCATCCCGCCCTCTGGCTAGGGCCCCGCCTCCTCGCGCCAGAGCTGCACGCAGGCAGCCCGGCAGCGCGCCGCTCCTCCACCCGGCTGGCAGATTGGATGGGGCCACGCCACCCGCAGTCGTCACAGGCCGCATAATGAGCCCCTGCGGGCCGCATGTTGTGCGGGCCTGAGTTAAGCCACTCAAACACTTTTTTTTTTTTAAATAAATAAAGGGAGGAGCTCGAAGAGGAGAATCATTCTGACCATTCATACAGAATTAGTGCTAGGAAAGTTGAGACCTCTCTCTCCAGCTCAAATATAAGGTAGGCAGCGAGCGGCCTTTCAGCTTCACACTTCCAGGCGGGACATGTAACATGTAAAAGCATAATTCTTAGGTTAGAACAGTGAGCAGATGGAATGGGGGAGTACGCCTCTGGGGGGGAGGGGGGGGGGGAGGAGAAGCCATGCAATGTGTAGAGAAAGACAGGAACCTGAACCATGAAGCCAAGTTAGTGATTATGATGAAGGACTTTTAAAAGCCTATCCCAGATATGGCATGAATCAAGCAGTACATCCTGGTCTACAAACACACACCTGGGTACAGCCTGAGTCAGAGAGTAAAACAAACAGAACCATAAAAAGTTTGCAAAGGCTACTAAGTGAGAAAGGGTGAAATCAGACACTTCAGACTGGAGGTTCTGTTCTGGACATGCTGCCTGTCAAGATGATTGGAGAAGAATGAGACACGCTGAATCTGAGATGATAGCATCTTCTTAAGGAGTCTCTTAAATTTTTTATATCCCTCCAATAACAGGAATGATACCTAGAAGAGCCATGGCTTGTACATAACACTTGTTTTCCTTGAATCAGGTTATTTTTGTTCCCCAAAAGCCTAATTTTACTGCAATCAGAGTGATTTTAGGCAGACAGAAATTTTGGAATCTGTATGTAAACTGTATATAAGCTCAGAGTGTTGCATGGACACAGACACACAATTTCCATGGAGAAAAACCACCCATGCAACAGAATGCATTCATTTCTGCAAGACAAGATGTGCTACACACCTTTGGAAATTACAAAAAGGTCTCTGTTTACAGATTCTGGATTTACCTACAAAGCCACCACATTATCAGTACACAACGAAATACTGACTGATACATCAATAAGAAAGAATTCAAAAGAAAAGGAATTCTAGCCTCTTCACCTGCCTAAAAAGAAAGTCTCGTTAATATCGTGGGAAATAGGCACCATGCTTCAGAATAAGGTTTTACCAAGGAATTCAGAAATTCATCTAGAGAATTAAACTGTTACCCTGATGGTTACAAAGAATCATCAGGGCATGACCTTGGTGCTGTATTATTTCTTTGCAGACTTTACTCCTGGGGGAATTCTGCACCACTTCACATGTGCATAATTAATGTGCTGTGCACATTTTTAGGTTACCCAGAGAGAGAAATAGCTCTTGTCGGCGTGTGCTATGGTGCTTGAACAGAGCAGCCGCTCCTGGACAGCTAAGAAAGGGAAAGAGCCTGCAGTGCCTTCTTCATAGCACCTGTTGGGCCAGGTCAGGAGACAGGGGCTATAAGGAGACAGACAGCAGGGGACTGCTGAGTGGTCAGACAGGGGCTCACAAGGGCCAGTAGGGCAGGACAGGCTGGGACGGGGCTGAATGGGAAGGTGGAGCAAGGCCACAGGGAAGGGAATGCAGGGTGACATAGGGGGTGGGGGTGGGGGTGGGGAGAGAAGAATGGCTAAGTGAGGGCACAGGCATACATGGGAAGTGGACCTGTGAGTGCAAGTGGAGGGGCACCAGGACAGGGGGTTCAAGGACACATGCCTAACTGAACAGGAAAAGCTGGGGTCAGCCATAGTCTTCCCAGGGGAAGGTTCTTTCCCATTCCCCAAAATATCCAGTTCCATACTTATCCCACCCATATACTTAGTAATTACTCAAAAAATACAATAGTTAGGGATGTAATAATATAGATTAACCCATAAGCTTTTGCTTATCGGTTAATGCTACCCATAAGCTTTTGCTTATCGGTTAATGCTATACATGTATTTCCCTCCCCCACCCCCTCCCCAGTAAAGTTTTTAGCAGGCTGGCCAGCAGCCCAGTTCAGTTCTGGCTCGCACCAGGTCCAGAACCTACCCCTGCTGTGGATCTGCATTTAGAGTGTATTAAGGAGCCAGGCAGGCAGCCCGCCCAGCTCAGTTCCTGCTTGTGCCAGGTCCGGAAACTCAGACCCACCTCAGACAAGGGCTGCTGCCACCTCCACCCTGCTGCCTCTTTATCAGAGGCAGCAGCACTGGGCAATAAGTCAGTCCACAAGGGGAGCTGGTTTTTACAAGGACCAGCTCCTGCCTAACACCCTGTGCTGCTGCCTCGGATACAGCGGCTGCCAGCCCTGCCCACAGGGACTGTAGAATAGTCGACTAACCGATACGAATTAATGAGGTTACTTGACTACTCAATTAACCGATATTTAACAGCCCTAGTTAGGGTGTCCATATACTGTTAGAGCAAGTTCTCTTAAAAAAAACCAACAAAAACAAAAAAAACCCACACCCCACATTGTCCCATCAGTTTTCCTGCAACTACCAGAGATTTACAAGGTCAAAAAGTAACTGAAAAAGGGAAGCTAACAAACAATGTACAAACAAAAGTTTTCCGTAAGAAACTGTCTCAGATCTTTATCCCATTCCTTTGGTTTGGTTTATGATCTAGCTTTAGGGGTAGTGTTTATGCAACTCGCTGCCAAAGAAAACTTCATTAACGCAGAGTTAAGACTGATTCACCCTGATGAGGCATAGTCATTTTCAAAAAGAATTCGAGCAGGCATGTCAGTTTTAGAGCACTTACAAAAAAAAATTAGCTTTTCAAAATAAAAGCTCAGCTCTTGGGGCAAAATTTCTATAAGAACTTCCTTTAAAGTATTTTCACCAGAAACAGAATGCATACCAGAGAGTATTCAGGCGCACAGCATTCTTGGAAACCTGACAGGGAAAGGACTGTCTATCAAAAAAACTTCCCTGCCTGGATACATGTAGCCCATAGACTCCTGTGTGCACCAATTCATACAGCCAGACAGAACTTCTAATAAATCAGCTTGATGCATATGAGTCTTATAGTTCAAGCTTCAGTTTTGGTAAGGGCAGCGTTTCCCAAATGGTGTTCCGCGGAAACCGCAGGGTTCCACAAAGTGAAAATAAGGGTTCTGCAAGAAAATTCCGTTACAATAACATTTTAATTTAAATAATATTTAAGCATTAATGAATTTTATTGAAAACAATTTACATTTGTGTTTGCCACAATAAGTGTTCCTGTGTAATACCAGCTTAGCCAGAGAGCAGGGAGGGTGATGTCACTACTCAGTGCTGCATGCGCAGTCGTTGGTGCGATTGCCTGTTATATACCACTGTAAATGCCTGAACTCGCTCTCGGGAAGCATGAATCATGTGAGTGACTGTTATTAGGGGTTCCGCAAAATTCTTTCGAGTTTAAAAGGGTTCCGTGGCCAAATAAAATTGGGAAACACTGGGTCAGGGGAGTGTCTGTGTATAGAATCTCTGAACCAAACAAGCCTCCTAACCCTACCCTCAGGCCCTCAAGAGGTGCAGCAGTTTAAGATAATTTGAATATGCATGTGCAGGGCTCGCCAAGCGGTGATAAGCCCCGCTCGCCAGCCACACGATTCAGCACGCTGCGCACGCGCAGACCGCGCTGCACGGCTGTGCCGGCTTGTAATCTACTCGCCCGTGGCGAGTAGGTTACACTAATTGTCGAGTCCTGTGCATGTGGTTTTAGATAATTGGTTACACTATAACACTCCTAACAGTTAAACCGATAAGCTGGCAGCCGGCTCCCGGGAGGCTTCGCTGCAGGCTCTGCAGCATAAAGCTAAGCTGTATACTGCAGAGTCTGCAGTGTGTGTAACCACTGAAATTTTTAGCAGCTACGGGGTTACCATATTAAACGACTTTTAACATCCATTTTAGTATCATTTGAAGCAGTGATCGTTAAGAAAACATAACTAAATCCAACTGCCTTAAATCAAGCTTCCCAGTAAGACACCACATAATGAATAGCCCACATGACTAACTCAAGCACATCTATAACCTACTATGTATTTGAGAGTTTGTCTGTCTGAGCAAGTGAGCCTTTCCGTCCATCTGTCCTAGGACCACCAAACTTGGTATGCAGCTTCCTCTTACCATAAAGCAAGGTAAGTTTGATGGGGGAGGGGGAGAAACTGAAGCCCTCCCTTTCCCCCAAAATGCATGCAGGGATGCATAAAATCATACCAAAAAGAGACACTCACGAGGCAGGTGAAAGGGACTGGCTGGGACCACCCCAGCCCCAAGCCTCCCACCCCCAATGCACCATTTAGGAAGGATGGGGGGCTGCAGCTTTGCAGCTCTCCGTCGCATTCGTACGGGAACATTGCAGGCTGTTCTCCTTCATCAGAGAGCGAGGGGAAAGTGCAGTTTGCTCCATTCCTCCATCCGGCTGAGGAGCACAAGGGAGAGAAGGACTTAGACCTGCCCCAGCCAGGGGACATGCCTCTCTCTCCTCTCCCCCGGCACCCCCTAATGGAGCTGCACTGGCCATGAAGAGGTGCTTCTCACCTGGCTGCAAGCAGCTGCAGTGACATAGGTTGTCCTCTCTTCCCAGGGCAGCCTGCATACAGAACCCCTCATCCCCAGGCCCACCCCAGAGTACTGATTAAATGAACAAAAACAAAAGTTAACCGAGTTAAGGAT
The DNA here is from genome assembly GCA_032595735.1 of Pelochelys cantorii. Taxonomy (NCBI): domain Eukaryota; kingdom Metazoa; phylum Chordata; order Testudines; family Trionychidae; genus Pelochelys; species Pelochelys cantorii. The sequence goes on along the minus strand of CM064358.1, from coordinate 3,089,305 downwards.
CCAAGCAATGCCAGGTAAATCTTCTAGCATATATAAAAATTAGACACACTCAGGCTTATTCACACTTGTAAGTCATTTCTCTGGAGTGCAGCAACTCAGTTGTACGAAGGTACCATCATATTCCTTGTGTGCTCTGTCTTCAAGAGGGCTCAATCAAATATTTAATGAATTTCCTAAGTTCAGTTTTACTCAGCGTGGTAAGTCAGTTACAGAAGTTAGTAGAACCAAAGCCTTAGGAGAACAGAATGTCTCAACAATTCCGCATGATAAAACCATTAAAAAAAAAGTAATTTTTTAAAATATATATTTTACTGGTAAAATTCTGTTAATAAAATAAGTGTATTAACAAGACTGCTGTGTGACCTCAATTTTACAAATATAAATTAAATATTTTTAAAATACACATGTAAGCCTATTACAAAACAAACTGACCCATTTACATCCCAAAAATCCTATCAGATTCACAAAAGTTTCAGAATTTATCACCACCATTCTTGCCAAAGGTTCAGACTCAATTTTCAAAAGATGAATTATACTAAACCTTTAGCTATGTAAGCAGAAAGAATTCTGACGTCTTAAAAATTCCTTCCATACACATACACAAAAAGTTGTATCCAGTACCTATTTCTCCAGTAAGTTTACAATGACCAAGTTCAGAAATTTCAGTACCACCTCACCCTATCAAGGCCTTACCACCCACACAACCTCTCTCAAGTGTCCAATATGTTCATTAAGATGCACAGTAGATGAACTTCTAAGCAGTACACAGATTAGTATAAACTCCAACTATTTCGTTAGTTAGCAATGCTCACAGAATTAGTCTTTGTTGCACTTGTCACTTTGAGCACAATGGGTAGAGGCCCTCTCTCGACAATGAGACACCTCTCAGATACCACATTAAAAACAAATGAGCCTTATTTCCATTAAGAAAAAAGTTACTCTGCGTCATGAGCTTCAGGAGTAGCTAGCAGAGGTCAGGTTTAATGAAGAATAGAATGTAACATCCTTGGCATTGATTTGAAAGGTCATTTCTAAGATTCTGAATACAAACCTATATGACAGAGCCATTAAAAATAGTAATTTTTAAAAACATGTATTATATTAATAAAATAAATAAATTATAAAAAATAATTAACACATGGTTCTTTAGTTCAGCAGCTAGATGCCAGAATCCTGTCAAAAGCTGAACCCCTGCTTCAGAAAGCTACACCAAAAAATGCATATTAGACTGGATGCAGAAAGCAATTAAAGTAGGTTAACTCTCATTTATAATACATACAGGGGTTTTTTCAGATGTTAGAGTGGAATAGTGTACATGTTTAAATGGTTAACTGATGAGCCTAGGCTCATCGCTTAACCTTCACCATTGACCCACAAGACAACCACAGATGAGTGACAGTGTTCGTGGGGCAGCAGTGCAGGGAGTGGAAGCAGCTCGGCTCGGTACACAAGGAAGGTGGCTTAACAGCCGCCCTCCCTCCCCACCCCCCATCCACATGAAAAATGTAACCACTGAAAACAGCAGTTACACGTTTATTAAAAAAAACCCAGCATTCGTACATCCATGTGTGCACATGTACACACACACCCCTACCTACCTATATATAAATAAAAGTCTGATTGATAAATGACAAATGCACAGAAAATATAAAATTTTATACAGTATGAGATGGACTCCAGTTTTGCATTACTAACCGTCTAAACTACCATGAGTTTTCGTGGGCAAAACCCACTTCTTCAGATGAGCTGGATGCTGGAATGGAAGCAACAGAAATCCAGAATGTATACACTTTTGTTAGTCTCAACGGTGCCGAAGAACTACTCATTGTTTTTAAAGTTACAGACTAACTGAACTACCACTCTGAGTCTAAACTACAAAAGTATTAAGTTTAGAAGTTACTGTAAAAATACATATATTTGCATTAAACAACAGTAGCAATCTCTCTTGGTATGCTATGATAAATCATTACTAAGTGGAGAGATCATTATTTCTTTACATTTCGTGTTTCCTGAGTCAGTTACGCAAAAAATCAGAAGAAAAAAAAACAACATGGGGTCTGCTAAACAAGGGTATTATTTTCAACAACTACAAAGTGTGAAAAAGTTGTGCTACTGACAGAGTAACATTATTTCAAATCTTCGGTCCTATAGGCACCTGGATCAGGAAAGTGCTTAAGACAGTGTAGAATGTCCATTTATATTAAAAGGCCGGCATATAATAACTAATAAATATCACGGAGGAGTAGCCATATTGGTCTGAAAATAAAAAAAATACTTCAACAACAACGGTCCCGCAGCAGCTTAGAGAGTAATAATAATATATAAACATCATCATGAGTTTGTGGGCACAACACACCTCTTCAGATGACAAATATGGATCTGAAGAAGTGAGCTGTGCCCACAAAAGCTCCTGATACTACTCAAATATTTTTGTTAGTCTTTAAGGTGCTACAGGACCATCGTTGTTTAAGTTTTAATAAATATCAGTTTAGCTTTTGGTTCTTGTCATTGGATCCTAATTATTGATTGGGTAGCCTTGTGAGTCTTTATCTGAAAAAACAACAAGGAGTCCTGTGGCACCTTACAGACTGTTTTATTTGGACATAAGTTTTCATGGGCAAAGAACCACAAAGTCAAAGTGGGTCTTTCCCCACGAAAACTTATGGCCAAATAAATGTGTTAGGAGTCGTCCTGTGCCACCCTAAAGACTAACTATTGACTGTAATTTTTATAAAGATCAAAGGACCAAATGGCTAGTACACGTGTATAAATCTGAAACAAACTGCTTAGTTCTGTTTAAATATTAAGCATATTTAAACATTTTATAGAAGAGTCATCTCTGAGTTTCCTGTTATACCACAAACATAAGCAATTTAGTGTTCTGCTTCGCTCGGGAACAATTCCCTTTAACGTGGATAGATCCTCACTGAAGTTAACAGGACTATTCAGAAGCTTCAGAGGGGTAGCCGAGTTAGTCTGTAACAGGAAAAACTTAAAAAAAAAAAAAACAACAAGTAGACTAGTAGCAGCACCTTAAAGACTAACAAAACACGTCGGTATCATAAGCTTTCGTGGGCATAACCCACTTCTTTCTCCTGTCATCTGAAGAAGTGGGTTGCACCCAGGAAAGCTCATGAGATCATTCACATGTTGTGTTGGTCTTTAAGGTGCTTGTCTATTTGTTGTGTTTTAAGGACTATTCAGGCAATATACAATTTGCACAAACCAGCCTAAGAAGAAGAGAGCACGTTAATTTTAAAGTTTACCATGTCTCCAGGGATCCTTAGGTTCCACAGACCCAGACACCATGTCCTCATCGGAAGGAAACGTTACCCGCTTTGCTCCATTCTTGAGTTTCCCATCTTCAGACGGAGGGGACGGCTCCACTTGTTGGTCACCCTGGGGGCTGGGGGCTTCTGAGTCCAAAGAACCGTGATGGGAAGGCGGGGATGCCGACTTTCCCTGCGAGGAGGGAAGCGGCGCCTGCAGCAGAGATTTCTCATCCCCCCCCGGGCATCGTCTGTCGGCAGCCGCCGCCTCTGGCACGCTTCTCCGCTCCGCAGGCCAGGGAGGCGGACAAGAGGCACCCTCCTCCGCTGGAGAGGCTTCCTGAAGCGGAGGGCTCCCGGCCAAAGTCTCTTCCCCCGCCGACGGCTCCTCTCCCAGCTCCGGGCCCCTCTCGGCGGCAGGGGCGGCCCCTCCCCCGCGGGGAGCGCCCCCCGCCGCCTGCGAGCTGGGCGGCGGGGGGTGGGCCCCGGCCTCCTCCAGGCGGGAGGGGCGAGCCGAGCCCGAGCTCCCCCGGGGCTGCAGCGCGCCGGCCGCCTCCTCGCCCGCCGGGCCGGCGGCCCAGGGCTCCGGGCCGCCCCGCCTCTCCGCTTCCGGCGGCAGGCGCCGGTCCCCGTCGGGCGCGCTGCCCGGCTGCCGGGGGGGGAGCGGCACGCACTCCATGGCGCCGCCGGCCGGCCGCGGGGCTCCCCGCCTCATAGGGGCCCGGGCGGCATCACTCCGGGGGCGCCCCCGCCCCGCCCACGCAGGCCCGGCTGCGGCTGAGGGCTGGGCCGGGAGGGGTCGCCGCGCAGGTCGCGCGCCGGGGAACCGCCGCCGAGCGCAGCCGCTGACTGGCGCGGCGGACCCGAGAGAAGCCGCCGCCAGCGGAGTGCGCCAGCGGCCTGCCCATCCGCGGCCCGCACTTTCGCCACGGGCGCCGGCCGCCCGCCCGCCCGGCGCGGTGCCCCGCCCGCCGCCGCGGCAGCGAGTGGTGGTGGTGGTGGGAGGGGCCCTCCTGCCGCCCGGCCTCGCTAGCAGGGCCGGCCCGCCGGCGCGGGGCGCTCCGGCAAGGGATCGCCTCCGTAGCGAATCAGCGGCTGCGAGTCGTCGCACGCACCGGGCGGCGGCCAGCCCGCCCGCCCGCCAGCACCTGGCGAAGGCGGCTGAGGCTTCGGCGCGGCACTTTCGGCGCGGCACAGGGGGCGCGTTCCGGGTGGGGGAGGAAGCTGAGGCTGCGCCCCCCCCCCGAGGCAGCTGCCTCCTCACTGGGCGCCGGCCTGAGCTGAGGCTCGAAGACAAGGCGCGAATCTGCTGCTGCCAATTAAAGAGGCCGTGGCCAAATACTCAGCTTCACGTGATGCGCCCCAAACTGCCTGGCCCGCCTCTGTCGGGCTGCTGGCCCTTTAAGGCCGCGGCGGGGGCGGGGCCGAGCGCAGGCTGCGTCGCCCTGGGACCCGCCCCATGTCATGAGGCCCCGCCCCGGCGTCTCTAAGGGGGGGGCGTGTCCATGTGCGTCGCTGCTGCGCGTGTGTGGGTGTGTGTAGCCATGTGTGTTGTGTGTAGCCATGTGTGTGTATCCGTGCGTGTTGTGTGCATCTCTGGTGTGGGTGTGTGTCTACATGTGTATTGTGTTGTAGCCAGTGTGTGTGTCTCTGGTGTGGGTGTGTGTATTCATGTGTGTTGTGTTGTAGCCAGTGTGTGTGTCTCTGCTGTGGGTGTGTGTATCCACGTGTGTTGTGTTGTAGCCAGTGTGTGTGTCTCTGCTGTGGGTGTGTGTATCCGTGTGTGTTGTGTGCATCTCTGGTGTGGGTGTGTGTATCCATGTGTATTGTGTTGTAGCCAGTGTGTGTGTCTCTGGTGTGGGTATGTGTATCCATGTGTGTTGTGTGTAGCCAGTGTGTGTATCCATGTGTGTTGTGTGCATCTCTGGTGTGGGTGTGTGTATCCATGTGTGTTGTGTGTGTCTTTGGTGTGGGTATGTGTATCCATGTGTGTTCTGTGCATCTCTGGTGTGGGTGTGTGTATCCATGTGTGTTGTGTGTAGCCAGTGTGTATGTCTCTGGTGTGCGTGTGTGTAGCCATGTGTGTTGTGTGTAGTCATTGTGTGTGTCTCTGGTGTATACAGCCTGTGTGTGTGTATCCATGTGTGTTGTGTGTGTCTCTGCTGTGGGTGTGTGTATCCATGTGTGCTGTGTGTAGCCAGTGTGTGTGTCTCTGGTGTGTACAGCCTGTGTGTGTGTATCCATGTGTGTTGTGTGCATCTCTGATGTGTGTGGCCAGTGTGTGTGTCTCTGCTGCTGTGTGTGTCCCCTTTTACGTTTCCGTTGTGTATAGCCTCTGTGTGTGTGGCCAGTATATGTGAATCTCTACATGGGGAGTAATTATTTTGAATGGCCTGGGGAAGAGCTATTTTGAAATAGCCGCAGTGGAACGAAATAGCTGTTTCGGAAGAGGCGTTATTCCTCGTGGAATGAGGTTTACAAAGGCCGAAATAAGCCACCCGTTATTTCGAAATTTTTTTGAAATAACGGGCTAGCTGTGTAGTTGCTCGCATAGTTATTTTGGGATAACGGATGTTATTCCGAAATAACGCTGCTGTGTAGATGTAACCTTAGAGCAGGGCTTCTCAAACTTTGTGATACCGCAACCTCCCTCTAAGTTGCTCACGACCCCCCCTCTAAGTTGCTCGCGACCCACAGTTTGAGAAATGGGGCCTTCGAGCCTAATAAAAAAAACTATATCTATATATCGCTATATATATATATAATGAGCGGTGCTACAGGACAAGGCTACCCCTCTGAGTCTTTTAAACTCCAACACAATTAATATAAGAAAAGAGGCACCTACTGATGTCTATTTAGCTCTGCTCTTTGAACAGTGGGGAGGAAACAGGTCTTACCAGTCCAGGCAGGGGGAACCATATCACCTCCTGACCAGGATAACCTTCTCTTACCCTCAGAGCTCTGACACTCAAGCCCCTGCATTTGCAAGAATCTTTCTGCTGTGAGCTCTTTCATGTGGAACAATTGAGCACAGCCCTGCTTTTCTGTAGTCCGCCAAAACTAAAAACATCAGTAACCATATTTCAGCTCCCCCTGCGTTTCATATAAACATAACGGGTATTGGGACACAAATGAAGTGGATTACAATGAGCGCAATACTGCTCCACCTGCTGACTAGCAAATCTAAGCAAAGCAGGAGCAAGCGGTAATAGACACACCCAGGGTTTCTCTCCCATTCCAAGTAGCTATAAGGGATGCATTCCTTCCGATCCTGCTTACACTTGGTATTTTGCTATTTGAAAAATGCAGATCTCAATGTATCTGACGGAGAATTTTTAATCCGAGGGTTCGGATGGGGGCCCAAAACCCCTACCAAATCAGTTCCAGACACCCTTCTTAAGCAACCAGCTTTATTCAGGAATGCATTCCAGGGCAAAAATCTCCAGGATACTCTCAGGAAAAGTTTCTGCAACTTCCCAAACAAAAGGCAAGGTCTTTTGTACCACCTTACATGGTAATTACCTTTTTCTCACTGACCACTTACAATTGCATGCATATACAGGTCATGCCCCTTTGCACCAAATTCCCTCCAATCATTATCTGTCCCCCCTCAGTCCCTTTGCAGGCCTTACAACAGGTTCAAACCAGTTTTACCTACCCCCCCCCCCCTTTGCTCACCTGAGTTCAAGCACGTACCTCTTTACAAAGACCAGACTTAACATCCAGGTGTCACAGAGGTCATACTGACAACAAATTAAGTTTATCCTTCATTCCCCCCTTTGATCCACTTGTGGATCACAATTAATCTTAAGCATCCTTTCCCATTCATCCTCAGACGTGCAAGTGTCTTTGTAGTCTTTCTCGGGAGGGTTCGGTACATTTAGCAGAAGCATCTGTTGTACCTTGTTTTCTGCTACATTCTCTATCTTTTGTAAGCACCCTTTAATACAGCATAAGGCTAGCTGTATCTTTATGTATATAGAGCATATTAAGACAAGGAACATCAATATTCCTGCCACCACCTTCTTCATGAGTTCGCTTAACCCTATTCCCAACCAATTTAAAGGATTCCAGTCTTGCAACTGCTCTCTAAATGTTTTTGTCTGGACAGACAATGTTTGGATTTCTTTTATCCTTGTGGTTAGGTTTGAACTCACATCAGAAACTTTAACACAACATTCTGGGCCTATTAATCCACATACCCCTCCCTGAGCTGCTAGTAGATAGTCAAGAGCCAGTCTGTTTTGCTGGGTAAAGATTCGCAATTCATTTAAATTTCCTTGTACCACACCTAGTGCCCCCTCTGTGGTATTCATGAATTTCTCCATAAGCAGGGACATTGTTTTCAAATCATGATTGGTTTTTGCCTGCCCTACCCATAGAATGGTAGTTTCAGCTACTGCAAGGGCAGTTTGTTCTATCCAGTTCCATGCCTTTTCCCAAGACCCATCCCTTTTGTTCCTGATATGCCCTGGTGGCAAAGTGTCAACAATCCTCATAGCTGGTGCCACGAGACCGAGGTAACAAAACCCTGATGCATTTTGCGGAAGCCTTTTATAGGCAAATTTACCGCATATCCACCAATAATTGTACATGTTCCACGAGTCAGACTGATATATCATCATGGCTCGGTTTGCAAAGGTGGTGTTACCTTCCTTGCAAAGGTCTGTACTAGTAGTCCCTCCCCATATGGTTGTTATTTCTGGTTTGAATAGAGTACACCAAAGGTTTGTGGTAGACATAGTGGAACCATTATGCCATACATGTGTCCCATCCACCTTTGTTATAATGTGTGTACAGCTTGATTTCCCTACAAAGGTGGTACCTGTAAGATTCCTACATAGGGGGCTTGTACCACTAAATGATAATTGGATGCACCCAGTCTGGTTGAACCACACAGTTTGGTCATTTTGTTCCAGTAATGCATCACTTACTAGTCCAGTTTTGTTTAACGGAAGGGCACCTATTGGGTATCCACTGTGCGCGCTTTGTGGTGCCCAGGCACACACCCAACAGTTAGTTTTGTTTGCGGCTCGTGCCATACCTTCTGCCAGCTGCAGAAAGGTATTAGTCCCAATACCATTCCCCCTTTGGAGCCAAATAAGGCCTATACAAAGGAGGAACAAGAGTTTAGCCATTGTGCAGAGATTGTAATCCTTTCAGCACTTGCGCGGACGGAGGTTATAAGGAAGTGTGGAGGAAGGAAAACAGCTTTCAGAAAACCCACCGTCCTCTGACAAAGTGCCGGTAGGGTCAATGGCAAGGTTGGGTGTAGATTCGTGTGAAATGTCAATGTGACTAGTAGGACCAGAAGGGATCTGGCCTGTAGTGAGAGCGTAGTGAACGAGGTCCCGGTCTCTGATTTCCGATGATGTATATCCCTTGTCCAGGAGAAGTGATTCAATTTCTCTCTCAGAAAGCGGTAGAAAGTCGTTTTCTTCTGGCTCTGGGCTGACAGGTTCAGTAGGAGGCGATATGTCGGGAGAGGCAAGTTCACACAACTTATGAGGGTCAATGGTGCGGCGCACGTGGCTTGCGTGTATCCAAGAATCTCGCTCGGCTACCTTCACAGCCGTGTTGGTAGTCAGCAGGACCTGGAAGGGACCATTCCACCTTGGAGATAGGCAGTCTTTCCTCCAGAATTCTTTTATCAGGACCCAATTTCCTGGCTGCACGTCATGGCAAGGCACATCAGTTGGGACAGGTAAGGCTTCTGCAACCTGAGAGGAGAGACTGAAAGCAATTTTAGACAGATGTATACAGTATTGAAGTAGTTCGTCATAACATTCAGACAAGTGGGAAGGATTAATTTTTCCAGGAGGCTCAAATCCAAGTAAAATCGGCCTCCCAAATAGAATTTCATGAGGGGTGAGACCATGTTTGCGGTTCGGGGTATTTCGGATATGCATGAGGGCAAGGGGCAATGCCTGTGGCCACTTTAATCCAGTGTCAGAGATAATCTTGCTTAACTTCCTTTTGATATCGAGGTTTTTTTCTTTCAACATGCCCTGAACTTTGGGGATGATATGGGGTATGGAACCGTTGTTCTATGTGGAGGGCGCTACACAGATCTTGCAGGATTTTGGCCGTGAAATGGGTTCCTTTATCCGAGTCAATTTTTAAAGGGATTCCAAATCTGGGAACCACCTCAGTAACTAATTTCTTTACCACAGTAGTGGCGTCTGCTCGACGGCAAGGGAAAGCCTCCACCCAACCACTGAACACACATACAATAACCAGACAATACTTAAACCCACAGGAAAGGGTTAACTCTATAAAATCGATCTGCAAATATTGGAAGGGTCCATAGGCCCAAGTATGAGCACTCGGAGTAGTCTTTTCTCCACCCTGGGTAGAGAACTTTTGGCAAGTAGCACAATTGCTGGTGATTTTAGCAGCAGCTTGGTGAATCCTAGGCGCATACCAATGCTTCAGAATCTGGTCCGCTACCCCCCTTTTGTTCATATATCCTAATCCATGGGTAATGGTAGCCAATTGGGACACCAAAGTAGAAGGAGCCACAGGTCGTCCATCTGGTGAAAGCCAAATGTTATTATCTTGAATACGACACCCAGCTTTGTACCAATTGTGTTGTTCCTTCTCAGGTGCCCTAGATTGCAACAGGGATAAATCATTTAGAGTCAGGGGAACAGAAACAGCGACCAGGATTTGAAATGGAGCTGGAGGTCCACAGGCAGCTGCATTCCTGGCTGCAAAATCTGCCCGTCTGTTTCCTACTGATACAGTATCAGTTTTATCAGTATGAGCACTGCAATGCATAATAGAAATAGCAAAAGGTAATTGAATAGCAAGCAAGAGGTCATTAACAAGGGATCCATTAGAAATGGCACTTCCCGAGGACGTTAAGAATCCTCGATGTTTCCAAATCTGACCTACAGAATGGCAGATATTAAAAGCATACATTGAGTCAGTATAAATGTTAACAGATTGATCAATAGCTAAAATACAGGCACGAGTGAGAGCAATTAGTTCAGCTGCTTGAGCACTTTTTATTCCTGGAAGAGAATGAGTTTCAATTATTGCATGATCAGAAACAACAGCATACCCGCTTATAAGGTTTCCCCTTTCATCCCTTTGCATGACCCATCAGTGTAATACACTAAATCAGGATTTGACAAAGGAACGTCCCTTAGATCGGATCGCGGGGTACAAGTGAGGTCCACCAATGCTAAACAATCGTGGGGTTCCATCTCATGGGTCTCTCCATCAGTAGGGTTAGGAAAAAGGGTGGCGGGATTTAAAGTAGAACAGCGTACTATGGAGACATTCTGGGCTCCTAAAAGGGCTTTCTCACAGTTAGTCAATCTTTGCATTGACAAATGCTGGGTCTTAGTCTTATTCACCAAAGCTTGCACTGCATGGGGTACAGCAAGTGTTAGGTTGTGACCTAATACCAGACATTGACTTTTCTCTAATAGCACAGCAGCTGCGGCCACAGCTCTGAGACACGGGGGAAAACCCTTTGCTACTGGGTCAAGCTGAGCACTAAAATAAGCTACAGGACGAGGGCGATTTCCAAATGGCTGGCATAATACTCCTGAAGCGACCTGATCCTGTTCATGGCAAAAAAGAGTAAAGGGTTTATCATAATCAGGGAGCCCAAGAGAGGGTGGAGAGACCAAAGCAGCTTTCACTTTCTGAAAGGATTCTTCTTCCTCCTCTGTCCACGGACGGGATCCTTCACCTTGTCAGCTGTCAGAGATACAAGGGGTTTTACAAGACCAGAGAAATTAGGAATCCATTGTCTGCAATAGCCAGCAGCGCCTAAGAGAGACCGAACCTGTTTCTTAGTTACTGGGCGAGGGAGAGAAAGAACAGAGGTTATGCGTTTATCAGTGAGCTTTTGCCCTTCTTGGGATATGAGGTGACCCAAATATTCAACCTCTGCTTTACAGAACTGGAGCTTTGCCTTGGAGGCTTTGTGACCTCTCTTTGCTAATTCACACAGCAAATGAACAGTATCTGTTTTACATGCTTCATGATTAGGTGAGGCTATCAATAAATCATCAACATACTGAACAAGGGTAGACTCTTTTGGCAAAGAAATTGAATCAAGGTCCCTTTTTAACAATTGTGAGAAAAGGGTAGGACTTTCAGTATATCCTTGAGGAAGTCTGGTCCAAGTCAGCTGCTCCCCTTTATAGGAAAAAGCAAACAAAAACTGTGAATCCTTATCAATGGGAATGGAGAAGAAAGCTGAACATAAATCTATGACAGAAAAACATTTAGCACCTGCAGGGATAGAGGACAATATTGTTGCTGGATTAGGAACCACAGGAAATCTGGGGATAACAAACTGATTTACAGCTCTTAGGTCCTGCACAAATCTATATATCTGTCTCCCTTGATCATCAAATTTCCCCTCCTTTTTGACCGGAAGTATTGGGGTATTACACACAGACTGTGTTCTTATGAGCACTCCTTGTTCCAACAGGGAGGAGATTACAGGCGCTATGCCCTCCTCCGCTTCCTGGGACAAGGGGTACTGAGACACTCGAGGGTAAGGTCGGCCGTGTTTATACCTGATCTTTACAGGCTCTGCTGTTAACAGTTTCCCAACTTCATTGGAGTGAGAAGCCCACAAAGACGTTGGTACCTGATCCAGCTCCACACTCTCCAGTTTGGAGTCTGAGTCTATACCTTGTCCGTCTGTTGTTAACATCATGAGGAAATTTGTTGCCTGATTATGGGGTATATCAACAAAGACCCCTTCAGAGGAACAATAAATTGTAGCATTCAATTTACACAGCAGATCTCTACCCATCAAGTTTACAGGTGTACTGGGGGATAACAAAAAGGCATGTTCCTCTGTCAAAGGCCCAATGGTTAAGGAACATGGTTCACTCATTGCATGGGGTATAGTTACTCCCCCCACTCCTACAGCATTTACTATTTCTCCAGTTCTGGCCAGATTGGGAGCTTCATCCTCTCGTATTGTGGAAAGGGAGGCACCAGTATCAATTAGAAATTCATGTTTGTTTCCATTAACGGAAAATGAAACTAAGGCATCAGGTGTAGCAGAAAGAGAGACAGAAGGTAACAGAGAGCATTGCAATGGTTTATCAATAACCTCTTGGCATAGTCAGTAAGGATTACTCCTTTGTCGGTCCTCCGGAGGGTAGCCTCTGTTGGGTGCACCTGCTGAAAAGGGGTTAGTATTGGGCCACCTCTGTCCTTGTGAGGATGGTCCGGACTGTCTGTTGGGGCCCTGGTTAAATCTATTTTGTCATTGTCTTTTGCGACATTCAATTTTCCAATGGCCAAACCCACCACAGTAATTACACACATCATTAGGTTGGGGGCCCCGCCGGGGTCTGTTTGGACCTTCCCTCTGACCTTTTGGTTGCCCGTGGCCTTGTAAATCTTGTATTTGGAGTGCCATTAGGGTATTTTTAAGTTCCTTTTTCTTTTGTTTTTCTACTTGCAGGTTTTCAAAAAACTGAGTTGCAGCTTCCAAAATTTTCTCAGTAGTTTCCATTTTCCATCCAATCATATTATTAATAATCTTGTCCCCAATTTCTGGTCTGGTATCCCCAGGACCTCGCCTTGCTTGGGTGTAAAGAACTTGCTTCTCATGGGGTTCCATTATTCCCGAGAGTAGCATGTCAATGTCTCTGTGGGCAGGCTGATAAACTTCAAAAATCTGACACAACTCCCTTTGCAAGCGCACAGGATCCTCTCTTATTTTGGGGAGAGTAAGTCTGAAATTCATGATGTCATTAGGTGTCCAGGGGACGTGGACAAGTGCTGGGGCGCCCCCTGCTGGATTAGGAAATTGTCTTAGTGGGAGAAGTTTAATATGCTCTTTAAACAGTCCAGGAAAACTTTTAGGTCCAACTTCAATAATCACAGCCTTGTTTACGTCATTACCTATAGTCACCGAGTTATTTTCGGGATCTATTTTAGTTATAACAAACCCCAGGTCCTTTAAGTCTTTAGCCAATGTTCGCTGCAACATTTGTGTGGGGACTTCTGACAGCTTTAGAATTACTGGACTCTGAGTATGCTCAGAATCCGAAGTTTTATTGGCCAGGTTGGCATTCCCTACCGCCCCTTCAGAACTGTGAGTATGTGCGGGGGATTCAAATTGGGCTGGTGCAGCTGAATGATCGGTAAGCAGTATTTGCTGATGCTGGGGCAGGTTGGTGGGAAGGGGAGCTGGGAAATTGGGGACCCACAGGTCCAATAGATCTTCAGGTGGGTCTGGCAGCAGAGTTGATGGTTTCAAGATGGATGGGTAGATTCCGCTGGGCGCGCTTGGTGTAGGAACGTGGTTGTACGGAGGGGGACAAACTTTAGAGGAGTCAGATTTCTCCTTTATTTCTGCCAATTGTTTTTTTAGTTTTTCATTTGAGTCCTTTAGGCTAGCCATTATGGATTTATCTCTTAATTTTGAGGCCTGATCATCCCAGAGGTGCCAATAATTCATCTGGGAGGGGTGACTGGACTCTAAGACACCCTTTAAATAATTTAATTTGTCTAATTGAAAGGTACCTTGAACTGGGAATTGTAATTCTGATTCTACATAAGTATATTCATTCCACGCGTGTGTGAGCTTTACCAGCCTCCTGAGTTTAAGACCTGCTGGCAATTTCCCTGGCTGACTATAAATCTGCAGCATTTTACCCAATGGGGTTTTTGGATCTATCTTAGATCCCTTATTCCCCATAATCCCTGCCCTATTACCTATAAGACAGTTCCAATCCGGCACTAACCTGCCTTCCTCTCAGCTTCAAGCCTGAGCTGACCCTGTTTCAGTGTCTTCCCACTGTCCCCTCTTAACAAACTTATTCAAAAAAAAATAAAAATAAAAAGAGAAGGGAAAAAGACTTACAGTTGCTTGGGAAGGATGTTCTTAACGTAGGGTGGACGCTTACCGCCAGTGAAAGCAGCCGTTCAGGACAAGGAGAGAGGAACGGAACAGTGAGATTTTATAACACGGATCTCTTACCGATTTGTATGGCGCCTTTCTGTTCAGTCTCTCCGGTCCGGCCCGTCTCAATCACCTGGTGTCCCGATCCATCCCACTTCTGACACCATAAATGACGGAGAATTTTTAATCCGAGGGTTCGGATGGGGGCCCAAAACCCCTACCAAATCAGTTCCAGACACCCTTCTTAAGCAACCAGCTTTATTCAGGAATGCATTCCAGGGCAAAAATCTCCAGGATACTCTCAGGAAAAGTTTCTGCAACTTCCCAAACAAAAGGCAAGGTCTTTTGTACCACCTTACATGGTAATTACCTTTTTCTCACTGACCACTTACAATTGCATGCATATACAGGTCATGCCCCTTTGCACCAAATTCCCTCCAATCATTATCTGTCCCCCCTCAGTCCCTTTGCAGGCCTTACAACAGGTTCAAACCAGTTTTACCTACCCCCCCCCCTTTGCTCACCTGAGTTCAAGCACGTACCTCTTTACAAAGACCAGACTTAACATCCAGGTGTCACAGAGGTCATACTGACAACAAATTAAGTTTATCCTTCATATCCCACAGAAAGCCACCTATTTAGCACCTACACAGCCAGCTGGATCTTACCCATTCTTGGTCACAAGCCACCAATCAATCAATAAACCATCAATAAAGAAAAGAAACTTTCTAATCCCAGCTGACCAGAAAAAAAAACCAGGCTTCAACATATCCCTTCTAGAGCAGCAGATGGAAAATCTACGTTTGGCACAAGGATCCAGCTAAACCCAGCATGTTTTTGGCCTCAAATCACAACTTCATTCTGCTAAAGAGAAAACAAGCTGCCATGACAAGCACCCTCCAGAGCCAGTGAACCCTGGCCCCATGGCATTGCAGGGCTCAGGCCATGTCTGCACTGGAGCCGGAAGGTCAGCTGCAGGTGCACGACTTCAGCTACATAAAATACGTGGCTGGAGTCGGCGTACCTTAAGCCGAGCTTGGCGTCATTTTCACGGTGGGAAGCCAATGGGACCAGACGCTCCCGTCGCCGTCCCTTCCTCCTCCAGACTGTGCAGAGCACCGGCGTCAACTGGAGCTGCCTTCAGCATTCGATTTTGCGGGCCTTAACGTGGGCGTGTGCATGGTGGGACAAACTGGAACATTTTTATAGCAGGTCTCCTGAAAGCCAGTGGGGCCCACCCCAGACTTTTTACCTCATCCCACCCCCTTACTCCTGTCTGTGTCCTCCACCTCCCAGAGCTGGGGCCAGGAGCAGGCCTGTAGCTCTTGGGGGGGTGGAGGCTGCAGAGGGGTAAAGGGACCACGTCTGGGGCCATATGTGCGAGGCCAGGAACAGAGCCTCAGTGTGGGGCCAGGAGCAGCCAGGACCCCACAGACAGAGTCCAGGAGTTGTGAACAGAGCTGCGGGCGCAAGTCCAATTGCAGCCAGGGTCCACAGCTGGGGCTGGGAACAGCGCTCCAGGCAGGGGAGTCCTGCAGCCAGGCTTCCAGGTGCAGGGCCAGCAGCACCAGGACTCTGGTGGCCAGGACCCTACACAAAAACTGGGGGTGCTGCAGCACCCCCACCAGTACCCACAATTCCCACACCTAGGGGACAGACTTGGTCTGACACAGGAGTTAAATCACATCCCTTCTCTCACACATTCCTCCTTGTAAATTCAATACAGGGAGTTGCAAAGGAGGGTAGGAGTATTTAGAGCCACCCTCTTCTGGGGGTTTCCGGTACTACGGCCCTAAAAAATGGGGTTATTTACCTGAAGAATGGGGTTATTTACCCTACTGTGCAGCCTGTTTTCCTCCCCAGCATCTCTTCCTATATGCTCAGTACGACCCAGGTTTGCATCTAGCCTGTCATAAAGTGACGTGACGTGACATCCCTATACTACTGTTCCTGGAATCGCTTTTTGCTGAATGCTGCTCCCAGGCGGCCCTTGTATCTCCCAGCAGGCCACACGCCTAGTCACATGCTTCCACGTATCCCTCTTTCCTTTCATCTGGGACCGCAGCTAAACCTGTCACAGCTGAGCCTCCACTGTCATAACGGGCCAGCGCGGTCAACAGCTGCCGGCCCACTGGGGTTTGCGCCCATGTACGGGGCCTATCCAGCCCTGAGGCACAGGGGCACCGGGCTCCCAGCAAATCACATAACAGGCAGCTGCCCTGTCAGTGCTACCGATCCCTCCCCACAGCCCCCCTCACGCTGGGCAGCCCTGCGCGCCATAGGGCTGGGACATGGCCGCCGGTAGGGCTGTTCCCCTCGCTTTGCTCCCACTCATCCGGGGAGGGAGGCCCTTCCTCAGCTCCAGTCATCAGGAGCCAACCCCAACTCCCATCTCTTTCCATCTTGAGAAGCACCCAACTGTGTGTAACCCATGTGGCGTAAGTGCCCCCTAGGTTTGTCTTCACTTCCGCCCTTCGGGTTGAGAAGCAGCACTGCCTAGTGGGTAGAGCTCTGGACTGTCACCCTGGGATGTGTTCCCTGCCCTGCCGCTCACTGGACTGTGAATTTGGCAAAACCTTTCCCCTCCCCATGCCTCAGTTTCCCCCTCCCCACTTCATCTGGATAGATAGTGAGCTCTTCCGGGCAGGGGCTGTCTGTTGTACATTCTGTGTGCACAGAGCCAAGCACATTAAGGCCTGTGAGTGAAATCAGACAGCCCATAATCACACCCTCCGAGATGGCCCGCCCACCCCAACGCCTGGGGGTGAGGTTGTACGTTAACAGCAGGTGAAATGATTCACGGTGCTTCAGCTTTTCTTTGGCTAGAAGCTGGTTTATTGTCCCTGCTCAGTAGCTCCCAGGCAAAGCAAGCGCCAGGCCGCAGGGGTGCCGGGTGAGAGGCACATTGCGCTTGAATTAAACCCCCGTGTGTGGGACTCTGTGAACTCACCTCCGCCCCCCGGGGCCTTCCCGGGCAGGTGCCCTGTGAAGATCCAAACATGTTGCCCCTCCCTTTGTGGGAGAGGCTCGTGGGGGGCTGTCAGGCGAGGGGGGCTGGGCTGAGGCTGGGGAGCCAGACCCGGCGGCAGGCAGGCCAGGGCTGAGGGTCAGGGTTTGGGGACACGTGGTTCCATCTGGGGGTGGGTTAAACAGGGACCCATTTCTGGGGCTTCCAGGAGAAATTGTAGCTGCAGATTTAAGGGGGGGCTGGGGGCCCAGGACAGTTTCACGCTGGGATTGGTCACTGCCCAGGGCAAGGAAAACGGGCAAGGAAACGACATTCCCAAAGCTGCCCAGGGATTGGCAGAGCCGTCGCCACGGAGCTGGGCTGGGGACTGACCCCGCCCCTGCTGGAGGCTGTAAGGCCCTGGGCCGGGCTGCGTGTGGAGCCAGGCTGAGCTGAGAGGTAGAAGTCGGGGCCCGGCCTGGTGCCGGCCGCAGGGAACAGGCTGGGGAGGCAGGTGGCTCCCAGGCACTGCTGGAAATCTGAGCCCTGCAGGAGGGCAGCAGAGCCCAGGGGAGACGGGAGCATGGCCCCAACTCTCAGCTCTCTGCTCTCCGTGCCCCAGGGGGCAGCAGGTGGGCGAGACGTGCGAGGCTGCCCCCTGCTGGGGGGCCGAAGTGCTGCAGGGGCAGGCAGAAGCGGCAGCCGATGAGGCTGCCCAGTGATTGCAAGGGACTCAGGCTTTGAACCCGGGCCGCTGGCTGATGACCCCGTAGAGGGTGTTGCCAGGGGAGCTGATGGGGTTCACATTGCGATGCCCCTTCAGGGTGTAGCTGCGGCTCAGGAAGCCCCGGGAGACGACACATCGGATCAGGCGCCGGGCAGCGTTCAGGGCGGCAGCGCTGGGGGCTCTGCCTGCAGGACAAAGCAGCCCCCAGTGAATCTCAGCCTGGCCCCGTCTGCGCCCAGGGGATGTGGCCTCAATAAATCCCCTTCCCCCACCCACGCTCTCGATTGGCCACGTCAATATCCCTACCCCCGCTCAGGCTCCGGGCAGAATCCAGGGGTCCCGATGGACAAGCAAACCCCCTGCTCCCGGGGCCTTGTGGGGACACAGGGCTAGTGGGAGCCTGGGCTGGACAGACAGGGAAGTGGGGGGCAGGGAGGGGATTTTCCCTGGGTCCAGCTGGGGGGAGACACAAGCTGGATCCTGCACCCGGCTCTTGCGCCCACGTGTTAAAAAGGGCGTGGAGAAATAGTGCAGGGAGCAGGAAAGCCGGTTCCGGGGATGGCGCCAGACTGCCAGGGCAGGTCGGGCCGAAGTCTGTCAGCCCAGCGGGCCCCAGAGAAGCCTGGGTTAGAGCAGGGGGGGCTGGGGTTGCCTGGCTCTGGGCGAGGGGTAGGTGAATTGGGTTTAGGGGGGTGGGAGTGCTTGGCTCTGGGGGACGGGGGTGGGTGCATTGGGTTAGAGCAGGGGGGTGGGAGTGCCTGGCTCTGGGGGAGGGGTAGGTGCATTGGGTTAGAGTGGGGGGGGCAGTGCCTGGCTCTGGGGGAGGGGTGGGTGCATTGGGTTAGAGTGGGGGGGGGCAGTGCCTGGCTCTGGGGGAGGGGTGGGTGCATTGGGTTAGAGTGGGGGGGGGCAGTGCCTGGCTCTGGGGGAGGGGTGGGTGCATTGGGTTAGAGCAGGGGCAGGGTGGGAGTGCCTGGCTCTGGGAGAGAGGTGGGTGCATTGGGTTAGAGCTGGGGGGGGGCAGTGCCTGGCTCTGGGGGAGGGGTGGGTGCATTGGGTTAGAGTGGGGGGGGGCAGTGCCTGGCTCTGGGGGAGGGGTGGGTGCATTGGGTTAGAGCAGAGGGACTGGGGCAGCTGGTTCTGGGGGAGGGCAGGGGCACTGGGTTAGAGCAGGGAACTGGGCGTTAGAACGTCTGGCTTCTTTCCTTTCCTGTCGGTGGGCAGAGGGTCCGTTGGTTAGATCTCGGGGTTCCAGTCTCAGCTCTGTGAGGACGGGGGGAGCTGGTGTTTGGTGGGGTGGGCAGGGGAAGGGAAGGGATTCTGGGAAGCAGGATTCCTGGGTCCCTTTTCTAGCCCTGCCACATCTCCCCTCGGTGCCTTTCACTTCATGCCCCAGGACGGGCCCCAGCCAGCAGCCTCCCTGGCCCCCCAGTCTCTCCACCTGGCCCCACAGCAGCCTGGGCTGCCGGCTGGTTGGCGGCGCCCCCGGAGCCTGCGCTGCTGGCGTCTCGGGGCGGGGCGGCGGGGAAACGGGAGCCCGGCAGTAGCAAGGCGGTGGCCAGCCCTTCCCTTGGGTGTGGCGGAGAAACCCCCCCAGCTCTTTCCGTGCAGCCAGCCAGGTCGCTCTGCACCACCCGTCGCCAGGGTCCATCCCTGGGTCGCCCGGCGATGGCCCCGGTGGCAGAGCCCCTACCCAGGCCTCAGGCAGCCGGGGGAGCAGCTGTGGGCGGGAGCCTGCAGAGGGGATTCCCACCCCCCCTCGGGGCCTTGCTGGGGGAGGCAGGGACCCTCGTACCAGAGAAGCTGCCCAGGAAGCTGACTCCCAGCGACTCTCCGGCGTGGGACCCCCTCGTGCTCCAGCCGCGGCCCTAGTAGGCTCCGCCGTCCTCGCCCACCAGGAAGCTGCAGGCCGAGCACCACATGAGACCCGCACGTCAGCCCCATCTTCCCCCCATCGTTCCCCCAAGACAGCGGTGCTCTGTGCCCCCCCCTTTCCCCTCCCCCACAGCTGGGGGAGCTGGGGCACCCCTCCCCCTTTCCCTCTCTTGGGCCAAAGATATTAAATTCGCGCCCGCTCCAGCTCTGCCCCACGTGCGCGCCCCCTCTGGTTGCCTGGGGCGGTGGCTCGGGCCCTGCCCCTCTGCTGTGGGGAGGCCCCGCTCCCACCCCGCCCCACTCACTTGTAGCCGATGTCGGCCCAGCCCTTCTTGTCCATGTGGTCGTTCTGGATCGCTCTGACCTCCTGGCTGCAGGCGGCCTGCGAGGCGCAGGGATTCCCTTCGGTGCGGTGGATGACGTGGGGCACCGGGGGCACCAGCGAGACCTTGTTGTTCGGGGGCCGGGCCCCCCACTGGGCGCGGGAAACGCCTGCACCTGCCCCGGCCCACGCAGCAGGATCGGGCCCCGGGCTGGTGCTCTGAGTGGGGTCGGAGCTGCTGCAATGGGGCTGGCCGGCCAGCAAAGGCCGTGGGCTGGTGGTCCAAGGTGCCCCTGGGCTGGGGAAGCTCCTACCCAGGGTGTGCGGCTCAGCGGCTGCCTGTCTCCTACGCCCCCTGCGGCCACTTGCATCCCTGCAGCCTGTCCCCTCCGCTCTGCAGCCTCTTCCCTCCCCCCAGGCCCCTGAGCCTTCCGCTCTCCCAATGCAGACGCCCCCCGCCACCCAGGACCTTCCAGGGACAGGGCAACCAGGGGGGAATCCAGGGCCCCAGAAAACAGAAAAGGCTTCTCCCGCGCCATCTGCCCGTGGAACTCCCTGCTACTGGCTGTCACTGCGCCAGGAGGGGGATCCAGCGACATTAGACCCGTTAACTAATTCAATGGGATTTTACATCCCTGGCACAGCCACGAAGGGTACGTCTGGAC
Organism: Pelochelys cantorii; assembly: GCA_032595735.1. Classification (NCBI taxonomy): domain Eukaryota; kingdom Metazoa; phylum Chordata; order Testudines; family Trionychidae; genus Pelochelys; species Pelochelys cantorii. Next base: position 3,068,606 of record CM064358.1, on the reverse strand, counting down.
AGCGGGGCTATCCCGGGGCTATCCCGGGACACTCCCGAAATAGCCACCCCGCATCTTTTAAACGCCCCCCGTTATTTCGAAACATTTTTCCGAAATAACAGGCGCGCTATTTCGGCCTCCCTGCAGGCCTCCGTCCACGAGGGTTACGGGATGTGTCGCAATGGTGCGGTATTTCGAAAAACAATCGCAAACGGCGCCTCTTCTTTCGAGTTTAGGGTGCTGCGCAGATTCCCCCCCCCCCCTCCCCCCCCCCCCCCCCCCCCCGGCAGAAAGGAACAGGAAGGAAATCCCCCTAGGGCTGGATTATTCCAACACAGGCCACTAGGGGGAGCCTGACACCTGCCTTTGGAGCGCCTGGTCCTGGCGGCTTCAGGAGACCAGACACCAGGGTAGATGGGCCCTGCTTGGATCCAGGGGGCGATTTCTAGGCTGCAGGGACATTCCCAGCACCAATCCTGCTACTGAGGCTTCGGCAACAGCTTGGGACCAGCCAGTGTTGTTCCTGCTCCCCCCACCCGAACGCTACACCCCTGCTCTTCCCCCTCCCTGTACCCCCTTCTCCCTGCCCCCAACCCCAGCTCGCTGCCCTGCTGGCTGCTGGGACTTCCTGGCTCCTTGGTTGCCCCTGGCATGCAGCTGGGCTGGCAGGGGACATGGTCAGGGCAGAGGAGGGTCATTTGGGATTGGCTTGGGCCAGTGAACACTAGGGCTCTGGGAATGACCACAGGGGACGACCCAGCCCTGCCTTGCAGAGGGGAGCCAAGGTGCATCTCCGGGTCTTCGGGGACAGGTCCAGCCCTGGACGTGAGCCCAGAGGGTGGGCTAGATGGGCGCCTCCATCATTAACCTCCCCCCTCCTGCATTTCTCCCCCCTAAGTTCTCACCTGCATCAGGTACATCTTCGCTGTCCATAAAAATCCAGTAGGATCCAAACTCGCTGAGCACCACGGTGCAGATCAGGGGGAGCCACACGACCCGCGTCAGCAGCAGCATCGTCCTCTCGCTGGGTCCTGTGGGGACACGCACCCGTCACAGCGAACTGCCGCCCCCAGGAGGAGGCGCTGCTGGGCTGGAGCCAAACACCCCGAGAGCCCTGGGGAGCAGGTTCCCTGCGCTCAGGCTGCCCCAGACTCCCAGCCCAGCCTGTCGCCTGGGAACATCGTCCCAGCCCTGCCCAGTTCCACCCCTTCCAAGCTCCCTGGGCCCACGTGGCAGCCCCTGGAGCCATGCAGGGGGCAGAGCTGGTCAGTGCCAACCTGGATCCCTGCAGCGCTGGGAGCAGAGTGAGCCCCGGGCACTGGCACCTGCTGCTCTCTGTAAGCGCCTGGCAGGGCGCTGGGGGCGGGGGCAGGTGGCTGGTCAATAAACCATCCTGCTGATGCTGGCGGGTGCCCCAGCCACCGAGGAGGAAGGCCCTGGGGGGGCGGGATTTCACCAGGAGGCTGAGGCTCGTTGAGCACACCAGAGCCAACAGGCTGCGTGGCGAGTGGGAGGGAGCGATTCTGGCCGGGCAGCCACATCCCAGGGGCAGAACCTTCCTCCCACCTGGGCCAGGCTGGGCACAGAGACACCCCGGCCGGGGAATGGGGCACTGGGGGGCAGCTTGTCAGCCATGATCTGTGCCACTTTTCCTGCTGGGACCCACCCAGACACGTTGCCTCCCCCAGCTCCTCTGAACCCCAGCTGCAGGGCACTAAGACAGCTCCGGCAGATCCCAACTGAGATCAGGACCCTGTCGGCCCAGGAGCCGCCCAGACACACGGTGACTGAGATCAGGGCCCGTCGGGCCGGGCGCCGCCCAGACACACAGTGACCGAGATCGGGGCCCGTCGGGCCAGGCGCCGCCCAGACACACAGTGACCGAGATCAGGGCCCCGTCGGGCCGGGCGCCGCCCAGACACACAGTGACCGAGATCGGGGCCCGTCGGGCCGGGCGCCGCCCAGACACACAGTGACCGAGATCAGGGCCCCGTCGGGCCGGGCGCCGCCCAGACACACAGCGACCGAGATCAGGGCCCATTGGGCCGGGTGCTGCCCAGACACACAGCGACCGAGATCGGGGCCCGTTGGGCCGGGCGCCGCCCAGACACAAAGTGACCGAGATCAGGGCCCCGTCGGGCCGGGCGCCGCCCAGACACACAGCGACCGAGATCAGGGCCCATTGGGCCGGGCGCTGCCCAGACACACAGTGACCGAGATCAGGGCCCATTGGGCCGGGCGCTGCCCAGACACACAGTGACCGAGATCGGGGCCCGTTGGGCCAGGCGCCGCCCAGACACACAGCGACCGAGATCGGGGCCCGTTGGGCCGGGTGCCACCCAGACACAGAGTGACGGAGACCAGGGCCTGTCTTACTGGGTGGCGTTAAGTGCTGAAGGCTGTAAGGCCATTTCCTCAGGGATGCTCTTTCGGCTGCCTGCTGCTTCTGTGCTTGGAGCTCCGATGTTACTAGCAGCCAACAAGGCAGCCTGGGAACTCAGCAGCCCTCAGTGCTGCTTACAAAGTACGCCCACAGTCACGGACTGGTGACAACAGCCCTGGGTTAGGTTTAGTGCCCGGAAGGCACAATCCCAGAGCCCTGGCTCCATGGTTACATGGTCACTCACACACAAGTGCCCCGGCCGTGATGGAGCCACTGGCAGCATGCCTGGAGAAGAACAACCGCCCCCCCCTCCACCCTCCCAGAAACCTCCATCCTGTCAGAAGAACTTTCCCTTCTGTCGTGTGGTTCGATTTACCAGGCAGGAGGTCGTGGTTCCTTCTCTTCCCATGCAATGACACGCCATGCACTGGGTCGCCGGTGGGAAGGGCCTATTTACTTCTAGTTACATCGAGCAGGACGTGTGAGCCAGATCCGGCCCGTTCCCTCCCGTCAGCTGTTCTGACTAAGCCCAATTTATAGCAAAGCGAGACTTGGTCGTTCTAATACTATTTACCAATTGAGGACGTATTGTGTAGGATACATCAAATGCCCCATGCCCCTATTTGGAGTACACACTGTAGCCTAAAACTATATGCGTAGTTGACATTTTTATGGCTGCATCTGTAATTTTTGCTGCTCAGAAACAGAAGTACCGGTACCAGGTTGCTTGGCGTGTGTTCTTGACGTGGTCTCGCGTACCACGCTTAATCTGCATTGTTATTCAAAACATTCCCGCCTCTCGGGCCTGGCCTGCGTGCTTATGTGCACCAGACTTGAGTCAGGCCTGGGTTTGCTTTTAGGCTGACATCAACATTTATTGCCAAGGCAAGATAGTGCAGGCTGCCCCACACCTCACCCAGTTCCATAGCCTCCAAACCCGGGCCCCCAGGACATTAAGCGGGGTGGGGGGGGGAGCTCAAGTTCAGCCTCCCACTCAACCCCCAGGGCCTCAGGAGGCAAAAGGTGGTGTTCCTCGTGTTTCTGATCCCCCCTTTGGGTCCCACCATGGACTTCTTCTCTGTCCCTGCTGTCTTCCCTAAAAAAACCTGCATGATCTCTGAACAGCAGTCTCGTTAGTGCTGGTGTTGCGGGACCAGGGCGGGGGGATGGCAGGCAAACACACGGAATGCAGAGGCACCTCGTGGAGAGCAAAATGCGCATGAGCCTCAGAACTGGCCATGCATAAAACTTGCTGGCAAAGCCTCTCTGCTCTGCACTGCCCCGTGCTGGGCTCGCCTATCACCCTGGTGTCTGGCTGCTCCAAGTCTCTGGCTGGGTGCTCTGCCGCAGCGCCCACCCTGCCAGAGAACATCCCGCCTCGCCAGAAGCGGCCTGAGGCCGGCTGCGGCAGCTGGCACCCCAGGCGGAGCGCGCAATCGGCGCCCCCGCCTGCAGGGCCGTCAATGCACTGACATCATCGGCGGGTGCCCTGGGCGCCCCCATGATGTCGTCATCGGGCGTCCTGAGCGGCGGCGCCCTAGGCAGCAGCCACGTCCGCCTATAGCCATGGGCCACCCCTGTCCCTCGCTCTCACAAATATTATGGAGCACACAGCAGGCTGCCCCCACATAGGGAATGCGGCCTTCATTGAGGTCTAACCTTAGTCAGTAGACTCCTCAACCATCCCTTGAAATGCCCCAAAGCCCGTTCAACCACCATTTGTCACCTGCTCAGCCGGTAGTTGAATTGCTCCTTCCTGAGGCCCAGGCTGCCTGTGTACGGCTTTATGAGCAAGAGGCAGGCTGGGTCGCCAAGGATCACTATTGGCATTTCCACCTCTCCAAGTCTAATTTTCTGTTCTGGGAAAAAAAAGTGCCTGCGTGCACCTTTTGGAACTAAGTTGCCCCCCTAAGCTGTGCACCTCTCCCGACCAGCCCACACTGACGAGGGTGAAACGGCCCTTGTGCTCCACCAGTGGAACCGACGTGCCACGGTGTCCAGAGGATCGATTGCCAGCAGCGGTTTCATCAGTGCGAGGGCGTGTCTGTACAGCGGGCCGGGATCCCGAGGTTCATCTTTGTTCTCCTCCTGGTGGAGCGACGTGCGAACTGTCTCGAAATACGGCACCATTGGGCACCGCGCGGCAGACAGCACCATCACAATGGCTTGGTGCAAAACAAGACCCATGCTCCCGCTGCCAGGACCTCTTCCCGGGTAACCAGGGTCAAAAAGCGCACGCGAGGACCGTGTCCTGTTGATTGGATATGGCCTCAGCCTGGAAAGGAAAGAGATGCTTGGGAGGGGCTGTTCAATAAGAGAAGGAACCAATTCTTGACTGGCAGAGATGCTTCTTAAAAGGGCCTGTCCCTTCCCAGCCCCACCCCCTCCTGTTTCTGTCCCCTGCCCTTGCTGCCACTTTCTCCCTCCCTCCCCCCCAATCACAAGCTTGAAGACTCAGTGTTACCATCCTTGTCTGTCTGAGTTTTGTTATTTCATCCCCTCCTGCCTCTGCTCCCACCACAGGGCTTACTCAGCCTGCTGGCCCATTGTCAAGCGCCTGCAGCCTTGTCTACACCAGGGTTTCACTGATGTGTGACTTGCCATGTGTCAGCTAAACGGGGTGAAAACAGTTCCTTGTGGCCTAGCGTCACATAAAAAGTCATATGTGGGGCCTGCAGCTCAGCAGGCTGGGATGGAAGTTTCCATCCTTGGAGTACATAGCCTGGGACCCTGCAAACAGCATTTAACCCAAGCACTTGAGCTGGGAAACTGCTAAGCAGTAAACAAGTCTGACCTCAGTTTCAGCTCATAAGAGTGATAAGAATGGCATCGAGCCAGTACACGCACAGCTGGTACACAACTGTAGTATAACTAGTGTAAGGAGTCCCGTGCCCAGTGAGTCTCACCAGGGACCTATACCTTGGAGGGTGCCCTGGATTCCCCCAGCTGGAGACACATCCACTGTGGCCCTGGTGCAAGGTGACAGGAACGGGACTTCCCGCAGACTGAAGAGATGTAAGCATTTCTAAGTGCCTCTTACTCTTTTATGCATTGCTCTGCCTGTGCTTATTGATGTGTCACTTTGCAGTAGCAGTGTAACCATTTGGCAATAATAATAGTGACGTGAGAAACTAATAAAAGCAACTATCCCTAACTGACTCTGTGTTGAAGCAAATCCATAATCCTGTTTGCCCACGGTCCTGTGAGTTGACACCTAGGAAACACAAGGCCTAGGTGTTTGCTCTGAAGCAGCCACACACAAGGCTGGTCCCTATTCTACTGATTTTACTCTGTATAGGTTCTTATACATAGGAGCTGTGTGCTGAGCCAGCCCCTGAGTTGAGGCACCAGGATGCCCGACTGAGAGCTGCTCTTTCGGTTGAGAAGCGGGTTGCAATTGCTGTGTGGGATCTGGCAGATCCTGATTGCCACCGTTCATCACCACATTATCTGAACATCTTCGGTGCTGCATTACACAACTGGGATTCCCATCGATCATGCGCTATTTGTTCTGCCTGGCTTCACTCACCAGGCCAAATCCCCAAGGCAGAGAAGAGATTAATTGCTCCCTTACTGCCAGGTCTGGCCTGAAGTGGGACGTGGCTGGGAGCAACTCCTGCTTGTGTGGAAAAGTCTTGGTCAGTTTCCAGAGCCATCAGCTGGGGGCCTTTCCCCAGCACTAAGCACAGACAAGCAGCCGCCCAAAGGGGACTGTGTAGAAATATTTCCTTTAAGTTTTCTTCTTCATATGGAGCAAATAGCTAACGGCAGAACACTGTGCACTAGATGTACCCGGCCTGGCTACAAAATTCATTTGTGTTTTTCTTCGTTTAAATCATTGCTCCGGGGTGGGGCTGGGGATGAGGGGTTCAGTTCGTGGCTGACCCAGGGCGAGAGGACAGCCCCAGCCCTCTCTCTGAAGCAGCTTGGGGCCAGGTGAGAAGTTAGTTAGTTAGTTAGTTAGACACTCCAGCTCAAAATGTTTCACAGAGCAAAATCTCCGGCCAGGTTTTCGTTCGGGGCGTCAGGCCGGCCCCAGCAAAACGAGTCGGTAGCACTGGCAGGGAAAGGTGCCATGTACCTGCCGGGCACAGGCTGCGCGGCATCTGTCGGCCGAGCTTGTGGGACAACCTACGGGCCCCTGTGCCCCTCCACCCCCCCACCTGCTCCATCACTGCCCTCTTCCCATGCCCCCTGCCTCAGAGACTCCTTCAGTCCCTCCAAGCTCCCCTGCCGGGGGCTCTGTGCCCCCCAGGTCCCTTCATGGCAAGCAGAGTTGGAAGAACTGGGAGGGATGGGGCGACAAACACATCTCTGCACCCCACAATCCACTGCCCCCGGTCTCTCATGGGGGTGAGACCAGGGTTTTAGGGAGGGGCGCACCATGTCTTCCAGCCTCCCCTCCCCCTGCAGGTCCTGGTCTAGAGGAAAGGCAGGAGCATATGCGGCAGCCTTAGGGGTGGGGCAGAGATGGGACAGGGCCCTTGGGCAGGGCACAGGGGGGCACACGGGTGCCAGCTGCCAAGGAACTGTCTGGACACCAGCTGTAGGGGCTACTGGGCTGGCGTTGCCCGGCCTGGACCCGGCTCCCCTCCCACAAATCTCAGTAACTCCCTTGGCTCCCTTCACGCTCCCCCACCCGTGCCATTCACGGGGGGGCTTCCCCTCCGGGGGAAGGGGCTCTGTATAACCCCCACTTCTTGCCCCCAGAACCGGCGTGCCACTGGCAGCCGGATCTGGTGTCTGCAGCTCCTCGGCTCCTTCCCAGGGGAATGCAACATGCAGCAGCCTCCGGGCCCCCGCAGAGACGCTCCCAGGAAACGTCGCTTCCACTGCAGCCACTCAGCATGTGTGTGGGGGGGGGGGCCAAGCCAATAGCCCCTCTCACGTGGGGTCTGCAAAGCAACGCCCTGGCACTGCGCTCACCAATCCAGCCGCTGCTCCGCGACCTGCCCCCTGGTGTTGTGGGCACTCCCTTCCTCCTGGCCTCCAGCTCTGGGCGCCGGCATGTTCCTGGGCAGGGATGTTCTCACCCTCAGCATGCGAAAGGGGGGGCTGTGATTTTCTTCTTGTGCTGCCCACAGCCGCACCGTGGGGCAGCCCGAGGCACCTCTTTGGCAGTGCAGCTGGGAGCCAGACACTCAGGCAGGGCAGAGACGGGAGGTGAGCGCGTGCCGCCCATCCTGGTTCCAAGTCGCTGGGTGTCCAACACGGTTCCCAGCCTGGGGCCGCTGCTTCCCGACCAGTGATGGCTTTGGGCCACCCCCACCGCCTTCCACAGGGAACCAGCCAGGCAGGAGCGGCTCAGTGACCCGCGCTTAGATTTGGGCTCTGTATAGGATCAGAGCGGCCAGACTGGGCCAGATCAAAGGCCCATCCAGCCCAGTGTCCTGTCGGCCGACAGCGGCCAATGCCAGGGGCCCCAGAGGGAGGGAACAGAACAGAGAATCGCCAAATGATCCCTTCTCTGTCACTCATTCCCGGCTTCTGACAAACAGAGGGAGGGACACCATCTCTGCTTCTCCTGGCTAACAGCCATTGATGGGCCTAACCTCCGTGACCTTATTTTGTTCTGATTGGAGCCCTGTTACAGTTTGGGCCTTTCCACCATCTCCCGGCAGAGAGTTCCACAGGTTGACTGTGAAGAAATCATTTGTTTTAAATCTGCTTCCTAGAGATGTCATTGGCTCGGCTTCTCATGTTATATTAGGGAAGAAGTAAAAATGTTTCTTTATTGTATTTTGCCACCCCAGTCATGATTTTCTAGATCTCTAGCATCTCCCCCCACTCTTTGGTCATTTCTTCTCCAAGCTGAAAAGTCCCAGTCTTGTTCATCTCTCCTCAGATGGAAGCCGTTCCTACCCCGATCATTTCTGTCGTCCTTTCTGTACCTTTTCCATATCCAGTAGACCCTTTTTGTTTTAAATGGGGTGTCCAGATCTGCATGCAGTGTTCAAGCCATGGGCGTACCACGACTTAAGACAGAAAATATATTATTACCTGTCTGTAATTATCTATTCCTTTCCTAATGATTCCCAATATTCTATTAGCTTTTGGGGTTTTAGACTGCCACTGCTCATTGAGAAGATGTTCTCAGGCAATTACCCACCATTGTTATGTGGATAGTTGGGATTATATTTTTCCAGGTGCATGACTTTGCATTTCTCAACACTGAATTCCATCCGCCCTTGTGCTTCCCAGTCACCCAGTTCCGTGAGTTCCCTTTGGGACTCTTTGCAGTCCGCTTTGCACTGAACTATTCTGGGTGACTTTTGTCGTAGCGGCAAATGTTGCCACCCCCCTGCTTACCCCTTTTTCAAGATCGAGAAGTTTCCCAGAACTGCTCCAAATGCAGCTCCCTGCAGCACGACACTCATTCCTACTCTCCCCCCTGCCTCTCCGCCGTCTTTTACCCGGCGATGCTCTAACGACCCTGCCATGACCAAATGCTCAGCCCTTTGCTATTCTTAATCACCTGCCTCTCTCTGCTGATAGCAAACTCCCTGCCCCAAAAGCAAAGCTGTGAGCAGCTCAAATTCTGTTGCAGTTAAGACCTGCCTCTGGAGCCGGGGCCTGCCGCTTGAAGCAGGCCTCAGGAATGAAATCCAGGGGTTCCAACTTTAGCGGGGCTACTGCCCCCAGCCTCCCATAAATGGCACCCTTGTTTACTGGCTGAATCTTGCACAAGAACAACAAGGACCAGAGTCTCCTTCTCATCAATAGCCCCTGCTCAGCCAATAAGGGGAGAGGCTGAGAGGTGGGTCGGTGGAACATTCAGCCCAAAGCATGGTCATGGGGTCACCGACAGAGATCCCCCCTCTTTGCCCCCCCACCGCAATGGGAGCTGCATCCCCTCCCCCTGCCCCACAGCTCCTTCAATCACACCCCATCGTTCAGCCACTCTATTGGGTCACAAGCTGAGGGGCGGCGAGGGGGGAAGAGCACAAAAGAGGCAAGAAAAGAAGAGACACGTGAGCGGGGTGGAAGAACAGAGAAACCAAACAGGAGAAACGCCCCACGGCCCCTGTGGCACTAAGGGACACAGCCCCAGGCGGGGAATAACCTTCTGCCCCTGGGACCGAGCGTTCGCCCTGCCTGGAATCCAGCCGCCCCAGGCAGGTCAGAGCGAGCAAGTTCCAAACCCCTCGGGAGCTCTTCCCTTCCTGAGAGAGATGTCCGGGGGGCAGGCGACTCAGGCGAGGGAATGGAGAAAGCTCAGTCGAGTTTCTCCGGGCGCTCACGTCCGTACACCAGGAACCTCTCAGGCGCTTGCGAGGAGGCAGCGCCGGAGCCAAAGCCACGGGGGTCTCCGAGGTCATCCCAGCCCCACACCCCCCTTTTGCCTGGCTGATGTCGGGGTCTCTGTGAGATCCCCACCTCCCCACCACCTTTGCCTTATATGCAGAGGGCCTGCCAAAGGCCGGTGTGATGTCACTGCCCTCCCCCCGCTGCCCCTCAGGCTCCCGTCCGACCCGCGGCCCCTCAGGCTCCCGTCCGACCTGCCGCCCCTCAGCCTCCCGTCCGACCCGCCGCCCCTCAGGCTCCCGTCCGACCCGCCGCCCCTCAGCCTCCCACCCGACCCGCCGCCCCTCAGGCTCCCGTCCGACCCGCCGCCCCTCAGCCTCCCACCCGACCCGCCGCCCCTCAGCCTCCCACCCGACCCGCCGCCCCTCAGCCTCCCATCCGACCTGCCGCCCCTCAGCCTCCCACCCAACCTGCCGCGCCTCAGGCTCCCGTCCGACCTGCCGCCCCTCAGGCTCCCGTCCGACCCGCCGCCCCTCAGCCTCCCACCCGACCCACCGCCCCTCAGGCTCCCGTCCGACCTGCTGCCCCTCAGGCTCCCATCCGGCCCAGGCACTGGGTTTGGCCCAAACGCGGCCTCTCATCTGCATTGACACGCGGAGCATCCACCCCGGCCCTGGGCCGTTTGTCTCTTTGGCATCTCGTGCTCACAGTTGGGCATCGGTTCCTGGTTTCTAACAGGAATTCGGCTCCTTCCCCGGCCAGGCCCGGGGTCTGGTGACCCCTTTCTCTGAGAGGGAGCGCTCCCTTTCACCCCCGATATTTTCTCTCCACTGCAGTGAAGTCACCTCCTTTCCCCCTGACCCAGAGGGGCTCTTCCAGGAGCTCACGAGAAGCCATTTCCCCCCAGCCCACAAAGCAGCGAGAGGCTCCCGGCTGCCCCATCTCCAATCTCTCCGCTTCTCTCTCAGTGGGGGCCAGGCCTGGATGCTCTAGTCCCGTCTGCGTCTCACTGACGCTGGGTCACCTCCCTGTCCTGCTCACGGCTCGGTTGTAGCCGCTTCCCCACAGCCTCCCCCGGCCCCCAAACCCTGGTCCCGTCAGTTCCTGCTTCCCCGAACCCCCGGACTCCGGTTCTATGAATGGGTCCAGCTTCCTGAGGGAGCTGGGTCACTCTGTGTCCCTGCCCTGCCCCCAGCATTAATCCCCCCCGCCCCCGGGTTACCAGCAGGGATTTCATATTGGCCTCCAGGCCATTGCTAACAAATATTGTCCAAGAATTCATCCTCGAGAGCCTCTTCTGATCCCCAGCGGCCAGGCCCTGCTCCCCGGAGCTCAGCGAGAACCGACCGACCAGCCCCGCGGTGACCCAGGGGCTAAGGCCAGAACAGACACACATGGAGGAGTTGTGTGTCCAATGGCTCTGAGCACCAGGGGGCGAGGCGGGGGGGGGGAGTCGGCCGCTCGCCAAGGTGACCCCAGCAGACAGGCCCGAGCTGGGTCTCCGTCGCCCACCCTGGGAAATGGGACGAGTCCAGGAAGCCGTGATTAGCTCTGTTAGTTGGGGAAACTGAGGCACGCAGTAGCAAAGAGGTCGGCTCCTGGTCCAAAAGGCAGGAATTGAAACAGGCAGGGCAGTTGCCTTGGTTCCCCGGGCCTCTATGCTCCAACTTCACTCCCAGCCCGAGCCAGGGGTTTCTCCTTCCCCGCGTCCTTTAGCGCCGTGTGCCTGCGGAGGGGCTGTTCTGTCGGCTGGCCGGCTCTAGCGCACGTGGGTGTCTGTCCCAGAGACGAGCGCAGCACCGCCCCATGCCCCGGGCTGGCTGGAGGAACCGCAGCACTGACTAGACCCCTTTGGGCCCGTGACCCTGCTCTGTGGCTAGGAAGAGAACTCGGGGCCGATTTCCCCCTGGTCCCTGCCCCTGAGAACCGCTTCAATCTGCCCTTGTGTCTCCAGGCCCTGTCCCAGCAAATGGCCCAGGCTCCAGCTGCGGCCTGACCCAGGGCCAGGGCACGTTCGAGGGACTGGAGCTTGACGGGCCCAGCCCAAGTTAGGCAGCTCCCCAGGGGTGCAAGGGGCAGCGTGTGACCGGGGACCAGACCGACCAGCCCCGCGGTCGGTCTGGCTCCCCTGAGGGGCAGGCCCGGGCAGGGGAGCCAGGCTGTGAAAGCTCCAAGCCAGGCTAAGCACACAGCACCAGGCCCAGAATGGCAGGGCGGGTTCGCACACAGCCGCCAGTGGGATGGGGTCCCTGTAAGCTGAGCCCTTGGGGGGGGCCGCCCGGGAGAAACACCAGAGCCGCCCAGCTGATTCGCAGCAGGCCCAGCGCTAGGGCTGTGTTTCTCCCGGTGGTGCACATCCACACAGGCCTCGGCGCACAGAACAAAATGTCTTCCGCCCACGGACGGAAAAGCTTGGCGGGAACGTTGGCGCAGGGGCTAGGGAGGCAAGAGTGGAGGAGCAAACACCTTCCGAAGGGCGTGTCCATACTCGCGGTGGGGGAAGCTCGGAAGTGTCAGAGGAACATTCCCCGGGGAACTAGCGAGTCCGGGAGCGGCCAGGAAATGTGTCCTAGGCACAAACCAGCCAGTGCCCTGCCCCCTCCCTGCCCTCGGAGACAGGGTCTGTCTCCTGCCCATGGGGTTGGAGGCTCCTGCTCTCAGCCACATGCCAGTCAGGCGTTTGGGGCACAAACCCCGTCTGTCACCCGGCTCCCTGGCACTGCCACGAACTCCCCCTCCAAGGCAGGGCCAGGAGCACCACTCCCCTGCTGCTGGTACGGGCACGGGGGCTGGGACGGAGCCGGATACCCCAGCCTGCCACCCCCCAGCAATGGGCCGTGTCCCTCTCCTCCGTGGCTGGTGCTTTCTGCTCCTCCTGGCCCCAGCTCCGAGCACCCGCGTGGTCTTTCTCTGCCTCCTCCTGGCCCCTGGTAGCCCCCGACGTGGCAGGCAGCCGGCGTGGCTCAGCAGTGGTGGTGGCTGCCAGTGGAAGCCCGGAGGCTGTATTCATTGTATTGCCAGGGGCAGGCGAGGGGAGAAAGAGCCCCCCCCATGCTTTGGGGGTGTCCACAAGGTCATGACGGGGTACACTCTGGGATGCTTCTCTCATAAATTCTCAGGTACACTCCATCTCCAGGGTCCTGGCCACCAGCCCCACTGATGCCAGCCCCAGGTCCTACTCAGCCGTCAGCCCCACGCCTGGGGGCCCCGCTGCCAGGCCCCACCTGTGGCATCCCACCTGGACCCAGCTCAAGGGGGCAGTGAGGGGCATGGACAGGGTAAGGGGGGGCAGCTCAGCACCCCCATGCCAGACACTGGTCCCACACCGCTGCTGGGGCCCTGGCCCTTCCGTGGGGCTGCAGCTCCGGGCCAGCACCCCTTTCACATGCCCCCAGCACTCAAGAGGAGCTAGGCTCCCATGCAACCCAGCCCAGAGGGATAGAACCCAGGAGTCCTGGCTCCCAGCCCCCTGCTCTAACCAGTAGCTCCCACAGTCCTTCTCTTCCCTCTATCTAGCTGCCCTCGCCCCCCGCCCAAGAGCAAAGCCAGCGGCACAAGGGCTGCCAGGGGTTATACCACCCACTGGCCACCAGGAGGCAGCACAGCGCCCAGGAGTCCTGGCTCCCCCCCCACCCCAACCCAGCTCTAACCAATAGCCCCTACTCCCCTCCCAGAGCCAGGATAGAACGCAGGTGACCTGGTGCCAAGCCCCAAAGGCTGTGCCCTCCCGGAGCCAACCGGCTGAGCGGTGTCCCCACGATCCCTGGAGAGGGGATGGATGAGGCAGAGGAGGGCTGCAATGAGGTAACATTTATTTCAGTTCGGGGGGGGTCCCTCTCCGCCCACCCCCCTCTCTGTCTCTCTCACGGGATGAAACGAGCAGAAATCTGGCTGTCCCTCCGCCCCCCGTTCGCTCTGAAGGGCCAGCCCCTCTCCCCCATCCTTGGCAGAGTCCGAGCCCCCAGCTGGGCCCCCTGTGTGGCCCCAAACCACAGGGCCCCCCCCCCGCCAACCATCCGCCCCACACATCTAGAACCCCAGCACCCCCCGTATCTCCAATCTGGCAGCCCTCCCGACACACAACCTTGTCCCCCCGTCATCCCTAGTGCAATGCGCCGGCTCCAGCACCCGCTCTGGGCTGAGGGGTGCTGGGGGGCTCCCCAGGCAGCACGCGAGTCCGCCAGCAGCGCCAGGAACCGTCGTGGGTGGCGGCAGCAGCAGCAGCAGCAGCAGCAACGGGCTTGAAATGGGCAAACCCAAGGCAGGCGAATAGCAGCAGGAAGTAGCTCCGGGAGGCTAGGACCCCCGGTCGGCTCCGTGTCTGTCCGGGCTCCGGCTCGCCTGGCACACGGGCACCTGAACCCCTTTGTGCCCCAAGGCTGAAAGAGAGGGGGGGACTCAGGGGATGGGGCAAGGAATGGGGCACAGAGCCTGCCCCGCTAGGGGGCACCGGCTCCCACCCCCACCCCGGGCAAGGGGCTGGCTGGGGGGAACCCACTTACCCAGCTGGTATTTGCCTTTGGCTTCTGCTCGTTCCTTGGCGTCGAAATACCAGACGGTGATGGCGTACCTGGGTGGACAGACAGACGTAACGGGGGGACATGGCCTGGCAGGCACTGCGACCCAGGGCCCCGCAGGAGGGGCTCCCAGGGGTCAGACCTGGCTCCGCTCACCCCACCACCTGACCCCCAAACCGGGACTGGAACCCAGGAGTCCCGGCTCCCAGCCTGCCCCACCCCCAAAACCCAGAGGCCAATCAGAAGCAGGGACTGGACCAGCGACATGCGGTGTATGCAAACTGAATGCAAATCAGGCCTCCTCCCCCCCGCCCCGTTCCCTCGGGATCCAGGTACCTCATGGCGTAGGCCGGCTTCACCTCATGGGGGTTGCGTCGGTCCGACCAGAAAATCAGCAGCCGGTCGAAGAGAGGCTCAATATTAGCCACCATGCGGCGCCCTTCGGGGTAGATCTGCAGAGCCCCCCCATGGACCTGGGGGGCAGCCACATGGACACCTTAACTGCCAGCCCCCCCCCACCTGGCATGTGCCCCACTGGCACCCAAGGGGCTAAATGCAGCAGGCCCCGTGGAGCAAGGGGCTTCGGGGGTTCACTGGCCACGTGACCCCTCCGTGCCCCACCCCCAGGCAGGGCCAGATTAAGGGAGGGGCTAGCCGGGAAGCTGCCCGGGGCGCCAACCTATGGGGGGCACCTGATGGCAGCTATAAGGGGCGCAGCGCGCCGGGGGGGCGGGGCCACGCATGTGCCGTGCACCTAGGGGCGGAGCTGCGCATGCGTCGTGCGCCCGCTGCCCCAGGTGCAGGAATGGCTCGAGCCGGCCCTGCCCCCAGGCACTCAGAGAAACCGAGGGCTCAGTTCTCAGCCCCACGGGGGGTAGGAGCCTCCCCAGGTGTGGGGCTGGCTTAAAGGGCTCCCAGCCCCAAGGCAGGGGGGCAGATGGGAGGTATGGCTGGGGCCGTGTCAATTCCTCGACAGCTGGGTTGACTCAAGAGGCAGGTACCACAGGGAAACTGAGGCACAGAGCAAGGCTCTGCCATACTGAAAGTCCATGGATTGGCATGCAGGCCTCCCCCCACTAGACCCCACTCAGCTGGGGAGAGAACCCAGGAGTCCTGGCTCCCAGCCCCATGCTCTAACCACTAGACATCCCTCCATCCAGCTTCTAACCCAGATGCCCCCAAAGGCCCAGGGCCTGTCTCCCGCCGGGTAGCTGTGGTGGGCCGGGGGGGGCACACGTACCTGGCTGTCCCAGCCCCGGTTGAGGTAATAGATGCAGGTCAGGCAGCGCCCGTCACCATTTGGGTTGTCCACGTGCCGCACGTACCCCCGCCCGTTGCCGGGGTAACAGGCCACCATGGCCTGGGGAGAGGACAAGGAGGGGGTCATGGCAGGGGCCCAAACAGAGACACTACAGCTCCCCACCACTCTGCTGACCCCCCCGCCCCCAGCTGAGACAGGGAGTCCCGGCTCCCAGCCCCTCCCCCCCCGCTCTAACCACTAGCCCCCACAGCCCTCCCAGAGCCAGGGAGAGAACCCAGGCATCCTAGTGCCAGGGTTGGGGGGGGGGACAGTTAAAGCTCTCGGGTCCCCCCAGAGCTTGTCAAACATGCCCCCCCCCACAATTCCACTGGGGTCTGGAGTATAGATGGCAGCAGGGGGGGAAGGTCACAAACACATGGGGGGGGACCTGCCTCTCAACCCCTCCCCCCAGTATTGTCCCCTCTCCCCACTGCCAGCCTCATGCATCAGCTGCAAAGCCAGGGCAGGAGACATGAAGCCCTGCTTTAGCGTAGGTCCTACATAAACATTCATCCGCCGGGGGTGGGGAGGGGGCTAGCACAGGCAAGAGATGCTGGAGCCCCGACGCTCAGCACCCCCAGGGCAGGACCCTGCCCACCCCCTTTCTCTTTTCTCTCTGTTGGGACAGCCAGGACCCCCCCCACAAGGGGAGAGCCCAGCCCCAGTGGGACAGTCAAGACCCCCCCCCCCCATCCTGCTGCTGAGTCCAGAGGCAACAAAGGAATCCCACCCCCGAGCAAGTGGGGGGCTGCCAGAAGCAGACCCAGTGGCCCCCCCTCCCCGGGGCAGGGCGGCAGCAGACGCCCATCACCTGGGACTCTGGGCTGCCCCAGCATGTGACACAGCCCAGAAGTCACCCCAGGTTAGGAAGAAGTTGGGGGGCTGAATTCCCCCCACCACAGCCCAGGGTCCCAGCCCCACGCCAGCTGCTCTCCCGCCCAGAGATGTGAGACAGGCCTCCCAACCCAGCCCCCCCCAAGCCTGGGCTCAAGGTGACCCCAACCCCCAGGGCCAGGCTGGCTGGAGGGGGGAGGGAAGGTGGTGCCAAGGGAAAGCCGCTTTCCTTGCCTCAAGTGACCCCAGCTGGGGGGGACCGGCCCCTCCTGGACCGGCCCCTCCACCCTGGGCCAGGTGTCACGGAGACACGGTGTCCTCACGCCGGGAACAGGACAAGCAGGCATGGGGCAGGCAGGGGGGCTGCACAGAGCCGGTGCCAATGAGGCTTTGGGAGGGGCTGCCCCCCCATCTGTAGAAACAGCCAACAGAAGCTGGCTCGACAGTTGGTATCCCCTCGGTGCCCCTCACTCCCAACCCACAGCCCAGGTCCCCCCAGATCCCCTCCCCCCCACATTGCCAGTGCCCCTCACTCCCGACCCACAGCCCGGGTCCCCCCAGATTCCCTCCCCCCCACTCTGCCAGTGCTCCTCATTCCCGACCCACAGCCCGGGTCCCCCCAGATCCCCTCCCCCCACTCTGCCAGTGCCCCTCACTCCCGACCCACAGCCCGGGTCCCCCCAGATTCCCTCCCCCCCACTCTGCCAGTGCCCCTCACTCCCGACCCACAGCCTGGGTCCCCCAGATCCCATCCCCCCCACATTGCCAGTGCCTCACTCCCGACCTGCGGGTCCCCAGATCTCCCCCACTCTGCCAGTGCTCCTCATTCCCACCACAGCGGTCCCCGATCCTCCCCCACTCTTGCCAGTGCCTCACTCCCGACCCAGCGGGTCCCCGATCCTCCCCACTCTGCCAGTGCCCTCACTCCCGACCCACAGCCTGGGTCCCCCAGCCATGACCATGCCAGGTTCTGGGGTGGTCTGAGGCTCATACAAGCCCCTTTGGCTTTGAGGCCATGGGGCAGGGGTCCCTCCCCCTCTGCCCTTCGAGGGGCCCTGGAGGGAAGAAGATGAAGGTCGGGGGGGGGGCTTAATTCTGCTCTCCCTCCCCGCATACAGGATCCAGCCTCAGCAACTGCTCAGCCACCCCCTCCACTCCCTGCCCCTACACCCAGGGTCCATGCCCTCCAGGCCAGCCCCACCCCACCCCACACCGCCCAGCCCCCAGCCTGGCAGCACCACACAGTTCCACGGGGCACGGCGCCAGGCCTGCCCGGGGCCTCTTGCCTCCACCAGGCACCGGCAGGGAGGGACAGGGCCTGGGAATGGGGAAGCAATGGGGGGGAAGGGGCTGAGAAGGGTTCAGTGACCCCAGAGAAACATTTTCCAGCTGGGCGGCGAATGGGGCTTGGGGCCTGTCCCCTCTGGGGGGCGCCGGCTCCCATCCGGCTGGCTGGGTTGAGGGGCAGGGAATGGGGCTCGGGGCCTGTCCCCTCTGGGGGGCACCGGCTCCCATCCAGCTGGATGGATGGTGGGTGAGCTGAGGTTGTCAGGTCTCAGCCCCATACTGACTGGCACTAGCTGCCCCCTCCCCAGGGGGTTCCTCAGGCAGGAGGAGGCGGAGGTGGGTGTGAGGGGTCTCGGGGCTCCAGGGCCCCACAGGGCCAGTGCAGCCCCCTCATGCCCTGCTACTTCCAGTGGTCACCTGCCCTCAGCATGGGAAGGGTTAACACCTCCACTCCCTTCTGCAGTGAGCACTGCCCCCCCAGCCTCCAGAACGGACCCACCCCATAGCAGGTCACTGGAATCCAAGGGGGGGGGGGCGAGCAAACAATTAAAAGGGCCAGGGCAGCCAGGGTGGTGGGGCCTGGATTTTGTCCAGGCAGAAACTGAGGCATGGGGAGGAGAAGGCCTGTCCTTAACCGTCACCCAGTGAGTCAGCGACAGGGCCAGGGCCAGGACCCAGGTGTCCGGCTCCCAGACTCCCCTCCCCTCCCCTCCCCTCCCGTAACATGGCAGCATTGGGTGAAGCATCCCTATAGAACAAGCCTCCCCCCCGTACCCCACCCCAGAGGTGGCCGCATCTCAGCAGTGCTGCTGGGCCTGAGATCCCCCGCGGGCTCCCAGGCAGTGCTTGGGGCTGCCCCATGGACGGACGGACACACACACACACATTCCAGGAAGGCGCGGGGCTGGTGAGGGAGCTGGCAGCGTTCCTGGTAAACAGGCCTCAGATGGCTGGCCGGGCAGGGAGCCAGCCCCAGGCTTGGGGGCAGGGGGATCCCTTGCCCACCGATTCCCCTCCCCTGAGGGGATTTTCCTGGAAGGCCAAACAGACCAGAGACTGGGGTAAACAGCCCCCCGGCCTCCCCCCAGGCTGTCCTCCCCCCGAGGCCAGATCTCACAGCCCCTCCCCCCACAGGCTCAGCCCAAGGCAGATGGGATTTCCCAAATTCAGCACCACCTCAATGAGGTGCTAGGGGGTGCCAAGCTGAAGGGGCTGGTTGGGGGGCTCAGCGGGGGGCACCAGGCTGCAGGGAGCGGGTTAGGGGGCTCAGTGGAGGGGGCCAGGCTGACGGGGGCCAGTTGGCAGGCTCAGTGAGGGATACTGGGCAGAAGGTGGCCAGTTGGGGGGCTCAGCGGGGGCGCTGACAGCCCCATGCCCCAGTGCAGCGCTACCGGGAGAGAGCCCAGCTGGGCAGGGTCTTCCGAGACCCTTCCCCATGAGTGGGGGGGCACCCCTCCAGGTGTGGGCCCACCGCCACGCAGACTGATCCTGCTAGAACCCCTCTCTGGCACTGACCCGGGGGGCCCCCGCGGGAAGAAACCCCCCACCCCACGCCCCACAGCCAGCTGCACCTCAGAGCCAGGTGACGGGCCCCCTTTGGGGGTTGTTACATGTACACTTGGACGTTGCCCTTTTAAAGACACTCCCCCCCCACTTCCCAAAGTCAGCAATTTGCGATTTGCTGTCTCACTGGGGCAGGGAGGGCTCCACCATTGAGGAATCCCAGGGCAGCATGTCCTGCAGGGGAGGCCCCCGCCCCAGCCAGCCCAGGGGTAACCTAAGGCCAAGGCCCCAGGCCAAAGCGCAGGCTGCTGGCAAACACACATGTCCTGGAGCAGCTACCTTAGCCCTGGCTCCCAGCCCTGTCTGCTCTAACCACTAGCCCCCGCTTCCCTCCCAGAGCCACAGAGAGAACCCAGGAGTCCTGAACCCCAGCCCCACCCCCCCTCTCAGCTCTGCTACTGACTCAAGCTGTGACCTTGGCCACATCCTTTTCCCTTCTGGTGCCGTCAGTTCCCGCCCTGCACTGGGAAGTGGGGCCCCCAGAACAGGGAGGTAATTCATGCCCTATGCCCTGCTGGAAGGTTCCTGCTTCAGGGACCTTTGTCCCCCCACCAGCGCACCCAGCCCAGAGGTTCCTCCCACCTGCCCCAGACGATAACGCAGCCACCTCTGGGGGTGAGTCGGAGCAGCAACGAGGTTTGGGGGAACAATGCAGCCCAGTGCCTTCCCCCCCCAAGGCCTCCAGAACCTGCACAGACGTCTGGTCTGGCTGCAAAGGGCAGGAGTTTGCTGGTTCCTTGGGGGACGGGGACACAGGAGGGACCTTTAGAAAGGTTCATGCACAAACCCTGGGGGAGATGGAGTCATTTGTGGGGTTTGGCTTTGCCCTCAACACGAGTCCCACCCACATACAGACCCCCATCACTGGGGGGTGGCCTGGGGGTCCTACTGGGACGCTCTTGCTCCAAATCCAAACCACCTTCCTTCCATTCCGCAGCCTTCCCTCTGGCTGCTTTAATTTGGAACGAGAGCGTCCACATGGAAGAAAGGAAGTGGTTTCACTCCACTTTACGAATCACTGTGCACGAACCCTCCTAACCGTTCAAGCCCAGCGAGCCAGCTGGTTCCACGAGGGGTCAAGGTGCTAGGGCAAAACCTGGGTAGTAACCGAGCCTGCATCCAGGCTCCCCCAAAGCCTTCCCACAATTCCCTGTCCTGGTAAACGGACTCTCCCACAATGCCCCAGGAGAGACATCAGAGGGCGGCTTGGCCGAGGCTCGCAAAGGAGCATGGGATACTCCCCAGGAGCCCCAGGGCCTCCCGGGCACTGTCAGCTCCGGGCTGGGGCTAACCGTGCCATGTGGACAAGGCTCAGGCCAACGCTGGTTCTCCCACCCGCCTCCCCATGTAGCCTCCCTGCTCCTAGACTGGCACCCAGCGCCCTGCGATGCAGCCACTTCTGGGGTGAGGCCAGAGAAGGAGCCAGGACGACAGCTCTGGCAGGGCAGTGGGGGCTAGCGGTGAGAGCCAAGGAGGGCTGGGAGACAGCTAAGTCCCACTGGGGGCATTAGGTGCCTGAACCCCTCTGAGGAGCTGGGCCCAAGCTCCAGGCCAGAAGAAACACTTGGCCAGGCAGCATTGAGACCTGCATGCACCCTGGTCGCTGGCTCCCCAGCCCCGTGTGGGGGGCATCCCCACGCTGTTCCATGGGTGGGGCTGCCTTCAATGTGCTCTGCTAGCCAGGGGCTGGGGGGGGTCACTGGGGGAGGGGCAGCAGCTGCAGATTGCAGGTCATTCTCCCCCCCCCCGCCACCCACGCAGCCTGCTAGCACCCAGCCGTGATGGGGAAACTGAGGCAGCCCCCAGCCAAGACTTGCAATGGGTCTGTGGCGATGCTGTGGAGAGAACCCAGGAGTCCGCGAGGACGGAGGGGGCTCACCTTGGTCCTGCCGTTAATGAGGGACGTGCCCAGGTGGGGGGCGCACTGCAGGATCAGCCAGTCGACGTGGGCCATGAGGGCCCCGATGGCCTGGCAGCCAGGCTCGTGCCCCTCCACCCAGGCGATCTGGTCCCCGCGGATGCTGCGGGAGGGGAGGCCGCGCTGGCTCACCAGCTGCCCGTCCCGGAACTTGCCGCTGCGGCCCAGGCCCTGCACCTCGGCCAGCACCCGCACACCCAGCGCCTCGCCCAGGAATGCGTCCTTGACACAGATCCCATAGTAGCGCATGCAGGGCACCACGTAGTCCAGTGCCAGCCGCCCGGCCGGTGCCCATTCCTCCCAGTGCCGCCCGGCCGGCTCGCCCGCCTCCGAGTCCCTGCTCTCCAGCCGCCTCCGCTTGGGCCCCGGGGGCGCCCCATGCCCGCCCAGCGCCACCAGTAGCAGGCGCCCGTCGTCCCGTTCCGGCAGCTGCGTGGCAAGCACGGCGGCCCCTTCGCTCTGCAGCGAGCACAGACCTCCCACACCGGAGCAGGCTGGCGGGGACCAAGCCACCGGGGAGCCCAGAGCACGTCAAGGGTCCCAGCAAGCCCAGCTGGCAGTGCCCAGTGGGGGCCAGCGGGGCCCTGGTGGGGTGCCTGGTGCAGCTCTCGCCCCCCATGGTGGCCCGACCCGGCGCTGGGCACCCCAGCTCTACGGGGTGTAGGTGACGCGGTTTTTCCATGGCGCTTGGGTCATGTCCATGGTGCTGCAGGGCTGGAGATCGCAGGGTGCCGTGGGGTCCCCGCGCATGGGGAGTCTCCTGGAAAGACAGTGGGGGGGTCAGGTGGAGCACATGGGGGGTGAGGCAGGGAAAGGGGGCGCAGAGGATCCAAAGAGCATTCGCCACCCAACTTCCTCTCCAACCCTTCCCCAGGCGGGCAGGGGGCCCCCAACCGCGGGGGGGTGTCGTCCAGCGCCTCCCAACAAGAGCCTGACCCCCGCCGCTCACACATCCCTGAAGAGACCCCCAGACACCCATTTAATAGCAGCAGCCCCCCCTGGCATCTCTGACCCCCCGAGCCCCTCCCCGGGCAGAGAGAAGCTGCGCCCCCCCCTCGCAAGTCCCCCGGGGCAGCGCGGGGTGGGGGGGCATGGAAACAATCGAGCCTCGTGGCGGGGGAGTCCGGCCCCAAAGCGGGGGGGGGGGGCCGGGGTCCCCGCCCATCACCTCGCGCAGCTCCCGTGCGCCGCGCCGACAGCTGCGCCCCTCGCCGATGCGCGCCTCTGCTGCGCGCCGCGCTCTTCTCTCTGCTGCGCCCGGCGCGGGGCGGGAGGGGGAGGCCGTCGGCGGGGGGGGGGGGGGGGGACGGAGCTCTGCTCTCCCCCAACCACTCACCGGGACGAAGGGGTCTGTCCGCGCGCCCGCCGCCCCGCCCCCCAGTCTTGCTCCGCCCCCCCGCGCCAGCTGCGCCTCCGCCGCCCGCGCATCGCCCGCCCCTGGAGAGGGGCAGGGGTACTCCCCGGCATGCGGCCCCAGTCAGCTGCCCCCCACCCCCTGGGCCCCACTCGGGGGGGGGCCCCCAGCGCCACGTAACGGAACCCCTCCCGCTGGAAGCGACCTCCTAGGGACTTCGGCACCCCCAGGGGGCCGTGGCAGCCCCCCCAGCATTGCTCAGCACCAGGCCCCTCCCTGCACCAGCCCACTGACCTCCTGCCCCTGAGGCCGGCAAAGGGCCCCATCTGAGTGGGGGAGGGGCACTGGGCCTGGGGGCCCTCAGCCCCAGAGCAAGAGGCTGAAGCAATGACCATAGGGCTGTCCTCAAATGCCCCTAGCGCGCCAGCAGGCACCCCCCTGGCAGGGCTCCGGCCCGGGGTGCTGCCCATCCCCATCTGCTGGCCCCAGCCCTGACACCTTGGGATCCACCCGGCTCTGGGAGGTGGGTGCCCCCGCTGGCCCTGGCTCCCCTAGAAATCCCCGCGGCCCCTCCCTCGGCGGGGGGGTGGAGTGGAGAGGGAAGGGAAGAGGTGGGGCAGAACAGGAGAAGAGCTGGGGGAAGGAAGGGGGGCACGGCTGGGAGGAAGGGTATTCATACACACACCCGGGTCACAAGGACTGGACAAACACCCGGGGGTGTAGAAACTCAGGGGAGCTGGTTTTGAGAGACAGCAGCACCCCCCACCCCACCCATCCCTCCACCCCTCAGCAAAAGTACAGCAGGGGCCAGCTCAGGGGTGAATGGCACAGACAGGTCTGGGGGGGAGCAGGAGCTGTAGGGGGAGGGACAGTAGCAGAGCTGGGGGGGGGTAGGGCTGGAGTGACAGGGACTGGGGGGGGGAGTGAGGGGCACAGGCAAGGCTGGGGGGAGCCTAGGGCTGGAGAGGGGGGAGAGAGGGAGCTGGCCTGAGAAGAGGAAGCAGCAGCTGCAGCTGACCCTGGAGTGCTGTTCCCTGGGGTGGGGCGAGGGAGCAGCGCTGCGGGGCCAAAGCTCAGAGGCGGGGCCAGGCCAGTGGCTCCTAGAGTTGGGTAACCACCCCCCCGTGGTGCCAGTGCCCCTCATTCCCCCCCCCACAGCCCCGTGGAGCCAGCCCCAGCCCATTACTAGGCAGGATCAGCTGTGCGGAGCCAGGCCCACAAGCCACTGCATGGAGCCGGCCTCGCCCTGGGCTACCACCCAAAGGCTCCGGGCCTGGGGGTGGCTGCGACAGCAACTCCCACTTGCCCAGAGGCCGGGTTAGGAGGGGAGGAAAATGTGCAGGGCCAGCTCCACCCAGCATTATAAATAGCCCAGGGCCTCACGCACCTCCTGCTTCCTGGAAAACATTGGGGGGGGGGGAGCTCAGGCAGCCACAGCCCCTTGGGTGCACACCGCCTGCCCGCCCCAGGAGGGTCTAGTCAAAGGAGAGCCCCCCACTCCCACTGGCCACCCCCCAGAGCAACTGCAGCCACTGGTGGGGGGGGGGGCACGGCTGTGCAGAGAAGAACGGGGCCACTCTATCCCGACCCACAGCGCTGCGAGGACACGGAGCCTTCCCCAGTAGCCAGGGCGACCCTCTGCTCTGATGGGAAATGGCCCGAGGCAGGGCAGGGGGTGACCCTGTGAGGACTTGGGCCCGCTGCCGGGGGTGGGCGGTGCCCCACGGATCCCAGCTAACCCCACTGCAGCAGGTGAGATCCTGTGTCAGGGAGTTCCCCAGGCTTGCCCTTCCCTTGACTCCCGCTTAGCCGTTTCCTCTTCCGTCTCAGAGCCTGGGCGCCCGGTTTGGGAGCCAGGGTGACTGACACATTTGCAGCCAGGACAACAGGCCCAGGGGGGACTTGTACTAGGTTACCCCAGCCAGCCAGGCCTTGCACTGGCAGCTAGACCCCCCCCTCCCTCCCACTCAACAGCCCCTGCCGCCACTCAGCAGTGGGGGGGGGGGGAAGAATGGCGTGAACTCGCGCTGGCCTCACTGCAGAGGTGACATGGACAAAGTGGGACTAAAATAAGGCACGAGCCCCCACCCCCAGCAGGACACGCCCTGCCCCCCTCAGAGCTCACTTGGGTGGTGACAGGGTTTCAGCTCCTGCTGCTCCAGGGTGGGGGGCAGCCCCGGGGCATCCACGACTGGGGGAGGGGGAAGCACAAGGAACCCTGGGGTGAGTTCTGCTTCCCCAGGAGCCCCTGTACAGGTCAGCCACCCCAGCCTTGGCTTAATGACACACTCAGGAAAAGGATCAGGGCAGGGTTGGCTGTGCCGCCGGTTCCATCTCCCTCCCGCCCCCACGCTCCCATTCAACTGTCAAGGGGGGGGTGCTGATCTGAAGCCAGCAGACACAGGACTGGCACGGGCCACGGACTTGGCCACTTCCTGACAAGAGGCAAGCAGCAGCACAGTGCCAATGGCCAGACTCATGGCCCGCCAGCTCCCTGCAGTGCAACAGCGAGGGGCCAGGCTCCTGTTCCCAGCAATAAGACGCACATGAGCCAGGGCTGGAAAACAAATACTTTATGGACGAGTCACGTTTTCACAGCCTGAAGGTGGAGGGAGTTTCTTTCAGAGAGGAAACGGCCCAGGGCCAGACATACAAACCGGGTGGGATCCCACCGTGTCTCCCCCTGATTGAGGATGACTTGGGAGAAGCCGAGCATGGGTCCTCCCCCCCCCCCCCCCAGCCCACGCCAGCAGCAGGCGGGACGGTCCGGGCAAGAGGCGAGCGGGAGGAAAGCCACAAACGCAGCCGACGGCTTCCCTCCCCACCCCGCCTAACACAGAGCAGCTTCAGCAGCAGAACACGCCGGAGAACGGGAGCCGGGCCCTGACTCCAGTCAGCCAGAGCGCTTGCCCACACCCAGCCGGGCCGCAGCGGTTAACCCCCCTCCCCACCCACCCTAGAGCCTCAGGCACAGCCTGAATTAGGGACTCAGGAGTCCCAGGAAGGGGCCAGTAGCTGACTGGATTGAGACAGATGTGCTGAGCTCTCCCACCACCGCACGCTGATGACGGATGACACGGCCCTGTTGGGGGGGGACACGCAGTATGCCCCCCCCACCCAAGACACTGGAATGGCTCTACCAGTGATACTCAATTAGCTGTGCCCGCGGGCTGATGAGAGAATTTTAGGACAAGAGGCAGCTGCCCATAAAGAAAGACCTTGATCTGCAAGGGAAGCAGTAGCCTTCTGTCTAAGCAAGTCTACGTCAGCCTCCCTCCGCGGCGTGGGAGAGGGGACGCCGGCGCTCTCCGGCAAGTGGTGCAGAGAGTGGGTGGTGGGAGGTCAGGGCAAGGCAGACGGCCCAGCGAAGCTGCTCGTCCGTGAAGCGATGGGGGACCTGGGTTGTTCACAGTGTTCATGGGGGACACCCAGATTCGCAGAGGGACGGTGATCCAAGCACTCTCCCCTGGATGGCTAGATCTACTGAAACCGCGCGGCACCTGGAGCCCAGAAATCACCATAGCCAACTTCTCTGAGTTTTGCCGAGACAGCCGAGTGTGGAAGCCTTCTCATGGCTACCTAGAAAACTCTCTCCCTTCCTCCATTGACTGTTCTTTGCTTCAGAGGGGAGAGGTCCCCCGGCAGAGACGGCACCCAGGGCATGAACAAAACAAATCTGCTGCAATTTTAACCCTCTCATATCGCAGTGGAAAATTCGTGGCCAGGCGGTTTAGGAATTCTGGCGTTGTCTTCGTCAAACTTCCACCTGGAGCAACACCACAAGGGGGAAACATGCAACGGCTCGTCAAGCTGTCCTGAAAGCCACCTGCTTCTTCCCAAACAGATCCCCGACACGGCAGGCATGGCCTTGGAGCAGAGGAAGCAGCCAGTAATGGGAGCGGACATCATACAGAAATTCCAGAACGAACAACCCACGTGGGGCGTGTGGTCTGGGAGAAAGTCTATTATTCCTTTTCAAAGCATGTAAAACCTCTCTCACACCCCTTACGCCACCATGCGGCAACAGGCCTGCGCAGTTCCCTGATCTCATCACAATCCAGGCGACGCTCAGCGTTACAAATCCACGGGGAACAGACGTGGCTCGGAACACAGAATGGTTTGCAACGGAGCGTTGACTTAATGCAGCTTTGAAAGCGAAGGGAGAGGCTGCTTCCCCGTTTGGTTGGAGGAATCGACGTTTAACACAGCGCTGGGCAGCGCTTGGTTGGTTTGGTCTTTGCTGCTGCCCCATGACCCGTCTCCAGTCCCAAAGGAGGGTGTGGGTGAGCACGCAGGTTGGAATGGTGGTTCTACTGTACCCGTTGGTTTATTTCAGGTCCCCAGATGATTCACTGTTCAGGACAGTCTGGTGAATTTAACATACCAAAGGAGAGCAAAGTCCTTCTCCTTCCCTGCCATGGAGGGGCCTGTCAGTAACAGAACCGTTGAGACTTTCTGCAGAGCTAAAACTTCCTTTCTTCTTTCCACAAAAGCACACTCTCCTCCAGCACGCATGTCTAACAGGATTCGGCACAAAAACGCTTCCTTGAAAATGTCCCCGTCACAAACTCCAGCAAACAGCCGGCGCTGGATAGCGTCACTGGAATGGCTCGATTCATCCACAGCAGGGGACGTGGGTGTGTCTGTCCACACGGCTTTCCGACGGTAAAAAATGCCTTCATGCTGCCGTGGAATCAGACAGGGGAACCTGCCTCCTGTGGTTCACAACGTTGTCTTAGTTTTTACCTCTGGCAACAAATCCTCCGGCATTTCTAGCGGGCGCTCCTTTGTGAACGCGCCAGCTGGGAAAGGCCTTTCCTTTGCACGAGCACCCGCGTTCTCCATTCTGCTTTTTCCTGCACTGCTGCTGTCACGAGAACGACATTTGAAGCCCAATACGGAGACTTCAGGCTTTTGGTTTTGCCACCTCTCGCAAGCTGGCCCGGAGGACAGGCCGCAGCAAAGGGACTTGGATTCCTCACCCCGACGACCTTGCAGACGGAGACAGAAGTTTGGCACACGCAACCCAAAGGTTCTGGGGTAAACACGAGGCGGCCCAGCACAGAGAAAACCCGCTGTCCGGTCTGGGTTAAAAGCTCCGGTTTCCACCGCGGCCGAGGCAACATTTAGTCCCTGACAAGAAAGCGGGCCGCGCCCTTGCTCAATCACAGCCGATGCTCCTACCAGAACCTCAGATGGGGGGAGCTGCTAAGACAGGGAGAGGCAGCACCTCACAGCCTCCCCAAGTACACGCTCACATTTTAGAGGGCAAGCTGGCGGGCCGCCTATTGAGTATCACTGGCTCAGCAGTTTCCACGCGGGTGGCGCGGTGGTTTGAGCCTTCGCCCAGCCACCTTACTGTGCTCTTGGAGGGGGTCGGGGTGGGCTGCAGGCAGAGCAGAGGCAAGAGGGGTGGCAAAGGGGCGCAGCGATACACCGAGGGGCCGCACGTGGACAAAGCAAATGGGGTCTGGCTGCTGCTACGCCCCCAGCGCCATTTCAAATCCAACCCGGCAGCTGTGGGCCGGAGTCCCCAGACGACTCGCTCTGTCCAGGCCGGGCCAAGATGCGCTGCTCTCAGCCTGCGGCGGGGGTACCAGAGACCGGAGCCCCAAAGGAACCAGACATGAGCCCAGGGGATTTAGGACCCCAGACATGACCGGCTTTCAGACCTTGGGAGCTTGTTGCTTTGGCAAACATCGGACCCTTGGTCTCTTCCCGTCGCTTGAGCATCGCCATGGAGACGGGCCTGGGCCAGCCTCGGCCAGGGGGTGAGCAGCGGGCACTTGACGGAAGCCGCCGTGGCTGTGTACAATGGCAGGGGCCCTTTGCCACGTAGCCCCAGGGCAGGGGGGGGCAGGTAGCGCGGGCGCACGGCTCGGGAAGCAGGGCTCAGCGCGCGAGGCGCATGGTCCTGGGACGAGAGGAGAAAGTGCTTCGGCCCCGAGGGGCCCGACTGGCCACGGTACAGTGCTGGGAAGGGAAGAGAGAGAGTCAGTGGCCCAGCGGAGGACAGGCCTCTCTGCCCCCAGCACCCCACTGCCGGAGCCCACCGCACAACCAGCCCCGCAGGAGGCCCCGGACGGGCCTGGCTGGCCCCTCCTGTCCCCCGCTTACTTGCGACAGGCGACCTCAGCAGCTGCAGGGCGGCTTGCTCTGTGCTTGGGCCCCGCGGGGCTGCTTCAGGTGGCGCAAGGAGGTGTCGCCGTACTGGATCCCGGAGCCCATCCTCTCGGGGTCCAGCTCACCTAGGCGGACAGAGCAGCGCTCAGCAGGGGGGAAGCACGACACCACCCCCCGGCTGCGGGGGGCAGGAGAGAGGTGTCCCCAGACTCTTCTCGGAGGGGCAGGGCCAGCTGGGGGTATCCCAGCTCAGCCAGGCACCCCGTGGGCTTACTCCCCTCCTCACAGACTCCAGCAGAGCCGCAGGGCAGGAGCAAACCCTGCTGGAAAGTCCAGTGATCCCATGGCAACCGGGCAGCTCAGCAGCCCGGAGAACGGGTCACACACCCACCTCCTGCCCCTTGGGTATTTCAGCGAGAGACTGGGCCATCTCAGGCAGGGCCTGGCACAAGCGGAGAGGGCATCTCAGGCAGGGCCCGTGCAGCATCCGGCACAAGGCGGGGTCTCAGGCAGGGCCCGGCACAAGAGGGGGTGGGGGGCATCTCAGGCAGGGCCCGTGCAGCATCCGGCACAAGGCGGGGTCTCAGGCAGGGCCCGGCACAAGGGGAGGGTGGGGGGCATCTCAGGCAGGGCCCGTGCAGCATCCGGCACAAGGCGGGGTCTCAGGCAGGGCCCGGCACAAGGGGAGGGTGGGGGGCATCTCAGGCAGGGCCCGTGCAGCATCTGGCACAAGGCGGGGTCTCAGGCAGGGCCCGGCACAAGGGGGGGTGGGGGGCATCTCAGGCAGGGCCCGTGCAGCACCTGGCACAAGGAGGGGGGGCGTCTCAGGCACGGCCTGGCACAAGGGGGGAGGGCGGGTCCCAGGCAGAGCCACGCATGGGCCTGTCACAGCCAAGGCTGCAGAATAACGTGCCCATCACTCATCGTTAGAGACGAGTTTCCCATCCTGGCTGAGGCTGGACAGTTCGGGCTCCGCTGCAGCCTCGCCCGCCCGCGGGCCCCGCTCCCCGCCGCCTACCTGACTCGATTTTGTTCAGGATGTTCCTTGCACATTTTAGAAAAGCTTCCTCCACGTTCTCCCCGGTCAGCGCGCTGGTCTCCAGGAACATGAGTTCTGCCCGGGGCGAGAGGAGTAGCAGGTAACCAGCACGCAGTGCGGCTCGCCCAGCTGGGAAACTCTGCCCACGCCGCGAGGAGCCGGGCCTGCCGCCCACGGCCCGTTGGTGCAGCTTATGCCCCGGGCAGCGCCTGGCACGTGCAGAACGGGGCCCGGTCCCACCCGGAGCATCCAGTCAGGCCATGTGGGACACAGGGTAAGCGCCCCCTGGTGGCCACCCGGTGCCGCTGGCTGCCCGCAGCTCCATGGGGCAGGGGTTCAGCAAGCAGCCCCCTACCCACCCCCAACGGCATGGCAACAAAGCAGCCTCCCCGCACCAGAGAGGGGGACGGAGGCAGGACGGGATCCCTCACGAGTCCTTTGGGGCCTTTAACCCTGGCCTGGCAAGGACGGCAGCGTTATCACCCACGGGGCAGACGCCGGCTCGCCTCACCAGCACCGCCTCTGGGCCCTGAGAGCGCCCCCTGCCCCCTAGCACTACCCGAGCCCCTGCCTCACTCCCTTGCCCCCCAGCGTCCCCTAGCACCACCCTGGGGCCAGCCCTGCCTGCTGGAGGAGAGCGCCCCCTGCTGAGCCCTCTAGCGCCACCCTGGGGCCGGCCCTGCCTGCTGGAGGAGAGCGCCCCCTGCTGAGCCCTCTAGCACCACCCTGGGGCCAGCCCTGCCTGCTGGAGGAGAGCGCCCCCTGCTGAGCCCTCTAGCGCCACCCTGGGGCCGGCCCTGCCTGCTGGAGGAGAGCGCCCCCTGCTGAGCCCTCTAGCGCCACCCTGGGGCCGGCCCTGCCTGCCCTGGGAGGGCCCCACACCACTGTCAATAGCTCTCTACCCCGCTGGACCCAGCTTGGCTGTGGGGGGACTGCAGGACCCTCACACACCCCTCTGCCCCAGGCTCATGGGGAAGCAGGCCAGCTCTGAGAAGGGCACATCCATGAGGAACGCCCCCCATGGAGAGGGCCCGCCAGGACCAGGCCAATGGGCCCCCAGCACGCCTGCTGCCCGCCCCCCGGTACCATTCTCTTGCGCGAAGCGGGAGGCTTCCAGGAAGGTCACTTCCCGGTCGGCATCCAGGTCCCTCTTGTTCCCGCTGAGGATGATGACGATGTTGGGGCTGGCAAGCGTCCGGGCATCCGTCAGCCAGTTGGTCAGCGCATTGTAGGTCTCCCGGCTGGAACACAGGGGGCCGGGGGCAGCCACTTCTCGTCAATCCCAGATCAGGTCATCGTCCCCCCCCAGACTGGGGCCTGTCCCCCATGCTCAGCCCCACGTGCAGATACCCCACGGGGGCTTGTCCTGGCACCATGGCTTTAAGCTAGTGCTACCTGAACCCCCGGCCAGGGAGCCCTGGACATCCCCACGGCCCGGCCCCGCCCGCGGGAGCTGCCCGGGCACCGACCTGGTGATGTCGTACACCAGCAGGGCCCCGGCGGCGCCACGGTAGTAACTTCTGGTCACCGACCTAGAGAGAAAGGAGAGACACTCAGCCGTCGGCCAGCGCCGGGGATGCAGCCCTTCCATGGGCTCTCAAGCCCCGGAGCTCGGACGTCCCAGCCCGCCAAGCCAGCAACCCTGTCCCCACGGTGAAGAGGGGTGCTGGGGGCCAGCCGGGGGACAGGCAGGGCATGGGGGGGTGGGTCTGGTGCCACCTCAGAACGGCGAGGTGGGTTCCTCGCGGACGCTGGCCCACCTGCCCCCAGGCTGAGACGGGCGATCGACCCCACAAGCCTGGCAATCGCCAACGGGGGGGCACCCCAAGGGGGCCAGGTCACAGCCCCCTTTGCCCCTGGGGCTGGAGCAGAGCTGGCTCACCTAGATCCCATCCTAAGCCACCCACACAACCCAGGGCAAGGTCAGCGGCACTCCGCAGCGGGCCTCCCTCAGACATGGCCACACACTCGGGGAGACCTGTTGCTTGGGGCTCCCTGACCCCAGAGGAGCTGAGGACGGGCTGCCCCGCCTGCCCCAAAGCCACATGGGACCCTGCCAGCGCGCAGCCCCGGCGAGGAATCACGTTCTGGGCCCCCGAGTCTCTGTTAATCACACCCCCAGAGGCGGCCCCACAACAGGACAAGTTACACGCAGCCAAGAGCTGGTGGCTGGACGGCAGCGTGATCTAGTGGGTAGGACACCGGACTGGAACACAGGGACACCGTGCTTCACTCCCAGCTTTGCCACGTGGCCGCAGGCAAGTCCCCACCCCTCCGTGCCTCGGTTTCCCCTCCCATCCTTTCTGAGTCTTGCCTGTTTACCACGTAAGCTCTGCAGGGGAGGGACTAGATACAACGAGGGTCCCCCATCTCGGTGGGGCCCTTTAAGTGCTGCCGTAATACCACAGCGGAAATGCGGGGACGGCTCCGGGGCTAGGCCCGCGTACAGCATCCCTCCTGCTTCCAGACTCAGCCCCACACAGGCCTCTCCCCGCTGGGTAGCACCGGTGTAGAGCGTTGTGCTGTGCTGGGAGCCATCCGCCACGTCCCACCCCAGAGGGGGCTGCAGCGCAGGGGGAAGCGACCCCTGTTCACGCCTGCTGCTCACACCAGGCTGCTGGACACCCCCCCCCCCCAATATTTTACTCAGTCTCCGGAGTGAGTCTGGAAAGGCAGCTGCCACGGGGCAGGTTCCTTGGCCGTCACTCCAGATCCCTGGCAAACTCCCCCTAGCTGTTACCTGAACCGTTCCTGTCCCGCCGTGTCCCAGATCTGCAGTTTCACCGTCTTCCCCCCGACGTTGACCACCTTCGACCCAAACTCCACGCCAATAGTGTGGTTGGAATCCTGCTTGACTGGAGGAGGCAGAGAGCCCAGGTCAGCGGCCCGCAGGCAGGCCCCCCGGAACGAGGAGCCTTTGGGTCTAAGAGCGGATCCCCGAGAGCCACGGCCCAGCTGCAATCGCGGGATTCAGCCCCATGCAGTCGGGAGGGCTCAGCTGCCCACACAGAGTGGCGTGGCGGGGCGGGGGTAGGGTATAACTTACAGGGTTTTTAGGGCTGCCTGAAGTGACAATATTAGCAAGACAGACGCTCAGTACAGACCAGCTCCATAGTTCTGCTGGCACCCCTCACTCGCAACCTGCAGCGCCTGCCCCCCCCAGCCCTGGGCTCCCCCAGCCCTGCCGGTGCCCCTCACTCCCGACCCGCAGCCCCTGCCCCCCCAGCCCTGCCGGTGCCCCTCACTCCCGACCCGCAGCCCCTTCCCCCCCAGCCCTGCCAGTGCCCCTCACTCCCCACCTGCAGCCCCTGCCAGCCCAGCCCTTGGCTTTCTCCTTTGATTTTAAGCACCTGTGGCAGCTGAATGGACAAGGAGAACTGCCCTTTGTCTGGGGCAGGGCAGCATCCCAGGCAGGGGACAGGGCTTAGTGGAGCATCCGTGGCCCCCGAGTCTGCCACGCTGCTGTCACTTCTCCGCCAGCCGGCAGGTGGAAGCGGGCAGCCCGGCATGGGGGTCTCCTGCTCAGAGCGGGCTGCAGTGCACGTTCCAGGCAACCACGTGCAGGCTCCTGGGCCTCCCATAAAAACCAGCTGCCAGTTGCCCCCACGCGGCTGGGCCCGGCAATCCTGCCCGAGCAGCGCTCACGGACCCCTGCGCTCGCCTCCCCGCCCCGGGAACAGTGCCAGGTGGAGCCAGGGGGTGGCTTGGGTACAGCCTGTGAAAACACGAGGGTCCCAAGCAGAGGCAGACGGCGTTCGGATCGGTCCACGCCGCTCCCAGCCCCACGGAAGTCACGGCCCCTCACAAAACACAAGCACAACGCGAATGCTGGCCCCTGCCATAACCCAGACAACTCTGTCCGCACAGGGAGCCAAAGGGGCAACAGAGAGAACACGCCAACAGCTAGAAGGCTGGCGTGCAGGCGCGTGCTTGCCAGAAAGCTCCCACTCCATCTCCTTAGCACGGTTAAGCAACCGCACAGCCCTGTGTGAAAAATCAAGCGCTGGGTGGATTCTTTACCAGCCTAGGGAACAGGGATGTGAATGGTTAGCCAGTTAACCGGTAAGCTCCGGTGCCCGGCCGGAGCGGCCTCTGCCCATGGTGGGCGGAGGGGGAGGGGGGGCCCCACTCCTGCCCAGCGGTGGTGGGAGTGGGGGCTACTCCAGTTGGGCCATGGGAGGAGGGTGGAATTGCTCCAGCCCAGCCAGTGGCCCTCCCGCCTACGTCGCCTTTAATTGGTTAACCAATCAAACAGGACTTCACATCCCTAAAGCCGACCTTTCGGGAGTTAAAGAACAGAGCGGACCCCAAATTCCACTGCTTTTCCGGCAACGACTGTGCGGTGGGATCTTTCCCTTGGGAGGTGCTGTGGAGCGTCTCAGGTATTAGGAAGCCCACGGGATCACAACAGAAGTGAGAGAAGGCTACTTACATTTACTCTCAATGAACTGATGGAGGAGACAGGATTTCCCGGTCCCCGCACTTCCTATCACAAGGAACTTGAAGAGGAAATCTGTAGAGCAAAAGAACCACACTTGTAACACTCGGGGGGGGGCGTGGCGGAGGCGTGTTCTGTGCAAGGGGTGACAGAAAGCAGCTTCTTCTCAACCCCTGTTCAGGAACCTGCACTGGATGCGCCTTGCAAGTCACCGACTCTCTCTGTGCCCCAGTAGAAGAGCCCCTACCCCCTCCTTTTGCCCATCTGAATCTTGTCTAGTTTGACCGTAAGCTCACTGAGGAAGGGGCAGTCTCGTGCTAGGAGCATGTGGCTTCCGCTGCGCCAGGCGCTGTACATCTCAGCCTGATGCCTTTTAGCACCGCTGATAAGTCACCAAATGGTTATTTGCACCCCCTTCTGTGTTAGCCCTCGTCCTGCTGCTCACAGCCCGGCACTGAGGCAAGCTGAAGAGATCTCCAGCAGCCACCAAGTTATAACAGCGCTGGGGCAACCAAAGCACCAACCCGGACGGCAGAGCAGAGAAAGGAGGCCCCCAGGCTTAGGGATAAGGGGCAGACTGGAAGAGCTTTGAAAGGATCTCACAAAACTAAGCGACTGGGCAGCAAAACAGCAAACGAATGTTAATGTCGATACGTGCCAAGTGAACACACAACCCCAACGAGACATGTAAAACAATGGGAACTAAATTAGCTGCTACCACTCAAGAGAGAGACCTCGGGGTCCTTGTGGCTAGTTCTCTGCAAACCACTCCCATGTGCAAGGGGAGCCAAA
Organism: Pelochelys cantorii; assembly: GCA_032595735.1. Classification (NCBI taxonomy): domain Eukaryota; kingdom Metazoa; phylum Chordata; order Testudines; family Trionychidae; genus Pelochelys; species Pelochelys cantorii. Next base: position 3,033,834 of record CM064358.1, on the reverse strand, counting down.
AGAGCAAACAGCGTTCGGAATCATTAAGAAAGGGACAGAGACGGAGAGAGAGAATAGCTTATTGCCTCCGTGTAAATCCATGGGACGCCCACAGCTTGAACCCTGCAGGCAGGTGTGGCCTGCCGCATCTTAAACACAGGTATCTGGGCATTGGGAAAAGTTCAGAAGAGGGCAACAAAACTCACGAGGGGTTCGGAACAGCTGCCGCGTGAGGAGAGATTCATCAAACTTTTCAGCTTAGAAAAGCGGAGACTAAGAAGGGATACGGTAACGGTCGAGCAAATCGGAAGACGGGACAGTGGGTAAGACGGACCCGGCACGTTCTAAAGCCAATCTGACGGATGGATTTCCTGGAGTGTGCCACATCGGCCCCCTGTCCCGCAGCCGGGCACCAGACAGAACTGTGCAGCTGTCCCTTGGAAAGCCTCCTGGTGCAGCAGCCTCCGGAGAGAGCTCTTGGGCTGAATCCCATACGCTCCCTGCAGACGCCAGCTCCTTCAGGCTGCTTTGCAAGGAGCGATCCCTGGCTTGGGTTCAAACCTGTTAGCAGTGGCACGACGCTGACACCTTGAGATGCCCTGCTGTGCGGTGCCCCCCCCCCAGAGAAAGGCCTTGTTCACAAGCAACAGCTCATGCCAGACCAAAGCCCGGTTTACACCCTACTCACTAGGCCACACAGTTTCTTCAAAATCCCCGGCAGACAAGCGAGAGAGGGGATCTGAAAAGCCAGCTCGCTTGCACTGCTGGGAGAGGACCGGAGCCCTTGGCCGATGTGTCCAGAGCCTGGTCCCTGGGCGGCCGCCCCCTGAAAACATCAGGCCAAATGCCCAGGTGCCGTCAAACATTCACGCCTCTCGGAAGCTCATTTCGGGGGGGACGGGGGGGGGGGAGGACCAGCCCAACCCAGGCCTGGAAGAAGCCAAACAGCACATAGACATCTCTGTGCTGGAGAGGAGCACCACTGAAATAGACGGGGAGAGGTCAATTTCTTACCACCTGCATTTGCACTACTGCAGCGCACAGCGAACCCCACCCCCCTTGAGAGAGAGGCGCAGGGACGCAGATGGCCCCAGGGCTGGGGCCTCTGGGCACCCACCCACTGGCAGAAAAGCCTTTTCCAGATGGGGAATTGGAGGCGTAGAGCAGAGGCGCTCTCAACATCACAGAGGGAGTGTCCGGCACAACAGGGAACCAAGCCCGAGTCCCTCCCTCGAGTCCGGGTCCGGTCTCAGGCTGCTTGTTTACTCAGCTCAGCATACTGGACTGGGGCGGCTTCACACCCCACTCACACTCTTGCACAGGAGCACGGCCATGTCAGCTGTGACCACGGCTCCCGTGGCCCACCTTGTAGGGAAGTAAGAATGTCGTCGATTAACCGATTAGCAAAAGCCTATCGGTTAATGCTGTAGACTACACGCATTTCCCTCCCCCCCCAGTACATTTTTTAGCAGGCTGGCCAGCAGCCTGGCTCAGTCCTGGCTTGTGCCAGGTATGGGACCTACCCCCGCTGCGGCTCTACATTTAAAGTGTATTAGGAGCCGGGCGGGCAGGCAGCCTGGCTCAGTTCCAGCTCGTGCCGGATCCGGGAACTCAGACCACCCCTCCGCCCCCAACAAGGGCTGCTGCCATCCTGCGCTGGTGCCTCTGTATCAGAGGCAGCAGCGCACGGCAACAGGCAACCGGTCTGTGAGAGGAGCTGGTTTTTAAACTGGCTCCCCTCATGGACCAGCTCCCGCCTGGCCCCCCGCGCTGCTGCCTCTGATACAGAGGCAGCAGTACGGTGCCAGGGGCTCCTCAGGAATGGGGCCGGAGTACACTGGCTGCCAGCCCCACCCGCACAGATGATAGAATAGTCGAATGACTGATAAGAATTCATGAGGTGAATTGACTATTCAATTAACTGATATTTAACAGCCCTAGCACCGTGGCTAGCGCAGACAGCTCTGAGGGAGGTACGAGAGGCCCCATGTGGACCAACGGTGGAACAATGTACCAGCCGTGGTCTCAGCCCACCATATGTATCCACCTTTGAGCGTCTAGTCTTCTGCACAACCTGAGGGCATCAAATCCCAAACGCCCTCGCAATGCAAGCAGAAGCGTTCTCACTGGCTTCCCGTCCACGCCAGAGAGCCCGAGGCCAGGAGAGAGCGTTGGGCTCCCAGAACCACAGACATAGCGGCCTGGCAGGGACTGCAGTAAGTCATCTCGGCCCACCCCCTGCACTGAGGCCAGGCTAAGCAATCTAGTCTAACCCCGGGCACAGGATTTCCCCACAGCAACACTTCCTCTTTGAGCCACGGCAAATCTCTTAGCAAAACCTCGCCCCATGATGTGAAACAGCCGGCGATGAGAACACATCACCCCCCCCTTGCTAACTTAGCGATCCATGCTAGCTCGAGAGAAAGGTTTTCTCCGGCAAGCAAACAATCGGCCTTCAGTTAGTCAGTTCCCAGCGTTACCTCATGTACAAGGGAAATATTTTAGATGCTCTTTCCCAGTAAGCATCAACGGCTTTAGGTCTCCTATCGCCTAATCTTAAACCCCGGGACCATGCCCCAGGGAAACCTGGGCACAGCAAACAGAAAACCTTTGCCACGATCAAAGGGAACTCCGTTATCTTGAAACCTTTCAGAAGCACAAAAGTACTTTCAGCCCTGGCACCTGCCTCTTGGCGGGTGTGTGTTCACCTGTGTCACGTGGCCAGGGTGCCGCACAACACACCAAACAGGCAGCAGCCGGTACGGAGTAAACAGCGGGCACAGTGAAACCGAAGAGATGTGAAGTGCAGGGCAAGGCCCAAAGAAAACCAAGCAGAGAAAGATTTCCCCAGCTCCTCCAGCGAGTCACCAGCAAGATGATTTGAAACAAACTCCATCCTTGAACAGCCCCGCAGCAAAGGTCTGAGGGCCAAGCCTAGCCAGCTTTGTACGGAACTGGCTGGGGCAAGGTGATTGCTGTACTGAGGGCGCAACACCAGCCCAAGCCTCTGCAGGCACACAGTGACCCTGGGACCAACACACCGCACAGTTGTAACTTAGACACCAACGCAGCGACAGAAGGGGCTCTTCTGCTGGCCATGCACTACCCGCATCGGGGCTTGGGCCGGCCCGACTGTGGCTCGCAGGCACAAATTTTCCACCTCCCACGGTGACGGAGGTGCACAGACCCAACTTGGCAGTGTAGACTCGCCTTATACCTGTAGAAGTAATGCAGCTGCCCCTTCCCATCCAGCAATGGGCCAATCTAGAGGAGCTGCATCAATTCGACAGGGCTTGTAGAGCGGTAACTAGCTGGTTTAACTTCACCCATGCAGTTCCAGCACTGCAAGTTGCGTAGGGACAAGGCCCGGAGGTTTTACTTCAATGCTAGCGGCCATCTCGCTCTCTCCCTAATAGAGGCGCCCTGTGTGTTCTCATCACACGGTACATGTTCCTACTAGCTGCTTCCTCCCATCCTACGTCCTTACATAGCCACAGGCCGTCCTCCAAATCGCCCTAATGCAGGGGGGTTAAACTTCTCTTCCTCATGACCCAGTTGAACAAAATCGTTGACGCCGCGACCCAACGTGATTCGCAAATCCCCCGGCTCGCGCCTGGCACAGCCTGCTGGGGGATGGGGGTCTGCAGGGGCTCAGCTTTGCCCCAGAGGTGCCCCCTTCCCCTCCCCACTCCAACCCCACCACTCCTGACACTCCTGTTCCCTGCAGTGACACCCCTGTCCCAACCGCCCCCCCCATCCCCCGCCACCTCCCACAAACCCACCTCCTGCCCCCCCTCAATGCACCCAGCTGCAGGGCATGCACTCCCCTTGCTTTAATACCCCCGGACACAGCTCGGGCCCCCCCCGCCCTGCACCGGCTCCCCCCCCCCACAGAGCTCGGGCCCCCCCCGGCCCGCGCGGGCACCCCCCCTCCACACAGCGCGCCCCCCCCGCGCCTGAACCCCCCCACAGCTCGGCCCCCCCCGTCCCCTCACACAGAGCTCAGCCCCCCCCCATGCCTGCACCCCCCCCACAGCTCGGCCCCCCCCGGCCCCTCACACAGAGCTCAGCCCCCCCCCGTGCCTGCACCCCCCCCCCACAGCTCGGCCCCCCCCGGCCCCTCACACAGAGCTCAGCCCCCCCCGTGCCTGCACCCCCCCCCCACAGCTCGGGCCCCTCACACAGAGCTCAGCCCCCCCCCCCGTGCCTGCACCCCCCCCCACAGAGCTCGGGCCCCTCACACAGAGCTCAGCCCCCCCCCCCGTGCCTGCACACCCCCCCACAGAGCTCGGGCCCCTCACACAGAGCTCAGCCCCCCCCCGTGCCTGCACCCCCCCCCACAGCTCGGGCCCCTCACACAGAGCTCAGCCCCCCCCCGTGCCTGCACCCCCCCCCACAGCTCGGGCCCCTCACACAGAGCTCAGCCCCCCCCCGTGCCTGCACCCCCCCCCACAGCTCGGGCCCCTCACACAGAGCTCAGCCCCCCCCCGTGCCTGCACCCCCCCCCACAGCTCGGGCCCCTCACACAGAGCTCAGCCCCCCCCCGTGCCTGCACCCCCCCCCACAGCTCGGGCCCCTCACACAGAGCTCAGCCCCCCCCGGCCCGCGCGGGCACCCCCCTCCACACAGCGCGCCCCCCCCGCGCCTGAACCCCCCCACAGCTCGGCCCCCCCCGTCCCCTCACACAGAGCTGAGCCCCCCCCCGCGCCTGCACCCCCACAGAGCTCGGCCCTCACCGTAGCTCTCGGACATGCTGGCGCCGGCGCGGGGCAGGGGCCGAGGGGCGCGGGCGGGATATGGCGGCCCCCAGGATCCACCAATATGGCGGCGCCCGGCGACCCGGCCGAGGGAGGCGCTTCCGGGTCCGTGCGTAGCCACGCCGGCGTGCGCGTGACGTCAGACAGGGGCGGGGGGCGGGGCTTAGAGGAAAGGCTGGTGGTGGGCGGAGAAAGGGGCGGGGCTCGGAGCCAGGACTCCTGGGTTCCCTCCCTGGCTCTGGGAGTGGAGGGGGGGCTAGTGGTTAGAGCAGAGGGGATGGGGGCCAGGACTCCTGGGTTCCCTCCCTGGCTCTGGGAGTGGAGGGGGGGCTAGTGGTTAGAGCAGAGGGGATGGGGGCCAGGACTCCTGGGTTCCCTCCCTGGCTCTGGGAGTGGAGTGGAGTGAGGGCTAGTGGTTAGAGCAGAGGGGATGGGGGCCAGGACTCCTGGGTTCCCTCCCTGGCTCTGGGAGTGGAGGGGGGGCTAGTGGTTAGAGCAGGGGGGATGGGGGCCAGGACTCCTGGGTTCCCTCCCTGGCTCTGGGAGTGGAGTGGAGTGAGGGCTAGTGGTTAGAGCAGAGGGGATGGGGGCCAGGACTCCTGGGTTCCCTCCCTGGCTCTGGGAGTGGAGGGGGGGCTAGTGGTTAGAGCAGGGGGGATGGGGGCCAGGACTCCTGGGTTCCCTCCCTGGCTCTGGGAGTGGAGTGGAGTGAGGGCTAGTGGTTAGAGCAGAGGGGATGGGGGCCAGGACTCCTGGGTTCCCTCCCTGGCTCTGGGAGTGGAGGGGGGGCTAGTGGTTAGAGCAGAGGGGATGGGGGCCAGGACTCCTGGGTTCCCTCCCTGGCTCTGGGAGTGGAGTGGAGTGAGGGCTAGTGGTTAGAGCAGAGGGGATGGGGGCCAGGACTCCTGGGTTCCCTCCCTGGCTCTGGGAGTGGAGTGGAGTGAGGGCTAGTGGTTAGAGCAGAGGGGATGGGGGCCAGGACTCCTGGGTTCCCTCCCTGGCTCTGGGAGTGGAGGGGGGGCTAGTGGTTAGAGCAGGGGGGATGGGGGCCAGGACTCCTGGGTTCCCTCCCTGGCTCTGGGAGTGGAGTGGAGTGAGGGCTAGTGGTTAGAGCAGAGGGGATGGGGGCCAGGACTCCTGGGTTCCCTCCCTGGCTCTGGGAGTGGAGGGGGGGCTAGTGGTTAGAGCAGGGGGGATGGGGGCCAGGACTCCTGGGTTCCCTCCCTGGCTCTGGGAGTGGAGTGGAGTGAGGGCTAGTGGTTAGAGCAGAGGGGATGGGGGCCAGGACTCCTGGGTTCCCTCCCTGGCTCTGGGAGTGGAGGGGGGGCTAGTGGTTAGAGCAGAGGGGATGGGGGCCAGGACTCCTGGGTTCCCTCCCTGGCTCTGGGAGTGGAGTGGAGTGAGGGCTAGTGGTTAGAGCAGAGGGGATGGGGGCCAGGACTCCTGGGTTCCCTCCCTGGCTCTGGGAGTGGAGTGGAGTGAGGGCTAGTGGTTAGAGCAGAGGGGATGGGGGCCAGGACTCCTGGGTTCCCTCCCTGGCTCTGGGAGTGGAGGGGGGGCTAGTGGTTAGAGCAGCTGGCAGTCACATACAGTGTTCAGGGCAGTGAGTGTACCCTGCTCTCCACAGGCTGGTCCCGTAACATCTGCATCCTCCCCCTACAGCCCTTGTCAATAAACCGTGGTGGGTGATTGGGCGTAGCCCCTAGAAATGCCCAGGACAGACTCTCCCAGACTGGGACAGAACAATTGTGAACCGGGCCACCCTGAGGCAAGATGGATCTACACGTGAAATTGCTTTGCCTGGGGGGGGGGGAGAAGGAGGGTCGCCTCCCCTTCCCCACACCAATCCTGAGCAAGCCCTGCTGTGCCAAGAGGGGGACAAGGAATTAAACCTAGTTCCATTTTGTCCAGCTTTCTCTGTAATCCCAGCATGGGGTGCCTCTCTCAGGCTGGAGGGAGAGGGGTCTGGCATTTCCACAGAACCTCCCAGGTCCCCACATCAGTCCGCGCCAAGAATGAGGGGGATCCCGTTGCATCCCAGAGGGGGAAACTGAGGCACGGAGCAACAGCAAGAACTGAGACTGTGTGGCGGGGGGGGGGGGGGAATCGGCACGGATGGCAGAATTAGAACCCAGGACTTCCCCGGCTGCTCGGAGACTCCCTCTCTAGCCAGCTCCTCTGAGTGTAGCAACAAGAGTTTTCCCTGCTTGGCACTGAGATGCAGCCACCGCTGGGGCGGAGCAGCTGTGCGCGCAGGAATCTCCCAGACAGCAGGGACACGCGGCCATCTGAGCTGCGGGAGCTGTGTGACAGCTGCACAGGAATGCTGAACCGAACTGTGCAGCCAGCGCTGAGATGCGCTCACCTCTGGGGTGGGGCATGGGGGGACCGTCGCGTTGCCACACCAAGAGACATTTCCATGGGAAGGTGTAAAACTGCAGTGAGGCTTCTGCAACGCAGAGAATGGTGCAGAGGCCAGAGGAGCGACTCAGCCGGAGAGAGGCCTTTCTGCCTGGACTCCTGGGTTCTAACCCTGGCTCTGGGAGGGGCGTGTGAGCTAGTGGTTAGAGCAGGAGCGCTGCGAGCCAGAACTCCCGGGTTCCTTGGCTTCTGTGCCATGGGGCTAAGGATGAGGTGGCTGGCATGTGTCTGGGAGAAGCAGCCACCTCGATTGGGCCCTTGGCATGAAGGGCCAGGCAGGGGGAGCACAGGGTAGGGAGGTCTCCCCCTGCTGCTGCCTTGGGCAGCCCAATGGGGTGGGAGTGGTCACTGTATGGACACTGATGGGTCCCAGATCTGCAGACACGGGCTCTGCCCCAGGTCAGAGGAGCCTCCCGGGTCTCACCAGAGCCCTGTAGCCCCCACCCATCTGTGTTCTTGCTGCGGGGGGGGGTGTGCACGAGCTGCAGAGGGACCGCTGGGCTGGTCCATCTCCTGCTCCCCCCACCTTGCCCTAGAGACCTGAGCCCCACAAGCTCCTGCCTTCCCCTCGCTGGAGGGGGCAAAATCGGCCTCCCCAGCGCAGCGCCTTCAGCCAGGCGAGGAGACGGCGCTGCGGGCAACGGACATCATCCCCCAGGGAGACAGGAGCTCTCCTGGGCTCCCCCCCACCTGCAGCTCTGCAGATACCCCCCCCCCAGCCGCCCCCTCAATCCTGACCCACAGCCCCTGCAATCCCAGCCCTCCCTGGGCACCCCACCCGCCTTCCCCCCCAGCCTGGATAGGACAGGGAAGGCTGCACCCTGGGAGTCGCGTGGGACCTAGTGGGTGGAGCAGGACTCCTGGGCTCTCTCCCCTCTCCCCCCCCAGCAGTGTTCCCAACAGGAACCCCTCCCCGCCTGGGGCTAACGGCTCCAAGGAGCCATGAGGTGCTTAGCAGAGGGTGGGGCCAGCCAGAGTCCCCAGTGCCCCCTCCAAGAGAGACCAGCCTAGGCCCAAGCTAGGCAAGTACCCAGGACTCCTGGCTCTAACCACTAGCCCCCACTTCCCTCCCTGAGCCAGGAGAGAACCCAGGAGTCCCGGTTCCCCACTGCCCTGGCACTGCACGGGCCGGGTGCCAGGACCCACCCAGCTCGGGCCCCTTCCCTTATCCACAGGCCCCAACAAGCCCTGCCCCGCAGGGGGGAGGGGAGGCGCAGGACCGCTGGGCGCGGCAGGTAGCAGCAGCTGTACCATGGACTCCCTGTACCTGCCAAGCAAACACGCCCTCCTTGTGCTGGGGGAGAGGGGCAGCCACACCCCTGCCAGCCAGTTCCTGGAACAGCCTGGGGGGGAGGCAGGGCTGGGCCAGGGCCAGGGGGGAAATGAGGGTTGAAGGGATCCACCCATATGGCTCCCTGCAGTCCGGGAAATCGAAGCCAGCGGGCATCTGGTAGATGGGGGGGTGGGAGCCAGGACTCATGGGTTCTCTCCCTGGCTCTGGGAGGGGAGTGAGGGCCAGTGGTGAGAGCAGGGGGTGCTGGAAGCCAGCTGCTTTGCTTTCCCCATAGTTGATGCTGTTGGTTAGGGGTCTGGGGTCAGACCCGCAGCGGGCAGCCGCTGACATCGCTCCAGTTAGATCCTGGCCTCTCGCCCAGCCAGGCAGGGTTTTTCCAGCCTCATGGCCCAGATTCCTGTTTTCCAAAAAGCAACTGGGGTTTGCCCCGTGGAATCCAAGCTTCCCAGTTCCAAGAAAGGCTCCTGAGAACCTAGAGCCATGGGGGGTGCTGAGCAAGGGGGCAGAGACAGGGCAGAGTCCTGTGGGGGTATAAAACCCCAGGAAATCTACCCACGGGGGAATTTTCTGCAGGGGATTCCCTGCTTCCGAGTTCCCCGCCCCCTGTGAGGCGGATCATTATGTGCCAAGAGCCACAGCCCAAACTTGTAGCAAGATGCAGCCAGCTCTGGGGTGGGGCACAGTGAGCAGCAGCCGTCTCCCAGCAGGCCTCCCCTCCCCCCCTGGAGATCCCAGCCCCCACATGCTACCTCTCTCCTCTCTTTGGGGCACCCCTTTGCCCAGGCATTGGAGCAGCACTGGCAGAGGGATGCAGCCAGCTCTGGGGTGGGGCACATCAGGCAGCACACAGCTTCCTGCACAGATTTCCCCCCCCCCCATCACTCCCTGACCTTGGGACGAGAGGCCCCAGCGCCCAGGCTCTGGGGCACCCCACAGGCAGGTCTGGGGCTGTTGGCTCAGCTTCCCCCGTTGACAGGGCAAGCTGGGGCTGCTGCTAAGACTAGAGCCAGCTACAGCTTCCAGTAGGGACCACGGCGGGGGAAGGACAATAAAAGGAATGTGACCCCCCCCCCGGGGAGCCGTCTCTTCCCTGCACCCCCGTCAGCTCCCAGAGCCAGGAGAGAACTCAGGAGTCCTGCCCTACCCCCCTGCTCTAACCACTAGACCTGGCCCTCCTCCCCTAGGGGATGCTGGCAGTACGTAGGCACTGACATAGTCGACACTCCCACTGGATCTCTGGAATGCTGGTGCCAGCTGGCTGGTCCTGCTGAGCCTGGCACCGGGTCCTGGGCCCCCCTAGCTGTGGGTTCACCCGACTAGAAGTGAGCTGAGAGAAGGGATCTGGCCAGGGTGAGACTAGCATGCTCAGGTGGTGTCAGGTTTCCTGGGTTCTCTCCCTGGCTCTGGGAGGGCAGGGGGGGCCAGTGATTAGAGTGGGGGGGCCGGACACCAGGATTCCTGAGTTCTCTCCCCAGCTCTGGGAGGGCAGTTTGGGCTAGTGGTTAGAGGGGGGGGAGGCTGGACACCAGGATTCCTGGGTTCTCTCCCTGGCTCTGGGACGGCAGTGGGGGCTAGCGGTTGGGGGGGGGGTTGGACACCAGGATTCCTGGGTTCTCTCCCTGGCTCTGGGACAGCAGTGGGGGCTAGTGGTTAGAGTGGGGCTGGATGCCAGGATTCCTGGGTTCTCTCCCCAGCTCTGGGAGGGCAGTTTGGGCTAGTGGTTAGAGTGGGGGGGGCTGGACACCAGGATTCCTGGGTTCTCTCCCTGGCTCTGGGACGGCAGTGGGGGCTAGTGGTTAGAGTGGGGCTGGACGCCAGGATTCCTGGGTTCTCTCCCCAGCTCTGGGAGGGCAGTGGGGGTTAGTGGTTACAGTGGAGCCAGGAGGCTCTCCGTTCCTGGCTCTGAAGCCACTGGCTCCCTCCCACCCTAGAGTACAAAAGCCCGGGGGAATGCCCTTTCTACCCGGTCTAACTGGGCACCCGCCCTGGGCAAACACAGGCAACTGCCGGCCCTAACCTGCAGGGACGCCGAGGCGGAGGGAGCCCAGCCCAGCGCTGCATCCCCAGCTCTTGGCAAACCTTGGGCCTGAGCCAGCGAAGGCCACAGCGGTCACCAGCCTGGCGCTGGGTGCAGTGGGGCTCAGGCCCCACACTCTGCTTGGGGGGCTCGCTGGGCACATGTAGCAGGTGCTGCATGCAGAGGTCTGGGCAGTGCCCAGCTCATGGGGGCCACTGGGCTTGGGGGAGCAGCTTGCACCCCATCCCATAATGCCCCTTTCAAGCCACGGGTCAGACCCCCAACCCTCCGCCCACAACAGCTCCTGGGGGAAATTCCTGCAGCGCTTGCCCAACGCAAAGAGATTTTATTGCTTACAGGCATTTTAAAGAACCGACAGATGGACGGACACCTCCGCCCGCCCCCGGTGCACTCGGATCAGGAACCAGGAGCCCAGGGGCAGTTATGGGGGATGAGGGGCAGTTCAGCTGCACCCCCACCCCAGCGCCAGCTGGAAGGACCATGCTGGGTGGGGGGAGACAGATCACAGCCCCCCCCCGCAGAAGGCAGCCAGGTTCCTGCACTCCCTACAGGGGATAAAATCACCTTTTTGCCCTTTGCCGGCTGTTTGAAGGCAGACCCCCCCTCCTGCAGAGCCCAGACTGGGGGTGGCACTGCCCAGCTAGACCCTGCATGGGGTCTCCCACAGTCCCCCAAGGGGAGGGGCACAGGATGTGCAAGGACATAGCTGGTGCTGAAGACCTAGAGGCCACGGGAGGGGGCTGAAACGGGGTAGGGGGGGATCCCTGGGCGAAACCCCCCTTTTGGCCAGAGATGGTTTATACTAGTGCAAAAATAGCAGTGGGGGGCAAATGGGGTGCAGCTGCCCCCCCCCAGAGACCAGCCTCACAGCTGGGAAACTCCAGTCCCTGGACACAGCTGGCTCCAACCCCCCAAAGGCAATGTCCTGGCAGGGGAGGGGCCAACTAGGGAAACGGGGGGGGGGGGGCAGAGCCCCCTGCAGCACAAGCAAGATGGGTGCAGTTCAGGGCCCCTCCCGTACCCTGGCCAGTCCCCCACAAAGCATGCAGCAAAGGGGGGTTACCAGGACAGTTGGGGGGTGGGGGCTGGTTCTGCCTTGCCCCAGTCCAGCAGGGTGATGCCCTGTGCAAATCAAAACCCTTTCCTAAAGGGCCGTTCCTGGGGGGGGGGGGGGGACTGCCGGTTCCCCAGTCCCCCCCACACTGACCGAAGGAGGGATCCAGGCCCCAGGGCTCCCTGAGACAGGCTGCCCTGCATGGGGCACTTGCGGGATGAGATTCTGCCCCCCAGCACAGAACCAGCCTCTGCTTTGAATTCGGATCTCGTGAGTCTTTGTGCAGCCATGGATGGGGGGAGGCACCCAGGGCCCATGACACACATGGCATAGGGGGAGGCGCTGCCCTGGAGCCTGGCACAGCCCCCCACAGGGGACAGGGATTCATTGCACACAGCTTGCCACAGAGATCCCCCCCGCAACGTCTCTCCAGTCTTTGGGGCGAGGCCTCAGCGCCCTTTGCCCAGACTCCGGGGCACTCCACAGGCAGCTGTGGGGCTACACCGGTCAGCAGTGGCCTGGGGGCTCTTCCCTCCATGCCTGGACAGAGCCATCCCTTCTCTGCCCCGCGGGCCTGCGCCAAAGGGTTGCCGTGGGGCAGGCTGCCCCATCGCCCCGGCTACCGCACGCAGACGTACTTCTTCCACCAGGCCTTGGAGAGTGCCCGCACCCTGCTGGCTGGGCCCCGGCCCCGCCGGCCCTGGGTCTCGGCGTGCCGCAGCCCCGCCAGGATGGCCGTGTCGAACACCTCCTTAAGGTTCTGCTGGGTGAGCGCCGAGCACTCCAGGTAGCCCACGGCCCCCACTTTCTGGGCCAGCGCCCGGGCGGCCGGCTCGGGCACCGGCTTCTCCTGGCGCTGGGCCAGGCGGACGAGCAGCTGGGCGTCCTGGCGCAAGTCAGACTGGGTGCCCACCAGCAGCAGGGGCACGGCGGGGCAGTGCCGGCGCAGCTCCGGCACCCACCGCTCCCCCACGTTCTCGAAGGAGGTGGGGGCCACCACGCTGAAGCAGAGGAGGAAGACGTCCGCCTTGGGGTAGCACAGTCGCCGGAGCGGGTCAAACTCGTCCTGGGATGGAGAGAGTCCCGTGAGTGCTGCTGGCCACTCCCGCACCTGCCCAGCCCCCATGCTGGGGGGGAGGGGTCACCCCGGTGTCCCCAGGGGAGGGGAACAGGGGCCCTGAGAGAGAACCACCTTGCTCAGGGTCACAAGTGAATCTGGAAATAGAAACCCACCCCTGCGCCAGTGCTCTAACCACTAGACCCCACTTCCTCCCAGAGCAGGGACAGAGCCCCGGCTTGGGCTGCCAGGGAACCACACGGGCAAGGCTGGCACCTCGCCCAGCAGTCCTCTGGGCTGGGGCTGGCAGAAGGTGCCAGGGCTGGGGCAGGGAGGGGGCTGAGCGGCTGCTGGGCACTGGGCAAGGGGAGCTGCCAGCTGGGCTCTTACCTGCCCCGCTGTGTCGCAGAGGTGCAGCCTCACAGGGGTACTGTCCACCTGCACCACGGCTGCAAGGGGGAGAGACCGAAGGGACCGTTACCCCCGTAACCAGACCCCCTCCTGCCCCCGCCACACACATGCCAGGGACACTACGCTGCACAAAAGCAGGTCAGTCACGCTGCTGGGAGAGCACCCGCCCCCACCCACACCCACCAGCCTCCACAGCCCTCCCAGCGCTAGGATAACCCAAGAGCCCTGGCTCCCAGCCCCTGCTCTAACCACTACCCCCCACTCCCCTCCCAGCGCTCGGAGAGGACCGAGGAGCCCTGGCTCCCAGCCCCTGCTCTAACCACTACCCCCCACTCCCCTCCCAGCGCTCGGAGAGGACCGAGGAGCCCTGGCTCCCAGCCCCTGCTCTAACCACTACCCCCCACTCCCCTCCCAGCGCTCGGAGAGGACCCAGGCGTAACGGGGAGGGTCCCAACCCTGGCGGGGGCGGCAGAGCCCGCCCGGAGCCCCCCCAGGGGCCCTACCCGAGAAGCGATCCAGCGCCGTGGGCACGTAGCGCGCCGGGTACCCGTTGGCGCTGTAGCTCACGGCCAGGCTGGTCTTGCCCACGGCCCCGTCGCCCAGCAGCACGCACTGCAGCTCCAGCCCGGCGCGGGGCGCCGCCGGGGGCCGGTGCGGGGGCACCGGGGGCGCAAGCGGGCACTCGGGCAGCAGCTCCTGGGGGGGCATGGTGCGGGGTGGGGGACTCGAACCGGTGGCGCCAAGCGCGCCCGGCTCCAAACGCTGCACCCGCGGGCTTGCGCCCCGCTCGGCGCTTTATAAACGCGGCTCATTTCCCTAACCGCGCCCCCAGCGGGGCGGGGCCTGGCCGGGGACACGCCCTCCACGTGGGGGGTGGCGAAAAGAGAAGGAAAGCCAGGTTAAGGGGGGGGGGGCCCTGCCTAGTCACTCCAGGGGCCCCTACCAGGCACGATAGCGCCCTGCTGTGGCCTGAGCCCCCCAACTCCCTGCCCCCACATCTGGGCCCTGAGCCCCCCAAACTCCCTGCCCCCACATGATGCGCCCCAGGTGGCTGGTTGCACTGTGGGGGGGCACATCTGTCAATGCTCCCCCTGCCCCAGCCAATGGGGAGGCTGCCCCCCCCCCCACACACCCCCTTGCACAATAGGAGGAAATGGCCCCTCTCTGCAGAGACTCAGGGGGAGGGTCTGCTCCAGCCCCCTCTGCCCCAGTGTGTTTGGGCACCGCGGGCCACACGCCTGCCCCCGGGAGCGCAAACAGGAAGGCTGCGGGTGCTGAGCGCCGCCTGTTATTGGAAACAGGGCGGCGGAGCGGGGTGATTGCAGGCTGGGGTCAAAGGGCCGCAGGCAGGGCCCTGGCTCCAGCGAGCGGTGCCTCTGTAGTTCCTGCAAACAGCCCCTGCCCTTGGCTGCCAGACAGCTCGGAAACCACGGGGGGGCTCACCCTGGAGCCTGGGCAGCACAATCAAAGGACCTGCTACAAAGGGCGGGGGGGGGGGCTGATCTCAGCCAGGACAGCAGCTGGGTAAACAGGGGGCTGATTTGGGGGGACCCCGTGCAGCCCCCACGGCAAAGGGGACCAGGCTGCTGGCTGAGTTCCTCGCCGCTGCCCTAATTCGTACAATAAATCCACAGCCGCCGTTCCTGGGGGAGGCTGGTGAGAGCCGCACACTCGCCCAGCCAGGGGGCCAACGACAGGAGCCAGCTGCCGGGAAGCCCCCCTCCATCACCAAGAGGCAGGGGGAGGGGGGCATGGCCCAGCTTTGGCACAGGTTGCCAATAACCCGGCTCCACTCCGGGGAAGCTCTTGGCATCTGCAGAGAGCAGCTCCCCGAAAGGTCACAGCCAGCCTGGGCTGCAATGCCAGGCACTCGGCGAACCCTACCACCCCCCAGGAGCGAATCAGCACGGCAGGGCCAGGGCCAGGCACCCCGCATCCCCGGGGCACCCCGCTGCTCACAGCCACTGTGCTCGCCGCAGGAGGGAGCCACCTCCGGCCAGCCCTGGCCACAGGGCAGCTCAGCTCAGAGCAATGGGCCAGAGAGCCATGGGGCTGGGACGCAGCCTGGCTGGGTCCTAGCCCCTGCTCGGGGGAGAGGAGCATGTACCCTAGATGGCATGAACAGGTGGTAAACTAGCTGGCACTAAGCGCCCGTTTGCCCATCCCACCCCCTGCCCCGCCAGCCCTAGCAGAGGTCATGGCCCTAAGGCAGAAATCCCCCTTACCCCCCCGCCTGCCCCCCTCCCCAAGCCCCAGCTCTGAGGGGCAATGCCCCATGGAGGGTGTGTGGCACACAGAGGACAGGGCAGCCAAAAGAATCTGGGGCAAGGTGTATGAGATTTCTATTTCCAGCTGGGCTCTGGGGGGGACAGTACTGTCTGCAGCAGCCTGTGTGCAAGGAGGAGCAGAGGCCGGGTGAGGACAGAAAGGGGCTGGGAACGTACCCCTGTGCCTCGGCCCAGCTCAACACTGGGGGGAACCGCTCCCCCATTCCAGCAGGCTATGTCCCCCCCCCCATCCAGCAGGGCTCACTTCACGAGAGGCATGGGCTGGGCCAGCTCCACTGTGAACAGCTGCCCCTCGGTCCGAGATCCCTGGGGAGGAAGCAAGAGCAGGGGAGGATGGCGGCAGGTTTGCTGTATAGGGGTTTATTTAGCATTGGCCCCCAGGCACGGGACAGGAGCAGGGAAGTTGCCCCTGGACCAGAGCAACCAGCCCAGGGAAACGTGCGGGGTGGGCTGCCACAGCCTCCAGGACAGCAGCGGGGTGCAGGCCGAGTGCCCGGCCCTGCCCCTCCCTGGGCAAGGCGGCTGGGCCAGGATCCAGGCCAGCGCTGGGAGCCGGGGGCGAGGCAGGACTCACTGGCAAGAGAAATCCCATTGCTGGAAGGGAAGAGATTAGAGCCGTCAGAAACCAGCCATTTCGGGGAGCCTGGAATGGGGGGGAGGGGGCTGGGAACCAGGACACCCAGCAGCCTCCCCCAGCAGGGGCTTGGCCCACAGAGCAAAGAGGCTAGCCGGCCCCACGGCCAGCCACTCCACGTGGTCTCTGGGCAGCGCCTCCCTCCCCCACACTGGGCACCCACCCACCACAGCTTGGCTACTCACATCGGTTTTGACCTGCACCTTGCCAGGCTTCAGGTACTGGCTCTCCTGCACCACACTGCTGGGGAAGAAGCCCAGGCGAGCGGGGTGCTCCCCGTAATAATCCCCCTGCACCTAAGGGGAGGAGATGGGGAGGCTCAGCCGAGGCACCAAGCCCCCACCAGCCCTCCCACCGGAGAGCTCCAGCCTAGGCAGGGCAAGCTCCCCCCACCCTCCAGGGACCAGCCCCCCGAGGCACACAGCAGCCCCCTCCGCCCCTCCTCCAGAGGACACTGGGCTGAGCTAGGAATTGGTGATGGGGGCTGAGACAGGCTTGGCCTGATTTGCAGGCACGGGGTGGGGGAAGTCAGGTCAGGCCCCTCCTCCAGCTTTCTCCTTCCCCTCCCCCCAGGGCATGAAACTGAACCTGTGGAACTCCTTGCCAGAGGATGGTGTGAAGGCCAGGACTTTAACAGGGTTCCAAAGAAAGAGCTAGATAGCCCTTGATGGACCTAACCTCCATGAATCTGTTAGCCAGGATGGGTAGGAATGGTGGCCCCAGCCTCTGTTTGTCTGGACATGGGTGACAGGGGAGGGATCACGTGATGATTTCCTGTTGCATTCCCTCGCTCCAGGGCACCTGGCATTGGCAGACAGGACCCTGGGCTGGATGGACCTTTGGTCTGGCCGCTCTTATGCCAGGATCTGATACCCCAATGGAGCAAAGGGAGCCACTTTCAGGGCTCTGTGTTGAGCCACCCAGCCAGCCCCCACCCTGAAAATCCCCCCCCCCCCGCCAGCCGCAGCAGGGGGTGCCCAGCCACTCACGCTGCCGCCCCAGAACAGCCGGCCCCGGCCCTTCAGCTTGGAGAAGACATAGACGACCTGCCCACGCTGAATGGAGAGGAAGCGGCAGTCAGGGGCGATGTAATCCTGCACCGCCACTGCCATGGAGATGGGATCTGGGGTAGCGGGAGGACAAGCAGGTCACTGTGTTGTCCCCCCCTGGGACCCTTCCCCCCAGGCCGCCCCCCCAGCCAAGCAAGGTCCTGCCTGAGCCCAGCCCTTAGCAAACCCTCCCCAGCAGAAAGGGGAGCAAGTAACTGGTTACTCAGTTACCCCATAAGCATCACCCCCTCACATCCCCCCTCCCCTTCCCCCTCCAGGTTCACTGCACCCACCTCCCCAGAGCATGGCCCTGCCCCCAGCCTCGCCTGCTAGACACCTACGGCTGCAGTCCACGTCCGCACACAGCTTCTTCTCGGCCAGCTTGCCCAGCTGGGGGCCCCCCTGCAACAGCCCCAGCAGGGCGAACAGCAGAGCGGCCTGGGCCCAGCTCCGGGCATTCGCCATGGCGGCAGAGGCTGCGGGCTCAGAGTGACCCGGCTGCGCTTCTAGTCGCCGCCCTGAGCCCTTTTCAGAGGCCGTGGGAGAAGCTACCCCGTTGCAGAGCAGGTGCCAATGCATTCCACAGGGGGGCAGTCTAGCACCCACGGCAGGGCCATAGCTTGCCGAGGACTTGGGGACACCCTGCCGAGCTGTGGCTGGCCCCAGGCAGCACTGGGAGGCAATGGTCTCCCCGCTTTTCCGCATGTGGAATACATTGTTCTGTGCACCACCCGGAGAAACAAAACCGAGCTGTCGGCCTTCTGCTCAATAGCTGGGTGGCATCTGCAGCTTTGCTGAGCAGCCACACGAGCACCCAGCTGCCAGCACACATGGCTGCCGCCCCCCCCCCCCCCCGCAGATAGTGCCAATCAACAGCTCACACCACTGCACTCTACACCCCATGGTGCCACATTTTAAGTCTACCCCTCTCACTGCATCCTTGTGACAACTCCAGCTTGCCAGGTGCTCATCCCAGAGGCCAGCTGGGGCTCTGCCGTTCCCCAGCCCCATGGCTCTCCACCTGCTATGTGGCTGCTGCTGCTCCCGTCCATCCCACAGGTGGCTGCACATCCACAGCCCAGGTGGTGTCTTTGCACCCACGCCTCAGGCCACCTGGTGCCAAGGGGGAGGATCCGGCCAAGCCCCCTCTCCCCGGCTCACGTTCTCTCCACCCTCCCGCGTCACTTCTGAAAATCAGCTGGTGCCACAAACTCAAAGCTGGGAGTAAGGCTGGCCAATGACGCAGGGACTGGGGGCCGGCTGTCAGCTAACATACTAGGCCCATTGTGCCCAGCTCACAGCTCAGAGGCTGAGGCCCAGGGAGGGGGTGGTAATGCTAGGCCCTGCCAATGTCAGAGGGCAGAGCTCCTTGCCCCCCCCCCCTTCAGCCCCATGGTGGAGGGAACCCAGGAGCCCCCTTCCCCCTTGCTTTGTGGCAGCAGTGGGATTCTTTCCACACCGCAGCCCCGCCCCTCAGACCCACTGTGCTGAGGGGTAGGGGCGTGTCCTGCCTATAGGGGGCTGCTGGGAAGCATCTTACCACCCCCCCCACCACTGCAGGGTTCCTCTGGACAGCAGGGGAAGGGACAGACAAGCTTTGGAGCCAAGTCACCATTGAAGGGGACCTGCGTATGAGGCTGACCCCCCCCACCACCAAGGGGCGCTGCTGACACTGTGCACAGCACTAGTAAGCTCCCCCCCACAACTCCCAGCATGCAATGCTCCATGCAGGCAGGGGGGCACTCCAGGCTCTGTTGTAAGGATGGGACAATTTGCTCAGCCCAGACAAGCCGACTGCCAAGAGACTTCTGGGATATTGGTGGGGTAATCCCCACGCCCCAGGCTGAGTGTAAGTCTTAAGCTCCGCCCCACAGTGGCTCAGCGCTGCAGCTCAGGAAACTGACTCCCATGGAGGGGAACCTGACGGAGAATTTGCCGGGGTGCCCCCGGGAGCCCAGCCAAGGACACAAGAGCAACGCGGTGGGGAGGTCACAAAGGGAGCTTTTATTGCAGAAGGGAGCTCCAGGTGCAATGTCTGAACAGCAGACTCTGGGTACAATGCTTCAGGAGGGTTTAGCTGCCTCTAGCCGCCCCCCACCCATCCCAGCCACCAGGGCACGGGCTGGCTCCAGGCTCCTTGCAGGCATGGGAAGACAGGCTGGCTCGAGTCACTTACCCACTCGGGGCAGCCAGGCCAAACGGTGCACAAGGGGCTCTGGGGAAGGAAGGGGTTTGGGCTGGAAAACCGGCCAGCCCTGCGGACAGACTTACCTGCCAGGGAACTGGTTTAAAAAGACAGGGGGCTGGTTGAGAACAGACACTAACTGGGGGTGAGGGGAGCAGTCCTGGGCCCCGGGGGGGCTTCACTTCTTGGCAAAGGAAATCTTCATGGCGTTGCTCTGCGTGATCTTGAAGCCCTGGAGGGCGTCGCGGGCAGCACCAGCCTGCACCTCGTTATCGAACTCCACAAAGGCGATGTCGTGCCGGCCAGGCACCAGGCGCACCTCCTTGAAACCCGGGAACCTGAAGGGCAGGACCCAGCCATCAGAGGGACAAGCCCCTGGATTGCTCTCGTGCCCCGCCTCCCGCCGTGCCCACTTGCCATAGCCACGCCCCCCCCCCCCCAAGGGGGTAGCCGCACACAGCACACCCAGGGGGCCCAGGCCCCACACTCACTGATTGAAGAGCATGGAGAGCATGAGCTCGTTGGTCTCCTCCGGCAAGCTGGTGAGGAAGAGGATGTGGTTGGGCGGGTTCTCCGAGAGCTGAGAGGTAGAGAGCAAGAGTGAGGCCGGGAGCCTCACGCAGAGGGGAGGGCTGGGAGCCCCGCAGGGCGGTGCCAGCCAGATACCCACAGCAGGGGCAGTGCCCCAGGGAGCCCCCTCCTCACCCCCATTACCAGGGCAAGTGCCCCCTGATCTCCATGCACCAGCGCCCTCCGGGACTCAGCACTCCCGGCTTCTCAGCTGAGGCCAGCAAGGAGCCAGCAGGGGCAACTGGCCTCCGAGATCATCCCACACGAGCCTCCGAGCTCTCTTCCGCGCCCCACCGCAGCCTGCGCCTCGGAGGGGGAAGAGCCCAAGCCCCACGCCCTGAGGAAGCTCTGGTCCGACCGGGCAGCTCCCAGGCCAAGCTCTATCGTACTCACCTGCTGGGTCGGCGGCATCTGGCCAGGCATCAGCTGCTGAGGGGCCATGCCCCCAGGGGCCATGCCCCCCGGAGTCATGCCAGGTGGGGGGATCATGCCCGGAGGGGGCATATATGGCGGCTGGCCTGCCATGTGGTGCATCATGCGAGGGCCCTGGTTCATTTGCGGCATCCCCTAAGAGAGAGAGAGAGACACAGGGCTCAGCTTCACAGCAAGATCCTGGGTGCAGAGCTGCCCTGGAGCCTTTGAGAGCTGGCAGCCCTGGCACATCCCTGGCACTCACAGCTGCCTGCAGAAGCCAAACACGGCCGGCAGCCTTCACAGCTGGGAACAGCCCGAGACCACACTGGCCAAGACTCCCCCGTGGCCCGAGCTCTGCCTGCCAACCAGCCACCGTGCCAGTCAGGGAAGCTCCTGGTGTTACTCACAGGGACAGCTCCTTGCACCGCGGCCGACACCGGAGCGGCCGTGCCAGGCATCTGCTTCTTGACCGGGGGCGTCTCCTGGCCTTTGGGCTTCCTCTTCTCCCGCTTGCGGTCCCGCTCCACATAGGTGCCTTTCATTTTCGAGATGATGTCAGAGTCCGACTTGGCGTACTGGATCCTCTGGCAGGAGAGACCGCTCATCAGGGGGAACACGGCCAACCGGCACCGCTGGCCATTCCAACCGCACCCTCCAGACCGGCCCCCTCCCTGGGAGGGGAGGGGAGGGCAGCACGCAGCACTTACCATGGGCTTGTCGTAGAAGGGGAACCCCTGCATAGACCTCAAGGCATTTGTGGCACTGCTGATTTCCTTGAAGATGACGAAGGCTTGGCCCCTCATCTTCAGGCTCCGAGACACCAGGATATCCAGGATCTGGCCAAACTGCGAGAAGATGGCGTAGAGAGATTTCTTCAGCTCTAGGGGAGAGACACACGGTTAGGCACACGGACCGGACAGACACCGCTCGACCGCCAAAAGGAGCTGCGCACACAAGCGAGCCACTCCGGTGCTCGCCTGCCACCCCAAAGAGAGGGGGGGGTCAGTCCTCCTCAGGCAGATGGCACCGGGGAGGGCCAAGGAGAACAGCCCCTGCCTCCTCTGAAGTATGTGATGTGGGTACAAGCCCCTCAGCCCACCCACACTGCCAGCCCTGGCCAGGAACTCCCGTGGGAGTTGGCTCACCATCCTTCTTGATCTTCTCGTTGAGGTTGTTGATGTAGATGGTGTGATTGGGGCGGGTTTCCGGGACAGCCATCCCAAGTGCTTCGTAACCACGGGGTCTAAGGAGAAGAGACAGTCAACGGAGGCAACTGAGGCATGGGGATGCTGGCCGTGTGGCTCCCAAGGCCACAGCAGCCCCATGACGGGGGGGGTTTGGCTCCAGGGGTCATGGCCCTAGAAGATCCCCATGGTGCCCTTCCAGGAGCCGGAGCCGTGGGATCCCAGCAGGTCAGGGCTCGCAGGGGTAACACCCCCCCCCCCGCATGCTCACTCGCTCGCTCCTGCCTGGCCCAGCCGGCGCACAGAGGGAGCCAGATCAGCCCAGTGCAGGTGAAGCCAGGCCTTGACTACAGCAAGCCAGATCTGGGAACCCAGCTGGGGCCATGACCTCACCATGCTGCCCCGCCCCCCTCAGTGCTACAGCCCCACCTCCCCACAGCACTACAGCCCAGCCCCCCTAGGGCGCCCACGCTGGGGGAGGGGAGCCAGCACGTGGCTCTGCGCCCGGGAGAGGCCCGGATGTGGGGAGACCCGGATGTGGGGAGACCACCCCCCCCCCCCGCGAACCCCGCCCGGAAAACGCCACCTCCCCCGCCAATACCGGGCTGCCCAAGCCGGGCCCAGCCCCGGCTCCCGATCCCGCGGCCCGATGGCCCCGCCCCGCCGCGGCCGCTCACCGATGGAGCCCGATGGAGTCCGCAGGCCCAGGCCGCCCGCCCGCCAGCCACAGGAGCCGCGCCGAGAGCGCCGTCCGCGTGGGCCAATCAGCACAAAGCAGCCTCGGCCTCACCAGCCTATAAAAAAGCGCGCCTCGCCTGCCCCGGCCAATGAAAGGGCGTCGGCCCCGGGCCTGGGAGCCAATCCCGGCCGTGCCGCGCGCCTGGAAAGAGACCAATCAGCAGCGGCAGGCGTTGCCCGGCCCCCCCCTAAGCCGGGTGGTCGGCAAGGCAGCTCCCGCCTTCTGAAGGGGAGCCGGCCATTGGCTGAGCGCCGCTGTCAGTAGCCGCTGTGGCTGTGTTGATTGGCGGCCTTTGGCGCGCGACCCGGAAGGAAGGGGAGAAACGAAGGAAGCGGGTGGCTGGGGCGGGGGAAAGAAGTGTCCAACCACGTGACTAGACTCGCCCGTCCACAGAGCTGCCCCGCCGTCGCCATCTTGGGGGGGGGGCATCTGACACCACCCCCGGTGGCGACCTCTGACCCCTCTAAGCCACGCCCCCTCCCTTTCCTCCACCAACTGACCCCTGACCCATGCCCCTGGCCTAGTCTGCGCCCTTTGACCTCCTGCTGCCCCCAGCCAGGGCGGGGATGGCCCATAGGGGTGGGGTGCCTGCCCCTCCCCCACCCACTCCCAAGCAGGGCCCTGCCCCTCCCCCATCCACTCCAACCCCCCCCCAGGGCCCTCACCCCACCCCCCAGCCCGGCCCTGCCTTGCCCCCTCCCCCGCCCCCTCCCCCTCCCCCTCCCCCAATGCCTCCCCCTCCCCAGTCCCTGCCCGTGTACGGGGTCGACAAGGCCAAGTTCTTCAAGGCGGCCCTGGAGCGAGCGGCCCCCGCGCCCGGGAGCAGAGACGACGTCCGGGAGCTGTTGAGCCGCAGGACAGCCAGGTGGGGCCCCGCCCGGTCACCCTCCCGGGCTGGGTCCTGCCAGTCTCGCCTGCTGAGCGGGGCTGGGCCTGGATGGGTGACCCGCTCCGTATTTCCCAGCGCCAGGGGGGCCCATGCTGCAGGGAGCGGGTCTTGGGCTCAGCAGACTGGCACTCTCTCCCTTGGCAGGCAGCGCAAGGGGGCGTTGTGGGGCAGGGAGCAGGGCCGGGGCTCAGTAGAGGGGTACTCTGCCCTGGCAAACAGGGCTGGCACTAGGGGCCGCTGTGGGGCAGGGAGCAGGGTGAGGGGCTCAGCAGGGGTGCTCTCCCCTCCCGCTCAGCTCTGACCCCACTTCCCCAGGATGGCCATAGAGATTGGTGTGTTGCTGGAGGTTCCCGTAACTCAAATGAGACATAAAAGTTCATGCCTGGTCTCTGCTCTTTGCTCCAGAGCCCAGGTGTGCTAAACTCCGGTGTCCTGGCCAGGGCCTAACTGGGATCATTCCATTTTGCTTCCCTAAATTCCCTTTGCCGGGCCAAGTGGGTACAGGATCTTGGGCCACTTCCTGTCCCATGGGGTGGGATGTGGCAGACAGTGGCCACATCCCACCCCAGAGATCACCGCAATCCCTGCGGCAGATGAAGTCAGCACTCTGCTTAGTTCTCCCAAAAGGAGGAGACAGGATCTTCACATTAGTCATGCAGAGGAGCCCGCATTGGGGAAGAGGGGCTGCAGGGCAAACGGGCAGTAAGAGCATGTTTGGTTCTTTCTTTCAGCTTTAGCAGGCATTTAAAGTGGCTTCTGTACAACAAGCCGGTGCCTTCCTTAATCCAAGAGGGACCTCAGTGAGTATTGCAACTGCGGGCAAAGGAAGGGGGGAGGGGTATACACATGGACTCGCCCTGCCCAGGGGGTAGGACAGGGGTCCCAGTCCCATGGATCCACAGCTTCCCCAGCTGGCATTTACTCCCTCCCCAAAAGTTGCCAAGAGCTGTTCTGTGAGCATGGCAGGGCCAGGAGCATAGGCCTGGCCAGTCTGGGCTGGAAGGGAGCTGGCTGCTGTTACGCACTGGCTGTGTTACATCAGCGCCTAGGACTCCCAGCCATGGACTAGGCTCCCATCGGGCTGGGTCCTGTACAAACATCCCAAAAGACAGTCCCTGCCCCAGAGCCGTGCAATCTCGGGCTAAGATAGAGCCAGGCCTTGGAGACAGACAGAGCACTGAGTGATGGGAGACTAGGAGACCATGCCAGTGTAGCGGCCAGGGGTCTCCGCACAGCGACAGTCTAACCTCTGGGAGGTGTCCCAGCAAAGGAGAATTTCCCAGAGGGCTGCTCAGGAGGAAGAGGAGGGAGCCGTGTGGATATTTACGGGGAGCTCCGCTCCAGCAGTGGGCGAGAGTTCAAAGGGCCGGGGAAGCATTACTCGCTGTGTCAGAGGGAAAAGGATCATGAGGAGGTAGCACAAGGTCTGACGAGTTGGTCTAAAAGTAACGTCCCACTCGGGATCTGTCCTTAGAACTGTCTGGCCTCTTCCACCTTGAGCAAGCATCCCCAGACAAAGCGGCTGCTCCCCCTAACCCCTGCTGTGGGGGCGAGTGGCAGCCTCCGTGAGTTGTACCTCACACCTTGGAGAGGAGGAATGACGCCAGGAACTGGTGTCTGTGGCCAGACGCTCCCATTAGATCATATCATAGACCTGTCTGCCAAGCCACAAGGGGAGGCGAGAAACGTAGGGAGGCCAGGAACAGGAGGGAGAGGAGGCCGAAGGACACGGTGACCCAGGGAAGCATTCCAAGGTGGGCTGTGCTGCAGAGAATTACCTGTCTCTGAATCCAGCACCGTCGGAGTGGGGCTGGCCCAGCTCAGCCTGGGGACCGGGCTCCCAGCAATGTCTCTTCTCTCCCCCCCCCCCCCCCAGGTGTGGGCTGGTGGCACTGTGGATGGCAGGCTCCCTCCTTGGTCTGTCCCAGGACGTCTCCCTGGAGAGGATCCTGCGGGTAGCGTTGGAGAGAGGCTACACCGCCCAAGGGGAAATGTTCTCAGGTCAGTGGTCACAATCGCCCACGGCGTCGGGGGTTAAAAGCTTCCTCTATGCACCCGGCTGGGCGCTGGAGGGACCCTCCAAAGCCCAGTCCGGGCTGCGACTGGGTGAGGAAGTCCAGTCCCCAGAGAGCCCCAGCACAGGTATGTAACAAAGGGCACCATGGGGCCATGGGAGCTCTGCTCTCGCCATGCTGAAATTCAGGCACTGAGCCCTAGAGCATTGCTGGGGGCCGGCCGCTTTCCCGGAAGGGCTGCTTTGGGCTCGGTGGAGGGAAGCTGGGGCCTGCATAACAGCCTGTGCTGGACCGGAGGTCAGATCCGATGAGCTAATCGTCCTTTCCGGCTCTCTGACTCTGACCCCTGCCTTCTGCCTGGCCGCGGCTCCCAGCTCGGTCCCTCCAGTGAGATTCGTTTGCTTGGAAACTTACAAGCTCCTTGGTTGGGAAAATCCCCACAGCTGGGCTGCTCATTTCCCGGCCGAGGCAGAAGGCTCCCCTGGGAGCCGTGTCTGGTTAACACCGGCCTCGGGTAGAGATCGTGAGACTCTTCTAAGCCCTCAGGGCTGGGGACTCCCATTTGGCGCTTTTCGGGCTCTCACTGTCCAGCATGCCTGGACACTTCTGCTTTCGTTGAAAGCACAAGATCCCTTGGAATCCCGGGGCTCCAGGAGGTGGGGCTTTATCGGGAAAAACACCAGCTCTCCTTGTGAAGGCTGCTAAAATCCCGCATGCAGGCCCCAGCGCTGGGTGACAGCGTGGTACGTTCTCTCTGATTCATCGTCTCAGGCGGGCAGGGACTGGTGGGATCAGCTGGCCCCAGCTCCTGTAGAACAGGGACCACAGGCCTGCCCTGAATTTGCTCCTGGATGAACTAAGCTGATCTTTCCAAACACCAGCCTGTATGGGTTTTAACAGCTCCAGCGACAGACCCCACCGCGACCCTGCCAGTTGCAAATTCCCCTCCCAATTATAGATCTCTGCCCACTTCCTGTCAGAATTGGTTTAGCTTCACCTCTCAGCCAGGGGTTGTGTTCGGTCTTTGCCACTGGCCGTTGGAGATCAAATTGCCATTGCCCATGTCGGATTACATCCCCTGCGGTGGGTTTCCCCAGCGTGCCGTTGGGGTGCCGGTTAGGGGAGCAGAAAGCTGGGGGTCCTGAGTCAAGCTTGGGCTGTGCAGCCAGGGATGGGCCCGAGGGCAGCTTGAATTCCTGTCCCTGCCTATCCCAGCGGCTGACATGGCCCAGCTGGCCGAGGAGGTGTTCCCATGCCGGGCGGAGCTGCTGTCTGGAGGCTTGGAGGGAGAGAACCGGGAAAGGATCCTTCACCATCTGACTGCTGGCTGCCCCCTGCTACTGCCGTATCCTTCCCTTGAGCAGGGCAGGTGTGTCCCTGGCGATGCCCCATCTATGCTGGTATCCAAACTGCAGCTTGCACGGGTGGGTGGGGCTGGTGCGGTTCAGATCCCCCTGGAGAGCAGGCCTGGTGGTGTCATTTTAAAGGCAGATGCGGCTGCTTCTGGGGTGGGACGTGGCCACCATGTCTTTCGTCTCCTCTTCCTGGCTGTGGGGGAAGGGGGAGGTTGAATGTGGAGCAAGTGCGTTTCGCTCTCCTGGCAGTTAAATACACCCCCCTCCCCACCTCGCACCCTTCTCCTGCCTGCACCCTGCCCGTTGGGGGCAGGTTCTGACAACAGCAGATTTCAAGCTCCAGCCCCTCTCCGGTCAGAGGGGTTTAGCGTCTCCTCGCCTGCTTGCGCTGCCATGCGTGCCCAGGCGGGGTGGGCAGAGCCGGGGCAGCCTGCTCTCCCTGCGTGCCCCTTCCTCACTGGCCCGTTTGCCGCGGTTCCCTTGGCAAACCTTAACAGCCGTCCCAGCTACGACGAGGACTCCAACCACGAACCCTGCCAGAGGCGCGGCTTCAAAGCCCACTGGGCCGTGGTCTCAGGTAGGGCCCAGCCCCCGGGTGATGCCCGGCCCCTATGGGAACAGCTCCTGGACTCTGGTGCGCGGGGCTCAGACCCCTCCCGCCCAGGCCGTTTGCCCCACTCCCGGGCAGCTCTCGGGGTTGTGAGCTTGTCCCGATGCCACCCCCAGCTGCCCCACTGGAAGAGCCTGGTGCCCCCTGTTTCTGGGCTGAGGCTGCCCAGCCGCTGTGGGGAAAGACCAGCTCCTAGGGGAAGCTTCCTGGGCGCAGGGAGAAAGAAACCAGCCGAGTGAGTTGGCCTGGCTACACATCCAAGCTCACCACCAGGGGGCGGTTGGTGGCCGGGCATGGGGACAGCCGGCAGAGTTCACAGGGGGCCTGACTTGGATGCTGCCCGCCCCCGTGACCCCTAGGTGTCCCAGATTCCCCGTGTGGGGCTGCAGCACCAGGAAACGGCAGTTACTTGCAGCTGGCTGTGAAAATAGGCTGCTCCGACAGGACACCCACCTCGGGGTTCCCAGCATGAAACTGACAAGCTCCTCTCTCCCGTCAGGAGTCCTGCTGGGCCTCGAGGCCAGCGCCCTCTGCCCAGCCTGCCAGGAGGATGGGGAGATCTCCGGCCTCTTCCGCCCCAGCCCGGCCTCCCCCCCGCCCGCCCCGGAGCACGTGGCGGAGATCTACCTGCTCGCCAAGCAGGGCAAGAGCTGGCGCCCCCAGCTGTGGCGCTACCAGCAGGCGCACGAAAGCAACGCCCAGCTGACGGACTTCTGCCCCAAGCGAGCGGGGGATGGCAAGGTGTACGTGGTGCCCGCCGGCGGCGTGAGAGCCGGGCTCTGCGGCAGGACCGTGCTGCTGTACCCCAGCACCGCAGAGAGCACCCTGGCCTAGCCCCCCACTGCGGCTGGGCACTAGGAGCCGCTGGAGCACTGGGCAAGGGAAACGGTACATGTGCCCACCTGCTGCAAATGCCCTGGGGCCTGCCCATGCCACGAGGGGCAGCAGGGCCTAGTGGGTGGAGCACTGAACTGGGCTCGGGACCTGGCTCTGCCTCTGTTTCCCCTCTGCAAAATGGGCCTAGAGCTGGGCATGGGGAGGGGCAGGGGGTACAATATTCAGCCCCACCGAGGAGAGGGTCACTGGTTTAAAGTGCAGGTGCCACAGGAAGTGCTGTGCCGTGGGAGAGGGAGGGCTATTTTTGGTCCTTCCTGGAGGAACTGTCCCTCTCCCGCCCAGTGACACATTTTCAGATGTCCCAGATTCCCCGTGTGGGGCTGCAGCACCAGGAAACGGCAGGTACTTGCGGCTGGCTGTGAAAATAACTTCGCACTTCCTGTCTACCCTCCAGTGGTAGCTCTTGAGAGCTGGGACTGGCTCTCGGGGCCCGGATCTCAGCCATGATCTGGGCAGTGCCTGGACTCCAGTGGCTGGGCCACACTCAGCCCAACAGGGCCCTGATCTCGGCCGGGGTCTGGGCGGCGCCTGGCCCTACAGTCTCAGCTCTCTACAGCTGCTGTCATCCCCCTAACTTGGGAACTTTAACCACACCCAGCATGTGCAATAAAGACAAAGGCTGTTTGCTTTCTACCACGGGCAGGTTCTGTTTATTGTGACAGGCTCCTGCCCCAGAGGCTTGGCCGTGGTCCCTTGGCCCAGCGCCCCCTTCCCTTCTGCAGGGGGGGGGGCTGCACCCCATGCCGAGGAATGAGCCAGGAGGGTTTATAAATAACAGAGAAGGGACTGAAGGCTTGGACCTGGTCTGCCTGCAGGGGCTCCACTACCAGTTCTGGGTGCACCCCCAAGGCGCTGGGCCACTTCCAGTGCAGCATGTAGGGTGCTGAGTCCTGAGTTCCAGTCCTACGTGAGCCTCTGTGCCTCAGTTTCCCCTCCCATCACTGGTGGAGCAGGCCTTTGACACAAACTGGGAGGAATCGGGGGCTGGGAGATCTCAACCTTGAGAAAGTAACCTGAGCGGAAGGAAGATGCACCCGGAAGGGGAGAGGGACTCAGAGGAGCCACCTTTCGTTCGATTCTGGCTGGTTGCTGCCGGAGCTCAGGATCGCTGAGCTGCTGCCCTCCGAAGCGCTGGTGTCTCCCGGCGAGCGCCCGTGTTTCCAGGGTTGCCCCACCCTGTAAAACAGGCCCCTCAAGGTGCGTGTGACGGGCACTGCTCTCCCGGCCGAGGTGCCTTCCCGGAGGGCAGAGCTGATGGGAGCTGCCGTGCCCATCCCAAAGCAGCCAGCTGGGGCATGAGGGGCCCCCAGTCCAAGCCGGCCCGCTAGCATGTCTGGCTGTGTACAGACTAGGGCAGGCAGGGCCTGCCTGTTGCCCAGAGCCGGTCCGGGGTGTCCGCGGGCGCCCGGCTCACTCCTGCGCCATGGTGCTGAAGATGGCGATGAGATTGTCCAGCCCCCAGAGGTAGCCGTCCTCCCGGTTCCCCTCCACCCACGGCATCCGGTGCGTCAGCGTCTGCCCTCCGGCCAGCGGCACCGTCTTGCCGAAGTCGATCATCCAGACCTTGGCCAGCCCCGTCCGGTCGTGGACGAAGAGCAGAGAACTCCCCACCACCTGCCAGGGGGGCAAACAGCTCCGTGAGTGTGGGGGCTGGGCGCAGGACACGTGGGTTCTGTCCCCACTCGGAGGGGAGGGGTGCCTAGCGGTTAGAGCAGCGGCTGGGAGCCAGGACGCCTGGGTCCCTTATTGCTGTGGGAGCCGTAGGAGGAGGGCGCTCTGGAACCCAGCCCATCCAGGCGCATCACCACGTGGCCGCAGGAGACAAATGTCCTTCCCAGAGACCCAGGGCTGCCAGGCCCCAGCCACGTGTGGACAGCAGCACAGACCCTGTGTCCTGGTGCGCGTGCCCTGGGGTTGGCAGGGAACACCTCCCCCAGCCCCACACCGAGCCAGAACCTGCCTCGTGGGTCTTGAAGAACTCTGACTGCTCCAGCGCCGCCCGCAGCTCCTCCAAGCGGCCCAGGTAGCTTCTCTGGGGAGGGAGAGGGGAGGCAGGGGGTGAGGCCAGCGGGGTGCCAGGGTGCCACGGGATCTGCCCGGAGTGCCCGTGGGATCTAGCCCATCTGGGCTCTGGCCGGGAGGGGAACGCAGCTGGTGCTGGTAATCCAACAGGGGCACCCTTGCCTGGCAGGCGGGGCTGGCCCCAGAGCCCCATTGCTGCAGGGAGCAGATGGGGAGCCCAGCAGGGGGCGGTCTTCCCTGGCCAGGCTGGCCCAGGGGTGATGCTAGGAGGTGCTATGGGGCAGGCGTTCAGTAGGGGGCGCTGTGCTGCAGCAAGCAGCAGGGGGCGCTCTTCCCAGGCAGGAAGGTCTGACCCCAGAGCAGCACTAGGGGTCTCTGTGAGCCAGGAAGTGGGGTGGAGACTCGGCAGGGGGCACTCTCCCTGGCAGGCAGGGTGGCACTAGGGGGCGCTGTGGGGCAGAGAGTGGGGGCTCAGCAGGGGGCGCTCTCCACTAGCAGGCAGGACTGGCCCCAGGGCTGCACAAGGGGGCCAATGGTTGGCCACACAGATTTTGTCCAGCTGCTGCATCCCACCCCAGAGGTGGCTGCATCGCAGCAGCAAAGAGCCAACTGCCCCCCAAGTGAGTTCCGCCCCCCCCCTCCCCCCAGCCAAGACCAACAGGGAGCCCAGGCTCTCACCAGGATGGTTTTGTCGCCGTCCACGAAGTCGGCCAGAGCCTCAACCACCTGCTCCGGCAGCCGCGTCTCCTTGAATTTGGTGCTGCAGGTGCCGTCGGCTTTCTGGGGACACAGAGACCTGTCTGCCTGGGCAGAGTCTGATGCATGCGCCCCAGCCAGACAGGATCCCACCTCCCCAGACGAGGCACCCCCAGGCCGGCTTTCCCTCCCAGAGGTGTGCCTGACCCAACTGCCAAGCCTGCACCCCTCACCACCAGATGTGACCCCACCCTCCTCCAGGCCTGCCACTCCCCCTGCCAGATGTGTGACCCCGTCCCCAGCCAGGCCTGCCACTTCCCCTGCCAGATGTGACCCCAGCCAGGCCTGCCACTCCCCCTGCCAGATGTGACCCCAGCCAGGCCTGCCACTACCCCTGCCAGATGTGACCCCACCCTCTGCCAGGCCTGCTCTTCCCCCTGCCAGATGTGGCCCCACCCTCCTCCAGGCCTGCTCCTTCCCCTGCCAGATATGTGACCCCATCCCCAGCCAGGCCTGCCACTCTCCCTGCCAGATGTGACCCCACCCCCAGCCAGGCCTGCCACTACCCCTGCCAGATGTGACCCCACCTTCTGCCAGGCCTGCTCCTCCCCCTGCCAGATATGTGACCCCACCCTCCTCCAGGCCTGCTCCTTCCCCTGCCAGATGTGTGACCCCGTCCCCAGCCAGGCCTGCTCCTCCCCCTGCCAGATGTGACCCCACCCTCCTCCAGGCCTGCTCCTCCCCCTGCCAGATGTGACCCCACCCTCCACCAGGCCTGCTCCTTCCCCTGCCAGATGTGTGACCCGGTCCCCAGCCAGGCCTGCTACTCCCCCTGCCAGATGTGACCCCACCCCCAGCCAGGCCTGCCACTACCCCTGCCAGATGTGACCCCACCCTCCTCCAGGCCTGCTCCTTCCCCTGCCAGATATGTGACCCCATCCCCAGCCAGGCCTGCCACTCTCCCTGCCAGATGTGTGACCCCATCCCCAGCCAGGCCTGCCACTCTCCCTGCCAGATGTGTGACCCCATCCCCAGCCAGGCCTGCCACTCTCCCTGCCAGATGTGACCCCATCCCCAGCCAGGCCTGCTCCTCCCCCTGCCAGATGTGTGACCCCATCCCCAGCCAGGCCTGCCACTCTCCCTGCCAGATATGTGACCCCATCCCCAGCCAGGCCTGCCACTCTCCCTGCCAGATGTGACCCCATCCCCAGCCAGGCCTGCCACTCTCCCTGCCAGATGTGACCCCATCCCCAGCCAGGCCTGCCACTCTCCCTGCCAGATGTGACCCCACCCTCCGCCAGGCCTGCTCCTCCCCCTGCCAGATGTGTGACCCCGTCCCCAGCCAGGCCTGCCACTCTCCCTGCCAGATGTGTGACCCCATCCCCAGCCAGGCCTGCCACTCTCCCTGCCAGATGTGACCCCACCCTCCGCCAGGCCTGCTCCTCCCCCTGCCAGATGTGTGACCCCGTCCCCAGCCCCACCTTGATGCCCTCGATGC
This sequence comes from Pelochelys cantorii, assembly GCA_032595735.1. Classification (NCBI taxonomy): domain Eukaryota; kingdom Metazoa; phylum Chordata; order Testudines; family Trionychidae; genus Pelochelys; species Pelochelys cantorii. The sequence continues at coordinate 3,001,778 of CM064358.1, read as the reverse complement.
GGAAGCCCAGCGTGGCAGTGGAGCTGAGCGACTCCCTCCACTGCATGTAGCGGGGCTTGAGCACAGCGCGCTGGGCGTGCTCCTCGGGCGTGGGAGCCCCGGGGTCTACCGCCACCATCTTCTCGTACATGTCGTGGCGCAGTCGGGGCCGTTGGCAGGCCTCCCGCAGCTCCTCCTCCAGGTACGTCCTGCGGGGCAGAGTGGGGCTCAACAGGGGGCTCACTCCACACCTAGGCCCGGGCTGCTGGGGGCTAGCACGCCTGGGTTTCCTCTCTGGGACGGGAGTGGGGGCTAGTGGTCAGAGCTGGGAGCCAGGACTCCTGGGATCTCTCCCCAACACTGGAAAGGGAGTGGCAGCTAGTGGTCAAGCTGGGGGGCTGGGTGCCAGGACTCCTGGGTTCCCTCTCTGGGACGGGAGTGGGGGCTAGTGGTCAGAGCTGGGGGGCTGGGTCCCAGGACTCTTGGGTTCCCTCTCTGGGACGGGAGTGGGGGCTAGTGGTCAGAGCTGGGGGCTGGGAGCCAGGACTCCTGGGTTCCCTCTCTGGGACGGGAGTGGGGGCTAGTGGTCAGAGCTGGGGGCTGGGAGCCAGGACTCCTGGGTTCCCTCCCTGGCTTTGGGAAGGGAGTGGGGGATAGTGGTTAGAGCTGGGAGCCAGGACTCCTGGGATCTCTCCCCAACCCTGGAAAGGGAGTGGTAGCTAGTGGTTAGAACAGGGGGCCTGGGTTCTAACTGCCTGCTGCCCCTCGCTGAGTCAGCCTGCCCCTGCCCTGCCGCCGGGCTCCCACCTGACCCCCATCTTGCAGTCCATGATGGAGGGCGCCTCGAAGCCGGCCAGCAGATCCTCCATCTGGTTGTAGCTCTCGCCGTCCTGCTCGGCCGGCCCGAAGTAGGCAGGCACGTGGGGGCGCAGCGTGTCCCGCATGAGGCACTGCAGACACCACTGCTCACGCGCGCAGAACTTCTTCAGCACCCGCCCGTAGGCCCCGGCTCTGAAGTTCCCTGCGAGAGGCAGAAGGGGGGTGATTGCTGTCAGGAGAGCCTGGCCAGTGCCCATGGGACACACGGTACCGTCTTTGCCCCGTGGCCAGAGGGGATGGTGCCCCCCCCAGCAGAGCCACGGAGGCTGCTGCCGGCTCCTCCCCTCATGGCTTTCCCTGCCCGCAGCCCCTCACCCGCATGGCCGGCCAGCTGCACCCAGGGGTAGCGCTTCTTGAAGGACACAACGAAGGGCGACCAGTGGACCATGGTCTTGAGTTTCTTCCACGCCTTGACCTAGAAAGAAACAAGGAGGCGGGGTCAGCACCCAGGTCCCTGGAGCAGGGCCTGTGCAGCTGGCACCATGGTGTCATCTGGAGTGCGAGCGGGGGGAACAGGTGATAGTCCCAACTGAGATCAATCTTAGCCGAGATCAGGGCCACATTGGGCTGGGCGCTGCCCAGATCCTGGCTAAGATCAGGGCCCCATAGGGCCAGGCGCTGCTCAGACCCTAACTGAGAGACCGTCCCTGCCCCATACAGCTCATGGGAAGGTCAGTTCTCCCCACATTACAGATGAGGAAACTGAGGCACAAGGGGACATGCCCAAGGTCACCCAGCATGTCAGTGGCAGAGCTGAAGAAAGCACAAAAAAGGGGGTGACTCCTCCCCCTAACTCCCCTGCAGCAACCACTAGTCCCCACTCCCCTCCCAGAACCAGGTCCCCGGCTCCCAACCCCCCACAAGCATGGCGTACAAGTGGCATCAATCTGACCCCAGTTATGGGCTAGCTCCTCGGCCAGGCCCACCCCCGCAGGCAGCCCCCCTGCAGCCCGTGTCTCTGCGCCGGCCCTCCTTGAGGTCTTGCCCGGAGCCGCAGGGGACGGAGGGTTGTTGCAGGCGCTGCCCCACACCCACACGCTGGCTGCGCGGCCACCTCCGCTTGGCACAGCTGGAGTCCCCAGCCCCCCGCATGTGGACTTTCACCCAGGGCAGAGGCTGCTTCTGGGCTAATGACACCAGCTACCTACGGAGCTGCTGAGAACAGCTCCCACACTGGCCCCTCCGGTCAGGGACAGGCATCAGGCCTGGGAGGGCCAGGCCGGGCCCCTCGCCTCCTCCCCCAGCCCCTGCTCAGTCACCATCAGCTCCAGGCACCTGCGGGAGGTCCAGGCCTGGGCGGCCCCCGGGTGAGGGGCCAGGACTCCTGGATTCCTCCGGGGGGTTCTCAAGCAGACAACCCAGCGTGCGCTGCAGCCAGGGACCAAACCACTCCCGCTGCCCCAGCGTCCCCCTTTAAATAGAAGCGCGCCTGCAGCGGCCCGGGCTGAGTGCCGAGAGCTTCCCCCGCCCCGGCCTGACGCACATTTTCCATCCCAAGCGCCTTGCGGTTTCTTGCTGACTCTGCGCGAGGCGGCAGAGAGGTGCGGCTGTGGGGAGCGTCAAGCCACAGCAAAGCCGAGAGGGAGGGGGGTGATCGGGGACAGGTCAGCCTGGCTGCAGACACAGGAGAGCCTGGGCCAGCAGCGAGGGCACAGGACTGGAGTCCGCACTGCTGGCTCTGCCACTGATGGATGGGTCAGCCCCGGGCAACTCCCTGCATCTCCCCCATGCCCCAGCTCCCAGCAGGGACATGGAGAGAACAACCTGCCCTTTGTAGCTCTGAGAGGGTGCAGTGCCTGGCCCGATGGGGCCCCGATCTTGGCTGGGGTCTGGGTGGTGCCTGGCCTGACGGGCCCCTGATCTCAGCTGGGGTCTGGGCAGCGCCCTGCCTAACTTGATCTCGCCTGGGGTCTGGGCGGCACCTGGACCAACGGGGCCCTGATCTCAGCTGGGGTCTGGGCGGCACCTGGCCCAATGGCGGCCCAAATTTAGGATAATATCAAGGTGCCCCCCTCACGCTCTCCCAAACAGCTACATGGCTGGGTCTCACTTACCTGGGAAAGCAGCTTTTAGAGAACCCCCCCCCCCCAGGGAAGCCAGTCTTCACTGGATCTCCACTCTGCATCCCAAGCTGCCCGGCAGGTAATTCCCCAGCCCAGCCGCCGCAGCACCTGCCTGCCCAACCCTGCCCCCCGTCTGGGTGGCATCAGGGCAGGGCCCAGAGTCAGAGACGTGTCATGGGAAGCGGAGGCTGGGGCGTGCCAGCGTTTCTACCCCCACAGGTTTATCTGCTCTGTTCGCGGGGGCGGCACCCAGGCTGCCAGCCCCTTTCCTGTCCCCCCCCTTCCCGAGAGCTTTTGAGCCACCGGCGCCACAGGGAGCATCACCCAAGTGCTACGGGGGGAAACTGAGGCATGCAGCAGGGCCACCCTTTGACAAGCTGCCGTAGGCTGAACCCATGGCCTGGGGAGGCTGGCCCTGTGGCGGAGGCGATGGGATGGAACCCAGGAGAGCTGGGTCTGCCCCGGCTCCTCGCATGACTTTTCTCTGTGACTCAGTTTCCCCCTTGCGAAGCAGGGATAACGCTGCTGATTAGCTAGCCGCAAACGATGCCCTGTCACCAGCCTCGCCCTGACGGCTGCGAGGCTCGTCACCGCCCCCACAGGGCGGGGGAACCCCAGAGTCCTGCTCTGAATCACTAGGCCCCCCGCTCCTTCCCCATTCACACCCCACTGAGCTGGCAGCCCTCCGAGCCCCTGGCTGGCCAGAAAGCCGCAGCTAGGATCTGCCACCTGGGGGCTCAGCATGTTGGTCATGGGGCAGTCGCCAGGCACAGGGGGGCAGCGGGTTGTTTATGTCACGCTGGTGGAGCATGGGGGCTAGAGGGGCCCACCCCACTCCCTCCAACTGCCCACTGACCTGCCCTGGCCCAGCATCCGCTCTGGCCAGCAAAAGCAGTGCGGGCACAGGAGCACCCAGTGGAGGGTGGGACCCAGCAAGGGGGCCTTTGCTCCCTGCCCCATGGAGGCTTGGTTCGGGAGGGGGGCAGGGAGCCAGGACTCGTGGCTTCTCCGCAGCTCCGGGAGGGGAGTGGTGCCTAGTGGTTGGAGCAGAGGCTGGGAGCCCTGGTTCCCATGCTGGCGGTGGCGGGTCTATCCCTCCTCAGCTTTCGTGGGGCAGAGCTGGCGGGGGAGGGACAGTCGCTGTGCGTGCGGGGGAGGGGGAGGGATGTTTGCTGCCCTCCCCCCAGCCCGGAGCGCTCTCCCCGAGGTCGGAGGCGAAGCCCCCCGCCCCGCGTAACCCCGCTCAGCGCTCGCTGCAGAACCAGCCCCGAGGGGCGCAGAGCTGAGCCGCCAGGGGCCCCTGCAACCCCCCCCCCGCATGGGCCGCTGAGCCATCAGACAAGGGGGGGGCTCTGATTCCCCCCCCGGACAAAAAGTAGCCACCAGACACCTGGGTCCTTCCTCTGCGGGGGGGGGGGACACCTGGGTCCTCTCCCTGCGGGGGGGGGGGACACCTGGGTCCTGTCGCTGCGGGGGGGACGACACCTGGGTCCTCTCCCTGCGGGGGGGGGGGGGGACGACGACGCCTGGGTCCTGTCGCTGCAGCAGGGGGGAGGGGGGTTCGAGCGAGGTTTGTTGCCGGGCAGAGGAAGCTGGGGGGGGGGTGCCCGGCTCGAGGCCCAGCCCCACCGAAGGGCCCCCCCACCCCCAATCTCCGCCCCGCCGGCACCTACCCGGGCGCGGCTCCCGTCCCGCTGCTTCATGGCTCGAGGCGCTGCCTGAGCCGCCCCCTGGCAGCCGGCGTGGGGGGGGGGGGAATAAGGCGGGGGGGGTGACGCCGGGGGTTGCCAAGCAACCGAGCCAGCTGGCCAGGAATTTTCCATGACACCCACAGCAGCCCACCCAGAACACTGTGCACCCCCTCCTCCCCCCCGCGGAGCTGGCAGGGCTGGGACTCTGCCCCCACCGGGCAGCCTCAGTTTCCCCAAATAACAACAGCTCGGGGGGGGGGGAAGGGTTTAGCTCTGATCCCCACTGGGTCTGTGCAGCGCCTGGCCCCACGGGGCCCTGATCCCCACTGGGTCTGTGGAAAAGCCTCAGCAGGCAAGGGGAGAGGAAGTTCATGCCCCCTCCTCGCCCCCTGGGGATTTCTGCTGCTCTGTATTTTTAAGCACCCACATGTGGGTGCCAGCAGCTGTGGGTTCCTGTGGGTATGGGGGAGGGGCACTGGTTACATCATCTGTACCCCTGGGCACAAGTCAGCTTCCCCCTACCCCCTGCAAGCCTCCCCTGCCTGTGGCCAGCTGGGGACCCAGCCATGCTCACCCCAATCTCCAGGCACACCTCTCCCCGGCCCTGCAGCAGCGGGGACAAGAATAGAAACACAGCCCGTCTGTCCCCAAATCAAGGCCAGGGCATAAACACCAGCAGCAGCATCTGGGGAAGCAAACCCAGAACACCCATGAGACAGCCTGTCCTCGAGGTGAGACACAGCCCGGCTGCAACAAAGGTGTCCCCCACCCAGCCCCCTTCTCTAACCACTAGCCCCCACTGCCCTCCCAGAGCTGGCGTGGAACCCAGGAGTCCTGGCCCCCAGCCCTAACCACTAGCCCCCACTCCCCTCCCAGAGCTGGTGTGGAACCCAGGAGTCCTGGCCCCCAGCCCCCTTCTCTAACCACTAGCCCCCACTGCCCTCCCAGAGCTGGCGTGGAACCCAGGAGTCCTGGCCCCCAGCCCCCTTCTCTAACCACTAGCCCCCCACTGCCCTCCCAGAGCTGGCGTGGAACCCAGGACTCATGACAGCCAGTTCTGTGCACTTGCCATGAGATGCCACCTCTCTCCCTTAGCAGAGCAGAGAACCCAGGCATCCGGGTGCCCCATGCTGTGCTCTAACCACTCACCTGCCCCACCTCTCCCCTGGACATGACCTCCAGCCACTGGGAGGTCATAGTCCCTGGGCAGGACAGACCCCAGGCCTGTTGCCTGTGGGGTGGTTGAACAGAAAGCGGCATCGCTGTGCACCAGGTGTTTTTCCTTTCCAGCCTGGCAAGTGACCCTCCCAAACTTCCTGTCACTCACAGAGATGGGGGGGGGGCGGTTTCTCTCTTCCCGTCTGGTGGGGGGAATTTGCCAGTAATCTGTCTCACTTTTCCCGCTGCCCAGGCTGTTTTATGTGGGCCGTGCAGCCAGCAGTGCGGGTGGGGGAAAGGGGAAGCAAACCCATTTTAAAAGGAACCTGGCAGTGTGTGTGGGGGGCGGGGGGGGACACGCTTAGGAGTGAAATGTGGAACTTTGCCTGGACTCAATTGCCTCTCGAGCCAGGGCAGGAACCCAGGAGTCCTGGTGCCCAACCCCCAACCCTCTAACCACTAGTCCCCACTCCCCTCCTAGAGCTGCGGAGAGAACCCAGGAGTCCTGCCTGTGCTGTGCGCTAACCACTAGGCCTCACCTCTTCAAAACCAGCCAGGAAGTTGCTCCGCCAGCTCATGCCAGATTCCAGCGCTTGGGACCAAGATGACAATGAACTGCCTTCCCCTAGGCCTGGATCCTGCCCTCAAGCTCCGAGCCTCTGTCCCCCAGCTCCTTGAACCTGGCGCACGGAGCAAGTTACAGACCCAAGCGGGGGAGTTATTGACTGTAACCCAAACATCCTGAATTCCCAGACCTGCAAACTCCCATCCCCCTTGGTTCTGTTTAAATGTTAATCCCTTGTTTACGTCTGTTTGTTTCCACAGACTGTCAGGGAGGGAACCAGCCCTGATTTTGGCCTGTGTTTGTCCAGCACCTAGCACGGTGCGGTCCTGGGTCAGGGTGAATCATATGACTCATCACCCTAATTTTCTACGCAAGCACCCGCCCCCGGCTCCGGGCGCTGCCTGCCTGGTCCCCCTGCCCCCAACCACACAGCGGTGCAGTTTTAGAGAGACCTTGGCCCCTCCGTCCCCAAGGGAAATCCGACCCAACGTGAGTATCTCTGCCCCAGCAGTGGCCGGCCTGCAATAGCCACAGGCCTCGTCAGTCTCTTCTGCTCATGCCACAGGGGAAATTCAGCAAACAAATCTCCCCAGCGAGCCCAGAGAGGTGTCTCTCAGGTTCCAGCTGAATTGTCCCACATCAGCCTAGGAAGTATCCCAGGCCCCAGGTACCGCCTCTCCCCTGAGTGATGCCGCCCCCCGCCCCCCACCAGCCACCTTCTTCCCCGCGGCTGGCGGAGGGACAGCAGGAGAAGGAACAGGAGCAGTGACTCACGCTGCTGCGGACGCTCCGTCTGGCGGGTTAGTCATGGAGCCGCGGGTCAGACGAGACCAGGACAATCGCCGCCCAGCAGGCCCCCTTCTCAGCTGCTGGGGTCAGTGCTCCCACGGCTGGCACACGCCGGCCTGAGCGGTTCACCCGGGCACTGTCCTCATGGCAGCCGAGGGATGCCACCAAAGGGGCACAGAGCCTGGCGCGAGCCGGCCCCCAAACCATGGGCGCACCATGAAACTCTCTCTCGTCCGGGGCAGCCAGGCCCGGGTCTGCTTTCTAGCAACGCCGAGGCCCCTGCTGCCTTGACTCCCTCCCGCACAACCAGCCCGTTCCCGGGGGCCACGCTGCTGAGACCAGGAAAGGCGCCGTTCCAGTGTCAGCGGCTTCCGGCACACACCTAGGGCTTCGCCAGGCGCAGTTTGCGTCCTGGTGTCGCCTGGAGGGGTGATTCGGGGCCGGGAGGGGGGCGTGAGCTGGAGAAATGTGTCTGGCTGTTTAAAAACGGGCTGTTGCCACAGGGCAGGGCAGGCCTCCCTGGGAGGGGGGGAAATCCCAGGGTGTGTTATGTCACACAGGGAGGCAGTGAAATTGACAGCCCAGTTCGTCAGTTTCTGGGCTGCAGGAGCCTAATGGCTAAGCACAGACCCTGGCACGGTTTGATGTACAGCTTATGTTTAATGCGGGCTTGCCGGTTATTTTGGGACTGACCCGCTCTCTGGTTCAAAGGCCAGAGGGCCGGAGAGGAGCCAAGCGACTGCTTCGCTGAGCTGGCTCCGGAAGCAAGTGGGGAAGACCAATGCCAGGGGGTCCAGCTGGGGCAGGCAGACAGTACTCGGTACCACCAGTAGCTGGGCTACTTCGCCCTGGTGGCAGGTCTCCCCGCCTCCTGGTCAGGTCTAGTTCTGTCCCCCCCCAGCTCGGAGAAACCTGAGCGTCTTGCCCCCCTGCTCAGCTCTCACCCCACATCACAGAGGGGGCCTGGGCTTGCCCATGGTCCCACGGGGAGTCAATAGTAAAGCCAGGAACTCAGGCTCCCAGCACCCCTGGTCTAACCACTAGACACCGCTCCTGGGTTCTAATTACTGGAACCCAGGAGTCCTGACTCCAAGTACCCTGCTCTAACCATTAGCCCCACTCCCCTCCCGGAGCCGAGAAGTCCTGGCTCCCAGCCCTCCTGCTCTAACCACTAGACACCCTGGCCCCCCACAATCAGGGTGGGATAAAACCCAAGAGCCCTGGTTCCCACCACCCTGACCCCACTTTGGAGCAGAGAAACTGGAAGTGACTTGACTGGGGTTCTCTGCTGCAGCAAGGACCGGACATGCTCCTGGTTCTCGGCTGGCCCTGGCCTGGTTTCCAGCTTCCCCTCCGGCCAGACGCCACAGCATTCCCCTGCACTGGTGGGTCAGACCAGTATCGCCTGCCCATCGCTCCGGTGGACCCACCAGCCCCGCCTGTCCCACTAGGCCCATCTGGGCTGCTGGGCCTGCCCCCACCCACTCTGCCCGGCTTCTGCCTGCTTCTCACTTGTGCATCGTTCCCACGCAGAGCCCACCAGGTCTGGCCCAGTGCTGCAGTTCACAGCGAGAGCCAGGCACGCCACAGCTGTGCTTCAAGGGGTCCCGGCCCCCCAGCTGCGGGGTAGGGGCAGACATAGGCGCTGATCCCAGCTGCTGGGAAACATGGTTTGGGATTGAACGAGGATGCAAGTTCTGAGCAGGCCAGGGACACAACACAGACAGACTCACACCCAACACACAGACAGAGAGACAACACACAACACAGAGAGAAGTAACACAGAACACCGACAACACACAGAAACTGAGACAATACAAAGCAAGCACCCACAACATACCCACACAGAAATAACACAGACACACATAAACACAGAGACGACACAGACAACACAAACACAGATATACGTACCACACAAATAACACAAACATGGACATAACCCGGAGGCATACAGACACGCATCCCAGGTAGAGACAACACAAACAAACACAGACACGCACAGCACAGAGACACAGCGACAACACCCAGACTCACTGCACAAACACAGACACAACACACAGACACCATGCCATGCAGACACCCAACACACCCGGAGACACAAAGATGCAAACAGACACACAACACCATGATAACACAGACGCACAAATAGACACAACACACAGATAGCACGTCAAGCTGTGCAGACACGCAACACACCTGGAGACGCACAGACAACACGTATGCCCAGACACAACACATACACACAGCTAGGTGGGTATTCGAGATCCCCTGTAGCCCAGGCCCAGCCGAGGGGCCAGACACAACAAACGAGAGCAGCTGGGTCCTAGCACAGCCCAGGATGGCAGACGAACTGCTTCCCAAGCAAAGCGGGGGCGTGAGATGAGAAACCAGGCCACAGCCCTGAAACTGCAGCAGAGTTCCCTCTGCCCCTGGGCCCGCGCCCTCCCCGCCGATCACAACAGGGCGCAATTGCTCCACCCGCAGTTTCCCAGTTCCTGGCGCCGAGGGGCTGACCTCATTCGCCCCCCTGCCCTGCTGGCGTCGCCAGCCCCCAGTGCTCCAGACTCTCGCCCTGAAATCACGAGATTCCGTTTCAAACCCTGGGGTAGATATTTGACAAATCACACCCCCAAAATCTTCAGGTGCTTTTCACCCCACAGGGGGCTCCCACCTGTCGTGGGACGGGCGCCCAGATCGCCATGTTTAAAACGCCTGTTTATTGTTATGTGGGGGCCTGTTGATTTGCCGGCTGGTTTCTTGGCCTTTGGGGACCATCCAATGTTCCCTCTAATGTTTTCCATCCACGTGCAGAATATTTTTTTCTATGTGCACCGAGGCATGGCTAGGTGTGCACCACCTGTAGCAACACATCACCTAGCAGTAGCCGCACAAGCGCCCAGCCTACAGGGAACACTGGTACCACCTTCAAAGCTCATTCCCGCGACTGTCCTAAGTCCTTCTGAAATCAGGGACTGTGACGATGGGTTGGGGTTCCTCCGATCCTGCAGCCCCGTAATGGCACGGACAGACTCCACCAGCCAGTAGAACAGAGGGTTTTGTGCTTCTCCCGGGTACAGCCCAGCACAGACGTGATGTGTCTAACGGAGTGTGGGCCAGGATGCCTCAGACCCCTTGAGATGGGGTCCCTGGGCCCCTAGATTCCAGCCCCCTCCTTAGACTGGTTCCTCCATGATTCCAGCCCCAGACTGCCCCTTCCCCCAACCCTCACTTCCTCGTTCCCTCGCTGCCCTCAACCAGTCAGACCGGTTGGGTCTTAGGCAGTCCACCTACTGGGCAGTGCTCTGGATAGCAGCCAGTAGGGGTCACCCACAGCCCAAGCATAGCAACCAGCAACGTACTGACACTACATCACGGGGACCAAACGCTTCAAAGCGGCAGGTTTTAACCCCTGACACCTGGAACCAGCGATCCAAGCCCCCAAATCCCACGAGACCTGTGACAATGTCCTACAGTTGGCCATGCTGCCTTGGCCTCTTCTGCCTCCTCCTTTTCACTGTGGCCAGTGAGTTGTCTGCTGCCTGAGGCCTCTCTAGTCCCAGTGCCTGGACTCCCAGCCGTCCCTCAGAAGCTTCGCCTGGGTTTCGTTTGCTGAGACAAGGACGTTGCTAGCCCTGGTGGGGTGCAGAACAGCCTGCAGCACCCACAGGCCCCCAGCTCCAAAGCCAGAACCTCCCAGATTCCAAAATATATTTTTAAAACAAGATTCTCATGAGTGTCATGTGCCATGTTTTTCCTCGAGATGGCTCCTGCCTTTCCTCCCTGGCTCTTGCTGGGGAGCGGGGCCCAGTGGGTAGAGCTGGGAGGGAAAGCCAGGACTTCTGTCCCCAGCTCTGGGAAGGGAATGAGGGCTAGTGGTTAGAGCAAGGGCTGGGGGTCAGGATGCCTGGGTTCTGACATGATCTTTGAAGTTGGTTTCTCTGCCCCGACCCCTGGGGCAAGGGATCGGCGTTTTTGCTCCACATTTATTCCAAAGCCTAAATTCTCCTGCTCACCGGGTGTGAAGCCTCTTTGACCGTCCCCAGCTTGTCACTGCTCCAACGGCCTTAAGCCTCCTTCTTATTAGGAAATGCTGGAGTATGTGTGTGTGTGTGTGTGCTGGAGAGCTTGAGCTCTGCTGTCTGTGTGTGTGTGTATGTGGGGAGGGGGGTTAATTGTGTCCTAATTCCCCGCATCTGGAATGAAAGGATGCAATAAATCCAGGTCTGAGCAGGGATCAGAGGACACACACACACACACACACACACAGAGCCCCTCTAGCAGAGATCAGAGAATACACACACACACACAGAGCCCCTCCAGCAGGGATCAGAGGACACACACACACATGCACACACAGCCCCTCCAGCAGGGATCAGAAGATGCACACACACGCACAGCCTCTGCAGCAGGGATCAGAGGACACACACACACACACAGCCCCTCTAGCAGGGATCAGAGAATACACACACACACACACAGCCCCTGCAGCAGGGATCAGAGTAGACACACACAGCCCCTGCAGCAGGGATCAGAGAACACACATACATACACACACACACACACACACACAGAGCCCCTCTAGCAGAGGTCAGAGGATACACACACGCACACACACAGAGCCCCTCCAGCAGGGATCAGAGGACACACACATACA